>JAWXYG010000005.1:11297500-12595000 GCA_034222035.1 Acacia crassicarpa
CAAAAACTACGTCGTTTTAGGAGTTAACGGAATTGATTAAGAGTGTTTTGATATTTTTGTTTTTATATTTATTATATCAATTTTACCAAAAGACCCTCCATTAATTTCTCTAACCCCAAAACTACTTTGTTTTGGGAATTAGGGGGATTAATGAAAGATGCTTTAGTATTTTTATTTTTGTATTTATTATATGAATTTGACCAAAACACCAATCATTAATTTCCCTAACTCCCAAAATGACGTAGTGTTGTGATGACTTGACATAACCTTATGTCAAGTGACATGACAAATGATAAACCCAATATAATAATATAAATGAGACTTTTTTATAAGGGGAATTCAACAATTAATCACAAAAAAAGTCTTGGGAGAGATTTGGTATGTTATTTTTGTGTGATTAATTTCATATATTAGGACTTGATAGTGATTTTCTGAAAAAAAAAAAAACTCAAAGTTAAGGATTCCAGTCAGCAAGACCCATCCAACATGACAAATAGGTGGCCCTGACTCATCGAAATGTACAATTGGTTCACATCACAATTTTTATGGTGCTGATCAGTAATCAAGTCCATAAATGTTTTTTCTGAGAGACCCAAATTCAATTAAATGATTATAGTACTTGTGAAGCAGCCAAATTGGAATTGAGTTTTATGCATAAGAAGAGATATCTTCTTGAAATAAAAAGGCATAAATGAGACAAGACACTAGCGGTTACTCGTTAACAAGTAGTTGCCCAGAATATCAGTTTTTACATCTGTGGCATGTGACCATTTAGGGTTGAGTAAGAAACCCATAATCTAGTGAGCCTGCCCACAACCCGGTATAATTGGGCCACTTTTAGCCCATCTAAAAAGACTCATAATGGGTTGGGTTAAAACCCACTCATTTATTTATCAAGAAAAAAAAAAACCTCCCCGCTCATTTAAAAATTAAATGGGCGGGCTATGGGCACACCTTTGGGTTGCCCATACCCGCTCATTAAATGTTTTTATTTTATTTTATTAACTACCATAATCCTAATAGGTATTGACTCTCACTCTCTTTCTTTCTATATTTACCTATTCAACTTGCGAATTATCACAACTGACCAGAACAAGAGAATCAGAGTTTGTAATCTTCGTGGGTCGGCATTTGTAGATGTCGTCTTCATCCCTTGAACTAGGACGAGAGAGCAAGCCAAGGTCGTATTATCTGAATGTTGTTTTATTAAATTCTCATTGATTTGTTCCTCCATCTCTACTTTTTTTCCCCTTTAAATTTATGTGGTCTAGCTTTTGTTTTCAAAAAGAATTATTTTTTCTTATTTAAATCAATCTTCTAGCTAACACACCACGTCTCAAATAATCAAAATGATTTCAAATATCTTGCAATATGTGAAAGTTGTCATGAATTTGGATGTGTGTTTAATGCTGATGTATGTTTTTTTTTTTTTCAAAAAATAAACAAGTCAAATGTAAATAGGTTACGCAAAACCCAGTGAAACCCCCCATTTATATGCTAGCCCATTTACACGGGTTTAAATGAGTTGAGGTATGGGTATGAGTTAGCCCATACCCATTTAAAGTTAAATGGGCAGGCTATGGGTTAGAGCATGAGCTGCCCAACCCGCCCATTGCTTTGCCCTATGACCATTCATTCCTTCTTTCTGTTATTTTTTTTCACTGTTCTTGCTGACTATCAAAAAAAAAAAAAATTGTTCTAACTAATTTTTATTAACTCTGACTAGTTAGTTGAAAGCGCGATTTAGGCATTAAAACGCCTCGTAGTGTATCGGTCTATATTGTAATTTGGGCTTTTCCTATTTCACAAAAAAAAAAAAGCAACTTGTATATGCGATCGGAGGAAGTGTATCTCTTGCATTCTAACATCTTCGTAAACGGACATGGTCAAGCACGATTCCTTAAAAGTAAAGAAAATAAATTCATTTTTAAGCCTCATGCAAAGAAAATTCCCAAGTTTCAAATTAAATTTCAAGTACCCATACGTCCACATTAGAGAAGTTGATTCTAATATTATAACTAAAATCTTTGTGAAACCACATCCAAACTATCCGACGCTAGATATAGAATTTAAATTCTACTCGATTAGTTTTTTAATATAAAACATATTTACCTTATTTAATTAGATTAAGAAAATTAATTAAATAAGTTAATATGATATCTATTTTCTAAAACACATTAGTTATATTTCTTAATTATTTTCTTCCTTTACTCCCTCGTAATTGTTAAGCTAAAGGCCATCTCAATCGGCATAAATTAGAAAAACATTGTCAAATATTAAAAATATATATTATATTGAGGAGATCATCAACTCTTCAAATATGCTTTATATTAAGGATTGAAATGAGTAACTGAAAGCACCTTAAGCATAGAAGAGGGTGTTGTGGCTACCCCTCCATCATGCAAGCTAATTACAAATATCAATAATTTGTATTTAAACTTTGTATATGCATGACTTAATCGAGAACTTAATAAATTAATTTAATCAACAAAAAGTGACGAAACAACTAAATTAAATTCTCTATTTTTGGTTAAATTAAAATTATTCATTCATTAGAGTCGATATTTCTAAATCCATAAGTGATTATTTACCAGTGCAACATATAGAGAATGTTGTGCTACTCGCCAAGATACATGTCAATCATAAATATAAACTATGTGAATTTAGATTCTAAATATACACAACTTTAATGAGAATTTGATTGATTAGTTTAGTCAACAAAATGTGACTGCATAACCAAAATTAAATTCTCCCTCAATTTTATGCACTAAAAGATTGTGTAAGAAATCAATTTCAACATATTTCAACCTAAAAATAATTTTGCAAAATTTTCCAAACATGAAATAGCCAAAAATTAACTTTTAAACACTTAAACAATCAAACGACATATAAAATAAATCACCAATCAAATATTCGATTAAATACATCATGGATAAAATAGAATTAAACCCAAGTCCCAGAAAATATTTTTAATTCAATCCTGTTTTTTTTTCCCTTCTCCACTCGAACCAATCCGCCTACTCAACTTCTTATATTGACAATGATTGGTGTATCTACTCCAATGATACTATTGTTTCCGTACCATTATGGAAGAAGATTCAGGTAAAATATGCACTTCTTTGGGAATTGAAAAAAATGATCCACTAATCAAGTATTTGGTTTTGGAAAAACCAAACAATTAAGAACAAAGTAGAGCTAATCAAAACTGTATTTAGCCCAAAAATATTCTGGAATATCAATGAAATGGTCCAAACAAGAAAACCCAAAGTGGAGCCCAAACTCCAACTTTCCAGAAATTAGAAATAATTTCCCATGACTTCTAAAAAGTTTCTGAAGTAAAACTAAGATGGTTCCAAAACAAATCCCTAAAAAGGAGCCATAAACGAATTTTCAGAAGCAAAACAAAGTGATTTAAGTCCAATAAAGGCACGGTACGTTTCTGTTTCTTCAAAATAAAAGGATATTAAAAACTTTCCCCTTACAATAAAACATAAGTCCCAATAAACATAAGTCCTTCTTCTCTCCAGTCAATCAACGTTATGATGAGACGCCATAGAAGTCTTCCAGCCCTCCCTGATTGAAAAATCAAATTGGAAAGGGTCAGTGTCTCAAAGAACAATCGAGTGTCACATATCTTATAGGAGCTGAACATTCTACAAGGATTCCATGGGATGTTAAATGCAAAAGGTAACAACAGACTAGCTAATTCCAGTTTTTCTAATGATTTGTTGGATATCTAATGATTTCAAAGGACCTACCAGTAATAATTTATCTTTCTTGAAACCTGAGCTTAATTACGTATAATAAAACCACAGAATTAGTTGAAAAAAACCCTCGAATTTGCCCCCTGGGGCATTATCGATCCAAAATCAGTGAACACAACTGAAAGAAAAATGCAAAATTGAAAACCACGAGGAAGGCCAATGCCATATGATAATATGAACATGCTAGCTATTGAAATCCTAGTTAAATGTTTTTCTAACATAACCACTATTAGACACATCATAACATGACAAAACAGTGCAATGAAGCAGGCCTCGAGAACATCCAAAATAGGAAACATAAATAAAAGTTACGAGTTCTGAAAAAAAGGCACAAGATTAAATTCACACGAAGACTTTGTTACCCAAAAGATGTTGGCGTCATGAGCGATCTGAAAGAATAAAGAAGAGGATAATTTGAGTCATGTCCAAAAACACTGTCCTATAAAGTTATTCTGTAACCACCGGTAAAGAAGAAGCGGTACTCCCCAGGATTAAACAGATTCTTCTTGATTAAATCAAGGCGACAAAACTGGCGGAAGATAAGATAACTCAGAAAGAGATTACCTATGTTTTCTAATTCTCTCTTTAAATGGTGTCACAATTGGAGTATTTTAAATAATGAATCAATGCCTTGAAGTGCTGACTCTTGAACATTACACCTCTTCAGAAAAGTCATAACTATCTATTTAATTCATGAATTATGTTGATTTATGAACCAACACGAATCCCTTAATTTGTAAGAACATGACTTCTCAGAATGCATCTCTTTATTTAAACATATTCCATGATATTGAAAAGATTCTTTCTTTGACACACACAAACGCAATATTTACAACAAAAGATATAATCACGGCAAACAGGGCAGTTTCAAAATCATGCTAAGACAAAATACGACAGTGCAAAAACTAAACTCAACTGATAAACAGCTCCACAAAACCTCCGATCACGGAACGCAGTATATTCAAAGCAACAAATACAATACAAACTAAGGTAAAAGACATTGCGGGAATCACACCCCTAATCGGTGCAAACTAACCAGAATCAGCTGGAATCTATGTAAAATAATATACCGCACCTGAAAGACGGTATTCTCTTTTTCCTATTCCTGTGGGAGATCTTCTTCCGCTCATTTTTTTTGTGCTTCTTCATCTTCTTCTTCTCCTCTTTCTTGTCCCAAATACGATTCATTATTTTCTCTTCAACATGATAGGAATCAGATACTTCAATAACATCATCCTGATACTCCTCCTCCTCCTCCTCTTCAAAGGCCCAGTACCATTCCCTAATTGCCTCCATCTTCAAGTTGCAGAGAAGAAAGAATGCAAGAAGTGTATGATACAACAGGTAACCTTAAGAAAGAATGCAAGAAAGCTCTTGATTGATCAACGCGAGTGAACTGAGCTTAGACGCTTCGTAAAACCACACCGATCTACGAGAGGAGCTGATGGATGAGTAGGCTTCCCCTTTCGATTCACGGAATGTGATCTGGGACACGTTTGGGATTTGCGTGCCTCGGTAGGGAGAAAATCAAGAAAGTTGAGAAATCGGGGAATTATTTCGTATGAAGAGAAGGTTTGGTTTAGAAAACGAAATTGGAGAGTGAATATGGCTGTGGACTGTGGTTGAGCAAGTTTAGCAAAAACCCCCTGCAGAATCTTTGTAATTTGTGATCTTTTTTTTTTTAAAAAAAAAATTGAAAACAAAATGACATTAAAAAAATAAAAAAAGTAGAAAAAACTGATTGTGTATAGCACAAATTTTGACTCCTTTCTTTTCTTGTCTCTAATCTTTTTTTTTTAATTTCATTTTTTTAATACGTTTCTTTATGTTTTTGGGAAATTAGGATCTGGGCTTATGAAAAAACTGTTACTAATATTTTTACATTTACACAAAAGATATGTTTAAAACACTTATATATGCTGGAAAACAATTTGTGCTCTAAAAGTAATTTTTCATGTCAATCTGAAAAATAGGAAGGAACCAAAAAGTAATCGTAGCACATCAGTATGATTATGATGATAACTATTATAATTAATGCTTAAAGGCAGTGTTAAATTAAATTGCAAATATATACATGCATCAAAATGAAAACCTATTTTGACTTTTTTTTTCTTTTTAGATTTGTTCTTATAATATTTTTATTATTATGTCCAGTAGCAACATGCAATATAGAATTGACGTACACTCCACAGTAATTATGCTCTTCACCACAATAATTATTAGAGAAGCACGCATTAATAACCCAATATTACAATAAATATAATAGAAAATTTAAAATTTAAAATTATATAATATACAAAAATTAATAAATTTTATAATATATTGAAAAGTTTGAGCATATATGTATTAGAATGTTTTTTCTTTGTATAAAAAGAATTATTTAGGAAAATATAAATGTTCATTCAATTCTTGAGAGATGGGTATTTTGGGAAAAAAAAAAGTTCAATAGTCAAACTTAACGGTCAACTTACTCACGACTCAGTTGATGGAAATGGAATCTCAAATATGTAATGGAGTTTATGTAACTTGCATTTTAATTTCAAAGGAGGTTTATATACATTTTAAAAGTAGAGGGAAGTTTGTGTAATTTTAGTAAAATAGAGAGGTAGTCAATGTATTTTAATCTAGATGTAGTGGTTGAATAAATCTGACCCAAATTTTGTTGGCATACATTGTCTTGTCTTTTGGATAATATAGGCAAGCTGAAGTTTGAAAATGGAATAAGAACTAGATAATAAGATTCTAAACCTACATAAAACAAAATAAAAGAAAGAAAACTAGGAATGACAAGATTGCTGATCCATCAAAATCATATCAAGGCATGCATCTTCTAGGGGTTGTTGGAATCAGAACCACCTCAGCACCAACAACAACAGTGTGACCCATATTGGCCATATAATCAGCACAAGAGATGTTGTCTTGTGAAGTATGATGAAACTCTATGTCCCTATCTCGGAACAGAAGATCTCTAGTCTCCCCAATTGTCTAAAATGATATAAGCGCATGCATGCCTAAAATTGTAACATCCCAATTTAAAAGCGGATTTTTTTTTTAAAGATCAGAGTAGAGTATCGAGGCAATTTAAAATACTGAGTAACTGATAAATCTGTGGTACAACATTGTCTGTGGGATGTCTTGATAATATCAGTACATTTATCTGAGTATTAAAAATCCTAACTACGTAGCAATATAAGTACACCTTCAAGATAAACTTTATCCGGTCCTCACGCGCGCTGTTTACCCTTGTTTCTTATCTTCAGTCCTCGGTCTTCCAAGCCCTGAAGCTATAGTAAGGGTTGAGGTTTAATTACCATTGAACCTCAGGTAATGGTTAACCTCATGCTTATGTAACAGTTATGTATGACAGATATTCATGATAATACAGCATAATTACAGCTCAACAATAAACACAGTCACCACATATTCATATTATTCCAGTTTGCACTATTCACCAGTGCTACGATGGCCTATCGTGTCCTCAGCGCTAGGAAAACTCAACGGTGTTATCATGACTATAACCCGTATAAAGCTGTATGAACAATTTTTTTAAAAACAGAGTCACAGTTTCTGAACATAACTATCACATACAAGTGTACAATAAGCACTAGAGTTAGTGTTACAGTACGCGTCCGTACCTTTGTTGACGATATTTTGGAACGTTTGACGGAACGGTACTTCTGACGGAAAACAACACGTTTGACAGCGGTATAACAGCGATACGAGTTCACAGATATCCTATAGGGATAATATCACATTTATCATTGATCAACATCATAACAGGCATTTCAGGTACAAATTACCATTTTGCCCCTAGTTTGACTAATCGGTGAAATTTCACCAGAGCTTCGCTATTTTGACTCTAATCTTCTAAATTTTGACATATCTCTTTTCCCAATATATATTTGAAATAAATATCATATTTATCCCTAAAACATGATATCTAAACTTACTTGGAAGATTAAAGATTAGCTAGCATTTCTACTATAACTACCGCAACAACTACGAAAACTAAAGACTAGAGACCGAAGAAATTACCCAGGGCTCCGCTACAATTTTCTCCGGGCTCCTCCTTCTCTCTTCCTTCTCTCTATTTTCGAAGTCTCTCTTGTGTTTTGGTGTGAGAATTTCAAATGGATGAAGGCCTATTTATAGGGAAAAATGTGCACTATTCATGACTTTATCATATTGAATTCTAGCCATTGGATCTAAGCTTGTACACAAGGCTTTATCTCCACCATCCAATCCACCTCCTTACCTCATTCTTCAAAACCATGATGTCATCAAGGTGATGTCACTCATTCACTTTATGAGTCTTTACCGATAAAGTTCCATGTTCGGTGTTCTGATCGCGTAATTTTGCAAAATCTCAAAAATCCGGCAACGTAGTCTTGAAGGTCTACTCTTCTTCTTTAGAAATGTCTGGGTTAACTAAATTTTTGATCCCATTCAGGCTATTTCATAACCTGCCGAAGATTCTAAGCTGAACGCTGTTGGTTACGGAAATTACTTCGGGACAAAAATTCATTGATTCATAATATGTCTAGTTGTTTACTATTTAGTTCAAGGATTTTGAGTTATGATTTATTTTCCATCGGTTCTCATGTCTACTATCTGCCCTATTTCACAAAATATTGGTTTCATCTTGTCTCTTAATCATTCCGCCGATTTCGGAAATGACTTCGAAGATAACCCACTCCGAGATAAAAATTCACTTGTTTATAATATGCCCTGACCTTAGAAACCTAGTTCATTGGGCAAGATTTAATTTCTATTGTTTCCCCTTTATCCTACTGGTTCTTCCATAAATATCTCTTTTATATTATTATTATATTACAAATATCATGATATTTATTGTTTATTTCATTCTATTTTTTATTTTTATTTTTATTATTTTTATTATTTATTTATTTCTTTTCTTTTCTCTTTTTTTTTTCGTTTTTTCCTCTTTTTTTCCTCTTTTTTTTTTTTGAAAATTTTGTTCCTCCCCCTTTTCTTATTAATTTATTTTATATTTTAATTACCTTCCAAAATTCACAAAAATTCTCCCTATTGGTTCTTTTGTTCAAGCTTAAATAATTAGCCATCAATTACCTAACTAATCACTTTCTAATTGTTGATAATTTTCTTAATTAGGATTATTCATTTTCTCACAACTATTTCACTGACATTGGTATTTTATGTCCCATGCATTATATTAAAAATCGTGGGGGCATTTTGGTTCTCAAAATACTTTTTGATTTTTGCCCATTTAATTTTTCCAAGTTTATAACTTAATAAATTACCAAAATTAGAGACAATATACTCTCTAAATTTTAATAAATATTTTCCCGCCTCTTAGGATTTATCATAATATTCTTAGGCTATTTTATGTTCCACAGGGATATTTTAGGAATTTTGGCATATTATTCTCCTTAATTTCTAAGAGATTTTTCCTTAAGAAACTTGATAAATATAACATAGGAAATTCAGACCATATATTTTACTTATCAGAAATAGCCATTTATTTATCTTCACCTAATTTTCCAGATATACAATTATCCGGGTATTACAAAAATACTCCATTATTAAGGAAGTGTTATGAAAATAAGAAAAATATAAGAGATTGAGATTAAAGAGACAAAGAGAGATGAGAGAGAATCGGAGAGAAAGAAGGAGCAATATCTTATTCATTTGGATACAACCAAAGTGTAGTATATAGTGCTCTATTTATAGGCCCTCACCCTCAATCAAGAGTTAAAGTGAATATCAAATTCAATCCTAATGAGTGCATAAATTATACCCTTTAAGTTATGGGTACAAAGACTCTTAAAGACTATTCATTAGAGATGTTATGAAGTGTATAAAATAAAAGACCAAGAGTTAGGAGTTTATGAACCTTCACATCATTTAGTATTTTTACAACACTCCCTCTTGGATGTCCATAAGCAAATATTGTGCATCATTAAAACCTTACTAAAAAAACCTAGTGGGACAAAATCCTAGTGAAAGAAAAAGAGTATACAATGCAAATTGAATTGGCTAGTTAAAAACCTTATGAGGAAAACCTCGTAGGACAAAACCTTGGTTAAAGAAAAGAGTATAACATAGTGTCTACTCCCCCTGATGATAATATCTTATTTACTGCCCTAATAATTAATTTTACTCCCTTTGATGACAACATCACTTCCAATGTATTTTTTGAGCATATCTTTCTTTTAGCTGTTAAATTATGAATGATACATTGTTACCAAAAGTTTTGCTGAAATGTAGTCATCTAGCATATCTTCTGGATATGTTTATCAGTATATTCAGCCTTTATCTTATTCATTGTGGAAACCATAAAGGAAAATTATTTTGAAAATCACCAAAATATATGTTGCATCTACATATTCAATTTGTTCTAAACAAAATAATATCATATAATATGTTAATAGGACTATCACATTAAATCTCATTTTTGTTATCTACTGTGGTCCTACAAGAACTAGTTTTTACCAATAAAATCATAATAAATACAATATTAGCATGATATATAAATATTCTCATAAAATATAATGTACTTCTGGACCATTAAATTCAATATATCTTTACAAGAAAACTCACCACAACAAAAATATGTGATTTTAAAATTATTGATGCATTTGATAACTTGATCTACAAGTCAAATAAAATGTAAATTTACTCATTTTACAATATATTTTTCAATCACTTAAATATGCTTGAATTATTTTCAAACTCACATAACATTTTATATATAGAATGATTTTCTTGTATATGTTTCTGACATTTTAGATCCTTCAAGGATTCTCATATAAATTTCACTATTTAATGAACCATATGAATTTGATGTATATAGCAATATCTAACAGACACATAATTTTATTTTCATACACTACCAAAATACAAAGTTACAAAATTATTGTATTCACCACAAAAATAGTATGCCCCGACAATCTTTATTTTCACTTAAATATTTACATATTTTATATTTTAGCTAGGACTGCAGGTCCATAATTTTCACATATTGAAATAATGTAATCCCATTTTCATTTCATCTTTTCCTTTTTACTTTTTCTTTTTGTCCAATCACCCTGTCTACTCGCAAGATAGACGTATGCATAAGATTCTTAAGACCGTTGTCGACAACTTAGTCTTTTCGGTTCCATTTTTCCTATGACATAATTTATTGAAAGGGTTAAATACTATTTTTGTCACGGAAATATTAATGAAGGGGCACTCAACACCCGGAAGTTTTTTTCGTATCATTTTTACCCCGGAAGTTTACAAAAAGGAGCAAATATGCCCCAGAAGTTTTGTTTTTAGGAGAAAATTTTCCCTCCGAAAGTTTTTTTTAGGAGCAAATTTGCTCTAGAAGTTTACAAAGAGAGCAACAATCTTACGGTCAAGATCAACCGATTAGCAAGATTACAAGTTTTTAAATTTCCAGGGTAAAAATGATACCAAAATTACTTCGGGGAGCTGAGTGTCTTCTTCCCAATACTTCTATGGCAAAATTGGTATTTAACCCTTATTTGAAATGTATTTATTACTTTGAAGTACCTAAACCTTTTTTGAGGTTTTTGCAGTTAGTTATATCTTGGCCTCTTCTAGAGTACCTGCCTCCTCAATATAATCATCTTGATTATTTGCTCATTTCTCTTTTCTTTTGGAATGGATTATGAGTTTAGTTCAAGATAAAGATATAGAGAACGATTAAATAAAATTCATTGAACAGGGATTTGCGTAAAAAGATTTTGTAAAATTTTTTTAAAGGTGCTACGTTCATATAAAATATACAAAGGATTAAAAAAAAAATTAACCATCAGGAGTGATTTCTAAACTTACTAACAAGTGAAAATGATAAAAAATTACTTCATATATACATCAGATAAGAATCTTGCTATTTGATGAAACATAATGACTTGAAATGATTTCGAAGCGACATAATGGGCAATTACTCTTCGTCAACAACCAATTGACAATGCAATTTCCACGAAAGGTATGAGAACAAGGCATTTGAACTGCATCAACCCTGAAGTCTTCCCAACAAATACCACAATTGTCACTTAGCCCTTCTTCTTGAAGTTGCACTCCCTTCAATTTGCATGCTTGATTCTTACTCATAAATGTTTCTATAGGTGGATCGCAATTGTAATGGTAAAAGATGTCAACATTCACCACTACAGTCATGAAAAATTTACGGTAACGACAGATAGGCATGTTTTGACATAATTTAGAATCTGTTCCTCCATAGTTCAAATTTTCTTCAGGAATATTAAGAATAGAAAGAATATAACTTGTCGCTTCCTTCATTAAATGACATGGAATGTTGAAGAAATCATATGCAATAGTATTGATATGTGCTTCTCTGTTCTTAAGATGCGTGTTTGAAAGTGCTTGATTAACCATTCAAGCTAAGAACATTGTGGACAATGTATCAAAATGCACCAGCAATCCCAAAACGCATTTTCACAATCAATTATCAGTATGACAAGAAACTACTCCTCAAATCACCATTCAAATTCAAGTCTAGATGACAAAATGCTTCATAACAATTCAGAGCATTTTGTATTAAGACTAATTCCAGCAGCAACCTTGTGTACTCAGACTTCCACAATGATTATAGGTTAAGGAACATATTACAACCTATAAGCTAGTTCATCTCAATGCTTCCTCTATTAAAAGCAAAACTGTCCACAAGTATTACAAACCTAATCTTATTCCTCACTGCCTCTTAGTCCTACAAGTGATCTTAGATTAGTTTTCAAAATTGGTTTAACACGGGCTTGTGCAATTGATTCAATTGAATAAAGTGCTGAAATTCTTGATTTTTTTTTTTAACGAAACAAATCCCTCAAAATAAGAAAACTTTCCTATTACTTCATTATGTAAAGGAATGTGGGAACATGTCAAAATGAGGACCTTCACACATCAGTATGTAAAGAAAATTCAGAAATTGGTCAAAGAATTCAAGAATTTTAGAACTTGTTCCATTGAATCAAGCACAATGTCAAACTCATGCGGCTAATCAGGGGCTTAGTTCATCAAGCACTAGTTCACAATTGTGCAAAATCCTTTCCCCAGAAAACAGATTATGACATTTATAGAATCATAGCAACTCAACCACTAAGTTTGACGCAAAGAAAATGTAGTTCTCAAGAAGATGCAGCAACCCTTAGATTGTTGCTATAATATTCTAAAGAACAGTCGCAATTCCAAAGAACAGTAAGGGCCCATTTGGATTGGCTTTTAAAAAAAGTGCTTTTTTTGTAGAGCTTTTTTTTAAAGTGCTTTAATTAGAAATTAAGCTATTTTACGTTTGGATACACAATTTAAAAAGGACTTTTAAATAAAAAAGCTATTTGGATGTTAAAATAGAGAAGCACTTTTTTATTAGTAAAATTACTGAAATGGACATATAAAAGCACTTTTTCTTTACATTCATTTGGATAAGAAAGCACTTATGTTAAAATTTTAGAAATATTATATTCAATAATTGAATTTACAATTATAATATAATTGAATTTTAATAATATTGATATTGTTGATATAATTTTTCATACACCCATATAGATCAAAGTTGTTATCAAATATTTCTTTTAATTTATATACTGAAATGACTAAGAAACAAAAATTAAATAGTATACAACAATGTAAGATATTTTAAAACTTCATTATCACTAATGAATAGTAATTTCCACTCAAAATGGTCAACTACTATATTATAACCAATGCATTAATTAAAAAAAGAGTCATATTGTCACCATATTCCAAAAATAGAAATAATATTCATTATACTACAAAGAACTAACAGCTAACGACGCACTCGACCTCTATTGGACAATTGATCTCTAATAGTATTCCTTGTTTCTTCCATCAGTCGAATAGATTCTGGAGTTGGCCCTTCCCATTCATATTCTCTATGATCATCATTATTACCTTCAAACTCATCAATGTTCTCAAATCTTCTAAGCATATCTATATCATAAGAATCCAGTCTCCTTATATAATTATGAAGAGCAAAGGTTGCCCATATGATAGCAAATTGAGTTTGAAGCTCAAAGTTGGTCATATTCTGCAATATCCTCCACCTTGCTTTGCAAACTCCAAAGGTTCTTTCAATGACACTTCTTAAACTTGAATGACGATAATTGAAGATTTCATTTTGTGATCTAAAAGTTGGGGCCAATCTGAATTGAGGAAGATGATATCTTGTATTTCTATATGGCCCTAAAAACCCTTTGAAATTGGGATATCTAGAATCAACAAGGTAGTATTTGCCTGTAATAAAATGTTGTTATATTTGTAACAACTGTATAATAATAATTTTCATAATTCACAATAAAATTAAATAATTACCTTCAGGAGGCTGGGGAAATTGTAAGTGCGGCTTTCTGAGAGTATCCATGAAAATCTTTGTATCATGTGTAGAGCCTTCCCAACCCACCAATGCAAATGTAAAACACATATTAAAATCACAAACAGCAAGAACATTTGTGGTAGTTATTCCCTTTCTGCCAATAAAAGGAATCTTTTTATCAGCAGGAACATGAATAGCAATATGAGTGCCATCTATAGCTCCTATACAATCCTTAAAGTATGGCCAATAGCGTTCATCTTCCTCGATAAATTTTGGAGCATCTCTAAACATATTATCAGTAGGCTTAATAATTTGAAGTCCTAAGCTCTCAACAGAGCTTAACACGATTAAATTGCCTCCACACTGTCTCTCCAGAACGTTGAAATCTCTCTTCAACGTCTTTGTAAGTGGCTCCACGACCAATCATGTACAAAAAAATGGCCACGGCTTCCTCAACGCCGACATGCTTTGTTGGCTTTAATCCAAAATGTTGAGTCAATTCGCTCACCAAATTTCTAAACACATGCTTTCTCATCCGAAATTGCTCAAAAAATCGATTTTCATTTCCTCTCTTCAATTCTTCTACCCATCCATGTCCAGAAAGAATTGATGTTCTCTTTTTCTGTTTGTGTACATATAAAGAACGATAATTCAAGATAGCAACAGCAACTACTCTAGTTGCAAGTAATGTATTCTTCTTCATAATGTATAATCTATTTGCATTTTCATCGTTATCGCTGTCTGTGTCAGAGATATCAGACATCCTGTGCAACCAAACAAAGAATATCAATAAGCAATTATGATTATATTGTCTAAACAAAATAACTCTGTTCCCATAATTTTCCCAAACAAATGTCTAACAAGTGCAATGAATAAACCATAACAATTCAGGTTCAAAGATTACGCCATATAATGTCATGTTCAACATCAAATAAAAATTCACGTTCAAGTTCAAACATAACACTAAACTATAAACTATCTATAGTTTCGAACATCTTCAGCTTCAAACATCCTCAAAAATGAAAGAGCGAGCTCAGGTTCATTTTCCATGTAATGAACAAATGCCTCCCTATTTTGTTTCTTGAAAAAAATTCGAGAGGCCAACATGTATGTAGAGCTGCCCTGCACCAATCCCGGCACATCTTTTAACAGAAGAAGACATTTACTCATGCTAAAATGGTCATTTGCACTTGATGGTTGTGACACTTGGTCAATATTTTCAAGGATCCGGTCGAGAGAGTGTTGCAATTTGTCAGCTATCCCTTGCCTTTTCTCTCCTTTCCTCCCTCTCTTCCTTTTTCTTGGATCATTGTTTCGTAGACTTGGCCTCTGATTGTGATCAGAGGGATGTTCCTCAGTATCTCCTTCACCCACACCTTCATCATCTGAAGCATGATCATTATCATTAATTGGCTCATCGTCTATGGCTTCCTCATGTGACAGAATATGGTTGCGAGGCATAAAAACGACATAACCAGTAGCAACTACATCTTTAAAACAAATTTCCATCAAACTCAGGAATTTTGGACCTTGTTCCTTCCAATTCAAATATTTTGGATTCTCCTGTAATGAAGATGAATAACCAATTAGTAAGTAAATTATAAACTAATGCACCTATAAGACTTGCAATATTGTAATTAATCAGAAATACATACTCTGCCCTTGGCTTCCCACCACTCTGGAGATGCTACTACAGTGTTCTTTATAGAGTCCCATCCAAGACCGGTCTCCTTTTCAACCAACTTTGCCCACATGCCAAATTCATATTTCAGTGCATCCCATCTATTTTTCAACTGCTTCTGACCATAATTCTTCCCGGTAATATTATGAAACTTGTTAACTAGATTGGCCCACCCCTCTTTATTAAAATGTGTATGGGGCCTATTACCAGCTTCAATCTCCTCAACACAAACTTTCAAAAAAGTTTCAGTATTTGAATCATTCCATTTTGCCTTTGCAGAACTTTCACTACCATTCTGAGACGGAACAATTGTTTCTTGTGTAGATGTTATACGAGCTACTTTCGGTGCCATTCTAAACTCAAATAAAAGAATAGTTAAAACTAACATAAAGATACATACACGTGTTGCTTCAACCAAGACAGTCAGCAACATGTAGTGATTCAGAAAAATTGCAGCATGAAAAATAGCCAGTTGACAAAGCCACACTGTAGTTACAATAATTTAAGATTCACAAAACAAACTCTAGCTGTTAAAAAAAAGAAAACAAACAAACTAACTAATGTATGAAACAAGCTAACATTTACAGGATGCACTGCTCTGAGATCCCATATTTACATTCTAAGGCCAGCTTCATTTTTTTTCTCTGAGATCCCATAAACCCACCAAAGAAAAACACAAACTTTATTCAGCATAAAAAAGGTTCTTTGTTTTTTTTTCGATACAATAAAAAAGGTTCTTTTGATTTATAAAATAATTGTTAAAGTTTGGTTTGAGTGATTGAACTGGACCACCAGAGATAAAATGAAGAACATGGAAGGCCTACAAATTTCAAAAAGAGAGATTCAGGCCCTTATCTAAGCAAAGTAGGTTGGCTCCACGCCATGACACATACATTCCCAAATCCCAATCTCATTATTCAAATTTATATAAGGCAGTCATTTTGTTGCCAATATCACGTAGAAGAATAATATAAAGCATACTAGTGGAAAGCTTGTCATATTAATCCACCAACCCATTAAACAAAGGGCGTTGCAATGCAGCTTCACATGTAACATTGTTTTATTTAAATATAAAACATAGCAGAACAGTAGCAGAACTTATATAGATGCTGAAGCTAATCAACAAGCATCACCAAGAAATGCTATCCTATATTAAGTTTTCCCCCCAAACCAGTACATATTTAACTGTATCTCCATTTCACACACACTGAGCCTACATAACCGACATGCAATGTTTCTGCAAAGTTTGATCTATTTCAGTGTTTCTCACTGTTGCATGCAGCTGGCAAGTAGAAATAAAATGATAGTAACGAGGAGGGAGATGAAATCTTGAGCCGTTGGTTAAAATGATATCAGTCAAAGAGTTCCAAGAATAAGAATAAACGGCGTACTGGTGGAGAAACCATGGAATTGACATGGAGATGAAACTGAGGATACATGCGGAAAAAATCTAGGCAGTCTAGAGAATCATAGTCTAGAGAAACCATAACGATTGCAATTGCTAATCATTCAACCACCAGCTTATTTACAAAATTTCATGGATTAAAACATTATGCAGGAACATAGACAGCCAACCCGAGATAAATTGAAGCAACCCAGAAGACTCTGGGAAAGAAAAAACAACGCTATTCAAACCAAGAAAAATTTATCTAATAATGAAATACAACAGCACGTTATGTATGAATCACTTTCCCCAAAAGGGGAGCACAAAAAAGCAACCAAGGCACCTAGATAAAGTTAGAACAAAAGGTAAAATCTAAATCTAAATCACCAGTCGTTCAACCTAACTTCAATATTCTTTCCCTCCAATTTACAAATCCTCTTATGTTTCAAACCCATTACTAAAACCCATTTCACATTTTTTAAAATGGACTCGATGCTCAATGTCTCTGATCCCAATCAGCAGATGTACCATTTCGATTTAGGTTTATTGCTTGGGTTTGATTCAACAGACCCATTCCAAAACACACAAGAACCTCATCCCTACCACTAACTTAACCCCTGTGCGGATGGTTTGATACGGAGAAGAAGGTTTACCTGTAACAGAGGAGAAGGAGAAGGAGACGACGGGAACTAGCACGAAGGAGACGGAGTATTCACCGCGCGAACACGCAAGCACGAAGGAGAGGACGGCGCGAATTGGTGAAGTTGAGGAGTATACGACGCGAAATCTGGAGGGTATATTTGGTCATTTTGTTCCCAAATCCAAATGACCGGTCAAATATTGTTTCTTCTCTCTCATCTAGCGCATGAGCTTTTTTTTTAAGCTTCAGATTGGAGCTTCATAAAAAAGGAGAAATTTGGGCTTTTTTATGACTTTTGCTTTTTTTCAAAGCCCCCCATCCAAATGCATAAAATAACAAAAAAGCACTTTTTTTAAGAAAAAAAGGACTTTTTCAATGAAAAAAGCCTATCCAAATGCAGCCTAAGTGTCCTCATATGTTTTCATTACAAAGACTATTCAAGCAAACGATATAATATGCTAATCCTCAAATCAAAACTCATTAGTTTAAGCCTCAGTAGAATGCTTAAATTGGGAATCAAAATCACAGCCCCGTCACATTGCAACCCTAGTCATGTTTTCCCTATGAAACTGCCCAAAACCAAAATAACCTAAGGAAAAGAGATGAAGTATACCTCTGTGATAAAGACCAAGAGCAAAACAGATACTGAGGCATGACAGAGCTGTAGAGATAGTAGTGGAAGCTGCAACTTTGGGAACAACAATGACAGATCTGGTTGGAAGGAAGAGGGCGACGGTTTGCAAGCAAGGGTGGTTCTGGAAGCACGGTGAGAGCAAGAGAGGATAGCTGAGAGACGAGAGTGCCAGTAATATGTAAGTGGAGCCTAAATACCCAAGAGGGGGGGGGGTGAATTGGGTATTCTTAAAATTTTCAGCAAGTGCTCTGTTTTACAACACTAAAAACAGAGATGAACAGAGTAAGAGAAGAATAGCTTGCACACAGAGATTTATACTGGTTCGGTCTCAACAACTTGACCTACATCCAGTCCCCAGACTCTCTGGGATTTTCCACTAACTCAATGATTACACACTTTGCACTTAAGAAGTGATTCTCTCACTAGAACTCACTCCCCCTTACAAGTTGTAATCAATGAACCCAACCACCAAGTCTCCTGACTTGTGGTTCTTTACAATAAATGATTTACAATCAGAAACTCTCTCTAGAGTAGATAATGATAAACACTGAAGCTCTTTGTATCAAAAGATACTATACAAGTGAAAACTGATGAAAATAAATGAACACTTGAATGCAATACGTTTTCAACAATTGTGGTTATTGGAAAGACTTGAATGCAACTCTATTTATACTTAGAGATCATTAAATGACCGTTGCTTTCCAAATAGATCTGTTGGAGAAGTTGTGCCAAGGTTTAGGAAGTATTTAATTGAGCACCGCAAGTGTACGGGTCATGAAAATAGTCAGTGGTAAATCAAGATCGTCCCACAGAGACTCAGTCCAACTAGTAATTAGGTTTTAAATTTCTTTTTGTCCTTTAAGTTGATCACATCAGAATTGTATCTAATAATAACAAAGAAAATAAATAATTTTAATAAAAACAAGAACTTTCAGAGAAAGAGCGAATTCAAATATCAAGGAGGACAACTCAGAGATATTAATCCCTTGTTTGTTTCTTAGATTTTATTCCCACTAAATTAATTTTAACTCAACTTAATCAGCTAAATCTAGAGTATTAATGTTTATAAGTGCCTGTCGGTCCACTTATACACCTACCTCAAATAATTATGCAATGTCTCACACAATTAATTAAGATGCAATTCAAACCGAGCTCACTCTAATTTGATTATGTGGAGCTTCTAAGTATATGTCTATCCTAGACGCAAATTAGATTAAAAATCTAATTCCACATTATTTAATCCAAGGTCAATTCAAGATTTTCTTCGTCAAGTTTAATCCTAAATTCCCAAACATGTTTAATGGTGGCCAATCACTAAATAATGAATAATAAAAATAAGATTAAATAAACTGAATTAAAATTAAGCAAAACTAATTAGTAGGAACAATTTCTAAGTCTCAAACAAGTTCGTAATACTCTAAGTTGCAAAAGAAAAGTTAGCCACACATGGCTTTCATCAACATCACAGCAACACACAAAAATTTAGAGTTCAAAATCATACTGGAAAGGAATAAGAAACTGGAAACAGAGTATAATAAAATGTTAAAACCAAGAAAGAGAACATAGACTTAGCAACAGCTCCTTCCTCTATTCGGTGCCATTGGTTCTTGGGGAAGAAGATGAGGACTCCCTTCAAAATGCCGCCGCTGCTATGTCTCCAATTCGACCACTCTGCGTCTCACCGCGAGAATGATTGATTCTTCCTCTCCTAGTAGTCGCCTCCTGTAGCTTGTTCCTCTTGTGGTCACCATCAGCGATCTATTGATTCCAAATTCTGCGCCTCCCTGTCGTTTTCTGCAACCCCAGCGTGAATGATCATTTCAATTCCTGCCCAGCGTTTTTTTCTTTTTCCCCATTCCCCATTCTCCATTCTCCATTCTCCAGCCGCCTCCTCTTCCTTTTATTGCACAGCCACGTCCCTTAGCTTTTAGGTTTCAATTGATTAATTCATTGCCCAAAACGGTGTGTTGCTTCATTGTTTTTTTTTTTTTTTTAAATTGTTGGATTGGATCATGCTCTTTGCCCCACGTCACTCCAAGAAAGAAAAAGAAAGAAATATTTAAAACTAATAACAAAAACTAACATAAAGCAAAATAGAAACAATATGCATATATATTTTTTCCTTTTCTTTTCAAAACTAAAAACTATTATTATTATTCCTAAGGTAAATTGTTTTTTTTTAAAAAAAAAATCTAAGATTTTTATAATCAAAATCCTACCAATAATGCACCACTTTGGTTTCTCTTAAAATAATATAATCTCATAGAAATCTCCTAAAATTGCTTAGATAACTCTCCAAATATCTTCAAAATTATATTTTAAATGCACAAAATATGGAGAGTTATTAGCAAGGCTTCAGAGTTGACTCTCTGCAAATAAATCCGTTGGAGAGGTTGCTGCTGGAAGTAGAAATCATTCTTTAATTCCTTATAAGCGTGTGCAGATGGATTAGCCAGAAATATGCAACTTTCTAGACTTAGCATTTAATGTTCTGACATGCTTTTTGCTTTATGCTTTAATCTTCAATAAACATCTTCTAAATCATCTGAAACTCACTAACAAAGTGGTTAAACATATATGGGAATATAGAAGATTAATACTGGAAAGTATTGGGATCAAGCAATATGATTTCACAAAATTGTTAAATTCAAAATTTCAAAATCAGCGATGGAAACTTGAGTTTGTTCACCAAAACTCGAGTTTTCAACTGTGCACTTAAGACCAAACTTGAGTTTTAAACTCTAAACTCGAGTTTTGTTCTTCCAAAGAGCAAAGTCGTGTTTTGAGCTTTTGGACTAGTGTTTAAGTAAAACTCAAAACTCGAGTTTCCAAACCAAAACTTGAGTTTTGGACTTTTAATGAATATAGCACGTGGAAGTCCAAAACATCAAAACTTGAGTTTTCAAAGTGTTGAAAAATCTTAAGCTCTCTGTTTGATCAAAACTCGAGTTTTCACTTAATTGTGAAAACATTGAGAAAAGTTTCAAGACTTTCGGTCTGATCCAAACTCGAGTTTGTAAACCAAAACTCGAGTTTTCATTTGAACATGAAAACTAAGAAAGGTTCAGACCTTTCTGCCTAATCAAAACTCGAGTTTTGAAACCAAAACTCGAGTTTTCACTTTAATAGTGAAAATGTTGAAAACATTAAAACTTCTCTGTCTGGCTGAAACTCGAGTTTTCAAAGTAAAACTCGAGTTTTCATTTTTAAATGAAAACTTTGAAGATTTTAAGCCAGATTACTCTCCAGTTTTCAAAAACTGTGTAAAACATTGAAAACACTTAGCCAAGTAAAAACTCGTGTAACACCCCGTTTTATAAAGCATTTTCGTAATAAAATTATCAGAGTTCAAAAAGGGTTTATCAGAGTAGAGCACCGGAATAGTCGTGAAAATGAGTAACTGAATAACATTCAATAATGATATATCTGTGTACTGTTACAGTCATCCACAATATCCGAATATTCAAAAAGTCGGTAAAATAAAAACTTCAACAGAATCTCCTCGTCCGCTCCGTCATGCTATCTGCTTACCCTTATCTTCGGTCTGACCTCCTGAGGGTCCTGGGCCTAAAGTCAGAGCTGAGGTTCAATTACCATTGAACCTCAGGTAACGGTTAACCTCATGCTTATGTATCAAATATGTATGACAGATATCCATGGCAAAACAGCATTTAATCACATACAATATTCATATATTCACATAATAACATTACACAGCCACTGCAACATGTATGTTATTACAGTCTGCACTATCTCCAGTGCCACGGTGTACATCCGTGTCCTCAGCGCTAGGAAAACATAACGGCATTATCACGACTATAACCCGTATCAAGATGTATGTGTATGATCAATTTTCAAAAACAATATCTCAGACTATCTATCACATATAAGCATACCATAAGCATCAGAGTTAAGGTTACAATACGCGTCCGTACCTGAGTTAATAATTCCGGTATGTCGGTGATCGGTACACGTTTGCAGACGTCCTATCATAGGAATATTACGTTATTAATTGTAAATAATATTCTTGAATATATTTTGGCCACTATTGAATATTCTACCCTTGGTACCCTAAACCATTATTTTATTCCTTCAAAATTCGTGGAAAAACGCTGGGCAATATTGGGCAGAATTTCGCCTATCTTTGAAAAATCATAACTAATTCTAGAAAAATCGAAACGAAGATCCGTAAGAAGTTCCAGACTCCTTAGGATGTCTACTTTCCAGAAAAAATATCAGGCCTTGCCCAGAATTCAAAAATCATTCCCAGATTTCACGTGTTCATCATCTGCCCAGAATTTCCAGCATTTTCGCAACATAAACTTTGAGAATTTCTTTCTCTCTGTACAGAACTCATTTCAACGTGATCTTTACATATTTAGAAAGCTCTATATGTCTACTTTCATCATAAATTTTCTCAGAATTTTTCAATAGCATTTTAAACATGAAATATGAGTGTTTCTGTTACTAGTTCAGAAATCGCCTAACCGACGAATTTTCGCCAGAACTTCGTTACAACTGTGTTCTTGATCTGGAAATTTTGCAGAACCTCTTTCTTCACCATATTTTCGAAATGAAGCTATTTTAGACTATAAAAACATGAAAATAAAATTATTCTAGAATTTAAAAGATTAAAGCTACTTCTACCTATGAATTTAACTCAAAAACTAAGAACTTTTCTTACCTAGAGCTTGAACTCCTTCAAGAACTCCCTTCAGCTCTCTCAACTCTCTCTCAAATAAGCAAGTGTTGTATTGCTTGGTGTGAAGAAAAGTGAAGAGCTTGGGTCCCTATTTATAGGAAAAAGGTTGGGCAATTTGGTAATAAAATGCAACTTTGCTCTTGTCAATTAAACACCATTGGATCTAGGGCTTCATTGACAAATTAAATCCTCACCACACACACACTCATCTGCCCACTCTCTCTCTCTCCCCTCTTCTCTTTCTTCTTCCTTCTCCAAGAAGCTAAACAAACTTGGAGTGCAAGAGTGGAATAGTGTTTGTGTTCTAGAAGCCATTGACTATTTGCACATGTTGGAAATCACTTCCTTCCCTTTGAAGCTCCCCCAAAACCGTGCCCCCCTCTGATTTTTGGGTCTTGGGTTGATTTTTGGGCTTTATTGGTGGTTGGACAATTTGTTTGGGTTACAAAAATGATCCACTTGAGTTTTTGTTGTGCCAAAAAGCCCTAATTTAATTCTTCCTTGTTTAGTATTAGATTAAGCTTAATTAGGTTTAGTTTGAAATGATTTTATTGATTGCCAATTAAATTTTAATCCTACTAAGTCCAATTGTTGCAATTATGGATTCCTTGTTAGGCTTTATTGTTGAATTTAGCCAAAATATTGTTAATTGTTTGCAAATATTGGTCTTTAAATTAATTATGCATGTCAATTCAATTAAGATTAATTTTTGGTGTTTACTAATTATTTTTAGTGTCCTCTAATTATTTTAGGCCTCCTCCTATCCCTTTACGTCTTAATTTTGCCCATATGTGCATTGTGTGACAATATATCATTAATGGTGAGTTTAATTGTTCTTTGAATTGTTGAAAATTCCATTTAATTGGTTTAAGGGCTTTTATGGTATTTTACAATTTTTTATGACCCCTAATAAAATTTTGGGGAGTTGTATTTTGCCCTATTAAGCTCTACCGACAAGTTATTCGAGAATTAGAATAAATATACTTAATACTTTGGAGACAACATACTCTCCTACTTTAAATGGGTCCTAAATGGCCAAAATATTATATTCAAGAGATATACAAATTTTTGGGGTATTATAACTCGAGTTTTGAAATCAAAACTCGAGTTTTCTCTTAACTCAATGAAAACATTTAAAATCTCAGAACAGGTTGAGGTTGTAGATACTTGGTGCAAAACTGGATTTAAAACTTAGAGACTCTCTGTATGGGCAAAACTTGAGTTTCCAAATCAAGACTCGAGTTTTGTCTTTAGTTGAAAACATTTTGAAGTCTCTATATAACCAAAAACTCGAGTTTTCAAACTGAAACTTGAGTTTTGTTTTGAGATGAAAATTGAGTGCTCTCTGTAATGTTCAAAACTCGAGTTTCCAAAGGAAACTCGAGTTTTGCTCTTGTTCAATGAAAATGAGCAGCTCTCTGTCAAGGTCAAAACTCGAGTTTTGAAACCAAAACTTGAGTTTTGTCTTGACTGTAAGTTTTTCAACTTACCAAGACAAAACTTTATTTTTGGGTTTGCAATTGTAAGTTATCATCAAAACCATAGAGAACTAACATAATAGAGATGAATGAACACTGCAAAAAATTTCGGATTTTGCTACGGAAAAATTCCGTAGCAAATTCCGTAGCAAAATGATTTTGCTACGGAAAAATATGGATTTTCCGTAGCAAAATGATTTTGCTACAGATTTTGCTATGGAATTTTTCCGTAGCAAAATCCTTCGTAGCAATTTGCGACGGAAATTCCATTCCGTCGCAAATTTGCTAAGGAAAATGAATCCGTAGCAAATTTGCTACGGAAAAAATTCCATAGCAAATTTGCTACGGAAAATTTTCCGTAGCAAATTGCTACGGAATTTGGAAAATTTTCCGTAGCAAAGTCTTTTTTTTTTTTTTTATTTTTTTATTTTTCCGTAGCAAACTTGAAATTTTGCAAATTTCCCCATATTTGATCGTTTGCTATAGAAACAATTTCTTAGCAAAACTAATAATTATTTTTAAAGTTATTTTTTTTTAATTTTAAAAAATTGAGTACAAAAAGTAGTGATTCATGGATATAATAATAATTATAAGGAGTGTACATTAAGAGTAATCTAACAAATACCAAATACTAAAAAATAGTCTAACAATGTTACAAAGGGCAAATAAGAAAATGTATATAAATAATACTGAATATTGTATTAGCAAAGTGTATGTAGAAATATATACAATAGCAATCCTAAAAAATTATAAATAAACAAAATGATATATAAACATCAATTTTGCCAACAAACTAAAAAGCACAAAAATCAAAAATAAGTTATACACTAAGTAACTAAAAAGCACAAAAGAGGACGCCACTATAACACATCTAAATACATCAATGTCTGACGAAAGTTTGGTCATCCACTCCTCCAAAGAGCACCTTCTCTGTAGTGCAATGAAATGTATTAATCATTTACAAGGTAAAACATAAACAATAATTATAATGGAGGAATGTCACTTGATTATGATCAAACTTAGCTTGCCGCAATGATACACATCTTTTTGAATATGCAAATGTATTACTAGTGGTTCTACCAGGTAATTCTTCATAGCTAACTGGGAATTTCAACAAATATCAGTTACAACTTAATGTTGCTGTAATTTTTAGAAGATCTTAATCTTCAGGAACTATATTGTTGTGAACTTTGTTAAAAACATTAACGGCAAATTCATAATCTTCATATCAACTTCCAATTTTCATTCTAAACAAGAGGCACTTAGATGCCTAACAATGAAACCTTCCTCTCAAAGTCAACCTCATCTGTTACCTATAAACCTCTTCTACTCTGTGACTAAGCCGAAGAGGTAGATTTGATAAAAGTGATTCATGCTCAATGAATGATACATTATTATAAAAAGTGATTAGTCAATGAAAATCAAGCATTATGAATGGAGGGAGATAGATTCACCAAAAGTCCTTACAAGAACAAGAACCATTTACAAAATGATGGAACCTATTGGTATCTCTCAATACAATCATCCTCCTTTGAGGCTGTTTCCAGCTAGCTTTAACACCTTAAGAGTGTCACTCATTCTTGTCAAACACTCAGGTATGAATTCACTGAAGCTATTATCAGCAAGATCAAGCACACGAAGAGCTGACATGTTACAAAGGGATTCATGGATTTTTCCATGAAAACTATTGTTTGCAAGAGAGAGAAAATATGTGAAAGGAAGATGGTTTCCAAAGTCAGGGGCAATAGAGCTAAATCTATTGCTTGAGTAATCCAAATAGATCACAAAAATGGGAGGGTGACCTTTAATTTGGTTGGAATGAAGATCAAGAAGAAACATATTAGAAGTAATATTATGAAAAGGTCCTTCCATATCCGTTAGAAAATTGTTGGAAAGGTTAAGAAAAACCATAAATTCAAACCTCCAAATCCAATTGGGTATTGTTCCCTGAATTTGGTTGTTGGATAAGTCAAGCCATAGCAAATTGGATTGATTTCTAAGAAAAACTGGAAACTCTTTCAATTTGCAAGAAGCCAACATGAAATTGTTCAATTTGGGGAATGATGAAAGATTGTGGGTGTTCACCAAAGTTGTATCAACTAAGAAATTGTTGCCAGAAAGATCAAGTGTGCTCAAATTTTCCTGAGACACTATCTTCTTCCTCTTCTCTTTATCTCTCTCACACTAAATTTAGACTACCTTGCCTTCCTGAGATTCTAATGAAAAGTATAAAAATCAAATGCCACAGATCTCATTTTCACTTGCATTGCATTAACTTTTGCAAACAATGACCCTACTAAAAATGTACACTTAAATGCTATGATTATGGTACACATTGTCATTGAGGGCTAGGATCAATTTCAACACCTAAACCATAAAAGATTACCTTCAGTTGATCTGCTCATGCTTCTTCAGACCTAACCTGAACTCATCTGCCAACAGAACTGATTTAAGCAAGAAAACAGGGGGGGGGGGAAAGAAAAAAGCTAAAAAAATTCAAAATGAATGACATTGCATTAATTCAGCTGCCAAAAATTACAAAAATCACACACATTCATAGTGGTTGACTTTTCAAAACCATAATGAACATAAAAGTCAAAGCGATGGGGTCAGAAATGTCCAGAGTAAGAGAGTGAAATTTGAAAGGAATTGGATTGGGCATTATCTTGCATGCTACAATAAAATCAGTACCTGTTTCTATGGGAAATATTGCACATGGCAGATGCATCTCTTCAGCATTCATAATGGGTATGGAGCGACTGAATTGAACAATATCACCCCAGCTTGATTGGATTGAAAAAGATCACCCCGGCGTGAAAAATATGACCTGCATTTACTGAGGGAAAATGCAAGCATATATATTGAATGCATCGTTTGTTATAACGGGAGAACAAATAAACAGAGGGTCATGAATCAATCATGTTAAACAGCGCTTGGCTCCCATAAGTTCGTATAACTTTAACATCCTCCATAAAAGAGTTTGTTTGATATAGATTAGGAATTAGTAATAAACTAACTTGATCAGAAAGTAAGGGCTTACAAATCGGTTAAATTCTTCAACTTGGAGAATACAGATTGAAGATAAATTAATACCAACCGAGAAGAAGACGAAGCACCTTCGTTTGCCATGAAATCCAGGACACGAAGCGATTGATGATACAGTCAGAAAATCGCCATCTTCCCAAAGTTACTCCCCGGCTAAATAATATATATTGCACGGGAAATTAAGAATCTGTATATGATAGTAAATTAGCAATCTGGACCAAACCCAAAAAAATAGGGGGCATTTTGGAGGATTTGCGAGATCTGTTCATTCATCATTGTACCAAACCCAAAAACCAAACCATTAAATTAAAGGACGGTTCCATTCATTTTATTCCAAAAACCAAACCTAAACGGGATTGCGAGATCTGTTCATTGTACCAAACCCAAAAAAATAGGGGGCATTATGGAGGATTTGTGATATAAATTGCTATAAAAATACCTCTCAGCAGAAGCTCTTTTCTATCTCAATCATTCAGCAAACAAATACCCAAAGATCCTCCCCTATTTGGAATTTCCAGCCACGGTGAAGAGAAGAAAATGCAGAAAATTGGTTGCTACCCACAACAGCCATCAGCAAAGGGAAGGAGAGAAGAGGATTCACTCACACCAGCTATGACCAATCTCCCTCTACTTGACGTCGCTGGAAGAGAAGAAGAATGACGGTGGAACTAAACACAAAAAATGCTACGGCTCGATGAGAAAGAAGAAAATCGCCGGCGGGGTTGTGAACGTTGCCGGCGAAGATGGTGGAGGAGGTGGGAGCCGCCAGTGACGATGATGATGATGCGTGGTTGGGCGGACGATGGTCACAGGCGAAGTTGGGGATTTGGGTTTCAAATCTCAAAAGGTTACAACCCTCTACTCCCTCTTCTCTACCCTATTTGAACATGCAACTGATTTGGGAATTTTGCTACAGAATTTTATTCCGTAGCAAAATTTTGCTACGGAATTTTAATTCTGTAGCAAATTTTGTGGGCTTTTTCCCTTCACGAAATCGGATTTTTTTTTTTTAAAAAGTTTTGCGACGGATTTACATTTCCGTAGTAAAATTTTGCTACGGAATTAAAAATCCGTCGCAATTTGCTACGGATTTTGATTCCGCAGCAAAATTTTGCTACGGATTTTCAATTCCGTAGCAAATTTGCGGGCTTTATCCCTCCACGGAATTGGATTTTTTTTTTTGAGTTTTGCGACGGATTTATATTTCCGTAGCAAAATTTTGCTACGGAATTCAAAATCCGTAGCAAAATTTTGCTACGGAATTCAAAATCCGTCGCAATTTGCTACGGATTTTGATTCCGTAGCAAAATTTTGCTACGGATTTTGAATTCGGTAGCAATTTGCTACGGATTTGGATTCCGTAGCAAATTCCGTAGCAAATTGCTACGGATTTTTTTCCGTAGCAAAATTCCGTAGCAAAATTTGATTTTTCTAGTAGTGAAGGAGACTTAGGGTTTGGTTCAAAATCATGAAGCTTCTGCGTTGTGTTTGCACTTACCCACACTGGCACTAACATGGCTCTACCACTACTCCTCCACCTCCTCATCCCTTCACTTCATAAACGCTTGTTTAATTTGAATGATTTCCACTTCATTCCTGTTCCATTTATCACCTCCTCTACAGCATTCTTTCCTTCATTCTCAAAAACTTCCTCCTCACGTATCCAATCCTCTTCTCTGGGTACAAGTGCATGCTCGTGAGTTGTGAGCGAACTCACCCTCCCCTGCTCAAACCTTTTTTGGCTGTGGTGCAATGTAGTATCACAAAGTGGCAGAGCCAAGAATTTTAATGACAGGGTGAAAATAAAAAATATGATATGATAAAAAATTACTTGAAAACAATATAGACCTAATATACAATAAAGTAAAAAAAATCTATTATATAAATTAATATCACTTCATTTGACTCTTATTTTACGTGTTTTTATATTGTTAAACTCATTTATAATTGAACCCGTGCTAAAACTCAAAACAACGGGAAAATGGGATCAACAAGACCAAACCAAAGATTGCAAATAAACTGAACATCAACCTAATTAATAAAGTTCATTTTGGTCATTCTACTTCAATTTAGGCCTTTGGTTCCTATCCAATTAAACTGAGCTGTCCTAGCCTTTTATTCAAAATAGAATGCATGCATAAACCTTAAACAAAAACATGAAACCAAAACAAAACCAAAATAAAATAAAAAAAGGCCTGAAACAGCAACATGAAGAATACAAAAAAACATATCTCCCCAGTCTAAATACAAAAATTATTTAATTATCCCTCCTAGCACAAGCACAAGCCAAACACATAAATTAGAAAATTACAGGTAGTTTTGTAAAAGTCACAGTAAAATATTTATTACGCTTTAAAAAAGAATTGAAGGAATAATCAAAGAACAATATACCAATTATTTGTTAGAATTCAAACTCTCCTCACCGTCCAGAAGCTATGTGGAAATCTGAAAAAAAAAGGCTATGTTTTTCGGCAATCAATGAAGCAGCAAAGTCACAAAAGATAAGGACAACAATACGGCTAGAAGGAAATGAAGCATGAGTAAAGCAAGTATTAATCTCCCTTATCATTGCTGACAGAAGAACAAATGGGAGCAGGTGGTAGCTAAAGCAAATAATAATATAATAATTGGTTGAAAAGTCAATAAAAGGGGCTGCACGTTTTTGAAGAGAAAAAATTGGCAATCAATCAATCACAGAGGCGTAAAGTCGGTAGACATAGGCTATTTATATGTGTATGTTTTTATTGTTTGAGTGTGTGTATTCGAAGCAGAGAAAAGAGAGATTGAAAGAAAATATTGAGAAGTGCTGAAGCATTTTTTGAGAGAACAAATAGTAAAGTTATTTCTGAGTGTGTGAGACAGTTGTGTATTTTTAATTCTTCTTATAATCAAAGTATTGTTCTTCATCTATATCTCTAATTTCCAACAAGTGGTATCAAAGCCTGGTCGATAAGATGGCAGAGATGGTGCAACCACAAATTCCTAAATTGTCGAAAGGCAATTATGGGAACTGGAGCATTCAAATGAAGACGTTACTAGGTTCTCAAGATATATGGGACCTTGTTGAAGATGGATACACGGAGCCCGCAAATGCAGCCGCTGAAGCAGCTTTGACAGATGCTCAGAGAAAGACGCTTAAGGAGTCCCGGAAGAAGGACAAGAAGGCTCTATTTTTAATTTTTCAAGGTGTTGATGAATCAACCTTTGAGAAAATATCAGATGCAAAAACTTCCAAAAATGCATGGGAGATTTTGCAAAAATCTTGTGAAGGTGTAGACAAAGCCAAGAGGGTACGATTGCAATCACTTAGAGCTGAATTTGAAAACTTGAAGATGCAGAATACGGAGCCAGTAACAGATTATGTCTCACGAGTGCAAAAGGTGGCCAAAGAAATGAAAAGAAATGGAGAGACTCTAGATGATGTCAGAATAATAGAGAAGATTCTGCGGTCATTAACAAGAAAGTTTGACTACATTGTCACCGCCATTGAAGAAGCCAAAGATTTGTCAGTCATGTCCATTGATGAGCTTGTGGGTTCTCTTCAAGCCCACGAACAAAGAATGAATTTAAATGAAGGCTCTAGCAATTTGGAGCAAGCTTTGCAGATCAAATTGTCACTAAAGAAAAATCAAGCCAGTAGCAGCAGCTATGTACGTGGAAGAGGAAATCGTGGTGGATATAGAGGCGGATATAACACCCGAGGTGGTTTCAACACTCGAGGTGGTCGTGGTGGACGCAGTGGATATGGCCGATCAAGTACAACAGAATATGAACGTGGTCAAGGATCATATAATCAAGGTCGTGGATTCCTGTCCAGAGGAGGAGGCAGATATCAACAACGAAGTGACAAATCTCAACTGCAATGTTATAATTGCAATAGGTTTGGTCATCTCAGTTATGAATGCAGAGATACTGCTAAAGTTGAAGGGAGAAGTCATTACACAGCAAATGAAGTACAACTTGATGAACCAACTGTCATGTTCACTCACAAAGGTGAAGAAGATACTAGTAAAAATGTTTGGTATCTTGATACTGGAGCAAGCAATCATATGTGTGGCAAAAAGGAGTTATTCACAGAGTTGAATGAAGAGATCCAAGGAGAAGTCACATTCGGTGATCACACAAAAACCGCAGTTAAAGGCAAAGGGAATATTATGATGTTTACAAAGAATGGAAATAAAGGATACATTACAAATGTCTTTTATATTCCATCTTTGAAGAGCAACCTCCTCAGCATTGGTCAGCTATTGGAGAAGGGATACGACATTCACTTGAAAGATAGTTCTCTCACCATGAAAAACCAGAAAGGAGAATTGATAGCGAAAGTTGAAATGACAAGCAATCGTCTATTCAAGTTGAATATACAAACGGATGAATTCAAATGCATGAAGTCTGCCGTTGAAGATAGTTCATGGTTGTGGCATCTCAGATTTGGTCATCTTGGATTCACTGGCCTGAAGCTGTTGTCAAAAGCAAAGATGGTGACCGGATTGCCAACAATAAATCCTCCAGATCAACTATGTGAAGCGTGCATGAGAGGAAAACAACATAGAATAAAATTTGAAGTTGGCAAATCATGGAGAGCAAAAAGACCACTGCAACTAGTTCATTCGGATATAGCTGGCCCGCTTGATATTCCTTCACTTGGAGGAAACAAATATTATATCACATTTATTGATGTTTTCAGTAGAAAAGCATGGGTGTATATTCTCAAAGAAAAATCCGAAGCCCTTGATAAATTCAAGGAATTCAAGGCAATGGCAGAAAAGCAAAGTGGTCAATATTTAAAGGTGCTCAGAACAGACAGGGGAGGAGAGTACACTTCCAAGTTATTTGAAGCATTTTGCAGGGAGCATGGAATAATCCATCAGTTGACAGCTGCTTACACGCCACAACAAAATGGAATTGCAGAAAGAAAGAATCGTACACTTCTTGATATGGCAAGAAGCATGCTTAAAGGAAAGCATATACCGAGAACTTTTTGGGCCGAAGCTGTTCAGTGTGCTGCTTATCTATTAAATCGCTGTCCAACAAAGAGTGTTAAGTACAAAACACCAGATGAAGCATGGAGTGGTAGGAAACCAGATGTCAGTCATCTAAGAATTTTTGGCTGCATAGCTTATGCACATATTCCAGATCAAAAGAGGAAGAAGTTAGACGACAAAGGAGAAAAATGCATTTTCATTGGCTACGAGCAGCGAAGCAAAGCTTACAGATTGTATAATCCTCTAACCAAGAAGGTTGTCATTTCAAGAGATGTAGAATTTGATGAAGCAAACTACTGGAAATGGAGTGATGAAGAAAGAAGAGTGGAAGGCTTATTCTTTAAGGATGACGTCGATTCAAAAGACCAAACAGTTGAAGCAGACAATGATGAAACTCCACCACCGAGTCCTAATCCAACAACTCCTGCACCTACCTCATCAACAACAAGTAGCAGTAGCAGCAATTTAGGGGGAGTACCAGCAAAAATGAGAAGCTTAAGTGATATCTATGATGCTACAGATCCAGTACAAACTACACTTGATTATTCATTATTCTGCTTGGTAGCTGAATGTGATCCGGTGACATATGAAGAAGCGGCAAATGATGAAAAGTGGAAGAAAGCTATGAACGATGAAATCGCCGCAATCAAAAGAAATGACACGTGGGAGCTCACAACTATGCCTAAGGAGCAGAAGCCCATTGGAGTTAAATGGGTATACAAGACAAAGACCAACAAAGAAGGAAAGGTGGAGAAGTACAAGGCGAGATTAGTGGCTAAAGGCTACAAGCAGAAATATGGAATTGACTATGAAGAGGTTTTTGCACCAGTTGCAAGGATTGACACTATCAGACTTCTCACAGCAATTTCAGCACAAAACAAATGGAAGATATACCAGATGGATGTGAAGTCAGCTTTCCTTAACGGCTACTTAGAAGAAGAGGTCTATATTGAACAGCCACCAGGATACGTGATAAAAGGTGAAGAAGACAAAGTTTACCGGTTGAAGAAGGCATTGTATGGATTGAAGCAAGCTCCAAGAGCATGGAACACGAGGATAGATGAATACTTTCAGAAGAATGGATTTGTGAAGAGTCCGTACGAGCATGCCTTATACATGAAAAGGAATGAAGATGGAGATATAATGATCGTGTGTCTGTATGTGGATGATATGATCTTCACAGGAAATAATCCAGGCATGTTTGTTGAATTCAAGGAAGCTATGACTAGAGAGTTTGAAATGACAGATATTGGAGAGATGTCTTATTTCCTTGGAGTTGAAGTGGAACAAAGGGAGGAAGGAATATTTATGTCACAGAAGAAGTATGCACAAGAAATATTGAACAGGTTCAGAATGAAAGATTGCAAGCCTATGTCGACACCGATAGAAAAAGGAACAAAGTTGACAGTTCATTCAACAAGAAAACCTGTAAACCCAACACTATACAAAAGCCTGGTCGGAAGCTTGAGGTACTTAACTTTCACTAGACCAGATATTATGTATGCTGTGGGTTTAATTAGCAGATATATGGAGCAGCCAAAGCAAGATCATTTCCGGACAGCAAAGAGAATTTTGAGATACATCAAAGGAACTATCAATCATGGGCTGTTCTATACGCATTCTCAAGATTCAAGGATAGTTGGCTATTCAGATAGTGATTATGGTGGAGATATAGATGATCGAAAGAGTACTTCGGGATATGCATTTCATATTGGCTCGGCAATATTTTCGTGGTCGTCAAAGAAACAACAGACAGTTGCTCTTTCATCATGTGAAGCAGAATATATGGCTGCAGCAGCGTGCACATGTCAAGCAATTTGGCTGAAGAATATTCTGAATGAGCTACATCAGAAGCAAGAAGGTCCAGTCACTATATATGTGGACAATAAGTCTGCTATATCACTTGCAAAGAATCCAGTCTCTCACAACCGAAGTAAGCATATTGATACGAAGTATCATTTTATCCGGGAGCAAGTCAAGAACAAAGTTGTGGAATTAATTTACTGCAGAACTGAAGAACAAATTGCAGATATTTTTACAAAGCCATTGAAAGCAGATGTATTTCACAAACTCAAGAGTATGATTGGTATGCGAAGTCGAGTTTGAGGGGGAGTGTTAGAATTCAAACTCTCCTCACCGTCCAGAAGCTATGTGGAAATCTGAAAAAAAAAGGCTATGTTTTTCGGCAATCAATGAAGCAGCAAAGTCACAAAAGATAAGGACAACAATACGGCTAGAAGGAAATGAAGCATGAGTAAAGCAAGTATTAATCTCCCTTATCATTGCTGACAGAAGAACAAATGGGAGCAGGTGGTAGCTAAAGCAAATAATAATATAATAATTGGTTGAAAAGTCAATAAAAGGGGCTGCACGTTTTTGAAGAGAAAAAATTGGCAATCAATCAATCACAGAGGCGTAAAGTCGGTAGACATAGGCTATTTATATGTGTATGTTTTTATTGTTTGAGTGTGTGTATTCGAAGCAGAGAAAAGAGAGATTGAAAGAAAATATTGAGAAGTGCTGAAGCATTTTTTGAGAGAACAAATAGTAAAGTTATTTCTGAGTGTGTGAGACAGTTGTGTATTTTTAATTCTTCTTATAATCAAAGTATTGTTCTTCATCTATATCTCTAATTTCCAACATTATTCATATTATTGAAGGCCTTCCCTCGCACCCTCGTTATATACTCCATTATATTCCCTCCTTAACTACTACTTGACATCATTTACTCGTGATAATTATTTATTTTCCACCATTATGATCATGCATGATGGTAAAAATAAAAAGCATCAATCAGAGTATAATGGGGATAGGTTATTTTGCCTACCTTTGCTTACATCTCTCAATTATTTTCCAGGAATTACTATCTTGTTTCTATTGATTAATTTTACCAAATTAAGCTTATATATAGGGGATAGGTTATTTTGCCTACCTTTGCTTACCTCTCTCAATACCATCAGAGTATAATCTCATCTAACGATGGAGATTTGAGGGATAAAATATTTGTTAAGTTTGCAGAAGCCTAGGTTGGATTTGTCATTCCCCCAAACTCAGAACCCTAATGCACCCTATCGCTCGATCAATCAATTGCTCGCTCCTTCCCTGTGCCCTCTATTTGCTGAGGGGGTTCCTGGCTTCAGTTTCCATGCACTTGGTCTTGACAATCAAGGTCCAGCTGTTTGAGTCGCCGGTCGTTCAATCATATCTGTTTTCAGTTCCTTCTTCTACAGCTCTCTCAATACTGATTTTGGTCTTCCTTGGTTTTGGAGAATTACCAGTTTGATCATACTGTGTGGAAATTTGATCACGGACTATCTGTTTTCCTTGATTTTCTCGCCGGTTTCTCTACAAATTCACTACATGAAAAAAGTATAGATTTTTTTATTTGTTTTCCAGTATGCTGATCAATCGTTTGTATATTACGTACCTGCTGCTCTATTTTGTTTTTAATTTTTCTTCTCTATGTACCCAAGTGAAGGGATTTAAAGATAAATTCACTTTCTGATTTTAGTACCGTTATTTTGAACTTGTAACAATATCTTTAACCTGATTTCAAAATTCTCATATCTCCAAGGCATCAGTTACTCACATCTGGATGAAGAACACGACAAAAACATAGTGATCATCAGAAAAGCAACCCAAAATCTAAAAACTTTTAAAATATATTGGGACTATTGCTCTCACTCTTACAATCCAGAACACACAATCCAAAATCCAAGGGAGAATGCGAAGAAGAAAAGCCATTCGCTTTAAAGTTGAGACAAGCAAAACAAAACCACAGAACAGAGACTCGAAGAGTGAGAAAATAAAACTGAAATCAGAACCTCACCTCTGGAAGGCCGATGGCATTAACGTCCGACGGCATCACAGAGACACTGAAATCACAACCCCAAATCTGAGCAAAGAGACTGAGCAAAGAATAGAGAGCATGTGAGATTATAATCTAATAGTATTGAGAGAGGTAGGCAAAAGAATTTATTTTATCTTTCAAATCTCCATCATTGAATGAGATTATAATCTAATAGTATTGAGAGAGGTAGGCAAAAGTAAGCAAAATAAAACTAAGCAGAATAACCTATCCTTTTATATATATATCACTAATCAGCTTTCAACATTTACTTCTTATGCAACACATGAATAATAAATGGCACGTAACTTATTTGTATTGTTTATAACATTAACCAACAGTAATTATATCAGGAGAGAAATAGAACCTAAGCTTTGATATTTCTGTTGAGCGCATCAAAGATGAGGCCAGCTAGAAACTAGAGACAAGTAAAAACACCATCGAGAAACGTAATATCCATGGTTCGTGTGCGGACATAGGGGTGGAACGTACGACACATGCTGATCAGACTAATATATATGTATATATATATATATATATAATTATATAATTTTTTAAAAATGTTTTACCGGGGCGAGGGCCTAGCCCCCCTAATTCTGCTCTTGGTATCATGTTGGAATTTACATTTCATGCTGATCTAAAAGATAAGCATGTAGTTCCAAATAAAAGAGGATTTTTTATTTTTAGTAATTAACTTAAGAGATATTTAAAAAATATTTCATATATTAGGTTCTATTGAAAAAATATTTTAGGATATTGGTGTTATAGGAAAAATATTCTAACATGCAGACATGCAAGACTAGAAATTAATTAATTTGAGATATTATGTTGAAAAATATTTCATGATGCATTATATAATTTAATCTAAATAAATAAAAATACATAAATTAAAAAAGGGTTAAATACCAAATTTACCCCGGAAGTTTTGATAAGGGGGCGCTCAGCACCCGGAAGTTTTTTTGGTACCAAATTTGCTCGGGAAGTATTCAAAAGGTAGCAAATTTGCCCATCCGTTAATTTTAACCGTTAAGTTTAACTGAGTGTACACGTGGTATGTCACCTCATCACACGTGGCATGCCACCTCAACACACGTAGCATGCCACCTCATCAATCAAAAAGTATCATTTTTGCTCTGGAAGTTTTCATTAAGGAGCAATTTTACCCCGGAAGTTTTCATTGAGGAGCAATTTTGTCCCGGAAGTTTACAAAAGTAGAAATTGTGCCCTTCTTTCTCCCAATATTAAATTTTACTATTAAATCAGTCAAAGACCACACATGTCATGCCTTGAAAAGGTCGAACTTGGAGTCAGAGAAGGAGATCCTTGAGATGTTGAGTTCAAGGCAACCATAATTTGTGAAGCCGAACTGGTCACAGGAAGTACCACTTATAATTTAAGCAAATGATCAGACTATACAAACCAAGGTTCATAAAACCGGATCGGTCGTTGAACTGGTCAAGGTATTGGGTCAATGGTCAGTGGGCCAGACCGGAGTCAAAATAAAAATTTCATGTTATTAATATGAAATCATTAAAAAAAAATCTGTTTTTTTTAATATTGTTACGGATTGGCCCAAAGGCCCAAATCCATAGTGTGGCCCAGCGGCGAGCAGGTCTGGAACCATGATTCACTGAGTATGGGTGATAGATCCGGTATCTCAACAGACCCGATCCACCCCCTGGCTAAACGCCTCCAAGTTTCAATCGAACTACGTTGACTTTAATCCCTTCAAAGGGTACATAGGCTCTAGGCTTGACACCTAGTCAAGTCCAACTAGTCCTGTTCCTAGAACAGAACAAATACTACCCTCCGATAAAAAAAACATGTCTCACTGCACTCATATGCCCATTAAATAATGAGTTAAAGTATGTTGGGTACCTCTTGAGGGGGGAAAAAAAGGTATGTTGGTTTCCGGTCTGAACGGCCGATTCGGTCTGGTTTTCAAAACATTGATACAAACGTAAGTGATGCTTCCTTGAGCTCAATGTCTTAAGGATCTTCAGTCCTTGTGACTAGTTCGACTTCACAAATTCTGGCCGCCTAGAGCTCAACATCTCAAGGATTTCCTTTTCTGACTTCAAGTTTGATTTTTTCAAGGCATGACATGTGTAGTATTTGACTGATTTAATAGTAAAATTTAATATTGGGAGAAAGAAGGGCAAAATTGCTACTTTTGTAAACTTCAGGGGCAAAATTGCTCCTCAATGAAAACTTCCAGGGCAAAAATGATACTTTTTGATTGATGAGGTGGCATGCCACGTGTGCTGAGGTGGCATGCCACGTGTGATGAGGTGGCATGCCACCTCACATTTTAAGGATCTACGTGGACTTCCGTGACGTTTGGGGAAATTTGATACCTTTTTAATACTTCCGGGGTAAATTTGGTACCAAAAAAACTTCCGGGTGTTGAGCGCCCCCTTATCAAAACTTCCGGGGTAAATTTGGTATTTAACCCATCACCTCAAAATTAGAAGGGAGAGCAGATGAGCATGGAATGTCAACTCATCAGCGATGACGTCACCGTACTCTCTCGCTCACGCTCTCCATCACTTCCGGGCTTCACATGTATGATCCTCGAGCCTAATATCTAATAATGATTTGTCCATTGAATTTGTTTTCTGCAATTTGAGATTAATATATTTCATCAAAGTGACAAGATTGAACAATTTTAGAATATGAAACCAATTTTATTTTTTATTCAAAATCTCAAATTTAAAATTATTGCTGAGAATGAATAAAAAAGTAAGTTAAATCTTAAACAATTTGAAGCTTTAGTGAGCATTCTTCGTTCTACTAATGATTTTGATAGATTTTAAAATTGAGGGTATCAAAAGTAGTGTGTCAATATCAAAAATTAATCCTTCAATAGAAACACCAAACTATTTTAAACCAAATTTTATTTATTTTCTAAATGCATGCATTTCTTACAAAATATCGTTGCTGATACCTGTAATAGTTGTTAGTGCCAATTTTTTTCCTTACTAGAAGAGTAATATGGGGAGAATCCCAATTAAATTCGACTGAATTATTGAAATTCAAATTTAGGCCTACACTTTTAATTAACAAATTATTAATAAGACTAAGAGGCGATTTTCTGAATCCTGTAAATTTATCTCAATGCCCTTAATGTTTGATTGTTTGATAACACTTTTCCTCCTTTTTTAATCATAAAGTCCTCTTTCTCCCCCATCTTTCACATCCTCTCCCTGATCAACATCGTCAATACTCAGAATCTATAGCTAAGTCCTTGAACAAGTGTCTAATTGTATCCCAGCTCGATGTCTCCAATTCCTTTATATTTTATGCCGCACCCTCATATAGTGAATTTTATGCCTTAATTTATGGTGTTAAAATTAATTTGATGATTAATCTAATTTATGAAAATACAAACTCCAAGGAATTTTATAATATTCAGTTTTAGCTTCTTCATATTCTTGAAAGCCCATTTAATTAGTTACTACAGTTTTTTGGGATGAGGATTGAGGTAGCTGTTTTACACGCAACTCCCTCGATCTCTTACAAAAATTCATCAAATTCAGGTTCGACTTCAATCTCTTCTAATGGTTTTAGAGATTTGTAGTTTACCTTCATTTCTTCACTTACCGATGACCATGCGTAGGAACCCAAGCTAACTCTGTTCTTCCATTTATATATACTTTATTTACAATGAAGTATAACTGGAAACATACACACAAGGAAGAGAAGAACTTTGCCGAGAAATATATTCAGGAGGGTGACGCTGGGATTGATCTGATCAGAAGAAAACCAAAGAGAGGTAACTAAGGGAAAGGGGTGAGGTTGCATTGGGGACAAGTGAGAGGTGAAAAAGAATGGATCTATGGTAGGTATAGGTTTTCCGTTTCTCCAACTCCGATATTAATATGTGTGTGAAATAAGGTTGTGGAAAACTAGATACATCTATATCTGATTGTAATAAACAAGAAATATTTTTGTTTTAAAACTCATTTGAGGGCAATGTTATCAAAATTGAGCTTCTATGTAGAAATAGAAGGGGTGATAGAAACGTAAATTATAGAAACAATATGAAATGTAAAGTTTCTATTACTTAAGGGTCATGATACAAAATTTTATATATATGCATGTAAAAAAAAAAAAAAAACATAAATCACTACTTAAGATTCAATGAACAACTTCATATTTAAAAGAAATAAGTCACATAACCATATAAAGCATAAGTCTAAAAGCACAAAAAAAATTTAATGACTCCTACAACCAAGTTTCAAAACATCAAAAGAATAAAGTTTTGGTGTGAATAAGACCTTAGGCATCAATTTTTCTCTCCTCTCCGAGAGCTATTCCTCTCCTCTGTGAGAGTATTTTCTCCCCTGGGAGACCTTTGTTTTAATCTTGCACGTAACCCTCTATTTCTCTACACGAGTTTCTATCTCCGCTGATTGATTTACTCAGATTGTTAATTCACCGTCGTTCTCTCGGGTTCTTGCGTAGAGATAAAGTTCTTGTTTTCCCAGATTTCGATCTTCTTCCTAAAACAGATAGCTATGGAGAAAGGTCAGCATAGTGGTGTCAAGAAGCAAGCACGAGAGGTATAGTTGGAGCTAAAAAATTCTGTCAACGCCAAAAAGGAACTCGCCCTAGTGGGGCGTCTGGAAAGGGAGAAGCCCCTAAACAGGGGTGTGGTGATCTCGATGATTAGAAAAGGATGGGGTCTTGACCGATGGTTGGAGATACACGACATGCCAGAAAAGAACTCCTATCTGTTTCTATTTGGTAGGCAAGATGATTATGACAGGGTTCTAAAAGGCCATCCACGGGCTATCCAGGGTGTGCTGCTGAACATCCAACATTGGGATGACTACACGATCTTACGAGAAGTGAACTTTGACTGGTGTCCTTTTTGGGGTCAGTTCCATGGACTCCCACATGGCGCCTTTGACAGTGATAATGCAGTTAGACTGGGAAATGCAATCGGGAGAACTGTGCTTTTTGAAGCCCCCAGAATTCAAGATCGTCTCTCAAGGACTTTTATTAGGGTCAGAGTTCTTGTTAATATTCTTGAACCCCTCACCACAGGTTTTTGGGTTCCTCGGCCGCAACAAGATCCGTCCTGGGTCACAGTACTGTATGAGCGTCTTCAAAATTATTGCTATGACTGTGGCCGACTTGGTCATGAATCAAGAATCTGCAAGTTTCAATCTGAGCCGACAATGGAGGATGATGAAGGAAGTCGATTGGGTAGCGGGCTAGGCACTACTCATGTGAAGACAATTGATGATGCTTTGGTGGTGTATGATGATACATGGGATGAGGCCGCGATGCTTAGGAAGAAACCACCACAGGCCGTCGGAATCACCCAACCATGGAGCATTACTACAAAATAGGGATATGGAGTCTTATTTTTTTATACTTTTGGTGTCTTTTTCGAGGGGGACGTATATCTGGGGGCATCGTAGGGAAATATTAAGGAGTCCTATTTTAAAATTAGACGCCTAACATAAGGCGTCTAAGTTTTGGAATTAGACTCCTTAAGTTAACTTAAGGAGTCTAATTCCTAAACTTAGACTCCTTAAGTCATGTGAGTCCTCAAGTCATACTTAACGAGTCTAATTCCAGTAGTAGACTCCTAAAGTGAGACTTAAGGAGTCTAATTCCAGTTTAGGAGTCTAATTACTGGAATTAGACTCCTTAAGTGAGACTTTAGGAGTCTAATTTCAATAATTAGACTCCTTAAGCGTTCTTTTTTTTTTTTAAAAAAAAAATAACTGCACTGTATATTCACTATCCCACAATTTCTTGCAAAAAATATCCTTACATAAACAATCACCAGAATGTGATAATTGCATACAACACCTAACTATGTGCTAAAAGGTTAGCTCAGCTAACCTTGTACAGACACTACTACAAAAATTGGATATAACAACCCTAAAAAACGTCTATATTAAGAAACATGAAGTAAAAAATGTAGGTGGTGGCATTCTTGTAATTATCTGCCAGGAGGTTGAGCCTTCAACTTCCTAAATTAGAGATCAGGACTTCTTAAATTGATTTTTGGTGTCCTAATATTTTTTCAGGGCGCCTAATATCTGCGAATTATTGTTTCGCGCCATAACAAATATGAGAATTTTTTGTTTGGCGGCATGGGATTAATTTTACTGGGAAAAAAATTAATTTTTGGCGTCTTGTATTTGTTTCAAGACGCCTAAAAATCTTCAAAAAAGCGGGAAAGATATGAGAATTTATTGTTTGGCGCCGTGGATGTTTTTTTTCATTAAATTAAAAAATTGGGCGTCCTGATTAAAAATCAGGGCGCCAATGTTTTAACATTGGCGCCCTGAATGTTAATCAGGATGCCAATATTTTAATATTGGCGCCCTGATTTTTAATCAGGACGCCAATGTTTTAATATTAGCGTCATGGTTGTTAATCAGGGCGCCAATATTAAAAATTATTGGTGCCCTGAAGCCAATTCAGGATGCGAATATTAAAAATAAAGGCGTCCCGGTTAACATCCAGGGCGTTAAAGGTTGAAAATAGGCACCCTTAATGATAATTTAGGACGCCTATTTTTCTTTTTTAGGCTAAAACTTAGCATTTTTATTATTGGAGCCCTAGTTCGTGCGTGTTGGAGCCAAATTAACCTGAGGTAGAGCGCGGCTTTCTCAATCTCACTCACACGGCGGCCACACTCTTCCTCTCTTTGACTCACCCAAACCAGCGTCGTCTTCCACTCTTCCTCTCTTGAATGCCTAAACTTGCACCCTCGTAAAGCTCTACACCGCTCGCCTCCAGCAACTCTCAACGGCCATCGCTCACGCCCACAGTTTCTGTCTATTTCTACAACGTGTTGTGTCCAGGTAAAACAATCGACTAATTGATTTAGGTTTTGTCTTTAAAATCGAATGCTTTGGAGATTTTAAAATCAAAGTGAATGTGTGTAAATCTGCTGGCTATCGAAATTTTGATTTTAGATGTTTGTTCCATTGTGATTTTGGCGAGGGCATATATTCGATTGTGAAATGGTTTCTGAGTTCACTTGGGTTTGATTTTAGTATTTCTTTAGTGTCAAATTTCACTGGGGTTTGATTTTAGTATTTCTTTATAGTGAGATATCCCAGAAAATTGAGTTGTTTTGAAGTCCTCGGATAATTACAGCGTTTGGGAGGTAACAACTGTGGGTATTCTTCACATGGGTGCGGGTGGACATGGTGTACCTCTTTTGTGAAGTCCTGATGGTTAGTGATTATTTCAAATGGTTTTCCCTTAATATTTTTCTGAACAGTGAAGGAATGTTAATTATTTTACCATGCAATTATCTAATTAAAATTCAGTCCAAATCTTTGGGCCTTGTGATGGACATTTATAGTATCTGTAACATGCTATTTGTTTTAGTATGGGAATTTCTAACCTTTGTTGATGACTCTTGCTCTCACAATGATGGACATATTGTTTATATTATTGGGCATTTTATCTGAAAACCTTTCTTTCACATAACACCAATGAGTATGTTTAGTTAGAAGGGAACTATTGACAAAAATTGTTTAGCAAATGGTTGATATTTTTATTGATATGGCTAGTTCTGTCAATAATGAGTCAACATTTTACTTCTTTGTTTCAGGTAGAGTAAGATATAAATTTGTGTCATTTTGGAATAGAAATCGCTGGACTTTTGCTTTTGATTAGGATTTCTATTTCTGATTTTATTAACCGTGCCGTTCTCCGTCGCTCACACTCCTAGCTCTCTCTCGCTCACTCCGGCTCCTTCCTGAGACCCAAACCCAAGTAAGCTTGTTCTTCTTGTTCCTAAAAGGTTGGACGATTGGTAATGCTAAGTTCTTTGATTCCAATTCACCTTAATCACTGGATTGTTGCTTCTGATTAGGATTTCTATTTATGATTTTATTAACTGTACTAAGAAGAAGATTAGAACTAGTTAGCTACTTCGAGCATTCGATTTTTCTGTACAGTACAATAGGAATTACACTTGAGTTTTGTTAAAATTACATTAAATCTTCCTTTGAAAACCAAGTGTAATCTATTTCTGACTGTGAAAAATGAAACTTTCCTTAATGCATTTAATTTCAGTAATCTATTTTTGACTGTGGTTGTTTTAAAATTTACATGAACTTCCTTTGAAAACCAAGTGTAACTTATGTAGAATTACACTTGAGTTTTGTTGAAATTACATTAAATCTTCCTCCTTTTTTAAAACACACCATTTTTTCTTAAAAATAAAAAGGGTCTATGATTATTGCAAATTTAGGGTAAGTCTACATACTATTTAGTTTTTCTTGTGTTCATGCTACTTTTAGTTTCAAAACACACCACTTTGCTTTTAGTTTATTGTTGAAACTATATATATGCTAGTGCCAAGAGTGTGTGTATATGTATTTTGAGCCATTTATTTTTCCTACACTGTGATTTGCCTTTTAAGAGTTCTCCCTAGCTACTACCTCTTGATGTCATTCTACATCAATTTTCCTTCTTGACTTTTCATTTCCTGTGAAACTTTATGGTTGTTGGGATATATAATAGAAGTTTACTATCTGGAAATTTGTAGTTTTAAATTCTCAGTGATTACTTCTTTTTTGACTACAGGAAGCTAATTACCCTTTTGACTATTGTGACTTGGCCACGATAGCAACCTACAAGAGCTAGCTTGAGGGGTCTTAGGGTAGGTATTTGTAATCATGTTCCTTTTGTCATACAATTATTCCCTCTCCCATATGTTAGTTTGATTAATTCTAATGTTCTCTTTATTGTTGTTGTCTTTAGGTTGACTAGGGCAAATAAATTTCAAGCATCAGAATTTAAAGTTGAGGTAAGTAAAGTTAATTATTGTTGTTTTTTTTTGTTGATGTGCAATGAACTAGGTCAACTTCGTTATATGAATAAAGATGATTAGAAGTCCATAATTTAATAGTTTATGACTTAGACAATTTAGCTATATTTTTATACTTTGTATATTGATGAAACTATTGGATTTAATAGCTGATATTGATCTGAATTGGCTTAGTTAGTAAGTTTTCTTGATTGAAGTTGAAATTGTTTGTTGTTGAAATTTTGGGATGTATTACTTTTAAGGGGAAATGTTGCTGAAATTTTAGTTCAAGATTGACAAAAAAGCATGTCGTTCTTTAAATTGTTATAAACTTGTGTTGTCGAAAATGTCATAGGTGGTATTAAAATGGGGCATAGTTGGATGGATGCTTTGAGAACTAGTGAAGAATATGAGAATGGGGTGGAAGAGTTTATTGAATTTGCTAGAAGGAATGTGGCTACAAAAAAATGGGATGTATTATTGTCCATGTGTTCATTGCTTAAATGGGGTTCGACGGGATATTCCTACTATAAGGGATCACCTAATTTGTGATAGAATAAACTTTCAATACACAACGTGGATATGGCATGGTGAGGAGGTAACTACCAATGTGTCCCACGAAAATGAAGTTGAGGTAGATGACGATGGAATGGAGAGAATGATTCATGATGTTGAGGTCGAATCTTTTGCACAACCGCATGAATATGATAGCGTGCGGAGTGATGCAGAGACACCTTTGTTCCCTGGGTGTACTAAATATACACGGTTGACTGGGACCTTACATTTGGTTAACTTAAAGGCAACTTGTGGGTGGACCGATAGTAGTTTCACGTCACTGCTTCAATTGTTGAAAGATATGTTGCCAGACGATAATGTACTTCTAAATCGTATGTATGAGGCCAAGAAAATCTTGTCTTCGATGGGTATGGAGTATAAAAAGATACACAGTTGCCCTAATGACTGCATATTGTACAGAAATGAGTATGAAGGCCTAAGTAATTGTCCGAAGTGTAAAACTTCACGATACAAAGTGAAGAAAGGTGGTGGTTCTGGAGATGATGAGACAACAAAAATGCAACCTGTGAAGGCATTGTGGTATCTTCCAATAATACCGCGGTTTAAGCGTCTCTTTACTAGTGAAGCGATGACAAAGCAGTTGAGATGGCATTCCGATGAGAGAATATCCGATGGAAAATATCTTCGGCACCCGGCTGACTCTCTGCAATGGAAGAAAATAGATGAAATGTTCCCTCAATTTGGCAATGAGCCAAGAAACCTTCGTCTGGGCCTTTATACAGATGGATTCAATCCGTATCGGACTCTTAGCAGCACCCATAGTGCATGGCCGGTTCTCCTTGTAATATACATCTTACCTCCCTGGCTATGTATGAAACGCAAGTATGTGATGCTCTCTATGATGATTTCTGGACCAAAACAGCCCGGGAACAATATCGATGTGTACTTGGCGCCTTTGGTTGAGGATTTAAAGAAATTGTGGGAGGAAGGCGTAGATGTGTTTGATGCATATAAGAAGGAGTCCTTCAAGATGCGTGCAATGATTTTTACCACGATAAATGACTTTCGCGCATACGGAAATTTGTCAAGGTACAGTGTGAAAGGGCATAAAGCATGTCCAATATGTGAAGCAGACATAGACTTCCATCAACTAAAGCATGAAAAAAAAAACAGTCTACCTCAGTCACAGGAGGTTTCTTGATCGGTTCCACCCATATCGTAAGTTAAGAAAACGTTTTAACGGCTTACCGGAGCATAGAATGGCTCCAAAGGCATTAACGGGAGAGGATGTTTATAGTCAGGTGAAACATATCAATGTTATATTTGGTAAGCAGTGAAAGATTGTGGGTGAGAAGAATATATGGAAGAAGAGATCAATTTTCTTTGATCTTCCATATTGGCGTAGTCTTGATGTGAGACACAGTCTTGATGTTATGCATGTGGAGAAAAATGTTTGTGATAGCCTTGTCAGTACTCTTTCGCACATACCAGGAAAGACTAAGGATGGAATTAGTGCGAGACTAGACATGGTTGATATGGGAATAAGAGAACGGTTACATCCACAAGTAAAAGAAGATGGTAAGAAGGCATACCTGGAGCCAGCAGCTCATACACTATCAAAAGCGGAGAAAAAAAGTTTGTGTGGGTGTTTATATGACATTAAGGTTCCACAAGGATATTCTTCTAATTTGAGAAGGTGTGTTTCAATGGACGATCTGAAGTTAGTGGGAATGAAGTCCCATGATTATCATGTGCTGATGCAACAACTATTGCCTGTAGCTATTAGGGGCATTATGAAAGATGAAGTGCGAACCACTATAACGAAATTGTGTATTTTCTTTAATGCTATCTATAACAAAGTCATTGACATTGAAAAGTTGGATGAATTGGAAAATGAGGGTTATATTATTTTGTCCCAACTAGAGATGTTTTTTCCTCCTGCATTTTTTGATATAATGGTGCATCTGATAGTGCACTTGGTAAGGGAGGTAAGGCTCTGTAGTCCAGTTTACCTAAGGTGGATGTACCCTTTCGAGCGATACATGAAGATCTTAAAAGGGTATTCTAAAAATCCTTATCAACCGGAAGCCTCAATTGTTGAGAGATATGTAGTTGAAGAGGCTATGGACTTTTGCAAAGATTATCTATCAGGGACGATGATACGATCTCAGCATGACGAGGGGATAACCGAGGGAACTCGAGGAATCAAACTAAAGAATAAGCCTCGTGAAGAGGTGTTGCAAGCACACCTGTACATCTTGAATAATATGGAAGAAGTTCAAACATACATTGATGAACATAGAAAGAGTTTGAAGAATAAGAATCCAAGGAAGAATGACATGCAAATAGCTCATGAATAAAAGAAGACGTTCACAAAAATGGTTCGAGGAGAAGGTATCGCGCGAGACCGGAGTGTCGGATACAATCGAGTGGTTGGCCTGGGGGCCTTCTTTTCAGGTCATCACTTGGCAAGGTTATGAAATAAACGGGTATACCTTCTACACAAAAGACCAAGATGACAGAAGTTCTGTGCAAAATAGTGGGGTGATGGTTGAAGCTGAATCCATGCACTTTGTGAGTTCGAAAGACAAAAACCCGGTATTAGCATCAATGGCTTATTATGGAGTTATTGAAGAAATATGGGAGATGAGCTACAACAAGTTCAAAGTTGCTTTATTGAAATGTAAGTGGGTTAGCAATAATGCTGTTCTAATAGATCCACAATTTGGAGTTGTCTCAGTTGATCTTGAAAGAGTTGGTTATAGAGATGAGCCATTCATTCTAGCAAGCCAGGCGAAACAAGTGTTTTATGTTATAGACCTGGCAAATAAAAAATTGTCCATTGTACTTCAAAGTAAAAAACAGAAGTATGGTGAAGAATCCTTCGACCTTGACGATATACCCCCTTTCACAACAAATCCCCCTACAACACGTGAAGTGGAATTGGTAGATGATGACGAAGATGTTGCAAGAAAAGATCATTGTGAAGGAATATGGGAAACCATATAAAGTAAGATCTTAACTTATGAAAAAGTAATATGTTATTTTTGTGGTGGTTTAACATTTTTGTTCATTTTATTAATCTGTTTACTATTTAATAACCTATCTAACATTGATTTGTCCTTCATGAACAGGATCATGTCTAGCTCTAGCTCTAGCTCTGATGAGTCAGGAGGTGAGAGAGCTGACGAGCCCGTTGTGAGAAGGGGTAGAGGTTGCACATAGATGGCAGCGCTAGTGGCCTGTCGTGATAGTCAAAAAAAGAGGCTGCATGTGGAATTTGATGACAAGTTGAATCCAATTGGCACGGAGGAAGACAATTTCATTAGCTATGTAGTCTATCTGGCTCGAAGCAAAGTTCGCATTGTGATCTCTACTTGGAAGTTCGTTCCGGCGAAAACAAAGCAGTTGATTTGGGCACAACTTTTGGTTCGTCACTTTCGATATATCTGCATTTCTATCATTTGGCTTATTAATTGAAATTTAATTATCTTTCCTTTTACCTTGCAGCAAACGTACAACGTCCCTAACACTAAGGCAATGGAAAAGCATTGGATGGGGGAAGTCCGTATACGTTGGAAAGACTTCAAGAATAAGCTGACTAAAAAGTTTATTCGAGGGGAAAGGAGAAATGAGGATCCATGCCAGAAATATCCTTATATTTCTCACGAGGACTGGAAGGAGTTTGTGGCGTCGCGTCAAAATCCACAATTTATTGTAAAATTCCTTTCATATCATTTCTTTTTATTTGACAACTTAGGCTCAGTTTTATTTGTTTTTGTGTCACAGGAAATAAGTCAAGCCAATAAAGAGAGGCAAGTGGCAAATAAGTATCTGCATTGTATGTCTCGTGGTGGGTACAGAAAGCTGGAACGGAGAATGATGGAGGAGCAGTTAGAGAGAATGAAGGAAGCTTCCGAATCTGATCCTTCCACTATTGTCCAGCCCCCTGAACATCCTCCTCGTCACAAGAAATGGAAAGCTGCGTGGATGAGGGGCGACACATACATAAATGCAGATGTTGATGAGGTTGCCTCCAAGATTGTAAGTAGTTAAGTTAGACGGTTTAAATACCCTCAGTTGTTCCATATTATAGGGTTTAGTTGTTATTTATGAAACATCTTATGATACAGGATGCACTTGAGGAGCAGAGTTCCTAAGTTCATTTACGCCGGGTTCACGGATGGACATTTTGTCAACGGCGATTGGGAAGCCGGATTACCCTGACAACATTCGAGGGGAGCCTAGGGGGGTTACTGCCGCAAAATATTTTGGACGGCGTTCACGGTTGTATGACGATAACAACCCTAGTCCTCAGCTTGTGGCAAAAATTCAGTTGGGACTGTTTGACGAAATCATGCAACAAGTACGATCCGAAGTGAAAACTATGATGGATTCGAGGGACAATACGGAACATACAACTTGTGAATCCCCGGCCTTCCCCAGCAGTAAAGAGAGTTTTCACCCTCCGGATGTTGATCCCGGCGAGCCTTCTCACATTCCACAGGGAGGACAACCATGCACTCTCTATTTGGATGTCCCATACCGGCGTATTGTTGCCGATGCTCTTATTTACATGGATCACACCACCCACCATAATATTGAAATTCCACAAGACCTACGTAGGGTGACTGTGACATGTGTTTGAGAGGGGAAGAAGAACCACACATCCCGATTGAAGATGACGAGGTTCCTGATTTAGGCCGGGCCATAGATTCGTTCATCCTGTGGCCGAATCATCTTATTCAGATGGCGGCGGCGACACCTCCAATGGTAGGAAAAACATTACTAGAACTTGCTTTTCATTGGTAACTCACTCATAATATGTTTGTTTATGTTTTCATAGAATGAACAAGCTGCGGGAAATTTTCCACACTTAGCACTACTGCGAGACATGTACAAGGACATCAGCTATCTCTCCTTCAAGATGCAACTGGGCATTGTCGGCACAGAAAATACATATGACTTTACAGTTGACAAAAAAGATCTTGCCGAATTTATGCATATGGAGTGTTTAGATTTAGTCGTTCTTGAAGCTGCGATAGTGTAAGTTTTTTTCCCCTTTAATTATTGTATTGATTATTTTTTGTTTTCTATACTCAACAATGGTTATCATTTTATTTCGATCATAGTGTCTGCAATGACATATGCGTCCAGAAAGGCCACAAGGGTTTGTATGGATTCTTAAGTCCAATAAGCACGGCCCAGGCTCGCAATATGTTAACCCAAAGGACGCTTTATATTGGTGCTACAATTGCCTTGGAAAATGGTCGTTGTTATCTAGCCCCAATACTTGAAGGGTACGTATTTTAGTTTTGTCTATTTAAGATTTTTAAGAATAAATTCCTTTCTTATCTTAATTAATATTAAAATGTATATGTTGTAGTGGTCATTGGACCCTGTGTGTTGTTTGTCCCTCGAAGAACACATGTTATTGGTTTGATCCCTTACGTGGTGGCAGGCCAAACGATGAAATCAAATCCATGTTTGCCAAGTAAGTAAATTTTTGTCTAAATCATTGATTCTTCATTTATATGATTTGTTTTCATGTCTGTTAATTTCCATTTTAATGATAGTGCATTAAGGGCGGCTAGATCGATTGCTGGAGCAGCAGAGCAGGGTGGACCGAAGTGGTATTATCCGAAAGTAAGTAGTTTCAATTCAAGTTATGTCATTGACACAATGGTAGCTTTCGATATGCCTTTATTTGTTTTAACAATTTGCTTTTGATTTATTAGTGTCCAAAACAACCAGGAAACTCTGAGTGCGGTTACTACGTTATGTTTTTTATGCACGAAATCGTTGGGAGCGGACGTACAAGTTTTCAAAACGTACGTGATCGCTCTGTGTTTCTCAAATGATAATTATTTCATTCAGTTCATTAGTTTAACTTATACCTTGTTTTTCAATTTATAGATTTTTGATAGTCTGGCTCCGTGCTCGGATGAAGAGATTGATACAGCTCGAGACGCTTTGGCTGCAAATTTTCTTCAACGCATATAGATATATATTGAATTGTTCGCCTTTAATACTCTTGGTTTCTGCGGAATTGGTTACTCAAATTTGTTAATAGCCCTGAAACTTAAAGCATATTTAGAATTTTGCTGTTGCTGTACATATGTGATCTTTGTTGTGTATTGGAATTGAAACTCGAAGCTGGAAGTTGTATTTTTGGTCAATTTAAGCATAATAGTTTGTTGTTGCTGTTGTTTGTCACTTGCTGTTGTTGGTCTTGCTGGTTGCCAAGTGCGTTTTGGTCTAAACTGATCTATCTTATTGGGTCTTAAAAGTTTTGGTTACTTGCTGTTGGTTGTTTGTTGCTGTTGTTGGTCTTGCTGGTTGTCAAATTGCTTGTTGCTGTTGTTGGTCTTGCTGGTTGCCAATTGCCTTGTTGTTGTTCGTTGTTGCTGGTCTTGTTGGCTGGTTGGCAATTTGCCTTGTTGCCGTTGTTGGTTTTTGCCTTGTTGCTGTTGGCAATTTGCCTGGTTTTTGTTGGTTTTTACTTGCTGTTATTTGCATTGTTCTATCGAACTAGTTTTTAAAAAAACTAGTTTTAAAAGAGGCGTTGTTACTTGCATTGTTATTTGCATTATTAACTTGCCTTGTTGCTGGTTTTTGTCGGTTTTTACTTGCTGTTATTTGCTGTTTACAGGTTTCAGTTGTAATGCTGGTTTTTGTTGGTTTTTACTTGCTGTTAGGTTTTAGTTGTAATGCTGGTTTTTGTTGGTTTTTACTTGCTGTTATTTGCTGTTTACAGGTTTCAGTTGTAATGAGCTAACGAACTGGTTTTAAAAAAAAATTATAATATAAGGCGTCCTATATTTACTTCTAGGACGCCTTAAAAAAGGCGTCCTATGCTTAATATAGGGCGCCTTTTTTAAGGCGTCAAAAAAGGCGCCCTATATTAAGCATAGGACGCCTTTTTTAGGGCGTCCTATTTAGAACATAGGACGCCTTCATTGCTTTTTTCATGACTACCCCTACTCAGACATCCTTCTCAAAAAGGACGTTAATTGCCTCTAATTTAGGACGTTTTTAACGTTTTTTGTAGTAGTGAGAAACAGAATACATGCACCTTTTATATAAAATATCCCAAGATACATAGTTTATGATGAGTTGAACATAGAGGTAACAAAGTAGTAACAACAAACTTGGCTAACTTCAAATCAATTCAACCAATTAGCTCTAACTAATTCAAGTGGTAACTACTACTACTTTTATGTACAACAATCACCACAAAGTGTCAAAATGTTGTCTAACTACCTGCTACTAGTCAAGTAATATAAGGACTAATAACTTCATTCATCTATGTGTTGCAGAAGAACAAAGTGTCAAAATGTTGTCTAGCTACCTATTACTAATCAAGCAATATGAAGACTAACTTCATTCATCTATGTGTTGCAGAAGATATCCAGCCAACAGGTTTCGAACCAAATCGATTTCTTCGTTTGAGTAGGCATCCTTAGTACCAAAAATCTGTAAAATAGAAAATAAGGTATAAGTTAAATCAATCAAGTGAATGAATTAACTACACAACTAAAGTACAACTTCAAAAAATATTATCATTTGAGAATGAATGAAAAAGTACCTCCTCAAAATCTGAAGTATGTCCACTCTGAATGATGGAGTACATGTAGAGCATAACGTAGTATCCACACTCCCAACCCCCTGGTTGTTGAGGGCACTATAAATAAAAAAGCAAACAGTTACTTAAATTCCTTTTTAATGAATATAGGCATATCAAATTCCACTGTCAATGAAATAACTTGAATGGAAACAAACTACTTACTATTGGATAAACCCACGCTGGTTCTCTACTTGGACCCGCTTTAATCCCAGAAATCAATTTATATGCCTTCAGTGCACTATCATTAAAATGAAAATGAATAGACATTATAACAATTCATTTAATTCAAGAATATCAATGATTGTGCAAAAAGTTTACGTACTTGCTGAACATGGGTTTTATGTCTTTGTGCGGCCTCCCACCCGTGGAATCGAACCAATAGACAGTGTTAATGGGTCGACAAACATCACACAAAGTATAATGATAACTAAAACAACACATACAGAATAAGATGAAGTTAACATAAGAAGGTAATTTATTCTTAAACATTTTAAATAGACAAAACTAAAATACGTACCCTTCATGAATCAGTGCTATATAACAAGGCAATTTCGACTCTGCCAATGTAGAACCCACATAAAATGTCCTTAATTCCAAGGCACTGTGGCTCCTTGATGTGTTCGATGGACATAACATTCCATATGAGTCTTTTTTTCCGATTTGACTGCATAGGTTGTGGAAGAAACTATGATGGAATTAAAAAGATAAATGATGAATATATAAAACGAAAAAAATCAAATGATTAATTGAAAGGCGAAAGATATACTTACAGGACTCCAAGTTTAAGCCAACATACATCGAGCTCTTCTAAATGAATAAACTGCGACAGATCTATATTGTCAATTGTAAAAGGATATGATGGCACTCTTGAGCCAAGAATTTCCTGAGACATCTGCATACTGACATCTTTAATGTCATTGTACACCTGTTGCAATCGTGCCAAGAAAGGAAATTGTGTCACATGGTGATCATCCTAGTAAAACATAAAATATAGATTATGAGTATGTTGACAAGAAAATGTAGCAATCAGCTGTATAGTTCAAGTTTAAGTAAATATACACAACTTAAGCAATTTTAGATTTGACAACAAAAATCCCAAAGTCACAGCAAAATGATGTCATACACAAAAGATTTTCTCTCAAACACATAAGCACAACAATAATGATAGCAATAGTCTGAAATTCAAGTAATAGTTAGTATTTCCTACCACTGGAGGTGCCGACTTGCAGTTTATAAGTCTCTTCGGCCAAAGGATGAACAATCCTATTGCCTTGCCTAGTTTGGGAACCTCGTCATCAGGGATCGGGATGGCTATTTCTCCTTCCCCCTCTCGAACACTCGTCACAGTCACCTTACGTTGATTTTTTGGAATTTGTTTATTATGGTAGGTGGTGAATTCTAAGTGAACAAGGGCATCCGTAACTTGACGACGTTGTGGGACATCCACATATAGCTTGCAGGGTTTGCCACCCTGTGGATGGAGAGAAGGTTCACATTGTTGTACCTCTGGAGGGTTATAACTGCCTTTCATGCTTGGGATGGTCGGGGAATCCTGGGTTGTGCATTCCTTTGACGATATCATAGTTGCCACTTCACCACGCACCTATTTCATGATATCTCCAAGGAGTTTTGCTCGAAGTTTGGCTATAAGCTCCGGACTAGGCTCAGTATTTGAACAACAATGTGATTTGTGTCCAAAATATTTTCTGACACCAACTCCTCTTGGCTCCCCTCGAAGACAACCAGGGTTATCTGGTTTCCCAATCGCTGTTGATAGGATGTCCATCCGGTGATTCGGTGTGAATGAACCTTGGGAGCTCTGCTCTTCAAGTGAATCCTATATCATACAATTTTAATCCAATGAAAATTAAAAACTTATAGTATGAAAACAATTTATCAGTATTTTAACTACTTACGATCTTTGCAGCAACCTCAGCAACAACTGGATTGATGTATTTATCACCCTTAATCCTCGCAGCTTTCCATTTTCGATAACGCGGAGGAGGATCGAGGGCCTGAACAATCATGCTAGGATCTGATTTGGCAGCTTCCTTCCTTTTCTCCAACTCTTCTGCCATCATCCTTCGTTCAAGTTTTTTATAACCAGCTCGAGACAAGTAATGTTGGTACTTGTTTGATTCTTGCTTCACTTTATTTGCTTTACTTACTTCCTGTAAAACAAAAACAAAGAAAACTAAGTCAATGATGTCAAGTATATTGAAATAAAAGATAAGATCAGAGTTGAAAGAAATTTTACAATAAATTGAGGCTCTTGTTGTGACGCCACAAACGACCTCCAGTGCTCTGGAGAAATGTATGTATATTTAACACATGGATCATCGGTCCTCCTTTCCCATCAAATAAACTTTCGGGTGAGTTTGTTCTTGAAATCTTTCTAGTGAATACGAACTGCCCCCATCAAGTGTTTCTTCATCGCCTTATTGTCTGGGACATCATATGTTTGCTGCAAGGTAAATAATAAGATAATTAGATTTCAAGCAATATGACTAAAGATACAATTGCAGATATATTGAAAGTTATATACCAAAAGTTGTTGTCAAATCAAGTGCTTCATTTTTTGTGGAACCGATCTCCAGTCCGAGTATACAATGCGATCTTTGCTTCGAGCTAAATATCCAATATAGCTATTGAATTTGTCTTCTTCATCACCAATTGGATTCTTATTAGCATCAAAGTACACATGCAGCCTCTCCCATTGTTGTTCATGACGTGCAACCAAAGCTGCCATCTTTGTGCAACCTCTAACCCTTTTCAGAATGGGTTCGAGTTCATCGTTGTATCAGAGTCGTCCATATTCCTGTTAAGACAAATAAGTATAAGACAAGTTATTAAGTTGTAATTAAATGATTAAAATAAACAAACAGGTAAAATGAAAACAAAAATCACATAGTACTATTTCATATACTTAAGGTCTTACTTTATATGGTTTCCCATATTCCTTCACAATGATCATTTCTTACAGCATATTCTTCATCATCTACCAATTCTACTTCAGTTGCTGAAGGTGGATTTGTTGTAAAAGGTGGTGCGTGGTCAAGGTTTAAGGATTCTTCACCATACTTATGTTTTCTACTTTGGATTATAATGGACATCTTTTTATTTGTAGGGTTTGTAACATAAAACACTTGTTTCGCCTGGCTTGCAAGAATGAATGGCTCATCTCTATGACCAACTTTATGAAGATCAACTACAATAGCATTATTGCCAACCCACTTACATTTCAATAAAGCAACTTTGAACTTATTGTAAGACATCTCCCATATTTCTTCAATAACACCATAATAGACCATTGATGCTAATACGGGGTTTTTGTCTTTCGAACTCGAAAAGTGCATTGATTCAGCTTCAACCATCACCCCACTATTTTGCATAGAACTTCTGTCATCTTGGTCTTTGGTGTAGAAAGAATACCCGTTTATCTCATAACCACTCCAAGTGATGACCTGATGAGAAGGCCCCCAAGCTAACCACTCGATTGTATCAGACACCCCGGTCTCATGTGACACCTTCTCCTCGAACCACTTTATAAATGTCTTATTTTGCTCATTCGCTATCTACATGTCATTCTTCCTTGGATTCATATTCTTCAAACTCTGCCTATGTTCATCTATGTATGGTCGAACTTCTTCCATATTATTCAAGATATATAAGTGTGCCTGCAACAACTCTTCACCAGGCATATTCTTCATTTTGAGCCCCCTAGTTCCCTTGCTTATCCTCTCGTCATCCTGAGATTGTATCGTGGCCCCTGATAGATAATCTCTACAAAAGTCCATAGCCTCCTCAACTACATATCTTTCAACAATTGAGGCTTCTGGTCGATAAGGATTTTTAGAATACCCTTTTAAGATCTTCATATATCGCTCGAAAGGGTACATCCACCTTAGGTAAACTGGGCTGCAAAGCCTTACCTCCCTAACCAAATGCACTATCAAATGCACCATTATATCAAAAAATGCGGGAGGAAAATGCATCTCTAATTGGGACAAAATAATATAACCCTCATTTTCCAATTCATCCAACTTTTCAATGTCAATAACTTTGTTACAGATAGCATTAAAAAAAATACACAGTTTTGTTATAGTGGTTCGCACTTCATTTTTCATAATGCCTCTTATAGCTACTGGTAATAGTTATTGCATCAACACATGGTAATCATGAGACTTCATTCCCATTAACTTCAAATCAAGACTGTGTCTTACATTAAGACTATGCCAATATGGAAGATCAAAGAAAATTGATCTCTTCTTCCATATGTTCTTCTCACCTGCAATCCTTTGCTGCTTACCCAAGATGACATTGATATGCTCCACCCGACTATAAACTTCCTATCTGGTTAATGACTTTGGAGCCATTCTATGATCCGGTAAGCCATTAAAATGCTTTCTTAACTTACGATATAGGTGGAACCGATGAAGAAACCTCCTATGACCGAGATAGACCTTTTTTTCCCGTGCTTTAGTTGATGGAAGTTTGTGTTTTCTTCACATATCGGACATGCTTTATGCCCCTTCACACTGACCCTGACAAATTTCCGTATGCAGGAAAGTCGTTTATCGTGGTAAAAATCGTTGCACGCAGCTTGAAGGACTCCTTCTTGTATGCATCAAACACATCTACACCTTCATCCCACAACTTCTTCAAATCCTCAACCAAAGGCGCCAAGTACACATCGATATTGTTTCTTGGCTGTTTTGGTCCAGAAATCATCATAGAAAACATCACATACTTGCGTTTCATACATAGCTAGGGAGGTAAGTTGTATACTACAAGGAGAATCGGCCATGAACCATGGATGCTACTAAGAGTTCCATACGGGTTGAAGCCATCTGTATAAAGCCCAAGCCAAAGGTTTCTTGGCTCGGTGCCAAATTGAGGGCATATTTCATCTATTTTCTTCCATTGTGGAGAGTCAGCCGGGTGCCGCATATATTTTCCATCCGATATTCTCTCATCAGAATGCCATCTCAACTTCTTCGCTGTTGATGCACTAGCAAACAAATGCTTGAACCGCGGTATTATTGGAAGATACCACAAAGCCTTTAAAGGTTGCCTTTTTCTTTTCCCATCTTTAGAACCACCATCTTTTTTCACTTTGTATCGTGAAGTATTACACTTCGGACACTTACTAAGGCCTTCATAATCATTTCTGTATAATATGCAGTCATTAGGGCAAGAGTGTATCTTTTTATACTTCATACCCATCGCAGACAAGATTTTCTTTGCCTCATACATACGATTTGGAAGTACATTATCGTCTGGAAATATATCACACAACAAATCAAGCAGCATTGTGAAACTACTATGGTCCACCTACAAGTTGCCTTTAAGTTGACCAAATGTAAAGTCCCAGTCAACTGTGTATACTTAGTACACCCAAGGAACAAAGGTGTCTTTGCATCACTCCGCATGTTATCATATTCACACGATTGTGCAAAAGATTCGACCTCAACATCATGAATCATTCTCTCCATTCCATCATCATCTACCTCAACTTCATTTTCATGGGACGCAATAGTTCTTACTTCCTCACCATGCCATATCCACGTTGTGTAGTGAAGGTTTATTCCGTCACAAAGTAGGTGATCCCTTATATCAGAAATATCCCGTCGACTCTCATTTAAACAATTTACACATGGACAAAAATACATCCCATTTTTTATAGCCAGATTCCTTCTAGCAAATTCAATAAACTCTTCCACCCCATTCTCATACTCTTCACTAGTTCTCAAAGCATTCATCCAACTATGATCCATTTTATTACCACCTATGACATTTCCAACAATATCAGCTATTAAATCCAGCACTTTCATCAACAAAGAGAACACTATAATTATTCGTACTAACATATACTTCAATGGTAATGATAAACCATGAAGCCATCACTCTTTTAATCAAGTTCATGTAGTTCAGATGGCTAATAATAATGGAAAGACAACAGAAAAATCTCAATGACTAGATTAAAAACACTTAAATCCATAATGGTAAACCATGAAGCCATAAGGCAAGTGTTGTTCTCACTCAGTTAGAAGGTATTCATATGAGGAAAATATATGTGTGTGTGAATAAAATGAAAGCAAATGACCTAATTTAAGAGCACAACAGTTTGCTTCAAACCTTTGACAAAGAAGGTAGAACTTACGAGATTAAATTTTCTCAAGAATGAGGACTCACATAGAACAGGATTAACTGCAGAAGAAAATTTGACAAAAATTTAAAATACTTGGTTGAATGCAGGTTCCAGCGAGCATAAAAGGCACATAATGCTAAAGTAAGAGATAAAGTAAGAGTTAAACAGAAAGAACTTAGAAATTGCCCAAATTTTTGCATATACAAGCTAGAGAAAAATAGTTCAAAGAGAAAGCGCGAGTGAGTGAGAGATTTGTTCTTGTGAGTTCTCAAGGGTCACAAGCAAGCCTTCTTCCATCTTCATTGAGACAATAGAAAAAGGAAGACCCAATAATGTTCATTTACAAAAAAAACACATTTATAATGTTCATTTTGATTCTTCACATTTTGAGGTTCATAAGCTAGCATGGTAAGTTATTGGGAGTGAGATTCAAAGAACCTTAATGGCAAACAATTACCATTCAAGTAAGCAAGTTATGCTTTACCAATAAAAATTAACAAATAGCATTACCAGAGAGTGAGACCATGCAAAAGCACCTGGCAATACAGAAAATAAGTGCTTCATAATGCACAATTAATAATTCAGTTAAAGTGTAGCAGATGTGTAGATGATGGTCTCAAGCAGTCAGGTGTGAGAATTAATTAAATCTCATAAAAAAAACAGTGAGTAACATTTAATCAAGCATTCATTACCATACTCACATCAAATTTAAATCCAAACACATCCAATGATTCTCACTCAGCTAAAGTCATGCTCCGTGAATCTTAGAGCCTAATGTCATGACAACTTAATGACAAATTCATCAATTAAATCCCACACAAAATTTCTTTTGACAAAACTGAAATATCACACAATAAAGGAAGCAAATATGAAATGCATTAACAAGTGTGCTCACATCTTAACAGTTTCACAAAGATGAAGAATTTCAAGTTGCTCACCACAAAACCAGAATGAATCACACAATGACAGCAAGTTATGCTCAAACAGCTTATATCAAACTTAACAGTAGCAATACTAAATTTTAACAACTCACAAGATTTGATCTCATAAAGGACAACTTTTGAGTATTACTCTCAGCCAAAGAAATTCATGAGAGAAGATTTATGATAATGATAGCAGCAACAGTCCAGAACAGTAGCAACAAGCATGTGACAACAATTACTCTTTTCTCTTTCCAAGAAAATTATAAGCAAATGGAATGCAATACTACTATGATCATATGAAAATGACCTAGAGCAATAGAGCACCACCAAACACCCCAAAAAAAACTCAATAACTAACTAAAACAAACTTAAAAATACACTAAAAACTAAGAAAAATCAGAATGAAAAAACAACACACCTAATGAAAATTCCTTAGAAAAAGGGGGAAAAATCAAAAAGTGCCCAAACCGATAGAGTTTGGCCATAATTTACCACACCCAATAGCAAAGCTATTGAACTTGCTCAAAATAGCACAAATCTTTAGTTATCCAAAGCTTGCAATTTTCTGGTCTAACTTTTTGAAAATTTTCCAGCGGGCTCAAGGAGAGTGTTGATGAGTTTGAATAGAATCCAATCAATGTGCAAGCCAAGTGGCACTTAGTTCGAGCAACAAACCAAATGATTTTGTTCAAAATTGGAGAGAATTCTTCAAGAAAACACTGTTTGTTCGAATCTAGGAATTTTGAACAAAATTCCAGCAAGCACAAAAAAAAAATTTGACAGATGCCACCAAATCAAAGCAATTTATATGTCAAAACAAGACTGTAATAGGTCAAGATAAAGTGAAAAGCCTTGACACAAACACAATGAAGCTCAAGATCTATTAATATGTCCAAGGAGACTTATATACAATCTCAAATAACTCAGAAATTGCCCACAAAACAACAGAAATAGCAAGGACACACTAGTGAACAAAGCTGCCACAAGTTGGGGAAAAATTCTAACACCAACCGAAAAAACATGTAAATGAGGAAATCACATAATCAAACCAGCTAGAAATATAGCAATGAGAGAGTGTAGAATCTGACAATAACAACAAGTAGCTTCAATCTTCAACAGCTTACAACAAATCCAATGACAGTGACAGTAACAACAATATTGGCTTTCACACTCTATGTTTATTCACTTTTCTAGAATATATTTTAACGCATGACCAGAAGCATTCTTCTTCTTAGATTTCGTGACAAAATGCACAAAAATATGACCGCAACTGCACAGAAACAAGAGCATAAATACCTATGAGGAAGTGGTTTAGCTTATTTAGACAAGATAGGAATAAAAAACTTACTCCATTCACTCAATGTCAGAGATACCGAGCACAAAGTAAGATCCAGTGAAGATATTACGGAGATTGAATAGGAAGAAGCCAACTCCAAAATCAGAAAGCGAGGACCTATCTTGAGAATTGGAAAACCCAAATGTGTTGGTTATGATTAGTTTTGATGATGTCTTATATAGATGCTATTGTTATAAGCAAAAAGATTGAGTAATATAGTTATCTCCTACATTGGCTGATTATTGTATTTAATGTAGATTAATCCAATTTGAATTATAGAGATTAATCAAGAAGGAGATAAGAGTTGAAAGAAAGAAGTATCTGCAGAGGTTATCAATGGGTTTTGGTGATAACCAAGTAGAAGAGAAGAGACCAAATAAAGAAGAACTTGCATATATATTCTTATATGTGATACTGGAAGTCTTTATAATCAAGCAGAAGTTGGAATGAAGCCTCATCATGTTCTGGATGTTGAAGAAGGTAGAAGCTGTAGAGAATGATGAACCCAAGTTGAATTATGAAGAATGAACGGAGAAAAGAGAAGAGAAGAAAGAAAGAGTTGAATTATCAAGAATGATCAAGAGAAGAGAAGAAAGAAAGAAGAACTTGCTAAATGGAATGAAGATATAATTATTCAAGTTCTTATATTGAAGCTAGATGTCTCTAAGATCATATGGAAGTTGGAATGGCTCAATTTGGAGTTAAAGTCAGCAAAAATCAGCTTTAGGATGAGAAAACTCATGTTTCCAAGTCAAAACTCGAGTTTCCTACTTCGCTACAGTGATTTGCCTCTCGGATAGGAGAAAACTCGAGTTTGTAGTGTCTTCAGCATTTCTGGCGTCTCTGGAAGAGCAAAACTCGAGTTTCCAAGCACAAACTCGAGTTTAGGACTCAAAACTCGAGTTTCCAAGTCAAAACTCGAGTTTACAGCGTGATCAGCTCTTCAGCTCCACTTTGCTTCATGTTCAGCTCGGGCGAGGTCTGGTGTTTCGATGATATCTCACAAACTAGAGATCGGATTGAGACAAAACCAAAGGCATATGAAACTAGACATCCAAAGCGTCATTTTGATATATAATTCAAGTCCAAAAGAGTTCAGATCAAGGAGCTATGGATTTCACAAGTTGGCACATCAGTTCACGTCACACAGCTGACCAAGCTTCAATGTTTTGAGTGTATCTCACAAACGACAAATTCGATTGAGCTGAAATCAGTGGCAAATGAAATTAGACTCACAGAGCTTTCCATCAAGAGTTGAACGGATCAAAACAAAGTTCAGAGCAGGGAGATATGGTCTTCGAAATTTGTTGGTTATTTCAAGGAAACTAAACAAAGTTCAGGAGAAAGCAAAACTCGAGTTTTGCAAGTGAAAACTCGAGTTTTCATCAGACAGAGAGTAGCGAACTTCAGAGCAACTTCCAAAACTCGAGTTTTGGACCAAAACTCGAGTTTTACTCAGGCAGAGGCAAATCCAACATTCGACAACAAAAGGAAAACTCGAGTTTTCAAGAGCAAACTCAAGTTTTCATCTCAGTTTCAGAAAATCAGCGTTTCGAAAAGTCTGATTCTTTTGATAAACATTCAGATGATTACCCAAATGATTTATAACACTTCTTAACATTATTTATATCATTTGAGTACAAGTTTCAGGTGATTAAACGAAGGATTAGAAGCAAATCTCAAAAAGTCAGATTTGTATCAAAACATCGAAAGCTGTGCAAAAGCTCTAACGGCTATATTTCTTTATCCAATGGTCACTGAATCTTTTCAACGGTCATATATTGATCTCTACCTATAAATAGAAGACAGATTCAAGCTGAAAAACATGGAGAAACAAGCTTACACTTCCAACATGCTGAAACTCTGTTTTCACATCATTTACACTCTGTTTTTCATGTGTAGATAGCTTAGAGAGTGAGATGATTTGTATTGTTCTTCAGTATTCATCTATTCACTTCTAAGAGAGAAGATTTATTGTAATCATTCTATTCTTCTGAGAGTTACTCAAGCTTGGGTGATCTTGAGTGAGAAACACATTGTGTTGATTACAACTTGTAAGGGGAGTGAATCCTAGTGAGAGGATTACTTCGAGTACAGAGTGTGTAATCAAGCAGTGTGTTGATTACAGTTTGTAAGGGGAAGTGAATCCTAGTGAGAGGGTTACTTCAGTTACAGAACGTGTAATCAAGTTGAAAGAAGATAGTGAATTGAAAATCCCAAGTGAGGCTTGGGGACTGGACGTAGGTCAAGGATTGGGCCAAACCAGTATAAATCAGTTTGCACATTCTCTTCCCTTATCTCTTATATTTCCAGCATATACATCTAAATGTCCATACATGTTTGAATGATTGATTAATGCTTTATCAATTGTTATTGTCATTCAAACTGTTTTTAATAAGTTTCGAAAAGATTTTCAAAGTTTCTAAAGTTTTATCAAACACCCAATTCACCCTCCCTCTTGGGTGATAGCCTGTTCTTTCATTTGGTATCAGAGCTAGGCACTTGTTTAAAGGACTTAACCGTCTCAAGTGTTTCAATGGTTGATTTTTGGTGTTCCTCGTTTTCAGAAGGTTTCGACTATACCATTCCACCATTTTCCAAAGATATTGATTTTTGGTTTTGGAAATCTAGAATAACTAGTTTTATCAAAGCAACTGATTTTGATATGTGGAATGTTTTTATAAATGTGTTTGATTTCAAACCAAGAAAGGATTGGACAGAAAAAGAAAAGAAATTGTTTTCGTTGAACATTAGAGCAATGAAAATTTTGTATTGTCCTTTAACTGAAAATGATTTTGTGAAAATCAAACGTTGCTCTAGTGCTAAATATATCTGGGATACTCTTGATTCTATATATGCTTTTAACAAATATGTTGAAGTTGATAGTGTTGGCAGTTCATCTGAAACTATAAATTGCATATCCACAACTAATGAACAACTGGAGATTGAAGAAGGAGAAATCATTGAAAACTTCCATGATCCAGTCAACACAAAAGAACAAGAGGAAGATGATTCCCAGAAAGAGCTCATGGGCGATTATGATATACCATTATCAGGAGCTCAAGATACACATGTGGTAAACAATTCCAATTCTCCTTGTGTAGTTAAGAAAAATGATTTTGAACATTTCCATAAAACTGGTTTTCAACCATTGACTGATTCTATTTTGAAAAACAAAAATGTTTTCAATCATGCTGGAAAATCATATGGGAAGAAAGAATACACAAAAATGAGTCACTTGAGATTGCATCCACTAGATCCACATAATTATTGCAAAGTTGTTCATAATAAGCATAATTCTATTATTTGCAACTATTGTGGAAAATCTAGTCATATTTCTTACACATGCTATATTAGAAGAAATTCTAATGTAAGAAATAAATTTGTTTGGGTTCCTAAAGGACAATCAAGGTCCAATGCTAACAGTCAAGGACCCAAGTATAAGTGGGTACCAAAATGTCCATCTAATACTCCATGTGTGCAAGATGATTTGAATATCAATGGACATCAAGGTACAGAGAAGAGGAAGAAGAAGCCAAGAGTTCCTCATGCACCAAAGAAGAAGATCATAGAATCTATATCAAGCAAGAAAACTCCCATGGCATCCATTGCTGGAACTACAAGGTTTAAACATCAAAAGAAGCAATGGATACAAGCAAGAGGAGTATGTTCCACCTCAAGAACAAACTACCAGAGAGTACCGTTCAACTATCTTGAGGAGAACAAGAAAAGAAGGATATCTCAAGTATCAAACAGAAGATTCCAGAAATCTATATCCTTTGAGAAAACTTTGCCAACACCTATAAGAAAATATATGAAGAATCAGTGGGTGAGGAAAGGCAATCCTCCAAGTACCTAAGGCTAAGGTATGCAATGGTAAAACCTCCTACACTATCATCTGAAATATCTATTGAGGTTTTATATTTTGTAACCTTAGGAATGAACATTGCAAACTACTTGTTTTAAATTGGTTTTTCACATCCTGATATATATTTTAAAAACAGATTGCAATGTTCAATAGGTTGAACTCTTTATGCATTCATGATGATTTAAAAAGAAAGTATTTCTTTTATGCAAAGAGTCATGTTTTATTCACTATGCTTTATTATTCTGAATTGATTATATTCATAGGAGCATGTGAATTTAATTTTGGTTCCTACAAGCTAACGATGATTGGATCCAAGGTTGGATACCAAGAAAGACAAAGATTTATAAAGTTTTGTAGGATGCAAGAAAGCTTCTCAAGAATGCAACATAGAGAAATGATTCAAGTCTTGAGAAAGCTCAACAAGCTAAGCTTGATGTTGATGGTGAAGTTTGGAAAAAGAGTTATCTACATCAATCTATCTCAACCAAGCAAGCTTCTATGAGGAAAAGAGGAATTATGATGATATCTAATCCTTGCCTCATACTATGATTATATGAAATTCATTGGTGATTTATCTTTAAAAGGTTTTGAAAATTATTCAAATTCAATCAGCAAATTTATTGTCAAAGCTATTAGTTTTCTATATGTTTTGATGTTGGTTGAAAACAATTGTAAACCAAAATGTGAAGTTTTCTCTTGAAAAATCTAAATTCTTTATTGTCACGGGAAAACTCCAGTTTTGAAGTAAAACTCCAGTTTTGAGTTTTCTGAGAAAATCCTGAACATAGCAAAACGTCCAGTTTTGTGCAAAACCGCCAGTTTTGATATGTGCACAGGTTTTTAGAGTTTTCATGTTTTAAGTGAAAACTCAAGTTTTGGGAGCAAAACTCGAGTTTTGGGCAACCCGAGAGCTTTAGCATTTTCATAACTTGAAAACCTCCAGTTTTGATGAAAACCGCCAGTTTTGAACATTTCAAAAACTTTTCATATTTTGTGAAATAGTTCAAAACTCGAGTTTTGGGGTCAAAACTCCATTTTTGATATGTTACTCGTGCACTTGATTTCAAAGCAAACGAAAACCTCCAGTTTTGGGTCAAAACTGCCAGTTTTCAGTTTGCACAGGTTTTGTGAAAACTCAAGTTTTGGAAGCAAAACTCGAGTTTTGGCTTGGCCGAGAGCCTTCAAATTTTTCAAGTTTCAAAACTTCCAATTTTCTCCAAAACCTCCAGTTTTTGCTTCAGCACACTCCAAAACTCCAGTTTTCAGATAAAAACTCCAGTTTTGCTTTTGAGGAATAGTTGAAAACTCCAATTTTGTTTCAAAACTCCAGTTTTCAACACTCAGTTTGAAAATCAGATTTTCTGAATTTGCGAAATCTTCATGTTTGATCTTAATACTTCCCATCATCATTCACTCATATTTCTAACTATGTTTAATCAATTTGTTAGTGATTTTTTTGATGATCAAACAAGTGAATTTGTGCATAACTTTGTTGATTTCATGTTTTTGAAATGCACAAATATAAAATCTGTATGGATTTCAACTCACATTGTTTTGAGAAAGTACATACAAATGTTTTTGAAACATCCATACTTTGATTGCATTCAAATGATGTTTCAAATTGGAAGTTAATATTGTTACTGAATGTTGAATATGCTTCAAATTCCTCTAATTGAGTTTTCATTATCTTTCATATATTGATCTTTGGAATTCAATGTTTTGCTTGAACTCTTTAGTTTCATTCTCTATCTAGTTGGACCTCATGTCTAACAAAGTTGATCATATATGAGTTTCAAGTCTACCTTCCAGAAAAGATTTCAATTTGTGAAAACTCATGCTTATTAGATAAATTCTTATTGGTCAAGTTACTCTAAGCATTATGAATGTTCATTAATGCATTATGTGCATTAACCATTATATGGAATAACTTACTAGGATAATATTTTGGAACTTTAGTCATTTGGACTAAAGAGTTTGTGTTTCATCATCCATCAATCCTAAAACTCATGTATGTTACTCAAATACATCAGCATTTGTCATCATCCATATTTTGAGTAACTCTCTATGTATATTCATAATCTTGCCTTGATTGTTGATATACTTTCAAGACTTTCATCTAAGAAGCAAGATTATCTCTTGGCCATAGCAAAGTCATTATGCATATATATGTTGTGCTAAGCATATCTTGATAATGCTTTACCTTTATGACTTTTGCTTTTCAGAAAATTCTTCAACATGTTAACTTCAAATGTTCAACATGTTCTCTAAAATCTAAAGCATTTTGATACATTCTGATATATTGACTTCCACCATGTTTAAAATGAGCATTGTTTTTCAAGCATGTTTCAGAAATAAATCTTTCATTCATGACAATCTTGATACATAATGTTTTATCACGTTTTTTTTAAAAGAACATTCAAGATTTGAATAGATTTGCAGATTTCATTATCATTCTTGAAAAATTTGAACTTTAAGTTGATAAATGCTTATCTTCATGGATAAGATTTTCTATGCTCAAATTTACATGTATTTTATCAATGACATCTTTTCTACATAAAGTATATTTACAAACTGTCATTGAGAAATAACATTATTGATATCATCTAGTTGTTACTCTTTATGATTCATTGACATGAACTTATTTGATTGGGTAAAACTATGTTTCGATTTTTGACTGTTATGCTCTTTGCTTCAATATCATATGGTTAAATTATTTAAAAGCATAAGAGTTGTTATGTCTAATCTTGTGTGGACTCAAGAATCATTGAGTACCAAAGAACACATACTTTTACAGGAGTTGACTAGAATGATCTGTTGTCAAATACAAAGAACATAGGCCAACAGAATAGATCATTTTAGTGTCTATGTCTGCAAATTCTCTGACTTCACTTGAATGACATCCCATTGACATCTCATTACTAGCAAGAGGCTTAGACCAAGATGATAAGGAGTAAGCTAGCTTGATGAGAAGCTATGAGCAGTAACTAATTTTAGAAATCCTCTTCAAAGCTCATTCGGGATTTCTTCTTCTAAGATGCATTCAGAGCAATTGGTAACTATAAAGAATCATCCTCTTGAAGCTCATTCACATCTGGGAGAGCCTCAATACTAATCACATCATCAGATATTGGCTAGCCAGTGATGCATCCATGGACTATAAATGATTATGGCTCAAGTAATTACGATATTACTTGAGTGAGGTATTGTATTTTGAAATAATATTTATATATCATAATCATTTCACTGCTCTCACATCACTCTTTAGGCTAACTCTATTTTATTCATTCAAATTTTATCACACAAAGTTTAGCCTGAGCACATTCATTTTTAAAATGATCCTTATGCTTTAAACATTTTTTTATCATTATAAAAAGCATAAGTGATTTTTTTTTTCAAGTCCACCCAAGTGAACTTGAAAGTTCTCAATTTTGAGGTACCATGTTGTGAGCAAAGATATTTCCAATCCTCATAACATTTGGTGTCTCATTATTATTTGGTATCATTAAAGGAAACTTCATATTTTAGCCATGCATTCATTAAGGGGGAGCTTCACATTCACATGTGTTTCATATCTTAAAAGCTCATCTCCTTTATTTGAAGAAAACACTTTTAAGCATACTCATCTGCATTCACTATCCTTTATTAGTTTTGATGATGAGTTAATTTCATATTTGAAAATATCTTATATTTTTCCTTTCATTATCTTTATTTGAAAAATATCACATAGAAAGGGATACTTTGATATCTGGCTTACACTAACAAATCTTTTGGAAAGATTGTTTTCAATTTGTAGCAGGAGATTATGTTATGTGCTAGGACTTTCCTTAATGCCCTACAAGTGCTGCTTAAGAACAATCAAGGCATAAGTGCTGTTTTCATTTAGGGCAAATAATGGAAAGACTAGGCTTGTTTCGACACAAATGGGATGAGGAAGAAAATACCTGAAGGTGCAATGGCAATAGCGGCGACCAAGGCAACAATGGCGACCAAGGAAAAGGCGGCAATGTCCACGACGACGAGCACGGGAAGGACAACGAAGGTCCGATGGTGTGAGAGAGGAGGCAAGGTGGACGATGAGAGAGAGGATAGAGATGGAAGAAGCTACGGTGGAGAGGGGGACGACGAAGCATCGACGGAGTGAGGGAAGAGACAAGGCAGACTAGGGTTGAGAAGAAATCCGAGAGATTGAGAATTTATCGGTGGATTCGCGGGAGACAACGCGCGCGGGAATGGGTTTTGGGTGTGGGGAAAAGACCTAGGGAGTCTAATATTGGGACTTAGACTCCAAATGTTTTACTTAGGGAGTCTAATACTGAGAATTAGACTCCAAATGTTTTACCTAGGGAGTCTAATACTGGGACTTAGACTCCAAATGTTTTACCTACGGAGTCTAATACTGGGACTTAGGCTCCAAAGAGCGCACTTTTCCCTTGCTTCCGGTGCTAGAGCTACACTTTTGGCGTTTAAGTATTAAAATTAGACTCCAAAAGTCACCTCATAATTACAAAAATGTCATCGCGTTCTTTTTTACTTCCTTTTTCTATAATAGGACTCCAATTAAGGATGCAAAAGCCATTTTTTGTAGTAGTGGAGGTAGATGAGTGACAAATCTCCTTTTGGTAAAAGCGCATACCAAGGCAAGGAATCAGGGAATCATTTACTGCGCCATGCAGACCCAGTCAACGGAAAAAATCCCTTTGATAGCGCAATAAATGAGAATATCTCCAGGGGTTTAATGTTTAATGCATCCCTATGAATCATGGAATTACACCCTGAAGAGCTGCTTACTGTACCTGAAGATACGCCTCTCCCAAAACCAGCTGTGAGCAAAATTAATATCATTAATACCAGTAATAACACGAATCCGACAGATCATGACTACCAACGGTCAACTAGCCGAGATACCGGTAATCAATCAGCGCACTATTGGGTTGATTTCCCAGCTTCTAACATAGACGAAAACTCTACAATAATTCCGTTTGAAAGGCTCTCTCTGATCGCTGCAGTCACCTCTGCATTAAACCGGATTAACCTAAAAAGGTCCCTTGATGACCCTAATGAAGAACAGAGTCCTACCCCATTAAAGAAGAGACTCACGTTCCCTAGGCAAGTCAGTGAAGCTTCTCCCAATATTGAACACATAGTAACTAGTGGCGGGACCCACCATTTGAATATTAAAGGGTTAAATGAGCAATCAATGGTAAAAAAAGGCCCACTCCCAGTAAAGAAGCTTGAGCCCTCTCTAGTTAATATGTCCCTCCTAATGCCATCCTGGGCTACCTCTCTTACCACAGTCACAATTCCAGAATTGCCTAACTCTGAAGCATCATTTGACGCTGATGGTTGCCACCAAGTAGCCATCGGTTCGCCATGAGTCTCCTCGCTTGGAACTATCAGGGGTTTGGGGTTCCTCTGATAGTTAAGTTCCTTAAGGACATTTGCAATAAACAAAACCCCATATAGTCTTCCTTATGGAGACTCGTAAGAGATATAGCTACGTTAGCAGGATACGGCAACGCTGTGGCTATCAAGAAGAATGGATTGTTGAACCCAGAGGGCTGAGTGGTGGCCTAGCACTATTCTGGGATACAAGCACAACTGTCAATATTCTCGATCTCCTCCTCTAGCAATCCTATTTATACTTTAGTTTTTGATCTAGCATTAGATTTTCCTCAATATATCTCCTTTGTCTATGGCCTCCCAATAGAAAATGAACGGCTCCACGTTTATGAAAGCGTTACCAAATTAGCCCACTATCGAGTGGATAGTTGGGTCTGCTTGGGAGACTTTAATGACATCACATCTAATCAGGAAAAGCAGGGAGGGAATCCAAGAGCCATTAGGAAAATTATTAACTTCTAGAAGTTCATCACCGACTATTCACTTATTGATCTGGGTTACAACGGGTCATGGTTCACTTGGTGCAACCGTAGACAAGACGAGGCTACGATCAGAGAAAGAATAGACCGGGCAATGGGCAATGGTACTTTTTGTCATAATTTTCCTTTTGCTCAAGTGTTTCATATTGATCCTATGGGTTCCGATCATCATCTTTTACTTGTTAATTTTAACTATGTCTCTTCAAATAAAATGAAACCTTTTAGTTTTGAGGATTATTGGACTGTTCATATTGATTATATGCAGGTGGTCCACAATAGCTGGGATGTGGGTGCTTTGAATGTTACAAATGCCATTAATAACTTTGCTTTGAAATTAAAATAGCTGCAGGAAACACCTAATTAAGTGGAGCAAGGAAAATTTTCCTAGTAGAAGAAAAATGATTGAGCAATTGCAATCTTCACTTTCCTCTGTGCAACAGGGATACCAGGATGAGGGAAGCAAAAGCGAAGAAATGTACCTAATTCGTCGGATAGAGGAATTGATCGACCAGGAGGAAAGTTGCTAGTGGCAACGTTCGCGTATTGGTTGGTTGACATCAGGGGATAAAAACTCAAAATTCTTTCATCTTACTATTGTCATCAGAAGAAAGAGAAATGCAATTCTGAGTATAAAGAATGGAAATGGAGTGTGGACCAGGGATAAAAATATTATAAATCACATGTTCAATGAATATTTCACTAACCTTTTTTCGTCCTCAGGACCGTGGTAGTTAGAGAAGGCTCTTGAACCCATTGAAACAAAGATCGATGATGAAGCAAATGAGAGCCTACTCAGACCTGTGACTAGAGAGGAAATTCGTTTGGTAGTTTTTGAGTTAGGGGGCTCCAAAGCCCCTGGTCTGGATGGCTTCCCAGGTAAATTCTACCAATTTTCTTGGGATGAGGTGGGTGACACAATTGTTAAAAGGGTTAGAGAATTTTTCAAACAGAGCCTCCCTCTTCATGATTTATACGGGACCAATATTACTCTTATTCCCAAGGTAGATAGACCGGAATTGGTATCACACTTTAGACCTATTGGCTTGTGTAATTTTTCTTATAAAATAATTTCCAAGGTTTTAGCCAATAGGATGAAGTGTCACCTTGACAAGTGTGTTTCCCCTAACCAAGGAGCTTTTGTGCCGGGTCGTTTAATTCAGGATAATATTATCATTGCTCACGAAGTATTCCATTATCTAAGGCAGAAAAAAAAACAAGACCAAAATTTGAATTCTCTTTAAAAATGGACATGAGCAAAGCATATGACAGTGTGGAGTGTGATTTTTTAAAGAATGTATTGATTAAATTTGGTTTCTCTTTGCAATGGGTTACTCTTGTTATGAAGTGTGTGGAAACTGTTCATCTTAATTTATGAATTGCAAGAGAAAAAATTGCACCAATTAATCCTGGTAGAGGTCTCCGTCAAAGGGATCCCATATCGCCCTATTTATTTATTTTGACCCTGGAAGCCTTTTCCTGCGTGATTAATCATGCCTCACTTCAGGGATGGCTTCAAGGGATCGAATTAAATAAATCCTGTCCTGTTATCTCTCATAACTTCTTTGCAGATGATGCTTTGTTTTTCATGAATGCAGATATCCGTAATTGTCAAGTACTGGTAGAGATCCTCAGAACATACTACTCAGCTTCGGGCCAATTAGAAAATCTGGAGAAATCTAGCATTTTGTTTTCTGAGAATACCCCTCAAGAATTGAGACAAGATATTTGTGACATTCTTGGCATCGGTCAAAGTCAAGATCAAGGAAAGTATCTAGGAATTCCTAGCATGTAGGGCAAAACTAAACATCAGGCGCTTGCCTATGTCAGGGAGAAAGCCACAAAGAAAGTCCTAGGTTGGAGAAGCAAACAAAAATCCTTTGCAGGACGAGAAGTTATGATAAAAGCAGTCATCAATGCCATTCCTATCTTCCCAATGACCTGTTTCAAATTTCCAATCAAGACTTGTCAAGAACTCAACAGATTAGTGGCAAACTTCTGGTGAGGTGGTTAGAATAAAACGCACTGGGTGATATGGAAAAAATTAACAAGGCCTAAAGCTAAAGGGGGCATGGGATTCCGAGATTTCAACAAATTCAATAAAGCCCTCCTAACAAAAACGGCCTAGTGCTTGTTCCGAAATCCCCAAGACCTGTGGGCAAAGGTACTGAAAGGCCTCTATTTCCTTAATTGTTCTTTTCTTGATGCAGTTAAGGGCCATAGAGCCTCCTGGAGCTGGTCTAGCATATTAGAGAGGCGTGATTTTATTAAAGGGGACATGTGTTGGCAAATAGGCAATGGAGAATATGCTCGTGTATGGCGTGATAATTGGATCCCTTCCTTGCTACCTCGGCGTTTGCAAACTGATAATGAGACTCTCAAAAAATCAAACCAACCAGTAGCAATGCTCATTTTCGATGTCACCCAGACTTGGAGCCTTCATCGAATCAGGAACCTCATTGATGATGCCGCACCCAAAGCCATTTCTGCCATCCCCCTCCCAACGAGACCCATTGAAGACAAATTGGTATGGGTATTGGCAAAAAATGGATTGTATTCGGTCAAGCTTGGCTACCACCTTACACAATCTAGCTCTTCCTCGAATAGCCAAACTGTGGGTTCCTCAGTAAACATGACTAGTGCAATTTGGAAATCCATATGGAGAGTTCAAGCCACCCCAAAGGTAGTCAATTTATATGGCGAATCTTGTCTGATGCCTTAGAAACGAATGAGGCCCTGGCTCATCGTAAGAGGGATGCTTCCCCCACATGTCCTATCTGTTATGGTGAAAGTGAAACTAGAGAGCACCTGTTTTTTCAATGATCTTGGGTGCGCTACATCTGGTTAGGCTGCCAGCTTTCTATAAAGCAAAACCTAAGTCAAGTCCATAATTTTACAGAACGGTGGATTGACATCTTGAGCCACTCTAGTCCTTTTACTACAGCCAACGTGGGTTATATCAGTTGGTTGTTGTGGTTCATATGGAAGGAAAGAAATGAAGCTGTTTTCAATGCAGCAACAGCCGACCCCCATGCAGTCATTTTACGTGCCAATCAGGCTATGCATGCTTACTGCAATACGCATGCTCCCTCTATTACCGAAGCTGCTTCCGACAAGGCATTAAAGACTCCTACTATTTGGGTACCACCATCTGAAGGTATGCTGAGAATTAATGTGGATGCAGCATTCAACACGTCTACACAATGAGCGGAAATTGTTGTCATATGTCGAAACCATTGGGGAGAACTGAATTGGGCCTTTGTTGACAAGGTCAAATCTATCTCGGCGTTTATGGCTGAAGCGCTTGCATTGAAAAGAGCTCTTATGATTGCTCAAGACCTAGGAAATAAAAATCTCATCATTGAGACATATTGCTTAATTCTAGTGCAATGTATGGAAAAAGATCACCCAGAACTTGGTGAATGACAGGTGCGAGGAATTCTTGCAGATATCCTAGAGTTACTCAAATCGGATTCCAGCTTCTCAATTCGTTATACCCCTCGCTAGGGGAACAAAGCAACTGATTATCTGGCTGCATCTACTGATAAAGGGGTGTGCCCGGTTGGGTGGGTTGACATACCCTTACCCCCTTTGTTCTCTATACTGGATGAAGATTCGAAGACCTGTAGGAGACCACTGCTCCAAGCTTCCTCGCGTCCCACAACTATGGATCCTGGCTGATCGCATTTTTTTGCTTTCATTTTGGTTGCTTTGGTCGTCTAGTGTATTGAGTCTTTATTTATTCATCAGGACTTGCTCGTGGTTTCTTGTTTGTGGTCTATAGTAGCATTTTGGTTCATCTGCTGTGTCTGAATGTCTATGTTGCGTCTGACCTATGTGGTCCCATTTGAATATTTGTAATCCTTGTTTTCCCAGTAATTAATACTTTAGAGTTGAACCAAACAAAAAAAAAAAGAACAAAGTTTAACAATTCCTAAATTATATCAATTGATTCAAATCAAATACATCATCTTGTATCAGTTGCATATCCTCAATGTCATCATCTCTTGCTCTTACAACAAGTTCATGTTCTTATAACTTGGAATGCAAAACTTGGGGGAAATGAAAATAGGATTTTTTTAAAAAAAGGTATTTTAAGTAGTGTTTTTTACCTATTTTTATTGAGAACCGTTTTTACTTGCTTTTCAATATGTATCACTCCAGTAAAAACGTAAACGTTTTTAAATTTTTACACTAGTTTTTGACAACAATGTTTGAGTGGCATTAATATTTTTTTTTAAAAAAAATCCCTAATTAGGCCTCCTAACCTGATTAAGAATTTGTTAAAAGTATAGACCTAAATTTGGATTTTGATATTTCAGCTAGATTTAATTAGATTCTCCATTTAATATAATATATTTCTCTAATATGAGAAAACAAGAAGCATAAATCTCTTGTTAACTTTCATTCCCTCTCATATGATATAGAACCTTGCGCGCTATATTAACTGGGGACAAAATCTAAATACAGGAGCAACCAAATTACGCATTCATATGTGAAAATTGAAGATCTGTTAGAATAGGCAGTAAACAAAAAGCTTTTATTTTATTTTTGCTACAGTAATCAATAATAAAAACAAATCCTGAAAGATCTAGCATTGAATTTTTCTATTCTAGATGACTGATTTAAGTGGTATCAAGGATAATAGCCACAACGAAAATGCTCAATGTTAGCTTTTTGTGGAATCATTTCCACCAAAAGTTCTCAAAGTAAATCAGCCACACAAAAATGAGTATGTTTCAGAGCAAGGCTATTCAAGAATGAAAAAAAAAAAGAAAGAACAACAACAGCAACAACAACAACAACAATAATGACATAGAAAAACGTTGGAGAACAGAGTAGAAAGGTCTTTATGTCATGCATCACTCTCATTGTCACTTTCATTAAGGCTCGCAAGAAATCTCATTCTTCCAACCAACTTAAGTCAGTGGCGTTAATCTTCTTTCCTGTATGTCTAAGTGGACAACAAAACCCAAACAATATATCTATTCAAGCTATGCATATGCATACAGTGATCATCACGCCGATCATGATGCAATGGGGACCCAAGATGCAGGTTATTAGTTTATATTTGTTTTTTGGTTTATTCTTTTTTCGACAGAAGATGAATCATACCAACCGAAGATGCAGGTGCGTCTTATTGTGAACTGGTATGTGTTTCTTTAATTGAAACCCTAACCCACTGCATTTTCCTAGATTGTAGACATGTCTGAGAATGGTATCATCCACTATTCGTCACACTCTCTCTCCACAATTGTGGGGACTTTATCAGCTATCCCTGCATGTTACTTATTTTGCCAGTATTCAGTATTCATTTAGATGGGCACTATGTCCAACACAGTCTTGCCCATCCAGATTTTATGAAACATCTTTTGGAAATTTTATTTATCCCTCAGTTATGATATTAGATTAAACCCCATTAGTTTATCACTTTCTTTTTCAAAGTGCACTATCCAAAACGACACATTGTTTTTTCTTCTGTCTTATACAGAAGACTCGATGGAGGTGTCCACTTATCAATTTAATGTGAATTTTTTTGGTGGACCAATTTAAAGTAAATTTTTAAAATCATTATTTTTATGCTCTGACCATGCGGTTAACAGCAGCCCACTGACACTTTTTAATTTCATAAGATGCTTGAATTTCCCCTCCATGACCAGCATTTTTACTTTGATGTTTCTCAAGGTCTTTTTTTTTTCTTTTTTTGCCACATGATAAGTGGGGAACATTAGTTAAAGATTATTCTTTAGTTGTTTATGTTATAGATTTGTTATTAGCTAATTAATTTTAGTCTAAATAGTTTTGCTCAAACGTATAAGCCTCGTCAAAAAGGGAATGAAAAAATTATTTTCAATTATTGAGGTATGTGTAATTTGATGTTGAATAGAAAATTGGAAGGTAATTCTTATTCTTCTTTTGTCATTAAGAACCCATTGTAGTAAAATAGAGAGTATTTTACAACATTTTGTACGTTTTTTATAATTTATTTTTCGAAGTAAAATGTACGACAACTATGTCCCCCCCCCCCCCCCCCCCAAAACAACAACTACGTTTTGAAATATACAATTTTTTTTTTTTAAAAAAATAGTGGCACATGATTTTCTAGGACGGCATCAGGGGGAGGGGGGGGGGGGGGGGAATCTATAAATAGGGGTGGGATTGTTTTTAGTTTTCATGAGATTTTCTTCCTTCTCAGATTCATAATCTTCAACGTAAGTTCATCCTATATTCTTAAAATCATATGTACTTAACATATATATTATCTTATATCTTAATATTTAGTTTGTTGTCGTATGTAATGCATCTTTTAATTAATATTGTTGCCTGTGAAAGGAATGTTTGATTTTTGAATAACAGATCAAATTTTAATCTTGAATTTAAATTCAACAACATATTTTCAAGTGGTTGAGGAGTTTTTAATAGTGAATTATAAGGAATATGTGGAATGCTAATTCCTTATTTGTTCTAGTAGAGGTCTGCTTTTTTTTTAAAAAAAAACATTTACATGACTATGTATGTGGGAATGAATCCTTTCAATCACTGAAGCATGCAGCATTACATGGTCTTTCTTTTCATCGTTTATTCTCTTCATTCTTTTCAGTTCACGATATTTTGTTAGTTATGCCTTACATGGTTTTTCTTTTTATGACATACCAACCATTATACTCAAAAGTAGCCCCCATGAAATACCTCAAGATTCACATTCATAATAAATCTCATATTTTAATGAATAAAATGAAGGTGAATATGTGTCTCAAATTATTATAATTTATCAGTTATAATTTTAGGAAAATTTCATATTGAAATGAATTATAACATGATTAATTATGAGACTACAATTAAGGAAAATAAAATGTGTCATAATTAACACAAAAAATAATGGTTATTTTATAACCAAAGGAGGCAAGAAAGTAATATGAAAACACTTAAACACCTTAAAGGAAATTTGTAAGGTCTAATGGACAATTAAACTTTCATTGATTAAGATCATTTGTATAATTCTTTAAATTAATTAGAGACAAATTAAAAGCATCAATTGGGGGCTGTCTTATTTTTGAAAACTAAGAAGTCAAAATGAGGGATTAAACTTGTTTAAATAAAAGCACTAATTTTGTAGTAGATCCTTGGAGGTTGTGTGACCAAGCATTGTGAGAATGGATCAAGTAGATCCTTGGATACCATACCTGGGTACAATATGAATGAGATCAGGCTGTGTGCTAGATAAGCATGCATAGGGAAGGAATAAACTAGAAGTCTAGATAATCTTTAGAAGTTATATGGTCAAATTTCGGGGACGAAATTTTATTTGACGAGGGGAGAAATGTAATACCCTAAAATTCATATTCATTATAAATATTATATTTTGGCAAATAATACCTATTAAAAATAGGAGAATATGTTGTCTCCAATTTTGTAGTTTATTTTATTTCTTGGGCAAATTTTCTCTTCAATTTAAATAGGGCAAAACCCAATCTTCTAATTTACATTATGGATCATAAAACACCATAAAATTATCATAATACAACATAGTTCATAATTAATCATAAAGAGCCATAAAATGTTATAAAATACCCTAAAGTCTCCAAAACTAAGTATAATCTTAATTTAATCATAAGAGACAATTAAATAGCCTGAAAATACTTATACCAATTAGAGGAAATTACCAACAACTAATGGGAAATTAAATTTGCAATAATTAAAATAAAAACATTAAATTTCGAAATTTATTAATAACTAAATTAAACAAGCATAATTAAGGATGTACCACCTTAATTAAAGAACCAATCACACTTTGGCAACTACACTTAACAACATGTAAACTACCATATTAGAATGCTAATTAGGATTAAGAATAGAAGGCCAAGATTAAATTTAATAAAGCTAAATCTAAAGGTTCTAATTAATTAAACAAATAATCTAAATCCATGTGAATGTGAATGAACCAATGGGAGGCTTTAATACTAGCTATTAAGAGACAATAGAAACACACTTCCATTGGGCCAAAAGATAGGCACGCTTCTGCTTGAATATGAAAGAAGGAGGAATATTAATTAAACTTTGATAGCTTGTGTTGAAAATTCAACATGGCAATCAACCAATGAGGGACAAGAACCATTGGACTTTGCCACCTAAAAAGCAAATTAATGGCTAGAAGCGCGCGGGGGGGGGGGGGGGGAGTCATGGTTGGCACTAGGATAAAGGGAGATTATTATTGTTTTATTGATATAATATTCAAACACACACATGGGATAATAAGGAGCACATGGTGTTGGAAATTATGCCCTAGGGGCAATTCATTGTACTTTGGATATTTAAGTTATTTAAAGTATTCTCTTTTGTTATCATTTTCGTTTGCATGTTTGTATTGATAACTACATCCCTGGATAATCTTATAGATTATCCTAAATGTCCCTGGTCGGTCATCTACACGGGAGTGAAGATGAAATAAGACCAGTATGACTTTGATGAGGTATGGAGATACGAGTCAAAGTCATGGGCACTTGTAAGAGTACAAGGTGCTGGACCGACCCACTATGAGAAAGCTGCATGGATTAAGTCATAAGCTTATCTCATGTATAACCGCGTCATGACGCCCTGTGACCTGAGACCATCATAGATTCCTACATGATGAGTCACTGGTCTTTGACCTAGTCAAAAGTCACCTTTGACCGGGTGATGATAAAGGCTCGGATCGGGATCAGTGGTTTTCATGCGGAGGAATGTGAGTGGTCAAGATGGGATTTGTCCCTCACATATGTAGAGAGATAATGCTGGGCCCCTCGATGAGTGAGTCTAAGAAATGTATGGCCATACTGTGATGGAAAAGAGTTTCCATTTCACTTATTAGACTACTCAAGAATCGAGAAAGCAATGGTCAAGAAAAGGAAGTTGACATTATCCATGCCTCATCCTTGACCAAATTATCGCGTGACAAAAGGGACGTGACATGGTTGTACTATAGGTAGTATCGTGTCATCGATCCCCATGTGAATTGGGTAGTCACAATGTCTTGCTAGAGGCTGCTTGCGACTTGTGGGCTGATACAGTGTTGGCCCACTGCCAATCTCATATGGGCCTGCAGGGTCACACACAAGAATAATCCAACACGGGTAAAAGTGTCCAGATTCATTGAATCTCAGATTAATCTGAGATTAAATGAATACTAAATTTGATCTAGGATTTATATATATATATATATATATATATATATATATATATATAATTCGAAATTAATATATATATATTATAAATAGAGATTATAATATTATATATGATATTTGTTTAGTATTTAATTTATTTGATAAATTAAATATCTGAAACAAATAGAGATATTGTATCTCATTTAATTTCGAATAAAGATATCATGTATCTGTTTAATATAAAATTGAGAAATGCTATCTCAGATTTAATTAAATGGATAGATATCATATCTCGGATTTAATTTATAATGATAAATTAAATCAAAAGGCTTTAAATGTAGATTTGATCTAAATTCAAGATTCGGATTTCAAATCTGGCTTTTAATATATTTGATTATATTTATGAGATAGATTTAATTACTATATTAAACAGATTCAAAATTCGAATTTCAAAATTAATGAGGATTAATTTTGATTATATAATACGCCTATCGGGTTTAGAAAAACCTACGGGATTTTTAGTCGAGCGTATTAGAAAGCCGCGAGAAACCCTAGAGCGTAAAAGGAGAGAGACACACAATTCGAGGCGCTAGCACGCTGCCGTAGCCATGTTCGGGGATTGTTCGTGTGGATACCGGTAGAGGAAGAGGATTCTAAGAGTCGTCTTCTGTTGATCGAGGAGGTAGCCCACCTGTTAAAGAAAGAACGAGACACGAACGAATTCTCCAAAGGTATGATTCGGATTCCTAAGTCTTGATTTAAATGCACCTGAGTGATTCTCGGGATTGGATTCGTAAGAAATTTTAATCCGCTGCATGTACGGATCCCAACACATGGGGGGGACAAGTTGGAAGAGGATAAGTGTACCTAAGAAGACTTTGGAGGCTTTAAGTTTAATGCTTGGAATAGGATAAATTTGAAAGAGAAAAGAGAGCTGTGTATGTGTGTGAGTGCAAGTGTTGTGAGTATAAGAGAGAAAGTGTTGTGAGTGTGTGTGCATGCAAATGTTGTGAGGGTTGTGAGTCTAGTGTATGAGAGAGAGAAAAGTCAAAGCATCCACCAATAGGAATAATTGAGCATAAATCAATTAAATTAATCAATGGAATTAATTCAAGACATAAGTAAATGAGAATCTATACAAAATAAATTGTATTTTGAGATACGTTAATCATAGATCAAATATTGTAATACCCTAAAAATCCTATTTAGCATAGCTACTATATTTTGATAGATAAAGCCTATTTAAAATAGGTGAATATGTGGTCTCAAAATTTAGTAGCTTATTTAATTTAAGTTAGGGAATTCTCTCCTAGGATTAAATTAAACAAAGACCCAAATTTTCTAATTTCATTTAGAGATCATAAAATACCCTAAAGTTATCATATTACAACATAGTTCTTATTTAATTATAGAGAGTCATAAAATGTTATAAACATACCTAAATCAATTAAAGAAAACTACCAACAAATAAGTGACAATTAAATTTACATTAATAAATCTTCATAATAAATCTAGTGACAATTAAAGGTCATCAATTAGGGATATTTTAACTTAATGAAGAATCAAGGGCCAATTTTTAAATTATATTTAAGGATAATTAAATATGATATAAATACCATATTAAACTATGGTTCATGTAGAATCGAAAAGAACAAGAAAGTATCATGAAAATCCTTAAATAAATTTGGAGAAGACAATAGCAATTAATGACCAACAAGATCTTCACTAAAATTAAATAATTGTACAAGCCTTCATAATTAATCAAAGCACCAATTTTTATAACTTATTAAGAGACTAAATTTTCTAATACCCTATAATTAATACTTAGTTCATATTCAGTTCATAAAAGGCCATAAAGAATTATCGAAACACTTGGACAATTAAGAGGCAATTACCAATAATTAGTGAGCAATTAAAATTACACTAATGGAATATTTAGGTAATTCTTCACAATTAATATTAATTGTAACCAATTAAAGATGTATTAGGATAATTAAGGCTCAAGGACCAATAAGGGGCTAAGATTAGCATAAAATGGGTTATCAATGATCATAAACTACCCTAAGAGCCAATAATACAATAATCAAGGGACAATTAAGCATTGGATTAAGATGTTACTTAAACTTTAATTAAGCTTTAAAAAGTCAACAATTGCAACTAAGATCTAAGGGCCAAGATTTAACCTCATAAAGCTAATATGAAGGCTTTAAATAATTATAAAGCTTAATCCATGTGATAATGAAAGAACCAATGGGAGGAGGTTGAGCTCATAATATCTAGATATTAGTTGAATCAAACACATGTTGGAATTTAAGTCAACAAATGGAAGAGGCGGATAGCATGGAAGAGGATAAGGTGGAAGAGGATAAAATGGAAGAGGATAGCATGGAAGAGGATAAGGTGGAAGAGGATAAAATGAAAGAGGATAAAGAAAGAGGAAGGAGGAGACGGTTTGGAGAAGGGAAGAATGAGAAGAGATGAAATATTTGTGTTGAAAAATCAATTCTTTCAAAAACACCAAGTAGAGACTGAACCGTGGAATATTTAGTTAATAAAAAATGCATGAAATAGTTAATGTGGAGGTTGGTGTTTACGGAGGTGGGATCTAGTTGATGAAGTTAAAAGCATTTTAGCTTTGAAAAGTCAAAAAAGGTGGCGCATGCACATGGGTAGGTTTTTAAAAATGATTAAAGCAATTAGATAATTAAAAAGCACAATAAAAGTGGCTGTTAGAAGAGCATGTCGGGAGGCATGTGCAAGGGCTAGGATTTAGTCTCAAAAAGTGCATTTCTAATCCATGGGTTGGGGTGAAATTTTTCACATTTAAATGTCAATTGTGCCCTCAATGTTTACCTATAAATAGACCCCCAACATCTTCATATTCTTCACATCCAAAGCAAGCAAAGCAATCTGAATTAGAGAGTTGAGAGTGAGAGTAAGGAGTTTCTTGAAGGAGTAGCAAGGTTGTTGGTAAGTTTTCTAGTTCTAGCTTTAAGTTCTTTAAGTTTAGTTCTTAAATTCTTAGATAGAAGTAGCCTAGATCTTAAATATTCTAGAATAATTTTATTTACATGTTTTTATGGTCAAAATTAGCTTTATTTCTAAAAAATGATGAGAAAAGTTATATAGCAAAATTTCTGGAAGAGAAACATCAAAGTAACGAAGTTCTGGCGAAATTTCATCGGTTTAGGAATTTCTGGAATCAGTGATGAAAATGCCAAAATTTCATATTGAAAATATAGTCACAAAATTCTAGGAAAACTCATGGTTAAAGTAGACATATAGATATTTTTAAATATGTCAAGAACATGTCAAAATGATTTTTGTACAGTGAGATAAAAATCCTCAAAATCAGACTATGAATTTCTGGGAAAATGCTGGGCAGATGCTCAAAACTTAAACCCTGGGAATGAATCGTGTAATCTGGGAAAAATTTATTATTTTTCCTTGAAAGTAGACATCCTAAGGATTCCATGGAATTTTACGGATCCTCGTTTCGATTTTTCTAGAATTAGTTATGATTTTTCGAAGTTAGGTGAAAATCAGCCCCAAATGCTGTGCATCAGCGTTTTTTCCAAAATTTAAAGAGAAATAATTAAATAATAAATACACCAGGGGTAAAATAGTCATTTGAAGCTAGGATATCTATTGGGATATTGGTTGTGAATTAATGGATGTGATATTGCCCTCATAGGAAATCTGTGATCGCCTTTCAACCGACAACGTACCGTATTCGCCAACCAAAGGTACGGACGCGTATTGTAACACTAACTCTGATGCTTATGGTATACTTATATGTGATAGATAGTCCGAGACTCTGTTTTTAAAAATTTGTGGATTCTGTTATAAAAATTGTTCATACACATACAGCATTATACGGGTTATAGTCATGATAACACCGTTGAGTTTTCCTAGCGCTGAGGACATGGATGTACACCGTGGCACTAGTGAATAGTGCAAACTGGAACAATATGAATATGGGGTGACTGTGGTTGTTATTATCTTTGAATATGTGAATATCGTATGTGAATATTGTTGTATTGTCATGAATATCTGTCATACATAACTGTTACATAAGCATGAGGTTAACCGTTACCTAAGGTTCAATGGTAATTGAACCTCAGCCCTTACTATAGCTTAAGGGTCTGGAGGACCGAGGACTGAAGATAAGAGACAAGGGTAAACAGCGCACGTGAGGATCGGATAAAGTTTATTTTGAAGGTGTACTTATATTGCTACGTGGTTGGGATTTTTAATACTCAGATAAATGTATTAATATTATCAAGATACGTCACAGACAATATTGTACTACAGATTTATCAGTTACTCAGTATTTTAAATTGCTCTGATGCTCTACTCTGATCACACTATTTTGAAAACGCTTTAGAAAATTGGGATGTTACAAATATAAGGAGTTATTATTAACAAGTATAATCTAAGCTTGAGATAGGTTATAACCAAAGTCTTTTCCTCAATTTGTGAAGATTGTTTCCAAATGATGTAATACCCCAAAAATTAATATTCCTCATAAATACAATATTTTGACAAATGACACCTATTTAAAATAGGTGAATATGTGGTCTCAAATTTTGAGACATATTTATTCTATTTTCTAGAAATCTTTATGTAGGAGTAAGGGAACCAATGATTCAATTTTCTTAGGAACCATAAAATATCATAAAAATACAAATAATTACCAAAATAAATTAGGGTTCTTGTATGACCAAAAAGAGCAAGAAAATGTTGTGGAAAATACCTAAACAAATAGGAGAATATGTTGTCTCCAAATTTTGTAGTTTATTTTATTTCATGGGCAAATTTTCTCTAGAATTTAGATAGGGCAAAACCCAATTTTAAAAATTTCATGATGGATCATAAAATATTATAAAATGCCGTAAAGACTCTAAAACTAAGTATAATCTTAATCTAATCATAACAGATAATTAAATGGCCTAAAAATACGTATACCAATTAAGAGAAATTATTAACAACTAAGGAACAATTAAATTACAATAACTGGAATAATTGTATTAATTTTCATAAATAATCAAAGGGTCTTAAACACCAATTTTATAATTGTTTAAGAGACCAAATTTTCTAAAACCCTAGGACTAATACTTAGTTCATATTTAATTCATAAAAGGCCATAAAGAATTACCAAAACACTTGAACAAGTAAAAAGTAATTACCAACAATTAATGAGCAATTAAAATTACACTAATGGAATATTTAGCTAATTGTTTACAATTAATACTAGTTGTCATCAAGAAAAGATGTGTTAAGCTAATCAAAGACCAATAAGGGATGAGATTAGCATAAAATAGATTAATAATGATCTTAAACTACCTTAAAAGTCAATAATACAAAAATCAAGGAACACTTAAGCCTTGGATTAAGAAGTTAGTTAAGCTTTAATCAAGCTTTGTAAAAGTCAACAATTTCAACTATGGTTTAAAGGCCACAATTAGGCTAAGAACCAATCATAATTTGACAACATCACTAAACCACTTTATTAGGGATGCTAATTAAGATTAGCAATGGAGGCCTAAGATTAATTCTAATAAAGCTAAATCCAAAGGCCTTAATTTAGCCTCATAAAGCCAAATCCTTGTGAAATTAGACTAGCCAATGATAAATCAAGAAAATGTTCTTAATCCTCATAAAAATTAATTGGACCAATAAGAGATTAATTCAAATTGAAGGTGTGGATTAAATCTAGTAAAGTTAAATCCTAAGGCTTAAATTAACTCCCATAAAACACAATCCATGTGAACTTAAAACAACCAATGAGAGGGAGTTGTGCATGTGTGTGGGAAAGAGAGAGAGTGTTGTGAGTGCTATTGTTGTGAGCCTAGTGGGAAAGTTGGAAGAGGATAAGATGATGCATGTGATGATGTCATTGTTGTGCATATGTGTGTGTCTAGTATGAAGAGGGAAAGGGAAGTCAACTTGTTAGCCAATAGGTATTTAGTTAATTGCATAATTAGGATAATGCATGAAATTAATTCTAGACATAAACAAATGAAAATCTATAAAAACTAAATTATATCTTGAAATCCATGAACTAAGTATGAAAACTAAGTTGAGATTCATAACAAGCATAAATCAAGCATGAAAACAAGTATAACCAAAGCCATTTTCATAATTGTTTAAGAAATGGAATCAATAGAAAAGATAGGCAAAATTGGTCTCTAAATGAAGCTAATAACTTAAAGGATTCAAAACTAATGAGGAAATGTACATGAAACCTCATTAGGACCCCCAAATGAATTTCTATCTAGTGGAATACAAAGTGAAAGAAGTAGGAAATTCTAAGAAGCAATTACATATATGCAAAAATGAGTCATCACTCTATGAATGAGTCATTAACCTAAACACACATGAGTCACCAATCTATGTATGAAATGAGTCATAACTCTAGGTGTGAGTCATAAAGCTATTTGAAGACTTTTGGCAAGTTTGGAAGAAGTTAGGGTGAGTCATCAAACAATGGAAGAGGCTAGAAGGGGTGTGGTGTAAGGCTAGGATGAGAGTTTCAATGTTGCTTGAGATCCAATGGCCAAGAATGAATAAGTTGAGGCTTGTGAAAGGTGTTGAATTTTTCCTATAAATAGGGAGCTCTCCTCTTCATTCTCCTCACACCAAATCAAACTCCAAGAGTTGATTTCTAAGAGGAACAAGATGGAGGAGGAAGAGCAAGAAGTTTCAAGAGGTAAGCTTGTCTTTAGTTTTTAGTTTTAGTCTTTAAATTCTTAGATAGAAGTAGGTTAGATCTTAAATATTCTAGAATAATTTTAGATTCATGTTTTTATGGTTAAAATCAGCTTTATTTCGAAAAATTGATGAAGAAGAGGCTTTAGCAAAATTTCCGGAAGAGAAACACCGAAGTAACGAAGTTCTGGCGAAATTTCATTGGTTCGGAAATTTCTGAACCAGTCATGAAAATGCTATTATTTTATGCTGAAATCATGGTTAGGAAATTCTGAGAAAATTCATGGTTAAAGTAGACATATAGGGATTTTTAAATATGTAAAGATCATGTCCAAATGATTTCTTTACAGGGAGATAAAAATTCCCAAAGTTAGGGCTACGAATTTCTGGAAAATTCTTGACATATGTTCAAAAATTTAAAACTAGGAATGAACCGTGTAATCTGGGAAAAAACTATTATTTTTCCTTGAAAGTAGACATCCTAAGGATTCCAGGGAATTTTACGGATCCTCATTTAGATTTTTCTAGAATTAGTTATGATTTTCTGAAGTTAGGCAAAAATCTGTCCAAAATTATGGATCAGCGTTTTTGGAAGAATTAAATGTGATATGTTGAAAAGTAATCCTACCAAGGGTAAAAAGGGTCATTAGTGACTAGGATACCTTCTAGAATATGATTGGTGAATTAATAAATGCGATATTACCATTATAGGGTAAACGTGATCACGGTCCGAACGACAGCATACCGATAACGCCGACGCAGGTGCGTTCGCGTAATGCTTATTATATGATTGTATATGATGGTTGTGCTCATCGACTAAGACTTACATACGTGGTTATGTTACATACGAGGTTATGTTCTGATTGTTGTTGTAGCATACGTGGCTATGTTACATACGTTGTGATTATCTTACATACGTGGTTATGTATTTCTAATCATACATCTGTTTTGGGCTTTTGTCTTGATTATCATTGTAATGTCATGAATATCTGTCATACATAATTGTACATAAGCATGAGGTTAACCGTTACCTGGGGTTCAATGGGAATTGAACCCCAGCTCATAGTCTCAGATACTGGTGGAACCGGGACAAGAGCAAGGATGAATAGCACACGAGAGGGCACGGGCAGAGAAGCACCTAGGGGTCATTGTAATCGAAAACATTCAGAGATTTGTACCACTGTAATAGCAACCAAACTCCACAACAGGGAATGTATATCAGTTACTCGCTCTTTTAAGGAAAAAGTTTATTCTGATGCTCTGATTGAGTTGTTGTTTTAAAAAGAAAATCTTTTCCGATGCCACTTCGATTAATTTCTTCGAAGCTCTGATAATCCCATTTGAAAACCACATTTAAAAAGGCGGGATGTTACATTTTTGGTATCAGAGCAGGCATCCTGGCATGAAGTTAACTAAGTTACTCCGAACAGTCTGGTTTCTAGAAAGGGTTTTGTGGTTGGCAGTCTGTCCCCGTGAATTCGGCGAGCCTTCCATAAATACACCTGCCTGGCCGGATTGTTTGAGTAGCAGAGTTAGGTTCTCAGCCTTCAAAAGTATTTTATCTGGTATGAACCCAACTCAGTTACAATAAACCATTGGTGCCGAAGGTAGGGCCGAGTCTATGTGGATCAGTCAATTAGTCGCCGTAAAATCGGTGAGACTCCCATGATAGACGCCTACCTGGCCAATCGGTTTGATTAACTAAGTTAGGCTCTAAGCCATTGCCTCAGAGCATACTTTGGAAATGAGTACTGATATAACCCTGGTGTATTGTTGGATAAAGAAGAACACACCTACACTTATTCGTAATCACGAATCTTTGAACATACTCCCGTCATAGTCAAGATACAAACTCAAAACCTGTACACAACCCTGATCCTGTGTGCTACCTCGATTTGACGGCTAGTATACTTTCTGAACCAGAGAAACTCATAGTATCGGATCATACATCTGATATCGGCAACAGTGAATATTTCTAGCTATCAAAACGACCCTGAGAGTAAATCCTCTTATGAATAACTCTGAGCGTGAGTTCCCTTACGAAACCATGCCTAGATAGAAAAGGCGAATAAACTCTTCGACAGCGAACGTACAATCAATTTCCACTCCTTTCGATCTCAACACCAAAATGTTGTCCTTAGATAACGAGTAATCAAAGAACGAAATATGAACTTAGTACTAGTCAAGGGAAGTTCAGGAAATATTGATAAGTTGTTGGAGTATTATGACATAGCAGCCACAGTAATATACATATGGTTGCAATAGGTGCCGATCGCTGCTTTCATCCGATGCTTGTAAGGGACTGGAGTTCCCCCAAAGGTAGAGGTAGAGATAAATGCAGTAGTAGAAATAAACAAATAAAACCAATTTCAGTACCCAGAGCAATGTTGTCATTGGGGTCTTGATTATCGTTATGAACCCGGGCATAATCATAATCAAGGCATCATTGAGGGCCGTATAGGTGGTCCATCTCTGCTCTACCCTTCTAGTCTAATTTGTTATTGTAGTACAGGATATCTTGTTGATGAGGGACAGGTTAGCTAGTCTTACTCTTAATGAAGTATGTACTCAAGAAAGGAAACATAGCAGTAGATTAATATGTTAGGAGACAAGTCTAGAAAACAGTTAGTTTCTATTAAACCATCGACATCCATACTAGTGTTTAAATAAAAACTTGAAAACACATGTAAGGGAAAGTTGGGTTTATGTGGTATATGATCTTGAGTTTTGGATTTTCTTTTATGCATAATTGACTTTGTTTGTACATGTTTTAGTTATACCTTGCCAACATTCAAAAATCTCTTTCTTCATTTGTTGTGAAGATATATGTGCTAGGATTTTGACACCATTCTGCATCATTCAAATTTATGATAAATCCAGCAATGCCTTGTACATGATTGTAGGTAGTACATCCTATTTCTTAAATTTCACTCAAAGCATGAAAAAGTCTCTAGATTGTGATATGGTTGATTGGTACTTCTTGATTGAAACCATCATTAAGGAAATGTTAAAAGAATCTGTATAGAATTAAATCATTCTTTGATATTCTCTAGTTTAACACTAAAAATCTTTTGCGATAATCCCTTCATTGTATGTTCTTTTAAGTTGTTTGAAATGATAAAGAAAAGTTTTGTAGTTCACACCATGCATTTTTGTATTTATAGCTATATTTCTAAAGGTTGTTCCACCTTTTTGAGTAAAATTATTTTTCTTGTTTGAAAACCAAATTACAGTATAATTACCCCTCAGTCTCCTTGTTCTACCACATTTTCTAACCTGGTGTCAACCTTGGACATTTGTGCTGTCTTACTATCGTTTTACAAGTTAAAAAGATTCCTTTGCTTTACTTTGCTAAGAATAGAAACAACTTACTTTTTAGTTCCCCTGATTTTTGAAATCCATATTAAAGGGGTAAATTAAAACATAAGAAAAACAAATTTTCCCTTTGTTATACTTCTTTTGTGATCAGTGTTGGTTGTTGAACATGTTGGATGAAAAATGAAAGTTTCATTAGGAACGTATACTCGGAGTTTGCTGAATTCCTGCTCATAAAACTCTGTATACATATGTTTGAGTATTTATTATATTTCTAAAAATTCCCAATCAGATCTAATGTATAGGAACCATGTTGCCCGACTATCTAGTCACTTAGAGATCTAACTCGAATGTTTCACTTGCATTTTCCAAACTGAGTATAAAGCTAAGTTTAAAAAAAATGATTATTCTGTGAATTTTGTGCTATTAAAAGTTTGAAAGTTGCTAAATGTGCATAGTTGCGGTACTTCATTGAATCCTGTGCATCAAATTATTTTCGTCCCAATCAGTTAGCTGTGAGACTTCTAAATTATGGCACCTGCCTAGGATTTTGTGAGAATTAGCCATATGTGAAATATAACACTTAAATCTGCTAGGCCGCTAGGCCACTATTATAAGAAGCTAAAAATCTAAGTATTGTTGTGTTAACCTATTATAGGAAAAAGTTTGCATATCTAGATGATACCATGACTCATATATTTTGGTTATATTACCTGCTATGCTATGTTAGAAAATGTGAGTTCGGAAATTTTACTCCATTATACCAGAAAATCTTTAACGAATGAAATTAATGGAAATGACTTATAGTATACCATAGTAAGTTCCATTTTAAATGTGTGCATTTCCACTCTGCAAATTTTTGTTATCACACTTTGTGAAATTTAGACCAATCGATACTGTAGGTATCATCTTTCTCAAAATTCCTGATCATCCATTATTTTTGATATTTCTTGTTGTAAGCTTGATTATTAGTCATTGATATGGCAAAACAGGACTAGCTTTGAATAAAGTTAAAGGAAACCTGGTAGATAAACTGATGTTTAAAACAACACTTGGTTGAATGATGTGGCATGCATTACATTAAAACCCTGTATTGAAATACGCGGTACGTTTGATCCATTGAAAATTAAGATTTCTTGTCACTTTATCATAACGAAATAACCTTTCATCATATTTTGAAATTTTGATGAGCGCCTTTAAGATTAACATGAACTTTTTGACTTAAAAGTTTTGAGTGGTATCTAGATCCCTGGATGTTAAGAGATGAGATTTTAAGTATGAAACTTTGAGTGTATACTCTAGTAATCTGGATTAACTAAGAATTAGTACTGTCGTTGTTGAGACTTCATAAAACCTACCTTAATGCATCACTACACAAACACCTTGTGCTATACTTCTATCCACACCATTAGATTTTGGATATATGAAATATGAATTTGATTGATGTTGTAGTAACTGGAATTGAATGTTGTTTTTATGACATATGCTTCTGTTATGCTCTTATAGTGAGTATTAGACATGAAATTTGTAGTAGCATATGACATTTCATAGGAACTAAATGACACTTAAAAATTGTTCTGGATTTCGTTGAAACCATTTTTCGGTTACTTTGTCTGGTGACATCTCCCCACTTTTAATATTGAAAATATAAGATCCTCATGTTAGTTTAGAAATTTGGCGTAGTGATTACCTTAGCAAAGAAAAGATTTGCCGTTGCAATCAAAATTCTTATACAGATACTAGCGGAAACCTTAGAGATCTAAGGGATAGTTAAGTTTCTAATATAGCCTGAGAACTTGACTGGGAAAAAGGTTCAGATGAAATAAATGAGCAGATGCTTAAATCTTTGTGTGCAAGTGTGCACAGGACAAACGTCCTTAGGCCCTACGACAGTGGTACTTAACACTAAGCAAGTTTGCAGTACGTCTTGAGTCTGGTAAAACGCTTAATGTACCAGGTAATAGTTTGAACTACCTAAAGCCTAAGGATAAATCTCCTAGGTATTAAGGCTAAATTCCTAATATTGTAATACTGAATTGAGTCGGAGGGCCAATATATGTTAAGACGAGAAGCTAAATGTATACTGCAGTATAAGGCCATCCAGAGAGCAACCGAGTTTTTCAAAACAAGCCAATACCGCAGTATAGGTATGTATACTGCAGTATAGGGCCATCCAGAGAGCAACCAAGTTTTTTCAAGCAAGTCAATACCGCAGTATGGATATGTATACTGCAGTATAGGCTTATACAGAGAGCTCCCAAATTTTATAACTATTGCATACTGCAGTATAGGTTTGCATACTGCAGTATTGAGCTCTTAAACTTGTTTTCAACTTGACACATGTTCTTGCATACTCCAGTATGGAGTTCTATACTCCAGTATTGCATACTTTCACTAACACACTCCAGTATTGACGCAAGTATTGAACGTCAAACTTGAAAATCAAATCTGACGAATTTGCAATGCCTTCTTGTTTGATCTTAATACTTCCTATGATTAATCTCTTATGTTCCTAGATATGTTTAACCACTTTATTGGTGAGTTTCAGATGATTAAAACGAAGGATATTAGATCTTTGGAATTGAATGTGATGCTTGAACTCTTCATTCATTATTCTTTATTAAGTTAGATCTTATATCTAACAAGTTGATTATCTATATGAGTCTCAAGCTTGTCTCCAAAAAGGGAATTCAATTTGTGAAAATCTCATGCTTATTGGATAAATTCTTATTGGTTAAGTTATTCCAAGTATTATGAATGTTCATTAATGCATTAAATGTTAGTGCATTAACCATTATATGGAATAACTTACTATGATAATATTATGGAACTCTAATCATTTGGATTAATGAGTTTGTACTTCATTGTCCATGAATCCTAGTACTACTTGTGTTACTCAAATATATAAGCATTTGTCTACATCCATGTTTTCAGTAACTACTTCTGAATACTCATAATTCTTGCCTTGAATATTCTTATGTTTTCAAGACTCTACTCTAAAAGGCAAGATTATCTTTTGGTCAATAGCAAAGTCATTAAGCTTATATATGTTGTGCTAAGCATGTCTTGATAATGCTTTACTTTCATGACTTTGGCTTTTCAGAAAATTCTTCAACATGTTAACTTCAATGTTCAACATGTTTTCTAAAACTGAAGCATATTGATATATTCATTAAATCTATTGACTTCCATCATATTTATAATAAACATTGTTTTCAAACATGTTTCAAAAATCTTTCATGTATGAAAAATATTGATTTCATAATGTGTCATCACATTTTTGAAAGACCATTCAAGATTTGAAATACTTTGCATATTTCATTATCTTTCTTGAAAAATCTGAACTTCAAATTGATAAATGCTTATCGTTATAGATAAGGTTTTCTATACTCATTTTTATTAATGACATCTTTTCTGCATAAAGTGTATTCACAAATTGTCATTGAGAAATAACAATTTTGGTATCATTTAGTTGTTACCCTATTCAATTCATTGGCTTGATCTTATTTGTTTGGGTAAAACTATGTTTTGATCTTTGATTGTTATACTCTTTGCTCAAAAATCATAGGATTTAATTCTATAAGAGCATTAGAGTTATCATGTCTAATCTTGTGTGGACTCAAGAATCATTGAGTACCAAAGGACACATATTTTTGCAGGAGCTAACCGAAATGTTCTGTTGAGGGATACAAAGAATATAGGCAAACAGAATAGATCATTTCAGTGGCTATGTCTGCAAATTTTGTGGCATCACTTGAGTGACATTCCATCACTAGCAAGAGGCTTAAACCAAGATGATAAGGAGCATGCTAGCTTGATGAGAAACTATGAGCAGAAACTAATCCTATACAAAGCTCATTCAGGATTTCAGCTTCCAAGATGCATTCGAAATAATTGATAATAGCTATCTAGTAATGCATCTATGGACTACAGAGGATTAACTTGAGAAATTACAATATTATTCAAGTGAGGTATTGTATTATGAAACAATATGTGTATTGTATATCATAATCATGCTAAGCTAATATGATTTTATTCATTTAATTTTATCTCATGAATCTTAGCCGAGCAAATCCACTTTTAAAATGATCCTTATGCTTTAAAACTCTTTTATCATCATAAAGGCATAAGTGATTTCTTCATACCAATTTCAAGTCCATCCATGTGCCTTTGAAAGTTTTTAATTCTGAGATACCATATTATATCCATTAGAGTTGGAGGATCTTTAGACTTCATAACATTTTGTGTCACATTATTATTTGGTATCATTAAAGGGAATTTCACATTTTAGTCATGCATTCATTAAGGGGGAGCTTCACATTCAGATGTGTTCTTCTCTTTTATATGAAGAAAATCTCTTTAAACATACTCATCTACATTCACTATTTTTTATTAGTTTTGATGATGAGTTAATTTCACTCTTGAAAATATCTTATATTTTCCTTTCATTATTATTTGAAAATATCTTTTCGAAAGGAATACTTTGATATCTGGTTGCACTAACAAATCTCTTCTGGAAAGGATGTTTTTAATTTGTAGCAGGAGATTTGGTTATGTGTTACAACTTTGGTGATCAATCTTTGAAGCTGAGATGTGCTATACATGGATGATCTATAAAGGAAGAGCAAAGGATGGAAGCTGAGTACAGACCATATTTAGATGTGATAATCCTCAAGAAGTGAATAACAAGAAGCCAGTACTTTCATCTTATTTGCATCATATAGGTTATTCATGATCCTGCTATTGAGCCTCATCAAAGAATCTCATACGACAGCTTCATCTCAGGCCAGATCATTCATCAATTTGCAAAACCAACATGAGCATTTCTAATCCCTATCTTTTTATATTCAGTAGAAATTTTGCACATGTTTGGTATCTTTATGCTTTATGTGTGAAAGTTGTCTTGAAAACCTCTCCAAATTCTCTCAAATTTGTTTTCATAAAAACATTCTAAATTGCATCATATTTAAAATAAAAGCACTTTCAATTGGGGAGAGAAAATCAGTTTCTTTGACTCATTTAATCTGGTTTCATATGTGTCTCTTTAATCATTTCCTCACAAATAAGGGGGAGAGAATGGCAAGAAAAAAATATGTTGCATCTAATGTATTCTCATATTCATACATATTTTTCTTAAGGTATTTGTCATCATCAAAAAGGGGGAGAATGTTGATTATGATTAGTTTTGATGATGTCTAATATAGAAGCAAAAAGTTTATATAATATATCTCCTACATTGACTAACTACTATGTTTAATGTAGATTAGTTCAAGTTGAATTAGAAAGAAGAATAATCAAGAAGGAGATAAGAAATTACAAGAAGAAGAAATTGAATCAAAGAAGATGTGAGTCAAATGATATGGAATGATCAAAAGAAGAGAAGGAAGAAAGAGTTGGATTATGAAGATTAATCAAGATGAGAGATTAAAGAAGGAAGAACTTGTTGAATGGAATGAGAATGGCTCAATTTGGAGTTAAAGTCAGCAAAAATCAGCGGCTAGAAGGCTCCAAGATCATATGCAACGTGATCAGCTCTTCTGCTCCACTCTGTCCACATTCAGCACGGGCGACGTTTGGTTACACAGGAAGTGAGGCTTGTGTAACCAAACACGGTGGAAATAGACGAGTAGGTCCTGTACTAAACCAGGGTATAAAATAGATGATTGTGCATGTGATGTATACTGATATCGTAGATGACTAGAGTTTTTGAGTTTATACGATCGAGAGTCAAGGGCAAACGTGTCAGCCACCCTTATCTGAGCGGGAATTGCTTGAACCAGATCTAGTTAGCCAGACCTTCGAACAAATCGTTCTGTTCAACAGACAACTCCTAAACAACACGAAGCAGATAGAAGAGCTATGTTGACGAAAGGAGAAGACCTCTAGAGTTCGAAGTTGACGATCATATATTTCTAAAGCTATCCCCAGTAACCAATGTCAGTCGAATGCTAAGGGGGCGAAGATTTAGCCCGCATTACGTAAGACCATTCAAAATCTTAGTTAAACGTGAACCAGCCACTTACCAGATAGCCTACCCCCGAACCTGAATAATCTTGATAACATTTCCCATGTTTTCTCAATTATACCAACCAGACCGCGATTGTGTCATTGAGTATGAGGTAACCTGTGTTGCCACGGTATATAGGTCCTACGTGTTGTTTATACTTAGTTTTGATGATGTCTTATATAGATGCCATTCTTATAAGCAAAAAGATTGAGTAATATAATTATCTCCTACTTGGACTAACTATTGTATTTAATGTAGATCAATCCAAGTTAAATTATAGAGATTCATCAAGAAGGAGATAAGAGTTGAAAGCAAGGGGTTTCTGCAGAAGTTATCAAGAAAGCAAGATGTTATCAATGGATTTTGGTGATAACCAAGTAGAAGAAAAGAGAGCAAATAAAGAAGAAGCATTCAAGGTTGAAGAGAGAGTTGCATTTTCAAGAATGATCAAGAAAAGAGAAGAAAGATGGAAGAACTTGATAAATGAAATAAGAATATAGATATTCAAGTTTTGACATTGATGTTAGAAGACTCCAAGATCATATGGAAGTTCAAATGGCTCAATTTGGAGTTAAAGTTAGCAAAAATCAGCTTCAGGAGGAGTTTACTCGAGTAAGGAACTCTTTACTCGAGTATGGGACTCAATACACGAGTATGAAGTGTTTTCAGCATTTCTGGTGTCTCTGGACTAAGCTTTACTCGAGTAGGAAACTAACTTACTCGAGTAAACAACGTGATCAGCAACTCTGTTCACGTTCAGCACGGGCGACGTCTGGTAATGCGATGATATCTCACAAACCAGAGATCGGATTGATATGAAACCAAAAGCATTGGAAACTAGACATCCAACACGTATTGGTGACACAAATTCAAGCCCAAAGTAGTTCAGATGAATTATTGATGAATTTTACAAGTTGACACAAAGAACAGCGTTACAGTCAGGAACAGCCTTCGGTATTTTGGGTATATCTCTCAAACGACAAATCCAATTGAGCTCAAATCAGTGCCATTAGAAACTAGACACACAGAGCTTTCCATCAAGAGGTGAACAGATCAAAACGGATCTTGGACCAGAGAGATATGGCTCTCAGAAGTTGGTAGTCAGTTCAAGGAGTTGCTCAAATGCATTTTACAAGGCTTACTCAAGTAAAGGATTTACAGAGAGCAATGATATTTTTGAAATTATATGCTTACTCGAGTAAAGGATTCTTTACTCCAGTAAAGGCCATCCAGAGAGCAACCAAGTTTTTAAAACTAAATTGTTTACTCCAGTAAAGGCCATCCAGAGAGCAACCAAGTTCTTCAAACTAAATTGTTTACTCCAGTAAAGGATTCTTTACTCCAGTAAAGGACTTTCAGAGAACAAATAAACTTCTGAATTTAAGCTGTTTACTCGAGTAAAGGATTGCTTACTCTAGTATTGGGCGAGTGAACAGTGACTTACTCCAGTAAGGAAGAACTTACTCCAGTAAAGCATCAGTCAAAACTGATTTTGAATTACACGAATTTGCAATGCCTTCTTGTTTGATCTTAATACTTCCCAGGATTAATCTCTAATGTTCCTAGACATGTTTAACCACTTTATTGGTGAGTTTCAGAAGATCAAAATGAAGGATATCAGATTTGTGCAAGAATATCGAAAGCCGTGCAAAAGCTCCAACGGCTAGTTTCTAAACGGCTATATTTCATCCTACAAGGTCATAAACGGTCACAGACCTCTCTCTACCTATAAAAGACATGGACTCAAGCAAAAAAACGTGGAGATACAAGTTTATGATGCCAAAATGCTGATACTCTGCTTCTACATCTTTTTCACTCTGTTTTACTTGTCTAGATAGCTTGAAAGTGAAATGAATTGTGTCTGTACTTCAGTGATTATCTATCCATTCCTTTGAGAGGAAATTTATTGTAAACACATTATCTTACTGAGTGCAACTCAAGATTGGGTAATCTTGAGTGGGTTATACATTGTGTTGATTACAACTTGTAAGGGGGAGTGAATCCTAGTGAGAGGATTACTTCGAGTACAGAGTGTGTGATCAAGCGGTGTATCCTTACGGTGTGTAAGGGGGAGTATCTCTGTAAGAGATTTGTAAAAGGCTGCACAAGTGCCCGGATAAACTTGTGGGATTGTAGCGGTTCTCAAGTACCCGATTAAAGCTTGAGGGAAATAGTGGATTGAAATCTCAGGAGGTGCCTGGGGACTGGATGTAGGTCAAGGATACGGCCGAACCAGTATAAATTAGTTTGCACATTCTCTTCCCTTACCTCTTACATTTCCAGCATATATATTTGAAAGCATATACATACTTAAATGTCTGGTGGTTGCGTTATAAACTGATCTTAGTGAGTTGCGAAAAGAGTTTCATAGTTTTCCAAAGTTTTTATACTTCACCCAATTCACCCCCCTCTTGGGTTTAGCCAGAACTTACACTACGAGGACATTTTTGATAGATGGATGTCGAAGTACGACATGGCAATAACTTTGTAATTAGGCCAGAGCAAATTCTCGGTTACCGAGAGAAACAGATTAAACATAGAAGTGTTTCGATAGAGTGATTATCTATAGTGTATGTTTCAGAGTTTAATTAGTATAGAGTAAGTTTCCCGAATTTATGGTACAAAGTCTAGTTAGTATAGAGCAAATTTCGAGGACGAAATTTTGTTTAACGGGGGGAGAAATGTAATACCCTAAAAATTAATATTCCTCATAAATACAATATTTTGACAAATGACACCTATTTAAAATAGGTGAATATGTGGTCTCAAATTTTGAGACATATTTATTCTATTTTCTAGAAATTTTTATGTAGGAGTAAGGGAACCAATGATTCAATTTTCTTAGGAACCATAAAATATCATAAAAATACAAATAATTACCAAAATAAATTAGGGTTCTTGTATGACCAAAAAGAACAAGAAAGTGTTATGGAAAATACCTAAACAAATAGGAGAATATGTTGTCTCCAAATTTTGTAGTTTATTTTATTTCATGGGCAAATTTTCTCTAGAATTTAGATAGGGCAAAACCCAATTTTAAAAATTTCATGATGGATCATAAAATATTATAAAATGCCGTAAAGACTCTAAAACTAAGTATAATCCTAATCTAATCATAACATATAATTAAATGGCCTAAAAATACGTATACCAATTAAGAGAAATTATTAACAACTAAGGAACAATTAAATTACAATAACTAGAATAATTGTATTAATTTTCATAAATAATCAAAGGGTCTTAAACACCAATTTTATAATTGTTTAAGAGACCAAATTTTCTAAAACCCTAGGACTAATACTTAGTTCATATTTAATTCATAAAAGGCCACAAAGAATTATCAAAACATTGAACAAGTAAAAAGTAATTACCAACAATTACTGAGCAATTAAAATTACACTAATGGAATATTTAGCTAATTGTTTACAATTAATACTAGTTGTCATCAAGAAAAGATGTGTTAAGCTAATCAAAGACCAATAAGGGATGAGATTAGCATAAAATAGATTAACAATGATCTTAAACTACCCTAAAAGTCAATAATACAAAAATCAAGGAACACTTAAGCCTTGGATTAAGAAGTTAGTTAAGCTTTAATCAAGCTTTGTAAATGTCAACAATTTCAATTATGGTTTAAAGGCCACAATTAGGCTAAGAACCAATCATAATTTGACAACATCACTAAACCACTTTATTAGGGATGCTAATTAAGATTAGCAATGGAGGGCTAAGATTAATTCTAATAAAGCTAAATCCAAAGGCCTTAATTTAGCCTCATAAAGCCAAATCCTTGTGAAATTAGATTAGCGAATGATAAATCAAGAAAATGTTCTTAATCCTCATAAAAATTAATTGGACCAATAAGAGATTAATACAAATTGAAGGTGTGGATTAAATCTAGTAAAGTTAAATCCTAAGGCTTAAATTAACTCCCATAAAACACAATCCATGTGAACTTAAAACAACCAATGAGAGGGAGTTGTGCATGTGTGTGGGAAAGAGAGAGAGTGTTGTGAGTGCTATTGTTGTGAGCATAGTGGGAAGGTTGGAAGAGGATAAGATGATGCATGTGATGATGTCATTGTTGTGCATATGTGTGTGTCTAGTATGAAGAGGGAAAGGGAAGTCAACTTGTTAGCCAATAGGTATTTAGTTAATTGCATAATTAGGATAATGCATGAAATTAATTCTAGACATAAACAAATGAAAATATATACAAACTAAATTATATCTTGAAATCCATGAACTAAGTATGAAAACTAAGTTGAGATTCATAACAAGCATAAATCAAGCATGAAAACAAGTATAACCAAAGCCATTTTCATAATTGTTTAAGAAATGGAATCAATAGAAAAGATAGGCAAAATTGGTCTCTAAATGAAGCTAATAACTTCAAGGATTCAAAACCAATGAGGAAATGTACATGAAACCTCATTAGGACCCCCAAATGAATTTCTATCTAGTGGAATACAAAGTGAAAGAAGTAGGAAATTCTAAGAAGCAATTACACATATGCAAAAATGAGTCATCACTCTATGAATGAGTCATTAACCTAAATACACATGAGTCACCAATCTATGTATGAAATGAGTCATAACTCTAGGTGTGAGTCATAAAGCTATTTGAAGACTTTTGGCATGTTTGGAAGAGGATAGGGTGAGTCACCAAACAATGGAAGAGGCTAGAAGGGGTGTGGTGTAAGGCTAGGATGAGAGTTTCAATGTTGCTTGAGATCCAATGGCCAAGAATGAATAAGTTGAGGCTTGTGAAAGGTGTTGAATTTTTCCTATAAATAGGGAGCTCTCCTCTTCATTCTCCTCACACCAAATCAAACTCCAAGAGTTGATTTCTAAGAGGAGCAAGAAGGAGGAGGAAAAGCAAGAAGCTTCAAGAGGTAAGCTTGTCTTTAGTTTTTAGTTTTTAGCTTTATAGTTTTTAGTTTTAGTCTTTAAATTCTTAGATAGAAGTAGGTTAGATCTTAAATATTCTAGAATAATTTTAGATTCATGTTTTTATGGTTAAAATCAGCTTTATTTCGAAAAATTGATGAAGAAGAGGCTTTAGCAAAATTTCCGGAAGAGAAACACCGAAGTAACCAAGTTCTGGCGAAATTTCATTGGTTCGGAAATTTCTGAACCAGTCATGAAAATGCTATTATTTTATGTTGAAATCATGGTTAGGAAATTCTGAGAAAATTCATGGTTAAAGTAGACATATAGGGCTTTTTAAATATGTAAAGATCATGTCCAAATGATTTCTTTACAGGGAGATAAAAATTCCCAAAGTTAGGGCTACGAATTTCTGGAAAATTCTGGACATATGTTCAAAGATTTAAAACTGGGAATGAACCATGTAATCTGGGAAAAAACTATTATTTTTCCTTGAAAATAGACATCCTAAGGATTCCAGGGAATTTTACGGATCCTCATTTAGATTTTTCTAGAATTAGTTATGATTTTCTGAAGTTAGGCAAAAATCTATCCAAAATTATGGACCAGCGTTTTTGGAAGAATTAAATGTGATATGTTGAAAAGTAATCCTACCAAGGGTAAAAAGGGTCATTAGTGACTAGGATACCTTCTAGAATATGATTGGTGAATTAATAAATGCGATATTACCATTATAGGGTAAACGTGATCACGGTCCGAACGACAGCGTACCGATAACGCCGACGCAGGTGCGTTCGCGTAATGCTTATTATATGATTGTATATGATGGTTGTGCTCATCGACTAAGACTTACATACGTGGTTATGTTACATACGAGGTTATGTTCTGATTGTTGTTGTAGCATACATGGCTATGTTACATACGTTGTGATTATCTTACATACGTGGTTATGTATTTCTAATCATACATCTGTTTTGGGCTTTTGTCTTGATTATCATTGTAATGTCATGAATATCTGTTATACATAATTGTACATAAGCATGAGGTTAACCGTTACCTGGGGTTCAATGGGAATTGAACCCCAACTCATAGTCTCAGATACTGGTGGAACCGGGACAAGAGCAAGGATGAATAGCACACAAGAGGGCACGGGCAGAGAAGCACCTAGGGGTCATTGTAATCGAAAACATTCAGAGATTTGTACCACTGTAATAGCAACCAGACTCCACAACAGGGAATGTATATCAGTTACTCGCTCTTTTAAGGAAAAAGTTTATTCAAATGCTCTGATTGAGTCGTTGTTTTAAAAAGAAAATCTTTTCCGATGCCACTCTGATTAATTTCTTCGAAGCTCTGATAATCCCATTTGAAAACCACATTTAAAAAGGCGGGATGTTACAAATGATAAAAAGGAAATTAGAGGTTTCTAATTAAAGCCATAAGTTCCAAAATTACAAAATGTAACACCCCAAATTCCATACTTCAAAGTGTGTCAGTTGACACTTAGTTTTAGAAAAATTGACAGCGTTTGAGGTGTTACCACTTAGAGTAATGCAGAAATTGAGAGCATGCGCTGATAATTGGACATTGAGTAACTGATACAAAATGCCCGGACATATGCCGTTGCCATGACATAAACTGATATATTAAAAATTTTCCCGGAGGAATAATTCATGCGATACAATTACAGAGCTTTGCATAATTACAAGTCTTTATGGTAACTATACAACCTTAAACCAAGCCTCAGCTAGACTTGGGGCAATGAACCTAACTCAGTTAATCAACCAATTCAGCTAGGTAGGTGTCTATCTTGTGGGAGTCTCACCGACTTTACGGCGACTGATTGACTGACCCACATAGACCAGCCCTGCCTTCGGCACCACATGGTTTGAAATAACTTCGTTAAATCCATGCCAGAAAGAATGCTCTGCTGACGATCTTCCGGCATTTGTTTTGACCAGTGCCTCCTATCGACTCCTCCCTCCGTTGCCTTTTCACGGCTTCATCTATTGGTGCCTTCTTGATCCTGGTTCCTTTCCTGAACCTTAGACAGATCTGAGATTCAATCGGATTGAATCTCAGGTAACAGTTAACCTCATATGAAAAGTATAAACAATATATGACAGACATTCACAGTTTCGAAAAACAATCAGTCATGACAGATATTCATAGTTTGGAAAAATAATCATGAATCAATCAATCATATCAAAGCCATACAAGGCATATGAGAGTTAAAGTTGTTAGAAATTATGCCCTAGGGGCAATTCATTGTACTTTGGATATTTAAGTTATTTAAGGTATTCTCTCTTTTGTTATCATTTTCGTTTTCATGTTCGTATTGATAACTGCATCCCTGGATAATCTTATAGATTATACTAAATGTCCCTGATCGGTCATCTACACAGGAGTGAAGATGAAATAAGACCAGTATGACTTTGATGAGGTATGCAGATACGAGTCAAAGTCATGGGCACTTGTAAGAGTACAAGGTGCTGGACCAACCCACTATGAGAAAGCTACATGGATTAAGTCATAAGCTTATCTCATGTATAACCGCGTCATGACGCCCTGTGACCTGAGACCATCATAGATTCCTACATGATGAGTCACTGGTCTTTGACCTAGTCAAAAGTCACCTTTGACCGGGTGATGATAAAGGCTCGGATCGGGATCAGTGGTTTTCATGCGGAGGAATGTGAGTGGTCAAGATGGGATTTGTCCCTCACATATGCAGAGAGATAATGCTGGGCCCCTCGATGAGTGAGTCTAAGAAATGTATGGCCATACTGTGATGGAAAAGAGTTTCCATTTCACTTATTAGACTACTCAAGAATCGAGAAAGAAATGGTCAAGAAAAGGAAGTTGACATTATCCATGCCTCATCCTTGACCAAATTATCGCGTGACAAAAGGGACGTGACATGGTTATACGATAGGTAGTATCGTGTCGTCGATCCCCATGTGAATTGGGTAGTCGCAATGTCTTGCTAGAGGCCGCTTGCGATTTGTGGGCTGATACAGTGTTGGCCCACTGCCAATCTCATATGGGCCTGCAGGGTCGCACACAAGAATAATCCAACACGGGTAAAAGTGTCCAGATTCATTGAATCCCAGATTAGTCTGAGATTAAATGAATACTAAATTTGATCTAGGATTTATATATATATATATATATATATATATATATATATATATATATATATATAAATTTGAAATTAATATGTATATTATAAATGAAGATTATAATATTATATATGATATTTGTTTAGTATTTAATTTATTTGATAAATTAAATATCTGAAACAAATAGAGATATTGTATCTCATTTAATTTCGAATAAGGATATCGTATATCTGTTTAATATTAAATTGAGATATAGTATCTCAGATTTAATTAAATGGATAGATATCATATCTCGGATTTAATTTATAATGATAAATTAAATCAAAAGGCTTTAAATTTAGATTTGATCTAAATTCAAGATTCGGATTTCAAATCTGGCTTTTAATATATTTGATTACATTTATGAGATAGATCTGATTAATATATTGACCAGATTCGAAATTCTGAATTTCCTAAATTAATCAGGATTAGTTTTGGTTATATAATACGCCTATCAGGTTTTAGAAAAACTTACGGACTTTTCAGTCGAGCGTATTAGAAAGCCACGAGAAACCCTAGAGCAACTTGAGAGAGAGACGCACAAGAAGCGCTAGCACGCTGCCGCAACCGTGTTCGAGGATTGTTCGTGTGGATACCAGTAGAGGAAGCCGATCCGAGAGTCGACTTCTGCTGATCGAGAAGGTTGTCCACCTGATCAAAGAGAACGAGACGCGGACGTGTTGATCGAGAAGGTAGCCCACCTGATCAAAGAGAACGTGACGCGGACGTGTTCAATATAAGGTATGATTCGGTTCCCAAACCTTGATTTAAACGTAGTTGAGTGATCCTCAGGAAGGATTCGTAAGAAATTTTAATCCGCTGCGTGTACGAATCCCTACAAAAGTTACTGTACGCGAACGTACCTTTCACCACATCGTAAAAACGTCCGACCTTTGAACCCGACTCTGGACTTCCCGGATATCCTATACATTATTATCAGATTATTGTATGATATTTGATAAATATCATATTGCTTATAATGCTATCCTAAAGGTTTCATTTACCTTTTTACCCTTGGTGGATTTATTATTCCACTTTTACCCTTACATTTTATTAAAAACGCTACTTCAGCATTTCCGGGCAGAATTTCAGTTATCTTTGAAAAATCATAACTAATTCTAGAAAAATCGAAATGAGGATACGTAAAATTCCCCGAACTCCTTATGATGTCTATTTTTGAGGAAAAATATCAGCTTTTACCCAGATTTCAAGAACAGTTCCCAGATTTCAAATGTTCATGCGCTGCCCAGATTTTCGTCCAGAAAACATGGCTTATCTTCAAAAATTCATATCTCCTTTTCCAGAGATCAAAACGTTACATATTTTATATATTTAGAAATCCCTACATTTCTACTATATTCATGAAAAATTTCGTGATTTTAAGACCTCATTTGATACATAAAATAATAGTCTTAATGTTTGCTGCCAGCACAAGATTTATACCGGCAGTTTTCCAAACTTTTATCATAATGATCTATTGATTCTAAAGCTTATTCCCTAACATGTTTTCCACTCCATTTTTCGTTTTAAAATCAATGGAGACTTCCAAACATGATAGAGAATTTTCCTAACAATTTTCTAGATCAAACTACTATTTTACTAAGAACTTATAAAGAACTAAAGACTATAAATTAAAAGCAAACTTACCTCTTGAAGACTCTTGCTTCTCCCTCCTCCTTCTTGCTTCAATCCACTCTTGTTTAGAATGGTTTTTGGTGTGAAGAAATGAGGAGGATTGCTTCTCTATTTATAGGGAAAGTTCTAGGACACAAATGGAATTTAATTTTGCCCATTTCTCACCCTAGCCATTGGATCTAGACTTAGTAAAGAAGTTTTAATCCTCACCCTCCATGTGTTCTTGTGATGTCATCCTTGTGATGTCATCAAGGTGATGTCACTCATTCACTTTATGAGTCTTTACCGATAAAGTTCCCTGTTCGGTGTTCTGATCGCGTAATCTTGCAAAATCTCAAAAAGTTCTTAACAACTCACTGAAGATCTAATCTTCCTCTTTGAGAATATTTGGATTAACTAAATTTTTGATCCCATTCAGGATATTTCGTAACCTGCTGAATATTTTCGGATAACCGCCGTCGGTTACAGAAATGACTTTGGGTAACATCAGCTTTGGGACAAAAATTCACTGATTCATAATATGTCCAATTGTTTTCTACTTAGTTCAAGGATTTCAAGTTATGATTTATTTTCCATTGGTTCTCACTTTTCTTATCTGCCCTTTGTTTACAAAATATCTTTTCATCTGATCAGTTATTCGCCCCGCCGGTTACGGAAATGACTTCCGCTAACACCAACTTCTGGACAAAAATTCACTTGTTTGTAATATGTCCTGACCTAAGAAACCTAGTTCACGGTTTTCTAGGTAGGATTTAATTTCTATCGGTTCCCCTTTATCCTACTGGTTCTTCCATAACTATCTCTTTTATTTAATTAACAAAATATCATGATATTATTTTTGAAAAACCCACAACCCTTTTCACACTCAATTTTCGGTTTTCTCTTTTCTGCACCTTGCTCAATAAGTTGCTTCCTTAGTCTTCCAACTTGTTCGCCAAGTTTCACAATCCGGTCTCCAATTAACTTGTTCACCAAGTTTCACAACTTGTTCAGCAAGTAACTTGTTCACCAAGTTTTACAACTCGGTCTCCAATTAACTTGTTCACCAAGCTTCACAACTTGGTCTCCGAGTATCTTGTTCACCAAGTTTCACAACTCGGTCTCCAAGTAACTTGTCCTCCAAGTAACTTGTGCGCCAAGTAACCTTGTCCTCCAAGTAACTTGTGCGCCAAGTACCTTGTACGCCAAGTAACTTGCTCGCCAAGTAACAAGTTGCTTCCTTAGTCTTCCAACTTGTTCGCCAAGTTTCAGAATCCGGTCTCCAATTAACTTGTTCACCAAGTTTTACAACTCGGTCTCCAATTAACTTGTTCACCAAGCTTCACAACTCGGTCTCCGAGTAACTTGTTCACCAAGTTTCACAACTCGATCTCCAAGTAACTTGTCCTCCAAGTAACTTGTGCGCCAAGTAACCTTGTCTGCCAAGTAACTTGTGCGCCAAGTACCTTGTACACCAAGTAACCTTGGCCGCCAAGTAACTTGCTCGCCAAGTAACCTTGCTCGCCAAGTTACCTTGCTCGCCAAGTTACCTTGTTCATTTTATGCTTTAATTTTAATTGTTGGATAATGCTTTGGTGCCATATCACTGGTCCTTTGATTATTAATTAAGGTAAAACACTCTTAATTAGGTCCTTTTATTTGCTACTAGATTAATCATGAATATTAATTCAATCAACATCAATTCAGTTGCCCAATAATTAGTCTTGGTATTTTCTCATTGCCTTAAGCCTTTTCATACTCCTTTATGGTTTATTTAATTTCCAAGAAAATTGCCTAAAATATAGCTAACAAATTTACAAAGTTTAGAGACAACATACTCTCCTATTTTAAATAGGTATTATTTTGTCAAGCTATAATATGCAAAAGACATATGAATTATTAGGGTATTTTATGATCCCTAATTGAATCTAGATAATTTGGATCTTTGGTCTTTTTAATTCTAGGGGAAAATTCCCTAAATTAACATAAATATGTTACTCAATTTTGAGATCACATATTCACCTATTTTTAATAGGTATTATTTGCCAAAATATAACATTTATGATAAATAGGAATTTTAGGGTATTACACAAAACCAATGAGAAGATTTGAATAAAACTTCATGAAGGCCCCTAAATATATTTTCATCTAGTTAAATGCAAAACAAAGAATAGATGAAGGGGGAAAATTGTTGGCTTGGAAAAGGGGTAGAGAATTGTTCACATAAAATAAGAGCACATGCTAAATCAACATTGATGAGGGGCAGACAAATTGAAAAGATGGAGTGTACTTGGGATAGGAAAATGGAAGAGGATGAGGGAGAGAGAGGGGAGGACGGTTTTTAAAGAGGAAATGGTGAGGATTTGTGCTCCAAGAATAACCTAGATCCAAGGATTCACATTCAAGGGAATTAGGTTTGAAAAAATCACCAAAATGCCATAGCCTTTTGCTATAAATAGGGGCCTTGGGTCTTCATATTCTTCACACCAAAACAAACAAGAGCAATCTGATATAGAGCGTAGAAAGTGAGAGTGAGGAGCTTCTTGAAGGAGTAGCAAGGTTCTTCAAGGATAAGTTCTCTAGTTCTTAAGTTTTAGTTCTTAAATTCTTAGATAGAAGTAGCTTAGATCTTAAATATTCTAGAATAATTTTATTTTCATGTTTTTATGGTCAAAATTAGCTTTATTTTGAAAAATTGATGAGGAAAATTATAGAGCAAAATTTTTGGAAGAGAAACATCAAAGTAACGAAGTTCTGGTGAAATTTCATCGGTTAAGCAATTTATGGAATCAGTGATAAAAATGCCAATATTTTATATTGCAAATGAAGTTAAAAAAATTCTGGGAAAATTCATGGTGAAAGTAGACATATAGGGCTTTTCAAATATGCCAAGAACATGTTAAAATGAGCTTTGTACAGTGAGATAAAAATTCTCAAAGTTTGACTGCAAATTTCTAGAAAAATTCTGGGCAGAGGCTTAAAGCGTTAAAACTGGGAATGACTCAGGTGATCTGGGCAAAAATGATTATTTTTACATAAAAATAGACATCCTAGTGATTCCGAGGAATTTTATGGATCCTCGTTTCGATTTTTCTAGAATTAGTTATGATTTTTCAAAGTTAGGCAAAAATCTGCCCAAAGTACTGTACCCACGTTTTTTCAGAAAATGTGGGAAATAAAATGAAAAATAATTCAGACAAGAGAAAAATGGTCATTAGTGACTAAGATACCTACTAGGATATTATTTTTGAATTAATAAATGCGATATTACCATTATAGAGTACACGTGATCACATTCCGACCGACGAACGTACCGATATCACCGACGAAGGTACGGACTGTAATACCCTAAAAATCCTATTTAGCATAACCACTAAATGATACCTAATAACATAGGTGAATAAGTGGCCTCAAAGATATTATAACTTATCTAATTTAAATTAGAAAATTTCCTCCTAGAATCAACTGAACCAAGAAGACTCAAATATTCAAATTTCATTTAGGAACCATAAAATATCATAAAATACAAATAATTACCGTATTAAGTTATGGTTTACATGGAATTAAAAAGAGCAATGAGGTACTACAAAAAATACTTAAACAAAATAGGGGAAAATAATAAAAATCGATGAACAACTAGGTATTCGATAAATTAAATAATTGTGCTAGACCTTTATAAATAATCAAGGAATTAATTAAGCATCATCTAATTTATTAAGAGACTAAATTTACTAAAATACCCTTAACTAACACACTAATGCTTAAACTCATAATTAATTCATAAAAAGCCCTAAAGAGCTGTCATCACACTGAGCCCAATTAAGGGGCGATTAATAACAATTAATGAGCAATTGAAATTACAACAAAGAAGACACTAAATTTAACTAAATTAAATTAGGCATAAATAAAGATGTATAATTCCAAATTAAAAGTCAATGGTTAATTAAGAGTTGTCTAAATGAATTTCTAAGGACTATAATTAAATTGGGGTTCCTAAAATAGTATAAATATCATGAAAATACCTAAAACAACTATAGGGAATTTCTAACAAGTGAAGAGCAATTAAATCTATATTTAAAAAGATATTGTCATGTGAGTCACATATTGTCAAAAATAAGCCGTAAAGGAGTAGGAAGAGATTTAGAATAACCAGAGGACACTAAAAATAATTAGTAAACACCAAAACTTAATCTTAATTGAATTAACATTCGTAATTAACCTAGTGGTAAATATTAACAAACAATTTGGGATATTTAGGATAAATTCAATATTAAAGCTTAACAAAGGATCGATAATTGAAACAATTGAATTTAGTAGGATCATAATTGAGTTGGTAAACAATTAAAATACCACAAATTAAACCTAATTAAGCTAAATTGAATAATAAACAAGAAGAAATTAAATTAGGGTTTTTACCACAACAATTTACATTGGACCAATTTTTGGAAGTTCAAACTTTTGCCCAACAAGACAATAAAGCCCAAAACAAATATGAAACCCAAGATTTCAGAGGTAGGGAACGGTTTCTTGAGGCTTCAAGAGGAAGGGAGTGATTTTCAACACATGTGCAATTGGTCAAAGCTTGTAGAATACAAATTACTATTCCATTCTTGCACCTCAAGTTCTTTAGCTTCTAGGAGAAGAAAGAAGAAAGAGAAGAGGGGGCGAGAGAGAGAGAGAGAGGACGGATGAGGCATTGAGTGGTGAGGATGTGATGTTTTGATGAAGCCCTAGATCCAATGGTGAATATTTGTCAAGAGGAAAGTTGCATTTAATTACAAGTTTGTCCAACCTTTCCACTATAAATAGAGGCTTGTGTCATTCATTTTTCTTCACACCAAGCAAAGCAACACTTGCTTATTTCAGAGAGAGTTGAAGGAAGGCTTGAAGGAGTCCAAGCTTTAGGTAAGCAAAGTTCTTTAGTTTTGAGTTTAAATTCATAGGTAGAAGTAGTTTTAATCTTTAAAATTCTAGGATAATTTTAGTTTCATGTTTTTATAGTTAAAAATAGCTTTATTTCAAAGTATTAGTGAAGAAAGTGGTTTTGCAAAATTTCCGGGTTAGAAACACGGTAGTAATGAAGTTCTGGTGAAAATTCGTCAGTTAGGCGATTTTTGAACGAGTCACAGAAAAGCACTGTTTTCATGTTAAAAATGTTGTTGAAAAATTCTGAGAAAATTCATGATTAAAGTAGACATATAGGGATTTCCAAATATGTAGAGAACATGTTGAAATGAGCTCTGTAAAGTGAGAAAGAAATTCTCAAAGTTTATGCTACGAAAATGCTGAAAATTCTGGGCAGAGGATGAATATGTGAAATCTGGGAATGATTTTTAAATTCTGGGCAAAGTATGGTATTTTTAATGGAAATATACATCCTAAGGAGTCTGGAAAATTTTACGGATCTTCGTTTTGATTTTTCTAGAATTAGTTATGAATTTCCAAAGATAGGCGAAATTCTGCCCCATAAATTCCAGCATTTTTTTCCAACAAATTTTGAGGGAATAAAATGATGGTTTAATGTACCAAGGGTAGAATAGTCAATAGTGGCCAAGGTATATTTTAGGATATTATTTATAAATTAATAATACGATATCACTCTTATAGGAAGTCTGCAAACGTATACCGATCGTCGTCATACCGGAATTATCAACTCAGGTACGAACGCGTACTGTAACACTAACTCTGATGCTTATTGTATGCTTATATGTGATAGATAGTCTGAAACTCTGTTTTGAAAATTGATCATACACATACAACCTGATACGGGTTATAGTTTTGATAATGCCGTTATGTTTTCCTAGCGCTGAGGACACGATAGACCATCATGGCACTGGAGATAGTGCAGACTATAATAACGTTGATATCTGTCATACATATTGGATACATAAGCATGAGGTTAACCGTTACCTGAGGTTCAATGGTAATTGAACCTCAGCTTATAGTCTCAGGTTCTGGAGGAACCAGGACCGAGGGTAAGGATAGATAGCGCACGAGAAGACACGGGCAGAGAAGATAGCTACGAATTTTTGTATCACTATATTAGTAAATATTCAGAGCTTTGTACCCCTATAATAGCAACAAGACACACCAACAGTGAAGGTTTATCAGATACTCGCTCTTTTAAATTTATTCCGGTGCTCTACTCTGATTAAAATATTTTGAAAACGGATTTCAAAAATGAGGATGTTACACAGACGTGTATTGTAACACTAACTCTGATGCTTATTGTATGCTTATATATGTGATAGATGACATATAATACCCCAAAAATTTGTATTTCTCTCAAATATGATATTTTGGCAATTAGGACCCATTGAAAATAGGAGAGTATGTTGTCTCCAAATATGTAGTGTATTTATTTTATTTCTTGGGTAAATTTTCTCTAGGACTTAATAAGGCAAATCCAACTCCCTAGATTTAATTAGGGGTCATAAAAATCTCACAAAATGCTATAAAAAATACCTAAATTAATTAGATAAAATTTCCAACAATTAAAGGATAATTAAATCTACACTTAAAAATATATTGACATTTAATTCTTATATTGTCAAAAATAAGCCATAAAAGAGTATGAAGAGGCTTAAAATAATTAGAGGATACTAAAAATAATTATTGGGCGCCAAAAATTAATCTTAATTGAATTAACATTCATAATTAATCTAGTGGCAAATATTAACAAACAATTTGAAACATTTTGGCTAAATTCAATATTAAAGCTTAACAACGGATCAATAATTGTAACAATTGGGTTTGGAAAGATCATAATTGAGTTGGTAATCAATTAAATCATTACAAACTAAACCTAATTAAGCTAAATCAAATAGTAAACAAGAGGGATTTAATTAAGGGCTTTTTTGTCACAAAAAGATCATCATTGGACCAATTTTTGTAGCCCAACCATTGTCCAAACAAAACAATAAAGCCCAAAGTAAAATAAAAAAAGAAAAAAATCAGAAGGGGGGATGGTTTTTGTGAGTCTTCAAGGGCAAGGAGTTGAATTCAAACACATGGGTCAATTGGAGTCAACAACTTGTTAAGGAAGTGTGTACTATTCAATACTTGCACCTCAAGTTCTTTAGCTTCTTAAAGAAGGAGAAGAAAAAGATGAAGGAAGAGAGAGAGGGGGAGTTCGGTTGAGGGAGGATTAAAGGTGAGGATGAGAGTTTTAATTTCTAACTTAGATCCAATGGTCAAGAATTAACAAGAGTGAAGTTGCAAATAATTACCACACTTGCCATAGGAAAATCCTATAAATAGGGGCCAAGGTCATTCACAATTCCTCACACCAAAGCAAAGCAACATCTGAATATTTGAGAGGAGTGAAAGAAAGTGAGAGAGCTTGAAGGAGTTCAAGCAATAGGTAAGCAAGTTCTTGAGTTTTGAATTTTTAAATTCATAGATATAAGTAGTTTTAATCTTAAAAATTCTAGAGTAGTTTTATTTTCATGTTTTTATGGTTAAAAATAGCTTTATTTCAAAAAATTAGTGAAGAAAGTGGTTTAGCAAAATTTCCGGAAGAAAAACACTGAAGCAACGAAGTTCTAGCGAAAATTCGTCGGTTAGGTGATTTCTGAGTTAGTAAGAGAAATACTTATATTTCATGTTGAAAAATCCTGGTAAAATTCATGGTCAAAGTAGACATATAGGGCTTTCTAAAAATGCAAAGAACATGTTGAAATGAGCTCTATACAGTGAGAAAGAAATTCTCAAAGTTTATGCTGCGAAAATTCCTGGAAATTCTGGGCAGCGTCTGAACATTTGAAATCTGGGAACTATTCTTGAATTCTGGGAAAAATCTGATATTTGTTCTTAAAAATAGACATCTTAAGGAGTCCGGGAAATTTTACGGATCTTCGTTTCGATTTTTCTAGAATTAGTTATGATTTTTCGAAGTTAAGCAAAATTCTGCCCAATGTATACCAGCATCCTTCTACGAATTTTTGGGAAAATAAAGTGAAAAATAAATGTGCCAAGGGTAAAATAGTCATTAGTGGCCAAAATATATTTTAGGGTATTATTTATAAATTAATAGAGTGATATTGCTATTATAGGCTACCCGAAAGAACGCACACCGACCGACAACATACCGAGATCACCAACTCAGGTACGGACGCGTACTGTAACACTAACTCTGATACTTATTATATACTTATATGTGATAGATAGTCTGAGACTCTGATTTTGAAAAGTTGTAGACTCTGTTTTGAAAATTGTGCATACATACAGCTTGATACGGGTTATAGTCTTGATAACGCCGTTGTGTTTTCCTAGCGCTGAGGACACGGATGTACACCGTGGCACTGGTGAATAGTGCAGACCATAATAACATGCATATGCAGTGGCTGTGTTCTGTTATTATCTTTCATATGTGATTATTGCTGTATTGCCATGAATATCTGTCATACTTATTTGATACATAAGCATGAGGTTAACCGTTACCTGAGGTTCAATGGTAATTGAACCTCAACTCTTACCATAGCCTCAGGATCTGGAGGAGGTAGGACTGAGGACAAGGGTAAGCAGGTCGCATGAAGAATCGGATGAAGAATTTCTTTTTGGTTTTTATATTCCCGTATTTTTGAACATTCAACTATTCGGATGACTGTAATAGCATACAGATACACCTTCAATGAATGTTTATCAGTTACTCGTTTTTAAAAACTAATCCGATGCTCTACTCTGATTAAACTTTTCCAAACTCTGATCGAACTATTTCGAAAACGCTTTAGAAAATTGGGATGTTATACACTTGGTCCTTGACAATCAACGCCCAGCTATTTGAGTAGCTGGTAGTCCAATCATATATGCTTTCAGTTTCTTCTTCTACAGCTCTCTTAATACTGATTTTGGTTTTCTTCGGTTTTGGAGAATTACCAGTTTGATCATACTGCGTGGAAATTGATCACGGACTATCTGTTTTCCTTGATTTTCTCACCGGTTTCTCTACAAATCACTACAAGGAAAAAGTATAGCTGTTTTTATTTGTTTTCCGGTTCGCTTCAGTAGGTTTTTGGTTTTTTCTTGGCTCACATGTTGTCTGCTCTTTGCTCAGTCTCTTTGCTCAGATTTGGGGTTGTGATTTCAGCGTCTCCGTGATGCCGTCGACCTTGTGGCGGTGAGGTTCTGATTTCAGTTTTTAAAATTTTTTAGATTTTCGGTCGCTTTTCTGATGATCACTCTGCTTTTCTCTTGTTCTTCATCCTGATGTGAGTAACTGATGCCTTGTAGATACGAGAATTTTGAATACTATCCTTTTTTTTTCCCGTTAATTTACTGTGTATATATCGGTGGCTGTTGTTCGAAGAATATCAATAGTTTGGAGCCTCGCAGTTCGATCATGGCTTATAATCGTAGTTTAGTTTGTTATCATTTGATTATGATAACGGGCGCTAACTTCTTTAACTGTATTTTTCGATGATGGCGTTCCAAACTTGGTAGAAGTTTGTTACTTCAAGCTATATAGAGAGGCATAAAGGCAATATATTGGTTTAATGCAAGTTTTAAAGAAAAATCATATATAGATGACTTGTTCGAGGAAAAGGCTGCTTGTTTTCTTGTGTTTAAAGTCGACAGTAATGTCAGAAATCAGAATTATAAATTTTAACCAAGGATGGTGTTAAAAATTAGTTCGTATTTATCAGAAAAAATATGCAATTAGTTGTTCTTGTACATGAAATTTTACTGGGTCTTGCTAAGAACTTTTGAAAGATGGTGTTGATATAATCATTACATATAGATGTCTGGTCCTAAGATGCACTTTTTTGAATCCTCTCATGAACAGTATTGTGTCCTCCGCTCATACTGCGTGGAGATGACATGCATTTTGTGCTCCGGATTCTAGTTTCACCCAGAATAATCGAAAGTGAAGAGTAATGAAGTGACATAATGCTTGTCCAAAAAATAATAATAATAACATAATGCTAGCCACATGGGGTTAGGTCAGATGGCAGGGGATGAATGGGGTATGGATAATTTTAGGTTTAAACTCTCTTGATGTATTAAACCAAAAAGAAGAAGTAACTTAATGCCGATAAAACAAAATCAAACCTTCAAATACTGATTCTATGGATAACAAAATTAACAAGGAGTGAACTGATATTAGCCTTATCTTTTGTGGAAGGCCAAAAAATTGGGTTTAATGAATTATGATAAATAGTATATATTCATCTGATTTACTTAATATTCTGATTCAGCAACTAGTTGTTTCCTTTTCAGGTGGAAAACCTATTCTCAGTGAATAATAATGGGACAAACGTGGAGACTCGATTGGTCAATGAACACCTCTATAAGGCGCTTTCAGGGTCTGGTTTTGTTGTTTTGGGCATAACTCACTTGAGTGAGTTCAGAGCTGATGCTCACCCATTGTCGGCCGGTGGAAAGAAACACAATGACTGCATGCACTGGTGCTTACCAGGGCTCATAGATACCTGGAATGACTTGTTCATAGCGCATCTATATAGTATCAGGAACAGAAATTGATGTTTGGCTTATTCATATTACACTTACAAAGAAAAAAAAAATTTGTTCGCACGTTTCTCTTGTACTACGCACGTGTGGGTTTTGATGACTTTGATTCAATTATTCTAGTTCAGTATATAGATTAGAGTACTAGTTTTATTCTCAATTTTAAGTTACAGAGTTGAATTGATGATAAGATGAAATGGTTCATATGATACAAGTTTCAATCTTTATCCATTCGAAAATGCTTAAAGGGGATTGAAACCTTATTTTGATTCTCCAAAAGTTCTCCAATTTTCGTGTTACTTTCTAGCAAACGTTTATTCTTATTTGGCCCTTCACAATTAAGCCCTTGCGTTGGTGACTTGGTGGCGAATTTAGTGATGGAGCACATTTGATTGTAACATCATCAGTTCGTGTTGCTAAGATTATCCCATGTCACAAATTTGCTAGAAAATCTAAAGGTTATTAAGAAAATATTAGGCTGAGTGGACTTTGACTCTTGAGAAAGACTAGAATAGACAACAGGAATTCATCCAAATGCAGAGTTGGTTCAAAGGGCAAAAAGCAAAGTAAGAAAAAGAAGATACTTTCACTCTGAAACAGTTTACATATAACAGAGACCAAATAAAAACCCTGGAACAAACTCTTGAAATTTGCATAATTAATTGGATTCTATCGAAAAAATATATTAATTGGAATATTAAAATCTCCCCCCTTTTTTTTTTTGGATTCTAATATCCCTTATTCCCTATAATGTATAAATCATCCAAGGTTGAAAACTCAAAATGTAAATCTCCAAACTAAAATTCCCCTCATGAAGAAGGTAATACTCATCTGGCATGTGCGGGCTACCAGATAAAAAATAGCTGCCGGTGAGAAAAAATAAAAAACCTACTGAAGCGAACCAAAAAACAAATAAAAACAGCTATACTTTTTCCTTGTAGTGAATTTGTAAAGAAACCGGTGAGAAAATCAAGGAAAACAGATAGTTCGTGTTCAATTTCCACGCAGTATGATCAAACTGGTAATTCTCCAAAACCAAGGAAAACCAAAATCAGTATTAAGAGAGCTGTAGAAGAAGAAACTCAAAACATATATATAATTGGACTACCGGCGACTCAAACAGCTGGGCGTTGATTGTCAAGGACCAAGTGCGTGAAAACTGAAGCCGGGGAATAACCCAAGGCCGACGACAAATAGAGGGCACCCGGAAGGAGTGAGAGATTGGTGCGTTAGGGTTCTGAGTTAGGGGAAATCACAAATGCAACCTAGGATTCAGTTTTTATCTCGTAAATCTCAACCGTTAGATGAGTTCATAATCTAACGGTAGTGAGAGTGGTAGGCAGAGGTAGGTAAAATAGGAGTAGGCAGAATAACCTATCCCATATTATTAATAGAGATTATAATATTATATATATGATATTTGTTTTGTATTTAATTTATTTGATAAATTAAATATCTGAAACAAATAGAGATATTGTATCTCATTTAATTTCAAATCAAGATATTGTATATCTGTTTAATATTAAATTGAGATATAGTATCTCAAATTTAATTAAATAGATAGATATCATTTCTCGGATTTAATTTATAAAGATAAGTTAAATCAAAAAGGCTTTTAATTTAGATTTGATCTAAAATCAAAATTCGGATTTCAAATCTGGCTTTTAATATATTAGATTAGATCTATGAGATATATAGATTTAATTAATATATTATCCAGATTCAAATTTCAAATTTCAAAATTAATGAGGATTAATTTTGATTATATAATACGCCTATCGGGTTTAGAAAAACCTACGGAGTTTTAGTCGAGCATATTACAGAAAGCTGCGAGAAACCCTCGAGTGAAAAATTGAGAAAGACGCACAAGAGGCGCTAGCACGCTGCCGTAGCTGTCTTGGGGGATTGTTTGTGTGTATACCAGTAGACGAAGCCGATTCTAAGAGTCGTCTTCAAGGTAGCCCACCTGTTCAAAGAGAATGAGACGCGAACGAGTTCAATATAAGGTATGATTCGGGTTCCTTAACCCTGATTTAAACGCACATGAGTGATCCTTGGAACGGGATTCGTAAGAAATTTTAATCCGCTACGTGTACGGATCCTAACATTTTGTAATAGTCAAGCAGTGATACACATTGCCGCTAATCCTGTGTTTCATGAGTGTACAAAGCATATTGAGATAGATTGTCACTTTGTTAGAGAAAAGTGACAACAGAAATTAATTGATTTAAAGCACATTCACTCTTAGAATCAGCAAGCGGATATGTTTACAAGACCTGTTGGAGGAGATATACAAAGAAAGATCCTGCGCAAGTTGGGCACTATGGATGCATTTAGTTGCCAACTTGAGGGGAAGTGCTAGAATTAAGAAGGGTATTTTGGTAATGCTATATGATGTAGTTAGGAAATTGTGTAGCATATAGCTATAAATAGATGGTCATGTATTGTGTTGGCCAAACCTTCGAAACCTATGTAAATATTCTCTTAGTTAATATGAAGAGATTGTTTTCCTTCAATTGTCTCTCTATGGATTAAGTTTTACAGTTAACATAAATTATTCTGTTTGTGTAAAAGAAGCTGTTACCAACTACCATCAAGAGTTTGAGCCAAAAAAAAAAAAAAACTACCATGAAGAGAGCAAACAACGAAATTCTTTATTGTGGTAATGGAATAAAGACTGGTAAATCTTCTTCCCATACAGCTAAATTCTTTCTTTCATACAAATAAGAGAGTTCTTCTCTTTTTCTTGATTGAGATTGAGTAAACATCACAAATTATGAACGCTAAATATGCTCCTTACATATTCAAATTTAATTGAATGGTTCAAATATGACGTTATTTTAATTTTATATTGTTAACAATTTTATTTTAGTAGATATAGAATTTAATATAAAAATAATAATTTAACTAGCAAAAACGAATTTATGAATCAAAAACATTTATTATTATCCCCTCTTGTCATTTTTTAAGACATCTGGAAGAGATTTTTTTTTCTTTTTTCTAAGGAAATTATATGAAATATTTCTTACATTTTTTCAATGTTACTTAACTATTTATTTAACTAATTGAAAATTAATCAAGGACTTGTTTAGTTTAGATTTTCACCTTGGTTAGCAACCCAATAGTTGGTTGGAGCCCCTTTATCTTGTTTTGGAAAAAAAAAAAAAAAATCCTTCTTGTCCCAATTATAAGACAGAATTTGAGAATTAGTTTTGGACAACATTTTAATTTTTGTCAATTTCTTTCTAAAATATCCCTATTTTATTCTCCTAAGTGTATTTGGTTTTTTGTGAGTATATGTTTGTGGATGCGTAATTGTTCCATTTATATTTATTTATCGATCAGCTGACATTAATTTTTCAATATATATATATATATAGAATATATGTGTGTGTCTATACACAAATATATATAGACATACACACACATATATATGTGTATGTGTTTGTGCATATATATATATATATCTGTGTTTATATGTAGTGTGTGTACATATATGTATATCTTTGTGTGTGTTTGTATATATATATGTGTGTGTGTGTATATATAATATACACACACATATATGTATATATAGCAAGACCATTATTTTAATTAGAAAGCATGCAGAAAGGAACATTTTTTGTCGAAGAGATATATGGTTGATGTTGTTAATTCACTTTTACTTATGTTATTTTAAATTTATATAAGAGCATTTTAAGGAAATGAGCAAAATTAACTAATTTAAATCCTTCTATGATTAAGAGAGTATAACCCAAATAACTTTTGTAGCGAGAATATTTGTTATGTCTTGAGCTTTCTTTCGTTTTGCTTTTACTTGGGTTGCGTCAAGCTTCTGTTACATATATAATGAACTTTATCCATGCAAAACCCTAATAGATTAAACCAAATTTGATAGAGACAAACATCAATTAGCCAAGAATAGAGGAAACGCATAGGTTAAAGGTGCAGCACTCCCAAACTATTAATTTTAAATGTGCAATTAAACCCTAGAATATTTTATAGGTGCAATTTTGTCTCTAAAATAATTAAATTAGAGCAATTTTTGACCATGCGTTGGTTCGTCTCTGTCATGGTAGGGGAAGAATTGCTCCAATTTCATTATATTAGAGGCCAAATTGCATCCATAAATATTTTAGAGTGTCGATTGCCACTCAAAAAAAGGAGATTGGCTCCTATTTTCTTCCCTTCACATCCACTTTCCATCCTCTTCTTCATCTCAACCGTTGTATCGTAATCTAAACGATTTAGATTCAATCATTTATAAAATATTAAATTATTTATTTAAAAATAATATATAGATGATTAAATCTAAACCATTCAGATTTCAATTGAATAGGTGAAATAAAGAAGAGGATAGGAGCAAAATCCCAAACAAATAGCTATGCAACTTTCCCCAAAAGTATAAAGACTTGAGTGAATTTGAACCAAATACCAAGCCTAAGGGTATGTCTGGTTTGAGTTTGTAAAAGAGACTCTTGTATATTAACATGAGATGTAGCGATGTACTACCTCCGATTTTAAATATATAGTATAGGGCTACTGTGGTAGCCCTCAGACCTCTTTACTTTAAGGATCTAACTCTACGTGCTTGGAAATGTAACAAATAACGTTAAAACTCAAATAAAGCAACAACCTAAAGATGAATTAACATAAATTCTAGCAGTATGTTGAACACTGCAAGACTTCTGAGCAATGCCTTTGGAAATACTATAAAGAATGTCAGAAGCTCTAAATCTTTTTATCAAACTCCCATCAGTCAAAATTGTTAACTAAAGTAAACAATAACAAAGCCCAAAGTTAAGGATTCCAGTCAGCAAGACCCATCCAACATCACAAGTAGCCAACCTTGACTCATCGAAATGTACAATTAGTTGACATCAAATTTTTTATGGTACAGATCAGGGATCAAGTGGATAAATGATTTTTTCGAGAGACCCAAATTCATTTAAATGATTATAGTATTTGTGAAGCAGCCAATGTGGAATTGAGTTATATGGATAAGAAGAAATATTTTCTTGAAATAAAAAGGCATAAATGAGACAGGACACTAGCGGTTACTCGTTAACAATTAGGTGCCCAAAATCTCAGTTTTTACATCTGTGGCATGTGACCATTCATTCCTTCTTTCCGTTATTTGTTTTCACTGTTCTTGCTGACTAATTGTTCTAATTAATTTTTATTAACTCTGATTAGTTAGTTGAAAGCGACTTAGGCATTAAAACACAATTGGATTTCTCTCATCATCATTTTCTTATTATCCCTCATAATCTCTAAATCACATCCGTCCAATCAATATAATACTAACTTTTCTTTCATTTTCCCAATCAAGGGTTCAGATAAAGTCAATTGAAAAAAATTAGAAATAAGATAAGGAGAAAATTTCCTTCCATTAAAACACCTCCTAATGTATCGGTCTAAATTGTAATTTGGGCTTTTCTTCTTTTACCAAAAAAAAAAAAAAATTGCAACTTGTATATACGATCGGAGGAAGTATATCTCTTGCATTGTAACATCTTCGTAAACGAACATGGTCGAGCACGATTCCTTAAAATAAAGAAAATAAATTCATTTTTAAGCCTCATGCCAAAAAAAAAGTTTCCCCAAGTTTCAAATTAAATCTCAACTACCCATACGTCCAAATTAGAGGAAGTTGATTCTAATGTCATAACTAAAATCTTTGTAAAACCACATCCAAACTATCCGACACTAAATATAGAACTTAAATATATTTAAATTGTACTCTATCAGTTCTTTAATATAAAAGATATTTACTTAATTTAATTAGATTAAATAAGTTAATATGATATTTATTTTCTAAGACATCTTAGTCATCTTCTTTAATCTTATCCTTCCTTTCCTTCTTTACTATATATTTTTGAGCTAAAAGACATCTGATCAATAGGTATAAATTAGAAAAATATCATTAAAAATAAAAAAGATATATTATTTTGAGGAGATCACCAACTTTCTAAATATATTTTATAATAAGGATTGAAATGAGTAACTCAAAACATCTTAAGTATCTAGGGAAATAATTACTTCAGAAATCAAAATAAAGAAAAGCAACATCTTATAGCCATGATAAATTTAAGAGTAAAATATTCTAAACCATGTTTCTGTTTTACCCTAATTATATTGACATCCCTTTGTTTTGAAAATAAAGCTAAAACAAACATTATTTTAACTAATTAGCTATTTGATCAATTTTCTGAAAGTATTACTCGTTTTTCTCATCATTATTTTCACTGCCATTTTGTCCAATCATCCAATCTTCATCTACATCTTCCTCATTTACGTTTTCTTCTTCATTTTTATACGAAGAGATTTCAAAACCTCATCCCAATCCAATTTAAGCTCTATGATTTATATGTTTGGCTCAGAAAGCAAGGTAAAAATGAGTAAATTGACTCTATGACTGTGGTTTAGCTAATCCCATATGTTTTCTTTTATGTACTGTATGTGGGTTTTTTTAGACCACATGTTAATTTAAAGCAGTTAATCAACTCATCGAAGTGCAATCTTTGAGAAAATTTTGTTAGACTCGCTAATTAGTTATAGAAGTTTCATTAATTAGTTAGGAAGTTTATAGTTAGTTAATGATATTAAATAGAAGAAAATTAATACTTAAAATAAAATACGTTATGTTATTATATTTGCCATAATTACACATCAAATATGTTATATTATATTTGATATGGACCCAAAGTGTAAATCATGGAATGTTAAAAAAGTTCAAAAACAATACAACCATGAGGGAGCAATATATATAGTAAAATTTACAAAAAAAAAAAAAAAAAGAACCATTCAACAAAAACCCTGTCTTTTGTCCACAATTTGCTAAGACAAGTGTTACTATCAACCTCAGACATTTGTCTCCAATCTAACATAAGACTCACATGGCAAGCTTCTCAATCTAACATACATAAGAATAACATGTTAATGAAGCAGAGAAAAAGGAGTTTCCTTACTTTCCAAAATAAAAAGACGAGATAATACAAAAACAAAAAATTTTTAAAAAATAAAAGTCTAAAATTTGTTTTGGTTTTTTAGTTTTTAAAAACAAGTTACTAATTTTCTTTGTTTAAGAAACAAAAAACTAAAATTAAATACGAAATATTTAAAAAAAAAAGGAAAAAACTTTTTCCAAAACAAGGAAACAGAGGATATTTGGGAAAATGAAAAAAAAAAACAACAAAAAACATTAAGATCACTGGAAATAAATGTCGGAGTCACCGAGAAAGGATGAGAAAATGAGGTCACAATCGTAACCTTCAACCTCCAGCCTCAACAATTTGACAAAACTACTACTGCTTGACATAAATATTAATTAATAATTATTTAATCTCATATCTTTATCCTAATTTAAAAAATAACTTTCATATATATTTTGAAATTTTTCCTCATACATTAGAGTTTGAAAAATAGGCTGAGCCTGTCAGGCCGGCCTATGTGTTTTGCCAAATATGCATACAAAGCATGATGGGATTTGTGTCCCTAATGATTGTGTTCCTAGCACTAAGGACTGGTCCAGGGCTTGCCTTGATTAGTGGCTCGACGGTTTGTGATTCCGGTAATTCTGGGGCTGGCCTGGTTCAGGTGGCTCGACGATGCAAGGTTTGTGATTCCAGTAATTCCGAGGTCTGCCTTGCTGAGGCAGCTCAAAGGTGCGAAGATGTGTTGTGGTATATGTCTCTATTTGCATATATGGTGTATTTGGCAATTGTCTGTGCTTATGTGTATGACATGGTTGCATGCATACGCCTTACACATTTAGTACATGAGTATTGATGGTTACTCTAGAGGCCATTATTAGACCCCAGACTCTTCTGTAGTCACAGGGGAACGTGCTTGATGTGAAGAACCTTTTTGGATAGGTAAGTGCTTATCGGTGCAGACTGAAGAATAGGGAATGCCCTATCATGTTTGTATATATATTTGGGATGACTGTATCTATAGTTTTGGTATTTATATTTTGATTATTGTATCGTTAACCCTTCGGGGACTTTTACTTTCTGTTTATTTTACTTTTACCAGTGCAGTAGGTAGTCCAAATTGGTCTAATGCTCTACTGCGTTCACTCTGATATATGTTAAATGGACCTAATAATGAAGGGAAGGTAACTAATGAAAGGAATCCCTCCAACCTGCCACCCGAAAGGGCAAGGCCAGTAAGGGTGTAACAGTTGTGGAATCCTTATATGAGTATTTGGAGTGTTTTAAAACACGGTGTGCTAGCTGCCCCCGCCATCAAATTTCAGATACATTACTGATTGAATACTTCCATGAAGGTCTCTTACCTTTAGAGAGAGATTTGTTAGATTCGGCCACCGGTGGTGGTCTTCTTCACTTGATTGTTGATGATGCTTGGCAATTGACTGAAAAGAAAGTTGAGAATAGCCAACAATTTGGTTCTAGACAACCAGTAAGAGTTAATAAGGTGGGATTACTTTCTTCTAATTCTGAGTCTCGTTTGGAGAGCAAAATTGATAGGCTTGAATCTGCTGTGAAAAAAATGGCTATGTCCCTTTTGCAAAATTCTTCTAATATGGTCAATCCTTTGGAGCCCTCTACTTCTTTTACCCCATAGGTTACCTCTTTTGCTTTAATAGGGCCACTATGTTCTATTTGCTCTCTAGCCACTCATGCTACTGACTCTTAACCCTACTTAAACGACGGAACTGAATCTTGCAATGCAATATACCCTTCTAGACCCATGACTCAAGGTGGGAAAAAATATGATCCTTACTCCAATACATATAATCCTGGATGGCTTGACCATCCTGTTCTTTGATATGTAAATGGCCAACCTCAGCAAGCACACTTTAATCAAAGTGGAAATTCTAGTGGCAAAATGTTTCTACAAGTTAGATAATCAATGTCAGTGCAAGATGAAGGTTCAAAGTGGGAAAGCAAGATGGATGCTACAATGAAAATCCTAATGAAGCAACAATAACAAATTGAAACTCTTCAAACTCATATTGGTCCATTGTCTAATATTCACAATTGGAAAACGAGCTGTTAGCTAGGTATCTAAACTACAGTCAGTTATGGCATTATCTACAGTAGAGGCTGAGTATATGGCAGCGACACAAGCTTGTAAGGAAGCTATCTAGACAAGAAGATTCAAGGAAGAACTTGGACACAAACAACAACAAATGTTGTGGTAGTCAAAGTGCCTTGCACATTGCAAGAAATCTAGCACTCCATTCTAGGACGAAACACAGATGAGTTCAATATCATTTTGTTCATGAAGTGGTAGAAGATGGAAGTGTGGACATGCAAAAGATTCACACAAAAAGGAACCTAGCAGATGCATTAACAAGGGCAATCAACACTGATAAATTCACATAATGCATATCTTCATTTGGCCTGGAAGAGACATAGATAACATGAAGATAGTAAGAATGGTGTGGAGATTGATTGATTTTCAATCATATCTCCAAGTGGCAGATTGTCCCACATCAATGGGAATGGATGGAAATAAGTAGGTGAGGAGACTATAAATAAAGCATCACCCCTCCCCCAAATTCACATCAATTCCTCTCTCTTCCTTTCTTTTATAAGATATTTCTTAGAGTGAATTTTGTGATGAGTTATCTTAATTTAATACGAGAAGGATAAAATTGTTCTCTCCTTGTAATTGAAGAGAGGTGGTGATTTTAGAATTTCCCATAGTGAGGTTTCCATATTAAATATCTATGTTCCAATTATTATTTTCAGTTTCCTATATTTGTTGTTATTGTTTTGTCCAGTGAGATCCTAAAATTCCAACATTTATAATATGTTAAATTTAGAAGCCTAATTTAGGATTTTGATATTTTAAAAGGCTTTCAATGGGATTTTCCAAGATGGAAATAGGGTTTTCCAAGATGGAAATAGGGTTTTCAACATTTCATCCTTTTTTCGGACAAAAAAAAACTTTTTAGCCTTTTTTTTGTTGAAGTAAAAATAAGTTTTTACAATTTTTATGTGTTTGAGCAGAGTTTCTATTAGTTTTTGCTCATGACAATTTTTACTTGTGTTTCAGCACTTATGACCCAAGTAAAAAAGTAAAAACTTAAGTTTTTACGTTTTTACACTAGCTTTTGACAACACTAGTAGGAGTTGACTAAATTCATATCTTAGCTTATGGTGTTTTTCCTTTCTCTTCTTTGTTTATAACACTAGTGCAAAAAAAGCTTTTAAGACCGGACAAAACAGGCTCGTAAGAGCGGACGCATGGCCAGTCTTGTTCTAGCCGGTATTAAAAGTCTACATATAAGATCGAACAATGATCCGATCTTAAAAGTCTACATATTTTAGACCGAACATTTAAAACATTCGGTCTTAAAATTTGTACTAAATGAACATGAAATAGTTTGATTTGGTCGGTCCAAAAACTCAACTTTTAAGACCGGCCTAAAATTAGTTCGCTCTTAAAAAAGTCGGACTTTTAAGATCGGACAAAAATAAATACGGTCTTAAAGTTAGCGACTTCTAAGACCGACTAATCATACGCGGTCTTAAAAGTCTGACTTTTAAGACTTGATGATAATTACGTCCGGTCTTAAAAATTTTCCTTTAAGACCAGACGTCTAAATATAACATAACGGTCTTAAAAAGTCCAACTTTTAAGACCGGCTTAATATGACCTTTAAGACCTGTCATATAATTACATCCGTTCTTAAAAGTCAAACGCATAAGACCGGCTTATTTATTTCCAATCTAAATTTTCCTGAATTTTTCCCTGCTGTTGTTCCTGCTACTATATATATACACAAATCCACTACCCAATCCAGCACATAAAAGTCGATACTTTAAGCTACAAGCTATGAACAATTATTTGAATAAATTGAATTGGAAAAATGATACAAATATTATTCACCATGAGTTATTTGGCCTCTTAATTAATCTACAATACCAAAGTTAATTCATACATCCAATAAGATAACTTACAAATACAATAAGTTACAAATACAACATAGATGCGCCCAAAATAATATTCACCATGCCTTCATCATCTGATTCCCATGCCACCCAACAACGTAACATCCTCTTTTATAACATGATCAGATCTTGCCACAAAAATAAAACAAGGAACAAACTTCATAGTCAAAGACATTTTATGAATATAGAAGGAATAATATATATAGTTAAAGCCTTAAAGTAGTCAAATAAATCTGCATATATATGAATATTACCTTATGAATTGACTCTTTTATAAAGTGATATCTTCCCATATCCCTTCTTGATGATCACTTCTTATGCCGGGTTCATTATCCGCTTCATCTTCTTCGTTCATGTCCGGTAGACCCCTTGAAAAAGGTGTACTCTCAAGAATACCATAATTTGAATTTTCCTCATCAATATCAATGACCCTCTTTCCTTGGAGAGCTACAGACCACATTTTATTTTCTTGATCGGTAATATAGAACACTTGTTGCGCTTGGTCTGCCATAATAAAAGATTCATCTCCAAAACTTCTACCATTGACATCGACTAATGTAAATCCTAGCCGATCGATCCAAACACCATTATTGACATCAACCCACTTGCATTTGAAAATGGGAAATCTAATTTTCACATAGTCCACCTCCCATATCTCTTCAATAACCCCATAATATGGCATGACTGCCAATAAAGGGCTTTTGTCTTTCGAACTGGAGAAGTGCATAAATTCAACCTCTAACATAACACCACAGTTCTGGACTGTGCTCCTATCACATACGAATTCCAACTTATGACATCAACCTCAGGACCACGTGCTAACCATTTGAGGATATCAAAAACACATTCCTAATCAACCTTTGTTCAGTCATTCGAGGATTTTCTTTCCTCACAGCTTCTTTATGTGTAGCTATGCTAGCTTGAACTTCATCAACATTATTCAAGATGTATAAGTGGACTTGTGACAATTCATCAGGATCCACAGTCTTTACTGAAGCCCCTTGCCTACCCCCTCCAGCATGATAATGTTTTGGAAGCCCAATATGTCTTACTTTGGCCAAATAATTTTGACAAAATTCCATGGCTTCTTCAGAAACATATTTCTGAACAATCGATGCTTCTGGACGGTATGCATTCTTCACGTACCCTTTAAGGAATTTCATAGATCTTTCAATTGGGTACATCCACCGTAAATGGATAGGGCCGCACAACTTTATCTCCCTCACTAGATGAACAATTAGATGAACCATGATGTCAAAAAATGTAGGAACAAAAAGCTTCTCAAGGTGGCACAAGATAAGATGTCCTTCATTCTCCAATTCATCCAACTTTTCAATGTCGAAAACTTTAGAACAAACCGCATTGAAGAAGATACAAAGTCTAGTCAAAACAACCTGAAGGTCATATTCAGCGATGCCTCGAATAGCTATTGGGAGTAGCTGTTGCATCAAGACATGACAATCATGCGATTTTTGGCCTACTAATTTCAAGTCCTTCATCGATACAAGCCTCTTAAAATTTGAAGAATACCCCGAGGGAACTTTTGTGCCATGTAAACACTCACAAAAACTATGTTTCTCATCCATAGACAAAGTATGAGAAGCCGGGGGACAATAAGTTCTCGTCCCATACGGCCTTGGATGTAGCTCTTCACGTATTCCCATTGCTTGCAAATCCAATCTTGCCTTCACACCATCCTTGGAACTGCCTTGTATGTTGAGAAGCGTGCCAACAATGCTATCACATACGTTTTTCTCCACATGCATGACATCGATACAGTGTCTCACATCAAGATTACGCCAATAGGGAAGATCGAAGAATACAGATCTCTTTTTCCATATATTTGTATCTTTTCTACTCTTGGCTGTCTTGCCGAAGATGACATTGATATTTTTCACCTTCTCATAAACTTGATCCCCAGTCAATGGCACCGGAGCATCTTCATATTCTTGGCCACCAAAGAAGGCTTTCTTTAATCGACGATATGGGTGGCCCCGTCTAAGAAATCTCCTATGTCCAAGGTAAACCGTCTTTCTTCCATGTTGGAGTTAATGGTAGCATGTGCCTTCTTCACAAACCGGACATGCTTTATGGTCCTTTACACTATACCCTGACAAGTTACCATATGCTGGGAAGTCGTTTATAGTACAGAATATCATGGCTCGCAATTTGAATACCTCCTTCTTGAAAGAGTCAAAAACATCCACACCTTCTTCCCATAACTCCTTCAAGTCTTCGATCAAGGGCTGAAGTTAAACATCAATGTCTTTTCCGGGTTGTTTCGGTCCCGAAATCAACATAGACAGCATGATGTACTTTCTCTTCATGCATAACATAGGAGATAAGTTGTAAATAATGAGGAGTACTGGCCATGAACTATGTACGCTGCTAAGGCTTCCATATGGATTCATGCCATCCGTGCTAAGGGCAAGCCTAAGGTTCCTAGGTTCTTCGCCGAAGTTGGGAAATAATTGATCGATTTTCTTCCATTGAGAAGAATCGGCTGGATGACGAAGCTTTCCATTAGAAATCCTCTCATCTGCATGCCACCGCAAATGTTTTGCATCATTTTCATTCGCAAACAACCTCTTGAACCTTGGTATGATTGGAAGATACCACAACACTTTTGTAGGCCCCTTATTTGACTTGTACCTTGGGGTTTCACATATCGGACAATTCTGCTTCTCTTCAAACTCTTTTCTATACAATACGCAGTCATTCGGGCATGCATGGATCTTTTTGTACTCCATCCCCAGTGGAGAAAGTATTTTCTTAGCATCATAGTATCGATGCGGCAACACATTATCATCCGGAAGCATGTCCTGAAAAGCCTCAAGCATTTCAGAAAAACTCTTGTCGCTCCATCCATGACGTGCCTTCAAGCTTACCAATTTCAATACAGCGTTCAACAATTGGTATTTTTGACACCCTGGGTATAGCGAGTCTCCGCATCACTGCACATATTACCATATGCATGTGATTGTTGAAAAGCCTCTTCTCCTACATCACGAATAATGTCCTCTATGCGATCGTCCATATCCGTGTCATTATCATCAAAGGCCACTTCCCCATGTTGAGACCCACTTGGTATTTTTTTCACCATGCCATACCCATACTGTATAGGTCTTACAAAATCCCTAACAGATTAAATGTGTCTGTATAACTTCAGGACTTAGTCGCCTCTCATTCAAACATTTTACACAAGGGCAATAAAACTTCCCACTATCATCATTGGCATTTTGTTTAGCAAATTCAATAAAGTCCCTCACCCCATTCTGATATTCAACGCTCGTCCGTAAAGCATTTATCCAACTGTGATCCATAGTAGAATTCCTATGGACGGAAAGATTTAACATACGTATAATAAGGCAAAATAAATGCATAATGAAGAATCACTTTTGGTCATGAATATCACAGTGAAGCCAAACTAAAATACTCCCGAAGCAAAATAAATGCATGACGAGGAAATTTAAATGCTTCGCATGAAGGTCTTGTGGACTTACCTGTAGCATATAAATTCAAATGCCAAATAAGAGTCTTTCTTCTCCCACCACGAACGTTGATGTTGGAGACAGCAAGAGTACCCTAAAAACATTTGTTGGTCAGTTGGGTAGGTCTCAAGTGCAAATATAATCTTCAGAATAGAATATTCATTAACAACAGAGAAGCACACAAGAGCATTTCATCGATTTCGTTCAACTCAAGAAAAACCCAGAACGATAAGTAGGCAAACCATGAAGTTATATAACCGAAACACCTCTTACAGCTTGGTCTAAGTTTAGCTGAGGAACGAGGAAGTGATTGTCGAGAGAGCAACGCGAAGCACCGACGGAGCAACACACAACCACGGGAGACAGAACCTCCTCAGTAATCACTTTCCGCGCGACAAGAGAAATTCAGAGAGGGAAATTTAATTTTCCGCGCGACAGAGACTTGGTTTTATGTTTGGATTTTTTAAGACCGATTAATTATAAAGCATCCGGTCCTAAATATTTTATATTAAATTTTTAAGTGTTACTTTTAAGATCGAATTCTTATCCTGACCGGTCCTATATATTTAAGACCGCAGTTTTATAATACTTCGAACCTAAGTTAATTTTTCAAAGAAAAGAGTATTGACTTTGGGCCTTTGGCGAGCGCATAAAATTATCAATGCTATTAATTAATGCTACTATTAATTACTTGAAGAAAAAATTAAAAAGAGACAAGGTTATAGTTCTTAATTAATGCTATTCTTAATTAATGCTATTATTAATTACATTAACAAAAAATTAAAAAGAGACAAGCTTATGGTTGTTAATTAATGATATTCTTAAATAATGCTATTACTAATTACTTGAACAAAAAATTAAAAAGAGACAAGCTTATGGTTCTTAATTAATGCTATTATTAATTACTTGAATATTGCCGTACACATTGCCCAAAAAAATACAGAAAATTATCAAAGCTTGTTATCCTTCAAAGCCCAGGCAATATGTAATACCCTAAAATTCATATTTATCATAAATATTATATTTTGGCAAATAATACTTATTAAAAATAGGTGAATATGTGGTCTCAAAATTGAGTAACATTTATGTTAATTTAGGGAATTTTCCCCTAGAATTAAAAAGACCAAAGATCCAAATTATCTAGATTCAATTAGGGATCATAAAATACCCTAATAATTCATATGTCTTTTGAATATTATAGCTTGACAAAATAATACATATTTAAAATAGGAGAGTATGTTGTCTCTAAACTTTGTAAACTTGTTAGCTATATTTTAGGCAATTTTCTTGGAAATTAAATAAACCATAAAGGAGTATGAAAATGCTTAAGGCAATGAGAAAACACCAAGACTAATTATTGGGCAACTGAAGTGCATTGTTGATTAAATTAATATTCATGATTAATCTAGTAGCAAATAAAATGACGGAATTAAGAGTGTTTTACCTTAATTAATAATCAAAGGACCGATGATATAACTCCTAAGCACTATCCAACAGGTAAAATGAAAGCATAAAATGAACAAAAAGAAAGGAAGAAGGTAGGGGGCGATTTTTGGGTTACTTGGAGAACAAGTTAGGAAACCTGGAGAGCAAGTCAGGGAAAACTTGGAGAGCAAGTTAGGAAACTTGGAGAGCAAGTCAGGAAAACTTGGAGAGCAAGTCAGGAAAACTTGGCGAGCAAGTCAGGGAAACTTGGGGAGCAAGTTACTTGGTGAGCAAGTTGCTTCAGGAGCGAGGTTACTTGGCGAACAAGTTACTAGGCGGACGAGGTTACTTGGCGAACGAGGTTACTTGGCGGACAAGTTACTAGGCGGACGAGGTTACTTGGCGGACAAGTTACTTGGCGGACAAGGTTACTTGGCGCACTAATTACTTGGAGGACAAGTTACTTGGAGGACAAGTTACCTGGTGGACAAGTTACTTGGAGACCGAGTTGTGAAACTTGGTGAACAAGTTACTCGTAGACCGAGTTGTGAAACTTGGTGAACAAGTTACTCGGAGACCGAGTTGTGAAGCTTGGTGAACAAGTTAATTGGAGACCGAGTTGTGAAACTTGGTGAACAAGTTAATTGGAGACCGGATGGTGAAACTTGGTGAACAAGTTGGAAGACTAAGGAAGCAACTTGTTGAGCAAGGTGCAGAAAAGAGAAAACCGAAAATTGAGTGTGAAAAGGGTTGTGGGTTTTTCAAAAATAATATCATGATATTTTGTAAACAAAGGGCAGATAAGAAAAGTGAGAACCAATGGAAAATAAATCATAACTTGAAATCCTTGAACTAAGTAGAAAATAACTGGACATATTATGAATCAGTGAAGTTTTGTCCCGAAGCTGATGTTACCTGAAGTAATTTCCGTAACCGACAGCGTCCGGCTTAGAATCTTCGGCAGGTCACGAAATGCCCTGAATGGGATCAAAAATTTAGTTAACTCAGATATTTCCAAAGAGGAAGAATAGAACTTCAAGGCTGCGTTCCCGGATTTTTGAGATTTTCTAAGATTACGCGATTAGAACACCGATCAGGGGATTTTTATCGGGTAAATGCATAAAGTGAATGGACGACATCATGTTGATGACATAAGGGGACACTCGTGAGGTAGAGAGAAGAGGAAAATGAGTGTTGTTCATTAGGCCACATCTTCATCATCCTAGCCCTTGATACAAAAGTTGATCCAAGGGTTGAGATCCATGGAAATTCTCTATAAATAGGCAACCCCTCTTCACTTCATTCTTCACAATTCCTAGAGCCACTTAGAGAGAGGTTTTAGAGAGAAGGAGGAGTCTGGAGAAAATAGCAAGTTCCGGGTAAGTTCTTCGGTCTCTAGTCTTTAGTTTTCATAGTTGTTTCGATAGTTATAGTAGAAATGCTAGATTAATCTTTAATCTTCCAAGTAAGTTTAGAAATCATGTTTTAGGGATAAATATGATATTTATTTCAAAAATATATTGGAGATGGAGATATGTCAAAATTTTGGAAGATTAGAGTCAAAATAGCGAAGCTCTGGCGAAATTTCGCCGATTAGTCAAACTAGGGGCAAAATGGTAATTTGTACCTAAAATGCCTGTTATGATGTGGATCACTGATAAATGTGATATTGTCCCTATAGGATATCTGTAATCACGTACCGCTATCGTACCGCTGTCAAAAGTACCATTTTCCGTCAACGAAGATACGTTCGCGTACTGTAACACTAACTCTGATGCTTATAATATGTTTATATGTGGTAGATAACTTTACATCTGTTGTGTGCTTATGAGATACATCTGCTGTGTGCGGGATACATCTGCTGCGTGCTGGGATACATCTGCTATGTGCTGTTGGAATACATCTACTGTGTGCTTATGTACTGTTGAGATACATCTACTGTGTGCTTATGTATGGATTATTGCCGTAACGCCGTGAATATCTATCATATACTGTCATATATAAGCATGAGGTTAACCGTTACCTGAGGTTCAATGGGCATTGAACCACAGCTCTTAACATAGCATCAGGCTCAGGAGAACTGAGGACCAATGAGAAAGGCAAGCAGGCCGCATAGAGACTCGACTGAAGCCCTTTTCTGTTTATACAATCACACTGACGTTAGACGTCTGAAATCAATGTACTAGTACTGTAATAAGCCAGACTTACGGCATTTTGAATGTAAATATCAGTTACTCAATCGCTTCGAAGCTCTACTCTGATGAAAAAAAAAACTATACTGTTTTTGAAAATGGGATGTTACACAATATCGGCTTGAGCAGCATTAATCTCCCGCCGGATATCAGCAAGTTCCCGTCGTATTCATATCAGGTCGTTAGAGGAAAGAGGACGAGGGTCAGCGGTCGGCGCGCTGGGGCCAACTGGTTGGAGAGGTGGAGCAGGAACCTCTTCATGGTCGGAAGGCTGCAGGGGGGTGTGGCAATGTCTTCATCATCGGACATAACAATGGGTTCAATGACCCGAAACTCTTCTGTTTCAATCGAACGCACTCTTGATGGAGGAAGCGCACCGTATAACGATCAACGGAAGGCACGAGCATCACGAGTAAGAGCACCCCTACGAGCGGTTATCTTGTATCTAACCATGGTTTGAGCAGTACGTTGGCGCAAAGAGGTATGAGGCGTTTATTAATAAAGGTAGAGCTAGAGGTAGTTTGGAGTTACGAGGTAGTGCAGAGTTAATAAGGAGTGTTAAGGACAGAGAGGTAAAGAGCAGACGAATGGTCTACACTTTACGAGCGAGTTTTATAAATATTATTTAATTTTTAAGATGAATTAATATTAAGACCGACCTTTTATAATTTCTCCGGTCCTAAAAGTATATTATTTATTTTTTTTAACTGAATTAATTTTAAGACTGACCTTTTATCACTTCTTCGGTCCTATAAGTATATTATTTATTTTTTTAGTCAATTAAATTACTTTTAAGACCGATCTTTTATCAGTTTTCCGGTCCTAAAATTCATTTATTCAAGATTTAAATTTCCTAAAAAAAGTTCATCGTTTCAAATTCCGATAGCAGAGTCGTATCCTTACACTCTATCAGATCTCTTCAGCTTCCAGATAAACTTCCCAACGTAACTAGGCGTCTCCTCATATTCTGATGAACTATGCGTCTGCTCATTAAAGGTTTCGACGTTTCACTCCGAATGGGTTCTCTATTTAAAGCCGTTGTTACTTTACTTTCTTCACATTCTTCATCATCACTTCCACAATGGCTGCTCCACTGCCCCAAGGTCCTCCACCACCACCAGGTCCTCCTTTTCCTCCTCCCGCTGGGCATAACAATCCTTACCCTCCTCCTCTGCCTCCGAACCCGACCACCAAACAGCTGCTGCGCCACCTCCTGGCCCGCGTCGATCATATAGATCGACGACAGGGCTAGCTTTTTCAGGTCTACCACACCGTCAACAACAAGATCAACACAATACTCGACGCCCACGACGTTGAGTACAATCTGTTAGATGACGACGTCACCGACCCCTCCGACGACTCCCTCCCCTCCGACAACGATGGGGAGGAGTAAATATTTTTCTGCTTTTTTTTTGGATAATGTACTCCGCTACCCCCCATGGGGTAGCATTAAAAAATATATAATAAATTTGTTACTTTCCTGTTTCGATCGCCTTTATCCTTCTTCTTCTGATCAGTACATTCTTTCTTTTTCCGACAAGGAGGAAAAAAACAAAACATTGTCCTCATGTGTATGATCAACATTAAAAACTCACACATTAAAATATCCAACAATATACAGTTAAGATCAGACCAACAAAACAAAAAGAACATTTACCTTATTCGAATAAAAACAAACAGTGACAATTCTTCTCAAGGTTGGACCATCAGTGTCGTCGGTTTTACCTCGCCTGATTAGAAACAAAGTGTCCTTTTCAATATCTCTCATCTTTTTCCGACAAAAATAAAAGGGACAAAGAAAAGGGAAACCGAAAATCTAAATCTGGAGAGGTAAAAACGACAACATTGAGGGTCCTAGCTTGAGCAGAACGCCAGAACCTCAGTTGCCTTTAATTACCCTAATTAATTTGTCTGAAAAGCGAATCAACTCTAAGACTATTAGGAGCGGACGGAAAAAGGAGATATGGTCCTAAAAGTGTTGAATACTTTTAGGACCGTCATTTTAAAACATACGGTCCTAAAATGAACGCCAGAACTTTCTAATTAATTTGTCCGAAAAGCGAATCAACTCTATTTAAAGGAAGACTATTAGGAGCGGACGGAAAAAGGAGATACGGTCCTAAAAGTGTCGAATACTTTTAGGACCGTCATTTTAAAACATACGGTCCTAAATGAAGCCAGAACTTTCTAATTAATTTGTCCGAAAAGCGAATCAACTCTATTTAAAGGAAGACTATTAGGAGCGGACGGAAAAAGGAGATACGGTCCTAAAAGTGTCGAATACTTTTAGGACCGTCATTTTAAAACATATGGTCCTAAATGTCTCACCAATATTTTGTCAATACTTTTAGGACCGGAAGTATACAACATGCGGTCCTAAAAGTCTCATATTATTTAACCGAAAACTTTTAGGACCGGAAGTTTACCCATATTCGGTCCTAAAGTCGCGAACTCGCTACATCATCCTGAACCTCAAATTTCAAGCGCACTAAATAGCTATATCCACCATCCAATTTCAGATACCCCAAAATGGAAACAAGAAAATTGTTCGAAAAATTAAACAAATTTATCTATTGAATTTTACATTGACTGTGTATTATTTACAAATTGATCGAAAAAATAATCAAATTTTACAGAATATTTACAAATGAATAACATCATTAATTATTGTCCTGATCACTACTTAAGATCAGGTCATACAGATATTGACAAAACAATTCGTGTATGTGCTCGAGTTCAGCATCCGAGAAGGGGGCAGGGCATTGAAACATCTGTAACATCAAAGACACAAACTGAATTAATAACTTGCGCCCATATTTTAGATGTAATTCATTAAGCCCCAAAAACTGAATTAACTTGCGTGCATAATATGTAACATCAAATATTTACCTTTGCAAATAATTTAGTTTCTCCTTTAGTGACAATATCATACATGTGTTTCATGATGTATTGGCCACATAGGTTGGACTCATGTGGTTGCCGACGAGTCTAAAAAGAAAAAGAAATATATAAGTAATATATATATTATGACTAAGTTCACAAGGCAGTTGACAAGTACCAATATTATATTGTACCAACCTCTGGTATGAGCCATTTAGGCTCTTTGGCCATTGAAGGACGCTTTTGGAGTGCATCGATTTGGAAGGTCCTCATGGCACTATCATCAAAAATGCATATTTATCAATTCACTGAAAATTCACAGCAGAGATTTCTGACAAGAGAATCAAAATGACATGCTTACTCGTTGATGGTCTGGACCAATGTGTGCACTGGCAGGCTATGAGTGGAGCATAAGAAGATAACTTTAATTTCTTCCATGCACATGATGACCAACTACCAGTGGCGGTTGAAAATTCACAGCAGTAAAGTATACTCATTGATATATGTAGGCATGTAGCAGAATTAAGTGACTTGTAGCCAAGATTTGTGATATGTACCTGTGGAAGAATGGCAACAAGTACACCTTTCTTCTCACATTACACAACCTCCTTGATATGTACTCTTGTCTTTGCACCATGGTTATTTGACTCATATACTGTGGGCACAAGAATCCAAAATTATCCAACCTGCCCTCATTCTCCAATTCTTGATGCAAGAACCTACAATAATTACATCGATCAGGGAATTAGTATATATATATGTATGTGTGTCTAAACGATGCATTTAAATTATATGTACCATGGAAGAACATACTTACTTCATCCAAATTTGAATAATTGCATCAGTAAGCTCCTGTCGAGGAAGCAGCAGGGAGTCAATATTAATGGAGTCAACTTGGACTGGTAGGGGAATTGCGTCGCCTACTACTTCATTGACAGCCCACGATTTAGTTTTAAAACATCCACTTTTCACCATATCGGTTATTTTTTCGTGGCCAGTCAACTTAGCAGTAGGGGATTGAGCGTGAGGAGAAGGGGATTGAGCCTGAGGAGGAGGGGATGATGCTCTACGAGGGGATGGAACTTGAGGACAAGGGGTTGAAGCTTGGGGAGGAGTACAGACATGTCCAAGCTTCACTGGCCAAGAGATGAAGGTTCCCTTGACATCACTCACAATCTTCATCTCATCAATTGGGAGAGGGAGAGGTGCATCAATGATCACCTTTTCAACTGACACTCTGACTTCATCATCAGACATTTGTTGGTGTTGTACAGTTGATCCCAAAAAGTTGTGGACAGTCCCTTTTGCAACCAATAGTAGTCTATCATAATCCTCCACATAAAGGTCACAAGGTTGCTCTGACTATTCAACAATGCAGCTCCCTCGAGTGCTCTGCTGTATAGTTGCAGGTGAGTGTGTGAAGGGAACACTGGTCTCTGGACGAGAGCTCAAAAGCAGCTTCACCTGATTCAGTTCCTCCCTCAACTTGCTCATATCACATTGATGCCTTGCTTCTTTAGCCGCTGCCTCCTCATTTAATTTGGCCACTGTCTGATCCATCTCTTCCCGGGTAACCACCTCTTTCCTATGGCGTTTGGCGGATGAACCAAAGAATACCTTCAGGCCTACTCGTCCTCCAACCCCCCTTACACGCCCACCGTGGTCCAGTTTTCCGGTGGCAGCCGTGAGAACATCAGTCCTACCGGACGACACGAAAGATCCCTCTGCCTTTTCTTCTTAAGATCTTCCTGTAAGGTACAGATAACGAGAAGCTTAGTAATGAATCATGTTAACTAAAAAATAACAACAATAACAATACTTACAATTTTTTCAGCAACTACACGAGTTTGTTCACTCGTGTAGGAGCCGCTTGGCTTTTGCCGAATGTGCAACCACAAATCCTCGTGACGTATTGGAGACGGCGGACCATGCACCGCCTCAGGATTGGATTCTGCTTCATCTTCCAATCTCTTCCACTTGGCCGCCATCAATTCCTTTTCAGCCCTTTCATATCCGTCCCTATCTCCTGTGCTTTTGCCCTTCTTTGCTGTGAATCAGAATTGAAAACAACTATTAATTATGAATTCCAGCCATCTCACTAACAGAAATTAGAGAACTTCTGCTTGATATGAACCTCAAACACTAGTCAAATTCACTTGATCAAGTTTCAACATTTTATTATTTAAGGAAGATGTAGATAGGTTAAGAAACAAAAGAGAATTATGCTTACAAAAGAGCTATGTTTTGTACTGCTAGGTAGATAGAACAAGAAAAAATAGAGGATTATGCTTACATAATAATACAAACTTGATCCTTTTTAAGGCATCCAGTGGGATCATCAGTACGTCCACATTAGATAGTAACAATTGGGTATATAAAGTTTCCCCCTTTTAAGACTATTCATTTCCTCCTTTGCAAGACAAACCATTACACAATTACCTCCTTAGTATTTTACCTTTCTAGGGTTTACATATCAGACTTGCATAGACAAAGGCAGGAAATGTATACTTCTATTCACACACCAAACAATATAATTTAACTAATAGGATTAGATGAACAAATATAAGCTCACAGGTTACATAAGTAAACAAAACTAAATATAGACTCACCAGAGCTTCAGGAGTGGTCCGCAGCCGAACAAATTGTTGCCAAATTCGTTCATCAATAAATGTGTATTGTTCCCAAGGCTGTTTGGCAGGCGCAACCTCGTAAAAAATATATGTGTTAGCGAGAGAGGTCTTAAACTTCCTCCACCGATCAGCACAATAGGACAATGTCTTGACTTTCAACTCCTTAGAGTCAGGAACAGTGTATGTAAGCCGGATAGTGTCCCAAATAGGTTGCTTTACTTTTTCAAAGTTAACACTTTTCCACTCATCTTCCAAGATGCTAACCTTGCTGCGTGCAAGATAGCCGACAAAACTATTATATTTGTTTTTATTAGGACCGTAAGGCCGCAACTTTTCATCGAACCGAATCTCGAGCCTTGACCCAGAAGTCCGACTTAGAGATACATCCATCATTCGTGTGCCTCTTCTACCACGGCGTGCAGGGCAGTTAGGAGGCACATTGTCAGTGGAGGAGGGTTTGTTCTGACCCACACCATTAACTGGCGATCCCGGAACACGAATGGAATCGGCTTCACCGTTCATTTTTGAGACAGTAAGAGAGGAATGCCTGAGCAAATGAGAGAGTAAGAGAGGCTACTGGTACGCGAGTGAGGAAGAGTGGTAATGCAACAGGAAGAGTGGCTTCACAACAACAAGAGGGGTTTCAGAGGTACAACGTAAGTCTAATGGGTTTTGCGCGAAGATATAGGGGTTTCAGAGTTCAGAGATACAACGTAAGTCTTAAGGCAACATTTCGCGCAAAGATATATGTGGCGGTTTAGTTTTAAGACCGGATGAACAAAAACGACGGTCTTAAAGGTTACGTTTTAAGACTGTCCTCTTTTAAACTCTGGTCTTAAAAGTATTACTACCGGGCACGATTTTTGTCCGGCTAAAAAGTATAATCTTTAAGACCTCCTGTTATATATATCCGGTCTTAAAAGTTTAATTTAATTTTTTCCTTATTATTTTGGACCGTAGAAAAAATAAGTCGGCCTGTTCGAGATTTCTCTATAAAGAATTTTTACATTTCAATTTTTTTAATAACATTTTTAAGACCGGTCGTTTTTCTAAGCGGTCTGAATAATATATTTAAGACCCATTGCTAAACGATTCGGTCCAAAAAGTTCTTTATATTTACAAAACTGCCACCGGTCATAACTTTAAAGTTTTTTATATTTACAAAACTGCCACCGGTCATACCTTTAAGACCGGGCCATCGATAGTCCGCTCTAAATGAGGCGGTCTTAAAAGCCTTTTTTGTACTAGTGTAAGCACTAACTTGATGTCTGAAAATTGCCTTTAATTAAAGATCATTTTTCGTCTTAAATTCTACCATTACTACAAAAAATAATAATAATAAAAACTACCATTCGTCACGGTTCAACTGTAGCGGTCATAAATAACTGCTACAAAATCATGAATTTGTAGTGCTTTTATCCAAATATGCAATCAATTCATAGCAGTTTTATCCAAAACTGCAACCAATTCGTAGCGGCAGCATTGGCGCCAAAACGTGAGCTTGTTTGCAACGATCTTTGTGGCGGTTAGTGTAAAATAAATTGCTACAAATATGGCACTAGCTTGGCACATAATGGTGCGAATATTTGTGGCATGGACTTTGTAGCGGTTTTTGGGAATAACCGCTACAAATTTGGCGCTAGTAATTGGCACAAACTTTGTCACGGTGAATTTGTAGCAGTTACATGAGAAGAACCGCTACAAAAAAGCGAAACAACACAATTTTGTTGCGATCAAATAAAGCGACACTCTGACAGTGTCAAATCCTCTAATTTTGTAGTGGTTTTTAATATCAACTACTACAAATATTTATGCTATATATAGATGACTTTGTTTGTACATCAATTATAAATATTGAGAAATTACTAAATCTGCATTGTCGCTGAATGAACTTTCTCAGCTTGGTAGTCGAAGATATGCAGATACCTATAGCTCTGATCTCTTATCTCGAGAGATAGGGCTGCAAATATTTGCCTCTCTGATCCTTGAAGCCAAGGTAGTTCCTTTAGTGACAATCCAGATTTAATTATTTCTTTGACGTTAAGACTTCTACTCCTCTGAAGATAGTCCAACTTGCGATTGAAGATTGGGTTCCAATATAGCCACCTTTGTCTCATGAAAATATCTCTAATCCAAATGAGTCAGTGAGTTTTTCATGGGAGATCGGCGGCTATACTAAATCCAAATCTTCATGGGCATGTTGGACTTTTTTCAGTAAACTTATTATTCTTAATTTATTACTCCCAACTTTTTCCAAAAAAATTAAAAAAACTAATTAAATTACCCAAGGGTTTTTTTTCTCCAAACTAATTAGTTTGGAATTTTTTGCCGAAAAATTAAATTTGTAGCAGTTTGTCCAAATAACCACAACAGAATCTCAAAGGCCAAACAATTTGTAGCGGTTTCCCCCAAGAACCACTATAGAATCTCAAAGGACAATCAGTTTGATAATCGCTACAAAATATCACGATGAACGAGGTAGATTTGTGGCGGTTTATGAAGCAGTTTATTCATAACTGCAACATTGTCCTGAAATTTGTAGCGGTTATTATATATAACCGCTACAAAATGAGCCGGTTTTTATGCGCGCTCTCCCCTCATTTTGAATCACACCAAGTTTCAATGTTTCGCCCTTTAACTTTTGATTTTCTTCACTTAGTAAAAGTTATACATTATGGTTTCTAAGGATAAGGGAAAAGGGAAAGTTGTTGAATGAGAGAAAAGGCCTATTAGGGGCAGTAGTAGTAGAGGGGGCCATACAAGAGGGCGTGGGGCCCTAAGTATTCCTCCACCCCCTTAGGCGAGGAGCGAGTTTGAAGAGCTCTTCGCTGATGAGCCAATCCCAGACACCGCAGGGGGAGAACGAGGTGCAAGCATATCATTCAGCGACCTCGACGAAAATGAGGAGATCCGGATTAACAATCTCATAGCCAAGGCACAATAGTTTCTTGACCAGGAGAATGAGCGAGACCAAGGGAACACCCGACCGTCATCTTTATGTTCTACCGGATTTGTGTTGGAAGTCGAAGGTAAATGTAATTAGTTTTTTGACAAAAATTAAATTTAAATTCCTTACATTTGATTAAGCTTTATTTAAATGAAATACAAGCATGTTTTTATAATTGTGCTGATACACAGGGGCAAATTAGCAGGAGGACACTAGATGTTGCCAAGGTCACTCTGATGAACGAGCCTTCGTAGTCCTTTGGAACATGGACACGGACCAGCCGATCGGCAACGGTGGTCACCTATTGAACCAATTCTTGTCAAAATTTGGCGGGAATTGGGCATGGTTCTCGATTGACTTCAAGGATTGGAAGCATGTTCCGAAGGGGAACAAGGACAAGACGTTTGTTGACATTGTGCAGGTAAGTTATGTTGTTTGATTAAATTTTTACATGTTAATGGTTATAATTTGTGGTTTATTTAGTTATTTATTTCTTAACTAATTATTAATTAATTAATTACTAATTAAATTATGATACAGAAAAGTTTAACGTGCGAGGCCACGTGAAGAGGTACGTACTGCTGAAAATAGGGGAAGGGTGGAAGAGCCGGAGGAGTTGTCTCTACACCCAAAGGAATGGAATGGGATGATGCCTCTACAACAGTTGATCGAGAATGTCCCAGATAACGTGGACCCAAATGACTAGGCGTGTTTTGTCCAATATAAGAGGAGTGCAAATGGACGGGTACGTTTTTTAATTAATCATAGTTTAGATTTTGTTTAAACATGAGTTAATTTATAGTTTAAATTTTCTTTAAATTAATTTTGTTTAAATGTAGTTTAAAAATATAATTATAGTTTAAATTAATTGATAGTTTACATTTGGTTTAAACTAATTAATAGTTTAAATGTAGTTTAAATATTAGTTAATTTATAGTTTAGATATAGTTTAAATTACTTTATAGTTTAGATATAGTTTAGGGTTTAAATATAGTTTACAAGATATCAAAATAATAATGGGAAATTTCACATAAGGGCCCTTTTTACAGAAAAAATCTCAAAAAAGGCTCCAAGATTCTGAAAATCCCAAAAAAGGTCCCAGGGCCTTTTCTGGGATTTTCAGAATCTACGTGAGTTGTTAATGTGGCTGATATAGTTGTTAACGGAGTACTAATATAGTTGTTAAGGGGCTGATTTAGTTGCTAGCAAATTGTTGTTAATGGGGTTGATTTAGTTGTTAATGACCTACCCATTAACAACTATATCAGCCCCGTTAACAACTCACGTAGATTTTGAAAATCCTAGAAAAGGCCCTTGGGCCTTTTTTTGGATTTTTTCTGTAAAAAGAGCCCTTAAATGAATTTTCCCAACATTTTGTTTGCTTCTCCTTGTAGGCTTTGTCCCAGAGGAACATGAGAAGCCGAGCACAACAAAGGGTCCATCACAGGTAGGATCCAATACATTTGATGTGAACTACAGTAAGATGGTATGTTGATAGTTAAATTAATTTTAGGTTTAAATCATCGATTGTTTTATTTTTGAAATAACAAACTTTATATTCTTTTAATTCTTTAAGCAAGCAAAGGCTCAATAGGAGAACCATCAGACAGACTATGGGCCGTTGTTTACACGTATCCATAAACACCATGATAGGATGCCGACCTTTGAGGCGGCAGAGGAGATAATAGTAAGTTAGGAAAAATTTATTTATATAGTTAATTTAAATATTTAAATTGAATTAAATTGTTTGATTTAATGTTTTTATGAAATTTGTGCATCAGGCCCATATTCAGCAGAGATAACAGATTTGCAAGCGTGCAGACCTCTGAGTCACAAGGGTCTGTGGATCCTACGGCCCCATTGAAAGCTGTTGTGGGCCCAGTCGAGCATCCTGGCCGCGTTAAGGGTATTCGGCTAGGCGCCAGGCCTAGCATGGTATACAGCAAGGCCTCCGCCTCTGAGGTTGGAACCTCCGACATGAGAAGGCCACCACCGGAGGTGGTTGAGGCGATGATTGCTGAGAAGATTGCTGCACAGGTTGCCGAGCATGCTACCAGGACTAGGCACAACAGGAAAAATACAGTCGTTGGTGCGCTAGTTAAAGTAATTACTGGGATGCTGTTCATGGTGCCTTGACAAAGTTGTTACCTAACAGGCGGTTTCCAGCTCCCCCGGCTCCCCCTCTGTTTATCTACGAGGATTCCCATCCGCGTCTGCTGCTATTGATGACAAGGACGTTGTTACCTCTGGTCGTGCACACGCCCTCTGAGACAGCCCCCCTGAGACAGGACCTGATCATTAAGCTCCTGATATTTAATTTATATTTTCACACACATTTTTGTACTTAAAATGACTCTTTTTGTGTTATGTGGTTTGTGTTAAACTTGGCTATCACCTAAGAGGGGGGGTGAATTGGGTGTTTGATAAAACTTTAGATATCTTTGAAAATCTTTTCACAACTTACTTAAAACAGTCTGTATGACAGTAATAATTGTAAAGTGATATTCAGTCAATCAAACAGATATGCTGGAAATATAAGAGTATAGGGAAGACAATATGCAAACAGTGATTTATACTGGTTCGGCCCAATCCTTGACCTACGTCCAGTCCCCAAGCTCCACTTGAGATTTTCTATCCACTGTCTCCTCGTTTAACTAGGCACAAGGGAAAGCCTTTACAACCTCACAAGTTTAGTCAGGCACTTATTCAGCCTTTACAATCTCTTACCGAGATACTCTCCCTTACACACTGTAAGGGTACAATTTCACACTCTGTAAACGTAGGATGGTCCTCTTACTCTCAGACTCCACTCCCCCTTACAAGTTGCAATTGATACACCCCTACTTAAGGTTCCATAACCTTAAGATTTAATATCTGAATGAAAGGAATAAGAATTAATGACTCCTCACGAGTAGATAGAAAATGAACACTGAAGTACAAAATCAATCATCACACTCTCTACTAAAAACTATATAAACATTGTCAAAAAGAGAGTATGTAAGTTAATCGTTGGATTCATAATGTTGGCATTTCGTCATTGCAAGCTCTTGTCTCTAACCCCTTCTATCTTGAAGGCTTCTCCTTTTATAGTTGATGTAGAGTATTCGACCGTTTAAGCAATTCTTCGCATTTAGCATATGACCATTGGAGGAAATAAATATAGCCGTTGGAGCTTCTGACATCATCATCTGCTTTTTGATAATCTGATGTTAATCCTTCATATAATCGTCTGAAACTCATTAGCAAACTGATTAAAAGCAATTAGGAATAGTCATGAGTGATGATATGAAGAAGTGAAATCATAATCAATTTTAGATTTCCGAAGACGGTAATTTGAAGAACCATAGGATGATCATGCTCGAGTAAGACTGATAGTATGCTCGAGCAACCAATAGAAGGAGTACTTTGGAAGAATAGAAAGCACCCTATGCTTGAGCAAGATCCCAAGCTTGCTTGGGCAAGCTTCGCTTAGCATCTAAGTTAAAAGTTGTGGATTTTCGCTGTTGCTCGAGCAAGTCTTGCTTGTTGCACGAGCAAGTCGCAGATAGAGGCAAAAGCATTCAGATATCACGCTACTGCTCGAGCAAGCTTTTTGCTCTGCTTGAGCATGGTGCTCGAGCATGGCTGATTCCTGCTCGGGCACAAGTCATCCAGAGAGTAAAGATGAAAGAAGAGTTGATGTTGCTTGAGCACATCGAACCATCTGCTCGGGCAACGTCCTTCCAACTTGTGAACTTTTGCTCTAGGCCCGATGATGCTCAGGCATCATAAATGGTCTACTCGAGCAAGACTTCTTCTTTGCTCGGACAAGACTCTTCATAGTTGGAATTCTCACTGACACTCGATGCTACTTGGGCAAGCTCATTTCTTTGCTCGAGCACAAGTCTTTAACTCAATGAATTTGATGATTGTCTCATGCTCAAGTATGCTTCATTCTCTGCTTGAGCATGGCTCTCCATCTTGATGATGCTCGGGCACTCCACAACGTCTGCTTGAGCATGACTTGATCAATTGTGAAATTATGCTTGGCCATTATGTTCTATGCTTGAATGGCCATGTCCAAGAGTCAGGTTGCTAGCTACCATTATCTTGTGCAAATTTCAGACTTTCAAGAAGCAATTACATTGACAACAATTTCTAGCGAGCATAATGTCTTCGATGTAAACCCAAATATAGCAAATCATCCCATCTAAGAAAGTTCTTCAAATATTCTTTCCAATTCAATAAGAATCATCTCCAAACTATTTGTATTTCGTCCATTAACATCAAATGAATGGAGGTTGATCTTATCCAGCGTTTTTCTAGAATCCAGAACAGACAGTCAACTTCAAAGCATCATACCTTCCTCAATTGATCTTATTTTTCTGTTTTCTTGATGTTTTTGAAAAGCTATTTGAGTCTAGTTTCAAATGGCTCTGGTTTCATCTCAATCCGATTTGTCGTTTGTAAGATATGCTCAAAATATTGAAGCTGGGTTTGGACTGTGATGTTGATTTTTGTGGCAACTTGTAAAATTCATAGATAATTTACCAGAACTCCTTTAGGCATGAATTTTTGTCAAAAATACGTGTTGGGAGTCCAGTTTCTAATGCCACTGGTTTCATGTCAATCCGATTCATGGTTTGAGAGATATCATCAAATTACCGAAGGTCGCCAGAAACAGAGCTGAATAGAGGAAGCTGAAGGAACAACTTTGCTCGAGCAAGGATTTTCTCTTGTTCGAGTAGCATGCTCGAGCAAGCATTTGTTATGCTCGAGCAAGGACGGATTTTGGGATAAAAATGAGCTGAAAGTGTACCTTGCTCGAGCATGAACATTGTTGTGCTCGAGCATGACACTGTTCATGCTAGAAAAAGACTGAAATTGCACAAATGCCCCAAAACAAACTAGTATTCTTCTGGAAGCTTAAACTTGCTCATTTTAACTCCGAATTGACCCGTTCCAACTTCTATATGATCACAGAAACTTGAATATTGATATTTTCATGATAATTAACAGATTCTCTTTTTTCAAACTCAAAGCACTGAAATTACATAAATGCCCTCCAACAAACCAGTATTCATTTGGAAGCTTGAACTTGCTTGTTTTAACTCCGAATTGAGCCGTTTCAACTTCTATTTGATCATGGAGACTTGGAGATTGATATTCTCATGATGTTTAACAAGTTCTTCTTTCTTCAAACTCCATTCTTGATCATTCTCTAAAATTTGATTTGAACTAACCTATAATAAACAAGGTAATTAGTCAATGTATATGATATAAACTTTTTGCTCTAAATAGTGGCATCAATATAAGACATCATCAAAATTAATCACAACTAACAGTTTGTTGACAATTATATCTTATAAAATTACTTGTTATATTTTATTTTGGTAAGTTTTGATATTGGAGTACTATTTCAATACTTTTATTCATTGATATTAGTTGATTAGTGTTACTTATATAATACATAGTATATAACAATAGTTATCGAAAAATGTATTTAGTGAAATAAATTTATTATAGTTAAATAAAATAGATATTGTAAAATAATGAATGGAGTTAATAATTAGTGAATAAGAAGATATTTTATTAAATATTCAATAGTTAAACACAAAATTTGTAGCGGTTATTATGGAAAAACTACAACAAACACATTTGTAGCAGTTATATGGACCCAAACCACTACAAATTTGAATTTTAAAATGAAAAAAAGCGTCATAACTTTGTTGCAGTTCAAATGACAAACCACTACAAATTTCAAACGGCTAACAATGTGTAGCGGTTACTATAGTGGTTATTAACCGTGACTAAACTCTGGCGGTATTTTATTTAGTTTTAAATTCAAATTTGTAGTGGTTTGTGTAACGGTATTTTGATAACCGCTACTAATTGTATTTTTATTTGAAGCGGTTTCTGAACCGCTACAAAGTATTACATGTTGAATTTAAAGATCTCAAGTGCTATGAAGGTTATTAAACATTTTCTCTTCATTTATAGTCTATCCTAGCTTTGTTTACTACATATGGATAAGTCATGGATCAAGTTGCCGCACAATTCTCCTATATATTTATCGGGATTGAACACTGTCTTAGATTTCACCTTTTCTCACGCTAGCATTAACGGCAAGATCGTGTGTCCGTGTTGTCGATGCAAGTTTAAGAAGTGGCAAACACGAGAAGGTGCAATCGAACATCTTCTTGTGAAGCCTTTCTCGGAAGCATATACATTCTGGGGAGTTCATGGTGAGAAACATGGGATGAGATATGAGGATCATCTTCCTCGAAGCTCACAAGTAGTAAATCAAGATGATCCGGTTAATGAAGCTGTTCACGATGCTTTTAGTGTTCAAGACGACAACTTCACCATAGAAGTTCAGGTTGCAGAATTGGTTTTCTCAGGTACTTTCCTTTAAAACCTCGCTTATAAAGATTGTTTATGTCGTCTAAGACAGATGAACAAATGTGATGGCATGAAACTGACAAGAATGAAGATGGTAAACTCAGACATCCACAGGATGGTGAAGCGTGGAAAGCGTTCAACTCAGACTTTCCAGAGTTCGCAGCAAACCCTAGAAATGTTCGTCTTGCTTTGGCCACCGATTATTTTTACTTCGTTTAGAAATCTTAGCACAAGCTATAGTATGTGGCCAGTTGTTTTGATACCCTACAACTTGCCCCCTTGGATGTGTATGAAACAAAGCTCCTTCATTATGTCCATGATCATTCCAGGCAAAAGGCACTAGGAAATGACATCGATGTGTATCTCCAGTCGCTTATCGCGGAATTGGTGGAGTTGTAGAATGTAGGTGTTGAGACATATGACGCGCACGAGAAGCCACTATTCAACTTGTTGCGGCCTTGATTTGGACGATAAGCAACTTTCTTGGCCTGGGAACATTATCCGGGTGAAATATGCCTACCGGCCTTGTGTGTCCGGCTTGCAATTTTGACTCTGACTCAATGCGCCTTCCCTATAGTCGTAAGTGGTGCTTCATAGGTCATCGAAGGTTTCTCGATGGTATGCACAGATTTAGGTTGCAACGCAATCGTTTCAATGGGCAACATGAAAACAGAGGACCTCCTCAGAATTTATCTGGTACAGAAATCATATAGCAGCTTCAGGATGTTGAATTTGAGTATGGGAAAAAAGACGATTCAACAAAGGCCAAGACAAAGACTACTAGGGCTTCTAGTTCTACTCCCCAACAATGGCGGAAGATAAGTGTCTTCTTTGCTCTTCCATATTAGAAAGATAATGTGCTCCGACACAGTCTGGATGTCATGCACATTGAAAAGAATGTGTGCAACAATGTGTTGTACACGATTCTAAACGAACCAGACAAGTCAAAAGATCATCTTCAAATGAGGAAAGATTTAGGGAGATGAGAGTTCGTGGAGATGTGTGGCCAAATGAGCATGACAAATTTCAACCGGCAAAAATCACCCTGACAAAACCAAATAAGGAAATCTTCCTTGCAACATTGAAGGCTATAAAGTTCCATACAAGTACTCAAGCAACATTTCACAATGTGTTGACGTGCAGGCTCAGAAGGTTGCTGGGCTGAAGAGTCACGATTCACATATGCTTATGCAACAGTTACTCCTGTTGGCCATCAAAAATACGCTGCCTCTCTATGTGTCAATCGTTTTGGTTGAGCTGTGTTCTTTCTTCCAGAAGTTATGTTCCAAAGTTTTGATCGTGGAGGATCTCGACCAGCTGCAACAGAAACTCATTCTTATGCTATGTCATTTGGAGATGATCTTTCCTCCATTATTTTCACGGTCATGGTTCACCTGATAGTACACCTTGTTCACGAAACAAAGCTTGCTGGCCCAGTTCACTGCCGATGGATGTATCTTATTAAGAGGTACTCATTTAAAATTAATTACTTTAGATTACTTCCTAGTCACACATTTCAGCATTAATGTATCAACATTTTTCCTTCATTACTTTATAGGTTTCTTGGGAAACTGAAATCTTATGTGAGGAATAAGGCGTGGCCTGAAAGTTCAATAGCAGAAGGTTATATTAGGGATAAGGTCTTGTATTTTTGTTCTAGGTACTTTGATGACATTGAGATGTCATCCATTTGATCGCCTCGTGTAGACGATTGTCCTGAGCCAGAGCCAAAGCCATCAGCGACAAAGTTGTTAATCCCTTATATTGGTAAACCAGTTGGCGAAACTGAGAACTTAAAACTGACGACACTTGAGAAGTTTCAAGCACATAGACATGTCTTGATTAATTGCACTAAAGTTGAACCGTACCTTCAGTAAGGGTTGCACACAGATATATATTATCCTATATATTTCCTTATATTTTATACTCACATTTCATAGTCGTCTTCGAATGTTTAATTCCAAGGAATTCAGCAGTCGTGTCAAGCATCAAATGAGGGCCCGTACATAGGCATCATCCAAAATTGATAGAAAGGTGCACGGAGAATTCTCAAGTTGGTTTAGGAGGAGAATAATGAATGACCACAACCCACACTCACCAGAATTCAGAGCTCTCACACTTGGCTCACTTGACCATGCCCAAAGATTTATGGCACACAATGTCAATGGTTTCAAGTTTTGTACTGTTTCACAAGATCAGAGATTGCTAACCCAAAACTTGGGGTATATGGGACATTTAGGACAAGGAGTTATGCGAGCAGCAGTGACGGGAACATGCAGTTCAGTGACCTCCCGTATTATGGAAAGCTACTTGATATGGTCAAGATAAATTACCAAGGTCGTTTCACCGTGACGCTATTCAAGTGTTTGTGGGCGAATACGACGACATCCCGAGGACTCACGACTGACGACTTAAGCATCACATCAGTGAATTTCTCCTGGCCTATTCACATCAATCAGTCTAGAGATGATGAGCTGTATATTCTTGCCTTAAAGGCCCAACTAGTTTATTATGTCATTGATGAGAGGCATAGGGATTGGAATATGGTGGTTCATCTAAAGCCTCGTGACCTTTACGACATGGGCGATGGTGATAATGTCGCCTATGAGAATGAGCCGTTCCAACCTGCCAATTTCAAAAACATCTTCCCAGACGGTGATGACAATTTACCTTTAGTTTTGTATGTTTATTAATATACGTTTTATGAAATAATAACATTTAACTAAAGTTTTATTTGTGTTCAAACATATTCAACTCACACGTAACATTTTCTCCATACTTTTTTGTAGGGATGGCGACGACGGTTGAGAGAAAAAATTATGCTTACGATGTAATCTATAATCTTAAAAAAATTTAAAATAAAAAATAGTATTTGTAGCGGTTAATAAACCACTACAAATCCAAAAAAAGGGATAAGGGTCTTAAATGCCATGGAAGTTTTCGCTTAGGAGCACTGGTAAGACGTGTAACATCCCGTCTTTTAAAATGTGATTTTGAAAGGGAATTATCAGAGCTTTGAAAAAGTTAATCAGAGTGGCATCGGAAAAGATTTTCTTTTTAAAACAAAATGAGTAACTGATAATCATCTATCGTTGGTGTGTCTGATACTAGTACAGTCATCCAAACATTTCAAGTATTCAGAACTAAAACTACAAAAACATCAGAAGACAATCCTCCGTCCGAGTCATCATGCGGCCTGCTTACCCTTGTCAGCGACTCTACCTCCTGCAGAACCAGAGGCTATGGTAAGAGCTGAGGTTTAATTTCCATTGAACCTCAGGAAACGGTTAACCTCATGCTTATGTAACAGTTATGTATGACAAATATTCATGACAATACAGTCTGCACTAAACCCAGTGCCACCACATATCCACATCAATCCAGTCTGCACTATTCACCAGTGCCACGATGGCCTATCGTGTCCTCAGCGCTAGGAAAACTCAACGGCGTTATCATGACTATAACCCGTATAAAGCTGTATGTGTATGAACAATTTTTATAACAGAATCCACAAATTTTCAAAAACAGAGTCTCAGACTATCTATCACATATAAGTATACAATAAGCATCAGAGTTAGTGTTACAGTACGCGTCTGTACCTTTGCTTGTCGAGCACGGTATGTTGTCGGTTGCGAGGCGATCTCAGGTTTCCTATGAGGGTAATATTGCATCTATTAATTCACAACCAATATCCCAATAGATATCCTAGACTCAAATGACTATTTTACCCCTGGTGTATTTATTATTTAATTATTTCTCTTTAAATTTCGGGAAAAAAAAACGCTGATGCAAATCTGGGCAGGTTTTCTGCTAACTTCGAAAACTCATAACTAATTCTAGAAAAATTGAAACGAGGATCCTTAAAATTCCCTGGAATCCTTAGGATGTCTAATTTCAAGGAAAAATAATAGATTTTGACCAGTTTACACGGTTCATTCCCAATTTTTAAGTTTTGAAAATCTGCCCAGAATTTTCCAGAAATTCGTAGTCCTAACTTTGGGAATTTTTATCTCTCTGTACAGAAATCATTTGGACATGTTCTTTACATATTTAAAAATCCCTATATGTCTACTTTAACCATGAAGTTTTCCAGAATTTTTCAACCATGTTTTCAACATAAAATATAAGCATTTTCATGACAGACTCAGAAATTCCAGAACCGATGAAATTTCGCCAGAACTTCGTTACTTCGGTGTTTCTCTTCCGGAAATTTTGCTAAAACCCTTTCTTAATTATTTTTTCAAAATAAAACTAATTTTAAACTCAGGAAAACATAAAAACAATTATTTCCAAAGGATTTAAAGATTAAACTACAAAATAACTAAAAACCCAAAAGCTAGAGCTCAAGAACTTACCTAGAACTTTGTTCTTCCTTTCTCCAAAGCTCCCACTCTCACTTTCTCTCTATATTTCAGATGTTGTTGCTTGTGAATTGGTGAGGACTCATGAACCCAAGGACCCCTATTGATAGTGGAGGGGTTAGGTAATCTTGTAATTAATTGGAACTTGTTCTTGGCAATTCTTGGCCCTTGGATCTAGGGTATTTTAGAGCTCAAATCCTAGCCCTTCCTTGACCCAAAACCGCCCCCCCTTTCTCTCTCCCTATCCTCTTCCATTTTATCCTAAAGTACCATATCCTCTTCCATTTTACTTTTGCAAATTATCCCATGTGTTTTAACAAATTGCTTCTTCTATTTTGCTTTTGTGTTGCACTTCAATAGGTAAAAATTCATTTGAGGATCCAAATGAAGTTTGATTCAAATTTTCTTTTTGCTTTTGAACTCTTGAAATTTTTGGCTTCATTTTGAGACCAATTTTGCCTATCTTTTCTATTGATTCCATTTCTTAAACAATTATGAAAATGACTTTGGTTATACTTGTTTTCATGCTTGATTTATGCTTGTTATGGTTCACAACTTAGTTTTCATACTTAGTTCATGGATTTCAAGATATGATTTAATTTGTATAGGTTTCATTAGCTTATACCTAGAATTATTTTTATGAACCAATTTAGTTATTTTAATTATCTTTTTCCTCATTGGTCCACCTCTTTTACACATAATCCCTTGCATCATTCCTTCCATCATCCCTTACATCACCTTATACTCTTCCAAAGCCTTGAAAGTCTTTAGATAGGGTTGTGAATCATCCTTTAGGTTTGTGACTCATCTCTTGCTTAGGTTAGTGACTCATGGTTGTTAGATTAGTGATTCATTCTTGCTAGGTTAATGACTCATGCTATAGGATTATGACTCATCTTGTGTAGTTGCTTCTTGAAAATTTTTCCTCTCCTCTTTTCCTCTCACAAAACCGCACCCCCTCCCCTTTTTATTATTTTTTTTGTTTTGTTAACTTTACAATATTTATGTGGAAATTCTTCATTGGTTGCTTCCTTATCTCATGGATTAAGCTTCATTAGAATTAATTAGGACCTTTGGATAAGCTTTGCAAGGTTAAATCTTGACCTTTGATTTTAATGTGAGATTATTAACTTTTCAAAGCTTGATTAAAGTTTAATTAACATTCTAATTAAAAGCCTAATTGTCTCTTGATTATTGCATAATTAGTGTTTAGGATATTTTATGACCATTGACAATTTATTTAATGCTAATCTAAAGCCATTATAGGTCTTTGAGTTTTAATTAGCTTAACTCATCTCTAGTTGGTGATTATTGGTGCTAATTGTAAATAATTAGCTAAACCTTCCATTAGTGTTAATTAATTGCCCTTTAAATGTTGGTAATATTCCCTTTAATTGTTCAAGCGTTTTGGTAATTTATTATGGCATTTTATGACTTAATATGGACTAGGTATTAATTCTAGGGTTTTAAAAAATCTAATTGCTTAATTAATTATGAATTTTTGAGATTTATGTCCTCTTTATTTAATCCCTTGATTAATTATGAAAATTTACATAATTATTTTGTTTAGGGAAAATATAAGTGTCTACTAATTCTTATTATGTTCTCCTATTTAATTGATGTAGTTCCCTCCTATTTCCTTACTCTTTCTTGGTCCTCCAAGAATCCTAATTTAATTTGGGAGATGTTTGTATTTTTATGGTACTTTATGACTCCAAACAAAATTTAGAAAAATAAAACATTGGCTACCTTAAATTCTAAAGAAAAATAATCTAATAGATAGAATAACTATATCTCAAAATTTGAGACCACATATTCACCTATTTTAAATAGGTGCCATCAAACAAAATATTGTAATTATGATAATTGTTAATTTGGGGTATTACAAGACAGAAGTTTTTTATGGACCAAAAATGCCACGGAAGTTCACAAGAAGTATCAATTTTGCCCTAGAAGTATCATTTTTGCCACGGAAGTTTTCATTGAGGAGCAATTTTGCCCCGAAAGTTTTCACTAAGAAGCAATTTTGTCCCAGAAGTTTACAAAACCTAGCAATTTTGCCGTTACGTCCCCAAATATTAAATTTGACTACTAAATCAGTCAAAGACCACATATGTCATGCCTTGAAAAGGTCGAACTTGGAGTCAGAGAAGGAGATCCTTCAGATGTTGATCTCAAGGCGGCCAGAATTTGTGAAGCCGAATTGGTCAAAGGGACTGAAAGATCTGTCACAAAACTCAAATGAAACGCAAAACGAGAAATGAATTGTTCCAAAAATTGGTTCAGTAAAACAAATCAACAGTAATAATATTTACGTTTGTATAAACTGATCATTTGCTTAGATCATAAGTGATGCTTCCTTTGGGTTTTGTGACAGTCGACCTTTCAATCCCTTTGACCAGTTCGGCTTCACAAATTCTGGCTGCCTTGAGCTGAACATCTCAAGGATCTCCTTCTCTGGCTCCAAGTTTGACCTTTTTAAGGCATAACATGTGTGGTCTTTGACTGATTTCATAGTCAAATTTAATATTTGGGGACAGAAGGGAAAAATTGCTCCTTAGTGAAAACTTCCGGGGCAAAATTGCTCCTTAGTGAAAACTTCTGGGGCAAAATTGCTCCTCAGCAAAAACTTCTGTGGCATTTTTAGTCCAAAAAAAATTCCATCTTACCAGTGCTCCTGAACGAAAACTTCCTTGGCATTTAAGACCCTTATCCCATCCAAAAAATCGCTACAAAACTATAATTGCTACCCAAAAAAAAATGCATCCTTAACCCTTACTAAATAAAACCGCTACAAAGTGATGCGCAGATATCAATATGAATATACCCCCACCAAACCACATTTAATATGCTTTCTACACATGTTTTCTCTCATATTTCTACGTTTTCTCAAAGAGGCTAAGTGTTTGAAGTAGATAAGTGTTGTTCAACCGGATCAAATAGGATGAGTATTGAAATATTTCCTTTTTCTTCTACCTTGATGATACTAACTTTTAGTAATTTACAATTTACATTACGAATATTTCTCAATTTTCTTTCTACTTTCACATACATTATTTCGTCTACTTTCACACTATAATACCCCAAAGTTTGTATTACTTTTAAATGTGATATTTTGGCCATTAGGACCTATTGAAAATAGGAAAGTATGTTGTCTCCAAATAGTAGTGTATTTATACTATTTCTTAAATAAGTTATCGGTAGAACTTAATAGGGCAAAATCCAACTCTCTAAATTTTAATTAGGAGTCGTAAAATAATATAAAATGCCATAAAAACACCTAAATTGATTAACTAAAATTTCCAACAATTGGAGAGCAATTAAATCCACACTTAAAGGTACATTGACACATAATGCATATATTATCAAAAATAAACCATAAAGGAGTATGAAGAGGCTTAAAATAATTAGAGGAGACTAAAAATAATTATTGGACACCAAAAATTAATCTTAATTGAATTAACATTCATAATTAACCTAGTGGCAAATATTAACAAACAATTTGAAGTATTTTTGGCTAAATTCTATATTAAAGCTTAACAAGGGATCAATAATTGAAACAATTAGATTTAGTAGGATCATAATTAAGTTGGTAAACAATAAAATCATTACAAACTAAACCTAATTAAACTAAATCAAGTAATAAGCAAGAAGAAATTAACTTAGGGCTTTTTACCACAACAATTCACATTGGACCAATTTTTGGTAGCCCAAATCCTTGCCAAACCCTTGCCCAAATAAACAAAAAATCCCAAAAGCAACCCAAAAACAAAAAGATGAAGGGGGGGGGGGGCACGGTTTTGTGAAGCTTCAAGGAGAAGGAGTTGATTTTGTCACATGGTCAAATGGTAGTCAAAAGCTTGTAAGATACAAAATACTATTCATTGCTTGATTCCCAAGTTCTTAAGCTTCTTGAGGAAGGAAGAAGAAAGAGAATAAGGGGGAGAGAGAGAGAGAGGGCAGATGAGGGGGAGTGAGTGGTGAGGATGTGATGTTCAATTAAAACCTAGATCCAATGGTTGAGATTAGCCAAGAGAGAAGTTGCAAAAATTTACACAAATGCCAAAGAGAATTCCTATAAATAGGGGCTTGGGGCATTCATTTTTCTTCACACCAAGCAAAGCAACACTTGCTTATTTGAGAGAGAGTTGAAGGAAAGCTTGAAGGAGTCCAAGCTTTAGGTAAGCAAAGTTCTTTAGTTTTGAGTTTTAAATTCATAGGTAGAAGTAGTTTTAATCTTTAAAATTCTAGAATAGTTTTATTTTCATAATTTTATGGTTAAAAATAGCTTTATCTCGAAAAATTAGTGAAGGAAGTGATTTAGCAAAATTTCCAGGTTAGAAACACTGTAGCAACGAAGTTCTGGCGAAAATTCGTCGGTTAGGCGATTTTTGAACGAGTCACAGAAAAGCATTGTTTTCATGTTGAAAATGTTATTGAAAAATTCTGATAAAATTCATGGTTAAAGTAGACATATAGGGCTTTCCAAATATGTAAAGAACATGTTGAAATGAGCTCTGTACAGGGAGAAAGAAATTCTCAAAGTTTATGCTTCGAAAATGCTGGAAATTCTGGGCAGAGGATGAACACGTGACATCTGGGAATGATTTTTGAATTCTGGGAAAAGCATGATATTTTTTCTGGAAAATAGAAATCCTAAGGAGTCCGGAAAATTTTACGGATCTTCGTTTCGATTTTTCTAGAATTAGTTATGATTTTTCGAAGATAGGCGAAATTCTGCCCAATAATTTCCAGCGTTTTTCCACGAATTTTGAAGAAATAAAATGATGGTTTAATGTATCAAGGTAGAATAGTCAGTAGTAGCCAAAATATATTTTAGGATATTATTTATAAATTAATAATGCAATATTCCTAATATAGGAAGACTGCAATCATTCTCTGATCAACGTCACACCAGAACCACGTACCGAAATTACCAACCCAGGTACGGACGCGTATTGTAACACTAACTCGGATGCTTATGGTATGCTTATATGTGATAGATAGTCTGAAACTCTATTTTGAAAATTGATCATACACATACAACCTGATACGGGTTATGGTTTTGATAATGTCGTTATGTTTTCCTAGCGCTGAGGACACGATAGGCCATCGTGGCACTGGAGAATAGTGCAGACTATAATAACATGCATATTGCAGTGGCTGTGTTATGTTATTATCTGAATATGAGAATATTGTATGTGATTATTGCTGTTTTACCATGGATATCTGTCATACATATTTGATACATAAGCATGAGGTTAACCGTTACCTGAGGTTCAATGATAATTGAACCTCAGCTCTTACCTTAGCCCCAGGACCCTCAAGTGGCCAGTCCGAAGAGAAAGGCAAGCAGGTGGCGTGAAGTAGCAGACGAGGGCTTCCGTTTTGAAATTTTTAAATTTTCTGTTTTTTTGGATATTCGTTCATATGGATGACTGTAATAGTACACAAATACACTTTGAATGAATGTCTTATCAGTTACTCATTTTCACAACTATTTCGATGCTCTGCTCTGATCAAACCTTTTGAACTATGATAACACTATTTCGAAAACGCTTTAGAAAACGGGGTGTTACACAAACACATTTTTTTGATAATTTAATATTATTTTAATCAACTCATAATTACTTGTTATTATACATACATAAATACATACATACATACATACATATATATATATATACATATACATATATATATATATATATATATATATATATATATATATATATTCTCGTTGTTTTACACCTATATGTGTAATACCCTAAAAATCTCACTTATTATACATGTCATACCTATTAAAAATAGGTGAATATGTGGTCTCAAATTTTGAGATGTGTTTATTCTATTTTTCTAGGTAGTTTTACTTAGGATTAGGGTGGCCATGACTTTCTAAAATTTTGTTAGGCATCATAAAATACCATAAAACATAATAAATACCACATTAACCCATATTTTATGTGGAATTTAAAAGAACAAATGAGTGTCATGGAAATCCTTAAATTAATCTAGGGAAATTAAAAACCATTAGAGATCAACTTAAGTTCCATAAAATTAAATAATTAAATAAACTCTTATAATTAATCTAAGCAACAATTTTTATAATTTATCAAGAGACTAAAATTTTCTTTAAAAAAAAAAACCCCTTAAATGATACCTAGTTCATATTTAATTTGTAAAGGCCATAAAATATTATCTAAAACACTTGAATACTTAAAAGGCAATTACCACCAATTAATGGGCAATTAAATTAACACCAATTAAATGTTTAAATAATTATTTACAATTAACCTTAATAAACACCAATTAAAGATATATTGAGCTAATTAAAATTCAAAGACCACTAGAGGTTTGCAATAAATTACCTATGGTCATAAAATACCGCAAACAATAGTAAAGCAATAATCAAGAGGCAATTAGGCTTTGATTAAGATATTAAGTAAATTTTAATTAAGTTCAAAAAGTAAATAATCTTAATTAAATACCAAAGGTCAAGATTTAACTTCATCTAAAGGCTCCAAATTAATGATAAAGCTTGATCCATGAGAAATGAAAGCCACCAAAAGCATAATTTCCCATATAAATGTGTGAAAACAAAAAACAAAAATTAAAAATAAGAGAAAAGGGAGGGGGACGGTTTTTGTGTGAAGGAAGGAAGGAGGAAATTTCCTAAAGCCATCAAAAAGACACATGCACATATGAGTCATGAGTCTAAACTTGGGTGAATCACCAACCTAAGCCATGAGTCACAAATCTAAATATGATGAGTCATGAAGCTTCATAAATGCATGAAGACTTTAGAAGGGAAATGGAAGAAGCAAGAGGGGAGAGTGTGTGTATGTGTGTGTCGTGTATTATGTGTGTATATGGTGTGTGTGTGTATGTGTGTGAAAAGGGGAAAAAGGAGAGATGTGAGTGTAGTGTGTAGAGCAAGAGTCAAAGAGACTACCAATGGAAAATTAAATAATAAACCAAATTAAATTAATCCATAAACTTTGTTCTAGATATAAACTTACAAAAACCTATACAAACTAAATTATATCTTGAAATCCACTAAGTATCAAATCTAAATTGAGATCAATAACAAGCATAAATCAAGCATGGAAACAAGTATAACCAAAGTCATTTCCTTAATTGTTGAAGGTTGAAACCAATAGAAAAGATAGGCAAATTTGATCTCAAAATGAAGCTTTCAAGAATTCAAAACCAATGAGAAAATGTGCATAAAACTTCATTAGGATCCCCAAATGTATTTTTATCTAGGGAAAAACAAAGCCAAGAAGAGAAGGAAGAGGAAGTTGTGATGTGGAAGCCAAGTGGAGTAGGTCATCAATGACCTCATCAAGGAGGTGTGTCATCAAACAATGGAAGAGGTTAGAAGGGTAAGGTGTAAGGCTAGGATTTGAGCTCCCAAATACCCTAGATCCAATGGCTAAAAATCAAGATGAATTAGGTTTGAATTATTTACCAAACTTGCCACACCATTTGACTATAAATAGGGGTCCTCGGCTTCATGAATTCTCACCAATTCACAAAGCTACAAGCCATATAGAGAGTGTTGAGAGTGAGAGCAAGGAGGTTCTTGAGGAGTAGCAAAGCCCTTTGGTAAGTTTTCTAGCTCTAGTCTTTAAGTTCTTTGAGTTTTAGTTTTAATTTCTTAGCTAGAAGTAGTTTAGACCGTAAATATTTTAGAGTGGTGTTATTTTCATGTTTTTATCATCAAAATTAGATTTAATTCAAAAAAAATGATGAAGGAGAAACTCTGGCAAAATTTCCAAAAGAGTATGATCAAAGTAACAAAACTCTGGCGAAATTTTGTCGGTAGGCGATTTCTGAAATCAATCATAAAAATGCCGATATTTTATGTTCAAGATGTTGTTGAAAAATTCTGGAAAAACTCATGATAAAATTAGACATATAGAGCTTTCCAAAGATGCCAAGAAATTGTCAAAATGAATTTCGTACAGTGAGATAAAAATTCCCAAAGTTAGGGCTACGAATTTCTGGAAAATTCTGGCAGAAGTTCAAAACTTAAAAACTGGGAATGAACCATAAAATCTGGGTAAAGGATGATATTTTTCCTGAAAAATAGACATTCTAAGGATTCCAAAGAATATTATAGATCCTCGTTTCGATATTTCTAAAATTAGTTATGATTTTTCGAATATAGGTGAAATTCTGCCCAGATTTGCACCAGCGTTTTTTCACGAAATTTTGAGAAAATAAAGTGGAAAATAAAAACCCCAAGGGTAAAATGGTCAGTTAGGGCTAGGATATCTATTTGAATATTGTTTGGGAATTAATGAATGTGATATTACCCCCATAGGATATCTGTTCACGCAACCTGATCGACTCACGTACCGTGAACACCGACAAAGGTACGTCCGCGTACTGTAACACTAACTCTGATGCTTATTGTATGCTTATATGTGATAGATTAATTCATGAAGTAATGGACAAGGCTTGGTCTTGGGTCATGCACTGTGGCTAAGTTATGGGACTTAGTTCACATGTTTATACATACAGCTTTACACGGGTTATAGGCATGATAACGCCGTAAAGTTTTCCTAGCGCTTAGGACACGATAGGCCATCGTGGCACTGGTTAGTGTAGACTATAGAAAAAAGAATGATGAATATGCAGTGGCGGTGGTTTATTTCTGGTATATGATTATTGCTGTAATGTCATGAATATCTGTCATATATACCTGTACATAAGCATGAGGTTACCCGTTACCTGAGGTTCAATGATAATTGAACCTCAGCCCTTATTATAGTTTCAGGGTATGGAGGACTGAGGACTGAAAATAAGAGACAAGGGAAAACAGTGCGCATAAGGACTCGACTGAAGCCTCTCTTAGAAACATATTGTCGCCGCTAGAATTTTTTTGTATTCTCTGGTAATTGTATTGGTGTTATTGAAATACGTCACAGCCAACATTGTACCACGGATTTATCAGTTACTCAGTATTTTAAATTGCTCCGATACTCTACTCTGATCAAACTATTTTGAAAAACGTTTAGAAAATTGGGATGTTACATTTTGAAATTGGGATGTTACAATATGTATTACCTCATATAATCAAATATCATATTTTAACATCATTTATTTCCACTAAAAATATAAATGATTAATAATACAATATATATCTAATTACTGTAATGATTTTTTTTAAAAAAATCGAATTTTATACATTTGCAGCGGTTATTAAACCGCTACAAATATGAAGAAAAATTAAAAAAATGCGCGAAAACTTTTTTCAAAAATATGAGGGAAATGTTTCGTAGCGGTTTACAACCACTACAAATATGAACACAAATCTGAAACAGATGGCAAAAATTTTCTCCAAAAAAATGGTGGGAATGATTTGTTACAGTTAGAAACGCTACAAATATTAAAAGAATAAAATTGGCGGAAAAACTTTTTTGTAAAAATTGGTGGGATTATTGCTACAAATTTTTTTGAAAGTTTAGTGCATTTTTTTTTTTCATAATTAGTAGCTATTACTTATCTGCTACAAGTCTGGTTTTTTTCAATTTGTAGCGGGTTTTTGACCGCTACTGATGTAGCAAACAAGACGTAAGCGTAGCCTTAGATAATGGTGGTCATTTAAAACTGCTACAGATACAGTAGCGGTCAAAGTATATGTAGTAGCGGTTTTTTATAACCGCTACAAAGCAGCTTGCCAAGGTATATGTAGTAATGAGCAGAGACTCGGATAGACAAGCACTAGTGATGATTTTTAATAGTTCTAGCTAGCCAAGGGGAAATGGAAAAAATCAAGACAAAAGTGCACTTTTAGTTGATCTAAAATAAATTAGTATTTTGGAAAAATCTAAATTAAATCTAATTGAAACATAAAAATCTAAATTTACATGTACACTTTTAACAAATTCCTAATAAGTTCAAGAAGCATTTTTTAAATTACGAATTTCTAGATGTTGTAAAGACACTACAATGTCCCTCTATAATTAGAAAGTTTAAGAGGTTCACATATTTTTTAAATGAAATTATTATAAAATCAACTGGGTTTAATTTTTATTATCGCTAATATATATTTATAAGCTAGCTAGGTTGTGTAATTTATAAGTTAAACTTGTAAATATTAATCCTTTTATGATTTTTTAGTATTAAATGAAATTCAGGAGATTTTATTTGTATTTAATTTTTGGGTTAAAGAGTGTTTTTCCTTGTTTTTTAACCAAAACAAAGAGTTGTTTTCCCTTAAACTATTTTGGCATGAACATTACGTACAGTAAACTATTAAATAATGCCATGCCACCTCTAAAGTATTAAAAATTGTACAATATTAAACTTTTTTTGAGTAGTTGTCTTGTAAATTAGAGAAAAAGTCTTAGAATATCAAAAGTAAATCCTCTAAGAAAAATAATACTAATTAAGTCACAACAATTACAAATAAATATCAAGGACTAAATGTTATTTCTTACCCTCATAAAAGGAAAAAAAAAAACACCATTTTAACGGAAAAGGGGTACTTATTTATAATTCTTTTTTAGTATTTTTGCCATAATTTTTCCACGTAAACTAACGGTCAAAATAACCCCTCTTCTTAATATAATTTAGAGATGACACTGTATCGCTTGATAGTATAAAAGATAGTCAATACTCCAGAGAGAATAAATTAAGGAAAAAAATAGAAAATAATATTTAATTTTTTTTTCAATGAAAGGCCTAGGGATGATTCTTAAAAAAAAAAAAAAAATCTATCTCAAATGGAAAAATTGGTTAAAATACCTCTTTAAGAATTTTATTGCTCCTAAAACTTGATATGTTTTCATACGTGACTAGTGCAATTTCATATTCTTAGACAGCCGGATAACTCATACTTCTGGTCTCCTTCCTCTACTGCGGTATGCTATATTTCTTCTTGATCACTTTCTTTAATATGTGCTTTCTGTTCATGAGATTCTTAAAATTTTCCGTTTACAAGATTATCTCTCGCCCTAGTTTCTTGGTATGGATTCTTTAAAATATTCAATTTCTCAAATGGAAAAATTGGTTACCTCTTTCCAATTAAATGTGCATTCTTAGGCCCTGTTTGGTACATGAAAAATTTGAGGAGGGAAAGGATCTTAGAGGCAGGAAAAGAAGGGAAGGAAAGATTTTGAAAGATGGCTTGAGGAAAGATGAGTTGTTTGGTAAATTAAAAAATGTCTATTTTACCATCAAAAGTAATTAATTCAAAATAATAATAAAAAAATGCTAATGTTATGAAAATAAAGATAAATCTGAGATAAAAGAGTAAGAGATAAAGAAGAGAGATAGGGAGAAAGATAGAAGTAATTCTCATCCAATTGTGTTTCTACAGCTTGTATACTACTTCTATTTATAAGAAAACTTGGTGAATACATTTACTTGGAGAGAAAGTAAACTTGGGGAACAAGTAAAACAAACTTGGGAAACAAGTTTGTTGGCTTGAAGGGCAAGCAACTTATCTCTTGCCTTGAAGAGCAAGCAACTTGTTGGCTTAGAGAGGAAGCTTCTTGAGTCATGGACATCCACATAATTAATATTCATAACACTCCCCTTGGATGTCCATTATAAATGTACCTCGTTAAAAACTTTAAATGGGAAAAACCCTAACTAAAGAAAAGAGTACAACATTCATTGATACGCTGTATAAAGCTGCCTCATTAAAAACCTTTCTAAGAAACCCCAGTGAGGCAAAACCTAGATAAGGGAAAAAGAATACAACGTGTATTATCCCCCTTCTTAATTACATAAGATTTGCTCCCTCTGATGACTACATTACTTTCAATATCTTTTGAGCATATCTTCTTTTCGGTCATCAAACATTCTATTGCATACTTGTAAGAACCAAATACTTCCAGCAAAATCATAATAATACTAACATGATTTCTAAGTATTCTTATAAGATATATCTAGATGCATATCAACAGATATTCATTAAAACGATTACATCATACATGCTCTGATAACTTTAAGTCATTCAAAACTTATTAAATGTTGTTCTCAAGAACTTTGAATTTATATGCTTCTGGCATCTTGAGTCTTTCAGGGACATGCACTACTGGCACTCTTAGATCCTTTGAAGATTCTTATGCAATCTTCATAATTTAGTAAGCTACATGCATATGCTAGATAACAATATCTAATAGACGCATATTTATCATTCATAAATTGCCAAATTTATCATATCCACCACAAAATCATATATCCCAATTTGGACTTCAGGTCTTTAACTATCATAATATGATTATATTTACGTCATTCTCAATTTTACTTATCCTCTTGGCCAATAATCTTTATATAATATCCTTATTTGTTCATGTGATATCATCATTAAAATTGTTGTCGACAACTTTATCATTTCGGTTCTATTTTTCCAATTTGATATAACAATATTAATATTACTCAAGTACTTGAACCTCTCTTGAGGTTTTGCAATAAGTTATGTCTCGATACTCTTTTGGAATACCTACCTCCTTAATATGATTATCTTAAATATTGCTCCAATTTATCTATAACGTTTATATTTGGAACCGAATAGATACTCATGCTTCAGGCATGTAACTAATTGGAGCATTTTTAGCTGGAATATGAGATTTAATAAATCTCATTTAGGTCAATAATTCTATCTAGCAAATATATCATAAATGCATAACCTGATGAACTTTTGGTTCATACTTCTTTATTCGAGGAAATATATTTTGCTATAATGTATTCCATGTATACTTTTTTCCAGCTATTCAATTTCTCTCCCTCATGTAATACCCTAAAAATCCTATTTAGTATAACCACTAAATGATACCTATTAAAGTAGGTGGATATGTGGTCTCAAAGATATTATGGTTTATCTAATTTAAAATTAGAGAATTTTCTCCTAGAGTTAAATAAACCAAAACAACTCAAATACTCTAAGTTCATTTAGGGATTATAAAATACCCTATAAATTTTCATATTGAAGCATAGTTCATATTTAAATTTTAAAAGGGGCATAAAATGTTATTGAAATATCAAACAAATTAGAGGAATGTGTCAATAATTGATTGGACAAATAATTGTACATTAATTAAAGTAATTGCATTAATTTTTGCAATTAATTATTGAATCTTCTTAGGAACCATAAAATATCATAAAATCCAAGTAATTACTAAATTAAAATATGGTTCACATGGAATTAAAAGGACCAATAAGGAACTATGGAGAATACTTAAACAAGATAGGAGAAAAATAATAAATAGTTAGGTATTCATTAAATTAAATAACTATGCCCAATCTTCATCAAGGAATTGATTATAATACCCCAAAATTTGTATATCTCTTGAATATAATATTTTGGCCATTTAGGACCCATTTAAAATAGGAGAGTATGTTATCTCCAAATTAGTAAGTATATTTATTCTCGAATAACTTGTCGGTAGAACTTAATAGGGCAAAATACAACTCCCTAAAGTTTTATTAGGGGTCATAAAATATTGTAAAATACCATAAAAGCCCTTAAACCAATTAAATGGAATTTCCAACAATTTAAGAATAATTAAACTCACAATTAGTGATATATTGTCATATAATTCACATATTGGCAAAGTTAAGCCGTAAAGGGGTAGGAAGAGGTCTAAAATAATTAGAGGACACTAAAAATAATTAGTAAACATCAAAAAAATTAATCTTAATTGAATTAACATGCAAAATTAATTTAATGATAAATATTTATAAACAAATTGCAATATTTTGGCTAAATTCAACAATAAAGCCTAACAAGGGATCCACAATTGTAACAATTGGACTTAGTAGGATCAAAATTTAATTGGTAGTCAATAAAATCATTTCAAATTAAACTTAATTAAGCTTAATCTAATAATAAACAAGAAGAAATTAATTTAGGGCTTTTTGGCACAACAAAAACTCAATTGGATCATTTTTGGTAACCCAAACAATTGCCCAAACCACCAATAAAGCCCAAAACAACAACCCAACCCTAAGGACCAGAGGAATTTCGGTTTTGAAGGCTTCAAAGGGAAGGAATTGAGTTTCAAACACATGTGTCAAAAATTGTCAAAGCTTCTAGAAAACAAAACACTATTTATGGCTTAAAATGCAAGTTTGTCTTAGCTTCAAGGAGAAGGAAGAAGAAAGAGAAGAGGGGAGAGAGAGAGAGAGGGCAGATGAGTGTGTGTGTGGTGAGGATTTAATTTGTCAATGAAGCCCTAGATCCAATGGTGTTTAATTGACAAGAGCAAAGTTGCATTTTATTACCAAATTGCCCAACCTTTTCCTATAAATAGGGACCCAAGCTCTTCACTTTTCTTCACACCAAGCAATACAACATTTGCTTACTTGAGAGAGAGTTGAGAGAGCTGAAGGGAAGTCTTGAAGGAGTTCAAGCTCTAGGTAAGAAAAGTTCTTAGTTTTTGAGTTTAAATTCATAGGTAGAAGTAGTTTTAATCTTTAAAATTCTAGAATAATTTTAGTTTCATGTTTTTATAGTTTAAAATAGCTTCATTTTGAAAATTCAGTGAAGAAAGTAGTTCTGCAAAAATTCCCAGGTCAAGAACAAGTAGTAACGAAGTTCTGGCGAAAATTCGTCGGTTAGGCGATTTCTGAACTAGTAACAGAAACACTCATATTTCATGTTGAAAATGCTATTGAAAAATTCTGAGCAAATTCATGATAAAAGTAGACATGTAGAGGTTTTTAAATATGTAAAGAGCATGTTGAAATGATCTCTGTACAGTGAGAAATAAATTCTCAAAGTTTATGTTGCGAAAATGCTGGAAATTCTGGGCAGAGGATGAGCACGTGAAAGCTGGGAATGATTTTTGAATTCTGGGCAAGGCCTGATATTTTTTCTGGAAAATAGACATCCTAAGGAGTCCATAACTTTTTACGGATCTTCGTTTCGATTTTTCTAGAATTAGTTGTGATTTTTCAAAGATAGGCGAAATTCTGCCCAATATTGTCCAGCGTTTTTCCACGAATTTTGAAGAAATAAAATAATGGGTTAGTGTACCAAGGGTAGAATATTCAATAGTGGCCAAAATATATTCAAGAATATTATTTACAATTAATAATGTAATATTCCTATGATAGGACGTCTGCAAACGTGTACCGATCACCGACATACCGGAATTATTAACTCAGGTACGGACGCGTACTGTAACACTAACTCTGATGCTTATTGTATGCTTATATGTGATAGATAGTCTGAAACTCTGTTTTGAAAATTGATCATACACATACAACTTAATACGGGTTATGGTTTTGATAATGCCGTTAAGTTTTCCTAGCGCTGAGGACACGATAGGCCGTCGTGGCACTGGAGATAGTGCAGACTGTAATAACATACATGTTGCAGTGGCCGTGTAATGTTATTACGTGAATATATGAATATTGTATGTGATTAAATGCTGTTTTGCCATGGATATCTGTCATACATATTTGATACATAAGCATGAGGTTAACCGTTACCTGAGGTTCAATGGTAATTGAACCTCAGCTCTTAACATAGCGTCAGGGTCCGGAGGAACCAGGACCAGGGACAAGGATAAGGAGCTAGCGCAAGGACGAAGACAGAGAAATTTTTATTTCAGCGTTATCTTGTTGTACTATTTTCAAACTACTGTACCGCTGTGTAAGCAACCAAATACTACAACAGTGAAGGTTTTTATCAGATACTCGCTCTTTTGAAATTATTTCGATGCTCTACTCTGATCAAATAGTTCGAAAACGTTTTAGAAAATTGGGATGTTACACCTCATGTTGAGAAAATAATGTCAAATATTAATTGACTAATCATACAATATAAGTCTCCTTAATGCATTTGTTTCCTTTAGAAACACCATTTTGTTTCATATAGAGACAAATAAGAAGAAGAAGGTCCTTATACAACATTTATCTCAACTTTCTTTTCATATTCATTTATGTGCATTGTGGTGGATTAATAATTATTGCACATTCAAACTTTATAAGATGGAATTTGTCTGGCTCCTGACCTAAAGCCAATTATATCGGGAGAATTTTGTTGGCTTATATAAATGTTGCTATATAACATCTAATATGTAAACATAAAATTTTGTTCTCATAAGCTTTCATCCAACTTATTTATGGAGGCTTTAATATATGATTCCTGGATCATATATGTAACATCCCGCCTTTTTAAATGTGGTTTTTAAATGTGATTATCAAAGTTTCAAAGAAATTAATCAGAGTGTCATCGGAAAAGATTTTCTTTTTAAAATAACAACTTAATCAGAGCATCAGAGTAAACTTTTTTCTTTAAAAGAGCGAGTAACTGATATACATTCCCTGTTGTTGAGTCTGGTTGCTATTACAGTGGTACTAATCTCTGAATGTTTTCGATTACTATGACCCCTAGGTACTTCTTTGCCCGTGCCCTCTTGTGTGCTATTCATCCTTGCTCTTGTCCCGGTTCCACCAGTATCTAAGACTATGAGTTGGGGTTCAATTCCCATTGAACCCCAGGTAACGGTTAACCTCATGCTTATGTACAGTTATGTATGATAGATATTCATGATAAAACAACAATATCCATATTCAATATTCATTTCTCAAAGATAAAAACACAACCATCAAATATCCATATATATTTACCACAACCTGTTTGCACTCTTCACCAGTGCCACGATGGCCTATCGTGTCCTCAGCACGCTAGGAAAACTCAAACAGCATTACCAAAACTGTAACCCGTATAAAGCTATATGTTTAAATAATTTGCAAAGCAGAGTCATAGTTTATGAGCATATCTATCACATACAAGTGTACCATAAGCATCAGAGTTAGTGTTACAATACGTGTCCGTACCTTCGTTGGCGATATCGGTACGCTGTCGCTCGGACCGTGATCACGTTTACCCTATAATGGTAATATCGTATTTATTAATTCACAAATAATATTCTAGAAGGTATCCTAGTCACTAATGACCCTTTTTACCCTTGGTAGGTTTATTTTTCAACTTATCCTGTAATACCCTAAAGTTCATAATCGTTATAAACATTATATTTTGGCTTAATTAAAGATCAATAAAGGTTTAATATTAGTACAGAGATCATAATTAATTTGATCACACTGTTTAGCCTTGTAACATCTGAAACACTATACTAAGATGATAACTTGGATTAAATTATCATCCCCTAAAGATTCAATATATATGGCGAAAATTCAATAATAATAAAGAGGCAAATCCAACTATTAAAATTAAAGCATAAAATGAACAAAAAGAAATGAAGGAAGAAGGGGACGTTTTTAGCTTGTGGAGCAAGAAACACAAATTCAAACACATGCAAAGGCTTATGGATGAAGTTGGAACCTTCCAACTTTGAAAGCAAGTTACTTGGAGAACAAGTCACCAAGCTACTTAGTGAGCAAGTTACTGGGCGGACGAGGTTACTGGGCGGACAAGTTACTGGGCGGACGAGGTTACTTGGCGAGCAAGTTACTGGGCAGACGAGGTTACTTGGCGGACAAGTTACTGGGCGGACGAGGTTACTTGGCGGACAAGTTACTGGGCGAACGAGGTTACTTGGCAAGCAAGTTACCTGGCGGACAAGTTGTAAAACTTGGAGAGCAAGTTAGGAAGACTTGGAGAGCAAGTCAGGAAAACTGGGAGAGCAAGTCGGGAAGACTTGGAGAGTAAGTCGAGCAAGTTGGGAAAACTTGGAGAGCAAGTAAGAATTGGCTAGAATGCTCTAGAAGAAGTCAACAACTTGTTGATTAAGCTAGGGTTTTCTAAACACAAATAACACCTAAGCCTTGCTTATGTCATCAAGATGACATCATAAGGATGACATCACAAGAACACATGAAGGGTGTAGATTTAAACTTCTTCATTAAGTTTAGATCTAATGGTTAGGATTTAAGAAGAGGCTTGTTGAAGAAGTTGGGAATTTTCCTATAAATAGGAGGCTTCCCCTCCTCATTTCTTCACACCATCACCACATACACCTCTAATCCTTTGATTAAGACAGTGAGAGTGAGAGTTCTCTTGGGGCTAGAAGGAAGAAGCAAGAGTCTTCAAGAGGTAAGCTTGTTCTTAGTTTTATAGTTTTTAGTTGTTCTTAGTAGTTTTTAATATAGATGTTAGTTTAATTTAGTAAATAGGTAAAGTGATTCCCCATATTTGTTTTCAAGCCTTATTGCATCAAAAAGATGCCTGACAAGGTGGAAACATGTTGGGGAGTGACTTTTAGGATTAAGGGAACAAGTTAGAGTAAGATGAAATAAGTCTAGAATTGCTGGATTTTGGGAGTCAACTGGATAGGGGGCATTATTTTCTGTATCAAATGATCTTTAAAAATCACAAAATTTTCCAGAAATAAAGTAGACATATAGGGCTTTCCAAATATATAAAATATGTAACGTTTTGATCTCTAGACAAGGAGATATGAATTTTTGAAGATTAGGCTATTTTTCTAGGCGAATTTCTGGGCAGAGGATGAACACGTGAAATCTGGGAGTTATTTTTGAATTCTGGGCAAAGTCTGATATTTTTTCTACAAAATAGACATCCTAAGGAGTCCGGAACATTTTACGGATCTTCGTTTTGATTTTTCTAGAATTAGTTATGATTTTTCGAAGTTAGGCGAAAATCAGCCTTAAATGCTGATAATCAGCGTTTTTATCCGAAAATTCAAAGGAAATAATGGAAAAATAAATACACCAGGGGTAGAATAGCCAATTGTGGATAAGATATCTTTTAGTATATTATTTTTGAGTTAATAGACGCGATATTACTCTTATAGGAAGTCTGCAATCGTTTTCTGATCGACGTCATACCGAAACCACCGACTCAGGTACGGACGCGTATTGTAACACTAACTCTGATACTTATGGTATGCTTATATGTGATAGATACTCTGAAATTCTGTTTTTGAAAATCGATCATACACATACAGCTTGATACGGGTTATAGTCTTGATAACACCGTTATGTTTTCCTAGCGCTGAGGACACGGATGTACACCGTGGCACTGGTGAATAGTGCAGACTATAATAACATGCATATTGTAGTGGCTGTGTTATGTTATTATCTTGAATATGAGAATATTGTATGTGGTTATTGTTGTATTGCCATGAATATCTGTCATACATATTTGATACATAAACATGAGGTTAACCGTTACCTGAGGTTCAATGGTAATTGAACCTCAGCTCTTATCATAGCGTCAGGGTTCGGAGGAACCAGGGCCAAGGACAAGGATAAGGAGCCAGCGCGAGGACGAAGACGGAGAAATTTTTATTTCGACGTTATTTTATTGAACTATTTTCAGACTACTGTACCGCTGTGTAAGTAGCCAGATACTACAACAGTGAAGGTTTTATCAGATACTCATTCTTTTGAAATTATTCCGATGCTCTACTCTGATGGAAAAGGAAAAAAAAATTATTCCGCTTTTGAAAATTGGGATGTTACATATCCACTTTAATTCTCAAAAACGCTGGTTCTGAAATTCTTGAACAGATTTTTGCCTAACTTCGAAAAATCATAACTAATTCTAGAAAAATCGAAACGAAGATCCGTAAAATTTCCCGGACTCCTTAAGATGTCTAGTTTCGAGAAAAAATATCATTTTTCACCCAGAACTCAAGAACAACTCCCAGATTTCATGTGTTCATACCCTGACCAGAAATTCGCCCAGAATTATAGCCTATTCTTCAAAAAATCATATCTCCTTGTCGAGAGATCAAAACGTTACATATTTTATATATTTACAAAGCCCTACATGTCTACTTTATTTCTGGAAAATTTCGTGATTTTTAAAGGTCATTTGATTCATAAAATAATGCTCTCTATCCAGTTAACTCCCAAAATCCAGAAATTCCTGAATTCTTTTATCTTACTCTAGCTTATTCCCTTAATCCTAAAAGTCACTTCCCAACATGTTCCCACCTTGTCAGACATCTTTCGATGCAATAAGGCTTGAGAACAACTATGGGAAATTACTTTACCTATTTTCTAGATTAAAACTAACAATTCTACTAAAAACTACCTAGAATAACTATTAAGAACTATAAAACTAAAAACTAAAGACAAGCTTACCTCTGGAAGACTCTTGCTCTTCCTTCTTCTTGCTTCACTCCACTCTTGTTTAGAATGGTTTTTGGTGTGAAGAATGAAGTGAACCCAAGCCTCCTATTTATAGGTGAAGATCTAGGATACAAATGGAATTTAATTTTGCCCATCTCTCACCCTAGCCATTGGATCTAGACTTAGTAAAGAAGTTTTAATCCTCACCCTCCATGTGTTCTTGTGATGTCATTTGGATGACATAATCAAGGCTTAAGTGTCATTAACAATTTTAATTAACTTTTAATTGTATTTCACTAGACAAAAATTCATTTGGGGTTCTTAACAAAGTCTTAGGCTAGTTTTCTCTTTGGTTTTGTAATCTAGAATGTCTTGGCTTCATTTTGAGACCAATCTTGCCTATCTTTTCTATTGGTTCCAATTCTTAAACAATTATGAAAATGGCTTTGGTTATACTTGTTTTCATGCATGATTTATGCTTGTTATGAATCTCAATTTAGTTTTCATACTTAGTTCATGGATTTCAAGATATAATTTTGTTTGTATAGATTTTCATTTATTTTATGTTTAGGATTTGTTTTCTTGAATTTTCCTAATTATGCAACTTTCTAATTTCTCATTGGCCCTCATCTTGACTTTCTCTCTTGGACTCACAACATTAGCATGCACAACACTCCCTTTTCACACTACACACACACATAAGCACAACAATTACATCATCACATGCATCATCTTATCCTCTTCCATTTTTTCCCAACAAGTCTTCATGCATTTATTTGATTTCATGACTCATCCATTAGTTTGATTTCATGACTCATCCATTAGTAGAGTTGTGACTCAACACTTAGGTTCATGACTCATGCTTATTTAGGTTTGTGACTCACCTTTTAGGCTTATGACTCACTAATTCTAGCACAATATCCTCTTCCTTGTATTAAATTCCTTCTTCCAATTTGTCCCCTAATTTATTATCTCATGTGCATGCTTTAATAATATCCAAATATTACAAACTCATCTCTTTTTCCCTACACACATACACATACACGTATACACACATTCACCACCTCCCCTTCATCTTTTTTTTATGTTCAATGTGTGTTTTATTCATCTTACAAAATCAAGAAGAAAGTCCTCCCATTGGTTGATAAACTTTCACAAGGATTTCACTTCATTAAAGCCTTAGGATTGAATTTTGCTAGATTTAATCCAACCCTTTAATTTGTGTTAATCTCTTATTGGTCCAATTAATTTTATAAGGATTAAGAACATTTTCTTGATTTATCATTGGCTAATCCAATTTCACAAGGATTAAGCTCTATAATTTATTTAAGCCCTTAGATTGGCTTTATGTGGTTAAATCTTGACCCTTAGATCATAGTTGATTTTATTGACTTTTCAAAGCTTGATTAAAGCTTAATTAACTTCTTAATCCAAGGCTTAAGTGTACCTTGATTATTGTATTATTGACTTTTAGGGTAGTTTAAGATCATTGTTAATCTATTTTATGCTAATCTCATCCCTTATTGGTCTTTAATTCTTAATTAGCTTAACACATCTTTTATTGATGACAATTTGTATTAATTGTAAATAATTAGCTAAATATTCCCTTAGTGTAATTTTAATTGTTCATTAAGTGTTGGTGATTACCTTTTAATTGTTCAAGTGTTTTGATAATTCTTTATGGCCTTTTATGAATTAAATATGAACTAAGTATTAGTTCTAGGGTTTTAGAAAATTTGGTCTCTTAAACATTTATAAAATTGGTGTTTAAAACCCTTTGATTAATTATGAAAATTAATACAATTATTCCAATTATTGCAAATTTAATTGTCCCTTAGTTGTTAGTAATTTCTCCTAATTGGTATACGTATTTTCAGGCCATTTAATTATCTCTTATGATTAAATTAGGATTACACTTAGTTTAAGAGACTTTAGAGTATTCTATAATAATTTATGATCCCTTATGTAGTTTTTAAAATTGGGTTTTGCCCTATTTAAATTCTAGAGAAAATTTGCCCAACATATTCTCCTATTTTTAATAGGTATTATTTGCCAAAATATAATATTTTCAATGACTATGAATTTTTAGGGTATTATATTTCTCCAAATTTATTTATGTATTTCCATAACTCTTTCTTGCTCCTTTTGATCCTACAAGAACCCTAATTTAATTTGGTAATTGTTTGTATTTTTATGATATTTTATGATCCCTAGAAAAATTCAATCATTGATCACCTTAATCCTATATAATGGTTTCCTAGAAATTAGAATAATCATACCTCATAATTTGAGACCACATATTCACCTAGTTTAAATAGGTGTCATTTATCAAAATATTGTAGTTATGAAAAATTATAATTTTTGGGGTATTACATTTCTCCCCCCGTTAAATAAAATTTCGTCCTCGAAATTTACTCTATACCGACTAGATTTTGAACCATAAATTCTGGAAACTTACTCTAGTCTAATCAATCTCTGAAATATGCACTCTAGATATCCACTCTATTGAAACACTTCTATGTTAAATCTGTTCCTCTTAGTGACAGGTATTCGTTCTAACTCAACTACAAAGGTGTTGTCACATTATACTCCGATATTCTCATACCACGAATGTCTCTGTGGCGTCTATATATCGTGGCAACATGAGATACCTCATATGATATAGTTGCGATCTGGTTGGTACAACTAAGAAAAATGTTATGGGGATTAATCAGGTTCAGAGGTACGGCGTACTTGATAAGCAACTGGTTCACATTTTAGCTAAGATTTCGCATGGTCCTAAGTAATGCGGGCTAAATCTTCGCCCCCACAGTGTTCGACTGACATTGATTCCTGGGGATAGCTTCAGAAACATATGTTCGTTGATTCCGAACTCTAGAGGTCGTCTTCTTTCGTCAACGTAGTTCTTCTGTCTGCTTCGTGCTGTTTAGGAATTGTCTGTTGAACAGAGCGATTTGTTCGAAGGTCTAACTAGATCTGGTTCAAGCAATTCCTGCTCAAATAAGGGTAACTGACATGTTCGCCCTTGACACTCGATCGCATAAACTCAAAAACTCTAGTCATTTATGTTAACAGTACACATCGTATGTGCAATCAACTATTTTATACCCAGGTTTAGTACAGGACCTACTCGTCCATTCCCATCTTGCTTGGTTATGCAGACTTCGCTGCCTGATTCATTCAGCCTCTTGGCTTAACACATGTTGGCCCTCCAGCTCAATTCGTTATTACAGTATTAGGAATTTTAGCTTTAATACCTAGGAGATTATCCTTAGGCTTTAGGTATTTCAAACTATTACCTGGTACAATAAGCATTTTATCAGACTCGAGACATACTGCAACATACTATTCACTATATCAATTTGCTTTTTAGACAGTGCTAGATACCACTGTCTTAAGGTCTAGGGACGTTTGTCCTATGCACACTTGCACACATAGATCTTAAGCATCTGCTCGTTTATTTTTGTCTGAACCTTTTTCCCAATCAAGTTCTTAGGCTATATCAGAAACTTATTTATCCCTTAGATCTCTAAGGTTTTCACTAGTGCCTATATAAGAATTTTCGATTGCAACATCAAACCCTTTCTTTGCTAAGGTGATCAAACCCTTTCTTTGCTAAGGTGATCACCACGCCAAATTTCTAAAATAACAAGAGGATCTTATATTCTCAATATTTTTATCAAGAGTGGGGAGACATTAACATACAAGGTAACCGAAGAATGGTTTCAACGAAATCCAGAACAATTTTAAGTGTTATTTAGTTCCTATGAAATTTTACATGCAACTAAAAATTTCATGTCCAACACTCACTGCAAGAGCATAACAGAAGCATATGTCATAAAAACAATATTCAATTCCAGTTACCACAACATCAATCAAATTCATGTTTCATATATCCGAGATCTAATGGTGTGGATGAAGTGTTTGTGTAGTAATGCATTAAAGTAGGTTTTATGAAGTCTCAACAACAACAATACTATTTCTTAGTTAATCCAGATTACTAGCGTATATACTCAGAGTTTCATATTTAAAATCTCATCTCCTAATAGCTAGGGATCTAGATACCCTTCAAAACTTTTGAGTCAAAACGTTCATGTGTAACTTAAAGGCGTTCATCAAAATTTCTAAATAAAACAAGGATATGTGATGAAAGATTATTTCATTATGATAAAGTGACAAGGAACCTTAATTTCAATGGATCAAACGTACTATGTATTTCATTATGATAGGTGGTCCATCTCTGCTCTACCCTTCTAGGCTAATTTGTTGTTGTAGTACATGATATCTTGTTGATGAGGGACAGGTTAGCTAGTCTTACTCTTAATGAAGTATGTACTCAAGAAAGAAAACATAGCAGTAGATTACTATGTTAGGAGACAAGTCTAAAAAACAGTTAGTTCTATTAAACCATCAACATCCATACTAGTTTTAAATAAAAATTTGAAAACCACATTTAAAAAGGCGGGATGTTACATTTTGGTATCAGAGCAGGCATCCTGGCATGAAGTTAACTAAGTTACTCCGAACAGTCTGGTGTCTAGAAAAGGTTTTGTGGTTGGCAATTAGTCCCCGTGAATTCGGTGAGCCTTCCATAAATACACCTGCCTGGCTTCAAAAGTATTTTGTCTGGTATGAACCCGACTCAGTTACAGTAAACCATTGGTGCCGAAGGTAGGGCCGAGTCTATGTGGATCAGTCAATCAGTCACCGTAAAGTCGGTGAGACTCCCTTGATAGACGCCTACCTGGCCAATCGGTTTGGTTAACTAAGTTAGGCTCTAAGCCATTGCCTCAGAGCATACTTTGAAAATGAGTACTGATATAACCCTGGTGTATTGTTGGATAGAGGAGAAAACACCTACACTTATTCATAACCACGGATCTTTGAACGTACTCCCGTCGTAGTCAACATAAAAACTCAAAACCTATACACAACCCTGATCCTGTGTGCTACCTCGATTTAACGACTAGTATACTTTCTGAACCAAAGAAACTCATAGTATCGAATTATACATCTGATATCGGCAACAGTGAATATTTATAGCTATCAAAACGACCCTGAGAGTAAATCCTCTTATGAATGACTCTGAGCATGAGTTCCCTTATGAAACCATGCCTAGATAGAAAAGGCGAATAAACTCTTCGACAGCAAACGTACAGTCAATTTCCACTCCTTTCGATCTTAACACCAAAAGGTTGTCCTTTGATAACGAGTAATCAAAGAACGAAATATGAACCTAGTACCAGTCAAGGGAAGTAAAGGAAATATTGATAAGTAGTTGGAGTATTATGACATAGCAGCCACAGTAATATACATATGGTTGCAATAGGTGCTGATCACTGCTTCCATCCGATGCTTGTAAGGGACTGGAGTTCCCCCAAAGGTAGAGGTAGAGATAGATGCAGTAGTAGAAATAAACAAATAAAACCAATTTTAGTACCCAGTGTAATATTGTCATTGGGGTCTTGATTATTGTTATGAACTAGGGCATAATCATAATCAAGGCATCATTGAGGGCCGTATAGGTGGTCCATCTCTGCTCTACCCTTCTAGGCTAATTTGTTGTTGTAGTACATGATATCTTGTTGATGAGGGACAGGTTAGCTAGTCTTACTCTTAATGAAGTATGTACTCAAGAAAGAAAACATAGCAGTAGATTACTATGTTAGGAGACAAGTTTAAAAAACAGTTAATTCTATTAAACCATCAACATCCATACTAGTGTTTAAATAAAAATTTGAAAACCACATTTAAAAAGGCGGGATGTTACAATATAATTTGGAAATAGTGCACCTAATTTATTCAAACATTATTGCAAACTTCAGGTTGCATTCTTACAAACTTATGGTTGTAAGCTAATAATCTCACATGTAATCATTTTATAGATGCATCTTTCAAAATTTGTATGATTTACATGTCATTTCAATGGACTCATATAAATCTGTTTGATATATTTCCAGGGATCCATTAACAATCATGACCTATGATATTCTCATAATCATCTCATAGTTATTCCTATTTTAGAACTCTAAGTGGAGCTAAATACCCAAGAGGGGGGGTGAATTGGGTATTCTCAAAATTTTTCGACAATAACTCTGTTTTGAAACAATAAAAACAGAGGTGAACATAGTAAAGGGAAGAGCAGCTGGACACAGAAATTTATACTGGTTCAATCCTAACAACTTGACCTACATCCAGTCCCCAGACTCTCTGAGATTTTCACTATATCAATGATTACACACTCTGCACTCAAGAAGTAGTTCTCTCTCTAGAACTCACTCCCCCTTACAAGTTGTAATCAATGAACTCCCAAATCACCAAGTCCCCTTGACTTGTGATACTTTACAATAAATTATTTTCAAAGATAAACTTTCTCATAGAGAGGATAATAATGAATACTGAAGCTCAAAGTATCAAAAAATACAATATAGTTGAAAACTGAAGAAATAAATGCAAGACTTGAATGATTTTCATTTTTAGCTGTTCTGGTTTTTGAGAAAACTTGAATACAACTCTATTTATACTCAGATATCATTAAATGACCGTTGCATATTTAATCAGATCAAAGGAGATGATTTGCAATGGTTAGGAGCAGTTTTTGGTCTTCTTCTCTTTCTACTCTCCACTTAATCCAGCTGTCCAAGTGTTCAGAGTTTACTTCCTCTGGATTAATCCGTTGGAGAGGTAATTGCTTGTTGTAGAAATCATTCTTTAATGCTTTGCAACCGTGTGCAGATGGATTACCCAAAAGTGTGCAACTTTCTAGGCATAGCATTTAATGTGCTGACATTGTTTTTTGCTTTTGCTTTAAACCTTCAATAAACATTCTCTAATCCATCTGAAACTCACTAAAAAAGTGGTTAAACACAGCTAGAAATAATAGAGAATAAACCTGGAAAGTATTAAGATCCAATAAGAAGGTTTTCCAAATTCGTCAGATTTAAATTTCTGAATCAGCGATGTAAACTAGAGTTTGGTTCATGTAAACTCGAGTTTGAAGCTTCAGTTGGTAAAAGCATTTCAAGTTCAAAACATCCAAATTGGAGGTTTGCAATCAAAACCTGAGGTTTTCAACACACTGAAAAACTACATTGCTCTCGGGTTGACTTAAACTCGAGTTTGCAAGTCTGAACTCGAGTTTCCTCTATCCAGAGAGAAATGTTGCGATTTTGAGTCTTTAAGCAGCTTTGTGCAAAACACAAACTCAAGTCTATTAGTAGACAAACTCGAGTTTGACATTGTTTAAGTCAAAACTTAGTTTTAGCTTTCAAAAGGTAAACCTGAGTTTTTCAGTGCAAACTCTAGAGTTTTCTCAAGTTGAAAAATGTATTGCTCTCTGTAAGGTTTAAACTCGAGTTCACAAAGTTAACCTCAAGTTTGTTCAACTTTGAAAAATTTTGAATGCTCTCAGCCTAAAGTAAACTGGAGGTTTATGAGATTAGTCTCAAGTTTACTTTGGTTGAAAAACCTTGAAAGTTCCCTGTCAAGTGTAAACTCGAGTTTGCAATAATGAACTCGAGTTTACATGTTTTGTAAACTCTTGAGATTTTTCAAACTGGAAAAAGTCTTTACACTTGAGAGAGTAATGTCTGGTTTAAGAATTTGAAAAATCTTCCCGCCAGAGGCAAACTCGAGTTTATCATAACAAACTTGAGTTTGTCATAACAAACTCGAGTTTACAGTATTTGTAAACTCTTGAAGATTTTCTCTGGAGGTTGCAAACTTGAGGTTTTAGAAATAGGAGTCTCGAGTTTAACATGTTTTCAAATCAAACTGCTCTGTCTCTAGCAAACTCGAGTTTCCAAAGATAAAATCGAGTTTACTCAAAGTATGAGAAAACTTTGGAAAACTCTCAAGTTCATTTATAAGAGTTCAGTCTCAAGTTTAAAGTTCAAACTGGTGAGTTTACATCTTCTGTCAGTGGCAAAATCGAGGTTGCAAATTCTAGGCTCGAGTTTTTCGTAGACAGAGTGTTTTTGCTTGAAATTGGCAAGTTTTAACCAACTCTTATCTTACTCAAAAACATCTCCACTTTGTTTACAATTGTTAGTAATCATCAAAACACACAGAGAACTAACAAGAACAAGCAGCACATAATAATTCTTGAATAATATGTTGGTTATTCATGAAGAATCGTCTGGGTCTTCAATAATTGTCATAATCTTATTTGTATTATTTATATATATATATATATGACTTGGATGATCAAACAAGTCATGCCAAATATAAATTTCCATTATGATTTATATCATAATTTGACATTCATTTTGGGAGATCTATTAGACTTTGTGTAATAAATATATAACTTTTCAAAAATTAGCTCATACATGTATTCGAACTCACTTGTTTTCTAACAATCTTCCCCCTCAAGTGTGAGTCATATAATCAGAGTTCCTTTATATTTGTATTTCAAAATTACTTTCAAATCCTTTAAACCTCAAAAGGAAAAACTATGTTGACTCTTCAGGAACAAACATATAATATTGCATCACTAGATAATCTTATTATTTATTAATAATATACTTTAATTTGCTTATATATGCAAAATATATAGTCCACATATGAAAATATTCATAATCAAAATAACTTAAGACCACACAGATGGGAATTCTAGTAGAAAATTTTCATGGCAACAAATTTATGATGACAAAATAACAATTTAAATATCATATTACCTTCTGGGCTTATTCTTTTTTTCTCTTGAGCTTTGGCTTTAGAATAAATATGGACATATTTTTCTGCAGCTCTTTGCCTTTTTAATGTCTCATTGGTAGCATTGACAAACATTTGATTTTCATTAACAAACTTTTAGTTTGCATTTACAATCCCTTGCATTATCATGTGTAAACTTCTGGTTTATAATGGCATGTATGATATCTCTTTGCATCATACAATATTTGAAACATAAACCTTTAAGGGCTTAATAACAACCCAATGCCACTCATTTGTCCACCCTTCATCTCTTGGTGTGAACAAGCTCCTATACCACTTTCGTGGGTATAGAAGGCTAAAGAACCAAATATCTCATAAATTGTAATACTATATAAATAGTTATGTATAATTATGTAATCACATATTTACCACTATTGTGTAAATAATAAATTATTGTACAAGCACACGTTACGGTTACTATGCAAATAGTAAATTACTATGCAATTAGTAACATCGAGTGAAATAAATTTCTAATAGATTTGAAGATCCTATATCAAATGTCAAAATCTTATAAACCATAAAATATTTTTCATAATCATATAAATCATATCATAATTTATTAAAATAAATATAAAATATGTACATAATGGAGAGCAAGATATCATAGTCATAACATGAATTTTCATTATATTTATGATACCCAATAATTTCCCTTTTTTGGTTCTTATTTATTATCTTTCTCCACTTCAGGAGATAATTTGAACCATCATCATCATGTTCATGCCCAAGACATGTTTACACTTATGTCCATGGCCAAAATTAGTTTCACTCATTACTTCATTCACTTCTGGGAATGGAGTCGTGGGATAAGATTCATGATTCTTATCACAAAAACTCATTCTTTTGTTCCACATGAGGTCAAGAAATTAATTCATTATATTTCTTAAAACCTCTTTCATAATATTGCTACTGCTGGAGAAAATTGAATACGTTCATTTATAATGAACTCTTAGAAGAGAAACCGTCTTCTGGTGGTCATACAATCCCCTTAATTTTCTCTAAAGAACAAGGGGATCTTTTACAGCCAAATATTAAATTTTGAAGCCTCCATACAAATGGTGACATAAAAATCATGGATTAAGCTTTCATGGCTTCAGGCTAATTTGTGTCTTCTCATGACTTCTGGTCGTTTATCTTCAGGATAAACAAAAGTTCTATATGACTTTTGGTCATATTATATCAAAATAAGAAATCAAAATGATATGACTTCTGCTCATATAATTTTAGAATAGGAAACAGAGGTGTATAGCTTTTGGCCATAATAATATTAACAACATTAAAGAGTTTGTATAGAATTAAACATAAAATAACATAACATTAAAAGTTAGCAACAATAACAATAAAATGTTATGTTAAAGTTAGTAACAATAATAGTAAAATGTTATGTTAAAGTTAGTAACCTAGACTTCCATGTAGGAGGTAGAACCTTCCATGTAGGAGTTAAATTTAAACAATAATAAAATGTTAGCAATAAAAATAAATGCTAAAGTTAGCAATAATATAAGAAACAATATATAATATATTATGCAATCATTAAAAATACTATACATGAATAAAAATGAATAGTAATGTATGGTAAAAATAGTAAATAATCTTAAATCTTAACTATGGAATCCGATGTTAAAAACAATTGGTAATATTATCTATGTAATTCCATTTAATGGTTAAGATTATCCCAGATAGATAAAGTAAATATATATCGAAATCTTGAAAATGACAATGAGAAAATAATACCTTCATTAGAGCATTGGTGCTGATAACGTGTTATGAAAATAAAGATAAATATGACATAAAAGAGCAAGAGATAAAGAAAAGAGATTAAAGGGAGAAAGATGGAAGTAATTCTCATTCATTTGTTTGTCTACAATGCTTGTACACTACTTCTATTTATAGGAAAACTTGGTGAATAAATTTACTTGGGGAACAAGTAAAAGAAACTTGGGAAACAAGTTTGTTGACTTGAAGGGCAACCAACTTATCTCTTGGCTTGAAGAGCAAGCAACTTGTTGGCTTAGAGAGGAAGCTTCTTGAGTCATAGACATCCACATAATTAATATTCATAAGAGCTAAAATATATTTTTTAAAAATATACTCTTATCAAGTTCAAACTCTTGTAAAAATTATGAGAAATAGGTTTTATATTTAGGACCAAGATCGACTCCGTAATTGGGTCCAACATTAAAAACTGGAGGAGTATATACAAAAGTTTGACATGGAAAAGAGTTACAAGCAATGATTGTGACCGAGCAAATTAAGTAGGATTGTGTAAGTTTGGATCTAACTCTGTAGTGTTTGAGCGTTTATCAGTAATTCACTATGTGAAAGAAATGGGTCATTTCCTTGTTGAAAGCCTTCCTTTAAATCAGTAATCTTTCTCAAATCCACACCACTGTGGTATTATAGCAGTACAACTTGTTTTCTGAAATTAGTGAGATGGTGACAGGATGGAAGGGTTATATGTTCTTCAATGCTAATATATGGAACTGGAAATGAGGCAGGAAATGAAGAAGGCTACATTGTAGGAATGTCCACTTGTTATCCTCAACCTGGTTCTGTCTAGATAATTGACGGCGAAGCTGTAACTCTGGAATCCAACTACAGTCGCAGCCAGTGGCGGAGCCAGGATGTAATGTTTGTGGGTGCATAATTAATAGTGGGATTCGAGGGAAATTTTTTTTAAGGAGGATAAAAGGCAACCCACATCTTCATAAAATTTAGGATCAGAAATTAGGTTCAATTGAAAAGTATTTTCGAGGAAATCAATTTAAATAGAACAATATACTCTAATCCCATGGCATACAGATACTCAGACTCAGATGTTACACAATCAAATAACATGCAAGCAAAAATTATTATGATTTCTCATGTGCTAAAATATTAAAAATAGGCAAAAAAGTTGTCCACACAAGGGTTTGAACACAGGATCTGATGTGGGACTAGTCAGATTACCACCACACCACCTAGACAAATTTTTACAAAGTCCCTTCAAAAAATATATTTCTTAAAATTTATGGGTACACTTGCACCCACAGAAACATGTGTCGCTCCGCCACTAGCCGCAGCAACCAGACACATACCGGAGTTATGGGGCTCTTTACCTTTTGGTCGCAGAACAACTGCCAGACCAACTCCCGAAGCATTCCTCTCAGGCTTCATTATTTTCAAATATAGACAATATATTTTACTGATAGTCTGTTTGTAGCATTTTAGCCAGAGTCTAGTCTCTTGCTTATACGTTAGAAATGTCATAGTAGTTTCTTGGATAGCTCAAGCAAGATTTGTCTCAGTGACAATTTTTACTGCACTGTTATATTGAAAAATAATAATGTAATATTTTGTTCCATGTAGTTTTATTTATATATATATATATGCTGATAATAAATGGGTGAGTTTGATTCTATGTTATGGATTCTTACTTTGCTTTCTGCCCATATGATTGTTTTCTATGGTCAAACTTCATGATCAACCAAAACTTTCTTTTAGGAACTCATAGAATTGATAGACTTTTCAAGATCTTTGAAGAGGAAATACAGTGAATTGTGATTTCTCTATCTATTGCTTATGGTGAAATGAATCGTTTTGTTGATAAACAGTGAATGGTTTTTACTGATCAATTTTCATTCACTCTTGTCAATATTTTTGTAACATGGCATCCTCATCTCTATTGATACTGTTGGTAGTACTAGTTTGTAGCAAAGGACTGATGTGATTCAATGGGAACAATCTGATCTTTTATTCTTAAGAGAATGACTTATAGGTTCCAACCAAAGGAAATAATACATTGACAAATCCCATAAGCTATTAATAGTAATTGATTCACTTATTAATTCTCTTTGTTCACTTGTCACTAAGGACTTTTCTAATATTATTTCCCTTGATTGAGACCTAAAGGTCATTATTTCTTTATTCTTCCAGCTTTCTAATAGGGCCATTTATGGGTTTTGGTGCAACCAATTAAAATTCTTCTTCAGGAAGCATGTCAAACACATAAATATTTACCTCATCAACAACAGACAAGGGAAATATGTTTTACTATCATTTAAGTGATGCAGTAATGCAGGATAAGTATTTTCTATAATGCAGTCCAATGGATCAAAGTGGGTTGCAACAAGAACTATTCTATGATGGAAATTAGTTCACTGGTTTAATCAACTGCTGGCACTCTACCATCTTCAACAGATACAATCCAATTGAAGACTCTTGAATCACTTTGCTATCCTGACTTGATGGAGAGCTTTCTAAGCGCATATCTTAAACTAGAATAAACTCAAATAATTTAATCATTTTAAAGGGGGGAAATTTTCTAAAATGCTCCCTATTACAAAATTTGTTACCTAATGTTACATAAAGACTCAAGCCTTTGGGTTGGGCCGGGCACCTCAAATTTAACTTCTTTATCTGTGGAATGTATCTTCATCTATGTATAAATATCTTTCATTTTCGTATCAAAAAAAAAAAAAAAAATATATATATATATATATATATATATATATATATATATATATCTTTCATTTTACATATACTCCCTTCCATTCAAATTTTTAACGAGCAATGATTGTGACCGAGCAAATTAAGTAGGATTGTGTAAGTTTGGATCTTACTCAGTAGTGTTTGAGTGTTTATCAGTAATTCACTATGTGAAAGAAATGGGTCATTTCCTTGTTGAAAGCCTTCCTTTAAATCAGTAATCTTTCTCAAATCCACACCACTGTGGTATTATAGCAGTACAACTTGTTTTCTGAAATTAGTGAGATGGTGACAGGATGGAAGGGTTATTTGTTCTTCAATGCTAATATATGGAACTGGAAATGAGGCAGGAAATGAAGAAGGCTACATTGTAGGAATGTCCACTTGTTATCCTCAACCTGGTTCTGTCTAGATAAATGACGGCGAAACTGTAACTCTGGAATCCAACTACAGTCGCAGCAGCCAGACACATACCGGAGTTATGGGGCTTTTTACCTTTTGGTCACAGAAAAAATGCCAGACCAACTCTCGAAGCATTCCTCTCAGGCTTCAGTATTTTCAAATATAGACAATATATTTTACTGATAGTCTATTTGTAGCATTTTAGCTAGAGTCTAGTCTCCTGCTTATACGTTAGAAATGTCACAGTAGTTTCTTGGACAGCTCAAGCAAGATTTGTCTCAGTGACAATTTTTACTGCACTGTTATGTTGAAAAATAATAATGTAATATTTTGTTTCATGTAGTTTTATGTTGTTCTTTACCTTTTGGTCGCAGAACAACTGCCAGACCAACTCTCGAAGCATTTCTCTCAGGCTTCATTAGTTTCAAATATAGACAATATATTTTACTGATAGTCTGTTTGTAGCATTTTAGCTAGAGTCTAGTCTATTGCTTATACGTTAGAAATGTCATAGTAGTTTCTTGGACAGCTCAAGCAAGATTTGTCACAGTGACAATTTTTACTGCACTGTTATGTTGAAAAATAATAATGTAATATTTTGTTCCATGTAGTTTTATTTTGTTCTTTACCTTTTGGTCATAGAACAACTGCCAAACCAACTCTCGAAGCATTCCTCTCAGGCTTCATTATTTTCTAATATAGACAATATATTTTACTGATAGTCTGTTTGTAGCATTTTAGCTAGAGTCTAGTCTCTTGCTTATACGTTAGAAATGTCACAGTAGTTTCTTGGACAGCTCAAGCAAGATTTGTCTCAGTTACAATTTTTATTGCATTGTTATGTTGAAAAATAATAATGTAATATTTTGTTCCATGTAGTTTTATTTTGTTCTTTACCTTTTGATCGCAGAACAACTGCCAGACCAACTCTCGAAGCATTTCTCTCAGGCTTCATTATTTTCAAATATAAACAATATATTTTACTGATAGTCTGTTTGTAGCATTTTAGCTAGAGTCTAGTCTCTTGCTTAAACGTTAGAAATGTCACAGTAGTTTCTTGGACAGCTCAAGCAAGATTTGTCTCAGTGACAATTTTTACTACACTGTTATGTTGAAAAATAATAATGTAATATTTTGTTCCATGTAGTTTTATTTTGTTCTTTACCTTTTGGTCGCAGAACAACTGCCAGACCAACTCTCGAAGCATTCCTCTCAGGCTTCATTATTTTCAAATATAGACAATATATTTTACTGATAGTCTGTTTGTACGTAGCATTTTAGCTATAGTCTAGTCTCTTGCTTATACGTTAGAAATGTCACAGTAGTTTCTTTGACAGCTCAAGCAAGATTTGTCTCAGTGACAATTTTTACTACACTGTTATGTTGAAAAATAATAATGTAATATTTTGTTCCATGTAGTTTTATTCATATATATATGCTGATAATAAATGGGTGAGTTTGATTCTATGTTATGGATTCTTACTTTGCTTTCGGCCCTTATGTTTGTTTCCTATGGTCAAACTTCATGATCAACCAAAACTTTCTTTTAGGAACTCATAGAATTGATAGACTTTTCAAGATCTTTGAAGAGGAAATACAGTGAATTGTGATTTCTCTATCTATTGCTTATGGTGAAATGAATCGTTTAACTTTGTTGATAAACAGTGAATGGGTTTTTACTGATCAATTTTCATTCACTCTTACCAATATTTTTGTAACATGGCATCCTCATCTCTATTGATACTGTTGGTTGTACTAGTTTGTAGCAAAGGATTGGTGTGATTCAATGGGAACAATCTGATCTTTTATTCTTGAGAGAATGACTTATAGGCCCCAACCAAAGGAAATAATACATTGACAAATCCCATAAGCTGTTAATAGTAATTGATTCACTTGTTAATTCCCTTTGTTCACTTGTCACTGAGGATTTTTCTAATATTATTTCTCTTGATTGAGACCTAAAAGTCATTATTCTTTTATTCTTCCAGCTTCCTAATAGGGCCAGTTTTGGTGCAACCAATTAAAATTCTTCTTCAGGAAGCATGTCAAACACATAAATATTTGGGAAAATCACATATAGGTCCCAAGGAATAGAGTTATTTACATTTAGGTCCCTTAAAATGACAAAATTACTCAGAAGTCCCAAGGGACTTCTGAGTAATTATTTCAGAACGTAAAATTGCTGCCCATAGTGCATATTTCACACAAAATCAATTAACAACAGAAAATACATAAATTAACAATAGAAAATGCATGTATTAACAATAACTTTTGAAAACCCTGAATTTGTCTTCTTTCACTTCCAGAATTGATTAACAACAGAAAAAGCATAAATTAACAACAGAAAAAGCATAAATTAACAACAGAAAATGCATGTATTAACAACTTTTGAAAACCCTGAATTTTGTCGATTAACAACAAAAAAAAACATAAATTAACAACAGAAAATGCATGTATTAACAACAACTTTATTTATTAACAAAATTTAGGATTTTTAAAAGTTGTTGTTAATACATGCATTTTCTGTTGTTAATTTATGCATTTTATGTTGTTAATCTCTTCTGTGTGAAATATGCACCATGGGTAGCAAAGTAATTTTACGTTCTGAAATAATTACTCAGAAGTCCCTTGGGACTTCTGAGTAAGACTTCTGAGTAATTTTGTCATTTCAAAGGACCTAAATGTAAATATCTCTGTTCCTTGGGACCTATGTGTAATTTTCCCTAAATATTTACCTCATCAACAACAGACAAGGGAAATATGTTTTACTATCATTTAAGTGATCCAGTAATGCAGGATAAGTATTTTCTATAATGCAGTCCAATGGATCAAAGTGGGTTGCAACAAGAACTATTCTATGATGGAAATTAGTTCACTGGTTTAATCAACTATTGGCACTCTACCATCTTCAACAGATACAATCCAATTGAAGACTCTTGAATCGCTTTGCTATCCTGACTTGATGGAGAGCTTTCTAAGCGCATGTCTTAAACTAGAATAAACTCAAATAATTTAATCATTTTAAAAGGGGGAAATTTTCAAAAATGTTCCCTATTACAAAATTTATTACCTAATGTTACATAAAGACTCAAGTCTTTGGGTTGGGCTGGGCACCTCAAATTTAACTTCTTTATCTGTGGAATGTATCTTCATCTATGTATAAATATCTTCCATTTTACATATACTTCCTTCCATCCAAAATATAAAAGGAAGAGGAAGGAAGGAAGGAGAAGGAAGACGAAGAGAAGGAAGGGGGGGGGGGGGGGAACCTTCACCCCTTTCCTTCCTTCCTTCGACTTTTTCCAATTTCTTCCGATCTCTCGCGAACGCAAACCCCCCTGTTTTTTTTTTCTTTTTCATCGATGTCGGTGGGTGCGGTGTGGCGTAGGTGGCGGTGGGTGCGGCATTGGGATCGACGTCGATGGTGGAGGTAGACGGCGACGCAGTCACGACAGATCTGGTAGGTAGAAGGAAGGCCTGGTTCGTTTGTTCAAACAGGAGAGAGGAAAGAGAGAAGATAGAAGGGTATTATCCCTTAGAAGTCTGTGTCACCTCTCAGCCTTTTTACAAATTCAGTGAGCTTATAAGGGTTTTGCAAGTTCAAAAGGTATTTATTTGTCTTTTTCCCTTTTTTTTTAATAATATTTATTTATTCCGACAATGGAGTTGTTGTATAGATCCCAGGCTTTGATTTTGTCCTCATATCTCCGACCAATCGATATCAACAATCCACCAAGTCCAAGCCCATTCCCGTCGCTGCTTCATAAATGCGTCATGGCTTACAGCACCAATTGCCGCCCCAAATCCAAAGCAGTGGACAGGGGACACACGTTTTTCTTGGGGGAAAACTTTCCTCTCTCGTGGATCCCACTTGGAGCCCGGCTTCAAATCTCAGTTTCACACCGCAATGGGGCCGTATTAATTTTCGTCTCGTGTTCTTCCTTCTCCAGAAAAGTCACACTATTTTATCGTCCCGAGTTTTGAATTTCTTGCTCACTTGCTGTATATAATCAATCCGTTTGTGAATTTGCGATTGGATTATCACATTCTCAACACTGAGCCAGGTCAACCTTCTCGTCCTTCCTCTCCTACGGTATGCTATTTATAGTTTGTTCTTGGATCACTTTCGTTGTGCTTGCGGTTCATGAGTTTCTTTTGAATTTTCCGTCTGCAAGATTTTCTCGCCCTAGTTTCTAGGTATGGTTCATCGATTCGGTAGTTGGAACTTTGTGTGTGTGTGTGTGTGTTTTTTTTTTTTTTTTTTCCCCTTCTTTTAACATCCTACTAATAAACTTTAAAACAAGGAAGCTGTTTTTCTTTCCCCCAAGTTTGAACTAGGACCAGGATCTGTTGAAAATAGATTTTACTATGATATAGACTTTCCAAGAGGCCATATTGCACTCAAGAGTTTCAATGGAGAAGTAGTTGATGAAGAAGGCAATTCTGTACCTCTTCATGAAACTTATCTCCATCATTGGATTGTTGTTACATACCATAAACGTAAAGGGATGAAATTCAGAACTAATGACGGCCAAAGGGTGCTTAGTGAGTCAGGCCCAGATCACTTTGTGGTGAGGAACAGTGGCATATGCCAACGTAATACTCTTGGACAGTATTTTGGCCTTGGATCCGAGACACGGGGAACAGCCACAGATATTCCAAAACCTTTTGGTATAGAAATAGGTAATCCTGCTGACATTCCTGATGGATTTGAGGAGAAATGGATGCTTAATGTCCATGCCATTGATACTAGAGGAGTGGAAGATAGGTTGGGGTGCACTGAGTGCAAGTGTGATCTCTATAACATCACGGTGGATGAATATGGCCGGCCTTTGAGGCCCCATTATTTGGGTGGTTTGTTTTGCTGCTATGGTGGTGGTAATTTATCTGAATGTCTTAGCTATTGTTACGATTATGTATTTTCACCTTTTTGGTGCGTTTGATACTACTCGCTGTTAGGCTTGTTCAAGTGTTTCTCGTTTTCTTGCTATTTCTTTTGTATTGCTGATTTTCTGTTATGTGTTGAATAGGGTGTGTTTCTATTGGCCAAATGCGAAAAAACAAAACAACTAGCTTCTAAGTTACTGATTTTCTGTTGTTTAATGATTTCTGATATGATGATGTTCACAGAATCAACATGCGATTTGTATCTCTTTCTCGAGCTTATGTATTTTTATCAGCAATACCACTGCTACTATTGGTCACACCACTGTCTCATGCTTTATGGAATAAGGAAAGTAACATCAAAGAAGCTGTTTTTCTTTCCCCCAAGTTTGAACTAGGACCGGGATCAGTTGAAAATAGATTTTACTCTGATATAGACTTTCCAAGAGGCCATATTGCAATCAAGAGTTTCAATGGAGAAGTAGTTGATGAAGAAGGAAATTCTGTACCTCTTCATGAAGCTTATCTCCATCATTGGCTTGTTGTTAGATACCATCAACGTAAAGGGGTGAAACTCGAATGTAATGATGGCCATAGGGTGCTTAGTGAGTCAAGCCCAGATCACTTTGTGGTGAGGAACAGTGACATATGCCAACATAATACTCTTGGACAGTATTTTGGCCTTGGATCCGAGACACGGGGAACAGCCACAGATATTCCAAAACCTTTTGGTATAGAAATAGGTAATCCTGCTGACATTCCTGATGGATTTGAGGAGAAATGGATGCTTAATGTCCATGCCATTGATACTAGAGGAGTGGAAGATAGGTTGGGGTGCACTGAGTGCAAGTGTGATCTCTATAACATCACGGTGGATGAATATGGCCGGCCTTTGAGGCCCCATTATTTAGGTGGTTTGTTTTGCTGCTATGGTGGTGGTAATTTATCTGAATGTCTTAGCCATCGTTACGATTATGTATTTTCACCTTTTTGGTGCGTTTGATACTACTCGCTGTTAGGCTTGTTCAAGTGTTTTCGTTTTCTTGCTATTTCTTTTGTATTGCTGATTTTCTGTTATGTGTTGAATAGGGTGTTTCTATTGGTCAAATGCGAAAAAACAAAACAACTAGCTTCTAAGTTTCTGATTTTCTGTTGTTTAATGATTTCTGATATGATGATGTTCACAGAATCAACATGCGATTTGTATCTCTTTCTCGAGCTTATGTATTTTTATCAGCAATACCATTGCTACTATTGGTCACACCACTGTCTCATGCTTTATGGAATAAGGAAAGTAACATCAAAGAAGCTGTTTTTCTTTCCCCCAAGTTTGAACTAGGACCGGGATCAGTTGAAAATAGATTTTACTCTGATATAGACTTTCCAAGAGGCCATATTGCAATCAAGAGTTTCAATGGAGAAGTAGTTGATGAAGAAGGAAATTCTGTACCTCTTCATGAAACTTATCTCCATCATTGGCTTGTTGTTAGATACCATCAACGTAAAGGGGTGAAACTCGAAAGTAATGATGGCCATAGGGTGCTTAGTGAGTCAAGCCCAGATCACTTTGTGGTGAGGAACAGTGGCATATGCCAACATAATACTCTTGGACAGTATTTTGGCCTTGGATCTGAGACACGGGGAACAGCCACAGATATTCCAAAACCTTTTGGTATAGAAATAGGTAATCCTGCTGACATTCCTGAAGGATTTGAGGAGAAATGGATGCTTAATGTCCATGCCATTGATACTAGAGGAGTGGAAGATAGGTTGGGGTGCACTGAGTGCAAGTGTGATCTCTATAACATCACGGTGGACGAATATGGGCTGCCTTTGAGGCCTGATTATTTAGGTGGTTTGCTGTGCTGCTATCACAACACTCAATGCAGGGTGAAGGAAGGCTTTGAGGGGGCAAGGAGAAGCCTCTATTTGAGATATACAGTTAAGTGGGTTGACTGGAGTGATTTGGTGGTGCCTGTTAAGATTTATATAATTGACGTGACTGATACTTTGCAAGTAATGAATGGTTCGTATTCAAAATCCTTGACTACAAGGCATAACTGCGAGGTAAGTAATTATTCAGGTGACAAGTTCTTTGGTGTGAATCCTAGTTGAACTTTAAAACATAATTTTAGTCTCTTGTATATTTCGATGTATGTGAGCAACAAGTATTTATTTGTTACAGATTGAGTATCAAGTTGAGTCTTTCAGCATTAAGCAGAAAGATGGTAGTGACTGCAATGATGTCAAGAGAACAAGCCTCTCAATGCCCAGAGGCGGCTATGTCATCTATGGTGTGGCCCATCAGCATTCAGGTGGAGTGGGTTCAACTCTGTATGGACAGGTGATAGTCAATTCTATTTTTCAGTCTTTAATTATTATTTTTACTAGTATATGTGAAGATTGAACATGGAAAAGTGTCATAAGTGATGATTGTCTCCCAGCAAAAGTGTGGTTGTAAATTTGCATCTTACTCTGTTATGTGTATGTTTGAGCGTTTTTGAGAGGTTCACTTATGCAAGAAATGGGTAAATTGTGTTTTACCAATTAGTAAGGGCACCATTTCCTTAAAGAAAATCTTCCATCAATATTTTTGATTTGGAAGGTGGCAGGGGTCAAAGTCTAAATAATTCCTTAGAGCTCACTTTACATTAATCTCTTCTATAGGTTTAAATCAACGGTCTTCCTTAAATCTGCACCACCGTGGTATTATAGCAGTACAACTTGTTTTCTAAAATTGATGAGTTGGTTTCAGGATGGAAGGGTTTTATGTTCTTCAATGCCAAGTTATGGAACTGGAAACGCGGCAGGGAATGAGGAAGGCTACATTGTAGGAATGTCCACTTGTTATCCTCAACCTGGTTCTGTCAAAATAATCGGCGGCGAAACTGTAACTCTGGAATCCAACTACAGCAGCATTAGCCGACCACATACCGGAGTTATGGGGCTCTTCTACCTCTTGGTCGCAGAAGAGTTGCCAGACCAACTCTCAAGACATTCCTCTCGTGCTTCATATTTGCAAATATAGACAATATATTTCACTGATAGTCAGTTTTTAGCATTTTAGATAGGGTCCAGTCTGGGCTAAGATTTTACTACATTGATATAAAAAAGAGTTAAGGTCAAAAAATACCCATGAACTTTTTTAAAAAGTGCATCTAGTACCATAAACATTTTTTTGGGAGCAAAATTACGTAGTACCTAGCACCTATTTCATAGGCAATTTTGCACCCAAAAATATTTATGGTGCTAAGTGTACTTTTGAGAAAAGTTTATGGGTATTTTATTACCTTAACCGAATAAAACAAATTATAATATTTTATGCCAACGCATGTATTTTTTCATGTAATATATATATATATATATAGTGTGTAAATGGGTAAGTATAATTCTACCTAGCACCTAGTTCATAGGTACTTTTGCATCCAAGAGATTTTATGGTGTTAGGTGTATTTCTGAGAAAAACTTATGGGTATTTTTACATTTTGACCGTATAAAAGACATAACGCAATATTTTATGCCAACACATGTATTTTTCCATGTATTCTATATATTAATATGTTGTGTATAAATAAGTATAATTCTAGACTATGTATTCGTCCTCTGCTTTTGGCCCTCATGTTTGGTTTTTCTTGTCAATGTTTTTGAACTGTCATGAGTGACGATTGTGATCCAGCAGATCAAGTGGAATTGTAAGTTTGGGTCTTACAGTACTCTGTTGTGTTTTAGCGTTTAAGAGTCATTGACTATGTGAAAGAAAACACTGACCGTAATGGATGTTGTGTTTGAGTGGCCAATGTTGGGCTCTGGTGGGAAACCGCAATGGATAGCTAGTCCTTCTTTCGCTGAGAAGCTCCAGGGTATCAGCAGTGATGGGCATGAAGGAAACACTGACCGTAAGAATGATCTATCGGATGATTCTTTATCTGATTCTGATAAAGGAGACTCAATACCGCTGTGCCATATCAAAGAGGATCCGGAGAGGAATTTTCCAACGTTTGAGTTCTCCAGTAGGATGAAGAAACGCTTATATAAAGCGTGGCATCAAGCGTTGATCGTCAAGCTGTTAGGGCATAATATTGGGTATAAGTTATTGTTGTCCATTCTTCAGAAACTATGGGCAAAGCGTGGAGTAATCAACCCGATCAATGTAGGGAACGGATTTTTTGTGGTTAAACTGACTAACAGGGATGACTACTTTAATGCATTAACTGGGGGACCCTGGATGTTGTTTGATCATTATCTGACTGTCAGGCCATGGGAGCCCTCATTCCAGCCACGAAGAGCAACTGTTGATAAGGTGGCGGTCTGGGTTCGAATGCCCAATGTGGCATTAGAGTATTATGATAAGGAGGCTTTGACGTGGATAGGCGATAGAATAGGAGAAACTATCAAGATTGATATTAATACATCTTGCCAGTTGCGTGGACATTATGCTCGAATCTGTGTGTTAGTTGATCTAAGTAAGCAGCTAATGTCGGGTTTCACGCTGGATGGTGAGGAGTATTATGCTGAGTATGAGGGGCTGCATGGGCTCTGCACCAACTGTGGAATATATGGGCATAAGCCAGAAAATTGTAAAACAGGGGTTAAGGCGAAGGGATCTGAGCTAGTGGAGGAGCCTTCTGGAACTAGTTCTGATGTAGTGGTGGTGGAGGAGGTTAGACGAGGTGAATCTGAATGCTGGAAGGTGGTGCAAAAGCCTAGTCGGGAAAAAAAGGCCGGGAAAGGAAAGAAGGACGGAGTGGCTGAGGATAGGATTAGGGGATCACGATTTGGTGTCCTGGTGTTTGAGGAAGAAGAAGAGTGTAGATTGGAGAAGAGTACGGAGATAAGGGTGGATCCTGAATTGCCTACTGAGGCGGCGGCCTTGTCAGATGGAGCAGTGGGAATGCAAATGGCGCTTGTTGTGGAAAATACAAAAGAGAAGAAAGGTGGTTTAAAAAAGAAGCAAATGAAAGGAAAGGAGATACGGGAGGAGGCTAACATGAAGTTGGAGCCAAGAATTGAGAAACGGGTTGGTGGTGGAAATCCGAGGAAAATTCACAAGAAGGCAAATCAAGAGGAGGGTATTAATGAGACTATGACGGGTTCAATTAATGAGGAGGGATGTATGTTGATGGTGACGGATGGGGAGGGTATTAAAGAACCTATAGCTATACAAAGCAATGATGCAGGTGGGGCCCTCATGGATACGGATGTTGAGGGAGAGAGGCTGTTGGATGTGGCTATTGACCCAGGGGAGTTGAATTCTTATAATGGGCTCCCAGGACGGTTTTGGGCCAATCCAAGTGCTGAGGATGACGATTGCGAGATGGGGGAGGAGTCAGCCGTGGGTCTCGAGGCACAATAGGGTTAATTGGGCCTTATTATTGTCTTATAGTCCAATTGTTAACATCTTGTACTGGAACGTTAGGGGTGCGTGTAATAGTAGGGCCCTAATACAGAACCTAAAAATGATATATGTGGTGGCCCAAAACCATGTATGTTGATACTGGCGGAGACAAAGTGTGAGGCGGAAGCTCAGATTGCCTGTTTGAAGAACTTGGGATTCGACGGATTTGCATATGTTCCTAGCGTGGGGAGGTCGGGTGGCTTAGCGGCGGTGTGGAAAGCGAGTCTTATTAGTGTCTCGGTGCTCAGAAGAGATCGTCAGTTTTTGCATTTTCGCTGTTTATTTCCTGGGGGTTCGGAGTTTATGCTTACAGCGATCTATGCGATTTTACTGGCTAATCTCAAGAATGTGCTCTGGCAGGAACTACGGTGCATGTCGGAGTTGATTACAATACCTTGGTGCATCATAGGAGATTTTAATGATGTTTCTTCTCCTTCGGAAAGCTCAGTGGGGGATAGTATCAATTTTGCAAGGTTGAATCGATTTCAGAATCGGATGCTGGAGTGTCAGCTTTCGGACTTGGGGTTCACTGGTCCAAGGTTCACCTGGCGAGGACCTCTGATGGCGAACTCGAGAAGACTTTTTGAACGATTGGATAGGGCGTTGGCTAATACGCATTTTCTGACGGCATACTCTTCCTCTTCTGTTCGAACACTTGCGAGGACGAAATTTTCCGACCACAATCCGATTTGCTTGTGTTTTGAGTCCGACTCTACGTCTAATTCCAGGGGGAGACCTTTTCGGTTCGAGGCCATGTGGCTAACGCATTCTAACTATAATGATCTCTTAGTCGAGAAGTGGTTGCCGAATGTGGATATTAATCTAGCACTTTCTAGCTTCCAGGAGGTGATTGGTGTTTGGAATAAGGAGGTTTTCGATTTGGTGAGGAAAAGCAAAAACAGCAGCTTTTGGCGAGGTTGCGAGGCATTCAGAATTCTCCAGCGTACCCCTATTCCACTCGCCTCTGTAATCTAGAGAAGGAGTTGCAGGAGGAGTTGCAAAGAGTACTCAAAGTTGAGGAGATAAAGTGGTTTCAGAAGTCCAGATCTGCATGGATTAACAATGGCGATAGAAACACACGATATTACCATTTGAAAGCCAAGTTGCGGAAGCGGAGGAACATGATTCTTGCCTTGAAGGATGAGTATGGAGTTTGGGTCCAGTGGGAGGAAGAGTTGCAGCATTTGGTTGTGCGTCATTTTAAGTCTTTGTTCTGCACTGAAGATCAGTCGTCCACTGTTTTGTCTACAACAACCTCGTTTCCCCCCATTGATCCTACTACACTGGAGGATCTTGGAATGGTACCTTCGGATGAGGAGATTCGACGAGCTGTGTTCTCTATGGGCTGTTATAAAGCTCCAGGTATTGATGGCTATCCTCCAATTTTTTACAAGCATAATTGGTGTACGGTTGGTCCTACCTTATGTTCCTTTGTTAAAGGGGTTTTTTCTGGAGAAGTCTCTGTTGCTGATTCCAATAGAACTTTAATTTCATTAATACCCAAGAGAGATAGGCCTGAGCAGGTTTCGCATTTCCGGCCAATATCGTTGTGTACGGTTCATTATAAGTGTGTTACCAAAATTATTACTCTTCATCTAAGGGAGATTATGAATGACCTTATTTCCCCATTCCAATCTAGTTTCATTAGGGGGCGGCATATTCAGGATAATATTATTATCGGGCAAGAGGTTATGCACATAATGAATAAGAATCGTAGTAGGAAAGGCCTTATGGCATGGAAAATTGATCTAGAAAAAGCATATGATAGGGTTCGCTGGGACTTTTTGCATCAGGTGCTTACTGAGGTTGGGTTTAAGGCTGACTTTATACATCTGATTATTTCGTGTGTATCGTCGGTTTCCTATAATGTAATTTGGAATGGGACACAAACGGAGTTCTTTTTTCCTCGGAGAGGGCTTCGCCAAGGAGATCCTATTTCCCCTCTTTTGTTTGTGCTTTGCATGGAAAAACTTTCGCATCTAATCTGTGACGAGGTGTCTAGGGGAGGGTGGAAACCAATCTCTGTTTCTAATTCAGGACTTCAGGTTTCTCATTTACTTTTTGCTGATGATTTGCTGCTGTTTGGTGTGGCATCAGAAAATCAAGCTTTATGTATGCTTAATTGTCTTGATTGTTTCTCTAGAGCCTCAGGTGGGAAGGTCAGTTGTGAAAAGTCGTCGGTGTTCTTTTCCCCCAGAGTTCCAGGCCAGACTAGAAGGAGGATCTTGGGGCTGTCAAATATGAAGGCATCCAATGAGATTGGAAGATATTTGGGGTTTCCCCTCACGAGGTGTAGGAAGCCAACCGACAAATTCCACTATGTAATTGAATGGGTCCGTTCGAAGTTATCCTGCTGGAAAGCTAGTTGTCTGTCGATTGCAGGTAGAATAACTTTGGCCAAATCGGTACTGAGTTCTATTCCGGTGTATCCAATGATAGTGGCCAAGATTCCCGTCTCAGTTTGTCATGAGGTGGAGAGGATCCAGCGGAATTTTATTTGGGGCCACACTGAGTCGACGCATCAGTATCACCCTATCGGGTGGGACCAACTTACACTGCCAAAACAGTATGGAGGCCTTGGTTTTAGGCGTTTGGAGGCTTTTAATAGGGCTTGCGGAGTCAAGTTGGCTTGGCAGATATGTATGGGTAGTAAAGGCTTATGGGCAGAGATTCTGCAGCAACGGTATTTGCTTAGGGAAGGGGATTCACTCCTGGCATATAGAAAAGGGGATTCTCAGATTTGGAAGTTCATTTGTGCCCAAAAAGATATAGTGGAGTTGGGGACGAAATGGCAGATACGAAATGGTCAGGTAGTCAATTTCTTTAATGATTGTTGGCTGGTTGGGGGGCAAAGTCTGAAAGGTTTGTGTACGAGACAGCTCACGGATGTTGAGAATTCGTCTTCGGTGGCGGATTGGGTATGTAATGGGGAATGGAATTTTGATGCTTTGGCTGATTGTGTGCAGCCTGAAGTTCTGAACCGTCTTTTAGCTCAAATTCCCCTTAGAGCTGATGCTGGGTATGATGTGATGGTGTGGGGCGCCGAGAGTGATGGTAAATTCTCAATTAGGAGTGCATATTTTCTAATAGAGCGAAATCCACAACAGAGGTTCCATCACTTGTTTAAGATTATCTGGAGTTGGCCAGGAGTGGAAAGGATTAGAGTATTTATGTGGAGGGTTTTTTTAGATCGTTTGCCTACAAATACATGGAGGCATTCCTGGGCTCATTGTTCTGACCTATGTGATTTCTGTGGAGTAGAGGCTGAGAGTATTTTACATGTTCTTAGGGATTGTCAATATGCTAAACAGATGTGGATGCAGCTGATTAAACCAACATATGTGGCTGCGTTTTTTTCTGCAGGTCTGAGGGACTGGATGGCGATGAATCTCAAAGGAAGGATGAGGAATGACATGGGATCCAGCTGGAATTTAGTGTTTGGAGTGGCTATATGGAAGTTGTGGGGATGGCGCAACTCTTATTTGTTTGAAAGGAACTTCTCTAAGCCTCCAAATCCAGCTGATAATATTATGCACAGCTGGAGCAACTTTGCAATGACAGCGGCTGTGCATGCTGAAGCGCATATGTCAGCAGTTTCAGCTGATGCAGGTCGACCTCTGGTTTGGCAGAAACCACCGGCTGATTGGATTAAAATCAATACTGATGGGGCAGTAGCGTTGGGGTCTGGTAGAGCCGGCTGTGGTGGGGTACTACGTGATTCCAGGGAAGCATGGGTCTGTGGTTTTATGAAGAACATTGGGGTTTGCTCAGTTACGGATGCTGAGGAATGGGCGATATTTGAGGGAATGAGGTTAGCGTGGGAATTGGGCTTCAGAAAAGCAATCGTGGAGTCTGATTCTTTGGAGCTAATTGCAAGGATAACTGATGGAAATTTTGGTACCGCTAGTTTGCTGGGTGTACAGATCAGGGACTTCATAAGTAAGGATTGGCAGATTATTTTTGAGCACATACCACGGGAGTTAAACCGAGTGGCTGATGCATTGGCAAAGCAAGGAATTAGTAGTTCTGTCATTTTAGAAAATTGTCCTGTTCATCTTAGGTCATGGGTGAATCAGGAGAGCTTAGGATTCATTTCTCCTGTGGTTTAAGTTATTTTAATGTAATTCTTGGCTTTTAGCCATCCCTTTTATCAAAAAAAAAAAAAAAGACTATGTGAAAGAAAATGATTGAATTGTTTTTTTTTTTTACCAACTATTTGAGTGGACCTAACATTTTCGGCACTCTTATCTGTAAGAAATAATGCAATATTTTATAGCAATAGAAGAAGTAGTTCTGTATATTGTCAACAATGAGCCGGAAAATGTGACCTTTAAGATGTTGTCTTTAATATATTTATCTAGTCATTTTCTTTAATTCTTTTATTTATTTTCTTTTTTATTGTTGAGGAAGTATCAATAGAAGTAAATGTTGATAGAAAATAGCCTAGTTGAAAGGAAAATTATCGGGAGCTATTCTATGGTTTGAATTCATAGGCTGATTGGTTGCAATGCTAACTAGCTAGCCAAATCTACTGTTAGGGATTGTTTGGTACGAGGGATTTAGATAAAATGGGAGGAGAGGAAAAATTTTATAAGTTGAATTTTTAGAAATTGGAGCAGGGCTATAAAATTGGGGAAATTAAAATAAAGTATGTAGAGAAAATAATATTTAATATAAAAGGTCATAAAAATTGTAATTATTTAGAAGGATCGAACATCATAATATAAATTTAAAATTATTAAACTGCCACTAATCAAACCTTCAATGTTATCTCTTGTATTCATAATTTAAAAAAAATAACTAAAATTAAAACTACAATTATCCATCATGATATGATCACATCTTTTTTTTCCTCAATATATTATTTGATTAACAATGGTTGAACTCATTTTTTTTAAATTTTTTCACCAATTTATATCATCAAGTTGCCCAATTTATTTTATTAACATTAATATTAATTAAGCTATTTTTATATATAAAAAAAGTAAACTTATTTCATATTTTTCAAGATATAATAGATTAATTTGATTTTCTTAATTTTATTAACATTATAAGAATTTTTAACCAACATAAATTGCTTCTAAAACAAAAATAAATAATACAAACTTTATTGGTTTAACATATATGATAAATTATAAAAGGCCTTGACTTTTATTAAATTATATAATTCCATTTTTAATTAATTTTTTATTTAAAGAATTATAATTTTTACAAATCAAAGAATGCGTAATTTTTTATATATTAAAGTTGTAAAAAATGAAAATTGAGAAAAATATTATTTTATTTAATAGAACTTAGAATTTTGAATGAGTTTTTAAAATAAAATGTGGAAGAGAATGTAAGAAGAAATGCAAAAGATTTTTGGGAAAATTACGTACAAGTCCCAAAGAATGAAAAAAATTACAAAAAAGCCCCTTAAATCCACTAAATTATACAAAAGTCCCATGGGACTTTTTTGATATTATTTGTATGTAAATAAAATCCAAGTTTTTAAATGTTGTTGTAAATACATATATATCCTGTTGTAAATACATACATTTTTTGTTGTAAATGGCCGATTTTAAATGTTGTTGTAAATACAACACTTCCTATTGTAAATCTAACCTTTTCTGTTGTAAATCACCTCTCTACGTTCAAAACTCAGGTATTTAAATGTTGTTGTAAATATTGGCATTTCATGTTGTAAATATGACTTTTTCTGTTGTAAATAGTCAGATGTTTAAATGTTGTTGTAAATATAGGCATTTCCTGTTGTTAATATAAATAATATCAAAAAAGTCCCTTAGAACTTCTGTGTAATTTTGTGATTTCAAGGGACTTTTTTGTAATTTTTTTGTTCCTTGGGACCTGTGCGTAATTTTTCCAATATTTTTTATGGATATTTTAGTACTTTTAATTTTATATTTTTATATTCGATCCTTTGAAACAATTACAATTTTTATGATCCTTTTCTATAAATATCTTTTTCTCTAGGCCCTTCATTTTAATCTTCCCTAAAAAAACTTCAATAAAGATAAGAAGTAAAATAAAAGGGTAAGAATAATAAACTTACAACAGAAAAGAAATAAACACTGGAAGGGAATCTTAAAAATTTAGTCAATTTACCTTTGTGCCACATAGTTATTAAAAAAAGAAAACTCACAAACAATGGAATCTTTTTTTTGATAAGAATTAAACTTAAGAACTCGGAGAAAAGAAATATAAGCAAGCTAAGTGACTCCACTCTCAGCTGACAAACAGTAGGTTCTTCACAAGACAAAATATGAAGCCTTAGTGCCAACGAATTAGGGAGCCTTCTTTGCAAGGGAATCTACAGACCCATTATCTTCTCGACTAATATTTGTATTCCCATTTCTGTTGAACCATATTTTGCAATTCCAGGATAAGATTAGCATTTTCATGCAGGTCAAAATTCACAGGATTACTGAGTCCAATCACCTCTAATGAATCAAGAAGAGTTTCACGTTCTCTAACCCCAGGGAGACCAATGACACAACCCCATAACCTGGCCATAAAGATGTAGTCGTTTTCAAGTTTGACTTCAAGATCGATCCATTACCCAGACAAACCACTCCTAAGAAATTAGTCTCTTGAATGTTATTCCTTGAAAGTCTTTGCCTCTTGCGACTTATTGAAGCTAGGTGATAAATTTTCAAAGTATTGTATCTACTGAAGCCAGCCACATCCTAAGAATCCACATCCTAAGAATCGATAATCCTTAGTGAATAAAAGATCCCAATAGAACTTGAAGAAGAGGAGAGATGGATGGAGAATAAGAGAAAGATAAAAAAGACAGAGATAAGTAAAGGACATATGAGTAAACTCACTCAACCCTAAAATTATGAATTGGGTTTTATGACTTGATTTATAATATGTTAAATTTAAAAGCCTAATTAGGATTTTGATATTTTAAAAGGCTTTCAATTGGATTTTCCCTAAAATCTAACTCAAAAAGATTTTTCCTCCACATACTTTTCCTCCCCTCCCTCGTACCTAATAGACCCTCAAAGAGGTTTGCCCTTTAGATTTTTTTCTTTCTTTTTTTTTTCAAAAAGAAAATCTGAAATTCATTACTCAATCAAAGAGTATTAAAACGCCAAATAAGGAACAACGAAGAAATAACAACCCTACCCATCATTCTACCAGGGACAGCCTCGTGGAAAGTGGCCTTTAGATTGGTTTCTTTGCCCACCACCTCTTATGCAAGGGATTTTAATAACAGTCTTGTTTGAAGGAGAGTTGTAGGAGTTGACTAAATTCGTATCCTAGCTTATGGTGTTTTTCCTTTCTCTGCTTTTGTTTATAAGCACTGAATCAACGTCTGAAAATTGCCTTTAATTAAAGAACATTTTTCCTCTTAAATTCTACCATCTTCCATAGCATTATAGGTGCACCGGTTAATACAAATATAATTAACTATTAAATATGTTGAATAAGCTTAGTTCTGGAAAATAAGGCATCCATCTTGTTCTTAATTAAGAGTCAAAATTAATATAATATAATACAAAATAAACTTGCCAATCTTCATGCTTTAGTAATGAGCGGAGACTCAAACAGACAAGCACTAGTGATGATTTTTAGTTGTTATAGCTAGGCAAGGGGGAAATGGGAAAAAACAATAAAGACAAAAGTGCACTTTTAGTTCTAAAAATTTAGTATTTTTGGAAAAATCTCAATTAAATCTAATCTAAATTTAAAAATCTAAATTTAGATCATCACTTTTAAGACGGGATAAAATAATTAATTATAGTGTCAACCCCACCAAAAAATTTTCTAGTAGATTTCTTTATTATGGATCAGCGGTTCGAGGATCTAAATGTACAAGGCCCACATAAAAGTAAGATGAGAAAATGATCCCAAAAAACATATAAAATATTAAAAAAGTTCCAACCCAAAATCACATATTTAATACTATTTGTATTGAAACAAAATCCAGGTGTTTAAATTTTGTTATGAATATAACACCTCTTGTTGTGAATATAGCTTTTTCTATTGTGAATGACTAGATTCTAAATTTTGTTGTGAATATAGTACTTCCTGTTGTGAATCTAGCTTTTTCTGTTGTGAATAACTTCTGTACGTTTAGGGAACTGAGTTTGAAACAAAATCCAGATTTTTAAATTTTGTTGTGAATAGAGCACTTCCTGTTATGAATAACTTTTTGTTGTTGTGAATGACCAGGTTTTTAAATTTTGTTGTGAATATAGCACTTCCTGTTGTGAATATAGCATAAAAATAATCTTGTCGTAATTTTAGGTTGAGACTTTTTTGATATTTTGTATGTTCTTTAGGATCTGACTGTCATTTTCCCAAGTAAGATTAGATAATTTCTGAAATCTTTGGGATGGTTTTAAATTGGGAAAATCATAATAAAGGACTGAAAAATAATAATATTTATTAAAAAGGACCATAAAAATGGTAATTATTTTGAAAGAACAGAAATCAAAACATTAAAATAGATAGACTAAATTGCCCTTAGCCAAATTTTTTATATTCTCTCTAATTAAATCAAAATCTAAAATTATTGATGAATAATCACACATAGAGACCAAATTAGAATATGCTAAGTTTGTGTCTTTACTGCACCAAAATTACCTCTCAATTACGATCAAGTTCTTTTGTTTTTAATTTTGATCAAGGAGCTAAATCTTATTAATTTTGAAACAGATGCATGGAGAGAAATTGTTTGTTGGTTGTCTTCTACTATAGAATTTGTCTCATGTTGCTTTAAACACAACAAACAATAAATTTAATATTTTAATTATCATCGGGATTAATGAAATCCCCTTATTGATCTTCCTAAAATTGATATCTTTTCAACTTTGCTGTTTTAGTGGATTTGAACTGTTTTGAATGGTCTACCTTGCCTTTCGGCCATTCCATGGTCAAAAATTTCCTTAGCATAGTATGTTGAATCTAGTATGACTTTGATAATTTTCTACGTACTAATTATTTTGCCTTATATATTTATACTAGTAATACCAAACAAACAATTGTATAGGTGTTGTTTTTGGCTTATCTATTTTCACAACGGAAAAGGAAGTCACCTTGTGTTACACCCCTACCGGCCTCGCCCTTTCGGGTGGCGGGTTAGAGGGACTCCTTTTTATTTAACCACCTTCCCTTATTACTTAGTCCAATTAACTTATCACAGAGTTAGCACAGTAGAGCACAGGGTCTGGTTGGACAAGATTAACATACTGATAAACTTTTGTAAGTCAAGTGGCAAATAAGTCCCCGCAGGGTTAATACAGTTATCCGAATAAAGTACTGTTTATATACAACAATTATCCAAAATATAGAATATAAAATGAGATAGGGCGTCCCTATTTTCTTCGATTCACTGCTTCACGCCCTACCTTCTCTTGTGCTTTCATCCGCTATTGCCTTACCCCTGTGCCTCAAAACAGGCTGGAGTTCAAGGTTGAACCCCAGAGTAACTGTTAAACTCAAGTATAATACGTATATAGTGCATGCAGGTAACCACAATCAAGAAACAAAATGGCATACCACGAACATGCATTCAGAATCACAATCATATCCACAACGACGTACCGTCGAGCCGCCTTACCAAGGCAGGCCTCAAACGCCCGCGTACCGTCGAGCTACCTTAACAAGGCAACCCCGGACGCTCGTGTACCATCGAGCTGTCTCTTAAGACCAACCCTGGACACCCGTGTACCGTCGAGCTATCTCTTAAGACAGACCCCGGACACCGTCCTCAGTGCTAGGATAACCACAGTAGCTAGGGACTTTAACCCTAACTACCCCAAATGCATCTCAGGCTTAGTAGTAACCTAAGGACACACAGTTCACTAGGCCCTACAGCCTTGCATCCACAATCATGGAAAATAGACATACAACAATAACATAGAATACGTGACTTAACAGTTACTACCTGGTACTTCACGAAAGCGGTAACTCTTCCCTTCAAGTCAAGATATGTCCCACACGCATCAATACCCTAGTTACAGCCAAACATCATGCTTTTAATCTCATGAACAATTTTTACTTCCAGTTCCTTAAGATTTTGCATAGCACCAGAATGTCCAAAATTTCTGACTCAACTTTTCTGATTTTTAATAAATTCTAGAAAACTCATTTTGACATGGGATCAGCGGCCTTAGAACGCTTAGGATGTCTATATTATAGGAAAAATAATTCCCAAGGTCAACTAGGTTCGAATCCTTTTATGGTCCTCAAACTTTGACTACTGGTCCGAGAGAAAAATCATGCTTTCAGGTCATTTTCAACTTAAAAGATCTCTTGGTTGGAGACTCCAAATGACACAAAACCTTATATCAAAATCATCCTTAAGATGCCTAATTTTACCATGTAAAATATCAAAGCAAACGGAATCCATTTATCCCTTCAAAACCACTTATTAATCTTCGCTGCCCAAAAACCGTAAGAACCAACAAATTTTCGTATAATCAAGACTTAGGTTTTTAGAGTTCAGAAAGAGGTGACTCCACATGACCCTACACAAAAACACCCTCTGGATCCATTGAAGACCTTAAAAATATTAAAATCCTACTGCATTCCCACGAAACACCACAGGGAAGAAGTGAAGGCGACTAGGTTGCCGGATTAGGGACTTACCTCGGAATGTCGATTGCGTATGGCCTTCTTCACCTCCTTAACTGAAACCTTCAGCTGAGCACTCTCCTAGTCTCCTTGAGCTCGTGGTTGGTGTGGGAAAAATAAAGGGAGGAGTGCCCTATTTATAGGCTCCAAGGGTGCAACCTTTTGTCCAACTTCGATTATTGTCCATCGGGTAAAAGGATGTTTCGGATTAAATTATCATTTCCCTTGCTTGTTTCCCAAGTCTTCTAGAGTCCTCCATGGTAGATGGGTGCCGCATTCCTAGGCAAAAAACGAGATTCCAAAATTGCCCCTAGGTGGTCTTAGTTGTAGGTTTTAGATCCAAGGGTAAAATGGTCATTTTACACCACTCTTCTTCCAAAGCCGTGGGACCCACGAAATCTGCTCTTAGATGTGCCATAAATGCGCTTTATGAGTCATAATTACATGTCAATCCAATGTCATATCAGGTTTAAATTGTGTGATCCAGATTAAACCGGGTTATTTTATTCTTTCTCTCTCCTCATAATTACTTGATGTGACATTGTATCTCTTCATAATTACGTGACATGACCTTTTCTCTCTCCTATGGGCCACTAGAATTTCGCCCCTATCAGTGTCCTGGGCTTGGGCCTGACTCAGGGAAATCCTAACCGATCCCGCTTAGCTCCCTTTTGCCGGTTACTCTTTTCCTCGTAATGCATGCCCTTCCATTGGACTTGCGTGGGCCTAGATCATCAGTCACTTTTCCCAGACCACAAGTGGATGGGACATAATGCCTTGGGGATCAAGAAACCCTTATTCTAGTACCTCAGACCACCTCGTAATGCGTGCTACCCGATAGTCCAACTTCTGGCCCCGAAATGCCACGTGTCTAATGTAGCACTACTGCCACTGACTTTTCCTTTAACGCTAGGTCCAGACACATGTCCTCTCTCTCGTCCTTGGTTGAACACGCCTTCCTGGTCCTGTAATGTCTTTTGTCACTTATTCATTATACCGGTTACAGTTTCGAGTTTTCTTCATGCACAAGTTACCTCTCAATTGGTCAGGGTTTTCTTCTTATTTAGATTTTGTAGTTTCTCTTCTCCATCATAACCAATGGTTTTTCATCTTAAGGCCTGTAAAATAATTCACACCAATAATTATAGAAAATAAATACTTCGAAATTAACTCAAGGCTTCATATTGCTATGCAAACTTATATTGATACATGCATTACAAAAGTAGGGGTGTTACACCTTCATAGAAGTTGGGAAGCGTACTTAGTGTATTAGAGATGCTAATTTAGCATATTCTAATTTTGCCTCTATGTGTGATTATTCATCAATCATTTCAGATTCTTATTTAATTAAAGAGAATATAGAAAATCAGATAGAAGGTAATTTAGTATTTTTATTTTAATGTTTTAATTTCTGATCCTTCAAAATAATTATCATTTTTATGATCTTTTTAAATAAATATTATTTTTCTTAGATCCTTTGTTATAATTTTCCCTTTGAAATTTAAGCATAGCCATCTCAAAAGCTATGATAGAGAAAGCCAAAGTGGTGGTTTGGCTTCTATGATTGCATCCCGCATTCAAAATGAGGGAAAGAGGGTTACCAATAGTAATAATAATAAGGGAAAGAGGAGAGACTGGCATTAAAAAATAATAATAATAATTTTTTTTAAAAAAATAGGACATGACATACGAATGATAAAAAATGATAAATTTTTTCTTTCATATTACATTATATTTTTTTATGGAAAAAAGATAAGAAAATAATACTTAAACTTTAAAATTCTAAATCAGTTTTATTGTCTATAAGAGTATAAATATTAATCATACAAGTATAACGATTGACAACTCATTTAAATAGTAAATCATTGATTTGATATTTTAAAATTCAAATAGTATTTTCTTACTTTTTTTTCTTTTTTTTTTGGTAAAAAAATATGAGTTATTTAATTGGTGAGAAATACTTGGTAAATATTTTATATGCATACTATAAAGAAATTATTCACACACCAAATACTTGATTTAGGTTCTTGTCATTTAAATTTTCAATGGAGAACTTTTCCCCAATTTTCTCTAGAATTTTAGTATTGTAATATTTCAAATTTGTTTCAAATAATAAATTAATAATTTTTTTTTTTTACGATTTTAGTTTTAACAATGCTCTTAAATTTATCATATTATATATATATATATATATATATATATATATATATATATATATATAATTTAATAAGATTCATGACATTTTTAATCATTTCTTATCTAAATTTGCTTTTCAAATTATCATTCAAATAAGTTTTAGGTTGAGAAAAAAGTCAATCTACTAGCGGTAATTAAAACATAAATCACATTATACTATCTCACTTCTAGCCCAACTTAAGTTTCCAAAAATCAAATTGAAATATATATATATATATATCTACTACAACTAATTCAAATAGACCTTAAACACATACTACCTCCCATCCTATTTATAAAAACCCAAATTTTAATTGTCTTGGTTCTTTTTAGAAGAGCTCGATAAGATTGTCTTAGCAATTAATGAGTTTTCTTTTTCTTTTTTTATCTCTCATTAATTATATGCATTATAGTAATTAAAAGACTAATACTACTTATATTTTTCCATATTTCTTTCTTTTACTTGATTCTCATAAATAAAGGCATATTTGATTAAAAAAAATTATTTCAAACATACTTATTATCTTTAACTAATTTTAACAGCTTTCCTAAATCATATAATTCAGTTATCGAGATCTTATAAATAGAACGGATGGAGTATTCAGTATTGTACCAAATTTAATTTTTTTCAAGTAATAAATTTTGTAATGAGAGATCTTTCATCCATTTCCGTTTGTATAACCTAATTTATTTAAAATTTAAATGAAATAAAGATTGATTTATAATATATATATATATATATATCGCTAAAAAAAAATTTAGGTAAGGGGTTGGACTCACCCTCAGTCAAAGGGCAGGACGCTTGGAGCCTAGTCTGCAAGGTATATTGAGTTAGAGAGTACGTACACATGCCTTTACCTTTTCCCAGCATTTCCACTGCTTCCTAGACCCTTAGGATATATAGTGGCTTGATTGTCCTCCTCTCTTCGACCAATCGACCCATTGCCGTCCCTTCTTCATAAATGCGTAATGGCTTACGGCACTGTTATCTTTAAGAAATAATGCAATATTTTATAGCAAGGAAGAAGTGGTTCTGTATATTGTCAACAATGAGCCAGAAAATCTGACCTTCAAATATGATCCTTTTTCAGAAGACCTTAATATAAAAAATATTTATCTAGTTTTGTTAAATTAAGAAAGTTACTTGACTTAGTTAATATGACATGTATTTTTTAAAATGTCTCAGTAATCTTCCTTAATTCCCAAAATTTCTCTCCTTCTTGATTATTGTTAGGGAAGTATCAATAGGGATAAATTAGAAAAATATTGACAAATAGGAAAATTTTATCTTATATTTAAGACCAAAATTAACTTTTAAATATGTCTTATATTAAGGACACGAGAAGTAATAGATCAGAGAACCCGTGTCTTACATGGAGAAGAGTTGATATAACTTTGAATTGGAGATGAGATAGCTTGATGGAAAATATCCTGATTGAAAGGAAACTTATCATGAACTATTATGTGGTTTGGATTGATATTGAGGCTGTGGTTGCCAACTCGCTAGCCTAAGCTATTATTAGGGGCTATTTGGTATGAGAGATTTGGATGGAAAGGGAGGGGGTGGCAAATTTTGTGAGTTGGATTTAAAAAAATTGAAAGAGTGGGGTTATAAAACTTTAATAAAGACAAGAAGTAAGATAAACAGCTAAGAATAATTAATTAAAAACTTTAAACTCATTTCTTTAATTTTTTTAAAATCTAATTTAAAAATATTTTCACTCCACGCACTTTTCCTCCCCTCCCTTATACCAAACCAAATGAGCCTTTAAGAAGGTGTACAAAATCTAAGGCTGTTAGTTCTCTATGGGTTTTGATAATTACTAATATTTGTAAACAGTGTGGAGATGTTTTTTTTGTTAAAGTTTAGAATGGTTTAAACTTATCAATTTCAAGCAAAAACATTCTGTCTGAAACAAACTCGAGCCTATCATGCTCAAGCTCGAGCCTGGTTTTGACAGAGAGGACAAACCTGTCAGTTCAAATCACAATCTCGAGACTGAATCTGAAGTTTGAACTTAGGGTTTTTCAAAAGTTTGGGCGAACTCGAGCCTATGTTTTTAAGCTCAAGTTCATCATTGGCAAAGAGGTTTGTATTTTGAAAAACACCTTTAAACTCGACACTTGTTTCTTCAAACCTTAAGTTTGCAACCTCCATAGAAAATCTTTCATCGCTTTCACAAACTATGAACTCGAGCCTGTTATGGAAAACTCGAGTTCATCTCTAGCGCCAAGAAATTTTCAAATTAAGAGACTTTAACAAGCTCTACACTATTTCATTCAGAATAAAGTTTTCCAGTTTGAAAAATCTCAAGAGCTTTAAACTCGAGCCTAAGTTCCTAAACTCGAGCCTAAAAGTTCCAGAGAGGAACGAGCTTTTCAAAATTAGACAAACCCGAGCTTAAGTCTCCAAACTCGAGCTTATCTTTGGCCGAGAGTTTTTCAAAGTCAAACAAACTCGAGCCTAAGTTCCTAAACTCGAGCCTAAAAGTTCCAGAGAGCAAAGAACCTTTTTCATTGAGAAATAAACTCAAGAGTTTGTCCCACAAACCTCAGGTTTGTCTTTTCAAGATAAAACTAAGCTCTGCCTTGAACAGTGTCAGACTCGAGCCTGTCACTAATAAGCTCGAGTTCATCATTTAAACTTAACTCTTCAGATTTCAAAATCGTGACATTCCTCTCTGGAAGAAACAAGCTCGAGTTCAAAAGTTATAAGCTCGAGTTCATTTCAACCCGAGAGCAATGTGACTCTTCAATGACTTAAGAACCTCAGGTTTAGAATACAAACCTCAGGTTTACATGTTTTAGACTGAAATGATTTTGTGCACTGAAGCATCAAACTCGAGCCTGTAAGAACTAAGCTCGAGTTCGTGACACTGATTCAGAAATTTGAATATGTCGATTTCAGAAATCAATATTGTTTGATCTTAATCCTTTGCAATATTATTCTCTGATATTCCCTGCTATGTTTAATGTTTTTGTTAGTGGATTTCAGAGCATTAAAGAATGTTTGGTGAGAAGTTAAAGCATAAAGCAAAAAGTGGTTCAGAACATTTATTGCAATGTTTAGAAAGTTTCCTCTTCTTGCCAAACCATCTGCACACGTCCACAAAGCATTAAAGATTGATTGCTGCAACAAGAAACATCCTCTCTAACGGATTAATTTGCAGAAAGTCAACTATGATGACATGGCCAACTGGATTAAGAGTAATCAAGAGAGAGAAGACCCCAAAACCACTTCAGAACACTTAGGCAACTTCTCCTACGGATCTATTTGGAAAGCAACGGTCATTTATTGATCTCTGAGTATAAATAGAAGAGCATTCAAGTCTTTCAAAGATGAACAACAACTGAGAGTGAATTTCATTAAGTTTCATTCAAGTCTTTCAGTTTTTATCTGTACAGTATCTTGTGATACTTGAGCTTCAGTGATTATCATTATTCACTCTTTGAGAGAGTTTGTTTCTGTAAATCATTTATTGTAAAAGAACCACAAGTCAAGGGGACTTGGTGGTTGGGTGATCATTGATTACAACTTGTAAGGGGGAGTGAGTTCTAGTGAGAGAATGACTTCTTGAGTGCAGAGTGTGTAATCTTTGATATAGTGGAAATCCCAGTGAGGCTGGGGACTGGACGTAGGTCAAGTGGTTAAGACCGAACCAGTATAAATCTTCTTGTGTCTTGCTTCTCTTCCCTTACTCTATCTTACCCTATTTTTAGTGTTAGAAAACAGAGTATCCAGCAAGAATTTTTACAATATCCAATTCACCCCCCCTCTTGGGTATTGGGCTCCACCTTCAAAGGCCACATGTGCCCTTTAGATTTTTTATTTTTAATTTTTAAAAAATGAAAATCTGAAATCCATTACTTAATCAAAGAGTATTATAACGCCAAAAAACAAACAACGAAGAAATAACAACCCTACCCATCATTCTTCATCAAGGACTGCCTCATGGAAAGTGGCCTTTAGGTTGGTTTCTTTGCCTCCCACCTCTTATGTAAGGGATTTTATTTTTCTTTATAGACAGACATACATACATACATACATAGAAATTTTTGGAGAGAGGTTGGGCTTACCTACATTCTAAGGGTAGGGCATTATGACTTTTCTCCCCACAGCATACAAGGCTGAGAGTACACATGTCTCTACCTCAGCTTATGTTTTCACAAGCTCATATTACTTAGGATGCCTTTTTAATACTTGACTAACTCCAGGATCGAATCTTTGCTCTTTGGTTAAAGTGTCTAACCCCTTTACCAGTTGAACCCGAAAACGAGAGATGAATTTTATTTGTCTTGTTTGAAGGAGAGTTGTAGGAGTTGACTAAGTTCGTTTCTTAGCTTATGGTGTTTTTCCTTTCTCTTCCTTTGTTTATAAGCGCTAACTTGACGTCTAAAAATTGCCTTTAATTAAAGAGCATTTTTCCTCTTAAATTCTACCATCTTCCATAGCATTATAGATCCGCGGGTTAATACAAATATAATTAACTATTAAATATGTTGAATAAGCTTAGTTATCGAAAATAAGACATCCATCATGTTCTTAATTAAGAGTCAAAATTAATATAATATAATACTAAATGAACTTGCGAATCTTCATGCTTTAGTAATGAGCAGAGACTCAAACAGACAAGCACTAGTGATGATTTTTAATTGTTCTAGCTAGGCAAGGGGGAAATGGAAAAAAATCAAGACAACAGTGCACTTTTAGTTCTAAAAAATTTAGTATTTTGGAAAAATCTAAATTAAATCTACTTGAAATATAAAAATTCAAATTTAGATCAACACTTTTAACTTTCTAATGAGATCGAGAAGATTTTTTTTATTATGAATTTCTAGATGTTGTTAAACGTATTGTTGTCAAAAATGAATTTTTACGTAGAAATAGAAGGGGTGGTAGAAACAACCGAAACATAAAGTTTATATTACTTAAGGTTAGGATACAAATTATATATATATATATATATATATATATATATATATATATACGGAGTGACCAATATCTACGGAGAAACATATCGAGTTAACTCGATAGACTTAGAATCAACCAATATCACTTCATAGTACTCTCTTGTTTTTTTGAGATTGGTAGGTATGAAATGAAATCCAGAAGGGAAAACATTCAATGCTACCTGATTTGGGGTTTCCAGGAAAAACTCAGGTTCAACCTGTAGGATTCTCAATACAATATTTTGTTTTTCAATGTAAGGAGTTTCCATAGGATTGACGGCTGAGGTGGCCACTAAGGATTTTGATGCCAGAGGTGGCTTTTTCTGGGCTAATTCAAGAGCAAATTCTTTGTTTAACAAATCATACTCTTTTTTACTAATTGCCTGTGATGAGGAGGCAATTAATGACAAGGCAAGTTTATCATATTCAAGAGCCTGGGTTTTAGGGTCCTTACTTGCTAATACTTCTCCCCAAGTTTGTGTTGGGGGTTTCTTAACATAAGAATCAATTGTTTTTCTTCCAGGCTTGACAGGAATGAGACTTTGGGTTTGAGTCTCTTTTGGAGTAGATGACTCCATTTTGTGGGTAGATGACCCAGATTTTGTTTGTGAACGTGTCAGTCTGGTTCCTTGTGTTTGGGGAACTGACTGGCTGGTTGATGCTCCTTGCGTTTGGGGAGTTGATTGGCTAGATGATGCTCCTTGTGTTTGGGGAGCAGCTTGTTGTTGCAACAATTGTTTAATTATCTCCGCTAAATCTGCTTCGGAGATAGGGCTTTGTGCATCTTGAAAGATGCTTTGTTTATCGTCTTCTTGGATGATTTGTTTATTTCTGGAATCTTCACCGGGTTTTTTCTTTCTTGTCATTATCTGGAGAGAAGGAAATGGGTTTTGGGTCAGTACTCTCTCTTCCCTGTAAAAACTCTCGGGTAAGGAAATCAGGAAGAGAATTAGAAGTGCCTTTGATAAATTCAATGTCAAAATCAAAAACACTCAAAATTGCCTGCCAACGAGCAAAAATTTGTTTTGATGCAAGATTTTTAACATCTTTTTGTAAAACATCTTTTGCAGCCTTACAATCAATGCGAATCAAAAATTTTTGATTTAAAAGATCAGCTTGAAATTTTGAAACACACAGTACAATCGCTAAGATTTCCTTTTTGATTGTAGAATAATTTTGTTGGGCAGGATTCCAATGTTTAGATGTAAAAGAAATGATTTGTTCTTTTTCACCTAAACGTTGTTTGAGGATACCTCCATATCCCAATTCAGAAGCATCAGTTTGGACAATTTTGAAAGCTGACGGGACAGGAAGAGTGAGACATGGAAGTTCTTTAACCTGTCGTTTGATTTGTTTGACGACTTCGGTATGAACTTCAGTCCAGGGACAAGGATCTCCTTCTGCTTGAAATTTTTTTTTGAAATGATCAAATGCTCTCTGGATCTCTGGTGGAAAGATTTGCTGTATTGGTCCAAAGACATGCCACCATTTCAAAAACCATTGAGGAAAGTTATATTCGACATCTTCTGATGATTCTTCTCTTCCACAAATAAATGTCATTACCAAAGAACAGGATTTGCTTCTTGATGTTATAAGCAAACTTCCTGAAACTGATAGAGGTATGTATCTTTCAAAATTCAAAGATATTATTACCCAATCTCCTTCTCAATCCTCTTCCAAACTTTCAGTCTTTCATAACAAATATGATTTGACTAAAACTTTGGAAAGATTCAAACATTCTGTTAAACCTGTCACTATCCAAGATCTTCAATCTAAGATTTGCAAGCTTAAGGTTGAAGTTCAAGCTCTCAAATCTAGTCGGGATACACATGAATCAGTTTTACTTCAGATTCAAGAACTTCTTTCCTCGACTCAAAATCTTTCTGATGAGAATATTGATCAAGTTTTACAAAATGAAAATGAGGAGATAAACCCTGAACAAGAAATACCTTTTTTAAATGTGATTTCCAGGTTTTTCCTTCAGAAGTTCTATATACAAGCAAAGATCATTATCAATAATGAGATCTAAGGAATCTATTGAATATCCAACCAAATATTTAGATCGGTAAATCTCAGTAAATTTTTAATTAATATACCTTTATGGAACCGAATGGTAATGATACTAATTGAAGGGAGATTTACGATTATTGTTTCTTTCGCTGTTATTTCTGCTGTTTCTCTTGCGCTGTTATTACTCTTGCATTTTTCTTGTATTTTGCTGAATGTCTTCTATTTTCCGTTCTTTTTCTCGAAGACCTTCTTCTTCCTCATCTTCTTTCTCTTCTTCAAATCCCTCCATAAACAATGATGAAGCATATTCTTCCACAAACAATATCTTCGATGAAGAAATTCATTTCAAAAATATAAATCAAACTGTTGATGATTGGACTCTTCCAGTCATTGATAACAGAGATGTTTTCATTGACAGAAAGCAATGGTTGAAGAAGTCTGATTATGTGATCAAGACTGTCGAAGAATCCATTGCCATCCAACCTGAGAAGGAGGAATTTTTCCTTTTCTCTCCACGATCTATGCATCAACACAAAACAGAGTACAAGTTTTTACACATAGGTTGTGTACAAGTTGCTCTAAAACCCCTTGTTAGACGAGGCCTAAATGCTTCTGGTCTGGTCTGTCTCAGGGATGCAAGACATTTTGATTTTGCTGACTCCCTTCTTGCTGCTGCCTGATAATTGAAAAAGTAAGAGTATTAACAGAATCTGGTATGGGTTCACCATTGTGAAGAATGGGAGTTCTATCAGGTTCAGTCTTTACTGAAGAAATAATGTTTGATTTTTCATCAGATGACAGATAATAATCCCACCATCCTTTAAGTTGTCCAGTAAATCCGGAAACTAAAAGGTTAGTTATTTCTGTATCTGAATAATCACTTGTTGTTTGATAAGCAGTGCTTACCATGGTCATTTGTTGAAGAATTTGAAGGATATTTGACTCACTTTGTCCATCTATGTTCCATTCATAAATGTTGTTTGAATTGAAAGATTTGAAAGTTTGGTCTTGGCGTTCTTCAGTTAAAATATCTAAGGGACTGGCCCTTGGATAGTATAACTTTGAAGATTTTTGAAAAATAGGAGAAGAAGATTTTTTCCAATGTTGATGGTTGATTTTAAAATCAGATTTTGAAGATTCAGCATCAGAAAGTTTTTCAAAATTCATAACTTGTTTATCAGAAGAAGAAGAAGCAAGAGGTGTATCAGGAACAATTCTTTGTTTTAACTGAGTAAGAGGAGTTTGAAGATCAGTAGTAACTTGATTTTGATGTTGCAAACTTTGGCCAATTTGCTTCATAAGGTTTGCAGCATTATTTTTCTTCTGCAAACTTGCCTTAATCCTTGGATCAAGTTGGAAAGGTTTGAACAAAGGTTTGATTATGGATGGGGATTGATTTGTGGAAGTAGAAAGAATTTGTTGGGAAGGGGTTTTGGCAATGTGATCTCCAATAATTTGAAGATACTGGTTGGTATAATTGTTTTGCTCCATAAGACTTCTGATATCTTTTGGACAAACAGGGTCTTCAGAGTTTCTGGTTTTGAAAGGAGAGGCGAAAAGGGGATTTTGTTTACTATCCACAATGCCAGGAATTTGATATGACCTTTTTGGAGGAACTTCTGAAGAAATGATTTGTCCTTCAGATATTTTCCATTCTCTTTTGGTCATATTTATTGTTTGATCAAATGGATATTCTATTCCTTCTTGTGAAGCATAAGCTTCAAACCAAACAAAAAATGGAATATTCATTTCATACTTTTCAAGGAAACTGTAGAACTTTTCTTGGATCTGTTTTCGCACTAATCCTTTAAAATGTTCTAAAAACCAGTTTCTTTGCAAAGTATTTGATTCTGAGTAAAATTCCTGTTGCAAACTTTCTTTATCAATTTGAAATTGTTGTTCAAGAAAACCCATCATTGGAGGTTCACCTAATTCCGTATATGACAAAGAGTCCATAGAATTTTGGTCATCCTCTCTTTGATAGTTTGCATGAGGAATTGTTCCCGAATTATTTATTCCTTGCATTAAGACGTTTGAAGGTAGATCAGAGGATGGTTGTTCATCCGCTGGCGGTGGTGGAGGATTTCGTGGTGGAGGAGGTTGTTGTTGTGGTAAAGGAGGATTAGTTGGTGGTGGAGGCACATGGATTACTGAAGGAAGGGACCGTTCTGAAGGAAAAGATCGATCAGAGCAACTGGAATTCCTTGGTAATTCAGAATTCGCAGATCTGAAATCGTTATACCTAGAAGGTATGGATGAAGTAGAACTTCTGGGTCTGTCAAAAGCTATTCTAACAGATCCTGATTGAGTTTGAGAAATTCTACTGATTTGGGCTACAGATCTCGGAGCAGCTGGAGCAGCCTTGTCCATAACCCAGTCTTCTGGAAGGGTAACTTCGTTCCACATGATGGTTTTTGGAACGGTGATGTTTGTATTGGAATAATCAGTAAGGAAAACAACAGTCTGACCGTTGTTAGGAAGATTTTTGACATTTGAAACAGAAGAGTTTGAGACCTTATACTGTATTCTATATATTAGAGTAACAGGTATAGATCCAGATTTCATGTTAAAACCATGAAGTTTAAGATTGAGTTTAAGGACATCAAGAATGTTCTTATCCCCTAAATCAACCGTTTGATTTGGGTAACAGTTGAAATAGACAGGTCCATTATGAAGTCCAAACTCGGCAGCAGCAAGAAGGGAGTCAGCAAAATCAAAATGTCTTGCATCCCTGAGACAGACCAGACCAGAAGCATTTAGGCCTCGTCTAACAAGGGGTTTTAGAGCAACTTGTACACAACCTATGTGTAAAAACTTGTACTCTGTTTTGTGTTGATGCATAGATCGTGGAGAGAAAAGGAAAAATTCCTACTTCATCCATACCTTCTAGGTATAACGATTTCAGATCTGCGAATTCTGAATTACCAAGGAATTCCAGTTGCTCTGATCGATCTTTTCCTTCAGAACGGTCCCTTCCTTCAGTAATCCATGTGCCTCCACCACCAACTAATCCTCCTTTACCACAACAACAACCTCCTCCACCACGAAATCCTCCACCACCGCCAGCGGATGAACAACCATCCTCTGATCTACCTTCAAACGTCTTAATGCAAGGAATAAATAATTCGGGAACAATTCCTCATGCAAACTATCAAAGAGAGGATGACCAAAATTCTATGGACTCTTTGTCATATACGGAATTAGGTGAACCTCCAATGATGGGTTTTCTTGAACAACAATTTCAAATTGATAAAGAAAGTTTGCAACAGGAATTTTACTCAGAATCAAATACTTTGCAAAGAAACTGGTTTTTAGAACATTTTAAAGGATTAGTGCGAAAACAGATCCAAGAAAAGTTCTACAGTTTCCTTGAAAAGTATGAAATGAATATTCCATTTTTTGTTTGGTTTGAAGCTTATGCTTCACAAGAAGGAATAGAATATCCATTTGATCAAACAATAAATATGACCAAAAGAGAATGGAAAATATCTGAAGGACAAATCATTTCTTCAGAAGTTCCTCCAAAAAGGTCATATCAAATTCCTGGCATTGTGGATAGTAAACAAAATCCCCTTTTCGCCTCTCCTTTCAAAACCAGAAACTCTGAAGACCCTGTTTGTCCAAAAGATATCAGAAGTCTTATGGAGCAAAACAATTATACCAACCAGTATCTTCAAATTATTGGAGATCACATTGCCAAAACCCCTTCCCAACAAATTCTTTCTACTTCCACAAATCAATCCCCATCCATAATCAAACCTTTGTTCAAACCTTTCCAACTTGATCCAAGGATTAAGGCAAGTTTGCAGAAGAAAAATAATGCTGCAAACCTTATGAAGCAAATTGGCCAAAGTTTGCAACATCAAAATCAAGTTACTACTGATCTTCAAACTCCTCTTACTCAGTTAAAACAAAGAATTGTTCCTGATACACCTCTTGCTTCTTCTTCTTCTGATAAACAAGTTATGAATTTTGAAAAACTTTCTGATGCTGAATCTTCAAAATCTGATTTTAAAATCAACCATCAACATTGGAAAAAATCTTCTTCTCCTATTTTTCAAAAATCTTCAAAGTTATACTATCCAAGGGCCAGTCCCTTAGATATTTTAACTGAAGAACGCCAAGACCAAACTTTCAAATCTTTCAATTCAAACAACATTTATGAATGGAACATAGATGGACAAAGTGAGTCAAATATCCTTCAAATTCTTCAACAAATGACCATGGTAAGCACTGCTTATCAAACAACAAGTGATTATTCAGATACAGAAATAACTAACCTTTTAGTTTCCGGATTTACTGGACAACTTAAAGGATGGTGGGATTATTATCTGTCATCTGATGAAAAATCAAACATTATTTCTTCAGTAAAGACTGAACCTGATGGAACTCCCATTCTTCACAATGGTGAACCCATACCAGATTCTGTTAATACTCTTACTTTTTCAATTATCAAACACTTTGTTGGAGATCCGAACATTTGGAGAGATCGTTCCTCTGAACTTCTTTCTAACATCCGCTGTCGGACTTTGTCCGATTTCAGATGGTATAAAGATACTTTCCTATCCCGGGTACTTCAAAGGGATGATGCCAATCAAGGTTTTTGGAAAGAAAAGTTTCTAGCTGGATTACCAAAATCTTTTGGTGATAAAGTTAGAGACAAACTTAGACATCACTATGAAGGCAGCATACCTTATGAAAACCTGACATATGGAGAGTTAATCTCTCATGTTCAGAAAACAGCTTTGAAAATTTGTCAAGATGATGGAATAAAACATCAACTTGCCAAGGAAAAGAGTATAAACAGGAAAGAATTGGGGTCATTTTGTGAACAATTTGGTCTTCCAGCTTGTAAGAAGCCTAGATCGAAGTCTCACAAAACTTCTCGTTTTAATCCATCTTTTTCCAAAAATAAATATTCTACCAACAAGCGTTTTTACAAAAAGGATGATTTCCAAACTCCTCCAAGAAAATACAAAAAGAATTTTCGTTCTAAACCAAAGGATGACTTTCCAAAAGGCCCTCCAAAACCTGGTCAAGTAACTTGTTTCAGATGTGGCAAGACTGGTCATATTTCTAAATACTGTCGACTTTCTCGAAAGATCAGAAATATTCAGATTGAGGAACCCCTGCTTCAGCAAATAAACAATCTTCTGATTGAATCCTCATCTGAGTCTGATGAAGATCATTCCACTTCTGGAGAAATAAACCAAATCCAGGATGACGATCTTTATTCGACATCTTCTGATGATTCTTCTCTTCCACAAATAAATGTCATTACCAAAGAACAGGATTTGCTTCTTGATGTTATAAGCAAACTTCCTGAAACTGATAGAGGTATGTATCTTTCAAAATTCAAAGATATTATTACCCAATCTCCTTCTCAATCCTCTTCCAAACTTTCAGTCTTTCATAACAAATATGATTTGACTAAAACTTTGGAAAGATTCAAACATTCTGTTAAACCTGTCACTATCCAAGATCTTCAATCTGAGATTTGCAAGCTTAAGGTTGAAGTTCAAGCTCTCAAATCTAGTCGGGATACACATGAATCAGTTTTACTTCAGATTCAAGAACTTCTTTCCTCGACTCAAAATCTTTCTGATGAGAATATTGATCAAGTTTTACAAAATGAAAATGAGGAGATAAACCCTGAACAAGAAATACCTTTTTTAAATGTGATTTCCAGGTTTTTCCTTCAGAAGTTCTATATACAAGCAAAGATCATTATCAATAATGATTTTGTTATAGAACAATCTGTATTATTTGATACCGGAGCCCAAGCCAATTGTATTATAGAAGGTTTGGTACCCACTAAATATTTCACAAAGACAACAGAAAGATATAGTTCTGTTAATAGATCTCTATGTTCTGTTCAGTACAAACTTTCTGATGTCATTGTGCAAAATGAAGGATTGCAAATAAAAACCCCATTCATTCTTATGAAAGATATGGGAACACAAATCATTCTTGGGGCACCATTTGCAACACAATTGATTCCTTGTAAACTAGAATATGATGGTATTTCAAAACAACATCTGGGAAAAACTATTTTCTTTCCTTTTACTGAAACACCAAAATTCAGGGAATTAAATCCTCTTTTCTTTAAACAAAAACAGATCAATTATCTCCAGGATGAAATCTCTTTCAAAAGAATTGAAGAACAGCTCCAACAATCGGTTGTTCAGCAGAAGATCCAGTCTTGTTTAGACAAGATCCATCAAACAGTTTGTGCTGATTTGCCCAATGCTTTTTGGAATAGAAAACAACATTCTGTTGATCTTCCCTATGAGCCCAATTTTTCTGAAAAACAGATTCCTACAAAAGCAAGACCTATTCAAATGTCTCAAGAACTTCTTGAAACTTGTAAAAAAGAAATTCAAGATCTTCTTGACAAAAAGCTCATTCGTCCGAGTCGTAGCCCATGGTCTTGTGCCGCTTTCTATGTCAATAAAAATGCAGAAATTGAACGAGGAACTCCAAGGCTTGTTATCAATTACAAGCCTCTAAACGAAGCTTTGCAATGGATTCGGTATCCTATACCGAATAAGGCTGATTTACTAAAACATTTGCATTCTGCAAAAATCTTTTCAAAATTTGATATGAAATCTGGATTTTGGCAAATTCAAATTTCAGAAAAGGATAGGTACAAAACTGCTTTTACTGTTCCTTTCGGACAGTATGAGTGGAATGTTATGCCTTTTGGTTTGAAAAATGCTCCTTCTGAATTTCAGAGGATTATGAATGAGATTTTTAATGATCAAAGTCAATATATCATAGTCTATATTGATGATGTTTTAATCTTTTCAAATTCTTTGGATGAACATTTTAAACACGTCTCAAAGTTTCTTCGAACTGCAGAAACAAATGGTTTGGTGATTTCAAAACCAAAAATTAGCCTGTTCCAAACCAAAGTTCGTTTCCTTGGACACTGGATTTGTCAGGGAACAATAACTCCAATCGAACGAGCAATCCAGTTTGCTGATAAATTTCCTGATCAAATTCTTGATAAAACTCAACTTCAGAGATTTTTGGGGTGTTTAAACTATGTTGCTGAGTTTATCCCTCAACTTAGCAATTTTGTTAAACCTCTCCATCAACGACTCAACAAAAATCCTTGTCCCTGGACTGAAGTTCATACCGAAGTCGTCAAACAAATCAAACGACAGGTTAAAGAACTTCCATGTCTCACTCTTCCTGTCCCGTCAGCTTTCAAAATTGTCCAAACTGATGCTTCTGAATTGGGATATGGAGGTATCCTCAAACAACGTTTAGGTGAAAAAGAACAAATCATTTCTTTTACATCTAAACATTGGAATCCTGCCCAACAAAATTATTCTACAATCAAAAAGGAAATCTTAGCGATTGTACTGTGTGTTTCAAAATTTCAAGCTGATCTTTTAAATCAAAAATTTTTGATTCGCATTGATTGTAAGGCTGCAAAAGATGTTTTACAAAAAGATGTTAAAAATCTTGCATCAAAACAAATTTTTGCTCGTTGGCAGGCAATTTTGAGTGTTTTTGATTTTGACATTGAATTTATCAAAGGCACTTCTAATTCTCTTCCTGATTTCCTTACCCGAGAGTTTTTACAGGGAAGAGAGAGTACTGACCCAAAACCCATTTCCTTCTCTCCAGATAATGACAAGAAAGAAAAAACCCGGTGAAGATTCCAGAAATAAACAAATCATCCAAGAAGACGATAAACAAAGCATCTTTCAAGATGCACAAAGCCCTATCTCCGAAGCAGATTTAGCGGAGATAATTAAACAATTGTTGCAACAACAAGCTGCTCCCCAAACACAAGGAGCATCATCTAGCCAATCAACTCCCCAAACGCAAGGAGCATCAACCAGCCAGTCAGTTCCCCAAACACAAGGAACCAGACTGACACGTTCACAAACAAAATCTGGGTCATCTACCCACAAAATGGAGTCATCTACTCCAAAAGAGACTCAAACCCAAAGTCTCATTCCTGTCAAGCCTGGAAGAAAAACAATTGATTCTTATGTTAAGAAACCCCCAACACAAACTTGGGGAGAAGTATTAGCAAGTAAGGACCCTAAAACCCAGGCTCTTGAATATGATAAACTTGCCTTGTCATTAATTGCCTCCTCATCACAGGCAATTAGTAAAAAAGAGTATGATTTGTTAAACAAAGAATTTGCTCTTGAATTAGCCCAGAAAAAGCCACCTCTGGCATCAAAATCCTTAGTGGCCACCTCAGCCGTCAATCCTATGGAAACTCCTTACATTGAAAAACAAAATATTGTATTGAGAATCCTACAGGTTGAACCTGAGTTTTTCCTGGAAACCCCAAATCAGGTAGCATTGAATGTTTTCCCTTCTGGATTTCATTTCATACCTACCAATCTCAAAAAAACAAGAGAGTACTATGAAGTGATATTGGTTGATTCTAAGTCTATCGAGTTAACTCGATATGTTTCTAAAGAAGATCAATCATTAATCACCCATTCAACTCTCCAAATTTTACAGGTTCTCACACCAACACAGTGGGGACAAAGTTTGCATAAACAAAAATTATTTTCAAAACCATATGATCCTGAAGGATACACTTACTGGGATTACTGTGAAGCCTGGTATAATATTTTTTGGGATCAAAACAAGATTTTTAAACATACTTGGTTCATTTATTTCAAACAAACAACCAAGTATAACTTTCCTCAATGGTTTTTGAAATGGTGGCATGTCTTTGGACCAATACAGCAAATCTTTCCACCAGAGATCCAGAGAGCATTTGATCATTTCAAAAACAAATTTCAAGCAGAAGGAGATCCTTTTCCAATTGATCTCCATTATTTTTCAAAATTATCTGTATCCTGGATCTTTTCTTGGCAATACAGACTGTCTCACATGGACAGAAAATCTCCAGTTCTACCAGTATTACAGAGACAACTCTTTGTACGCTGGTGGGGCAAATACAGGCAAACAAATGCAGACTGCAAAGCTGTGGACCAGTGGTTCAAGGATAATCCAGAATTTCTTTGTGCCAAAGAACAAAGTCGGTTTCTAAACCAGAAGAATTTTGTTCAGCATACTCTAGCAGCTGCATCAAATAAACAAGAATGTATTAAACAACTCAGCATTTTGCTTGAACAATTAAAGCAAGATGAAGCTGGGACCTCAAAGCCTGATTCAAGTGATGATGATGAAGATTTCATTGTCAGCCTTGCGGAAGACTGAAGACCTTACAACTTTTGACGGAGACTTCAAACAAACAATGTTTCCATGTATAAAGTTGTAAACAATTTCTGTAAAAAACCTCTTTGTATTGCAGATAGTGTTAGAAATCCACCTGTAACACTGAACACTGTAATACGTAGGGCACTGTAGTTAGATACAGTATGAACGATTAGATTCGAAATACTGTAGCTAATTACAAAGAAATAAACAGTACCGGTCTTTTACCGGAACTGTATCAAGACTGGCAGTACCGGTCATCAACCGGAACTGTTTAAACAGTGACCCGAGCCTGTCTATTTAAGCAGACGTCCTAGTCTGAAGTAGACATTCGGAACTACCCCCCTCTCTCTCTCTAACCATTCTCTCTGCCTTCTCTCTAGCTTCTTTCTTTATCTTTCCGCTGCTTTCTTTTACTTTCTGCCTTTGTAAGTTCTTTCTTTTGAATAAACTTGTGTTTCTTTTATAATGTTGAGCATCTGCATTTCTCTTCTTTTCTTCTGATGAGATAAGTCTAGCTGCGTGCCTACACCCATTCTTATCTCATCTTCTTTTTATTTCTTTCTGCACGTTTAAATTCCGTCTTTACTTTATGCTTTAATTTTCTGTTCATATTCTCTACTTCTCTATTTCCGATTCTCCCTTTCCCCTTTCCGATCCTTTCGGGGTCACTCCCGTAGATATTGGTATCAAAGCCAGGGGGGAAGTAGAGATGTATTAATTAGATCTGGACTGAGATCTACCTTATCTTAATATTTTGTTGCTATATTCGTTGATATGCTTTAGATCTGTGCTCATCTAAAAAAAAAAAAAAAAAAAAAAAGAGTCTGGAATTTCAAGAAAAAATTTTATGTTTGATTTCTTACATATGATGGCTGAGTTCTCTTGGTGGGATGTCAAGGCCATAAGTCCTATTGGTGGCAGGCGATTTGCCCCACGCTGTAGGCTTTCATATGTGTAGATCTTGAACATAAGATTTTCATTGAAACCTAGATTCATCACATAGTGCCGCCCTATGGCTGGCTTAGGGTTATATCATTTTCATTTTCTGTCTTTAAGGAGCATCAGATCTAAGGAATCTATTGAATATCCAACCAAATATTTAGATCGGTAAATCTCAGTAAATTTTTAATTAATATACCTTTATGGAACCGAATGGTAATGATACTAATTGAAGGGAGATTTACGATTATTGTTTCTTTCGCTGTTATTTCTGCTGTTTCTCTTGCGCTGTTATTACTCTTGCATTTTTCTTGTATTTTGCTGAATGTCTTCTATTTTCCGTTCTTTTTCTCGAAGACCTTCTTCTTCCTCATCTTCTTTCTCTTCTTCAAATCCCTCCATAAACAATGATGAAGCATATTCTTCCACAAACAATATCTTCGATGAAGAAATTCATTTCAAAAATATAAATCAAACTGTTGATGATTGGACTCTTCCAGTCATTGATAACAGAGATGTTTTCATTGACAGAAAGCAATGGTTGAAGAAGTCTGATTATGTGATCAAGACTGTCGAAGAATCCATTGCCATCCAACCTGAGAAGGAGGAATTTTTCCTTTTCTCTCCACGATCTATGCATCAACACAAAACAGAGTACAAGTTTTTACACATAGGTTGTGTACAAGTTGCTCTAAAACCCCTTGTTAGACGAGGCCTAAATGCTTCTGGTCTGGTCTGTCTCAGGGATGCAAGACATTTTGATTTTGCTGACTCCCTTCTTGCTGCTGCCGAGTTTGGACTTCATAATGGACCTGTCTATTTCAACTGTTACCCAAATCAAACGGTTGATTTAGGGGATAAGAACATTCTTGATGTCCTTAAACTCAATCTTAAACTTCATGGTTTTAACATGAAATCTGGATCTATACCTGTTACTCTAATATATAGAATACAGTATAAGGTCTCAAACTCTTCTGTTTCAAATGTCAAAAATCTTCCTAACAACGGTCAGACTGTTGTTTTCCTTACTGATTATTCCAATACAAACATCACCGTTCCAAAAACCATCATGTGGAACGAAGTTACCCTTCCAGAAGACTGGGTTATGGACAAGGCTGCTCCAGCTGCTCCGAGATCTGTAGCCCAAATCAGTAGAATTTCTCAAACTCAATCAGGATCTGTTAGAATAGCTTTTGACAGACCCAGAAGTTCTACTTCATCCATACCTTCTAGGTATAACGATTTCAGATCTGCGAATTCTGAATTACCAAGGAATTCCAGTTGCTCTGATCGATCTTTTCCTTCAGAACGGTCCCTTCCTTCAGTAATCCATGTGCCTCCACCACCAACTAATCCTCCTTTACCACAACAACAACCTCCTCCACCACGAAATCCTCCACCACCGCCAGCGGATGAACAACCATCCTCTGATCTACCTTCAAACGTCTTAATGCAAGGAATAAATAATTCGGGAACAATTCCTCATGCAAACTATCAAAGAGAGGATGACCAAAATTCTATGGACTCTTTGTCATATACGGAATTAGGTGAACCTCCAATGATGGGTTTTCTTGAACAACAATTTCAAATTGATAAAGAAAGTTTGCAACAGGAATTTTACTCAGAATCAAATACTTTGCAAAGAAACTGGTTTTTAGAACATTTTAAAGGATTAGTGCGAAAACAGATCCAAGAAAAGTTCTACAGTTTCCTTGAAAAGTATGAAATGAATATTCCATTTTTTGTTTGGTTTGAAGCTTATGCTTCACAAGAAGGAATAGAATATCCATTTGATCAAACAATAAATATGACCAAAAGAGAATGGAAAATATCTGAAGGACAAATCATTTCTTCAGAAGTTCCTCCAAAAAGGTCATATCAAATTCCTGGCATTGTGGATAGTAAACAAAATCCCCTTTTCGCCTCTCCTTTCAAAACCAGAAACTCTGAAGACCCTGTTTGTCCAAAAGATATCAGAAGTCTTATGGAGCAAAACAATTATACCAACCAGTATCTTCAAATTATTGGAGATCACATAGCCAAAACCCCTTCCCAACAAATTCTTTCTACTTCCACAAATCAATCCCCATCCATAATCAAACCTTTGTTCAAACCTTTCCAACTTGATCCAAGGATTAAGGCAAGTTTGCAGAAGAAAAATAATGCTGCAAACCTTATGAAGCAAATTGGCCAAAGTTTGCAACATCAAAATCAAGTTACTACTGATCTTCAAACTCCTCTTACTCAGTTAAAACAAAGAATTGTTCCTGATACACCTCTTGCTTCTTCTTCTTCTGATAAACAAGTTATGAATTTTGAAAAACTTTCTGATGCTGAATCTTCAAAATCTGATTTTAAAATCAACCATCAACATTGGAAAAAATCTTCTTCTCCTATTTTTCAAAAATCTTCAAAGTTATACTATCCAAGGGCCAGTCCCTTAGATATTTTAACTGAAGAACGCCAAGACCAAACTTTCAAATCTTTCAATTCAAACAACATTTATGAATGGAACATAGATGGACAAAGTGAGTCAAATATCCTTCAAATTCTTCAACAAATGACCATGGTAAGCACTGCTTATCAAACAACAAGTGATTATTCAGATACAGAAATAACTAACCTTTTAGTTTCCGGATTTACTGGACAACTTAAAGGATGGTGGGATTATTATCTGTCATCTGATGAAAAATCAAACATTATTTCTTCAGTAAAGACTGAACCTGATGGAACTCCCATTCTTCACAATGGTGAACCCATACCAGATTCTGTTAATACTCTTACTTTTTCAATTATCAAACACTTTGTTGGAGATCCGAACATTTGGAGAGATCGTTCCTCTGAACTTCTTTCTAACATCCGCTGTCGGACTTTGTCCGATTTCAGATGGTATAAAGATACTTTCCTATCCCGGGTACTTCAAAGGGATGATGCCAATCAAGGTTTTTGGAAAGAAAAGTTTCTAGCTGGATTACCAAAATCTTTTGGTGATAAAGTTAGAGACAAACTTAGACATCACTATGAAGGCAGCATACCTTATGAAAACCTGACATATGGAGAGTTAATCTCTCATGTTCAGAAAACAGCTTTGAAAATTTGTCAAGATGATGGAATAAAACATCAACTTGCCAAGGAAAAGAGTATAAACAGGAAAGAATTGGGGTCATTTTGTGAACAATTTGGTCTTCCAGCTTGTAAGAAGCCTAGATCGAAGTCTCACAAAACTTCTCGTTTTAATCCATCTTTTTCCAAAAATAAATATTCTACCAACAAGCGTTTTTACAAAAAGGATGATTTCCAAACTCCTCCAAGAAAATACAAAAAGAATTTTCGTTCTAAACCAAAGGATGACTTTCCAAAAGGCCCTCCAAAACCTGGTCAAGTAACTTGTTTCAGATGTGGCAAGACTGGTCATATTTCTAAATACTGTCGACTTTCTCGAAAGATCAGAAATATTCAGATTGAGGAACCCCTGCTTCAGCAAATAAACAATCTTCTGATTGAATCCTCATCTGAGTCTGATGAAGATCATTCCACTTCTGGAGAAATAAACCAAATCCAGGATGACGATCTTTATTCGACATCTTCTGATGATTCTTCTCTTCCACAAATAAATGTCATTACCAAAGAACAGGATTTGCTTCTTGATGTTATAAGCAAACTTCCTGAAACTGATAGAGGTATGTATCTTTCAAAATTCAAAGATATTATTACCCAATCTCCTTCTCAATCCTCTTCCAAACTTTCAGTCTTTCATAACAAATATGATTTGACTAAAACTTTGGAAAGATTCAAACATTCTGTTAAACCTGTCACTATCCAAGATCTTCAATCTGAGATTTGCAAGCTTAAGGTTGAAGTTCAAGCTCTCAAATCTAGTCGGGATACACATGAATCAGTTTTACTTCAGATTCAAGAACTTCTTTCCTCGACTCAAAATCTTTCTGATGAGAATATTGATCAAGTTTTACAAAATGAAAATGAGGAGATAAACCCTGAACAAGAAATACCTTTTTTAAATGTGATTTCCAGGTTTTTCCTTCAGAAGTTCTATATACAAGCAAAGATCATTATCAATAATGATTTTGTTATAGAACAATCTGTATTATTTGATACCGGAGCCCAAGCCAATTGTATTCTAGAAGGTTTGGTACCCACTAAATATTTCACAAAGACAACAGAAAGATATAGTTCTGTTAATAGATCTCTATGTTCTGTTCAGTACAAACTTTCTGATGTCATTGTGCAAAATGAAGGATTGCAAATAAAAACCCCATTCATTCTTATGAAAGATATGGGAACACAAATCATTCTTGGGGCACCATTTGCAACACAATTGATTCCTTGTAAACTAGAATATGATGGTATTTCAAAACAACATCTGGGAAAAACTATTTTCTTTCCTTTTACTGAAACACCAAAATTCAGGGAATTAAATCCTCTTTTCTTTAAACAAAAACAGATCAATTATCTCCAGGATGAAATCTCTTTCAAAAGAATTGAAGAACAGCTCCAACAATCGGTTGTTCAGCAGAAGATCCAGTCTTGTTTAGACAAGATCCATCAAACAGTTTGTGCTGATTTGCCCAATGCTTTTTGGAATAGAAAACAACATTCTGTTGATCTTCCCTATGAGCCCAATTTTTCTGAAAAACAGATTCCTACAAAAGCAAGACCTATTCAAATGTCTCAAGAACTTCTTGAAACTTGTAAAAAAGAAATTCAAGATCTTCTTGACAAAAAGCTCATTCGTCCGAGTCGTAGCCCATGGTCTTGTGCCGCTTTCTATGTCAATAAAAATGCAGAAATTGAACGAGGAACTCCAAGGCTTGTTATCAATTACAAGCCTCTAAACGAAGCTTTGCAATGGATTCGGTATCCTATACCGAATAAGGCTGATTTACTAAAACATTTGCATTCTGCAAAAATCTTTTCAAAATTTGATATGAAATCTGGATTTTGGCAAATTCAAATTTCAGAAAAGGATAGGTACAAAACTGCTTTTACTGTTCCTTTCGGACAGTATGAGTGGAATGTTATGCCTTTTGGTTTGAAAAATGCTCCTTCTGAATTTCAGAGGATTATGAATGAGATTTTTAATGATCAAAGTCAATATATCATAGTCTATATTGATGATGTTTTAATCTTTTCAAATTCTTTGGATGAACATTTTAAACACGTCTCAAAGTTTCTTCGAACTGCAGAAACAAATGGTTTGGTGATTTCAAAACCAAAAATTAGCCTGTTCCAAACCAAAGTTCGTTTCCTTGGACACTGGATTTGTCAGGGAACAATAACTCCAATCGAACGAGCAATCCAGTTTGCTGATAAATTTCCTGATCAAATTCTTGATAAAACTCAACTTCAGAGATTTTTGGGGTGTTTAAACTATGTTGCTGAGTTTATCCCTCAACTTAGCAATTTTGTTAAACCTCTCCATCAACGACTCAACAAAAATCCTTGTCCCTGGACTGAAGTTCATACCGAAGTCGTCAAACAAATCAAACGACAGGTTAAAGAACTTCCATGTCTCACTCTTCCTGTCCCGTCAGCTTTCAAAATTGTCCAAACTGATGCTTCTGAATTGGGATATGGAGGTATCCTCAAACAACGTTTAGGTGAAAAAGAACAAATCATTTCTTTTACATCTAAACATTGGAATCCTGCCCAACAAAATTATTCTACAATCAAAAAGGAAATCTTAGCGATTGTACTGTGTGTTTCAAAATTTCAAGCTGATCTTTTAAATCAAAAATTTTTGATTCGCATTGATTGTAAGGCTGCAAAAGATGTTTTACAAAAAGATGTTAAAAATCTTGCATCAAAACAAATTTTTGCTCGTTGGCAGGCAATTTTGAGTGTTTTTGATTTTGACATTGAATTTATCAAAGGCACTTCTAATTCTCTTCTTGATTTCCTTACCCGAGAGTTTTTACAGGGAAGAGAGAGTACTGACCCAAAACCCATTTCCTTCTCTCCAGATAATGACAAGAAAGAAAAAACCCGGTGAAGATTCCAGAAATAAACAAATCATCCAAGAAGACGATAAACAAAGCATCTTTCAAGATGCACAAAGCCCTATCTCCGAAGCAGATTTAGCGGAGATAATTAAACAATTGTTGCAACAACAAGCTGCTCCCCAAACACAAGGAGCATCATCTAGCCAATCAACTCCCCAAACGCAAGGAGCATCAACCAGCCAGTCAGTTCCCCAAACACAAGGAACCAGACTGACACGTTCACAAACAAAATCTGGGTCATCTACCCACAAAATGGAGTCATCTACTCCAAAAGAGACTCAAACCCAAAGTCTCATTCCTGTCAAGCCTGGAAGAAAAACAATTGATTCTTATGTTAAGAAACCCCCAACACAAACTTGGGGAGAAGTATTAGCAAGTAAGGACCCTAAAACCCAGGCTCTTGAATATGATAAACTTGCCTTGTCATTAATTGCCTCCTCATCACAGGCAATTAGTAAAAAAGAGTATGATTTGTTAAACAAAGAATTTGCTCTTGAATTAGCCCAGAAAAAGCCACCTCTGGCATCAAAATCCTTAGTGGCCACCTCAGCCGTCAATCCTATGGAAACTCCTTACATTGAAAAACAAAATATTGTATTGAGAATCCTACAGGTTGAACCTGAGTTTTTCCTGGAAACCCCAAATCAGGTAGCATTGAATGTTTTCCCTTCTGGATTTCATTTCATACCTACCAATCTCAAAAAAACAAGAGAGTACTATGAAGTGATATTGGTTGATTCTAAGTCTATCGAGTTAACTCGATATGTTTCTAAAGAAGATCAATCATTAATCACCCATTCAACTCTCCAAATTTTACAGGTTCTCACACCAACACAGTGGGGACAAAGTTTGCATAAACAAAAATTATTTTCAAAACCATATGATCCTGAAGGATACACTTACTGGGATTACTGTGAAGCCTGGTATAATATTTTTTGGGATCAAAACAAGATTTTTAAACATACTTGGTTCATTTATTTCAAACAAACAACCAAGTATAACTTTCCTCAATGGTTTTTGAAATGGTGGCATGTCTTTGGACCAATACAGCAAATCTTTCCACCAGAGATCCAGAGAGCATTTGATCATTTCAAAAACAAATTTCAAGCAGAAGGAGATCCTTTTCCAATTGATCTCCATTATTTTTCAAAATTATCTGTATCCTGGATCTTTTCTTGGCAATACAGACTGTCTCACATGGACAGAAAATCTCCAGTTCTACCAGTATTACAGAGACAACTCTTTGTACGCTGGTGGGGCAAATACAGGCAAACAAATGCAGACTGCAAAGCTGTGGACCAGTGGTTCAAGGATAATCCAGAATTTCTTTGTGCCAAAGAACAAAGTCGGTTTCTAAACCAGAAGAATTTTGTTCAGCATACTCTAGCAGCTGCATCAAATAAACAAGAATGTATTAAACAACTCAGCATTTTGCTTGAACAATTAAAGCAAGATGAAGCTGGGACCTCAAAGCCTGATTCAAGTGATGATGATGAAGATTTCATTGTCAGCCTTGCGGAAGACTGAAGACCTTACAACTTTTGACGGAGACTTCAAACAAACAATGTTTCCATGTATAAAGTTGTAAACAATTTCTGTAAAAAACCTCTTTGTATTGCAGATAGTGTTAGAAATCCACCTGTAACACTGAACACTGTAATACGTAGGGCACTGTAGTTAGATACAGTATGAACGATTAGATTCGAAATACTGTAGCTAATTACAAAGAAATAAACAGTACCGGTCTTTTACCGGAACTGTATCAAGACTGGCAGTACCGGTCATCAACCGGAACTGTTTAAACAGTGACCCGAGCCTGTCTATTTAAGCAGACGTCCTAGTCTGAAGTAGACATTCGGAACTACCCCCCTCTCTCTCTCTAACCATTCTCTCTGCCTTCTCTCTAGCTTCTTTCTTTATCTTTCCGCTGCTTTCTTTTACTTTCTGCCTTTGTAAGTTCTTTCTTTTGAATAAACTTGTGTTTCTTTTATAATGTTGAGCATCTGCATTTCTCTTCTTTTCTTCTGATGAGATAAGTCTAGCTGCGTGCCTACACCCATTCTTATCTCATCTTCTTTTTATTTCTTTCTGCACGTTTAAATTCCGTCTTTACTTTATGCTTTAATTTTCTGTTCATATTCTCTACTTCTCTATTTCCGATTCTCCCTTTCCCCTTTCCGATCCTTTCGGGGTCACTCCCGTAGATATTGGTATCAGAGCCAGGGGGGAAGTAGAGATGTATTAATTAGATCTGGACTGAGATCTACCTTATCTTAATATTTTGTTGCTATATTCGTTGATATGCTTTAGATCTGTGCTCATCTAAAAAAAAAAAAAAGAGTCTGGAATTTCAAGAAAAAATTTTATGTTTGATTTCTTACATATGATGGCTGAGTTCTCTTGGTGGGATGTCAAGGCCATAAGTCCTATTGGTGGCAGGCGATTTGCCCCACGCTGTAGGCTTTCATATGTGTAGATCTTGAACATAAGATTTTCATTGAAACCTAGATTCATCACATAGTGCCGCCCTATGGCTGGCTTAGGGTTATATCATTTTCATTTTCTGTCTTTAAGGAGCATCAGATCTAAGGAATCTATTGAATATCCAACCAAATATTTAGATCGGTAAATCTCAGTAAATTTTTAATTAATATACCTTTATGGAACCGAATGGTAATGATACTAATTGAAGGGAGATTTACGATTATTGTTTCTTTCGCTGTTATTTCTGCTGTTTCTCTTGCGCTGTTATTACTCTTGCATTTTTCTTGTATTTTGCTGAATGTCTTCTATTTTCCGTTCTTTTTCTCGAAGACCTTCTTCTTCCTCATCTTCTTTCTCTTCTTCAAATCCCTCCATAAACAATGATGAAGCATATTCTTCCACAAACAATATCTTCGATGAAGAAATTCATTTCAAAAATATAAATCAAACTGTTGATGATTGGACTCTTCCAGTCATTGATAACAGAGATGTTTTCATTGACAGAAAGCAATGGTTGAAGAAGTCTGATTATGTGATCAAGACTGTCGAAGAATCCATTGCCATCCAACCTGAGAAGGAGGAATTTTTCCTTTTCTCTCCACGATCTATGCATCAACACAAAACAGAGTACAAGTTTTTACACATAGGTTGTGTACAAGTTGCTCTAAAACCCCTTGTTAGACGAGGCCTAAATGCTTCTGGTCTGGTCTGTCTCAGGGATGCAAGACATTTTGATTTTGCTGACTCCCTTCTTGCTGCTGCCGAGTTTGGACTTCATAATGGACCTGTCTATTTCAACTGTTACCCAAATCAAACGGTTGATTTAGGGGATAAGAACATTCTTGATGTCCTTAAACTCAATCTTAAACTTCATGGTTTTAACATGAAATCTGGATCTATACCTGTTACTCTAATATATAGAATACAGTATAAGGTCTCAAACTCTTCTGTTTCAAATGTCAAAAATCTTCCTAACAACGGTCAGACTGTTGTTTTCCTTACTGATTATTCCAATACAAACATCACCGTTCCAAAAACCATCATGTGGAACGAAGTTACCCTTCCAGAAGACTGGGTTATGGACAAGGCTGCTCCAGCTGCTCCGAGATCTGTAGCCCAAATCAGTAGAATTTCTCAAACTCAATCAGGATCTGTTAGAATAGCTTTTGACAGACCCAGAAGTTCTACTTCATCCATACCTTCTAGGTATAACGATTTCAGATCTGCGAATTCTGAATTACCAAGGAATTCCAGTTGCTCTGATCGATCTTTTCCTTCAGAACGGTCCCTTCCTTCAGTAATCCATGTGCCTCCACCACCAACTAATCCTCCTTTACCACAACAACAACCTCCTCCACCACGAAATCCTCCACCACCGCCAGCGGATGAACAACCATCCTCTGATCTACCTTCAAACGTCTTAATGCAAGGAATAAATAATTCGGGAACAATTCCTCATGCAAACTATCAAAGAGAGGATGACCAAAATTCTATGGACTCTTTGTCATATACGGAATTAGGTGAACCTCCAATGATGGGTTTTCTTGAACAACAATTTCAAATTGATAAAGAAAGTTTGCAACAGGAATTTTACTCAGAATCAAATACTTTGCAAAGAAACTGGTTTTTAGAACATTTTAAAGGATTAGTGCGAAAACAGATCCAAGAAAAGTTCTACAGTTTCCTTGAAAAGTATGAAATGAATATTCCATTTTTTGTTTGGTTTGAAGCTTATGCTTCACAAGAAGGAATAGAATATCCATTTGATCAAACAATAAATATGACCAAAAGAGAATGGAAAATATCTGAAGGACAAATCATTTCTTCAGAAGTTCCTCCAAAAAGGTCATATCAAATTCCTGGCATTGTGGATAGTAAACAAAATCCCCTTTTCGCCTCTCCTTTCAAAACCAGAAACTCTGAAGACCCTGTTTGTCCAAAAGATATCAGAAGTCTTATGGAGCAAAACAATTATACCAACCAGTATCTTCAAATTATTGGAGATCACATTGCCAAAACCCCTTCCCAACAAATTCTTTCTACTTCCACAAATCAATCCCCATCCATAATCAAACCTTTGTTCAAACCTTTCCAACTTGATCCAAGGATTAAGGCAAGTTTGCAGAAGAAAAATAATGCTGCAAACCTTATGAAGCAAATTGGCCAAAGTTTGCAACATCAAAATCAAGTTACTACTGATCTTCAAACTCCTCTTACTCAGTTAAAACAAAGAATTGTTCCTGATACACCTCTTGCTTCTTCTTCTTCTGATAAACAAGTTATGAATTTTGAAAAACTTTCTGATGCTGAATCTTCAAAATCTGATTTTAAAATCAACCATCAACATTGGAAAAAATCTTCTTCTCCTATTTTTCAAAAATCTTCAAAGTTATACTATCCAAGGGCCAGTCCCTTAGATATTTTAACTGAAGAACGCCAAGACCAAACTTTCAAATCTTTCAATTCAAACAACATTTATGAATGGAACATAGATGGACAAAGTGAGTCAAATATCCTTCAAATTCTTCAACAAATGACCATGGTAAGCACTGCTTATCAAACAACAAGTGATTATTCAGATACAGAAATAACTAACCTTTTAGTTTCCGGATTTACTGGACAACTTAAAGGATGGTGGGATTATTATCTGTCATCTGATGAAAAATCAAACATTATTTCTTCAGTAAAGACTGAACCTGATGGAACTCCCATTCTTCACAATGGTGAACCCATACCAGATTCTGTTAATACTCTTACTTTTTCAATTATCAAACACTTTGTTGGAGATCCGAACATTTGGAGAGATCGTTCCTCTGAACTTCTTTCTAACATCCGCTGTCGGACTTTGTCCGATTTCAGATGGTATAAAGATACTTTCCTATCCCGGGTACTTCAAAGGGATGATGCCAATCAAGGTTTTTGGAAAGAAAAGTTTCTAGCTGGATTACCAAAATCTTTTGGTGATAAAGTTAGAGACAAACTTAGACATCACTATGAAGGCAGCCTACCTTATGAAAACCTGACATATGGAGAGTTAATCTCTCATGTTCAGAAAACAGCTTTGAAAATTTGTCAAGATGATGGAATAAAACATCAACTTGCCAAGGAAAAGAGTATAAACAGGAAAGAATTGGGGTCATTTTGTGAACAATTTGGTCTTCCAGCTTGTAAGAAGCCTAGATCGAAGTCTCACAAAACTTCTCGTTTTAATCCATCTTTTTCCAAAAATAAATATTCTACCAACAAGCGTTTTTACAAAAAGGATGATTTCCAAACTCCTCCAAGAAAATACAAAAAGAATTTTCGTTCTAAACCAAAGGATGACTTTCCAAAAGGCCCTCCAAAACCTGGTCAAGTAACTTGTTTCAGATGTGGCAAGACTGGTCATATTTCTAAATACTGTCGACTTTCTCGAAAGATCAGAAATATTCAGATTGAGGAACCCCTGCTTCAGCAAATAAACAATCTTCTGATTGAATCCTCATCTGAGTCTGATGAAGATCATTCCACTTCTGGAGAAATAAACCAAATCCAGGATGACGATCTTTATTCGACATCTTCTGATGATTCTTCTCTTCCACAAATAAATGTCATTACCAAAGAACAGGATTTGCTTCTTGATGTTATAAGCAAACTTCCTGAAACTGATAGAGGTATGTATCTTTCAAAATTCAAAGATATTATTACCCAATCTCCTTCTCAATCCTCTTCCAAACTTTCAGTCTTCCATAACAAATATGATTTGACTAAAACTTTGGAAAGATTCAAACATTCTGTTAAACCTGTCACTATCCAAGATCTTCAATCTGAGATTTGCAAGCTTAAGGTTGAAGTTCAAGCTCTCAAATCTAGTCGGGATACACATGAATCAGTTTTACTTCAGATTCAAGAACTTCTTTCCTCGACTCAAAATCTTTCTGATGAGAATATTGATCAAGTTTTACAAAATGAAAATGAGGAGATAAACCCTGAACAAGAAATACCTTTTTTAAATGTGATTTCCAGGTTTTTCCTTCAGAAGTTCTATATACAAGCAAAGATCATTATCAATAATGATTTTGTTATAGAACAATCTGTATTATTTGATACCGGAGCCCAAGCCAATTGTATTCTAGAAGGTTTGGTACCCACTAAATATTTCACAAAGACAACAGAAAGATATAGTTCTGTTAATAGATCTCTATGTTCTGTTCAGTACAAACTTTCTGATGTCATTGTGCAAAATGAAGGATTGCAAATAAAAACCCCATTCATTCTTATGAAAGATATGGGAACACAAATCATTCTTGGGGCACCATTTGCAACACAATTGATTCCTTGTAAACTAGAATATGATGGTATTTCAAAACAACATCTGGGAAAAACTATTTTCTTTCCTTTTACTGAAACACCAAAATTCAGGGAATTAAATCCTCTTTTCTTTAAACAAAAACAGATCAATTATCTCCAGGATGAAATCTCTTTCAAAAGAATTGAAGAACAGCTCCAACAATCGGTTGTTCAGCAGAAGATCCAGTCTTGTTTAGACAAGATCCATCAAACAGTTTGTGCTGATTTGCCCAATGCTTTTTGGAATAGAAAACAACATTCTGTTGATCTTCCCTATGAGCCCAATTTTTCTGAAAAACAGATTCCTACAAAAGCAAGACCTATTCAAATGTCTCAAGAACTTCTTGAAACTTGTAAAAAAGAAATTCAAGATCTTCTTGACAAAAAGCTCATTCGTCCGAGTCGTAGCCCATGGTCTTGTGCCGCTTTCTATGTCAATAAAAATGCAGAAATTGAACGAGGAACTCCAAGGCTTGTTATCAATTACAAGCCTCTAAACGAAGCTTTGCAATGGATTCGGTATCCTATACCGAATAAGGCTGATTTACTAAAACATTTGCATTCTGCAAAAATCTTTTCAAAATTTGATATGAAATCTGGATTTTGGCAAATTCAAATTTCAGAAAAGGATAGGTACAAAACTGCTTTTACTGTTCCTTTCGGACAGTATGAGTGGAATGTTATGCCTTTTGGTTTGAAAAATGCTCCTTCTGAATTTCAGAGGATTATGAATGAGATTTTTAATGATCAAAGTCAATATATCATAGTCTATATTGATGATGTTTTAATCTTTTCAAATTCTTTGGATGAACATTTTAAACACGTCTCAAAGTTTCTTCGAACTGCAGAAACAAATGGTTTGGTGATTTCAAAACCAAAAATTAGCCTGTTCCAAACCAAAGTTCGTTTCCTTGGACACTGGATTTGTCAGGGAACAATAACTCCAATCGAACGAGCAATCCAGTTTGCTGATAAATTTCCTGATCAAATTCTTGATAAAACTCAACTTCAGAGATTTTTGGGGTGTTTAAACTATGTTGCTGAGTTTATCCCTCAACTTAGCAATTTTGTTAAACCTCTCCATCAACGACTCAACAAAAATCCTTGTCCCTGGACTGAAGTTCATACCGAAGTCGTCAAACAAATCAAACGACAGGTTAAAGAACTTCCATGTCTCACTCTTCCTGTCCCGTCAGCTTTCAAAATTGTCCAAACTGATGCTTCTGAATTGGGATATGGAGGTATCCTCAAACAACGTTTAGGTGAAAAAGAACAAATCATTTCTTTTACATCTAAACATTGGAATCCTGCCCAACAAAATTATTCTACAATCAAAAAGGAAATCTTAGCGATTGTACTGTGTGTTTCAAAATTTCAAGCTGATCTTTTAAATCAAAAATTTTTGATTCGCATTGATTGTAAGGCTGCAAAAGATGTTTTACAAAAAGATGTTAAAAATCTTGCATCAAAACAAATTTTTGCTCGTTGTCAGGCAATTTTGAGTGTTTTTGATTTTGACATTGAATTTATCAAAGGCACTTCTAATTCTCTTCTTGATTTCCTTACCCGAGAGTTTTTACAGGGAAGAGAGAGTACTGACCCAAAACCCATTTCCTTCTCTCCAGATAATGACAAGAAAGAAAAAACCCGGTGAAGATTCCAGAAATAAACAAATCATCCAAGAAGACGATAAACAAAGCATCTTTCAAGATGCACAAAGCCCTATCTCCGAAGCAGATTTAGCGGAGATAATTAAACAATTGTTGCAACAACAAGCTGCTCCCCAAACACAAGGAGCATCATCTAGCCAATCAACTCCCCAAACGCAAGGAGCATCAACCAGCCAGTAAGTTCCCCAAACACAAGGAACCAGACTGACACGTTCACAAACAAAATCTGGGTCATCTACCCACAAAATGGAGTCATCTACTCCAAAAGAGACTCAAACCCAAAGTCTCATTCCTGTCAAGCCTGGAAGAAAAACAATTGATTCTTATGTTAAGAAACCCCCAACACAAACTTGGGGAGAAGTATTAGCAAGTAAGGACCCTAAAACCCAGGCTCTTGAATATGATAAACTTGCCTTGTCATTAATTGCCTCCTCATCACAGGCAATTAGTAAAAAAGAGTATGATTTGTTAAACAAAGAATTTGCTCTTGAATTAGCCCAGAAAAAGCCACCTCTGGCATCAAAATCCTTAGTGGCCACCTCAGCCGTCAATCCTATGGAAACTCCTTACATTGAAAAACAAAATATTGTATTGAGAATCCTACAGGTTGAACCTGAGTTTTTCCTGGAAACCCCAAATCAGGTAGCATTGAATGTTTTCCCTTCTGGATTTCATTTCATACCTACCAATCTCAAAAAAACAAGAGAGTACTATGAAGTGATATTGGTTGATTCTAAGTCTATCGAGTTAACTCGATATGTTTCTAAAGAAGATCAATCATTAATCACCCATTCAACTCTCCAAATTTTACAGGTTCTCACACCAACACAGTGGGGACAAAGTTTGCATAAACAAAAATTATTTTCAAAACCATATGATCCTGAAGGATACACTTACTGGGATTACTGTGAAGCCTGGTATAATATTTTTTGGGATCAAAACAAGATTTTTAAACATACTTGGTTCATTTATTTCAAACAAACAACCAAGTATAACTTTCCTCAATGGTTTTTGAAATGGTGGCATGTCTTTGGACCAATACAGCAAATCTTTCCACCAGAGATCCAGAGAGCATTTGATCATTTCAAAAACAAATTTCAAGCAGAAGGAGATCCTTTTCCAATTGATCTCCATTATTTTTCAAAATTATCTGTATCCTGGATCTTTTCTTGGCAATACAGACTGTCTCACATGGACAGAAAATCTCCAGTTCTACCAGTATTACAGAGACAACTCTTTGTACGCTGGTGGGGCAAATACAGGCAAACAAATGCAGACTGCAAAGCTGTGGACCAGTGGTTCAAGGATAATCCAGAATTTCTTTGTGCCAAAGAACAAAGTCGGTTTCTAAACCAGAAGAATTTTGTTCAGCATACTCTAGCAGCTGCATCAAATAAACAAGAATGTATTAAACAACTCAGCATTTTGCTTGAACAATTAAAGCAAGATGAAGCTGGGACCTCAAAGCCTGATTCAAGTGATGATGATGAAGATTTCATTGTCAGCCTTGCGGAAGACTGAAGACCTTACAACTTTTGACGGAGACTTCAAACAAACAATGTTTCCATGTATAAAGTTGTAAACAATTTCTGTAAAAAACCTCTTTGTATTGCAGATAGTGTTAGAAATCCACCTGTAACACTGAACACTGTAATACGTAGGGCACTGTAGTTAGATACAGTATGAACGATTAGATTCGAAATACTGTAGCTAATTACAAAGAAATAAACAGTACCGGTCTTTTACCGGAACTGTATCAAGACTGGCAGTACCGGTCATCAACCGGAACTGTTTAAACAGTGACCCGAGCCTGTCTATTTAAGCAGACGTCCTAGTCTGAAGTAGACATTCGGAACTACCCCCCTCTCTCTCTCTCTAACCATTCTCTCTGCCTTCTCTCTAGCTTCTTTCTTTATCTTTCCGCTGCTTTCTTTTACTTTCTGCCTTTGTAAGTTCTTTCTTTTGAATAAACTTGTGTTTCTTTTATAATGTTGAGCATCTGCATTTCTCTTCTTTTCTTCTGATGAGATAAGTCTAGCTGCGTGCCTACACCCATTCTTATCTCATCTTCTTTTTATTTCTTTCTGCACGTTTAAATTCCGTCTTTACTTTATGCTTTAATTTTCTGTTCATATTCTCTACTTCTCTATTTCCGATTCTCCCTTTCCCCTTTCCGATCCTTTCGGGGTCACTCCCGTAGATATTGGTATCAGAGCCAGGGGGGAAGTAGAGATGTATTAATTAGATCTGGACTGAGATCTACCTTATCTTAATATTTTGTTGCTATATTCGTTGATATGCTTTAGATCTGTGCTCATCTAAAAAAAAAAAAAAGAGTCTGGAATTTCAAGAAAAAATTTTATGTTTGATTTCTTACATATGATGGCTGAGTTCTCTTGGTGGGATGTCAAGGCCATAAGTCCTATTGGTGGCAGGCGATTTGCCCCACGCTGTAGGCTTTCATATGTGTAGATCTTGAACATAAGATTTTCATTGAAACCTAGATTCATCACATAGTGCCGCCCTATGGCTGGCTTAGGGTTATATCATTTTCATTTTCTGTCTTTAAGGAGCATCAGATCTAAGGAATCTATTGAATATCCAACCAAATATTTAGATCGGTAAATCTCAGTAAATTTTTAATTAATATACCTTTATGGAACCGAATGGTAATGATACTAATTGAAGGGAGATTTACGATTATTGTTTCTTTCGCTGTTATTTCTGCTGTTTCTCTTGCGCTGTTATTACTCTTGCATTTTTCTTGTATTTTGCTGAATGTCTTCTATTTTCCGTTCTTTTTCTCGAAGACCTTCTTCTTCCTCATCTTCTTTCTCTTCTTCAAATCCCTCCATAAACAATGATGAAGCATATTCTTCCACAAACAATATCTTCGATGAAGAAATTCATTTCAAAAATATAAATCAAACTGTTGATGATTGGACTCTTCCAGTCATTGATAACAGAGATGTTTTCATTGACAGAAAGCAATGGTTGAAGAAGTCTGATTATGTGATCAAGACTGTCGAAGAATCCATTGCCATCCAACCTGAGAAGGAGGAATTTTTCCTTTTCTCTCCACGATCTATGCATCAACACAAAACAGAGTACAAGTTTTTACACATAGGTTGTGTACAAGTTGCTCTAAAACCCCTTGTTAGACGAGGCCTAAATGCTTCTGGTCTGGTCTGTCTCAGGGATGCAAGACATTTTGATTTTGCTGACTCCCTTCTTGCTGCTGCCGAGTTTGGACTTCATAATGGACCTGTCTATTTCAACTGTTACCCAAATCAAACGGTTGATTTAGGGGATAAGAACATTCTTGATGTCCTTAAACTCAATCTTAAACTTCATGGTTTTAACATGAAATCTGGATCTATACCTGTTACTCTAATATATAGAATACAGTATAAGGTCTCAAACTCTTCTGTTTCAAATGTCAAAAATCTTCCTAACAACGGTCAGACTGTTGTTTTCCTTACTGATTATTCCAATACAAACATCACCGTTCCAAAAACCATCATGTGGAACGAAGTTACCCTTCCAGAAGACTGGGTTATGGACAAGGCTGCTCCAGCTGCTCCGAGATCTGTAGCCCAAATCAGTAGAATTTCTCAAACTCAATCAGGATCTGTTAGAATAGCTTTTGACAGACCCAGAAGTTCTACTTCATCCATACCTTCTAGGTATAACGATTTCAGATCTGCGAATTCTGAATTACCAAGGAATTCCAGTTGCTCTGATCGATCTTTTCCTTCAGAACGGTCCCTTCCTTCAGTAATCCATGTGCCTCCACCACCAACTAATCCTCCTTTACCACAACAACAACCTCCTCCACCACGAAATCCTCCACCACCGCCAGCGGATGAACAACCATCCTCTGATCTACCTTCAAACGTCTTAATGCAAGGAATAAATAATTCGGGAACAATTCCTCATGCAAACTATCAAAGAGAGGATGACCAAAATTCTATGGACTCTTTGTCATATACGGAATTAGGTGAACCTCCAATGATGGGTTTTCTTGAACAACAATTTCAAATTGATAAAGAAAGTTTGCAACAGGAATTTTACTCAGAATCAAATACTTTGCAAAGAAACTGGTTTTTAGAACATTTTAAAGGATTAGTGCGAAAACAGATCCAAGAAAAGTTCTACAGTTTCCTTGAAAAGTATGAAATGAATATTCCATTTTTTGTTTGGTTTGAAGCTTATGCTTCACAAGAAGGAATAGAATATCCATTTGATCAAACAATAAATATGACCAAAAGAGAATGGAAAATATCTGAAGGACAAATCATTTCTTCAGAAGTTCCTCCAAAAAGGTCATATCAAATTCCTGGCATTGTGGATAGTAAACAAAATCCCCTTTTCGCCTCTCCTTTCAAAACCAGAAACTCTGAAGACCCTGTTTGTCCAAAAGATATCAGAAGTCTTATGGAGCAAAACAATTATACCAACCAGTATCTTCAAATTATTGGAGATCACATTGCCAAAACCCCTTCCCAACAAATTCTTTCTACTTCCACAAATCAATCCCCATCCATAATCAAACCTTTGTTCAAACCTTTCCAACTTGATCCAAGGATTAAGGCAAGTTTGCAGAAGAAAAATAATGCTGCAAACCTTATGAAGCAAATTGGCCAAAGTTTGCAACATCAAAATCAAGTTACTACTGATCTTCAAACTCCTCTTACTCAGTTAAAACAAAGAATTGTTCCTGATACACCTCTTGCTTCTTCTTCTTCTGATAAACAAGTTATGAATTTTGAAAAACTTTCTGATGCTGAATCTTCAAAATCTGATTTTAAAATCAACCATCAACATTGGAAAAAATCTTCTTCTCCTATTTTTCAAAAATCTTCAAAGTTATACTATCCAAGGGCCAGTCCCTTAGATATTTTAACTGAAGAACGCCAAGACCAAACTTTCAAATCTTTCAATTCAAACAACATTTATGAATGGAACATAGATGGACAAAGTGAGTCAAATATCCTTCAAATTCTTCAACAAATGACCATGGTAAGCACTGCTTATCAAACAACAAGTGATTATTCAGATACAGAAATAACTAACCTTTTAGTTTCCGGATTTACTGGACAACTTAAAGGATGGTGGGATTATTATCTGTCATCTGATGAAAAATCAAACATTATTTCTTCAGTAAAGACTGAACCTGATGGAACTCCCATTCTTCACAATGGTGAACCCATACCAGATTCTGTTAATACTCTTACTTTTTCAATTATCAAACACTTTGTTGGAGATCCGAACATTTGGAGAGATCGTTCCTCTGAACTTCTTTCTAACATCCGCTGTCGGACTTTGTCCGATTTCAGATGGTATAAAGATACTTTCCTATCCCGGGTACTTCAAAGGGATGATGCCAATCAAGGTTTTTGGAAAGAAAAGTTTCTAGCTGGATTACCAAAATCTTTTGGTGATAAAGTTAGAGACAAACTTAGACATCACTATGAAGGCAGCCTACCTTATGAAAACCTGACATATGGAGAGTTAATCTCTCATGTTCAGAAAACAGCTTTGAAAATTTGTCAAGATGATGGAATAAAACATCAACTTGCCAAGGAAAAGAGTATAAACAGGAAAGAATTGGGGTCATTTTGTGAACAATTTGGTCTTCCAGCTTGTAAGAAGCCTAGATCGAAGTCTCACAAAACTTCTCGTTTTAATCCATCTTTTTCCAAAAATAAATATTCTACCAACAAGCGTTTTTACAAAAAGGATGATTTCCAAACTCCTCCAAGAAAATACAAAAAGAATTTTCGTTCTAAACCAAAGGATGACTTTCCAAAAGGCCCTCCAAAACCTGGTCAAGTAACTTGTTTCAGATGTGGCAAGACTGGTCATATTTCTAAATACTGTCGACTTTCTCGAAAGATCAGAAATATTCAGATTGAGGAACCCCTGCTTCAGCAAATAAACAATCTTCTGATTGAATCCTCATCTGAGTCTGATGAAGATCATTCCACTTCTGGAGAAATAAACCAAATCCAGGATGACGATCTTTATTCGACATCTTCTGATGATTCTTCTCTTCCACAAATAAATGTCATTACCAAAGAACAGGATTTGCTTCTTGATGTTATAAGCAAACTTCCTGAAACTGATAGAGGTATGTATCTTTCAAAATTCAAAGATATTATTACCCAATCTCCTTCTCAATCCTCTTCCAAACTTTCAGTCTTCCATAACAAATATGATTTGACTAAAACTTTGGAAAGATTCAAACATTCTGTTAAACCTGTCACTATCCAAGATCTTCAATCTGAGATTTGCAAGCTTAAGGTTGAAGTTCAAGCTCTCAAATCTAGTCGGGATACACATGAATCAGTTTTACTTCAGATTCAAGAACTTCTTTCCTCGACTCAAAATCTTTCTGATGAGAATATTGATCAAGTTTTACAAAATGAAAATGAGGAGATAAACCCTGAACAAGAAATACCTTTTTTAAATGTGATTTCCAGGTTTTTCCTTCAGAAGTTCTATATACAAGCAAAGATCATTATCAATAATGATTTTGTTATAGAACAATCTGTATTATTTGATACCGGAGCCCAAGCCAATTGTATTCTAGAAGGTTTGGTACCCACTAAATATTTCACAAAGACAACAGAAAGATATAGTTCTGTTAATAGATCTCTATGTTCTGTTCAGTACAAACTTTCTGATGTCATTGTGCAAAATGAAGGATTGCAAATAAAAACCCCATTCATTCTTATGAAAGATATGGGAACACAAATCATTCTTGGGGCACCATTTGCAACACAATTGATTCCTTGTAAACTAGAATATGATGGTATTTCAAAACAACATCTGGGAAAAACTATTTTCTTTCCTTTTACTGAAACACCAAAATTCAGGGAATTAAATCCTCTTTTCTTTAAACAAAAACAGATCAATTATCTCCAGGATGAAATCTCTTTCAAAAGAATTGAAGAACAGCTCCAACAATCGGTTGTTCAGCAGAAGATCCAGTCTTGTTTAGACAAGATCCATCAAACAGTTTGTGCTGATTTGCCCAATGCTTTTTGGAATAGAAAACAACATTCTGTTGATCTTCCCTATGAGCCCAATTTTTCTGAAAAACAGATTCCTACAAAAGCAAGACCTATTCAAATGTCTCAAGAACTTCTTGAAACTTGTAAAAAAGAAATTCAAGATCTTCTTGACAAAAAGCTCATTCGTCCGAGTCGTAGCCCATGGTCTTGTGCCGCTTTCTATGTCAATAAAAATGCAGAAATTGAACGAGGAACTCCAAGGCTTGTTATCAATTACAAGCCTCTAAACGAAGCTTTGCAATGGATTCGGTATCCTATACCGAATAAGGCTGATTTACTAAAACATTTGCATTCTGCAAAAATCTTTTCAAAATTTGATATGAAATCTGGATTTTGGCAAATTCAAATTTCAGAAAAGGATAGGTACAAAACTGCTTTTACTGTTCCTTTCGGACAGTATGAGTGGAATGTTATGCCTTTTGGTTTGAAAAATGCTCCTTCTGAATTTCAGAGGATTATGAATGAGATTTTTAATGATCAAAGTCAATATATCATAGTCTATATTGATGATGTTTTAATCTTTTCAAATTCTTTGGATGAACATTTTAAACACGTCTCAAAGTTTCTTCGAACTGCAGAAACAAATGGTTTGGTGATTTCAAAACCAAAAATTAGCCTGTTCCAAACCAAAGTTCGTTTCCTTGGACACTGGATTTGTCAGGGAACAATAACTCCAATCGAACGAGCAATCCAGTTTGCTGATAAATTTCCTGATCAAATTCTTGATAAAACTCAACTTCAGAGATTTTTGGGGTGTTTAAACTATGTTGCTGAGTTTATCCCTCAACTTAGCAATTTTGTTAAACCTCTCCATCAACGACTCAACAAAAATCCTTGTCCCTGGACTGAAGTTCATACCGAAGTCGTCAAACAAATCAAACGACAGGTTAAAGAACTTCCATGTCTCACTCTTCCTGTCCCGTCAGCTTTCAAAATTGTCCAAACTGATGCTTCTGAATTGGGATATGGAGGTATCCTCAAACAACGTTTAGGTGAAAAAGAACAAATCATTTCTTTTACATCTAAACATTGGAATCCTGCCCAACAAAATTATTCTACAATCAAAAAGGAAATCTTAGCGATTGTACTGTGTGTTTCAAAATTTCAAGCTGATCTTTTAAATCAAAAATTTTTGATTCGCATTGATTGTAAGGCTGCAAAAGATGTTTTACAAAAAGATGTTAAAAATCTTGCATCAAAACAAATTTTTGCTCGTTGGCAGGCAATTTTGAGTGTTTTTGATTTTGACATTGAATTTATCAAAGGCACTTCTAATTCTCTTCTTGATTTCCTTACCCGAGAGTTTTTACAGGGAAGAGAGAGTACTGACCCAAAACCCATTTCCTTCTCTCCAGATAATGACAAGAAAGAAAAAACCCGGTGAAGATTCCAGAAATAAACAAATCATCCAAGAAGACGATAAACAAAGCATCTTTCAAGATGCACAAAGCCCTATCTCCGAAGCAGATTTAGCGGAGATAATTAAACAATTGTTGCAACAACAAGCTGCTCCCCAAACACAAGGAGCATCATCTAGCCAATCAACTCCCCAAACGCAAGGAGCATCAACCAGCCAGTCAGTTCCCCAAACACAAGGAACCAGACTGACACGTTCACAAACAAAATCTGGGTCATCTACCCACAAAATGGAGTCATCTACTCCAAAAGAGACTCAAACCCAAAGTCTCATTCCTGTCAAGCCTGGAAGAAAAACAATTGATTCTTATGTTAAGAAACCCCCAACACAAACTTGGGGAGAAGTATTAGCAAGTAAGGACCCTAAAACCCAGGCTCTTGAATATGATAAACTTGCCTTGTCATTAATTGCCTCCTCATCACAGGCAATTAGTAAAAAAGAGTATGATTTGTTAAACAAAGAATTTGCTCTTGAATTAGCCCAGAAAAAGCCACCTCTGGCATCAAAATCCTTAGTGGCCACCTCAGCCGTCAATCCTATGGAAACTCCTTACATTGAAAAACAAAATATTGTATTGAGAATCCTACAGGTTGAACCTGAGTTTTTCCTGGAAACCCCAAATCAGGTAGCATTGAATGTTTTCCCTTCTGGATTTCATTTCATACCTACCAATCTCAAAAAAACAAGAGAGTACTATGAAGTGATATTGGTTGATTCTAAGTCTATCGAGTTAACTCGATATGTTTCTAAAGAAGATCAATCATTAATCACCCATTCAACTCTCCAAATTTTACAGGTTCTCACACCAACACAGTGGGGACAAAGTTTGCATAAACAAAAATTATTTTCAAAACCATATGATCCTGAAGGATACACTTACTGGGATTACTGTGAAGCCTGGTATAATATTTTTTGGGATCAAAACAAGATTTTTAAACATACTTGGTTCATTTATTTCAAACAAACAACCAAGTATAACTTTCCTCAATGGTTTTTGAAATGGTGGCATGTCTTTGGACCAATACAGCAAATCTTTCCACCAGAGATCCAGAGAGCATTTGATCATTTCAAAAACAAATTTCAAGCAGAAGGAGATCCTTTTCCAATTGATCTCCATTATTTTTCAAAATTATCTGTATCCTGGATCTTTTCTTGGCAATACAGACTGTCTCACATGGACAGAAAATCTCCAGTTCTACCAGTATTACAGAGACAACTCTTTGTACGCTGGTGGGGCAAATACAGGCAAACAAATGCAGACTGCAAAGCTGTGGACCAGTGGTTCAAGGATAATCCAGAATTTCTTTGTGCCAAAGAACAAAGTCGGTTTCTAAACCAGAAGAATTTTGTTCAGCATACTCTAGCAGCTGCATCAAATAAACAAGAATGTATTAAACAACTCAGCATTTTGCTTGAACAATTAAAGCAAGATGAAGCTGGGACCTCAAAGCCTGATTCAAGTGATGATGATGAAGATTTCATTGTCAGCCTTGCGGAAGACTGAAGACCTTACAACTTTTGACGGAGACTTCAAACAAACAATGTTTCCATGTATAAAGTTGTAAACAATTTCTGTAAAAAACCTCTTTGTATTGCAGATAGTGTTAGAAATCCACCTGTAACACTGAACACTGTAATACGTAGGGCACTGTAGTTAGATACAGTATGAACGATTAGATTCGAAATACTGTAGCTAATTACAAAGAAATAAACAGTACCGGTCTTTTACCGGAACTGTATCAAGACTGGCAGTACCGGTCATCAACCGGAACTGTTTAAACAGTGACCCGAGCCTGTCTATTTAAGCAGACGTCCTAGTCTGAAGTAGACATTCGGAACTACCCCCCTCTCTCTCTCTCTAACCATTCTCTCTGCCTTCTCTCTAGCTTCTTTCTTTATCTTTCCGCTGCTTTCTTTTACTTTCTGCCTTTGTAAGTTCTTTCTTTTGAATAAACTTGTGTTTCTTTTATAATGTTGAGCATCTGCATTTCTCTTCTTTTCTTCTGATGAGATAAGTCTAGCTGCGTGCCTACACCCATTCTTATCTCATCTTCTTTTTATTTCTTTCTGCACGTTTAAATTCCGTCTTTACTTTATGCTTTAATTTTCTGTTCATATTCTCTACTTCTCTATTTCCGATTCTCCCTTTCCCCTTTCCGATCCTTTCGGGGTCACTCCCGTAGATATTGGTATCAGAGCCAGGGGGGAAGTAGAGATGTATTAATTAGATCTGGACTGAGATCTACCTTATCTTAATATTTTGTTGCTATATTCGTTGATATGCTTTAGATCTGTGCTCATCTAAAAAAAAAAAAAAAAAAGAGTCTGGAATTTCAAGAAAAAATTTTATGTTTGATTTCTTACATATGATGGCTGAGTTCTCTTGGTGGGATGTCAAGGCCATAAGTCCTATTGGTGGCAGGCGATTTGCCCCACGCTGTAGGCTTTCATATGTGTAGATCTTGAACATAAGATTTTCATTGAAACCTAGATTCATCACATAGTGCCGCCCTATGGCTGGCTTAGGGTTATATCATTTTCATTTTCTGTCTTTAAGGAGCATCAGATCTAAGGAATCTATTGAATATCCAACCAAATATTTAGATCGGTAAATCTCAGTAAATTTTTAATTAATATACCTTTATGGAACCGAATGGTAATGATACTAATTGAAGGGAGATTTACGATTATTGTTTCTTTCGCTGTTATTTCTGCTGTTTCTCTTGCGCTGTTATTACTCTTGCATTTTTCTTGTATTTTGCTGAATGTCTTCTATTTTCCGTTCTTTTTCTCGAAGACCTTCTTCTTCCTCATCTTCTTTCTCTTCTTCAAATCCCTCCATAAACAATGATGAAGCATATTCTTCCACAAACAATATCTTCGATGAAGAAATTCATTTCAAAAATATAAATCAAACTGTTGATGATTGGACTCTTCCAGTCATTGATAACAGAGATGTTTTCATTGACAGAAAGCAATGGTTGAAGAAGTCTGATTATGTGATCAAGACTGTCGAAGAATCCATTGCCATCCAACCTGAGAAGGAGGAATTTTTCCTTTTCTCTCCACGATCTATGCATCAACACAAAACAGAGTACAAGTTTTTACACATAGGTTGTGTACAAGTTGCTCTAAAACCCCTTGTTAGACGAGGCCTAAATGCTTCTGGTCTGGTCTGTCTCAGGGATGCAAGACATTTTGATTTTGCTGACTCCCTTCTTGCTGCTGCCGAGTTTGGACTTCATAATGGACCTGTCTATTTCAACTGTTACCCAAATCAAACGGTTGATTTAGGGGATAAGAACATTCTTGATGTCCTTAAACTCAATCTTAAACTTCATGGTTTTAACATGAAATCTGGATCTATACCTGTTACTCTAATATATAGAATACAGTATAAGGTCTCAAACTCTTCTGTTTCAAATGTCAAAAATCTTCCTAACAACGGTCAGACTGTTGTTTTCCTTACTGATTATTCCAATACAAACATCACCGTTCCAAAAACCATCATGTGGAACGAAGTTACCCTTCCAGAAGACTGGGTTATGGACAAGGCTGCTCCAGCTGCTCCGAGATCTGTAGCCCAAATCAGTAGAATTTCTCAAACTCAATCAGGATCTGTTAGAATAGCTTTTGACAGACCCAGAAGTTCTACTTCATCCATACCTTCTAGGTATAACGATTTCAGATCTGCGAATTCTGAATTACCAAGGAATTCCAGTTGCTCTGATCGATCTTTTCCTTCAGAACGGTCCCTTCCTTCAGTAATCCATGTGCCTCCACCACCAACTAATCCTCCTTTACCACAACAACAACCTCCTCCACCACGAAATCCTCCACCACCGCCAGCGGATGAACAACCATCCTCTGATCTACCTTCAAACGTCTTAATGCAAGGAATAAATAATTCGGGAACAATTCCTCATGCAAACTATCAAAGAGAGGATGACCAAAATTCTATGGACTCTTTGTCATATACGGAATTAGGTGAACCTCCAATGATGGGTTTTCTTGAACAACAATTTCAAATTGATAAAGAAAGTTTGCAACAGGAATTTTACTCAGAATCAAATACTTTGCAAAGAAACTGGTTTTTAGAACATTTTAAAGGATTAGTGCGAAAACAGATCCAAGAAAAGTTCTACAGTTTCCTTGAAAAGTATGAAATGAATATTCCATTTTTTGTTTGGTTTGAAGCTTATGCTTCACAAGAAGGAATAGAATATCCATTTGATCAAACAATAAATATGACCAAAAGAGAATGGAAAATATCTGAAGGACAAATCATTTCTTCAGAAGTTCCTCCAAAAAGGTCATATCAAATTCCTGGCATTGTGGATAGTAAACAAAATCCCCTTTTCGCCTCTCCTTTCAAAACCAGAAACTCTGAAGACCCTGTTTGTCCAAAAGATATCAGAAGTCTTATGGAGCAAAACAATTATACCAACCAGTATCTTCAAATTATTGGAGATCACATTGCCAAAACCCCTTCCCAACAAATTCTTTCTACTTCCACAAATCAATCCCCATCCATAATCAAACCTTTGTTCAAACCTTTCCAACTTGATCCAAGGATTAAGGCAAGTTTGCAGAAGAAAAATAATGCTGCAAACCTTATGAAGCAAATTGGCCAAAGTTTGCAACATCAAAATCAAGTTACTACTGATCTTCAAACTCCTCTTACTCAGTTAAAACAAAGAATTGTTCCTGATACACCTCTTGCTTCTTCTTCTTCTGATAAACAAGTTATGAATTTTGAAAAACTTTCTGATGCTGAATCTTCAAAATCTGATTTTAAAATCAACCATCAACATTGGAAAAAATCTTCTTCTCCTATTTTTCAAAAATCTTCAAAGTTATACTATCCAAGGGCCAGTCCCTTAGATATTTTAACTGAAGAACGCCAAGACCAAACTTTCAAATCTTTCAATTCAAACAACATTTATGAATGGAACATAGATGGACAAAGTGAGTCAAATATCCTTCAAATTCTTCAACAAATGACCATGGTAAGCACTGCTTATCAAACAACAAGTGATTATTCAGATACAGAAATAACTAACCTTTTAGTTTCCGGATTTACTGGACAACTTAAAGGATGGTGGGATTATTATCTGTCATCTGATGAAAAATCAAACATTATTTCTTCAGTAAAGACTGAACCTGATGGAACTCCCATTCTTCACAATGGTGAACCCATACCAGATTCTGTTAATACTCTTACTTTTTCAATTATCAAACACTTTGTTGGAGATCCGAACATTTGGAGAGATCGTTCCTCTGAACTTCTTTCTAACATCCGCTGTCGGACTTTGTCCGATTTCAGATGGTATAAAGATACTTTCCTATCCCGGGTACTTCAAAGGGATGATGCCAATCAAGGTTTTTGGAAAGAAAAGTTTCTAGCTGGATTACCAAAATCTTTTGGTGATAAAGTTAGAGACAAACTTAGACATCACTATGAAGGCAGCATACCTTATGAAAACCTGACATATGGAGAGTTAATCTCTCATGTTCAGAAAACAGCTTTGAAAATTTGTCAAGATGATGGAATAAAACATCAACTTGCCAAGGAAAAGAGTATAAACAGGAAAGAATTGGGGTCATTTTGTGAACAATTTGGTCTTCCAGCTTGTAAGAAGCCTAGATCGAAGTCTCACAAAACTTCTCGTTTTAATCCATCTTTTTCCAAAAATAAATATTCTACCAACAAGCGTTTTTACAAAAAGGATGATTTCCAAACTCCTCCAAGAAAATACAAAAAGAATTTTCGTTCTAAACCAAAGGATGACTTTCCAAAAGGCCCTCCAAAACCTGGTCAAGTAACTTGTTTCAGATGTGGCAAGACTGGTCATATTTCTAAATACTGTCGACTTTCTCGAAAGATCAGAAATATTCAGATTGAGGAACCCCTGCTTCAGCAAATAAACAATCTTCTGATTGAATCCTCATCTGAGTCTGATGAAGATCATTCCACTTCTGGAGAAATAAACCAAATCCAGGATGACGATCTTTATTCGACATCTTCTGATGATTCTTCTCTTCCACAAATAAATGTCATTACCAAAGAACAGGATTTGCTTCTTGATGTTATAAGCAAACTTCCTGAAACTGATAGAGGTATGTATCTTTCAAAATTCAAAGATATTATTACCCAATCTCCTTCTCAATCCTCTTCCAAACTTTCAGTCTTTCATAACAAATATGATTTGACTAAAACTTTGGAAAGATTCAAACATTCTGTTAAACCTGTCACTATCCAAGATCTTCAATCTGAGATTTGCAAGCTTAAGGTTGAAGTTCAAGCTCTCAAATCTAGTCGGGATACACATGAATCAGTTTTACTTCCGGGAGTAAAACTGGAAGAGATGTATTAATTAGAGCCAGGCTTCCCGAATTATTGGCTCTGATACCAATAACTAAGGACAATATCTACGGGAGTGACCCCGAAAGGATCGGAAAGGGGAAAGGGAGAATCGGAAATAGAGAAGTAGAGAATATGAACAGAAAATTAAAGCATAAAGTAAAGACGGAATTTAAACGTGCAGAAAGAAATAAAAAGAAGATGAGATAAGAATGGGTGTAGGTACGCAGCTAGACTTATCTCATCAGAAGAAAAGAAGAGAAATGCAGATGCTCAACATTATAAAAGAAACACAAGTTTATTCAAAAGAAAGTACTTACAAAGGCAGAAAGTAAAAGAAAGCAGCGGAAAGATAAAGAAAGAAGCTAGAGAGAAGGCAGAGAGAATGGTTAGAGAGAGAGAGGGGGGTAGTTCCGAATGTCTACTTCAGACTAGGACGTCTGCTTAAATAGACAGGCTCGGGTCACTGTTTAAACAGTTCCGGTTGATGACCGGTACTGCCAGTCTTGATACAGTTCCGGTAAAAGACCGGTACTGTTTATTTCTTTGTAATTAGCTACAGTATTTCGAATCTAATCGTTCATACTGTATCTAACTACAGTGCCCTACGTATTACAGTGTTCAGTGTTACAGGTGGATTTCTAACACTATCTGCAATACAAAGAGGTTTTTTACAGAAATTGTTTACAACTTTATACATGGAAACATTGTTTGTTTGAAGTCTCCGTCAAAAGTTGTAAGGTCTTCAGTCTTCCGCAAGGCTGACAATGAAATCTTCATCATCATCACTTGAATCAGGCTTTGAGGTCCCAGCTTCATCTTGCTTTAATTGTTCAAGCAAAATGCTGAGTTGTTTAATACATTCTTGTTTATTTGATGCAGCTGCTAGAGTATGCTGAACAAAATTCTTCTGGTTTAGAAACCGACTTTGTTCTTTGGCACAAAGAAATTCTGGATTATCCTTGAACCACTGGTCCACAGCTTTGCAGTCTGCATTTGTTTGCCTGTATTTGCCCCACCAGCGTACAAAGAGTTGTCTCTGTAATACTGGTAGAACTGGAGATTTTCTGTCCATGTGAGACAGTCTGTATTGCCAAGAAAAGATCCAGGATACAGATAATTTTGAAAAATAATGGAGATCAATTGGAAAAGGATCTCCTTCTGCTTGAAATTTGTTTTTGAAATGATCAAATGCTCTCTGGATCTCTGGTGGAAAGATTTGCTGTATTGGTCCAAAGACATGCCACCATTTCAAAAACCATTGAGGAAAGTTATACTTGGTTGTTTGTTTGAAATAAATGAACCAAGTATGTTTAAAAATCTTGTTTTGATCCCAAAAAATATTATACCAGGCTTCACAGTAATCCCAGTAAGTGTATCCTTCAGGATCATATGGTTTTGAAAATAATTTTTGTTTATGCAAACTTTGTCCCCACTTTGTTGGTGTGAGAACCTGTAAAATTTGGAGAGTTGAATGGGTGATTAATGATTGATCTTCTTTAGAAACATATCGAGTTAACTCGATAGACTTAGAATCAACCAATATCACTTCATAGTACTCTCTTGTTTTTTTGAGATTGGTAGGTATGAAATGAAATCCAGAAGGGAAAACATTCAATGCTACCTGATTTGGGGTTTCCAGGAAAAACTCAGGTTCAACCTGTAGGATTCTCAATACAATATTTTGTTTTTCAATGTAAGGAGTTTCCATAGGATTGACGGCTGAGGTGGCCACTAAGGATTTTGATGCCAGAGGTGGCTTTTTCTGGGCTAATTCAAGAGCAAATTCTTTGTTTAACAAATCATACTCTTTTTTACTAATTGCCTGTGATGAGGAGGCAATTAATGACAAGGCAAGTTTATCATATTCAAGAGCCTGGGTTTTAGGGTCCTTACTTGCTAATACTTCTCCCCAAGTTTGTGTTGGGGGTTTCTTAACATAAGAATCAATTGTTTTTCTTCCAGGCTTGACAGGAATGAGACTTTGGGTTTGAGTCTCTTTTGGAGTAGATGACTCCATTTTGTGGGTAGATGACCCAGATTTTGTTTGTGAACGTGTCAGTCTGGTTCCTTGTGTTTGGGGAACTGACTGGCTGGTTGATGCTCCTTACGTTTGGGGAGTTGATTGGCTAGATGATGCTCCTTGTGTTTGGGGAGCAGCTTGTTGTTGCAACAATTGTTTAATTATCTCCGCTAAATCTGCTTCGGAGATAGGGCTTTGTGCATCTTGAAAGATGCTTTGTTTATCGTCTTCTTGGATGATTTGTTTATTTCTGGAATCTTCACCGGGTTTTTTCTTTCTTGTCATTATCTGGAGAGAAGGAAATGGGTTTTGGGTCAGTACTCTCTCTTCCCTGTAAAAACTCTCGGGTAAGGAAATCAGGAAGAGAATTAGAAGTGCCTTTGATAAATTCAATGTCAAAATCAAAAACACTCAAAATTGCCTGCCAACGAGCAAAAATTTGTTTTGATGCAAGATTTTTAACATCTTTTTGTAAAACATCTTTTGCAGCCTTACAATCAATGCGAATCAAAAATTTTTGATTTAAAAGATCAGCTTGAAATTTTGAAACACACAGTACAATCGCTAAGATTTCCTTTTTGATTGTAGAATAATTTTGTTGGGCAGGATTCCAATGTTTAGATGTAAAAGAAATGATTTGTTCTTTTTCACCTAAACGTTGTTTGAGGATACCTCCATATCCCAATTCAGAAGCATCAGTTTGGACAATTTTGAAAGCTGACGGGACAGGAAGAGTGAGACATGGAAGTTCTTTAACCTGTCGTTTGATTTGTTTGACGACTTCGGTATGAACTTCAGTCCAGGGACAAGGATTTTTGTTGAGTCGTTGATGGAGAGGTTTAACAAAATTGCTAAGTTGAGGGATAAACTCAGCAACATAGTTTAAACACCCCAAAAATCTCTGAAGTTGAGTTTTATCAAGAATTTGATCAGGAAATTTATCAGCAAACTGGATTGCTCGTTCGATTGGAGTTATTGTTCCCTGACAAATCCAGTGTCCAAGGAAACGAACTTTGGTTTGGAACAGGCTAATTTTTGGTTTTGAAATCACCAAACCATTTGTTTCTGCAGTTCGAAGAAACTTTGAGACGTGTTTAAAATGTTCATCCAAAGAATTTGAAAAGATTAAAACATCATCAATATAGACTATGATATATTGACTTTGATCATTAAAAATCTCATTCATAATCCTCTGAAATTCAGAAGGAGCATTTTTCAAACCAAAAGGCATAACATTCCACTCATACTGTCCGAAAGGAACAGTAAAAGCAGTTTTGTACCTATCCTTTTCTGAAATTTGAATTTGCCAAAATCCAGATTTCATATCAAATTTTGAAAAGATTTTTGCAGAATGCAAATGTTTTAGTAAATCAGCCTTATTCGGTATAGGATACCGAATCCATTGCAAAGCTTCGTTTAGAGGCTTGTAATTGATAACAAGCCTTGGAGTTCCTCGTTCAATTTCTGCATTTTTATTGACATAGAAAGCGGCACAAGACCATGGGCTACGACTCGGACGAATGAGCTTTTTGTCAAGAAGATCTTGAATTTCTTTTTTACAAGTTTCAAGAAGTTCTTGAGACATTTGAATAGGTCTTGCTTTTGTAGGAATCTGTTTTTCAGAAAAATTGGGCTCATAGGGAAGATCAACAGAATGTTGTTTTCTATTCCAAAAAGCATTGGGCAAATCAGCACAAACTGGTTGATGGATCTTGTCTAAACAAGACTGGATCTTCTGCTGAACAACCGATTGTTGGAGCTGTTCTTCAATTCTTTTGAAAGAGATTTCATCCTGGAGATAATTGATCTGTTTTTGTTTAAAGAAAAGAGGATTTAATTCCCTGAATTTTGGTGTTTCAGTAAAAGGAAAGAAAATAGTTTTTCCCAGATGTTGTTTTGAAATACCATCATATTCTAGTTTACAAGGAATCAATTGTGTTGCAAATGGTGCCCCAAGAATGATTTGTGTTCCCATATCTTTCATAAGAATGAATGGGGTTTTTATTTGCAATCCTTCATTTTGCACAATGACATCAGAAAGTTTGTACTGAACAGAACATAGAGATCTATTAACAGAACTATATCTTTCTGTTGTCTTTGTGAAATATTTAGTGGGTACCAAACCTTCTAGAATACAATTGGCTTGGGCTCCGGTATCAAATAATACAGATTGTTCTATAACAAAATCATTATTGATAATGATCTTTGCTTGTATATAGAACTTCTGAAGGAAAAACCTGGAAATCACATTTAAAAAAGGTATTTCTTGTTCAGGGTTTATCTCCTCATTTTCATTTTGTAAAACTTGATCAATATTCTCATCAGAAAGATTTTGAGTCGAGGAAAGAAGTTCTTGAATCTGAAGTAAAACTGATTCATGTGTATCCCGACTAGATTTGAGAGCTTGAACTTCAACCTTAAGCTTGCAAATCTCAGATTGAAGATCTTGGATAGTGACAGGTTTAACAGAATGTTTGAATCTTTCCAAAGTTTTAGTCAAATCATATTTGTTATGAAAGACTGAAAGTTTGGAAGAGGATTGAGAAGGAGATTGGGTAATAATATCTTTGAATTTTGAAAGATACATACCTCTATCAGTTTCAGGAAGTTTGCTTATAACATCAAGAAGCAAATCCTGTTCTTTGGTAATGACATTTATTTGTGGAAGAGAAGAATCATCAGAAGATGTCGAATAAAGATCGTCATCCTGGATTTGGTTTATTTCTCCAGAAGTGGAATGATCTTCATCAGACTCAGATGAGGATTCAATCAGAAGATTGTTTATTTGCTGAAGCAGGGGTTCCTCAATCTGAATATTTCTGATCTTTCGAGAAAGTCGACAGTATTTAGAAATATGACCAGTCTTGCCACATCTGAAACAAGTTACTTGACCAGGTTTTGGAGGGCCTTTTGGAAAGTCATCCTTTGGTTTAGAACGAAAATTCTTTTTGTATTTTCTTGGAGGAGTTTGGAAATCATCCTTTTTGTAAAAACGCTTGTTGGTAGAATATTTATTTTTGGAAAAAGATGGATTAAAACGAGAAGTTTTGTGAGACTTCGATCTAGGCTTCTTACAAGCTGGAAGACCAAATTGTTCACAAAATGACCCCAATTCTTTCCTGTTTATACTCTTTTCCTTGGCAAGTTGATGTTTTATTCCATCATCTTGACAAATTTTCAAAGCTGTTTTCTGAACATGAGAGATTAACTCTCCATATGTCAGGTTTTCATAAGGTATGCTGCCTTCATAGTGATGTCTAAGTTTGTCTCTAACTTTATCACCAAAAGATTTTGGTAATCCAGCTAGAAACTTTTCTTTCCAAAAACCTTGATTGGCATCATCCCTTTGAAGTACCCGGGATAGGAAAGTATCTTTATACCATCTGAAATCGGACAAAGTCCGACAGCGGATGTTAGAAAGAAGTTCAGAGGAACGATCTCTCCAAATGTTCGGATCTCCAACAAAGTGTTTGATAATTGAAAAAGTAAGAGTATTAACAGAATCTGGTATGGGTTCACCATTGTGAAGAATGGGAGTTCCATCAGGTTCAGTCTTTACTGAAGAAATAATGTTTGATTTTTCATCAGATGACAGATAATAATCCCACCATCCTTTAAGTTGTCCAGTAAATCCGGAAACTAAAAGGTTAGTTATTTCTGTATCTGAATAATCACTTGTTGTTTGATAAGCAGTGCTTACCATGGTCATTTGTTGAAGAATTTGAAGGATATTTGACTCACTTTGTCCATCTATGTTCCATTCATAAATGTTGTTTGAATTGAAAGATTTGAAAGTTTGGTCTTGGCGTTCTTCAGTTAAAATATCTAAGGGACTGGCCCTTGGATAGTATAACTTTGAAGATTTTTGAAAAATAGGAGAAGAAGATTTTTTCCAATGTTGATGGTTGATTTTAAAATCAGATTTTGAAGATTCAGCATCAGAAAGTTTTTCAAAATTCATAACTTGTTTATCAGAAGAAGAAGAAGCAAGAGGTGTATCAGGAACAATTCTTTGTTTTAACTGAGTAAGAGGAGTTTGAAGATCAGTAGTAACTTGATTTTGATGTTGCAAACTTTGGCCAATTTGCTTCATAAGGTTTGCAGCATTATTTTTCTTCTGCAAACTTGCCTTAATCCTTGGATCAAGTTGGAAAGGTTTGAACAAAGGTTTGATTATGGATGGGGATTGATTTGTGGAAGTAGAAAGAATTTGTTGGGAAGGGGTTTTGGCAATGTGATCTCCAATAATTTGAAGATACTGGTTGGTATAATTGTTTTGCTCCATAAGACTTCTGATATCTTTTGGACAAACAGGGTCTTCAGAGTTTCTGATTTTGAAAGGAGAGGCGAAAAGGGGATTTTGTTTACTATCCACAATGCCAGGAATTTGATATGACCTTTTTGGAGGAACTTCTGAAGAAATGATTTGTCCTTCAGATATTTTCCATTCTCTTTTGGTCATATTTATTGTTTGATCAAATGGATATTCTATTCCTTCTTGTGAAGCATAAGCTTCAAACCAAACAAAAAATGGAATATTCATTTCATACTTTTCAAGGAAACTGTAGAACTTTTCTTGGATCTGTTTTCGCACTAATCCTTTAAAATGTTCTAAAAACCAGTTTCTTTGCAAAGTATTTGATTCTGAGTAAAATTCCTGTTGCAAACTTTCTTTATCAATTTGAAATTGTTGTTCAAGAAAACCCATCATTGGAGGTTCACCTAATTCCGTATATGACAAAGAGTCCATAGAATTTTGGTCATCCTCTCTTTGATAGTTTGCATGAGGAATTGTTCCCGAATTATTTATTCCTTGCATTAAGACGTTTGAAGGTAGATCAGAGGATGGTTGTTCATCCGCTGGCGGTGGTGGAGGATTTCGTGGTGGAGGAGGTTGTTGTTGTGGTAAAGGAGGATTAGTTGGTGGTGGAGGCACATGGATTACTGAAGGAAGGGACCGTTCTGAAGGAAAAGATCGATCAGAGCAACTGGAATTCCTTGGTAATTCAGAATTCGCAGATCTGAAATCGTTATACCTAGAAGGTATGGATGAAGTAGAACTTCTGGGTCTGTCAAAAGCTATTCTAACAGATCCTGATTGAGTTTGAGAAATTCTACTGATTTGGGCTACAGATCTCGGAGCAGCTGGAGCAGCCTTGTCCATAACCCAGTCTTCTGGAAGGGTAACTTCGTTCCACATGATGGTTTTTGGAACGGTGATGTTTGTATTGGAATAATCAGTAAGGAAAACAACAGTCTGACCGTTGTTAGGAAGATTTTTGACATTTGAAACAGAAGAGTTTGAGACCTTATACTGTATTCTATATATTAGAGTAACAGGTATAGATCTAGATTTCATGTTAAAACCATGAAGTTTAAGATTGAGTTTAAGGACATCAAGAATGTTCTTATCCCCTAAATCAACCGTTTGATTTGGGTAACAGTTGAAATAGACAGGTCCATTATGAAGTCCAAACTCGGCAGCAGCAAGAAGGGAGTCAGCAAAATCAAAATGTCTTGCATCCCTGAGACAGACCAGACCAGAAGCATTTAGGCCTCGTCTAACAAGGGGTTTTAGAGCAACTTGTACACAACCTATGTGTAAAAACTTGTACTCTGTTTTGTGTTGATGCATAGATCGTGGAGAGAAAAGGAAAAATTCCTCCTTCTCAGGTTGGATGGCAATGGATTCTTCGACAGTCTTGATCACATAATCAGACTTCTTCAACCATTGCTTTCTGTCAATGAAAACATCTCTGTTATCAATGACTGGAAGAGTCCAATCATCAACAGTTTGATTTATATTTTTGAAATGAATTTCTTCATCGAAGATATTGTTTGTGGAAGAATATGCTTCATCATTGTTTATGGAGGGATTTGAAGAAGAGAAAGAAGATGAGGAAGAAGAAGGTCTTCGAGAAAAAGAACGGAAAATAGAAGACATTCAGCAAAATACAAGAAAAATGCAAGAGTAATAACAGCGCAAGAGAAACAGCAGAAATAACAGCGAAAGAAACAATAATCGTAAATCTCCCTTCAATTAGTATCATTACCATTCGGTTCCATAAAGGTATATTAATTAAAAATTTACTGAGATTTACCGATCTAAATATTTGGTTGGATATTCAATAGATTCCTTAGATCTGATGCTCCTTAAAGACAGAAAATGAAAATGATATAACCCTAAGCCAGCCATAGGGCGGCACTATGTGATGAATCTAGGTTTCAATGAAAATCTTATGTTCAAGATCTACACATATGAAAGCCTACAGCGTGGGGCAAATCGCCTGCCACCAATAGGACTTATGGCCTTGACATCCCACCAAGAGAACTCAGCCATCATATGTAAGAAATCAAACATAAAATTTTTTCTTGAAATTCCAGACTCTTTTTTTTTTTTTTTTTTTTTAGATGAGCACAGATCTAAAGCATATCAACGAATATAGCAACAAAATATTAAGATAAGGTAGATCTCAGTCCAGATCTAATTAATACATCTCCATAAACAATGATGAAGCATATTCTTCCACAAACAATATCTTCGATGAAGAAATTCATTTCAAAAATATAAATCAAACTGTTGATGATTGGACTCTTCCAGTCATTGATAACAGAGATGTTTTCATTGACAGAAAGCAATGGTTGAAGAAGTCTGATTATGTGATCAAGACTGTCGAAGAATCCATTGCCATCCAACCTGAGAAGGAGGAATTTTTCCTTTTCTCTCCACGATCTATGCATCAACACAAAACAGAGTACAAGTTTTTACACATAGGTTGTGTACAAGTTGCTCTAAAACCCCTTGTTAGACGAGGCCTAAATGCTTCTGGTCTGGTCTGTCTCAGGGATGCAAGACATTTTGATTTTGCTGACTCCCTTCTTGCTGCTGCCGAGTTTGGACTTCATAATGGACCTGTCTATTTCAACTGTTACCCAAATCAAACGGTTGATTTAGGGGATAAGAACATTCTTGATGTCCTTAAACTCAATCTTAAACTTCATGGTTTTAACATGAAATCTGGATCTATACCTGTTACTCTAATATATAGAATACAGTATAAGGTCTCAAACTCTTCTGTTTCAAATGTCAAAAATCTTCCTAACAACGGTCAGACTGTTGTTTTCCTTACTGATTATTCCAATACAAACATCACCGTTCCAAAAACCATCATGTGGAACGAAGTTACCCTTCCAGAAGACTGGGTTATGGACAAGGCTGCTCCAGCTGCTCCGAGATCTGTAGCCCAAATCAGTAGAATTTCTCAAACTCAATCAGGATCTGTTAGAATAGCTTTTGACAGACCCAGAAGTTCTACTTCATCCATACCTTCTAGGTATAACGATTTCAGATCTGCGAATTCTGAATTACCAAGGAATTCCAGTTGCTCTGATCGATCTTTTCCTTCAGAACGGTCCCTTCCTTCAGTAATCCATGTGCCTCCACCACCAACTAATCCTCCTTTACCACAACAACAACCTCCTCCACCACGAAATCCTCCACCACCGCCAGCGGATGAACAACCATCCTCTGATCTACCTTCAAACGTCTTAATGCAAGGAATAAATAATTCGGGAACAATTCCTCATGCAAACTATCAAAGAGAGGATGACCAAAATTCTATGGACTCTTTGTCATATACGGAATTAGGTGAACCTCCAATGATGGGTTTTCTTGAACAACAATTTCAAATTGATAAAGAAAGTTTGCAACAGGAATTTTACTCAGAATCAAATACTTTGCAAAGAAACTGGTTTTTAGAACATTTTAAAGGATTAGTGCGAAAACAGATCCAAGAAAAGTTCTACAGTTTCCTTGAAAAGTATGAAATGAATATTCCATTTTTTGTTTGGTTTGAAGCTTATGCTTCACAAGAAGGAATAGAATATCCATTTGATCAAACAATAAATATGACCAAAAGAGAATGGAAAATATCTGAAGGACAAATCATTTCTTCAGAAGTTCCTCCAAAAAGGTCATATCAAATTCCTGGCATTGTGGATAGTAAACAAAATCCCCTTTTCGCCTCTCCTTTCAAAACCAGAAACTCTGAAGACCCTGTTTGTCCAAAAGATATCAGAAGTCTTATGGAGCAAAACAATTATACCAACCAGTATCTTCAAATTATTGGAGATCACATTGCCAAAACCCCTTCCCAACAAATTCTTTCTACTTCCACAAATCAATCCCCATCCATAATCAAACCTTTGTTCAAACCTTTCCAACTTGATCCAAGGATTAAGGCAAGTTTGCAGAAGAAAAATAATGCTGCAAACCTTATGAAGCAAATTGGCCAAAGTTTGCAACATCAAAATCAAGTTACTACTGATCTTCAAACTCCTCTTACTCAGTTAAAACAAAGAATTGTTCCTGATACACCTCTTGCTTCTTCTTCTTCTGATAAACAAGTTATGAATTTTGAAAAACTTTCTGATGCTGAATCTTCAAAATCTGATTTTAAAATCAACCATCAACATTGGAAAAAATCTTCTTCTCCTATTTTTCAAAAATCTTCAAAGTTATACTATCCAAGGGCCAGTCCCTTAGATATTTTAACTGAAGAACGCCAAGACCAAACTTTCAAATCTTTCAATTCAAACAACATTTATGAATGGAACATAGATGGACAAAGTGAGTCAAATATCCTTCAAATTCTTCAACAAATGACCATGGTAAGCACTGCTTATCAAACAACAAGTGATTATTCAGATACAGAAATAACTAACCTTTTAGTTTCCGGATTTACTGGACAACTTAAAGGATGGTGGGATTATTATCTGTCATCTGATGAAAAATCAAACATTATTTCTTCAGTAAAGACTGAACCTGATGGAACTCCCATTCTTCACAATGGTGAACCCATACCAGATTCTGTTAATACTCTTACTTTTTCAATTATCAAACACTTTGTTGGAGATCCGAACATTTGGAGAGATCGTTCCTCTGAACTTCTTTCTAACATCCGCTGTCGGACTTTGTCCGATTTCAGATGGTATAAAGATACTTTCCTATCCCGGGTACTTCAAAGGGATGATGCCAATCAAGGTTTTTGGAAAGAAAAGTTTCTAGCTGGATTACCAAAATCTTTTGGTGATAAAGTTAGAGACAAACTTAGACATCACTATGAAGGCAGCATACCTTATGAAAACCTGACATATGGAGAGTTAATCTCTCATGTTCAGAAAACAGCTTTGAAAATTTGTCAAGATGATGGAATAAAACATCAACTTGCCAAGGAAAAGAGTATAAACAGGAAAGAATTGGGGTCATTTTGTGAACAATTTGGTCTTCCAGCTTGTAAGAAGCCTAGATCGAAGTCTCACAAAACTTCTCGTTTTAATCCATCTTTTTCCAAAAATAAATATTCTACCAACAAGCGTTTTTACAAAAAGGATGATTTCCAAACTCCTCCAAGAAAATACAAAAAGAATTTTCGTTCTAAACCAAAGGATGACTTTCCAAAAGGCCCTCCAAAACCTGGTCAAGTAACTTGTTTCAGATGTGGCAAGACTGGTCATATTTCTAAATACTGTCGACTTTCTCGAAAGATCAGAAATATTCAGATTGAGGAACCCCTGCTTCAGCAAATAAACAATCTTCTGATTGAATCCTCATCTGAGTCTGATGAAGATCATTCCACTTCTGGAGAAATAAACCAAATCCAGGATGACGATCTTTATTCGACATCTTCTGATGATTCTTCTCTTCCACAAATAAATGTCATTACCAAAGAACAGGATTTGCTTCTTGATGTTATAAGCAAACTTCCTGAAACTGATAGAGGTATGTATCTTTCAAAATTCAAAGATATTATTACCCAATCTCCTTCTCAATCCTCTTCCAAACTTTCAGTCTTTCATAACAAATATGATTTGACTAAAACTTTGGAAAGATTCAAACATTCTGTTAAACCTGTCACTATCCAAGATCTTCAATCTGAGATTTGCAAGCTTAAGGTTGAAGTTCAAGCTCTCAAATCTAGTCGGGATACACATGAATCAGTTTTACTTCAGATTCAAGAACTTCTTTCCTCGACTCAAAATCTTTCTGATGAGAATATTGATCAAGTTTTACAAAATGAAAATGAGGAGATAAACCCTGAACAAGAAATACCTTTTTTAAATGTGATTTCCAGGTTTTTCCTTCAGAAGTTCTATATACAAGCAAAGATCATTATCAATAATGATTTTGTTATAGAACAATCTGTATTATTTGATACCGGAGCCCAAGCCAATTGTATTCTAGAAGGTTTGGTACCCACTAAATATTTCACAAAGACAACAGAAAGATATAGTTCTGTTAATAGATCTCTATGTTCTGTTCAGTACAAACTTTCTGATGTCATTGTGCAAAATGAAGGATTGCAAATAAAAACCCCATTCATTCTTATGAAAGATATGGGAACACAAATCATTCTTGGGGCACCATTTGCAACACAATTGATTCCTTGTAAACTAGAATATGATGGTATTTCAAAACAACATCTGGGAAAAACTATTTTCTTTCCTTTTACTGAAACACCAAAATTCAGGGAATTAAATCCTCTTTTCTTTAAACAAAAACAGATCAATTATCTCCAGGATGAAATCTCTTTCAAAAGAATTGAAGAACAGCTCCAACAATCGGTTGTTCAGCAGAAGATCCAGTCTTGTTTAGACAAGATCCATCAAACAGTTTGTGCTGATTTGCCCAATGCTTTTTGGAATAGAAAACAACATTCTGTTGATCTTCCCTATGAGCCCAATTTTTCTGAAAAACAGATTCCTACAAAAGCAAGACCTATTCAAATGTCTCAAGAACTTCTTGAAACTTGTAAAAAAGAAATTCAAGATCTTCTTGACAAAAAGCTCATTCGTCCGAGTCGTAGCCCATGGTCTTGTGCCGCTTTCTATGTCAATAAAAATGCAGAAATTGAACGAGGAACTCCAAGGCTTGTTATCAATTACAAGCCTCTAAACGAAGCTTTGCAATGGATTCGGTATCCTATACCGAATAAGGCTGATTTACTAAAACATTTGCATTCTGCAAAAATCTTTTCAAAATTTGATATGAAATCTGGATTTTGGCAAATTCAAATTTCAGAAAAGGATAGGTACAAAACTGCTTTTACTGTTCCTTTCGGACAGTATGAGTGGAATGTTATGCCTTTTGGTTTGAAAAATGCTCCTTCTGAATTTCAGAGGATTATGAATGAGATTTTTAATGATCAAAGTCAATATATCATAGTCTATATTGATGATGTTTTAATCTTTTCAAATTCTTTGGATGAACATTTTAAACACGTCTCAAAGTTTCTTCGAACTGCAGAAACAAATGGTTTGGTGATTTCAAAACCAAAAATTAGCCTGTTCCAAACCAAAGTTCGTTTCCTTGGACACTGGATTTGTCAGGGAACAATAACTCCAATCGAACGAGCAATCCAGTTTGCTGATAAATTTCCTGATCAAATTCTTGATAAAACTCAACTTCAGAGATTTTTGGGGTGTTTAAACTATGTTGCTGAGTTTATCCCTCAACTTAGCAATTTTGTTAAACCTCTCCATCAACGACTCAACAAATATCCTTGTCCCTGGACTGAAGTTCATACCGAAGTCGTCAAACAAATCAAACGACAGGTTAAAGAACTTCCATGTCTCACTCTTCCTGTCCCGTCAGCTTTCAAAATTGTCCAAACTGATGCTTCTGAATTGGGATATGGAGGTATCCTCAAACAACGTTTAGGTGAAAAAGAACAAATCATTTCTTTTACATCTAAACATTGGAATCCTGCCCAACAAAATTATTCTACAATCAAAAAGGAAATCTTAGCGATTGTACTGTGTGTTTCAAAATTTCAAGCTGATCTTTTAAATCAAAAATTTTTGATTCGCATTGATTGTAAGGCTGCAAAAGATGTTTTACAAAAAGATGTTAAAAATCTTGCATCAAAACAAATTTTTGCTCGTTGGCAGGCAATTTTGAGTGTTTTTGATTTTGACATTGAATTTATCAAAGGCACTTCTAATTCTCTTCCTGATTTCCTTACCCGAGAGTTTTTACAGGGAAGAGAGAGTACTGACCCAAAACCCATTTCCTTCTCTCCAGATAATGACAAGAAAGAAAAAACCCGGTGAAGATTCCAGAAATAAACAAATCATCCAAGAAGACGATAAACAAAGCATCTTTCAAGATGCACAAAGCCCTATCTCCGAAGCAGATTTAGCGGAGATAATTAAACAATTGTTGCAACAACAAGCTGCTCCCCAAACACAAGGAGCATCATCTAGCCAATCAACTCCCCAAACGCAAGGAGCATCAACCAGCCAGTCAGTTCCCCAAACACAAGGAACCAGACTGACACGTTCACAAACAAAATCTGGGTCATCTACCCACAAAATGGAGTCATCTACTCCAAAAGAGACTCAAACCCAAAGTCTCATTCCTGTCAAGCCTGGAAGAAAAACAATTGATTCTTATGTTAAGAAACCCCCAACACAAACTTGGGGAGAAGTATTAGCAAGTAAGGACCCTAAAACCCAGGCTCTTGAATATGATAAACTTGCCTTGTCATTAATTGCCTCCTCATCACAGGCAATTAGTAAAAAAGAGTATGATTTGTTAAACAAAGAATTTGCTCTTGAATTAGCCCAGAAAAAGCCACCTCTGGCATCAAAATCCTTAGTGGCCACCTCAGCCGTCAATCCTATGGAAACTCCTTACATTGAAAAACAAAATATTGTATTGAGAATCCTACAGGTTGAACCTGAGTTTTTCCTGGAAACCCCAAATCAGGTAGCATTGAATGTTTTCCCTTCTGGATTTCATTTCATACCTACCAATCTCAAAAAAACAAGAGAGTACTATGAAGTGATATTGGTTGATTCTAAGTCTATCGAGTTAACTCGATATGTTTCTAAAGAAGATCAATCATTAATCACCCATTCAACTCTCCAAATTTTACAGGTTCTCACACCAACAAAGTGGGGACAAAGTTTGCATAAACAAAAATTATTTTCAAAACCATATGATCCTGAAGGATACACGTACTGGGATTACTGTGAAGCCTGGTATAATATTTTTTGGGATCAAAACAAGATTTTTAAACATACTTGGTTCATTTATTTCAAACAAACAACCAAGTATAACTTTCCTCAATGGTTTTTGAAATGGTGGCATGTCTTTGGACCAATACAGCAAATCTTTCCACCAGAGATCCAGAGAGCATTTGATCATTTCAAAAACAAATTTCAAGCAGAAGGAGATCCTTTTCCAATTGATCTCCATTATTTTTCAAAATTATCTGTATCCTGGATCTTTTCTTGGCAATACAGACTGTCTCACATGGACAGAAAATCTCCAGTTCTACCAGTATTACAGAGACAACTCTTTGTACGCTGGTGGGGCAAATACAGGCAAACAAATGCAGACTGCAAAGCTGTGGACCAGTGGTTCAAGGATAATCCAGAATTTCTTTGTGCCAAAGAACAAAGTCGGTTTCTAAACCAGAAGAATTTTGTTCAGCATACTCTAGCAGCTGCATCAAATAAACAAGAATGTATTAAACAACTCAGCATTTTGCTTGAACAATTAAAGCAAGATGAAGCTGGGACCTCAAAGCCTGATTCAAGTGATGATGATGAAGATTTCATTGTCAGCCTTGCGGAAGACTGAAGACCTTACAACTTTTGACGGAGACTTCAAACAAACAATGTTTCCATGTATAAAGTTGTAAACAATTTCTGTAAAAAACCTCTTTGTATTGCAGATAGTGTTAGAAATCCACCTGTAACACTGAACACTGTAATACGTAGGGCACTGTAGTTAGATACAGTATGAACGATTAGATTCGAAATACTGTAGCTAATTACAAAGAAATAAACAGTACCGGTCTTTTACCGGAACTGTATCAAGACTGGCAGTACCGGTCATCAACCGGAACTGTTTAAACAGTGACCCGAGCCTGTCTATTTAAGCAGACGTCCTAGTCTGAAGTAGACATTCGGAACTACCCCCCTCTCTCTCTCTAACCATTCTCTCTGCCTTCTCTCTAGCTTCTTTCTTTATCTTTCCGCTGCTTTCTTTTACTTTCTGCCTTTGTAAGTTCTTTCTTTTGAATAAACTTGTGTTTCTTTTATAATGTTGAGCATCTGCATTTCTCTTCTTTTCTTCTGATGAGATAAGTCTAGCTGCGTGCCTACACCCATTCTTATCTCATCTTCTTTTTATTTCTTTCTGCACGTTTAAATTCCGTCTTTACTTTATGCTTTAATTTTCTGTTCATATTCTCTACTTCTCTATTTCCGATTCTCCCTTTCCCCTTTCCGATCCTTTCGGGGTCACTCCCGTAGATATTGGTATCAGAGCCAGGGGGGAAGTAGAGATGTATTAATTAGATCTGGACTGAGATCTACCTTATCTTAATATTTTGTTGCTATATTCGTTGATATGCTTTAGATCTGTGCTCATCTAAAAAAAAAAAAAGAGTCTGGAATTTCAAGAAAAAATTTTATGTTTGATTTCTTACATATGATGGCTGAGTTCTCTTGGTGGGATGTCAAGGCCATAAGTCCTATTGGTGGCAGGCGATTTGCCCCACGCTGTAGGCTTTCATATGTGTAGATCTTGAACATAAGATTTTCATTGAAACCTAGATTCATCACATAGTGCCGCCCTATGGCTGGCTTAGGGTTATATCATTTTCATTTTCTGTCTTTAAGGAGCATCAGATCTAAGGAATCTATTGAATATCCAACCAAATATTTAGATCGGTAAATCTCAGTAAATTTTTAATTAATATACCTTTATGGAACCGAATGGTAATGATACTAATTGAAGGGAGATTTACGATTATTGTTTCTTTCGCTGTTATTTCTGCTGTTTCTCTTGCGCTGTTATTACTCTTGCATTTTTCTTGTATTTTGCTGAATGTCTTCTATTTTCCGTTCTTTTTCTCGAAGACCTTCTTCTTCCTCATCTTCTTTCTCTTCTTCAAATCCCTCCATAAACAATGATGAAGCATATTCTTCCACAAACAATATCTTCGATGAAGAAATTCATTTCAAAAATATAAATCAAACTGTTGATGATTGGACTCTTCCAGTCATTGATAACAGAGATGTTTTCATTGACAGAAAGCAATGGTTGAAGAAGTCTGATTATGTGATCAAGACTGTCGAAGAATCCATTGCCATCCAACCTGAGAAGGAGGAATTTTTCCTTTTCTCTCCACGATCTATGCATCAACACAAAACAGAGTACAAGTTTTTACACATAGGTTGTGTACAAGTTGCTCTAAAACCCCTTGTTAGACGAGGCCTAAATGCTTCTGGTCTGGTCTGTCTCAGGGATGCAAGACATTTTGATTTTGCTGACTCCCTTCTTGCTGCTGCCGAGTTTGGACTTCATAATGGACCTGTCTATTTCAACTGTTACCCAAATCAAACGGTTGATTTAGGGGATAAGAACATTCTTGATGTCCTTAAACTCAATCTTAAACTTCATGGTTTTAACATGAAATCTGGATCTATACCTGTTACTCTAATATATAGAATACAGTATAAGGTCTCAAACTCTTCTGTTTCAAATGTCAAAAATCTTCCTAACAACGGTCAGACTGTTGTTTTCCTTACTGATTATTCCAATACAAACATCACCGTTCCAAAAACCATCATGTGGAACGAAGTTACCCTTCCAGAAGACTGGGTTATGGACAAGGCTGCTCCAGCTGCTCCGAGATCTGTAGCCCAAATCAGTAGAATTTCTCAAACTCAATCAGGATCTGTTAGAATAGCTTTTGACAGACCCAGAAGTTCTACTTCATCCATACCTTCTAGGTATAACGATTTCAGATCTGCGAATTCTGAATTACCAAGGAATTCCAGTTGCTCTGATCGATCTTTTCCTTCAGAACGGTCCCTTCCTTCAGTAATCCATGTGCCTCCACCACCAACTAATCCTCCTTTACCACAACAACAACCTCCTCCACCACGAAATCCTCCACCACCGCCAACGGATGAACAACCATCCTCTGATCTACCTTCAAACGTCTTAATGCAAGGAATAAATAATTCGGGAACAATTCCTCATGCAAACTATCAAAGAGAGGATGACCAAAATTCTATGGACTCTTTGTCATATACGGAATTAGGTGAACCTCCAATGATGGGTTTTCTTGAACAACAATTTCAAATTGATAAAGAAAGTTTGCAACAGGAATTTTACTCAGAATCAAATACTTTGCAAAGAAACTGGTTTTTAGAACATTTTAAAGGATTAGTGCGAAAACAGATCCAAGAAAAGTTCTACAGTTTCCTTGAAAAGTATGAAATGAATATTCCATTTTTTGTTTGGTTTGAAGCTTATGCTTCACAAGAAGGAATAGAATATCCATTTGATCAAACAATAAATATGACCAAAAGAGAATGGAAAATATCTGAAGGACAAATCATTTCTTCAGAAGTTCCTCCAAAAAGGTCATATCAAATTCCTGGCATTGTGGATAGTAAACAAAATCCCCTTTTCGCCTCTCCTTTCAAAACCAGAAACTCTGAAGACCCTGTTTGTCCAAAAGATATCAGAAGTCTTATGGAGCAAAACAATTATACCAACCAGTATCTTCAAATTATTGGAGATCACATTGCCAAAACCCCTTCCCAACAAATTCTTTCTACTTCCACAAATCAATCCCCATCCATAATCAAACCTTTGTTCAAACCTTTCCAACTTGATCCAAGGATTAAGGCAAGTTTGCAGAAGAAAAATAATGCTGCAAACCTTATGAAGCAAATTGGCCAAAGTTTGCAACATCAAAATCAAGTTACTACTGATCTTCAAACTCCTCTTACTCAGTTAAAACAAAGAATTGTTCCTGATACACCTCTTGCTTCTTCTTCTTCTGATAAACAAGTTATGAATTTTGAAAAACTTTCTGATGCTGAATCTTCAAAATCTGATTTTAAAATCAACCATCAACATTGGAAAAAATCTTCTTCTCCTATTTTTCAAAAATCTTCAAAGTTATACTATCCAAGGGCCAGTCCCTTAGATATTTTAACTGAAGAACGCCAAGACCAAACTTTCAAATCTTTCAATTCAAACAACATTTATGAATGGAACATAGATGGACAAAGTGAGTCAAATATCCTTCAAATTCTTCAACAAATGACCATGGTAAGCACTGCTTATCAAACAACAAGTGATTATTCAGATACAGAAATAACTAACCTTTTAGTTTCCGGATTTACTGGACAACTTAAAGGATGGTGGGATTATTATCTGTCATCTGATGAAAAATCAAACATTATTTCTTCAGTAAAGACTGAACCTGATGGAACTCCCATTCTTCACAATGGTGAACCCATACCAGATTCTGTTAATACTCTTACTTTTTCAATTATCAAACACTTTGTTGGAGATCCGAACATTTGGAGAGATCGTTCCTCTGAACTTCTTTCTAACATCCGCTGTCGGACTTTGTCCGATTTCAGATGGTATAAAGATACTTTCCTATCCCGGGTACTTCAAAGGGATGATGCCAATCAAGGTTTTTGGAAAGAAAAGTTTCTAGCTGGATTACCAAAATCTTTTGGTGATAAAGTTAGAGACAAACTTAGACATCACTATGAAGGCAGCATACCTTATGAAAACCTGACATATGGAGAGTTAATCTCTCATGTTCAGAAAACAGCTTTGAAAATTTGTCAAGATGATGGAATAAAACATCAACTTGCCAAGGAAAAGAGTATAAACAGGAAAGAATTGGGGTCATTTTGTGAACAATTTGGTCTTCCAGCTTGTAAGAAGCCTAGATCGAAGTCTCACAAAACTTCTCGTTTTAATCCATCTTTTTCCAAAAATAAATATTCTACCAACAAGCGTTTTTACAAAAAGGATGATTTCCAAACTCCTCCAAGAAAATACAAAAAGAATTTTCGTTCTAAACCAAAGGATGACTTTCCAAAAGGCCCTCCAAAACCTGGTCAAGTAACTTGTTTCAGATGTGGCAAGACTGGTCATATTTCTAAATACTGTCGACTTTCTCGAAAGATCAGAAATATTCAGATTGAGGAACCCCTGCTTCAGCAAATAAACAATCTTCTGATTGAATCCTCATCTGAGTCTGATGAAGATCATTCCACTTCTGGAGAAATAAACCAAATCCAGGATGACGATCTTTATTCGACATCTTCTGATGATTCTTCTCTTCCACAAATAAATGTCATTACCAAAGAACAGGATTTGCTTCTTGATGTTATAAGCAAACTTCCTGAAACTGATAGAGGTATGTATCTTTCAAAATTCAAAGATATTATTACCCAATCTCCTTCTCAATCCTCTTCCAAACTTTCAGTCTTTCATAACAAATATGATTTGACTAAAACTTTGGAAAGATTCAAACATTCTGTTAAACCTGTCACTATCCAAGATCTTCAATCTGAGATTTGCAAGCTTAAGGTTGAAGTTCAAGCTCTCAAATCTAGTCGGGATACACATGAATCAGTTTTACTTCAGATTCAAGAACTTCTTTCCTCGACTCAAAATCTTTCTGATGAGAATATTGATCAAGTTTTACAAAATGAAAATGAGGAGATAAACCCTGAACAAGAAATACCTTTTTTAAATGTGATTTCCAGGTTTTTCCTTCAGAAGTTCTATATACAAGCAAAGATCATTATCAATAATGATTTTGTTATAGAACAATCTGTATTATTTGATACCGGAGCCCAAGCCAATTGTATTCTAGAAGGTTTGGTACCCACTAAATATTTCACAAAGACAACAGAAAGATATAGTTCTGTTAATAGATCTCTATGTTCTGTTCAGTACAAACTTTCTGATGTCATTGTGCAAAATGAAGGATTGCAAATAAAAACCCCATTCATTCTTATGAAAGATATGGGAACACAAATCATTCTTGGGGCACCATTTGCAACACAATTGATTCCTTGTAAACTAGAATATGATGGTATTTCAAAACAACATCTGGGAAAAACTATTTTCTTTCCTTTTACTGAAACACCAAAATTCAGGGAATTAAATCCTCTTTTCTTTAAACAAAAACAGATCAATTATCTCCAGGATGAAATCTCTTTCAAAAGAATTGAAGAACAGCTCCAACAATCGGTTGTTCAGCAGAAGATCCAGTCTTGTTTAGACAAGATCCATCAAACAGTTTGTGCTGATTTGCCCAATGCTTTTTGGAATAGAAAACAACATTCTGTTGATCTTCCCTATGAGCCCAATTTTTCTGAAAAACAGATTCCTACAAAAGCAAGACCTATTCAAATGTCTCAAGAACTTCTTGAAACTTGTAAAAAAGAAATTCAAGATCTTCTTGACAAAAAGCTCATTCGTCCGAGTCGTAGCCCATGGTCTTGTGCCGCTTTCTATGTCAATAAAAATGCAGAAATTGAACGAGGAACTCCAAGGCTTGTTATCAATTACAAGCCTCTAAACGAAGCTTTGCAATGGATTCGGTATCCTATACCGAATAAGGCTGATTTACTAAAACATTTGCATTCTGCAAAAATCTTTTCAAAATTTGATATGAAATCTGGATTTTGGCAAATTCAAATTTCAGAAAAGGATAGGTACAAAACTGCTTTTACTGTTCCTTTCGGACAGTATGAGTGGAATGTTATGCCTTTTGGTTTGAAAAATGCTCCTTCTGAATTTCAGAGGATTATGAATTAGATTTTTAATGATCAAAGTCAATATATCATAGTCTATATTGATGATGTTTTAATCTTTTCAAATTCTTTGGATGAACATTTTAAACACGTCTCAAAGTTTCTTCGAACTGCAGAAACAAATGGTTTGGTGATTTCAAAACCAAAAATTAGCCTGTTCCAAACCAAAGTTCGTTTCCTTGGACACTGGATTTGTCAGGGAACAATAACTCCAATCGAACGAGCAATCCAGTTTGCTGATAAATTTCCTGATCAAATTCTTGATAAAACTCAACTTCAGAGATTTTTGGGGTGTTTAAACTATGTTGCTGAGTTTATCCCTCAACTTAGCAATTTTGTTAAACCTCTCCATCAACGACTCAACAAAAATCCTTGTCCCTGGACTGAAGTTCATACCGAAGTCGTCAAACAAATCAAACGACAGGTTAAAGAACTTCCATGTCTCACTCTTCCTGTCCCGTCAGCTTTCAAAATTGTCCAAACTGATGCTTCTGAATTGGGATATGGAGGTATCCTCAAACAACGTTTAGGTGAAAAAGAACAAATCATTTCTTTTACATCTAAACGTTGGAATCCTGCCCAACAAAATTATTCTACAATCAAAAAGGAAATCTTAGCGATTGTACTGTGTGTTTCAAAATTTCAAGCTGATCTTTTAAATCAAAAATTTTTGATTCGCATTGATTGTAAGGCTGCAAAAGATGTTTTACAAAAAGATGTTAAAAATCTTGCATCAAAACAAATTTTTGCTCGTTGGCAGGCAATTTTGAGTGTTTTTGATTTTGACATTGAATTTATCAAAGGCACTTCTAATTCTCTTCCTGATTTCCTTACCCGAGAGTTTTTACAGGGAAGAGAGAGTACTGACCCAAAACCCATTTCCTTCTCTCCAGATAATGACAAGAAAGAAAAAACCCGGTGAAGATTCCAGAAATAAACAAATCATCCAAGAAGACGATAAACAAAGCATCTTTCAAGATGCACAAAGCCCTATCTCCGAAGCAGATTTAGCGGAGATAATTAAACAATTGTTGCAACAACAAGCTGCTCCCCAAACACAAGGAGCATCATCTAGCCAATCAACTCCCCAAACGCAAGGAGCATCAACCAGCCAGTCAGTTCCCCAAACACAAGGAACCAGACTGACACGTTCACAAACAAAATCTGGGTCATCTACCCACAAAATGGAGTCATCTACTCCAAAAGAGACTCAAACCCAAAGTCTCATTCCTGTCAAGCCTGGAAGAAAAACAATTGATTCTTATGTTAAGAAACCCCCAACACAAACTTGGGGAGAAGTATTAGCAAGTAAGGACCCTAAAACCCAGGCTCTTGAATATGATAAACTTGCCTTGTCATTAATTGCCTCCTCATCACAGGCAATTAGTAAAAAAGAGTATGATTTGTTAAACAAAGAATTTGCTCTTGAATTAGCCCAGAAAAAGCCACCTCTGGCATCAAAATCCTTAGTGGCCACCTCAGCCGTCAATCCTATGGAAACTCCTTACATTGAAAAACAAAATATTGTATTGAGAATCCTACAGGTTGAACCTGAGTTTTTCCTGGAAACCCCAAATCAGGTAGCATTGAATGTTTTCCCTTCTGGATTTCATTTCATACCTACCAATCTCAAAAAAACAAGAGAGTACTATGAAGTGATATTGGTTGATTCTAAGTCTATCGAGTTAACTCGATATGTTTCTAAAGAAGATCAATCATTAATCACCCATTCAACTCTCCAAATTTTACAGGTTCTCACACCAACACAGTGGGGACAAAGTTTGCATAAACAAAAATTATTTTCAAAACCATATGATCCTGAAGGATACACTTACTGGGATTACTGTGAAGCCTGGTATAATATTTTTTGGGATCAAAACAAGATTTTTAAACATACTTGGTTCATTTATTTCAAACAAACAACCAAGTATAACTTTCCTCAATGGTTTTTGAAATGGTGGCATGTCTTTGGACCAATACAGCAAATCTTTCCACCAGAGATCCAGAGAGCATTTGATCATTTCAAAAACAAATTTCAAGCAGAAGGAGATCCTTTTCCAATTGATCTCCATTATTTTTCAAAATTATCTGTATCCTGGATCTTTTCTTGGCAATACAGACTGTCTCACATGGACAGAAAATCTCCAGTTCTACCAGTATTACAGAGACAACTCTTTGTACGCTGGTGGGGCAAATACAGGCAAACAAATGCAGACTGCAAAGCTGTGGACCAGTGGTTCAAGGATAATCCAGAATTTCTTTGTGCCAAAGAACAAAGTCGGTTTCTAAACCAGAAGAATTTTGTTCAGCATACTCTAGCAGCTGCATCAAATAAACAAGAATGTATTAAACAACTCAGCATTTTGCTTGAACAATTAAAGCAAGATGAAGCTGGGACCTCAAAGCCTGATTCAAGTGATGATGATGAAGATTTCATTGTCAGCCTTGCGGAAGACTGAAGACCTTACAACTTTTGACGGAGACTTCAAACAAACAATGTTTCCATGTATAAAGTTGTAAACAATTTCTGTAAAAAACCTCTTTGTATTGCAGATAGTGTTAGAAATCCACCTGTAACACTGAACACTGTAATACGTAGGGCACTGTAGTTAGATACAGTATGAACGATTAGATTCGAAATACTGTAGCTAATTACAAAGAAATAAACAGTACCGGTCTTTTACCGGAACTGTATCAAGACTGGCAGTACCGGTCATCAACCGGAACTGTTTAAACAGTGACCCGAGCCTGTCTATTTAAGCAGACGTCCTAGTCTGAAGTAGACATTCGGAACTACCCCCCTCTCTCTCTCTAACCATTCTCTCTGCCTTCTCTCTAGCTTCTTTCTTTATCTTTCCGCTGCTTTCTTTTACTTTCTGCCTTTGTAAGTTCTTTCTTTTGAATAAACTTGTGTTTCTTTTATAATGTTGAGCATCTGCATTTCTCTTCTTTTCTTCTGATGAGATAAGTCTAGCTGCGTGCCTACACCCATTCTTATCTCATCTTCTTTTTATTTCTTTCTGCACGTTTAAATTCCGTCTTTACTTTATGCTTTAATTTTCTGTTCATATTCTCTACTTCTCTATTTCCGATTCTCCCTTTCCCCTTTCCGATCCTTTCGGGGTCACTCCCGTAGATATTGGTATCAAAGCCAGGGGGGAAGTAGAGATGTATTAATTAGATCTGGACTGAGATCTACCTTATCTTAATATTTTGTTGCTATATTCGTTGATATGCTTTAGATCTGTGCTCATCTAAAAAAAAAAAAAAAAGAGTCTGGAATTTCAAGAAAAAATTTTATGTTTGATTTCTTACATATGATGGCTGAGTTCTCTTGGTGGGATGTCAAGGCCATAAGTCCTATTGGTGGCAGGCGATTTGCCCCACGCTGTAGGCTTTCATATGTGTAGATCTTGAACATAAGATTTTCATTGAAACCTAGATTCATCACATAGTGCCGCCCTATGGCTGGCTTAGGGTTATATCATTTTCATTTTCTGTCTTTAAGGAGCATCAGATCTAAGGAATCTATTGAATATCCAACCAAATATTTAGATCGGTAAATCTCAGTAAATTTTTAATTAATATACCTTTATGGAACCGAATGGTAATGATACTAATTGAAGGGAGATTTACGATTATTGTTTCTTTCGCTGTTATTTCTGCTGTTTCTCTTGCGCTGTTATTACTCTTGCATTTTTCTTGTATTTTGCTGAATGTCTTCTATTTTCCGTTCTTTTTCTCGAAGACCTTCTTCTTCCTCATCTTCTTTCTCTTCTTCAAATCCCTCCATAAACAATGATGAAGCATATTCTTCCACAAACAATATCTTCGATGAAGAAATTCATTTCAAAAATATAAATCAAACTGTTGATGATTGGACTCTTCCAGTCATTGATAACAGAGATGTTTTCATTGACAGAAAGCAATGGTTGAAGAAGTCTGATTATGTGATCAAGACTGTCGAAGAATCCATTGCCATCCAACCTGAGAAGGAGGAATTTTTCCTTTTCTCTCCACGATCTATGCATCAACACAAAACAGAGTACAAGTTTTTACACATAGGTTGTGTACAAGTTGCTCTAAAACCCCTTGTTAGACGAGGCCTAAATGCTTCTGGTCTGGTCTGTCTCAGGGATGCAAGACATTTTGATTTTGCTGACTCCCTTCTTGCTGCTGCCGAGTTTGGACTTCATAATGGACCTGTCTATTTCAACTGTTACCCAAATCAAACGGTTGATTTAGGGGATAAGAACATTCTTGATGTCCTTAAACTCAATCTTAAACTTCATGGTTTTAACATGAAATCTGGATCTATACCTGTTACTCTAATATATAGAATACAGTATAAGGTCTCAAACTCTTCTGTTTCAAATGTCAAAAATCTTCCTAACAACGGTCAGACTGTTGTTTTCCTTACTGATTATTCCAATACAAACATCACCGTTCCAAAAACCATCATGTGGAACGAAGTTACCCTTCCAGAAGACTGGGTTATGGACAAGGCTGCTCCAGCTGCTCCGAGATCTGTAGCCCAAATCAGTAGAATTTCTCAAACTCAATCAGGATCTGTTAGAATAGCTTTTGACAGACCCAGAAGTTCTACTTCATCCATACCTTCTAGGTATAACGATTTCAGATCTGCGAATTCTGAATTACCAAGGAATTCCAGTTGCTCTGATCGATCTTTTCCTTCAGAACGGTCCCTTCCTTCAGTAATCCATGTGCCTCCACCACCAACTAATCCTCCTTTACCACAACAACAACCTCCTCCACCACGAAATCCTCCACCACCGCCAGCGGATGAACAACCATCCTCTGATCTACCTTCAAACGTCTTAATGCAAGGAATAAATAATTCGGGAACAATTCCTCATGCAAACTATCAAAGAGAGGATGACCAAAATTCTATGGACTCTTTGTCATATACGGAATTAGGTGAACCTCCAATGATGGGTTTTCTTGAACAACAATTTCAAATTGATAAAGAAAGTTTGCAACAGGAATTTTACTCAGAATCAAATACTTTGCAAAGAAACTGGTTTTTAGAACATTTTAAAGGATTAGTGCGAAAACAGATCCAAGAAAAGTTCTACAGTTTCCTTGAAAAGTATGAAATGAATATTCCATTTTTTGTTTGGTTTGAAGCTTATGCTTCACAAGAAGGAATAGAATATCCATTTGATCAAACAATAAATATGACCAAAAGAGAATGGAAAATATCTGAAGGACAAATCATTTCTTCAGAAGTTCCTCCAAAAAGGTCATATCAAATTCCTGGCATTGTGGATAGTAAACAAAATCCCCTTTTCGCCTCTCCTTTCAAAACCAGAAACTCTGAAGACCCTATTTGTCCAAAAGATATCAGAAGTCTTATGGAGCAAAACAATTATACCAACCAGTATCTTCAAATTATTGGAGATCACATTGCCAAAACCCCTTCCCAACAAATTCTTTCTACTTCCACAAATCAATCCCCATCCATAATCAAACCTTTGTTCAAACCTTTCCAACTTGATCCAAGGATTAAGGCAAGTTTGCAGAAGAAAAATAATGCTGCAAACCTTATGAAGCAAATTGGCCAAAGTTTGCAACATCAAAATCAAGTTACTACTGATCTTCAAACTCCTCTTACTCAGTTAAAACAAAGAATTGTTCCTGATACACCTCTTGCTTCTTCTTCTTCTGATAAACAAGTTATGAATTTTGAAAAACTTTCTGATGCTGAATCTTCAAAATCTGATTTTAAAATCAACCATCAACATTGGAAAAAATCTTCTTCTCCTATTTTTCAAAAATCTTCAAAGTTATACTATCCAAGGGCCAGTCCCTTAGATATTTTAACTGAAGAACGCCAAGACCAAACTTTTAAATCTTTCAATTCAAACAACATTTATGAATGGAACATAGATGGACAAAGTGAGTCAAATATCCTTCAAATTCTTCAACAAATGACCATGGTAAGCACTGCTTATCAAACAACAAGTGATTATTCAGATACAGAAATAACTAACCTTTTAGTTTCCGGATTTACTGGACAACTTAAAGGATGGTGGGATTATTATCTGTCATCTGATGAAAAATCAAACATTATTTCTTCAGTAAAGACTGAACCTGATGGAACTCCCATTCTTCACAATGGTGAACCCATACCAGATTCTGTTAATACTCTTACTTTTTCAATTATCAAACACTTTGTTGGAGATCCGAACATTTGGAGAGATCGTTCCTCTGAACTTCTTTCTAACATCCGCTGTCGGACTTTGTCCGATTTCAGATGGTATAAAGATACTTTCCTATCCCGGGTACTTCAAAGGGATGATGCCAATCAAGGTTTTTGGAAAGAAAAGTTTCTAGCTGGATTACCAAAATCTTTTGGTGATAAAGTTAGAGACAAACTTAGACATCACTATGAAGGCAGCATACCTTATGAAAACCTGACATATGGAGAGTTAATCTCTCATGTTCAGAAAACAGCTTTGAAAATTTGTCAAGATGATGGAATAAAACATCAACTTGCCAAGGAAAAGAGTATAAACAGGAAAGAATTGGGGTCATTTTGTGAACAATTTGGTCTTCCAGCTTGTAAGAAGCCTAGATCGAAGTCTCACAAAACTTCTCGTTTTAATCCATCTTTTTCCAAAAATAAATATTCTACCAACAAGCGTTTTTACAAAAAGGATGATTTCCAAACTCCTCCAAGAAAATACAAAAAGAATTTTCGTTCTAAACCAAAGGATGACTTTCCAAAAGGCCCTCCAAAACCTGGTCAAGTAACTTGTTTCAGATGTGGCAAGACTGGTCATATTTCTAAATACTGTCGACTTTCTCGAAAGATCAGAAATATTCAGATTGAGGAACCCCTGCTTCAGCAAATAAACAATCTTCTGATTGAATCCTCATCTGAGTCTGATGAAGATCATTCCACTTCTGGAGAAATAAACCAAATCCAGGATGACGATCTTTATTCGACATCTTCTGATGATTCTTCTCTTCCACAAATAAATGTCATTACCAAAGAACAGGATTTGCTTCTTGATGTTATAAGCAAACTTCCTGAAACTGATAGAGGTATGTATCTTTCAAAATTCAAAGATATTATTACCCAATCTCCTTCTCAATCCTCTTCCAAACTTTCAGTCTTTCATAACAAATATGATTTGACTAAAACTTTGGAAAGATTCAAACATTCTGTTAAACCTGTCACTATCCAAGATCTTCAATCTGAGATTTGCAAGCTTAAGGTTGAAGTTCAAGCTCTCAAATCTAGTCGGGATACACATGAATCAGTTTTACTTCAGATTCAAGAACTTCTTTCCTCGACTCAAAATCTTTCTGATGAGAATATTGATCAAGTTTTACAAAATGAAAATGAGGAGATAAACCCTGAACAAGAAATACCTTTTTTAAATGTGATTTCCAGGTTTTTCCTTCAGAAGTTCTATATACAAGCAAAGATCATTATCAATAATGATTTTGTTATAGAACAATCTGTATTATTTGATACCGGAGCCCAAGCCAATTGTATTCTAGAAGGTTTGGTACCCACTAAATATTTCACAAAGACAACAGAAAGATATAGTTCTGTTAATAGATCTCTATGTTCTGTTCAGTACAAACTTTCTGATGTCATTGTGCAAAATGAAGGATTGCAAATAAAAACCCCATTCATTCTTATGAAAGATATGGGAACACAAATCATTCTTGGGGCACCATTTGCAACACAATTGATTCCTTGTAAACTAGAATATGATGGTATTTCAAAACAACATCTGGGAAAAACTATTTTCTTTCCTTTTACTGAAACACCAAAATTCAGGGAATTAAATCCTCTTTTCTTTAAACAAAAACAGATCAATTATCTCCAGGATGAAATCTCTTTCAAAAGAATTGAAGAACAGCTCCAACAATCGGTTGTTCAGCAGAAGATCCAGTCTTGTTTAGACAAGATCCATCAAACAGTTTGTGCTGATTTGCCCAATGCTTTTTGGAATAGAAAACAACATTCTGTTGATCTTCCCTATGAGCCCAATTTTTCTGAAAAACAGATTCCTACAAAAGCAAGACCTATTCAAATGTCTCAAGAACTTCTTGAAACTTGTAAAAAAGAAATTCAAGATCTTCTTGACAAAAAGCTCATTCGTCCGAGTCGTAGCCCATGGTCTTGTGCCGCTTTCTATGTCAATAAAAATGCAGAAATTGAACGAGGAACTCCAAGGCTTGTTATCAATTACAAGCCTCTAAACGAAGCTTTGCAATGGATTCGGTATCCTATACCGAATAAGGCTGATTTACTAAAACATTTGCATTCTGCAAAAATCTTTTCAAAATTTGATATGAAATCTGGATTTTGGCAAATTCAAATTTCAGAAAAGGATAGGTACAAAACTGCTTTTACTGTTCCTTTCGGACAGTATGAGTGGAATGTTATGCCTTTTGGTTTGAAAAATGCTCCTTCTGAATTTCAGAGGATTATGAATTAGATTTTTAATGATCAAAGTCAATATATCATAGTCTATATTGATGATGTTTTAATCTTTTCAAATTCTTTGGATGAACATTTTAAACACGTCTCAAAGTTTCTTCGAACTGCAGAAACAAATGGTTTGGTGATTTCAAAACCAAAAAATTAGCCTGTTCCAAACCAAAGTTCGTTTCCTTGGACACTGGATTTGTCAGGGAACAATAACTCCAATCGAACGAGCAATCCAGTTTGCTGATAAATTTCCTGATCAAATTCTTGATAAAACTCAACTTCAAAGATTTTTGGGGTGTTTAAACTATGTTGCTGAGTTTATCCCTCAACTTAGCAATTTTGTTAAACCTCTCCATCAACGACTCAACAAAAATCCTTGTCCCTGGACTGAAGTTCATACCGAAGTCGTCAAACAAATCAAACGACAGGTTAAAGAACTTCCATGTCTCACTCTTCCTGTCCCGTCAGCTTTCAAAATTGTCCAAACTGATGCTTCTGAATTGGGATATGGAGGTATCCTCAAACAACGTTTAGGTGAAAAAGAACAAATCATTTCTTTTACAACTAAACATTGGAATCCTGCCCAACAAAATTATTCTACAATCAAAAAGGAAATCTTAGCGATTGTACTGTGTGTTTCAAAATTTCAAGCTGATCTTTTAAATCAAAAATTTTTGATTCGCATTGATTGTAAGGCTGCAAAAGATGTTTTACAAAAAGATGTTAAAAATCTTGCATCAAAACAAATTTTTGCTCGTTGGCAGGCAATTTTGAGTGTTTTTGATTTTGACATTGAATTTATCAAAGGCACTTCTAATTCTCTTCCTGATTTCCTTACCCGAGAGTTTTTACAGGGAAGAGAGAGTACTGACCCAAAACCCATTTCCTTCTCTCCAGATAATGACAAGAAAGAAAAAACCCGGTGAAGATTCCAGAAATAAACAAATCATCCAAGAAGACGATAAACAAAGCATCTTTCAAGATGCACAAAGCCCTATCTCCGAAGCAGATTTAGCGGAGATAATTAAACAATTGTTGCAACAACAAGCTGCTCCCCAAACACAAGGAGCATCATCTAGCCAATCAACTCCCCAAACGCAAGGAGCATCAACCAGCCAGTCAGTTCTCCAAACACAAGGAACCAGACTGACACGTTCACAAACAAAATCTGGGTCATCTACCCACAAAATGGAGTCATCTACTCCAAAAGAGACTCAAACCCAAAGTCTCATTCCTGTCAAGCCTGGAAGAAAAACAATTGATTCTTATGTTAAGAAACCCCCAACACAAACTTGGGGAGAAGTATTAGCAAGTAAGGACCCTAAAACCCAGGCTCTTGAATATGATAAACTTGCCTTGTCATTAATTGCCTCCTCATCACAGGCAATTAGTAAAAAAGAGTATGATTTGTTAAACAAAGAATTTGCTCTTGAATTAGCCCAGAAAAAGCCACCTCTGGCATCAAAATCCTTAGTGGCCACCTCAGCCGTCAATCCTATGGAAACTCCTTACATTGAAAAACAAAATATTGTATTGAGAATCCTACAGGTTGAACCTGAGTTTTTCCTGGAAACCCCAAATCAGGTAGCATTGAATGTTTTCCCTTCTGGATTTCATTTCATACCTACCAATCTCAAAAAAACAAGAGAGTACTATGAAGTGATATTGGTTGATTCTAAGTCTATCGAGTTAACTCGATATGTTTCTAAAGAAGATCAATCATTAATCACCCATTCAACTCTCCAAATTTTACAGGTTCTCACACCAACACAGTGGGGACAAAGTTTGCATAAACAAAAATTATTTTCAAAACCATATGATCCTGAAGGATACACTTACTGGGATTACTGTGAAGCCTGGTATAATATTTTTTGGGATCAAAACAAGATTTTTAAACATACTTGGTTCATTTATTTCAAACAAACAACCAAGTATAACTTTCCTCAATGGTTTTTGAAATGGTGGCATGTCTTTGGACCAATACAGCAAATCTTTCCACCAGAGATCCAGAGAGCATTTGATCATTTCAAAAACAAATTTCAAGCAGAAGGAGATCCTTTTCCAATTGATCTCCATTATTTTTCAAAATTATCTGTATCCTGGATCTTTTCTTGGCAATACAGACTGTCTCACATGGACAGAAAATCTCCAGTTCTACCAGTATTACAGAGACAACTCTTTGTACGCTGGTGGGGCAAATACAGGCAAACAAATGCAGACTGCAAAGCTGTGGACCAGTGGTTCAAGGATAATCCAGAATTTCTTTGTGCCAAAGAACAAAGTCGGTTTCTAAACCAGAAGAATTTTGTTCAGCATACTCTAGCAGCTGCATCAAATAAACAAGAATGTATTAAACAACTCAGCATTTTGCTTGAACAATTAAAGCAAGATGAAGCTGGGACCTCAAAGCCTGATTCAAGTGATGATGATGAAGATTTCATTGTCAGCCTTGCGGAAGACTGAAGACCTTACAACTTTTGACGGAGACTTCAAACAAACAATGTTTCCATGTATAAAGTTGTAAACAATTTCTGTAAAAAACCTCTTTGTATTGCAGATAGTGTTAGAAATCCACCTGTAACACTGAACACTGTAATACGTAGGGCACTGTAGTTAGATACAGTATGAACGATTAGATTCGAAATACTGTAGCTAATTACAAAGAAATAAACAGTACCGGTCTTTTACCGGAACTGTATCAAGACTGGCAGTACCGGTCATCAACCGGAACTGTTTAAACAGTGACCCGAGCCTGTCTATTTAAGCAGACGTCCTAGTCTGAAGTAGACATTCGGAACTACCCCCCTCTCTCTCTCTAACCATTCTCTCTGCCTTCTCTCTAGCTTCTTTCTTTATCTTTCCGCTGCTTTCTTTTACTTTCTGCCTTTGTAAGTTCTTTCTTTTGAATAAACTTGTGTTTCTTTTATAATGTTGAGCATCTGCATTTCTCTTCTTTTCTTCTGATGAGATAAGTCTAGCTGCGTGCCTACACCCATTCTTATCTCATCTTCTTTTTATTTCTTTCTGCACGTTTAAATTCCGTCTTTACTTTATGCTTTAATTTTCTGTTCATATTCTCTACTTCTCTATTTCCGATTCTCCCTTTCCCCTTTCCGATCCTTTCAGGGTCACTCCCGTAGATATTGGTATATATATATATATATATATATATATATATATATATATATGCATGTAAAAAAAATAAATCACTATTTAAAATTCAACGAACAACTTCATATTTAAAAGATATAAGCCACATAAATATATAAAACATAAGTCCAAAAATACAAAAAGAGTTCAACAACTCTTACAACCAAGTTCCAAAATATTAAAAGAATAAAGTTTAATAATTCCTAAATTATATCAATTCATTCAAATCAAACACATCATCTTACATCAATTGCATGTCCTCAATGTCATATTCTCTTGTTCTTGTAACAAATTCATTTGCAAAAGTTGGAATGTCCAAATCATAGGCGGACACATGGGGGAGCTAGCGGTGGTCCCCGCCCCCCCTATATTTTTTTTTTAAAAAAAAAGATGTAATTCTGGATGCCTCGAACTTGAGCTGGAATGCCAATATCAGTTTTACGGGGACACACTGGAGCTGTTAACACAATCGCATTTAGTCCCAGACCTAGTGCAATATACCAGCTTTTATTGTCTTATGATGATAGAGCTTTTATAAATATGGGATGCAAGATATTCACAGGGCAATCCATGGATATACTTGCCTCGGCCTTCAGATTCTACAACTAGGAAGAACAATGGTCCGTCAAATAATTTACCTTCCTCAAGTAATGATCAACAGAGCTACCAAATACTTTGTTGTGCGTATAAAGCAAATGGAACTGTTTTTGTCAATGATAGCTTTTAAGTCTAACTCAGATGATTCAGAACATTCAGTACACTTTTGGATTTGTTGGCTGGCCATGAAAATGATGTCAATTACGTGCAAGAATTAAATAGTTAAGTGAAAATGATTTTAATTATGTACAATCAATACACAATCAATTTAACAACATGAAAACATGTCGTAGGGTAATAGTTAAGTGAAGTGATCTTAATTTTTATAATAGATTTCTTTTAATTTTTTGTATATTAGTTTGTATTGTACTTCAAGTATTTTTATTTATGATATAATATATATATTTATTTATTTTCACCCCGCCCCCCTCATTCAAATTCCTGGGTCCGCCCCTGGTCCAAATCATGACCTTCCATAGGTTCATCACTTCAACTTCAATTAAGTTTTCCTCATCATAGGCATCAACATCTAACTTGTCTACATCTTCCTAATCTTCATTTTCTACCATCTAATCTGTTGGGATCCGTACACGCAGCGGAAGGAATTCATTCATTAATATTTTACAAATCCCATAGGAGGGGATCTATCAATGACATTTAAATCGGATTGGTAAGAACCATACCTTTCGTATGCGTGAGCCTCTTGTTCAATCAACAGGAGCCGACTGAGTGAATCCACTCCCTCTACTGGCATCCACGCCGAACAGAACTCCAACACCAATGGCAATGTGCTAGCGCCTCCAACATCTTACGTCTCTTTTCTTTCTTTAAGGTTTCACTTTTGCGGCTCGTCCGTTATTTTAATACGACTTGATCGTTATCTTATAGGGTTTTCAAATCTAATATGCCATATTAAAATATTCAAAATTAATTTTAATTAATCTTGAAATTCGAATTTGGATTAAAATAATATATTAATTAAATCTGTCCAACAGATCTAATCTAATCTATTTATTTAATCTGAATTAAAAGCCTGTTGATTTAATTTATCTTTATAAATTAAATTTGAGATATGATATCTATCCATTTAATTAAATCTGAGATATTATATCTTAATTCAAATTAAATATGAAATATGATATCTCTATTCAAAAATTAAATTGAGATACGATATCTCTATTTGTTTTAATTATTTAATTTATCAAATAAATAAAATACTGCAGAATAATAATATTATTATATATAAATAATAATAATATTATTTTTGAAATAATATATATATATATATATATATATATATATATATATATATCGATCCTAGATTAAATGTTATATTCATTAAATCTTAGATATATCTAAGATTCAATGAATCTGGACATTATTGCTCGTGTTGGGCTATTCTTGTGTGTGACCCTACAGGCCCACATGAAATTAGCAGCGGGCCTATACTGTACTAGCCCACAAGTCAGAAGTGGCCTCTAGCAAGACATTGTGACTACCCAACTTATATGAGGATCGTTGATACGAGACAACCTATCATATAACCATGCCATGTCCCTTTTGTCACACGATATTTAGTCAAAGGTGAAGCATGGATATTGTCATCCTCCTGTTCTTGACCATTACTTTCTCGATTCTTGAGTAGTCTAACAATTGAAATGGAAACTCTTTTCCATCGTAGTATAGACATATATTTCTTATATTCACTCATCGAGGGGACCAATAATATTTCTCTACAAATGTGAGGGATAAATCTCATCTTGACTATTCAAATTCCTTTGCATGAAAACCACTAATCTCGATCGAAGCCTTTATCATCACCGGTCAAAGGTGACTTTTGATTAGATCAAAGATCAGCGACTCTCATGTAGGTATCCATGATGATCTCAAGTCAAAGGGCATTGTGACGTTGTTATATTTGAGATAAGCTTATGACTTAATCCATGCAGCTTTCTCATAGTGGGTCGGTCCATCACCTTGTACTCTTATAAGTGCCTATGACTTCGATTCGTATCTTCATACCTCATCAAAGTCATATTGGTCTTATTTCATCTTTGCTCCTACATAGATGACCGACCAAGGACATTTAAGACAATCTTTATGATACGTCCAAGGATACAGTTATCATAATAAACATACAAATAATATGATAACAAAAAGGAGAAACACTTTAAATAACAATTGTGTTTAAAGTACAATGATTTGCCCCTAGGGCATAATTTCCAACATAATCATCATCGGATGGAAGTGAAAGTGGAGCTAAATCACCAAGAGGGGGGGTGAATTGGGGATTTTGAAATTCTTTTCTAAGTTCTCTGTATTTGTTTGCTGAAATAGGGTTGATGAGAGTATGAAGGGAAGAAAAGCAAGACACAAGGAATTTATCCTGGTTCGGTCTAATCTCTTGACCTACGTCCAGTCCCCAGTCACTCTGGGATTTTCACTATCTCACTTTGATGATTACACACTCTGCAAACGAAGGATGTTTCACAACCTTGAACACACTCCCCTTTACAAGTTGTAATCAAATAACCCAATCTCAAAGTCCCACTACTTTGAGATTCTTACAGAAAAAGAACTCTCTTCTAAGAATAGATGTTGATAAACACTGAAGTATAGTGTATCAAAGATACAATCAAATGTGTAAGAACAGCTCTTGACTGATATTTTCGAGTAGGCTTGTTGTTACTCAGTTCTGTGTCTATCCAGCTTCAAATCTTCACCTATTTATGTTGGTTTGAGGCTTGTGAACGTTATAGATCCGTTGGAGCTTTTACTAATTCGAAAATATAGCCGTTTGTAGAAGTCTATCTGCTGAAACCACTTGCTGTTTGAATATAGCTGTTGGGAGATTTTTGCAGATTTGAATATTTGAATTTTGGCTCTTCCTATGTGGTCTTGTCTGAAGAATACTGATGTTCAGGCTTAATTGGTGGAGGTATTAAATGACTGCATTGTGAAATGGCTGTCCATCTTGCCAGGCTGTCTCTAAAATTTTGCAAGTTGCCAAAAATGAATCTTTATTTGATTCTCAATTAAATTCAAGAGTTTTCTGTAATCTCATGTACAAACTCGTTAAAATAGTTCGGTTACAATGATAAATGATAGATATAACATATAAGATCAATGGGTAACTTAAACGAGGAAGAATGAATCAGATTTGACAAGTTCTGAACAAAACAGCGTTTTTCTAATAAAGGACCAAAACTGGAGTTTTGTTAGTCAAAACTGGAGTTTTGAACTGTTCACACTTCATAACTGGCAGTGTTGAAACCAAAACTGGCAGTTTTCAGAGTTTGGAAATGCTGAACCTCTCGGGTTGCCCAAAACTCGAGTTTTGATTCTTAAAACTCGAGTATTGAACTATTTATGTGAAAACATAACTTAGTTCAAAACATCAAAACTGGAGGTGTTGGAGTAACACTGGCAGTTTTCAATTGCATAAAACTTGAATGCTCTCGGCCTTACCAAAACTCGAGTTTTGGTTCCTAAAACTCAAGTTTTCATAAAATATGAAAACTTTGCAAAATACATGAACAGTTGAAAAATGGCGGTAATGAATGAAAACTGGCGGTGTTCACCTGATGCAAACTCAGTTGCTCTCTGTCTCTCCAAAACTCGAGTTTTGCTTCCCAAAACTCGAGTTTTGAACTTTCTTGAAAAACATATGAAGTTCAAAATTGGCGGTGTTGAGTGAAAACTGGAGGTTTTGAGATTTGAGAAACTTTGAAAACTTTGAAACCTCTCTGCCAAGCCAAAACTCGAGTTTTGAACTATTCACAAGTTCAAAACTGGCGGTGATAACTAAAACTGGCGGTGATGACTTTTATGCAGTTTTGCCATAGACCAAAACTCGAGTTTTGATTCCCAAGACTCGAGTTTTCCTCTGACAACAAGGAAAACTGATTTTCTTAAGATAAAACTTGTCATTTTGATTTCCATGGCTTTACAATTGTTCCAATCATCATCAAAACACATTGAGAACTAACATTCTCCCCCTTTTTGATGATGACAACACTTGTAAATCAAAGTTTTAAGAATTTGAGGAAATTTTGGTTTTAAAATATGGAAATTCATTTATCAGTCAAAAAAATGATATACATGAAAACTTGATGAGCATTAGAAGTGTTTTAAACCTGTCAAACTTGTTTTTGCTTATTTGAAACCTATTTGAAAACACAGTAACTGAGATATTCAGCAGAAGCAATTATCAGAAGTCTGAAGCATAAATTATTAGAAGCAAATAATGATCTGAGCAACTTCATTCACCAAATCAGAAACATTCAGTACAGAGATTTCAGATTATCAACAAAACATTCAGTAATCAGTCAGAAATCAAAAATTCAGAAACTCTCAAATTCTGCTTTAGCTCTGATCTTCTCCCGCTTTGTCATCTTCAAAAGGTGGGGGAGGAGGTTTATAAGGTATAATGGCTAGAGGATTTGGAGTTGGATCAAGTGGCTCTGCAACTGGAGTGGAGACTGAAGGCATAGGAGGAGTGGAACTTCCAGGGGCAGTTCCAGAAGGCTGTGGATCTAAGGTGGCTCCAAAAGCTGAAGAAGACCCGAGGTTGAAATGTTTCAACAACTGATCTAACTTGTATGCAAGCTGGAGTTGGACACACTCAGGGAGGTAAGTACAATGTCATGACTCTCAACTAAGTCTGTGAGCTTGGCATTCAGTGCTGTGAGCTCAACCAAGTCTTGCTTCATAACCACCAAGTCTTGTTTCATATCATCTTGAATCTCAACCAGATGCTTGGTGTTTTTAAATTGTTCTCCTTTCAATTGACCAATTTCATAGCCAATGCTCATAGACATTTTTCTAACTGCAGAGTCGATAATCTCCTTCATCCGGGCATCAAAATCTGTAGAAGGTGGAGGAGGTGCAGACTGGGCTTCCTGTTGCTGAGACTGATCCTGAGCTTGAGAGGCTCTAGAATGGGATCTGGTTGGAGCTCTCGATCTTGTAGGGGCTTTTGATTGCCTTGACCCTTCTCCCTCAAATGTTAAATTCATCAAATTCGGCTGAGTCTTGCCAAAGTAGGGAGGATATTGTAGAGTCTCAGCTGACCCGACATACCAAATCTTAAAATAGAACAGAATGACTGATATCAGAGAGGGAAATGGCATGTGAGAAAGCTTTCTGGTAGGAAATTTGAATTTGATCATCTCTTTCAGAATGTGATGACCAAGATTGAAAGGACATTGTTTTACAAAGGAGGTAAACAGATGATAGTCTCTTTGAGCAAAATGGGTGAAATTACCACCCTTCTGAATGAAATTTCTGGAAAAGATGTACCAAAGGACTCTAATCCTAGAAGGCATAGAGCTTGGTCTGAAAGTAAGAGAGTGCAATTGGTCCTCAGGGATAGGTTCATTTGGCCTAAGTGTAGACCAAATCTCCCTATTGCTATACTCAGAGTTATGAACAGGAAATTGATCTAACTTCAGAATTTTGTTCAAGACAGAAGCAGATAAGGTAAATTTAGTACCCCTCACTGTGGTGGTAATCCTCTCTTCTATCAACTCACCCTCTGAATCCAAAATATTGTCATAAACCATATTATAATAGAATAAACGAACAAGATTTGGGGAATATGGGGTAGCTATAGCAACAAAATTCTCATAACAGCTGAGCCAAGGATGCAAATTTAGATTATTCTCTCTTTCTAACAGATCAAAATTAACAGCTACTACGGCACAAAATTCCCTAGAAGCAAATTTTTCTTTAAAGGAATTGTCTAAGGCTTTCATGTTAACAGTAGCAATATCAAAAGATTGGGGATAAGACTTTATACGGTAAATGTCTTCTATTGCATTTCCCATAACAGGAGAAGACTGAGTTGAGGCTTCAGCTCTTGATGACTCTGCTCTGGGAGTTGTCTGAGGCCCTGAAGTGGAAGGTTTCTGCTTCTTTGGAAGTGGGGCTGTCTTAGATTCATAATTTGAAGCTCTTTTCGATCTGGCCTTCTTCTTCCCTTGGGCTACAGGTTCTTTCACCGTCTCCTTCCTTTTTCTCAGAGGTGTGGCAATGGGTTCATGAAACGATACCCCTTTGGACCGTGATGGAGTAGCCGCGGTTGCCTTCGATGTAGATTGTGGTATTTCACCACTCACTCCAGGGATAGAACGATCTACTCCTTCTTGAAGTTTTCTGGGTATCATTTTGGTTCTTGGAGGGCGTTGAAAAGGCTGTTGGTGTGGAGAAGATTGTGATTGGGATCTTTCTGGCTGTGAATGGGGCTCTGATTGTGTGGGTTCTGTCGATTTAGAGGCCATCTTCAGGATTTTAGTGTGGATTCTGAGAGATTCGTGAAGAATAGAGAGAGAACTGAGGAGAAGAAGACAGAGCGTTTAGGGCAAAACCGGCGGTTCTGAGTGTGGTTTTGAAGAACAACGTACAGCCCTACATATATATACTGTCCAAAACTCGAGTTTTCACAACCAAAACTCAAGTTTTGATGAAATTTAGTTACTAACCTGGACGTCAATGATGTACTGTGAACCTTTGACATTCCGAGTGCAAAACTCGGGTTTTGCACCCCAAAACTCGAGTTTTCATCTTTTGACAGCAAAAATTGATTTTCAAACATCCTGCAAAAGAGAAAACTAGATACTCCGATGCTTAAGTTAGTAATTTACAATCATCAAAACCATAACTAACATTGAATTGAGTGAGAAATACTTACAGCTCATTGGGATTTACCATTCCCAATTCTCTTCTTATGAAATTAAATTGTTCTTTGGCTAGTGGTTTTGTGAAGATTTCTGCCAATTGGAGATAAGTTGGAATGAACATGACCTTGACATCCTTTTTCTGGACATGATCTCTTATGAAGTGATACCTCACATCAATGTGCTTGGTCCTAGTACGTTGTACTGGATTTTTGGCCAAGCTTATTGTGCTTGTATTGTCACACAATATTGGAACTTCTTTGAGGTTGATTCCCAAATCTGAGAGTTGTTGTTTGAGCCACAAAACTTGTGCACAACAACTTGAAACAGCTACATATTCAGCTTCAGTAGATGATACAGCTACCGTTGTTTGTTTCTTGCTGAACCATGACACAAGTGAGCCACCAAAGAATTCACATTGTCCACTTGTGCTCTTCCTATCGGTTTTGTATCCAGCATGATCTGAATCTGAATATGCCACCAAATGTTCGGGTTGGCCTTTGGGAAACCACAATCCTAGAGTCTTTGTGTCAGCAAGATATCTAAAAATTCTTTTCACATGTTCAGCATGTGACTCCTTTGGGGCAGATTGGAACCTTACACACATTCCAACACTGAATTGGATGTCCGGGCGGCTTGCTGTTAGGTAGAGCAATGATCCAATCATTCCTCTATATTTTGTAATGTTGAAATCCTTGCCCTCTTCATCAGCATCCAATGAAGTAGTTGTACTCATAGGAATGTCAGCACCATTACATTGATTCATTCCAAATTTCTTTAAGAGATCATTCAGATACTTGGTTTTTGATATGAAGATCCCATCCTTCTTTTGCTTAATTTTCAAACCAAGAAAGTAATTAAGTTCTCCCATCATAGACATTTCAAATTCTCCCTGCATTTTCTTTGCAAAATCTTTACACAAACCATCATTAGAAGCGCCAAATATGATATCATCCACATATATCTGAACAACTAAGATTTCATTTAATTTGTTAGTTTTAATGAAAAGAGTTGTGTCAGCTTTTCCTCTAACAAAGCCTTGATCAAGAAGAAACTTGCTTAAACGTTCATACCAAGCTCTAGGAGCTTGCTTAAGACCATACAATGCTTTCTTGAGATGATAAACATGATCTGGAAATTTTTCATTTTGAAACCCTAGAGGTTGTTCAACATAAACTTCCTCTTGTATAAAACCATTTAAAAATGTACTTTTAACATCCATTTGATAAAGCTTAATTCCTCTAACACAAGCAAAGGCTAGAAGAACTCTTATGGCTTCCAATCTTGCTACTGGAGCATAAGTTTCTTCATAATCAATTCCATCTTCCTGATTATAACCTTTAGCAACTAATCTTGCCTTGTTACGGACAATGATTGCAGATTCATCAAGTTTGTTTTTGAATACCCATTTAGTGCCAATGACTGGATGGTCTTTAGGCATAGGTACCAAATCCCAAACTTGATTTCTGTCAAATTGATGTAACTCCTCTTGCATTGCTATCACCCAATCATTGTCTGAAAGGGCTTCATCAATTTTTGAGGGTTCAATGTGAGATATGAATGCAGAGAATGTTACTTCATTCAAAGTGCTTTTTCTGGTTCTTACTCCTTGATTGATATCACCTATTACTTGGTCTAAAGGATGATTCCTAATGTATTTCCAAGCTCTAGGCTGAGATTGTTCAAGATTTTCAAAATGGTTTAGAGGATCAGTTTCGAAAACATCTAGTTCATTTGAATCAGAAACAGTTTTTAAGTGAAGCTGATTTTTCGAAATTGCTTCATCATCATCATTATCCAAAGACTTGTTAGAAGATGAATCACAAAATACAATATGTACAGATTCTTCTACACAACGTGTTCGAATGTTAAATACTCTATATGCTTTACTTCTATTAGAATATCCCAGAAAAATACCTTCATCTGCTTTGGCATCAAACTTACCCAAGTTATCCTTACCATTGTTATGGATGAAACACTTACATCCAAACACATGTAGATGTGCCAAATTTGGCTTCCTTCCTTTGTACAGCTCATAGGGAGTTTTGTTCAATTTCTTTCGGACATAAGCTCTATTTGAGATGTAGCATGCCGTAGACATTGCATCAGGCCAGAATACTTGAGATGTGTTGTTTTCATTTAACATTGCTCTTGCCATCTCAGTGAGGACTCTGTTCTTTCTTTCAACTACTCCATTTTGTTGAAGAGTCCTTGGAGCTGAAAAATTGTGATCAATTCCCATGCTTTCACAGAACTCAACAAAGGCTTGATTATCAAATTCACCTCTATGATCAGTTTTAATTCCTGAAATAGAGAGACCTTTCTCGTTCTGGACCTTTTTGGCAAAGGTAACAAACTGATCAAATGTTTCATCTTTAGAAGATAAAAATATAGTCCATGTGAATCTAGAATAATCATAGACTATGACTAGAGTATATAGATTGCCACCTAGACTTCTCACTCTAGCAGGTCTAATTAAATCCATGTGAAGTAATTGAAGAGGTCTATGAGTTGAAATTTCATTTTTGGCATTAAAAGAGGTCTTGGTTTGTTTTCCCTTTTGACAAGAGTCACAAATCATGTCATTTTTAAAAGCAAGTTTAGGAATGCCAATTACCAAGTCTTTCTTAACTAGTTTGTCAAGTTGAGACATATTAACATGTGCTAATCTTTTGTGCCATAGCCAAGTCTCATCTGAATTACTTACAAAACATTTTTCAGAAACTGCATCATTGTTGAAAGATTAAGAGTATAGCAATTTCCTTCTCTAGGTGCTCTAAACAATGCTTTAGACTTAATATCCTCTAGGGGAAGAATATCTTTGCTAACAATCAAACATTCTTCTGAATTAAAGATAACTAAGTTACCTTTATGACTTACACTAAGGAGATTATGGCATAAACCTTCAACAAGATAAACATCTTTGATCTTTGGTCCATCGTTGTTTCCAACGTCTCCAATTCCAGCAATCTTGCCTGATTGATTTCCACCAATTGTTACCTTGCCACCATCCTTAGATTTGATTGTAGCAAATTTAGATTGATCCCCTGTCATGTGTCTTGAGCATCCACTATCAATGAACCATTTATTGGATTTTGATGCTCTAAGACAGACCTGCAAAACATAAGACATCAAGTCTTAGGTACCCACTTTTTCTTGGGTCCTTTTGGGTTAGTTTGTGTCTTGGGAGCCTTATAGGATCCTTTAGGCACCCATTGATAATTACCTACAGGTTTGCTTTTGCCTTCTCTTCTATGAAAACAAGAAGAAGTAGTATGACCTTTTCGATTGCAATAGTTGCAGTGAGCAAAAGGATTGGATGAATGTACTGATTTTTGAAAATAACTCATATATGATTTCTGTCCAATCTTCTTCTTTCCTTTTGTTTATCAAAATCAGGTTTATAGCCAATTCCTGACTTATCATTTGTGAATCTTTGCTGTTTTAAAATGACATTAAGCATTTCACTACCCTCGGTGAACTTTTCATGAGTTTTAGTAAGAAGCTGATTTCTTTTCTCTAAGGTACAGCAATTATCACAAATCTTTTCTGTGATCTTTTCGAAATTCTTTTCAGAAGTATTTTTCAGAAACTATAGTAGGAGAAGAAGTAGTTTGAACTTGTTCTTCTAGCAATCTGATTTTCTTCTTTGCAGATAATAGTTCTTTAGCTATTTTTCGAAATTAAGTGAAGAGTGAATTTTATTCTGAGGATAATTCATCATAAAGTGAATTAGAAACATTTACCTCTTCATTATCGGATTCTTCTTGAGCTATAAGGCAGATGTTAGTTCTTTCTTCCTCTTTAGCTTCATCTTCATCGGATGAGCTGTCTCCCCAAATGCCTGAAACATAAGCTCTTCTTTTGAATTTATTTGATTTCTTTTCTTTGTTCTTGAGTTGTGGGCAATCAGATTTGAAATGACCGGTCTGTCCACATTCGTAGCATGTGATGGGTTTCTTTGTTTCTGTGTTTGGGTTACCCTTGTGGAATTTTCTGTAAGCTTGATCCTTCTTGAAAAATTTCTTGAATTTTCGAACCATCAAGCTTATCTTGCATCATCTTCATCTTCTTCATCGTCTGATATTGTTTCTTTGACAGTTTTGAGAGCTATACCTTTGTTCTTCCCATGAACTTCTTCAAGTCCCTTTTTGAACTTAAGCTTTGCTTCATATTCAGAAAGGCTACCAAAGAGAGCAGCTACAGATGTCATTGATTCTCCACGAGCTTCTTCAATGGCAGTGACCTTTGCTTCCCATTCTTTGTTGAGGACATTTAAGATTTTCCTCACTTGGACAGGTTGTTCATATACCTTTCCCAAGGCTGCAAGTTGATTAATCAAATGAGTGAATCTTAATTGAAACTCACCAATGGTTTCACCTTGTTTCATGTGAAGAAGATCATATTCTGTCATAAGAGTATTAACTCTATTCTGTTTGACTCCAATTGTTCCTTCATGAGCTATCTCCAAACCATCCCACATGGCTTTTGCTGAACTTAGAGTGCATACACGGAAGTATTCTTGTTGGCTTAAGGCACTTTGCAGCATAAGTACAGCTTCGCTATTGAGAGTGATGTTTCTTCTATCATTCTCATTATAGTCTTCTTCAAGTTTTGGAATCCTGAGACCATTTTCCATAATTGTTGGAACATAGTCTCCTCTTTCAAATACTCTCCACAAGCCATATTCCGTAGCTAGAACAAAGACTTTGAATTTGGCCTTTCAAAAAGAATAATGTTCACCACTAAATCCTGGTGGACGGTTGATAGAAGCTCCATCGGGTAAAATTCGTTCCATAGTGATCCTTCTCGAGATGTGAAGCTCTTTAAAGAAGACCTTGCTCTGATACCAAATGAAAGTGGAGCTAAATCACCAAGAGGGGGGTGAATTGGGGATTTTGAAATTCTTTTCTAAGTTCTCTGTATTTGTTTGCTGAAACAGGGTTGATGAGAGTATGAAAGGAAGAAAAGCAAGACACAAGGAATTTATCCTGGTTCGGTCTAATCTCTTGACCTACGTCCAGTCCCCAGTCACTCTGGGATTTTGACTATCTCACTTTGATGATTACACACTCTGCAAACGAAGGATGTTTCACAACCTTGAACACACTCCCCCTTACAAGTTGTAATCAAATAACCCAATCTCAAAGTCCCACTACTTTGAGATTCTTACAGAAAAAGAACTCTCTTCTAAGAATAGATGTTGATAAACACTGAAGTATAGTGTATCAAAGATACAATCAAATGTGCAAGAACAGCTCTTGACTGATATTTTCGAGTAGGCTTGTTGTTACTCAATTCTGTGTCTATCCAGCTTCAAATCTTCAGCTATTTATGTTGGTTTGAGGCTTGTGAACGTTATAGATCCGTTGGAGCTTTTACTAATTCGAAAATATAGCCGTTTGTAGAAGTCTATCTGCTGAAACCACTTGCTGTTTGAATATAGCTGTTGGGAGATTTTTGCAGATTTGAATATTTGAATTTTGGCTCTTCCCATGTGGTCTTGTCTGAAGAATACTGATGTTCAGGCTTAATTGGTGGAGGTATTAAATGACTGCATTGTGAAATGGCTGTCCATCTTGCCAGGCTGTCTCTAAAATTTTGCAAGTTGCCAAAAATGAATCTTTATTTGATTCTCAATTAAATTCAAGAGTTTTTTGTAATCTCATGTACAAACTCGTTAAAACAGTTTGGTTACAATGATAAATGATAGATATAACATATAAGATCAATGGGTAACTTAAACGAGGAAGAATGAATCAGATTTGGCAAGCTCTGAACAAAACAGCGTTTTTCTAATAAAGGACCAAAACTCGAGTTTTGTTAAGCAAAACTGGAGTTTTGACCTGTTCTCACTTCATAACCGGCAGTGTTGAAACCAAAACTGGCAATTTTCAGAGTTTGGAAATGCTGAACCTCTCAGGTTGCCCAAAACTCGAGTTTTGATTCTTAAAACTAGAGTATTGAACTATTTATGTGAAAACATAACTTAGTTCAAAACATCAAAACTAGAGGTGTTGGAGTAACACTAGCAGTTTTCAATTGCATAAAACTTGAATGCTCTCGGCCTCACCATTTTAGGGCAGCCAAGTGGGGCCCATAGACCAGGAGAAAAAGAAACCAAAAGTACAAGTTATTAACCACAAGGCATTATATTAACAGCTGGACAAAAGCTTGCACCCAGTAAATTCAAAAACCATAATTATGGGCAGCCAAGAATTTGATTTTGTGGACATAAATAGCGCCACATATGCTGACAAGAGCCCCCTACAATTACTTGGGAAACAAGCCAAAGAAACAAGTAAAAACCTAGTACATCCTTTGGACCATTGGATAATAGAAAGCCTTGGACAATAACCTTAACCAAGTGAGTTTATTTAAGGACCCTTCTTGCCCATTTCTTTGTTGCCCTAGGCGTGCTCAATTAGTGGAAGGAGAGAGTGTCCAGCTAGGTCTTGGTCCAAGGAGGAGAAGAAGGCATACATAACCGAAGATTCAAGGTATGCACTCAACCGATGACTTAGTGGTTTTTATTTTGAGTTTCTGCCCAGTGGTGAAATCATGGAGTTACAATAGGAGTTTGTTGTTTTTAAGGTTCCAATGGAGTTCAAAACATGATTTTGAATAGGGATAAATTAAGATTTCCATTTCCAACCTCGAAAAGCCCCAAGTCTTAAAACAACATGAATCTGCCAACTTTTGTGTTTTCTAGGCAGCAAGGGTTAATTAGATGATTTAACAAAGTAAATGAAGTCAATTTTCTTTGCACTTTTATAGGGTGAAAGTAGACATCCTGAGATTCATTTTGGTATAGGATTTTGTGTCTTTTCAGTTTTTCTACTGGGAGATATGTATTTTTGAAAATAGCTCAAAAACCTAGACTTTACTTTGAACCAGTGGCTAGGGTTTGGGTATAAGAGAAGGATACGAACCCAGAGGACCTTGGAAACTATTTTTACTATAAACTAAACATAATAAGGGTTTAGTGGCCTCTAGAATCATGTCGATTGAATTTTTCTAGAATTTATTATAAATTTTTGAAGTTGGATCACCGTTTTTGGAATTTCAGGGGAAGGTGCGAATTTCGTTATATGGAAGAGGAATTTATATAAGTGTTTAAATGAGGTGTGCTTGCTGTAACTATGGTTGAAACACGTGTGAGACGTTCCTTAAGCATTGGGAAAAGGTTTACTAAATTCAAGAAGGCACCAGGTGGTAACTGTTAACTCATGTATTAGTTGGGGTTAAAGTCCCTGGCTACTGTGTTGATCCTGGCACTGAGGATACCAGGGTTTGCCTTTTTAGGTGACTTAATGGTATGTGGGCATCTGGAGCTTGTCTTGTGAGACGACTCAACGGTATGCGGGCATCCGAGCTTGCCTTGGTAAAGCAGCTCAACGGTATGTCGTGGTGTTTGTAATATGTTTCTGAATGCTTTTCTAGTATGTGTGCCATTGTGATTTGTTTTCTTGATTGTGGTTTCCTTGCATGCAATATATACATATTTTACTTGAATTTAACAGTTACTTTGGGGTTCAACTTTGAACTCCAGAACATTTTGAAGATATAGGTGTGAGACGGTAGGCCGGTGGGAGTTGAAATAGGTAGGGCATGATGTGGAAATTTGAAGAAATAGGGGATGCCCTATCACTTTTTTGTACTTTACCGTTTTGGGATAACTGTATAATTTAGTTCTGTTCAGTATCTATTTTTGAATGACTGTAACCTAACCCTTCAGGGAATTATTTTATGTTGAAGACTGTATGTTTACCAGTATATAGTATTCATCCAAATCGATACCTATTGGTCAATTTCCTTGATGGCAAGTAAACCAGTTGAACAAGTAATAAATAGTAAGTAGAGTATTGTCCTACAGAGACTGAATACCAAATGAGGACACCAGATTGTAGAATAGTTGTGTTTGAAAAGAGAATAAATTTGAGTTGGTTGAGAGTTTTTATGGCTATACTAATAAATAAGAAAGTAAACAGAGTGTCGTAGTCGTAAGAAGATATTAGTAGGAAAATAGGCTAAGCTAGGAAACATTCTTAAGCATATCAATCCCCCAGTTGCTTCACACATTGCTATAGCATTTACACTGCATAGCTTTTGCAATGCTACAACATAGATATTAATTACATTGCTATTCAGCTAACCCATCACTCGAGTTTATCGAAGCTTCCGCATCTGATACATGTAATACTAACTTTACTTCTCCCATATGCCTATGGCGATTTTCTAGTTAGATTAACACTACAAAGCAAAGTGTTATGATTATGTGTGGTAGACCCATTCTTGAAGCCTATAATAATAGGTCAAGCTTTGCACCAATCTACCTAGCAATCACTGTTTCTTAGAGGGTTAACCCTGACTCCCTTTTAGTAAGTCGAGGCCACTAATCTAGCCCTTAGCTTCCGTTAATCGACAAGATAATTAATTTACTGATAAGCAAACTGAATTTATTGAATTAAGAACTAGCAACTAGGTTCATTCCACACTTAAGAAATCATCCTCGCTAAGTGTTAACTCTTAGAAATTGACAACATTCCAGCACATTTTCTCTCTCTTTTTACTTATTTTTTGGTTCAAAATGTGCATAGAAGTGAAGTTATAGAGGAAAATTTGCATATCAAAGTATAAGGCAAAAATCAAAGAAATCCTTGTTATTATAGAGTTTATGATTCAATTGAGAATTGCTTCCTCTTTTGTAGGAAGGTGGAAACAAGTTTTGAAGCTCTATAAGAACCAAGAAACAAAAAAAGAAAGAAAGGATGTGAAGCAATGCAAAATTAGAAGAACCTATACAACTGGCCGCAGCAAGTGGACAACTGGCCGCAGCAAGTAGCTCTCTGTGTCACTGGCCGCGGCCAGTCAACAACTGGCCACGACCAGTCGTGAAAAAGTGCTAAGAGTACAGCTACGCGTTTTTTCATTTCAGAAACAGAAAAACCCTATTTAACCCAAAGGGAAGAGCCGAAAAACACACTCTTGACCTAAGGAAACAAGTGGGCACACAAGGGAAGAGCTTGGGAGAGAGATTTGGACAATCTTGGAGGCTTGGGTGCTCAACCTAAGAGAGATTTTGGGGATTTCTGTTAGTTCTCTGATGGTTTTGATGATTGCCAACAACTACAAACAATTAAAGAGGTTTTGCTCTTAAGTATCAAAAACTCTGTTTAAGAGCAAGCCTCGAGGTTGGTATTGTAACCTCGAGGTTTGGCCTTACAGAAGCCTTCTGAAATTCAAGTGTCTCATGTTACAAAACTTGGTTTCACAAAAACTATGTGAAACCTCGAGGTTGAGAAGTTAACCTCGAGGTTCTGGCCTTCTTGAAAAATCCAAGTTTTTGCATTAACACTTGTAACCTTGAGTATGAAAAGCAAACCTCGAGTTTTAACCCATCCAGAGAGTTCATGGTTTTCATCAAGTATGAAAACCTCAAGGTTGGCCACTTTATTTTGAAACTCAAGTTTACAGGAAAATTCATTAACCTCGAGTTTCAGTTTGCAACCTCGAGTTTTCCTACTTACAGAGAGCAACTGATTTTTACAAAGACATATCAACCTCGAGGCTCTATTTTAAACCTTGAGGTTAGCCCTTTAAATCAAAGTCTTGACTTTGTAAAATTTGAAACCAACCTCGAGTATGGTTTTGCCACCTCGAGGTTATTGGGCTCCAAAAGAAAAATGCTTTTTCAACCAACCTTCAAGCCTCGAGGTTACCTTTGGAACCTCAAGGTTTGTGAGTTACTAAGATTTTTCAGAAGGTTTCTTTTTAAGAGAAACCTCGAGGTTCACATAGCAACCTCGAGGTTGGATGTTTTTAAAAACTATATTTGCCTGAAACCTTCAAGCAAACCTCGAGGTTGGATGAACTAGCCTCAAGGTTTGTGACCGTTGGTGCATTTTCAAATTTGTGAAATCTGCTATATCTTGTTGTTTGATCTAATTGATTTCATATATCATTCACTCATGTTCCCAGATATGTTTAACAAGTTTGTTGAGTGTTTTTCAGTTAGCACAGATCAAGATTATTGAAGATTTGTGAGAAAAAGCAAAAAGGTGAGCAGTGCATTTAATGCACCTGCACAATCTCACCTACTCTCGGCTAATCCATCTGAGCACGCCTAATGAACGTTAAAGGAAGCTTACTACATCAAGTAAAGTCAATTCCAACGGACAGAAACTCAGAGAGCCACATCAGACAACATAAAGCCTTGGATTAGCATATCTTTAGAGAGAGAAGATGACCAAACTTGGAGCAAATCACTTCCAACGGTTGGAATCATCCTACAACGGTCATTTAATGTTCTCTACCTATAAATAGAGAGCATTAACTGAAGAGTGGAGCTAAATACCCAAGAGGGGGGGTGAATTGGGTATCTTTAAAAAATTAAGGATTGAGCTCTGTTTTTGACTAATGAAAACAGAGGCTAACAGAGGAGTAGGGAAGGAAAGCTTTACACAATGTGATTTATACTGGTTCGGTCCTTTCTCTGACCTACATCCAGTCCCCAAGACTCACCTGGGATTTTCAATCCACTATAATCAAATATTGATTACACACTCTGTACTAAGGGTTGTTCTCTCACTAGAACACACTCCCCCTTACAAGTTGTAATCAATACACCCCAACTACCAAGTCCCCTGACTTGTAGTTATCTCAATCAATAAATGATTTACAAGTATTTGACTCTCTTACAGAGCTGATAGGATAAACACTGAAGAACTAAGTATCAAAAAGATACAATACAGATGAAAGCTTGATACAATAAATGACTCAATAAATTTTCGCTCTAAGTAGTTGTATCAGCTTGTGAAGAAATTAATGTTCTCTATTTATAGGTAGAGAACATTAAATGACCGTTGTAGGATGATTCCAACCGTTGGAAGTGATTAACTTGGGTTCTGGTTATCTTCTCTCTCTAAACTTCTGCTAATCCAAGTGTTTATGTGATCTGATGTGGATTTCTGAGTTTCTGCCCGTTGGAATTGGCTTTACTTGATGTAGTAAACATTCTTTAACGTTAACAAGGCGTGCTCAGATGGATTAGCCGAAAGTAGATGAGGTTGTGCAGGTGCATTAAATGCACTGTTCACTTTTTTACTTTTTCTTACAAATCTTCAATAATCTTGATCTGTGCTAACTGAAAAACACTCAACAAACTTGTTAAACATATCTGGGATCATGAGTGAATGATATATGAAAGCAAGTAGATCAATCAACAAGATATAACAGATTTCACAGATTTGAAAAAGCTTCAACGGTCACTAACCTCGAGGTTAGTTCATCCAACCTCGAGGTTGGCCTGAAATCTTCAGGCAAACCTTTGTTTTAAAATCATTCAACCTCGAGGTTGCACAGTGAACCTCGAGGTTTCTCTTGAGGAGAAACCTTCTGATAGATCTCATTAACTTGCAAACCTTGAGGTTCCAAAAGTAACCTCGAGGTTTGAAGTTTGTTACAAACCTTTAGTTTTCACTGGAGCTCGACAACCTCGAGGTTGTACATCTGTACTCGAGGTTGGCTCTTTGAAAGTGCAAAGTTCAAAGTTAAACATAAAGCCCAGCCTCGAGGTTACAATGTTAACCTCGAGGTTTTCAATACTTTGAAAACCAGTGTGCTCTCTGTAAGTGATAAAACTCGAGGTTGCAACATCATACTCGAGGTCCAAGGTGTTTTCATCGGGCTTAAGTTTCAAAACAAAGTGTCCAACCTCGAGGTTGAAATATGGACCTCGAGGTTCATGTGCTTGATGAACAACATGACCTTTCTGTATGAGTTGAACCTTGAGGTTAGCTTTGCATACTCGAGGTTACAAGTGTTAATGAAGAAACTTGGATTCTCCAACTGAACCAGAACCTCGAGGTTGACTTCTCAACCTCGAGGTTTCACATATAACTTGTGAAACCAAGTTTTGCAACATTCGAACACTTGATTTTTAAAGCTTCTGTAAGGTCAAACCTTGAGGTTACAAACCCAACCTCGAGGTTTGCTCTTAAACAGAATTTTGACACTTAAGAGCAAAACCTCTTCAATTGTCTGTAGTTGTTGACAATCATCAAAACTATCAGAGAACTAACATTCTCCCCCTTTTTGATGATGACAACATCTACAAGCAATACCTCTTAAAACATTTAAAAGATTATCTATGAGATTATCAGAGAGTTTGAAAAAAAAATTTTTGCACAAGTAAAGAGTCAGAGATAAGCAGAAGCATGAAATTGAGACTGATATTTCAATTGACATTCCATTTCAACAAAGTTATACAGGATACAATGGAATTCAGAAGGAAAAATACAGACAGCAATAAAAAAAAAACAAATACATGAAAATACATATGCTGCTGCAAAAGAAACAACCCTAAGGACCTCCAATCCTACCTCCAATCCTTATTGATTCCTTTCCCCCTTTGACTCCTATAGGTTCCTCATTGCTTATTCCTCTCCCCCTTTGTCATCATCATCCACATATTCTGGGTCCAGAACAATAAGAGGAGGCTGGTAAAGCACCATAGCAGTGGTAGGATCAAAGGAGGGATCAAGAAGGGAAGTATGGGTATAGGGAGAAGGTGTGGGAAAGATCTCAGTGGCAGGAGTGGATGGAAATGGAAGTGGGTTAGGAAGAACTTCTGTGGTAGGGGTGACTGGGGAAGGTTGAGACTCAGCAACAGGAGTGGTATGAGGTGGAGAAGAGTGTGGAGGGCTAGGGAATGAGAAGGAGTGAGAGGGAGGTGAGTGATGGGGTGAGAGAGCAGGAGACTCAGCAGGAGAGGGAGGTGAAGATGGGTCAGGAAGTGATGAGCTAGGGCCATCATGAATATCAGGACTGGGATCAGAGGCTGCATCAGCAGAAGGTAAGTCAGAAGCCACATCAGGAACTGGAACAGATGAGGGGCCATGAGTGGATGAGGAGCCAAGGCCAAAATGTCTGAGAAGCATGTCAGCTTTGTCTCTGGCATCAGATGCAGCAGTGAGAGAGACAGCCAAAGAAGAGTTCAAATCAGTAAACCTTTGATCCATTTCCTCCTTTAGCTTGTACAGATGGGACATTGCCTCAGTCTGTGCAACTATGACATCCATAAGTCCCATCTTGATGTCAGCCCGCAATACATCAACTTCAGTCTTCATGATAGCTCTGTGGGAGATTAGGGCTTGATCCACTATCTGTCTGATCTGCCCCATCAGATCATCTGGTATAGGAGCCTGAGAAGGTGGAGGAGCTGACTGTGCTTCCTCAAGAGCTTGAGAGGCTTGAGACTGAGCTTCACCCTCTGCACCAAACTTGATACGCATAAGATTCAGCTGATGCTTTCCAAAATATAGGGGATACTCAAGGGTATCAGTGTTCCCCACATACCAAATTCTGTGATAGTAGAGTATCACAGAAACAAGAGAAGGGTAGGGTATATGAGTCAATGGCTTTTTGGCAAATTTGAAGGACTTCATCCCCTGAAGAAGCCAATCCCCAATATTAAAGGGCACTCTCCTCACAAAGGCAGTGAATGGTCTATAATCGAGGGAGGTAAAGTGGGTGTAGTTCCCAGCCTTAGGAACAAAGTTCCTTGAATAAACATACCACAGAACTCTGTGTTCTTGAGGCATGTCCCTAGGCTTGAAGGTTAGCTTTATCTGTTGGTCAGGTGGGAAGGGTTTGCCTGGAATAAGAGTTTCATATACCTCTTGATTGGTATAAGAAAATTCAGAAACAGGAGGTGGGTTCTTAATCTTCAGAATTTTGTTCAAAATATCAGCAGAAAGTGTAAACTTGACACCCCTCACTGTGGTTGACACCCTTTCCTCTACCAACTCACCCTCAGGGTCCAGTACACTCACATCTTCCATCTTAAAGTAGAACATCCTAACCAGACTAGGAGTGTATGGACAGTAGATGGAGATAAAGGGTTCATACATTTTGATCCAAGGACTGAGATCAAAATTGCATTCCCTATGGAAGGTATCTAAGTTAATGGCAACTGAAGCACAGAAAACCTTAGAGAGATAAGTTTCTCTATACTTATCATTTTCCTCCTTGGTGGAGAAGGTTGAGGCAGCAGTGATGAATCCTTCTGGAGGTGATCTGATATCCCGGATGTCCTCAATTGCATTGACAGCAAATTTCTCCAACTTCTTTTGCTGTGAGGTCTAAGAGGTAGATTGAGCTTGAGGCTTAGAGGGTTTCTTGGTCCTTGCCTTCTTGGCCTTTTCTCCCACCTTTTCTTTCCCTTTACCAGTTGCTTCAGGGACTTTCCTCTTTTTAGGCTCAGCCTGACTGGGCTCTTTGATGGAGATACCCTTTGGCTTGCTCTTCGGAGGAGGAGATGGAGGAGGATCAATGGGCACCCCTGGGATGTGCTTATCAAACCCAGTATTCAAACGAACAGACCGAGTCTTCTTCCTCACAGGCTTGGTTGCTTGAGGTTCAGGGGAAGGTTGACGTTTTGGAGGTGGAGAGGGAGACCAAGATTCTGTCTCATCGTTCGAATGGGAGGAAGATTCTGACTGGGAAGGAGATTTCGAGGCCATTTGTGGACAGAGAGTGGAAGAAATGTGCAGAAAGATGAAGATTGGAAGAGGAAGTGACGAGAGAGAAGGAGTGAACTTGAGGTTAGGGTTCAGTAAAAATGAAATTTCACAGCAGCATATATATAGACACGCTCTCAACCTCGAGGTTGACTTCTCAGCCTCGAGGTTAGATGAATAAAAATTCACTAATCTCTGCGATCAACCTCGAGGTTGACATCTCAGCCTCGAGGTTAGATGAATAAAAATTCACTAACCTTTGAAATTCTTACCTCCAACCTCGAGGTTGCCTCCAGAACCTCGAGGTTCGACTGTCTGATAGATGAGATGTCTCTTCTGTTTGCCACCAACCTCGAGGTTCTAATCCCATACTCGAGGTTCCAGCTTTTAAGCATTCTCAATTTTGACAGTTTGCCCCGATAACCTCGAGGTTAGCTTTTGAGCCTCGAGGTTCCATCCATCAGATACCTTGAATCTTTTGACACTCTTCCAACCTCGAGGTTGGATACTGAACCTCGAGGTTTGCCCCTTTGACAGCAAACCTAAGTCCTGCATAAGATTGTCTATGTACTCCGATGCTAAAGTTAGTGATCTATAATCATCAAAACTATAATTTAATATAAAAGTAGACAGGAATTACTTACAACTCATTGGGATTTACCATTCCCAATTCTCTTCTTATGAATGTGAATGGGTCCTTGGCTAATGGTTTGGTGAAAATGTCTGCCAATTGAAGATGAGTTGGGATGAACATCACTTTCACATCTCTCTTCTGGACATGATCCCGGATGAAATGATGTCTCACATCAATATGCTTGGTTCTTGTATGTTGCACGGGATTCTTGGCCAAGCTTATTGTGCTAGTGTTATCACATAGTATTGGGATCTCCTTTAAGTGCACTCCTAAATCAGCAAGTTGTTGCTTCAGCCACAACACTTGAGCACAGCAACTTGAGGCAGCCACATATTCAGCTTCTGTTGAGGACACAGCCACGGTAGTTTGCTTCTTGCTAAACCAAGAGACAAGTGAGTTGCCAAAGAATTCGCATTGCCCACTTGTACTCTTTCTATCCGTCTTATAGCCAGCATGATCCGAATCTGAATATGCCACAAGATGCTCCGGCTGACCTTTAGGAAACCATAGCCCAAGAGTCTTTGTATCAGATAGATATCTGAATATTCTCTTCACGTGTTCAGCATGAGACTCTTTGGGTGCGGATTGGAACCGAGCACACATTCCAACACTGAATTGAATGTCCGGGCGACTTGCAGTGAGATAGAGCAATGATCCAATCATTCCTCTATACTTGGTGATGTTGAAGTCCTTGCCCTCTTCATCAGCATCCAAAGAAGTAGTTGTGCTCATTGGTGTGTCAGCCCTATTGCACTTGTCCATTCCAAACTTCTTCAGCAAATCATTCAGATACTTTGTTTGAGATATGAATATCCCATCTTTACGTTGCTTGATTTGCAGCCCAAGGAAGTAATTAAGCTCTCCCATCATTGACATCTCAAATTCACCTTGCATAGACTTGGAAAATTCCTCACACAAAGAATCATTAGTAGCACCGAAAATAATATCATCAACATATATCTGTACAATTAAAATCTCATTTAATTTATTTTTCTTGATAAACAATGTTGTATCAGCCTTTCCTCTAATGAATCCTTGATTGAGTAAGAATTGAATCAATCTTTCATACCAAGCTCTAGGAGCTTGCTTAAGACCATACAAGGCTTTCTTAAGTCTAAAAACATGATCCAGAAATTGATCATTTTCAAAACCTGGAGGTTGTTCAACATACACCTCCTCTTGAATGAAGCCATTTAGAAAAGCACTTTTGACATCCATTTGATAGAGTTTAAAGCCTTTTGTGCATGCAAATGCTAGAAGAACTCTTATTGCTTCCAATCTAGCTACTGGAGCATAAGTCTCTTCATAGTCTATTCCTTCTTCTTGATTGTAACCTTTGGCCACTAATCTAGCCTTGTTACGCACAATGATGGCTGACTCATCACGTTTGTTCTTGAATACCCATTTTGTCCCAATTACCGGATGGTCTTTGGGTCTAGGCACCAAGTCCCAAACTTGATTTCTATCAAATTGATGTAGCTCCTCTTGCATAGCAATCACCCAATCATTGTCTGAAAGGGCTTCTTCTATTTTAGAGGGCTCTATATGAGAAATAAATGCAGAAAATGTAACTTCATTCAAGGTACTATTTCTGGTCCTAACTCCTTGATTTACATCACCTATAACTTGGTCTAAAGGATGATTCCTTATAAATCTCCAAGCTCTAGGTTGAGACTGATCAGAATTTTCTAAATTGCTTTCAGGATTAGCCTCAAAAATATTTTCAGAATTTTCAGAAGGAGTAGGAGCATTTTTCGAAAAGAATTTGTTTTTGAAAATAGTCTCCTCTTCATCATCCAAGGATTTATCAGATTCAGATTCACAGAATACAACATGTATAGATTCCTCAACAATCTTAGTTCTAGTATTAAAGACTCTATATGCTTTACTCCTATTAGAATAACCAATAAAGATAGCTAAATCAGCTTTAGGATCGAATTTACCAAGATTGTCTTTACCGTTATTGTGCACGTAGCACTTACAGCCGAAGACACGAAGGTGGCTTAGGTTTGGCTTTCTTTCCTTGTAAAGTTCGTATGGAGTCTTATTCAGCTTCTTTCTCAAGTATGCTCTGTTGGAGACGTAGCAAGCCGTACTCATGGCATCAGCCCAAAACACTTGCGAAGTGATGTACTCGTTCAACATTGCTCTAGCCATTTCAGTGAGTACTCTATTCTTTCTCTCCACAACACCATTTTGTTGTGGTGTTCTTGGTGCTGAAAAATTGTGATCAATCCCCATACTGTCACAGAACTCAGCAAAGGCTTGATTCTCGAACTCTCCACCATGATCAGTCCGTATTCCTGAAATTGATAACCCTTTCTCGTTTTGGACCTTCTTGGCAAATGAAACAAACTGATCAAAGGTTTCATCTTTAGAAGATAAAAATATTGTCCAAGTAAATCTAGAGAAATCATCAACAATGACCAAAGTGTATAAGTTTCCACCAAGACTTTTCACTCTAGCTGGTCCAACTAGATCCATGTGAAGAAGTTGAAGAGGTCTGTTTGTTGAAATCTCATTTTTAGCTTTAAAAGAAGATTTGGTCTGTTTTCCCTTTTGACAAGCATCACAAATCATATCATTTTTGAAATTCAGTTTGGGAATGCCAATAACCAAATCCTTTTTCAATAACTTGTCAAGTTGATACATATTAACATGAGCTAATCGCTTATGCCATAGCCAACTCTCATTCAAGTTACTTACAAAACAATTTTCAGAAGTAGAAGCATTGCTAGAGAGGTTCAAAGTATAACAGTTTCCATCTCTAGGTGCTCTAAATAAAGCTTTATTTTTCAAATCATTTATGGAGATCAAATCCTTTTTAACAATAAAGCATTCATCAGAGTCAAATATTACCAAGTTACCCTTATCGGTGCTTTGGCTCACACTTAGGAGATTGTGACACAATCCTTCTACAAGGTAGACGTCTTTGATGAGTGGGCCTTCATTGTTGCCTATCTCACCAATGCCAGCGATTTTCCCGGATTGATCACCTCCAAATGTGACTCTACCTCCATCTTTTGGCTTTATTGATAAAAACTTTGATTTGTCTCCAGTCATGTGTCTTGAGCATCCACTATCAATGTACCACTTGTTCGGCCTTGATGCTCTAAGACATACCTCATTTATTTCACTAGGTTGTTCTTCTTCCTCAGCAACCAGACATATGTTGGCTTTTTCACTTTCATCCTCTTCAGCTTCATCCTCATCCGATGAGCTATCTCCCCATATAGCTGACACATATGCCTTCTTTTTGTATTTCTTGAATTTCTTCTTTTCTTTCTCTTGGTTTTTCAGCTGAGGGCATTCTGCCTTGATCTGTCCGGGCTTCTCGCATTCATAGCAGATGATAGGCTTCTTTGATTCATAGCTCGAACTTCCTTTCTGAAATTTCTTGAAGCCTTGATCTCTTTTATAAAACTTCTTGAATCTCCGGACCATCATGCCAATCTCTTCATCCTCGTCCTCATCTTCCTCATCCTTTTCCACATTGAGAGCCACTCCCTTGTTGCGATTGTTGCCACCATTGACATCTTCTAATTCCTTCTTGAACCTCAGTTTGCTCTCGTATTCAGATAAGCTACCAAACAATGCGGCAACTGAAGTCATTGACTCTCCACGAGCTTCTTCAATGGCGGTAACTTTTGCTTCCCAATCCTTTGTCAGAATATTGAGGATTTTCCTCACTTGAGCTCCTTGATCAAAAAGCTTTCCCAAGGCCGCTAGCTGATTGGTCAAATGAGTGTATCTCAACTGAAATTCTCCAATACTCTCGCCTTGCTTCATTCGCAACAAGTCATACTCAGTGGTTAGAATGTTGACGCGATTTTCCTTGATTCCAGATGTTCCTTCATAAGCTATTTCCAGCGCCTTCCACATCTCTTTAGCTGTTGACAAATTACAGATACGAAAGTACTCCTTTTGACTAAGAGCACTCTGAAGCATCAGGATAGCCTTGCTATTGAGAGTGATGTTCTTCTTATCATCATCATTGAACTCGGCTTTTGTCTTGGGAACAGTGATGCCTCCTTCTACCTTGACTGGAACATAGTCTCCAGTCTCAAAGACCCTCCATAGACCATATTCTGTAGCCATCACGAACACACGAAATTTTGCTTTCCAGAAAGAGTAGTGTTCGCCGTCGAAACCGGGAGGTCTGTTGATTGAAGCTCCATCTGGAAGAATTCCTTCCATAGTGATCCTTCTCGAGTGGTAAAACTCTTCTGAGAAGACCTTGCTCTGATACCAAATGAAGAGTGGAGCTAAATACCCAAGAGGGGGGGTGAATTGGGTATCTTTAAAAAATTAAGGATTGAGCTCTGTTTTTGACTAATGAAAACAGAGGCTAACAGAGGAGTAGGGAAGGAAAGCTTTACACAATGTGATTTATACTGGTTCGGTCCTTTCTCTGACCTACATCCAGTCCCCAAGACTCACCTGGGATTTTCAATCCACTATAATCAAATATTGATTACACACTCTGTACTAAGGGTTGTTCTCTCACTAGAACACACTCCCCCTTACAAGTTGTAATCAATACACCCCAACTACCAAGTCCCCTGACTTGTAGTTATCTCAATCAATAAATGATTTACAAGTATTTGACTCTCTTACAGAGCTGATAGGATAAACACTGAAGAACTAAGTATCAAAAAGATACAATACAGATGAAAGCTTGATACAATAAATGACTCAATAAATTTTCGCTCTAAGTAGTTGTATCAGCTTGTGAAGAAATTAATGTTCTCTATTTATAGGTAGAGAACATTAAATGACCGTTGTAGGATGATTCCAACCGTTGGAAGTGATTAACTTGGGTTCTGGTTATCTTCTCTCTCTAAACTTCTGCTAATCCAAGTGTTTATGTGATCTGATGTGGATTTCTGAGTTTCTGCCCGTTGGAATTGGCTTTACTTGATGTAGTAAACATTCTTTAACGTTAACAAGGCGTGCTCAGATGGATTAGCCGAAAGTAGATGAGGTTGTGCAGGTGCATTAAATGCACTGTTCACTTTTTTACTTTTTCTTACAAATCTTCAATAATCTTGATCTGTGCTAACTGAAAAACACTCAACAAACTTGTTAAACATATCTGGGATCATGAGTGAATGATATATGAAAGCAAGTAGATCAATCAACAAGATATAACAGATTTCACAGATTTGAAAAAGCTTCAACGGTCACTAACCTCGAGGTTAGTTCATCCAACCTCGAGGTTGGCCTGAAATCTTCAGGCAAACCTTTGTTTTAAAATCATTCAACCTCGAGGTTGCACAGTGAACCTCGAGGTTTCTCTTGAGGAGAAACCTTCTGATAGATCTCATTAACTTGCAAACCTTGAGGTTCCAAAAGTAACCTCGAGGTTTGAAGTTTGTTACAAACCTTTAGTTTTCACTGGAGCTCGACAACCTCGAGGTTGTACATCTGTACTCGAGGTTGGCTCTTTGAAAGTGCAAAGTTCAAAGTTAAACATAAAGCCCAGCCTCGAGGTTACAATGTTAACCTCGAGGTTTTCAATACTTTGAAAACCAGTGTGCTCTCTGTAAGTGATAAAACTCGAGGTTGCAACATCATACTCGAGGTCCAAGGTGTTTTCATCGGGCTTAAGTTTCAAAACAAAGTGTCCAACCTCGAGGTTGAAATATGGACCTCGAGGTTCATGTGCTTGATGAACAACATGACCTTTCTGTATGAGTTGAACCTTGAGGTTAGCTTTGCATACTCGAGGTTACAAGTGTTAATGAAGAAACTTGGATTCTCCAACTGAACCAGAACCTCGAGGTTGACTTCTCAACCTCGAGGTTTCACATATAACTTGTGAAACCAAGTTTTGCAACATTCGAACACTTGATTTTTAAAGCTTCTGTAAGGTCAAACCTCGAGGTTACAAACCCAACCTCGAGGTTTGCTCTTAAACAGAATTTTGACACTTAAGAGCAAAACCTCTTCAATTGTCTGTAGTTGTTGACAATCATCAAAACTATCAGAGAACTAACATTAACTTCATCTCCAGTTGATACACCAACTCAAAGCGAAAATTTACTAAGTTCATTTATTGTGTATTAGCTTTCACTTGTAAAGTATCATACTTGATACAAGCACTTCAGTGTTTATCATATCTACTCTGTAAGAGAGTCAAACACTTGTAAATCATTTATTGATTGAGATAACTACAAGTCAGGGGACTTGGTAGTTAGGGTGTATTGATTACAACTTGTAAGGGGGAGTATGTTCTAGTGAGAGAACAACTCTTAGTACAGAGTGTGTAATCATTATTGTTGAGTAAGTGGATTGAAAATCCCAAGTGAGGCTTGGGGACTGGATGTAGGTCAGAGAAAGGACCGAACTAGTATAAATTGCCTGTGTCAAGCTTTTCTTCTTACCTCCTCTGTTCTGCTCTGTTTTGAGTGTTTAAATACAGAGCAAGTTTTGAAAATTTTAAAGATACCCAATTCACCCCCCCTCTTGGGTATCAAGCTCCAACTTTCATTTGGTATCAGAGCAAGGTCTTCTCAGAAGAGCTTAACCACTCGAGAAGGATCACTATGGAAGGAATTCTTCCAGATGGAGCTTCAATCAACAGACCTCTCGGTTTCGACGGTGAACACTACTCTTTCTGGAAAGCCAAATTTCGTGTGTTCGTGATGGCAACAGAATATGGTCTATGGAGAGTCTTTGAGACTGGTGATTATGTTCCAGTTAAGGTAGAAGGAGGCATCACTATCCCTAAGATAGAAGCTGAGTTTAATGATGACGATAAGAAGAACATCACCCTCAATAGCAAGGCTATCCTGATGCTTCAGAGTGCTCTTAGTCAAAAGGAGTACTTTCGTATCTGCAACTTGTCAATAGCTAAGGAGATGTGGAAGGCTCTGGAAATAGCTTATGAAGGAACCTCTGGAATCAAGGAGAACCGCATCAACATTCTAACCACTGAATATGACCTGTTGCGGATGAAGCAAGGTGAGAGTATTGGAGAATTTCAGTTGAGATATACTCATCTGACCAATCAGCTAGCGGCCTTAGGAAAGCTTTTCGATCAAGGAGCTCAAGTGAGGAAAATCCTCAATATTCTGACAAAGGATTGGGAAGCTAAAGTTACCGCCATTGAAGAAGCTCGTGGAGAATCAATGACTTCAGTTGCCGCATTGTTTGGAAGCCTATCTGAGTATGAGAGCAAACTGAAGTTCAAGAAGGAGTTAGAAGATGTCAATGGTGGCAACAATCGCAACAAAGGAGTGGCTCTGAATGTGGAAAAGGATGAGGAAGATGAAGATGAGGATGAAGAAATTGGCATGATGGTCCGGAAATTCAAGAATTTTTACAAGAAGGATCAAGGCTTCAAGAAATTTCAGAAGGGAAGTTCGAGCTATGAATCGAAGAAGCCTATCATTTGCTATGAATGCGAGAAGCCCGGACACATCAAGGCAAATTGCCCTCAGCTGAAGAACCAAGAGAAAGAGAAGAAGAAGTTCAAGAAATTCAAAAAGAAGGCATATGTGTCAGCCATATGGGGTGATAGCTCATCGGATGAAGATGAAGCTGAAGAGGATGAAAGCGAAAAGGCCAATATATGCCTGGTTGCTGATGAAGAAGAGCAACACAATGAGAGCAATGAGGTATACGAATCTTTACCCTCCTATGATGAATTATTTGCTGAATACAATGTTGTTCAAAAGGAGTTTGAGAAATTAGCAGATAAATATATGTCTTTAAAAAGGAAAAACTCCTTTCTTGAATTGCAAATTGAAAACATTTCTTCTCCTCAATCTCTGGTTTGTGATGAATGCCTTGTTTTAGAGAAAAAGAACTTACAACTTACAAAGGCACTTGAGAAATTCACTAAGGGAAGTGAAATGCTCAATGTGATTCTAAAACAACAACGTTTTATAAACGATCGATCGGGCATTGGATACAAACATGATTTTTATAAAAAGAAAGGCAAGAAAAAGAATGGACAAAGGTCGTATATGAATTATTTCACAAAGTCTGTTCATTCCTCAAACCCTTTTGCTTATTGCAACTATTGTAATAGGAAGGGTCATTCTACTTCATCTTGCTTTCATAGGAAAGAAAGAAAAGCTAAACCTGTAGGAAATTATCAATGGGTACCAAAAGGAACATATGTTCCCAAGGTACATGCTAACCCCAAAGGACCCAAGAAAAGATGGGTACCTAAGACTTGATCCTTCATGAATTGCAGGTTTGTCTTAGAGCATCAAGGCCTAACAAATGGTACATTGATAGTGGATGCTCAAGGCATATGACTGGAGACAAATCAAAATTTTTGTCAATAAAACCAAAAGATGGAGGTAGAGTCACATTTGGAGGTGACCAATTCGGGAAAATCGCTGGCATTGGTGAGATTGGCAATCATGAAGGACCACTCATCAAAGACGTCTACCTGGTAGAGGGATTGTGTCACAACCTCTTAAGTGTGAGCCAAAGCACCGATAAGGGTAATTTGGTAATATTTGACTCTGATGAATGCTTTATTGTTAAAAAGGATTTGATCTCCATAAATGATTTGAAAAATAAAGCTTTATTTAGAGCACCTAGAGATGGAAATTGTTATACTTTGAACCTCTCTAGCAATGCTTTTATTTCTGAAAATTGTTTTGTAAGTAACTTGAGTGAGAGTTGGCTATGGCATAAGCGATTAGCTCATGTCAATATGTATCAACTTGACAAGTTATTGAAAAAGGATTTGGTTATTAACATTCCCAAATTGAATTTAAAAAATGATATGATTTGTGATGCTTGTCAAAAGGGAAAATAGACCAAATCTTCTTTTAAAGCTAAAAATGAGATTTCAACAAATAGACCTCTTCAACTTCTTCACATGGATCTAGTTGGACCAGCTAGAGTGAAAAGTCTTGGTGGAAATCTATACACTTTGGTCATTGTTGATGATTTTTCTAGATTTACTTGGACAATATTTTTATCGTCTAAAGATGAAACATATGATCAGTTTGTTTCCTTTGCCAAGAAGGTCCAAAACGAGAAAGGGTTCTCAATTTCAGGAATACGGACCGATCATGGTGGAGAGTTCAAGAACAACGCATTTGCTGAGTTCTGTGATGGTATGAGGATCAACCATAATTTCTCAGCACCAAGAACACCACAGCAGAATGGTGTTGTGGAGAGAAAGAATCGAGTGCTCACTGAGATGGCGAGGTCAATGCTGAATGAATATGACACTTCACAAGTGTTCTGGGCTGACACGATGAGTACGGCTTGCTACATCTCCAACCGAGCTTACTTGAGGAAGAAGCTGAACAAGACCCCATACGAACTCTACAAAGGAAGGAAGCCCAACCTCAGTCATCTACATGTCTTTGGTTGTAAGTGCTATGTGCACAATAACAGTAAAGATAATCTTGGTAAATTCGATCCTAAAGCTGATTTAGCTATCTTTATCGGTTACTCAAATAGAAGTAAGGCATATAGGGTGTTTAATACTAGGACTAAGATTGTTGAAAAATCTATACATGTTGTATTTTGTCAATCTGAATCTGATAAATCCTTGGATGATGAAGAGGAGACTATTTTCAAAAACAAATTCTTTTCGAAAAATGCTCCTACTCCTTCTGAAAATTCTGAAAATGTTTTTGAGGCTGATCCTGAAAATAACTTTGAAAATTCTGATCAGTCTCAACCTAGAGCTTGGAGATTTATAAGGAATCATCCTTTGGACCAAGTTATAGGTGATGTTAATCAAGGAGTAAGGACTAGAAATAGTACTTTGAATGAAGTTACGTTTTCTGCATTTATTTCTCATATTGAGCCCTCTAAGATAGAAGAAGCCCTTTCAGACAATGATTGGGTAATTGCTATGCAAGAGGAGTTACATCAATTTGACAGAAATCAGGTTTGGGACTTGGTACCTAGACCCAAGGACCATCTGGTAATTGGGACAAAATGGGTATTCAAGAACAAACGTGATGAGTCAGCCATCATTGTGCGTAACAAGGCTAGATTAGTGGCCAAAGGTTATAATCAAGAAGAAGGCATAGATTATGAAGAAACTTATGCTCCAGTGGCAAGATTGGAAGCCATAAGGGTTCTTCTAGCCTTTGCTTGTGTAAAAGGTTTTAAACTCTTTCAAATGGATGTTAAAAGCGCGTTTTTAAATGGTTTTATCCAAGAGGAGGTTTATGTTGAGCAACCTCCAGGTTTTGCAAGTGAACACTTTCCCGATCATGTTTTTAAACCCAAAAAGGCTTTGTATGGTCTTAAGCAAGCTCCTAGAGCTTGGTATGAAAGATTGAGTCAATTCTTACTCAATCAGGGGTTTATTAGAGGAAAGGCTGATACAACTTTGTTTATTAAGAAAAACAAATTGAATGAAATCTTAGTTGTTCAAATTTATGTTGATGACATTATATTCGGTGCTACTAATGACTCCTTGTGTGAGGAATTCTCTAAGACTATGTAGGGAGAATTTGAAATGTTAATGATGGGTGAGCTGAATTATTTCCTCGGACTGCAAATCAAGCAACGGAAAGATGGGATATTCATATCACAGACCAAGTATTTAAATGATTTGCTGAAGAAGTTTGGGATGGACAAGTGCAATGCAGCTGACACACCAATGAGCACAACCACTTCATTGGATGCTGATGAAGAGGGCAAGGATTTCAACATCACCAAGTATAGAGGAATGATTGGATCATTGCTCTACCTCACTGCAAGCGGCCCGGACATCCAATTCAGTGTTGGGATGTGTGCTCGGTTCCAATCCGCACCAAAAGAGTCACATGCTGAGCATGTAAAAAGAATATTCAGATATCTATTTGATACGAAGACTCTTGGGCTGTGGTTTCCCAAAGGACAGCCTGAGCACCTAGTAGCATATTCAGACTCGGATCATGCCGGCTACAAGACGGATAGAAAGAGTACACGTGGGCAATGCGAGTTCTTTGGCAACTCACTTGTCTCTTGGTTTAGCAAGAAGCAAACTACCGTGGCCGTGTCCTCAACGGAAGCTGAATATGTGGCTGCCTCAAGTTGCTGTGCTCAAGTGCTGTGGTTGAAGCAACAACTTGCTGATCTTGGTGTGCACTTGAAGGAGATCCCCATATTGTGTGACAATACAAGCACAATCAGCTTGGCTAAGAATCCTGTACAACATACAAGAACCAAGCACATTGATGTGAGACATCACTTCATCAGAGATCATGTCCAGAAAAGAGATGTGAAAGTAATGCTTATCCCAACTCACCTTCAATTGGCAGACATTTTCACCAAGCCTCTAGCCAAGGAGCTATTCACCTTCATAAGGAGAGAATTGGGAATGGTAAATCCCAATGAATTGTGAGTAATTTCTGTCTATTTCTATATTAAATTATGGTTTTGATGATTATGGATCACTAACTTAAGCATCGGAGTACATAGACAATTTTATGCAGGACTTGGTTTTGCTGTCAAAGGGCAAAACCTCGAGGTTCAATAGCCAACCTCGAGGTTGTCGGGGTGTCAAGGAAAAATTCAAGGTTTCTGAAGGATGGAACCTCGAGGTTCAAAAGTTAACCTCGAGGTTATCGGGGTAAATGGCCAAAGTTGGGAATATCTGGAAGCTGGAACCTCGAGTATGGCATTGGAACCTCGAGTTTTGTTGCAGACAGAGGAGGCACCTCATCTAACAGACAGTAAAACCTCGAGGCTCTGGAGACATCCTCGAGGTTTGAGGTAAGAAGTTCAAAAGGTTAGTGATTTTTGATCCTCAAACCTCGAGGTTTGAATGTCAACCTCGAGGTTTGGCATGTGTCTATATATATGCTGCTGTGAAATTTCATTTCCACTGAACCCTAACCTCGAGTTCTCACGTTTTCTCTCGTCACTCTCTCTACAAATCTTCCATTCTCTACCAATTTCTTCTGTTCCTAGCTCATAAATGGCTTCGAATCCCTCTTCCCATTCTAAATCAGCCACAAACTCTACAGAAGAGACCCAATCTTGGTCTCCTCCTCCTCCTCTACCGAATCGCCAACCTGAGACCCAGACCAGCAAACCTGTGAGGAAGAAGACAAGATCAACTTGTTTGCGTACTGGGATTGATAAGCACATTCCTAGAGTTCCTATTAATCCTCCTTCATCTCCAACGCAGAAGGGCTAGACAAAAGGGATTTCCATCAAAGAGCCCAGTCAAGCTAAACCCAAAAAGAGAAAGCAGCCTGAGCCTAAAGTGAAAGGCAAAGAGAAGACTGGAGAAAAAGCCAAGAAAGCCCCTACAAAGGCAAGAACGAAGAAAGCCTCCCATTCTCAAACCTCTCACGGACAGTCTCCCTCTCATCTCTCTAAGCTGAAAGGCAAGGAAAAAGTCTCCTCATTTGCAGACAATGCCATTGAAGACATTCGTCATGTCAGATCACCACCAGAAGGATTCATCACTGCTGCCTCTTCCTTCTCCACCAAACAAGAGAATGATAAGTATAGAGAAACTTATCTTTCAAAAGTTTTCTGTGCCTCAGTAGCTATTAATTTAGAAGGATTTTATAAAGAGTGCAATCTTGATATATCACCTTGGATCAAACAATATGAGTCCTTTGTATCAATATCCTGTCCTTATACTCCAAGTCTTATTAGGATGTTCTATTTTAAAATGGAGGATGATAGTACATTGGATGAAAATGGTGAGTTGCTAGAGGAAAAGGTTTCAACTACAGTGAGGAGTGTAAAGTTTTCTTTGTCTGCTGATACGATCAACAAAATCCTGAAAATCAAAAACCCACCTCCTGTCCCTGAATTTTCATACACCAATCAAGAAGTGTATGAAACTCTTATCCCTGGCTAGCCTTTCCCACCTGACCAAGTAATCAAGCTCACTTTCAAACCAAGTGATATGCCTAAAGTTAATAGGGTGCTTTGGTACATATATTCAAGGAATTTTGTTCCTAAAGCTGGAAACTACACCCATTTCACCTCTTTGGATTATAGGCCATTCACAGCCTTTGTGAGGAGAGTGCCTTTCAACATTGGAGATTGGCTATTTCAAGGGATGAAGACCTTCAAGTTTGCCAAGAAGCCATTGACACACATACCCTACCCTTCCTTAGTTTCTGTGATACTCTACTATCACAAAATTTGGTATGTGGGGTCAACCGATACCCTTGAGTATCCTCTCTACTTTGGTAAACATCAGATGAATCTCATGAAGATCAAGTTTGATGATGAGGGAGTAGCTCAGTCTGTGGCCTCTCAAGCCAATGAAGAAGCACAATCTGCTCCTCCACCTCCACAAGCACCCATGCCAGATGATCTTGTGTCTCAAATCAAGCATATTGTGGATGCTGCATTAATTTCACATCAAGCAATCATGAAGGCTGAAGTTGACATATTGCGGGCTGACATCAAGTTGGGACTTATGGATGTCATAGTAGCTCAGTCTGAGGTGATGTCCCACTTGAACAAGCTAAAGGAGGATGTGGATCACAAGTTTACTGAATTGGACACCTCTCTAGCTGTTACACTCTCAGCTGCATCTGACGCCAGAGACAGAGATGACATGCTACTCAGACATTTTGGTCTTGGGGCTTCCTCATCTACTCCTGGTTCCTCTTCAGTTCCACTTCAGGCTTCCCTTGCTGATCCTGCTCCTGAGATGGATTCTGACCCTATCCTTGCTTCAGCTGATGGCCCTAGTTCATCACATCCAGTACCTGATCCATCTTCACCTCCCTCACCCACTGAGTCTCCTGCTCCCTCTCCCATTCATTCACCTCCCTCTCACTCCTTCTCTTTTCCCAGTCCACCTCACACTTCTCCATCTCATACCACTCCAATCTCTGAGACTCAAACTTCACCCATTACCCCTTCTACAGAGATTCTCACTCCACCATTTCCATCACCTCCTACTCCTGCCACTGAAGTATTTCCCACACCTTCACCTTCTCCATTAGGCTACCTTTCATATGGCCATCCCTCACTCTATGATCCTACTTTAGTGCCCTCTCTAGACAGGGCCATTGTCCCTTTCACTCCTCCTCTTGTTATACTTGACCCAGAGTATGTTGATGATGATGACAAAGGGGCAGAGACAAGCAATGAGGACTAGAGTCTAGGGATTTAGGGATAGAGTCTAGGCATTTAGGGATGTTTTTGTTTTTGATGATTGCAGCAGTATTTGTGCTTTGTATTTGTTTTCTGATATTTCTTATGCTGCTGTGTGTTTTGAAGTCCATTATACTCTTGTTAATTATTTATTGGAATGGAATTTTTAGTATCAATCTTATGCTTCTGCTTATCTCTGATAATGTCTTTTTTTTTTAACTTGTGCAAAATTTTTTTTTCAATTTCTCTGATAATGTCTCTGATAATCTCTGAAGTGTTGAAAGAGGGATTGCTTGTAGATGTTGTCATCATCAAAAAGGGGGAGAATGTTAGTTCTCTGATGGTTTTGATGATTGCCAACAACTACAAACAATTAAAGAGGTTTTGCTCTTACGTGTCAAAAACTCTGTTTAAGAGCAAGCCTCGAGGTTGGTATTGTAACCTCGAGGTTTGGCCTTACAGAAGCCTTCTGAAATTCAAGTGTCTCATGTTACAAAACTTGGTTTCACAAAAACTATGTGAAACCTCGAGGTTGAGAAGTTAACCTCGAGGTTCTGGCCTTCTTGAAAAATCCAAGTTTTTGCATTAACACTTGTAACCTCGAGTATGAAAAGCAAACCTCGAGTTTTAACCCATCCAGAGAGTTCATGGTTTTCATCAAGTATGAAAACCTCGAGGTTGGCCACTTTATTTTGAAACTCAATTTTACAGGAAAATTCATTAACCTCGAGTTTCAGTTTGCAACCTCGAGTTTTCCTACTTACAGAGAGCAACTGATTTTTACAAAGACATATCAACCTTGAGGCTCCATTTTAAACCTCGAGGTTAGCCCTTTAAATCAAAGTCTTGACTTTGCAAAATTTGAAACCAACCTCGAGTATGGTTTTGCCACCTCGAGGTTATCGGGCTCCAGAAGAAAAATGCTTTTTCAACCAACCTTCAAGCCTCGAGGTTACCTTTGGAACCTCAAGGTTTGTGAGTTACTAAGATTTTTCAGAAGGTTTCTTTTTAAGAGAAACCTCGAGGTTCACATAGCAACCTCGAGGTTGGATGTTTTTAAAAACTATATTTGCCTGAAACCTTCAAGCAAACATCGAGGTTGGATGAACTAGCCTCAAGGTTTGTGATCGTTGGTGCATTTTCAAATTTGTGAAATCTGCTATATCTTGTTCTTTGATCTAATTGATTTCATATATCATTCACTCATGTTCCCAGATATGTTTAACAAGTTTGTTGAGTGTTTTTCAGTTAGCACAGATCAAGATTATTGAAGATTTGTGAGAAAAAGCAAAAAGGTGAACAGTGCATTTAATGCACCTGCACAATCTCACCTACTCTCGGCTAATCCATCTGAGCACGCCTAATGAATGTTAAAGGAAGCTTACTACATCAAGTAAAGTCAATTCCAACGGGCAGAAACTCAGAGAGCCACATCAGACAACATAAAGCCTTGGATTAGCATATCTTTAGAGAGAGAAGATGACCAAACTTGGAGCAAATCACTTCCAACGGTTGGAATCATCCTACAACGGTCATTTAATGTTCTCTACCTATAAATAGAGAGCATTAACTTCATCTCCAGTTGATACACCAACTCAAAGCGAAAATTTACTAAGTTCATTTATTGTGTATTAGCTTTCACTTGTAAAGTATCATACTTGATACAAGCACTTCAATGTTTATCATATCTACTCTGTAAGAGAGTCAAACACTTGTAAATCATTTATTGATTGAGATAACTACAAGTCAGGGGACTTGGTAGTTAGGGTGTATTGATTACAACTTGTAAGGGGGAGTGTGTTCTAGTGAGAGAACAACTCTTAGTACAGAGTATGTAATCATTATTGTTGAGTAAGTGGATTAAAAATCCCAAGTGAGGCTTGGGGACTGGATGTAGGTCAGAGAAAGGACCGAACCAGTATAAATTGTCTGTGTCAAGCTTTTCTTCTTACCTCCTCTGTTCTGCTCTGTTTTGAGTGTTTAAATACAGAGCAAGTTTTGAAAATTTTAAAGATACCCAATTCACCCCCCCTCTTGGGTATCAAGCTCCAACTTTCAATTTCACCTTGGTTCTTCCTCTTTTCTTCTCTTTTCTTCCTAGTTTCTTCATGTATTCAGTTTCTTTGCTTAGACTCTCTTTGTATTTGAACATGAGTAGCTAAACCTTTCATTCTAGGGTTCTTTTGACCCTTTTTTATGGATTAAAACTTGGAGTTTCTTCTCTTTTGGTAGATAATAAATATACACATGTGTTGATTTCAACCTTGGCTTAATGCTTCTAAGTGATTGGCCTCCATTTAGATGATTTATTCACATAGGTTTTGACTCGAGAGAGCTAATCTAGGTGTAGAACTTGATTGAAATCATGCTTGTCTTGAAGTTTACTTGATAAATGGATGGTTTGTTGGTAAAATAGAGATATATTTACTAACCTTGCATTGTCACATTAGGGTTGTTGCTTAGTTATTGATTTTTACTAATTGTAGCAAGAGATTGTGCATTTTAGTGAGAAGAGAAACTTGATTTTGACTTGAGAGAGCGTTTCAAGTGTTTTTCAACCCTAGACTAACACATGTATGTATTGAAATGCTATTAGAGAGGAAGTTAACCAAGTTTTATGAAATGCAAAAGGGGAAGAAGAATCCTAGGTTCCATTATCCTTGAAGTCAAAAGTCATTTTCCTTTAGCAATTTTTAGTTTTAGAAAAAGTCTTTGAAAATTCTCATTCCACATGAAAACTTTGTTCTAGCTCAACTTGATTGAATTCACTAAGCCTCTTGCTTGACCAATTTGTTAAACAAATCCTCGTAGGAACGATACTTTACTTAATCACTTTATTACTTGCAAAACTCGTACACTTGCGAGGTGAACACTAAGCCATAGGAAATTTAGTTCATGACTGACGAGGGAAACACAAAACAGATAATAACAAAATGACCCATGATCAAAAGATTAAAATGAAAGAAAATAGAAAGCTTGACGAAGTTCCGACGACGTGGAAGAAGCCCTGTCACGTCACTACTCCATGTCTTCTTCTCTCTGTCTAACTGCAAGGAAGGATGCTGGGTTCTCCTAGAGTTTCCATGCCTTGTGACTTTTCTCTCTCTCTTCTTTTGAGTTTGGCCATATGGATAAGATTAGACTCTCAGGGACTTGACCTCCTTTAGGGTTGGCTTGCTGTTTTCTTATATAATCAAGCTTTCTTGCGGCGTAAGTTCTAGGAGCTGGGTCTTTCCTAATCCGTCGAGATCCAGTCGTATCTCTCTTTCTAATCTTAGTAGATTGATTCTGCTGATCCTACGGGATTCTTCAAATCTTTTAGTTTTGGTCCTCCACATCTTCTATTCTGTTACATCAGCAATCTACCTGTCATCTCGACTTTCACTATATTTCCTGACATAATCTTTAACAAAAAGATCAGAACACATGCCGCATAGCATTGCGTCCTTTACTTTGCTATAACTTCAGAGATGCATTGTATTGCACTCCGATAAGCTGTCATGATGCTATAGCATAGTATCAACTTTGCTATACGTTCTTCTAATAAAACCTCATAACTTGTTATTTTCTTAGCACATGTTTAGAATGTAAATGGTTTTTACCCTTCAGTTCCCTATATCATGAATTAATGCCTTTTTGCTTAGATTGATTGCGGTTAAGCTCGTATTTAGCATACAATTCAATCATAAAATACAGGAAAAACATGGCATAATTAGTACTCATGAATACCATACTCTGTTAAGTTAACTTTGATATATGTTTAAAGTGATTAATCAACAAAGGAAAGATAATAAGCGAAAAAGATCCCTCTTACCCGCCACCCGAAAGGGCGAGGCTGGTAGGGGTGTAACATTTGAGCTTTATTTTTCTTGCCCAATCTTAAATTAGCCATCACAAAAACAACATCAAGATACCGTGCATTTTATTTGGGGGGAATGAAAATTGGGTTTCTTTTTTAGATTTTTAATTTTTTGTTTTAAGTTAAAAATGGTTTATATTTTATGTGGCCTTTCTACCCATTTTTATTGAAGACCGTTTTTACTTGCGATTTAACATGTATCACTCTAGTAAAAACGTAACAAGTTTTTGACAACAATGGTTAAGAGATTATGATACCCCTTTATAATTAGAAAAGGAAAATTGAAGGTAGGTGTAAGCTGATTGTAAAAAATTTAAGAGGTTGACAATTTTTTTTTAAACGAAGTTATTATAAAATCAACTGGGTTTAATTTAGATTTTCCATAATATTTATAAGTTAGGTTGTGTAATTTATAAGTTAAACTTGTAAATGGTAATCCTTTTATGATTTTTTTAGTATTAAATAAAATTCAAAATTTTTATTTCTATTTAATTTTTGGGTTAAAGAGTTTTTTCCCTTGTTTTTTTAACCAAAAATAAAGATTTTTTTCCCTTGAACTATTTTCGCATGAACATTGTGTAAATAATGCAATGCCATCTCTAAAGTATTAAAAATGGTACAATATTACCCTTTTTTTTAGCATTCATCATTTTAAGAGTTAGCGGTCTTATAAAATGGAGAAAAAGTCTTAGAATATCATAAATAAATACTCTAAGAAAATTAATACTAATTAAGTAACAACAATTACAAATAAAACCCTCATAATATATCAAAATATGATTTTGTTCTGTTCTGAGAACAAGACTAATTGGACTTGACTAATGAAAATTGGAGCTTGATACCCAAGAGGGGGGTGAATTAGGTATCTTTAAAAATTTAAAGATCTAACTCTGTTTTGCACAACTAAGAGCAGGGTATAACAGAAATGGAGAGAAGAGAGGCTTTGCACAATACGATTTATACTGGTTCGGTCCTTTCCCTGACCTACATCCAGTCCCCAAGCCTCATTTGGGATTTTCAATCCACTAACTTCACAAAATTGATTACAATCTCTATACTCAGAGTAGTTCTCTCTCTAGAACTCACTCCCCCTTACAAGATGTAATCAATACACCCAACCACCAACTCCCCTGACTTGTGGTTATCACAATCAATAAATGATTTACAGAAATGACTCTCTTACAGAGCAGATAAAATGAACACTGAAGCACAAGTATCAAATTGATACAATACAGATGAAAGCTGAACACAATAAATGACACTTAATAAATTTTCGCTCTCAGTTGGTGTATCCACTTGAGAAGAAGTTAATGCACTCTTTTTATAGGTAGAGGGCATTAATTGACCGTTGCTTGATGGATCCAACTGTTGTAGATGATTAGCACTAAGTCTGGTCATCTTCTCTCTCTTATCTTCAACTAATCCAAGTGTTAATGTGATCTGATGTGTCTTTCTGAGAATTTGCCCGTTGGAGATGACTTTGCGTGTTGTAGTAAGCATTCTTTAACGTTTAGAAGGCGTGCTCAGATGGATTAGCTGAAAGTAGGTTGATTTGCAGAAGTGCATTAAATGCATTGTACACTTTTTGCTTTATGGCTTTGACCTTCAATAATCTTCATCTGTGCTAACTGTAATTCACTCAACAAACTTGTTAAACATAGTAGGAAACATAATTGAATGATATATGAAAGCAATTAGGTCAAACAATAATGATTTGCAAATTCGTGTAATTCAAAAATCAGTTTTTACCGTTGCATACTCAAGTATGTTCATCCTTACTCGAGTATGGCACTGTGTGTAAGTGTCCTTACTGGAGTATCCAAAGTGATACTAGAGTATGCAGCTTCCATAGGCAAACCATCGTGAGTTGAGTTTGAAAATCAAGACCTATACTCGAGTATGTTAGTGGCTTACTCGAGTATGACACTGTTTGCTTGAGAAATTTAAGTTCAAAATGCCTTTATACTGGAGTATTCATTTGTATACTGGAGTAAGCAAGTCCTTGACAAAATGAGTGACCTCTCTGTATGGTCCCATACTCGAGTATGCAATGCCTTACTCGAGTATGTAACTCAGTTTTAAAAAGTGTGAAGTCTTTCATTGTCAATAATGGAGTATACAAAACCATACTTGAGTATATAAGAACAGGTGCCAAGTTGAAAATCAGTTTAAGAGCCCAATACTCGAGTATGCATCAGTTATAAAATGTTTGGAGTTCTCTGTAAGGCTCTATACTCGAGTATGCATACCTATACTGCAGTATGCACTGAAGATTAAAACTTGTTTACTCTCTGTAAGTGTCTATACTCGAGTATGCATACCTATACTGCAGTATTGACTTATCTTGAAAGTTTGGTTGCTCTTTGGATGGCCTATACTCGAGTATGCATACCTATACTCGAGTATACATCTATTTTCAAAAACTTGATTGCTCTCTGTGACTTCAATACTCGAGTATAGCTAACCATACTATAGTATTGACTAGTAAAATGCAATTGAGCAATCCTTTAACAGTCCTATACTCGAGTATACATACCTATACTTGAGTATGCAACTGTCAAATGGTTTTTAACTGATTTTGGAAGCTTCAAAACATATTTACAATTGTTGTTAATCATCAAAACACATTGAGAACTAACAACTAGGTGTCAAGCCTAAAGCCTACGTACCCTTTGAAGGGATCAAAGTCCACGTAGTTCGAGTTAAACTTGTAGGTGTGAGGCCAGGGGGTGGTGTGTGTGCTCTGTGTGGCAGAATGTAAAGAGAGCATAGGTTAGAACGTGTGCACCTGGTTAGTCGACCTCTATATTTATGGAGGTGTCCGAGGTGGATATCCCGGTCTAGCGAGATTCCCGGTGCGAGCAATATCCAGGGCCGAGATATATGGGGCCGAGATATTAGGAGCGAATATCTCAGGATGCCGGTTTGGATAGATCCTGTGCTGTTACGATGCCGGATCTTCCTTCCTGATATGTCTACTATGTTTCCTAGTTCAGTTGGGCGACAACATAGGTTTGGGCCGTTGGGCCGGTCCGTAACAGTTGCCCCCCAACTTGGTCGTTCAGGCCTCTGGACAGCCGAGATATTTATTGCCCCCAGCCTCTGTTAAGATCCGGGGCTTCTACTTCGGTTGGACCGGCCTGCAGCTGCCACGGCCTATAAGGTAGCTTTGAGTCCAAGGCCTAGCTTCTTAGGGTTTTGAAAGATTCAATCCCAGTCATCGCGCCAAGAGCGCCATTCTTTACTTCTACTCCGACTAACCGGGGTGGTTGTTCGACGCGGAATCGGCCCGTGACGCTTGCCCTTGACCTGTGATCCATATTTCGTGTCCCTTGGCATTCGGCCTGCCTCTCGGGATTCCTTCTGCATGCGCCATCATTGAGGTTTTACACCTGGCGCTCCCTGATTGGGGAAGGCCTGCAACCGTCGCACCTATCTGCGTCCTGATATTCGTACGCATTTAATGCGCTCACGTCGTGTTGTGCCAATCCTGTTGTCTCCAGGTCAAAGGACCTTTATTCCCCTGACGCTCCATTATTTTGCCTCAACTGTTTAAGTAAGTTTTCTCGTTCTTCGTTTTCACTATTTCCCGCTACTCAGTTTCTCTCAAGTTTTTCTCTGAGTTCGTAGGATCGTGTTTTCAGCTGTTCTTCAGTTTCAAGCTCTCAAGTTTCCTTCATTTTACTTAAACAGGTATTCCGTTTGCTTTCTTTTATATTTCTACGGTATTACTCTACCTTTTACCGTTTACATTTCCTCTAGTCTGTCGCCTGTGTTTCTGTTCTTATCCTTTCTGGGTCATCTGGCGAATTTCCTAGGTTTTCACTATGTTGTCTTACCCTGAATATCTCCCTACATTTGCCTTTCTTTCAACATAAGACCTTTAGTTTTTAGGCTCTTAGTTCTGAGGGTTAAAATTGATCTAGCTTGACGTTCAAGCAACATGTTTACGAGGTTGAAAAACAAAATTTTTCAGTATTTGCGGAACCCACATTGGATATTTACTATTCATGTGAATAGTACCAGTAAAAATATTTTTACCGTGCCGGTAAATTATTTTTACTGTGCCAGTAAATAATATTTACTGTGATGGTAAATAATTTTTACCGTGCCAGTAAATAATTTTTACTGCACCAGTAAATAATATTTAGCGTAAACAGTAAATAATTTTCACCACGCCTGTAAAAATATTTTACAACGATAAATAATTTTTACTATGCCGGTAAATAATTTTTACTGTTCGGTAAATAGTATTTACTGTACTGGTAAATAATATTTACTGCTCAAGAATAATTCTTTTCTGATGTGACAGATCAGACTAAGCTGCAGCCACAGAGCATACTCAGAAGAATCTCTTTGGTAAATAATATTTACCGTACCATGTGGAAATACTAACCTCATGAGTCATGTACCATGTACCGTAACTCTTACAGTACATATTTAGGATCTACTCGTTAAAACACATACAGGGTTTCAGGAATACCTGTGATCACTTGAAGACGTCAAAGAGTATGATGTCCTCTAACGTTGATCCACACGACTATCTCCTGATTGCAAATGAGAACACCTTCTCCTTGAATCCCCGACTCCTTGAATGCTTGCTAGGCAGTAACAAGGTGGAGAACTTCAAGAGTTTGGATTTCTTACTCAAGACTAAGAGAACTTCCTTAAGAGGAAGAAAGAGAGAGAAAGAGAAGCTTAAGAGAGAAGCTTATGAAATGGTGTGAATTGAAATGAAGGAAATGAGTGCTATTTATAGAAACAAAGAGTGAACCATGGCCACATGTTCTTCTTTCAGTGTGAGCCACATGTTCTTCTTTTAATGTGAGCCACACATTCATTTCTACTTCAAATCCAAAGTGCTTCTTGAAGAATCAATTATTCCAAGAAGTGATTCTTGAACAATTAATTATTTCAAGAAGTGCTTCTTATAATTAATTATAATAATTGATTATTCATGAATAGTAAAAGATGAATAGTACTTTACTATTCATTTGACACTATTCACATGAATAAATAATTACTAATTAATTACTCTCTTTATCCAATCCTGATTGGATACAGCCTTGGTAAATTCATAAATTACCTCAATCTCTTAACCTCTCAATAATTGGGCTTGAAGTACTAACCCAATTACATCAATAGTCTTGACAAAGCCCAATAACATTTATTGGTCCAAACTAACTAAATTAAGCAATCAAGAATAGTCTTTAGTGTGTGACCCATTAGGCCCAATTAGTTACTGACATAGATAAACTTGAACCAATTAAACTCCTTTAAAAGGTCAATTTATCTAATGACTACATAAGACACTATCAATGCTCTGCAGTCCCAGAACTAATCAAGTTGATCAAGTGATCTACCTTATCTAATTTGGATACTGTGCATATATCATCTCTTACAATGTTGTTCATATTTAGTCGAGAGCAAGGATAGAGTATCATCTCTCTTGATTGACTAAATGTAGCTATTTCACAGAACCAGGAATATTCTTCTATTGACTCTAAGACAGATCATGACTCTTCATGATCACTTACTATGCATAGATTCCCGAGTCAACTAGAAGTATCCAAGCTCTTACCGGTCTTGTGAACAACTAATCCCTTGTAGAGGATTGTAAGTCCTTTCGGCATGACCATCTATACTCATGTATTCAGGTAATACCCAAGAGTACACTGTTCTCCCCATTTTTCAGGCGGATAGAGTTGTACAGTCAAAGTATAACCCTAGGACATAGTGGTCGATGACATCCTCAAGTCTAAGATGATCCGCACTACCAAATGATAAGAGACATTACAAATCCAATGATACTCTCTACAATGAATCCTTGTGGAGTCTCTCAGCGGGTCAGTTCAATGCTATCTGTTCTCTAACAGATCCACCCACGACATCAGCTAAGGCATCAACATGCCTGCATTCCATGAGGTCCCTACCTTGCATCACTATACAAGTAGATGATGTCGTACTAGTCTTATTGAAATCACCAATGCCCTTTCTTAGCGATTCAAGACTAGGAACAAGTTTCAGGCAATAGACATGTAGTGTACTCGATTCCTCATGATCATGATCCCTATCATAGATCACCGAATAAACACATATTCTATTCCTTGGGCCTTTATCTTTAATCTCATATTAACTATAAAATATAGGCGAGACATAAATATGATAAAGATAAATTATGCTCAAATATATTAATCATGAAATATCAAACAGTACAAGGTGTTCAACTGATTGTCTCTAGGACACCTACATACTAACAATCTCCCACTTGGCCTAGAGCCAATCAGGTCGACGAATCAAACCCAATGACTCATAATGACTATCATGCTTTCTCTGAGAAAGTCCCTTTGTTAAGGAATCAGCCAAATTATCATCTGTGGGAACATAGTCCAATTTTATATCTTCTCTTTGAACAATTTCTCGGATGAGGTGATACTTGCGGAGCACATGTTTGGATCTCTGATGAGACCTGGGTTCTTTGCCTTGAGCAATAGCTCCGGTGTTATCACAATACAAAGGTATTGGATCAACAATGCTAGGAACCACTCCAAGTTCACCAATGAACTTTTTGATCCATACTGCCTCCTTAGCTGCTTCTGAAGCTGCTATGTATTCAGCCTCGGTAGGAGAATCTGCCGTGGTTTCTTGCTTGGAACTTTTCCAACAAATTGCTCCACCATTTAAGGTAAAGATAAAACCTGACTGGGATTTTGAATCATCTCTGTCATTCTGGAAACTGGCATCAGTGAACCCTTTCACTTTCAGCTCATCACAACCACCATAAACCAGAAAATGATCCTTAGTCCTTCTTAAGTACTTTAGGATCGTCTTTACAGCTGTCCAGTGACCCTCTCCAGGATCAGCCTGGAATCGGCTTGTAATGCTGAAAGCATAAGAGACATCTGGTCTCGTACATAGCATAGCATACATGATAGATCCAATTGCAGATGCATATGGAATCCTTTCCATGCTTTTCCTTTTATCCTGTGTCTTAGGACACATGGCCTTGGAAAGATGAATTCCATGATTGACAGGAAGAAAACCCCTTTTCGACCCATCCATGCTAAACCTCTTTAGCATCTTATCTATGTACGTGGATTGGGATAACCCAAGCAACCCTTTCGATCTATCTCTATAGATTTTAATACCAAGTATATAAGCTGCTTCTCCCAAATCCTTCATGGTGAAGTTTTCTGATAACCAAATTTTAGTAGACTGTAACATAGGAACGTCATTTCCTATAAGCAGTATGTCATCCACATAAAGCACAAGGAAAACAACATTACTCCCACTAACCTTCTTGTAAACACATGGTTCATCTTCGTTCTTAATAAAGCCATAACTCTTAACAACTTCATCAAAACGAAGATTCCAACTCCTAGAAGCTTGCTTAAGCCCATATATTGATTTTTGAAGTTTGCATACCATATGCTCTTGGCCTTTAGATTCAAAACCTTCAGGTTGTGTCATATACACTTCCTCCTTCAAAAAACCATTTAAGAAGGCGGTTTTGACATCCATCTGCCAAATTTCGTAATCATAATATGCAGCTATAGCTAGCATGATCCTAATAGATTTGATCATGGCAACAGGCGAAAAAGTTTCATCATAGTCAATACCTTGCCTTTGACGATAGCCTTTCGCAACCAACCTAGCTTTATAGGTTTGAATGTTGCCATCAGCATCAATCTTCCTTTTGAAGACCCACTTACACCCAATAGGAACTATTCCTTCAGGTGGTGGAACCAAGGTCCATACCTTGTTTTCATGCATCGAATCTATTTCAGATTCCATGGCTTTATGCCATTTTGAGGAGTCAACATCCTTGACAGCCTCAGTGTAGGAAGTAGGTTCGTCATCTTCAACGGTTTGTAGATTCTCAATCACAAAACCATACCTCTCAGGTTGATGACTTATCCTAAATGTCCTACGGGGTTGGGTGTCTACAGCCTCTTGTTGAGGCATCGCCTGATCAACAGACTCGGGTTCTGTTATCTGTTCTTGTTGGTCTTGAACTTCTTCAAGTTCTACTTTACTCCCACTATCTTCTTGAGAAAGCAAATCCTCCTCAAGAAATATAGCATTCTTGGATACAAACACTTTGTAATCCTCAGGACAGTAAAAGTAGTATCCCTTAGTTCCCTTGGGATATCCTACAAAATAGCACAAAGTGCTTTTAGCCCCTAACTTATCTGATGTTAGGGTCTTGACATAAGCTGGACAACCCCACACCTTGAGATAACTCAAGTTGGGCTTCCTTCCCTTCCATATCTCATACGGAGTAGTCTGAACAGATTTTGACGGAACCCTATTAAGAAGGTATATTGCCGTATCTAAAGCGAATCCCCAAAACGATTTTGGGAGCTTTGTACTACTCATCATTGATCGTACCATATCAAGTAGGGTACGGTTTCTCCTTTCAGACACACCATTTTGATGTGGTGTGTATGGAGCCGTCAACTGTGAAAGAATCCCATTCTCTCTTAAATAATCCTGAAACTCCTGACTCAGATATTCGCCACCTCGATCGGATCGAAGTGTCTTAATCATCTTGCCAAGTTGTTTCTCTACTTCATTCCTAAACTCTTTGAACTTTTCAAAGGCCTCGGATTTCTGCTTCATAAGATACACATAACCGAATCTGGACTTATCATCAGTAAAGGTAATAAAGTAGGAATATCCTCCTCTAGCCTGTGTAGTCATGGGCCCACAAACATCAGAATGAATGAGTTCCAACAACTCATTGGCTCTATGACTTATAAGCTTCTCAAGCTTGGTCTTTGTCATTTTTCCAGCCAAACAAGATTCACAAGGCCCATAGGATTCTAAATCCATAGAATCTAGATATCCATCACGATGGAGTCTAGACAATCTTGTCTCATTAATGTGTCCCAACCTACAGTGCCAAAGATAGGATCGATTATTTAATTTAGGTTTCTTATTAACTTGAACATTAAGAATTTCACTATTCGATTCTAAATCCAAAACATATAATCCATTCACTCTTGATGCGCAAGCATAAACAAGATCATTCTTAATGATAGGAAACTTGCCATCTTTTATTATAAAGTGAAAACCAGATTGTTCCAAACTGGAAATAGAAATTATGTTTCGGGAAATAGAAGGAACATAAAAACAATTATTCAAGTGCAATACAAGGCCCGTAGGCAATACAAGGTCTACATCTCCAACAGCTAATGCAGCAACTCTTGCTCCATTCCCGACACGGAGATTCACCTCGTTCTTGCTCAACTTTCTAGGATTCTTTAGTACCTGCAACGAATTGCAGATATGAGAACCACAACCGGTATCTAATACCCAAGAAGCTGAATCAACACTTGAAAAATTAATTTCTATAGTGAATATACCTGAGAGAGAAACATCACCATGCTTCTTTCCCTTGAGGCTCGCAAGGTATAATGGGCAGTTCCTCTTCCAATGTCCTTCTTTTTGACAATGGAAGCATACAGCAGAAGCTTTATCATTTGATTTCCCCTTTCCTTTACCCTTACCCTTCTTTTTCTTGGGCTTACCTTTGGGTTTAAACTTGTCTGTCTGCACAGACTTGCCCTTGCCCTTAGAAGGCCTTTCAATCAGAAGAGCTTGGGTCCTATTCTTTTTAATGGCATTCTCAGCAGTGGTCAGTAGTTGCAACAACTCAGGGAGTGTTGATTCTACTTTATTCATATAATAATTGACCACAAAACCATTAAACGAAAGGGGCAAGGATTGCAAGATCAAGTCAATACTTAATTCATGGTCCATGATAAAACCAAGAGAAGCAAGCTTCTCTATTAGTCCAATCATCTTGAGAACATGTGGTCCAACCGCCATGCCCTCAGCCAACTTGCAGCCAAACAGTTCTTTTGAGTTCTCAAAACGCTCAGTCCTCCCTTGCTTATCATAAAGCTCTTGCAAGTGCAAGATTATAGAGGGAGCATCCATATGCTCATGCTGACGTTGGAGCTCTGCAGACATTGAAGCCAACAATATACAAACTGCCTGCTCATTGTCTGCTAAGTGCTGTTTATGGGCTTCCCAGTCAAACTGATCATACCCTTCTTGCCCTTGAGTAGGTGCAACAGGAATTGGAGAATCAATAACATAAGCTTTCCTTTCAGAGCGTAAAACTATTTTTACATTCCGATACCAGTCCAAAAAGTTTGGTCCAGTTAACTTATTAGTATCCAGAATAGAGCGTAGATTAAAAGTTCCAGCCATTAGCAAAGATGCTGAAAATTAATAAATGGACTAATATGAGTATTTCATGAAATTTAAACAACCAAATACAGAGACTTTAAATGTATATGGCCCTCCCACTATTTTTCTAAAATCAATGATCCTCAGTTATTGATTTAGGGTTATCCTTCATAAAGAATATCCGTAGTGGGCTAAGAGAACGACTAGATTCATTAGTCTCCGGCTGAGCCTGCAAAACCAACTTGTCTAGTGGGTTAAATAACAACATCTCCATGTCTTCTCTTAGATCATCAGGTTGACAACACCTTGTCACTTAGTGTCACATCACTATGTAACAACCTGGCATCATTGCCTTAGATGCATAGACTCGGCTGAGCCTGCAGACTATACATCTTGTCTAACACAAACCATCATCCTAAGTGTCCTTGCACTATTACCCGATGATATGATAGGTCTTAGCTGAGCTAGAGAATACTACCATGTCAAAGGGATTTAAGTGTAATACACTTCAAATGACATTCTTACCCGACGAAACAATAGGTCTTAGCTGAGCTAGAGAACACTACCATTTAGAAGAGATTTAAATGCCATCGATGATGGGAGACAATCAAACATGCTAGATAATTTTAACGAGGGATTTTAGTCTCATCATATAATAAAACTAATTATCAAATAATTAATTTTATCTTGCATGCATAATTAGGCATATAAACTTACTAACTATCATATAGTTAATTTTAAACGGCTTTGTCTTATCATGCATACTAGTTGTAATTTCAAAATTCAAAACTTTGAAATTTAAACTCATAATTCTTGTTCCTGTGAAATGTTAGAAACAAATAAACTTAAACAATTTGCAAATCCTAAATAACCATTGAATCATCTACACGAAAAGCATCAACACTTTGATGATTAACCACATTTCACAATCAAGATTCAAAATCTTGTTCATAAAATTGTAGACTTCAAAACTCCTTTTGAAAATTCAATAAGAATAACCCCACGTGTCTGCAGTAACGAGCCTTGCTCTGATACCACTTGAGGGTTAAAATTGATCTAGCTTGACGTTCAAGCAACATGTTTACGAGGTTGAAAAACAAAATTTTTCAGTATTTGCGGAACCCACATTGGATATTTACTATTCATGTGAATAGTACCAGTAAAAATATTTTTACCGTGCCGGTAAATTATTTTTACTGTGCCAGTAAATAATATTTACTGTGATGGTAAATAATTTTTACCGTGCCAGTAAATAATTTTTACTGCACCAGTAAATAATATTTAGCGTAAACAGTAAATAATTTTCACCACGCCTGTAAAAATATTTTACAACGATAAATAATTTTTACTATGCCGGTAAATAATTTTTACTGTTCGGTAAATAGTATTTACTGTACTGGTAAATAATATTTACTGCTCAAGAATAATTCTTTTCTGATGTGACAGATCAGACTAAGCTGCAGCCACAGAGCATACTCAGAAGAATCTCTTTGGTAAATAATATTTACCGTACCATGTGGAAATACTAACCTCATGAGTCATGTACCATGTACCGTAACTCTTACAGTACATATTTAGGATCTACTCGTTAAAACACATACAGGGTTTCAGGAATACCTGTGATCACTTGAAGACGTCAAAGAGTATGATGTCCTCTAACGTTGATCCACACGACTATCTCCTGATTGCAAATGAGAACACCTTCTCCTTGAATCCCCGACTCCTTGAATGCTTGCTAGGCAGTAACAAGGTGGAGAACTTCAAGAGTTTGGATTTCTTACTCAAGACTAAGAGAACTTCCTTAAGAGGAAGAAAGAGAGAGAAAGAGAAGCTTAAGAGAGAAGCTTATGAAATGGTGTGAATTGAAATGAAGGAAATGAGTGCTATTTATAGAAACAAAGAGTGAACCATGGCCACATGTTCTTCTTTCAGTGTGAGCCACATGTTCTTCTTTTAATGTGAGCCACACATTCATTTCTACTTCAAATCCAAAGTGCTTCTTGAAGAATCAATTATTCCAAGAAGTGATTCTTGAACAATTAATTATTTCAAGAAGTGCTTCTTATAATTAATTATAATAATTGATTATTCATGAATAGTAAAAGATGAATAGTACTTTACTATTCATTTGACACTATTCACATGAATAAATAATTACTAATTAATTACTCTCTTTATCCAATCCTGATTGGATACAGCCTTGGTAAATTCATAAATTACCTCAATCTCTTAACCTCTCAATAATTGGGCTTGAAGTACTAACCCAATTACATCAATAGTCTTGACAAAGCCCAATAACATTTATTGGTCCAAACTAACTAAATTAAGCAATCAAGAATAGTCTTTAGTGTGTGACCCATTAGGCCCAATTAGTTACTGACATAGATAAACTTGAACCAATTAAACTCCTTTAAAAGGTCAATTTATCTAATGACTACATAAGACACTAGCAATGCTCTGCAGTCCCAGAACTAATCAAGTTGATCAAGTGATCTACCTTATCTAATTTGGATACTGTGCATATATCATCTCTTACAATGTTGTTCATATTTAGTCGAGAGCAAGGATAGAGTATCATCTCTCTTGATTGACTAAATGTAGCTATTTCACAGAACCAGGAATATTCTTCTATTGACTCTAAGACAGATCATGACTCTTCATGATCACTTACTATGCATAGATTCCCGAGTCAACTAGAAGTATCCAAGCTCTTACCGGTCTTGTGAACAACTAATCCCTTGTAGAGGATTGTAAGTCCTTTCGGCATGACCATCTATACTCATGTATTCAGGTAATACCCAAGAGTACACTGTTCTCCCCATTTTTCAGGCGGATAGAGTTGTACAGTCAAAGTATAACCCTAGGACATAGTGGTCGATGACATCCTCAAGTCTAAGATGATCCGCACTACCAAATGATAAGAGACATTACAAATCCAATGATACTCTCTACAATGAATCCTTGTGGAGTCTCTCAGCGGGTCAGTTCAATGCTATCTGTTCTCTAACAGATCCACCCACGACATCAGCTAAGGCATCAACATGCCTGCATTCCATGAGGTCCCTACCTTGCATCACTATACAAGTAGATGATGTCGTACTAGTCTTATTGAAATCACCAATGCCCTTTCTTAGCGATTCAAGACTAGGAACAAGTTTCAGGCAATAGACATGTAGTGTACTCGATTCCTCATGATCATGATCCCTATCATAGATCACCGAATAAACACATATTCTATTCCTTGGGCCTTTATCTTTAATCTCATATTAACTATAAAATATAGGCGAGACATAAATATGATAAAGATAAATTATGCTCAAATATATTAATCATGAAATATCAAACAGTACAAGGTGTTCAACTGATTGTCTCTAGGACACCTACATACTAACAAGTTCTTCCCTACTGGGTTCTTGGAAGTGAACTTCCTGAAACGGAGAGGTTAGCCCCTTTACGCCGAGGCGGTGTTGGTCGTCCGAGACGCATCGGGTCACGTCCTGCAGCTGCAAGGGCTCTGGTCCCTCCTCCTGTTCACCCTACGGCAAGCGCTATTCCCTTCGCGCTGCCTGTTAGGGCCAGGGTCCACTCCCCATCCGGACCCTGGTCTCCTGCTTTGTTGGCCCAACCTCTCAACTTCTACGAGGGTCCTCGTCCTGCAGCCTCGGATCCTTTACCTGAAGGGTATCTCGGCCCTTGTTGGGACTGCCTTGCTCAGAGCTCCCATCTCATAGCACGTGGTGAGGACGTAAGGGCTTCTTCAATACTGGGTTCCTGTCGGCATCGGCCTTCAACAGGCCTTTCCTCTAGTGCCTCCCTTCGTCCAAGTCCGTTGTCATTTTCACCTGCAACCATTGTTGTGCCAAGTATTTCCTCTCTTTACTAATGCTGGTTTTATTTATTTTGCGTATAGGTTAATGGCTCCCAAGCCTCAACCTTCCAAACAAAAGCCTGAGGCCAAGGGTTAGGACTCTTCTAGTCCGCTTGAAGCATTGTGTCGGCAGTACGACTGGGTGTCTCACGAAGTGTTTAAGACTTGGTCCATGATGTCGGATACTGATATTGCTCGATTGCGGATTCCAGCCATGGATGGGTGCGTCGTCGTTCGCCCAGAGTCTGACGAACCCATTTGTTCTACGAACTTCTTCTTCTTTTACTGGACTGCCTGACTTGGGTCAAAGTCAACTTCCCTTTTTCACCTTTCCAAATGGAGGCTCTACTACACTTGAGACTCGCCCCTTCCAAGCTTCATCCAAACGGGTGGGCATATTTTGTTGCATTCGAGCAACTATGCCGCTCTTTCCCTGTCCCGGTTCCATGCTCGACTAACCTCTTCTTCTATTATTTCGGCCCCTTCACTCCCGGCTCGCCCAAGGAGGGCGACAAGCTAAAGGGGTTGGTATCCCTTCACCACAACCCAGACCGAAAACTGATGACGCCGTTCTCAGATTCCTTCAAGCGTTTCAAGGGTGCGTACTTCAAGGTTGCTGCTGAGCCCGAGAAACAGCCCTGGTTCCTGGATAGAGCCGAGGCGGCCGATGTTGATTGGCGTTTCGCTTTGTATTGGATGGAGAACCATTATAAGGCTCCTCCTTCATCCTTTCAAATCTCGCGCAAGGACCTCTAGCCAGATTCGGTTGCTGCCTTACCTCGGTTAGAGGCTTTCGTGGCAGAGTATGGCTTGAAGCCCACCAGCTTTTTCATAACCGGAGAGGGTTCAAAGCCACTTCCCCCAACCAGTAGGAGTCTTTTAATTAGCAAGATATCGATTATTCCCCTTCTTTGGTCGAGATATGCGTGCCCTCCTGCTCTATCTTTAGAAGGCGAATCCTGCTGCCTCGTCCCTGAGCCGACAGACTCGGAAGTGGGGCGCCCCTGCCGATGCCGTCTATCAAAAGGCCCCTGCCGACTTGTTCGTGGCAAAGAAAGCTAAGGCTTCGGATGGTCAAGGGTCTGTTCATCCTGTTTCCTCTGCGCCTTCTCCTGTGACCCAGGCCTCAAAGGGGAAGTAGGCCATCGAGTCCGTGGAGGAAATTACCCTTGTGGACATCCCGAATACTCCATCGGGCTCGATGCTCCCGCCGCCTCCGCCTCCACCGCCTCCTCCGCCGACTGGACCTTCTTCAGTGCTCCCTCGTGGCTTCATCTGGGAGAAGGGGGTGGCCCCTGAAGTAGACGTTGCCTTTCTACCTCCCTGACACTTTATAGAGGGTCGGCCCTTATTTCCCCCCAGTCTAGATGAGGTGCATGCCGCCCAAAGGCAGTTGTGCAAGTCCGTTGGATTCCTTCAGGCTCTAGTTCTGGTGAAGGAGAAGTATGCCATGGCCGAGGCGGACAACAAAAAGCTGAGGGCCTCTGAGGTGAAATTGAAGAAAGCTTTGGCTGTTGCGGAGGCTAAGGCAGAGACTTTAGGGGAAGAGAGGGATACGACCAGAGCTGAGCGGGATGTTGTCAAGGTCACCGCTGGGAAGACGGAGCAGGAGCTTCGGAAGTCGGCTGTCGAGTGTGCCCGGGCCAAAAAGGCATTGGACGAGACTTTGGATGCAGTGAAGTCCCTTCAACAACAACGGGCTTTGCTGACTTCGGAACTCGAGTCCACTAAGGTGGCTCTTTCCGCTGAAAAGGAGGCGCACCAAGTGACAACCGAGGGGCTGTTGCAGACCGCCAAGGACTATTTTGAGGAGGCTCTAGCCCAAATCCAATTTCTGAATCCTGGCGTGAAACTGAACGTGGCTGGGTATGATTACCGTGCCTTTGTGGAGGACGGGAACTTGATCCCGTACCAATCTCCACCAGCCGAGGGTTCCCAAGCTGATGATGAGGCTGAGGAGGGGGATCCTAAGGCTGGGCCATCCAGTTAGTCCCTGGTTCTTTGTTTTGTACTTTTTTGGGCATTTGTGCCCTTTTATTTTGAACATTTCCGATGTTTTGTGCCATTGTGTATATTCTGACAATGAATGATTTACTTATACCATCCTTTTGCCTACTTATGATTTCCAAACTTAGTTTAGAAGTTTATTGACTGTAGTAAATACGAGTTGTTATACTCGACCACACTTACGTGTGGGAGGTTGGGGCAGGGTTTTATGTTTTAACCTCGGGGGCTGTTAACTTTAACCGCACTACCTCCTTCCAACTTTAACTAGTCGGATTAATGGTAACCGATATAAGGGTGAAACTATCACCTGTTCAACCGAGGTTTCACTTACCTCTAATCAAACATTTTGACCTGATCAGGGTTGGCATGATAGCCCACTTGCTCAAATCGGGCGAGCGTTGACGCGTCAATTTCGTGAAGGCCACGTATGGCGCTTTCGCCAAGCTCTAACCAATGCCTGTCGGAGTACAATGGCCGGTTTCGTACATCTAGATGTTTTTTGGTTAACGACCGGGTAAAGACCTCGGAGTCGGTTTTCATACCGGGCTTGATGGCCTCGATTTCGAGTTTTTGACCGGGCTTTATGGCCTCGGTTTCACACTTAAGCAGGTATTTGTGCACATTGATGAATCTCCTTGGTGGGATCCTTCATTAATAAAAGCAGCTTTAAAGAGCTTTACAAATGGTTATAAGTCATTCACTGAAAAATAAAGGGAAATTTAAACTTAAACCAAACTTTAAAGAAATGACCGAAAAATGACGTTGGTGTCTGTTGGGTTGAGTTGAGATCTAGCTGTAATAGATCTTTAGTTTGTCGGCATTCCATGTTCTCTTAACCGGCTTCCTCACCAGGGTTTCGAGAATATACACTCCACCGTCAAGTTTTTCCTTAATCCGATATGGCCCTTCCCAATTTGCCGCTAGCTTTCTGTCTCGAGCGTTCTTATTGCCGATGTCGGCCCGTCGGAGTACTAGGTTCCCCCAGTTGAAGGACCGTGGCCGAACCTTTCGATTGTACTTAGCCGCTAGGAGTTGCTTGGCAGCTAGTTCCCGGCAATGTGCCGTGACACGGACTTCGTCGATGAGATCCAGATCCGCCTTCAAGGCGTCGTCATTGGACATCTGTCCTTGTTGTCCGGCTCTTATCCTCCTCCATGATGGCTGTCTAATTTCGACTGGGATCATTGCTTCACATCCATAGGTCAACAGGAATGGGGTTTCCTAGGTAGAAGATTGCACGCTTGTCCTGTATCCCTATAGAACGCTGTGCAGCTGTTCGGTCTAGTTGGTGTCGGCCTGTAACATGTGTTTCTTTAGTCCGTCCAGGATGATTTTGTTGGCTGACTAAGCCTGGCCGTTGGACTGCGGGTGTTCCAAAGAGGAGAAATACTGCTTAATGTCCAAGTTGGTCATTAAGGCCTGGAATCTATGGTCCATGAATTGGGTCCCATTATCCGTGACGACTTCAGCAAGTATTCCAAATCGAGACACGATGTTTTGCCGAAAGAACCTCATTACCCTGGCCGAGGTTATTGTAGACAACGGCTCTGCCTCGATCCATTTGGAGAAATAATCGACGACGACGATGAACCATCTACAATGTCCTTGTGCCGAACTGAATGGTCCGAGGATGTCCATGCCCCATTTGTAGAAAGGTCAGGGGGCCAGCATGCCTTTCAACTCTGTCCGCAGTGGCCATATGATTCTGACGTGTTTCTGGCAACTGTCACATCTCTTGGCTGCTTCCATGGCGTCATGCTTCATGGTTGGCCAATAGTAACTAGCGTGTAATGGCTTTCTAGCAAGAGCCTTGTCCCCATGTGATGGCCGTTGCTTCCTTCATGCAACTCGGCCAACACGTACTTCGCTTCAGACTCACCTAGACATCGCATCATCGGGCAATGTAACCCCTTTCTGTAAAGCTGATCATCGACCATGGTGTAGATGGCGGCCTCCCTGATCAACTTTTTTGCTTCCGTGGAGTTGGTTGGGATGATGCCTCTTTCCAGGTAATCTTCGAATGGCTTCCTCCAGTCGGTGGTTGCCGAGATGGTCATCACACGACTGGGCTCGGTCAGGTTCTGCTGGGTTACGATCCTATGACTGTCTAGTCCTTTGGTGCTGGAAAGCTTAGAGAGGATGTCGTCCCGTGCATTCTCTTCTCTTGGGATATGGGATACGGTCACTTCGTCGAATTCGGCCATGAGTTCCTTGGCCCGGTTCAAGTATTTCACCAGCAGTGGTCCCTTTGCTTGGTAGCTGCCGTCGATTTGTGTGGCAACAAGTTGTAAGTCGGTTAAAACCTTGACTCGTTGTGCTCCATTATCTTTTGCTTGGAGCAGCCCGGCCAAGAGGGCCTCGTACTCAGCCTGGTTGTTGGAGGTCGGGAAATTTAGTTGGAGGGAATGTTTTGTGGCGACCCCCTGTGGGCTCTCAACGATGACTGCTGCACCGCTGCCCCTTGCATTAGACGATCTGTCTTTGTACACCTTCCAGATTTCATCATGCGTTACTGCCGGGGTCAACTCTCTGATGAAATCTGCCAAAGCCTATGACTTGATCGCTTGCCGGGCTTCAAACGTGATGTCGAACTCGGACAATTTGATGGCCCAGTTCGTCATTCTTCCTGCCAAGTCAGGTTTGTGGAGAATCTGTCGTATCGGCTGGCTGGTCCGGACTACAATCCGGTGTCCTTGAAAATATGGCTGGAGCTGCCTTGCTGTTGTTAGTAAGGCAAAAGCCACTTTCTCTAGCTTCTGGTATCAAAGCTTGGAGCTTTGTAGGGCCTTACTTACGAAGTAGATGGGTGTCTGCTCGGCCTCAGTTTCTCTCACCAGAGCGGCACTTACAACTTCATCACCAATTGATAGGTACAAGAATAAGGTCTCCCCCCGTTCTGGCTTCGTGAGTACCGGAGGTGTTGCCAGGCACCTTTTTATTTCTTCGAATGCCGCCTCACAGTCCGGATTCCAGCCTCCATGTGTTTCCTTCTTTAGTAACTTGAAGAAAGGCAGGGCTTTCTCTGCCGACCTGGGCAGAAATCTTGTTAGGGCAGCCAAGCGGCCTGTCAGTTGCTGAACCTCCTTCTTTGTCCTCGGGGCTTGCATCTCCAAGACGGCCTTGCACTTGTCTGGGTTAGCCTCAATTCCTCGGTTTGTTAACATAAAACCTAAGAATTTTCTGGCCAGGACTCCAAAGGCACATTTGACCGGGTTCAACTGATTCGGTGTCTTCTTAGCTTTTCAAATGTCTGTTCCACGTCCCGGATATGATCCTTTGGTAGCTTCGACTTCACGATCATGTCATCAATATAGACTTTTATATTGCGGCCGATCTGGTCTTCAAAAACCTGATTCATCATTCGTTGATAAGTGGCTCCGACATTCTTCAACTGGAAAGGCATGACGTTGTAACAATAATTTGCCTTGTCCGTCATGAAGGCGGTCTTCTCCTGGTCATCTGGATGCATGGCAATCTGATTGTATCCGGAGTAGGCGTCCATGAAGGAAAGCAGCTAGTACCTAGCTGAGTTATCAATGAGCTGATCAATGTTTGGCATCAGGTAGGAATCCTTCAGGCATGCCTTGTTCAAGTTGGTGTAGTCAACACATACCCTCCATTTGCTGCTTGGTTTAAGCACCATGACCACATTAGAAAGCCAAGTCGTATATTGTACTTCCCAAATGAACCCGGCAGCCAGAAGTTCTTCTACGTGGCTCTCAAGGGCCTCCTGTCTATTGTCCGCAATGTTCCTTTTCTTCTGTACTACCGGCCTCGATCCCGGCCATATATCGAGTTTGTGGCAACAAAAGTGTGAGTCGATTCCGGGTATTTCGGCCGACGTCCAAGCAAAGACATCTTGATTTTGTCTTAAGAATTTGACTATTTGTGCCTTTAAATCTTTGTCCATATCTCTGCCAATTTTAGTTGTTTTGGAAAGATCCGTTCCCAGGGTTACTTCCTCAAGCTCTCCTTCCAGCTCTGGTCTTGGGTTTTCTGGCTCTCGAAGATCTAGTTCCATCATATTAACCGGTCGTCGGGGATTTTCGTCATCATCGACCTCGGACATGACTTCATTACATCTGAGCCGAGGCGGGGATGAGGGTCCTCCTTCCTCGACTCGGAGGGCCTCGAAGTAACATTGTCGTGACTCCTTCTAGTCTCTGGATACCTCAACCAACTGATTCTTGTCATTGACCATCTTTAGCTTCTGATGTTTGGTGGAAACCAGCATATCCTAGCTGTGTATGGTTGGTCAGCCCAGGATAATGTTGTAAGGGGAGTGGAAGTCAGCCACTATGAATCTTACGTGTTCCGTTTTGAATGCTTCCTTTGTTCCGAGGGTTAATCTAAGATCGATGTAACCCTTTGGGAAAGAACGCTCTCCGTTGAATCCGATCAGGGTGGTCTTGCAGGGCTTCACATCTACTACATCGAGGTGCATTCTTTTATACGCATCCCAGCTTATGATGTCGGCCGAACTCCCTGCATCCACAAAGATTCGTTTAACACGACAATTTACCAGGGTTCCGGTGATAACCAACCCGTCTTGGTGGCCGGGATGACGTCCTTTAGCTCCTCATTGGTGAAAACCAAAGGGGGTGGTTTCGGCTTCGTTGGGTCATACTTGAACTCTGGGTGGTCGCTTACCGTCAGGACCTCTCGCAGGTATTTCTTCCGCTGGCTCACAGTGTCGCCGCCTCCACCAAAACCACCACTGACGATGTTACACTGGAATTCAACCTCAGGGAACTCATCGTCAAAGCCTGACTTCCGTTTCTTATCCGACTTCCGTGTGTCCATGGCCGGACTTCTGCTTCAACCGCCATAATTCCTCTTACCGTTTGATCTCCCCTGGGTTTTGATCACATATTGTCGCAGTTTTCCCTCTCTTACAAATTTCTCGATAGCATCTCGGAGGTCATAGCATTCGTCAGTAGTGTGTCCGGGGCAGTTGTGAAACGTACAATACTTAGATCAATCTGTGTTGGACTGACCTCTAAGCGGCTTCGGCTTTCCCACTTTCTTCATCTCGGTCTGGGCCACCTCTTTCCATAGCTGCGACTGCGGGACGTTTAGTGGGGTGTAGCTGTTGTACTTTGCCTTGTTGTCCGTCGTCTCGACATCCCTAGGTCGACTGTCTCTGTTGCGCCTCCGAGGCTCGGTCTTCAGCTTATTTATTCGATCTCTTAGGTCTGGTGAGGCATTCTTCGCCTTCTCGGATTTGTCCGCGTTGGTGGCCTCCATTTGTTCCACATTTAGGTACTGCTTTGCCCTAGTGTAGAATTCGGTCAGAGTATAGACCCAGTTCTTGCATAGGTTCCTGGCCAGGCATGACGACGGGTCCAGTCCATTAACAAGGCAGTGTACGTAGAACTCCTTGGATAGAGATCGTACATGCATGGCCACGTCCCTGAATCGATCCAAGTATTTTTGCAGCGTCTCACCCTTTTTCTGTTTTACCTTACTTAGCGTGAATTGAGACTTCGGCTGATTCTTGCTCGTGGCAAAGTGTAGCTCAAATTTGCGTCCGAGGTCTTCGAAATCCTGAATGGAATTGTCAAGGAGTGAGGTCAGCCATTTATGCGCCGATCCGGTCAAAGTGACTGCAAAGAGGTGCTGAATGACCGGGCCATCAATTGATCAGACCCACATCAACTTCTCAAAAATCTCCAGATGATTGCGTGGATCTTGAGTCCCGTCATTCTTTGGAAGGTCGGCTAGGTCGAAATTTTTTGGATAGCGAGCCATCACCGCTGCCCTTGAGAATGGGGTTCTGCCAGATCCCGTCAGATATTTCATCCTGTATTCCCAGGGTGAACCATGCGTCCGGGGCGCTCTATTTACCTCCTGGTGTTCTCTCGGATCTCGCTCCTCCCTGAGGTTGTGGTCGTCGTGGTTTTCGTCGTCATTTCGGTCTGCGCTTCCATCACGGTGTCCTAAAGGCGATGCGTGATCACGCCCTGGACTCGTCCTTCTATTCCTCCCGCGGGTACTTCCGCAACTTGAACTTGGTTCTGGACTACTAGACGAGCTGCTACTATCCATGACAGCCTATTCTTTTCCTTTACGGGATTCTCTCCGGTTTCTGTGTCGGAGATGGCGCTAGAGCTCTTCCCTTATCATTTGATTGAAAGCTTGGAAGTCTACCTGTCGTTGTAAGTAGTCCCGTTTCTCCTTATCCTCGAATCTCTTAAGCAATGATTCTTGCGTTCTCCGAAGAATGCGAACATCGGCTTCTATCGCCAAAGCGTCTGGGGCTGGAATCTCCTTTTCTGGTTCAAACAGCGGTTGGTCGTTAGCGGGAGGGGAAGTCGCAGTATCAGTAACATGACCCTCCGGGGTGTTTTCTCGTTGTGGTTGACATTGAACTTGCGGTTGGCTTGGCCCGGTTTGAGGTTGGTTTGGCAAGGGGCCTCCGTCAGCCTGCGGTGGTGGATTTCTGCTGTGTCTTCTGGTGTTCGCCATGAGTGGTCACGGGGATAGAAGTTTATAGGCCACACGGTGGGCACCAATGTTCTGTTCTGAGAACAGGACTAATTGGACTTGACTAGGTGTCAAGCTTAGAGCTTACGTACCCTTTGAAGGGATCAAAGTCCACGTAGTTCGAGTTAAACTTGTAGGCGTGAGGCCAGGAGGTGGTGTGTGTGCTCTGTGTGGCAGAATGTAAAGAGAGCATAGGTTAGAACGTGTGCACTTGGTTAGTCAACCCCTATATTTATGGAGGTGTCCGAGGTGGATATCCCGGTCTAGCGAGATTCCCGGTGCGAGCAATATCCGGGGCCGAGATATCTGGGACCGAGATATTAGGAGCAAATATCTCGGGATGCCAGTTTGGATAGATCCTGTACTGTTAAGATGCCGGATCTTCCTTCCTGATATGTCTATTATGCTTCCTAGTTCAGTTGGGCCGCAACGTAGGTTTGGGCCGTTGGACCAATCCGTAACAAATTTAAACTGACTACTTTATTTATAATTTTTGGACTCGATTAATATTTAATTTTTGAAGGGGTACTTATATCTAATTCTTCTTTTAGTATTTTTGCTATAATTTCCCCCCTAAACTAATGGTCAAAATAATCCCTATTCTTAATATAATTTACAGACGACACTGCATCGCTTGAGAGTTTAAAAGATAGCCAACACTCTTGAGAGAATGATGATATGGGGGAAAAAATAGAAAATAATATTTAATATTTGTTTATGAGAGGCCTATGGATGATTCTTCAAACAAAATAGGAAAAATGCATTTAAGGACCCTTTTTAGAGAAAAAAATCTTAAAAAAAGCCTCAAGATTCTGAAAATCCCAAAAAAGGCCCAAGGGCCTTTTCTAGAATTTTCAAAATCTACGTGAGTTGTTAATGGGGCTGATATAGTTGTTAACCGAGGCTGATATTGTTGTTAATATGACTGATTTAGTTGTTAAAATATTGTTGTTAATGCGACTGATTTAGTTGGTAACGGGTATTGATTTTGTTGTTAATTTGGCTAATTTAGTTGTTAAACTTTAATGAATTTATACTAGAAAATGTCCTTAGACTTTTTTTGGAATTTTCAGAATCTCAATCTCAAAAAGGGCCCATACGGATTTTCCTAACAAAATAATATTCAATCTCAAATGGAAAAATTGGTTAAAATACCTCTTTATAAATTTTATTGCTCGTAAAACTTGATGTGTGTTCATACCAGACTAGTACTATGAAAATTTCCGTACACAATAAGTAATCTACCGTATTCAGAACTTTATCTTATCTTGATTAATCTGAATCCGATCCAATTGTCTCTCATCTTCCTTGTTGCGGCCCAACGAGGCTTTTTGACCAAACTAATAAAAAAAAAAAATTTACCAGATTAAAGCAGTTTGGAAACATTTTACCCAAATAATGCTGTTTGTGATGCTGTGTCAGATCATGAAATTAAAGGCGCAAAAATGGTTTGCGCCACTGACACAAACTGACAATTTTTGTGTCAGTGGCGCAAGGGACCCTACCGCCACCCAATAATTGGGTGGCGTGAAGATCCCTCCCGCCACCCAATTATTGGGTGGCGAGAGTGAGGCATGCGCCTCTCAATCTCTGAGAGGCGCATGCCTCCCTTAAAAAAAAATATAATAATAATAATAATAATAATAATAATAATAATAAATAATGATAAAAAAGTGGAATAATTTAAAGATCTACTTCATTTAATTTGGAGTCAAAAGAAAGAAAGTATGGAATTGAAATAACTAAATAAGAATGTACTTCAAGAGATTACTCGGTATAATTTGGTTATAACAACAGATCTCAAAACAGGAGATCTATATATTTGTTGTTATACAGATCCCAAAATCAATTTTGTTGTAAATATTTATATAACAACAGTATTGATTTTGGGATCTGTATAACAACAAATATATAGATCTCCTGTTTTAGGATCTGTTGTTATAACCAAATTATACCTAGTAATCTTTTGAAGGACATTTTTAATGAGTTATTTCAGCTCCATACTTTTTTTCTTTTGACTCCAAATTAAATGAAGTGGAGTTTTTAAATTATTCAACTTTTTTATCATTATTTATTATTATTATTATTATTATTTTTTTTTTTTTAAAGGGAGGCATGCGCCTCTCAGAGATTGAGAGGCTCTTGCCTCACTCCCGCCACCCAATAATTGGGTGGCGTGAGGATCGATCCTCATGCTACCTAATTATTGGGTGGCGGGAGGGTCCCTTGTGCTACTAACACAAAAATTTTCAGTTTGTGTCTGTGGCGTAAACCATTTTTGCGTCTTTAATTTCGTGATCTGACAGCGCCACAAATAGCATTATTTAAGTAAAATGTTTCCAAACTGCTTTAATCTCGTAAAATTTTTTTTTTTTATTAGTTTGGTCAAAAAGCCGGCCCAACGATATCCACACTCCTCAATATTCTGGATTCATCATATGCGTCATGCCTTACGGCACCAAAAAGCTCCATTTCCAAATCAGCCACGCATTCTTAGTGTTAGTGGATTTTTTCGCCTCGTGGGACCCACGTGAAGCCAACCTTGGTCTCGCAACGTGGCGGCCATTTCGTTCATTCCCTGTTTCGTTCTCTATTTATGCAGAAAAGGACACTGCCGGCCTCCAGTTTTCAGTTGCCTATATATAATTTGTCAAGCGTGAATGCAATTTCATATTCTTAGACAGTAGGATCACTCATACTTCTAATCTCCTTCCTCTACTGCGGTATGCTATATTTCTTCTTTGATCACTTTCTTTAATTTCTGCTTGCTGTTCATGAGATTCTTTAAAATTTTCAGGGTACAAACAAGATGAGTCCACATTTGGTGCTAGGTGCTTATTTATATGCTTATACCTCTAATTAGAAGTATAAGTAATTTTTTTTAATTTTCTTAATTTTTTTTAAATATTGTATTTATTTAGATTTAAATCATATGCTGCTTTCTAAGATTTTTTTGCACGAAGTATCTTAAATTAATTAATTTTCATAATACTGGTATTACAGACAAATACAGAATTGGAAATTAATTAATTTGAGATACTGGGTGCAAAAAAATATTTCAGAAAGTAGCATATGATTTAAATATAAATAAATACAATATATAAAAAAAAATTTAAAAAAATTAAAAAAATTGCTTATACTTCTAATTAGAGGTATAAACACATAAATAAGTACTTAAGTATAAGCATCAAATGTGGACTCAAACAAGATTATCTCTCGCCCTAGTTTCTTGGTATGGGTTCATCGAATTGGAAATTTTCTGTTTACTTGCTTTTGTTTGGGAATGAATTCGTGCATCGCCTTGTTCTTGGTTTTTCTACTGCAAATTGCAAAACGTGTGATTTTGGACTGAAGATTTTTTTTTTTTTGGGTGGGGTAGGGGGGTTCACTATGATATGCTAGTTCCTGAAATATGAACAAGATTTAGGAGCAATAAGGTTTTTCCTAATCGTTGTTTCATATGCTATGTGGGGAATGCTTTCCTTGCGACTATAATTTTCCATGATGGTGGTAACTTATCTGAATGTCTTAGCTATCGTTAAGATTATGTATTTTCGTCTTTTTGGTGCGTTTGATACTACTCGGTGTCAGGCTTATTTGAGTGTTATTTGTTTTCTTGCTATTTCTTTTGTATTGCTGGTTTTCTGTTATGTGTTGAATAGGGTGTTTTTCTATTGGCCAAACGGGAAAAGCAAAACATGCTAGCCGCTAAGTTATTGATTTTCTTTTGTTTAATGATTTCTAATATGATGATGTTCACAGAATCAACATGCGACTTGTATCTCTTTCTCGAGCTTATGTATTTTTATCAGCAATATCACTGCTACTGTTGGTCACACCACTGTCTCATGCTTTATGGAAGAAGGAAAGCAACATCAAAGAAGCTGTTTTTCTTTCCCCCAAGTTTGAACTAGGACCAGGATCAGTTGAAAATAAATACTACTATGATATGGACTTTCCAAGAGGCCATATTGGCCTCAAGAGTTTCACTGGTGAAGTAGTTGATGAAGAAGGCAATTCTGTACCTCTTCATGAAACTTATCTCCATCATTGGGCTGTACTAAGATACTATCAACGTAAAGGGACAGAAGTAGTGACACTCAGCAGTAATGATGGCCATCGGGTCCATAGTGAGTCAGGCCCAGATTACATTCTAGTGAGCAACAGTGGCATATGCCAGGAACACTCTGTTCCACAATATTTTGGTATTGGATCTGAAACACGAGGAACAGCAACCGATATTCCAGATCCTTTCGGGATAGAAGTAGGTAATTCTGCCCAAATTCCAGATGGGTTTGAGGAGAAATGGTTGCTTAATGTCCATGCCATTGATACTAGAGGCGTAGAAGATAGGTTGGGGTGCACTGAGTGCAAGTGTGATCTCTATAATATCACAGTAGATAAGCATGGCCGGCCTTTGACACCCGATTATCTAGGCGGTTTGCTGTGCTGCTATCATAAAACTCAATGCAGGGTGAAGGAAGGCTTTGAGGGACCAAGGAGAAGCCTTTACTTGAGATATACAGTTAAGTGGGTTGACTGGAGTGAATCGGTAGTGCCTGTTAAGATTTATGTAATTGACGTGACTGATACTTTACAAGTACCAAATGGTTCGAATTCAAAAGCCTTGAGTGCAAAGCATAACTGCAAGGTAAGTAATTATTCAGTTGACAAGTTCATGGGTCTAAATCCTAGTTCAACTTTAAAATAGTCTCTCGTTTTTTGTTGAGTGTATGTGAGCAATAAGTATTTCTTTGTTACAGGTTGAATATGACGTTGAGTCTTGCAGCAATAACAATGAAGATAGCAATGGATGCATTGATGTCAAGAGAACAAGCCTCCCAATGCCAAGAGGTGGTTATGTCATCTATGGTGTGGCTCATCAACATGCGGGTGGAATTGGTTCAACTCTGTATGGACAGGTGATACTTGATTTCTATTTTTCAATCTTTAATTGCTTTTTTAACTTGTACTCCATTTGGTCCTTAATGTAAAACTTATTTATCTAATTTGATTAAATTAAAAAATTTAGTTAAGTTGGCAAATCCTTTTTTTCTAAATCACACTAATCATCTTTCTCTAATTTGATCATTGTCGAGGGAGCACGAATGGCAATAAATTAGGAGAAGATTGAAAAATATAAGAAATAGGTTAGGACCAAAATCAACTCCTTAATTGGATCCTACATTAAAGGTTAGAGGAGTGTATACAAAAATTTTACATGGAAAAGAATTACGAGTAATGATGGTGACCAACCAAATTAAGTATGATTGTATAAGTTTGGATCTTACTCTGTAGTGTTTGAGCGTGTATGAGTAATTCACTATGTGAAAGAAATGGACCATTTCCTTGTTGAAAGCCTTCCTTCAATATTTGTGATTTGGAGGGTGATATAGGGGTAAATCAGTAATCTTTCTCAAATCCACACCACTGTGGTATTTTAGCAGTACAACTTGTTTTCTGAAGTTAGTGAGATGGTTACAGGATGGAAGGGTTATATGTTCTTCAATGCCAAGTTACGGAAGTGGGAGTGAGGCAGGGAATGAAGAAGGCTACATTGTAGGAATGTCCACTTGTTATCCTCGACCTGGTTCTATCAAGATAATTGACGGCGAAACTGTAACTCTGGAGTCCAACTACAGCCGCAGCAGCCGGACACATATCGGAGTTATGGGGCTCTTTTACCTTTTGGTCGCAGAACAACTGCCAGACCAACTCTTAAAGCATTCCTCTCAGGCTTCATTATTTTCAAATATAGACAATATATTTTACTGATAGTCTGTTTGTAGCATTTTAGCTAGAGTCAAGTCTCTTGCTTATATATATGTGTTAGAAATGTCACAGTAGTTTCTTGATCAGCTCAAGCGAGAATTATCTCGATGACAATTTTTACTGCACTGTTATGTTGAAAAATAATAATGTAATATTTTGTTCAATATAGATTATATATATATATGTAGGGATAGGATATTGTCACTACCAATTTTATGTCACTACCAAGTTACTATCATTTTTTCACTGTTGGATCAGAATCTCAGTAAGAGAGAAAAATGATAAATGTAGATAAGATTCTAATCCAACGGTGAAAAAGTAGTAGTAACTTGGTAGTGATATGAAATTGGTAGTGACAATATCCTATCCCATATATATATGCTGATAATAAATGGGTGAGTGTGATTCTATATTATGTATTCTTCCTTTGCTTTCTACCCTTATGTTTGTTCTCTCTGGTTAAACTTCACGATCAACCAAAACTTTCTTTTAGGAACTAATAGAATTGATAGACTTTTCAAGATCTTTGAAGAGGAAATACAGTGAATTGTTACCTCTCTATTAATTGCTTATGGTGTAATGAATCGTTTTGTTGGTATTTGATAGGGGTGGGCATGGGTTGGGCAGGGCGAGACCCTTGCGCGATGCCCTGTCCAAAGGATCATCGGGCAGTAAAATGCAGCCCGATGCCCAGCCTTGCCCGATAGAAGCCCTAACATTTTTGGGCTGGGCAGGGCTCTGCCCAAATGGTGATTTCTTGCCACATCTTATATGAAAAAAAAGTTTTAATAATGATAAACAATATTGTAAACTTCAAATGTAATTAACAATTATACATTATACACTTTAGAATATTCTAAAATAATTCTACAACTTTGAGTCTTGAAATTAAAAAGAGTATCATATGTCTCAACAAATAATCAAATATACATACGTGAAAAATTAAATAACATCCATAGTCTATTAAATACAAAGCATTATTAGTAATATAATAAACTAATGGTCAAATAGTCAATAGATATATTAGAATTTGAGTAAATATATAATATAAGTCTATTAACTATTATATAAAAATATTTATATCAAATATAATTATATATATACTTACTGGGCAGGGCCAAATGGGCAGGGCGGGATACCCAGCCCGATGCCCGACCCTGCCCGTAAAAATGCCTAGCCCAATTGTGCCCAATTTTTTTAGGCTTCTTTTTTCTAAGCTGGGCAAGGCGATTTTTTGCTGGGCTTGGGTGGCCGCACTGGGCTCTTGGGCTTCATGCTCACCCTATTTAAATAGTGAATGGGTTTTTACTGATCAATTTTCATTTACTCCTATCAATATTTTTGTAACATGTCATCCTCATCTCTATTGATACTGTTGGTAGTATTAGCTTGTAGCCAGTGGGAACGGTATGATTTTTTATTCTTCCAGCTTCCTAATAGTGCCATTTAAAGGTTTTGGTGCCCCCAATTTAAAAAAAGTTTAAAAATTACTCTCTTTTTTTTTTTGTTGACTTGAACTTTTGAAGCATATGCTTTTCTTTGGTTTGCACATATATAGGCACCTTCATATTCTTGTTCTTATTTTCAAGTGAACTCATTAACTCCAAAGTTAAGTGATTGTTTTCTTCTTAGAATTACTCTCCTTATTTTTTCTATTTATTTAGTCTTGTTTACTTAATTGTTTGAATTACTCCCTCCGGTCCTAATTATAAGACATAGTTGACTTTTTTGAAGAAATTAAGGAAACTAATTAAATTAACTTAGAGTATTTTTCTTTTTATTTTTTTCTTCAAAGTAATTAGTTTGACTCACATACTAATATATAATCTAAAGATATACAACATATAAAATGATTAAGTAACTTATTTAGCTTCCTTAATATCTCCAAACAAAGTCAACTATGCCTTATAATTAGGATCGAAGGTAGTAGTAAATTACAGCTTTCCTGTGAGTACATGGTCTTTTCAATATGGCCCAGGTTAACATGCCAGAGAAAAACTTACTTTGAGAGCAACAAGCAGCATTTGGAATAAAGCAGAGCAACAACTGTTTTGTTGTTTTAAATATTTATGTTTTATAGATATCAACATTGAGAGGCGATATCAGCTTTTGGATGTGATTTTTGTTACTTATTTATGTTCCTTTTAAAATCGTATTTCTTGTTATTTAATACTAGTATTTGTTGATCATGCTGGAGCCATAACCTTTTAAAAGGTACATTGTGGTACAAGTTTAATGCGGTGCGAACTTTTCTTTTTAAAATTACCAACAGCTTAATACAAAATTAGCAATAAAAATTCTCATTTTATGAATTATTACAAGAATATCAAACAGTACAACACGAATAAAAATGCATATGCGGGTATGTGACAGAAGCAACTTTCAAAATTTCCCTGTCATACACTTTTAAGCAACTTTCAAACTTTCAAAATATTATGAAAATACCCCTTAGGCCCAAGTAAACGAAAAATTGTCAAAAATAGCCTAAAAAAGTCATACATTAAAAAAGGTCATCAAACCTTTTTTGGTATTATTTCATAAACGTTAACAATTAAATCAGAGATATTAACAACAATATCCTAATAATTAAATCCGTACATGATAACAATTATATCAGTACATGTTAACAATTATATCAGTACAATATTTTCTGAAATAATATCAAAAAGACATCTGACCCTTTTTTAAAACTTTCTTAATAATTTTTTAGTTACTTGGGCTCGAGGGATTTTCCCCAATATTAAACACTCTCGTGAGTTGTGACAGGAGCAACAAGAATAAAAATTTGCTTGACATACACTAAGGAAGATACTGAGGGATTATTGAAATGAACTATGTGACGGATTATTTATTAAATTCATTGATCCTTGTACCGCAGCAACAGTTGACCAAAAAAAATAGAGTACCGCAGCAACAAACTCTCAACAATCCTCTATGTTCATCACTGCGTCATGGCTTACGCCTGACGTACGCAGCACCAAAATACTCCATTCTGTCATATTCTGAGCCGGCCTTCAAAATACCTCGCAACCTGGCTGCCGGATCCTTCCTTATCGTTTTCTTTTTTAATGCACAAAATGAAAATTCCGGGTCACTATCAAATGAAGTATTCAAAGTTCTCTAGCTGTGTAGCTTTTATACTACTATGTTTAATGTAGATTAGTTCAAGTTGAATTGTAAAGAAGATTAATCAAGAAGGAGATAAGAGATTACAAGAAGAAGAAATTGAATCAAAGATGTGAAGTCAAATGATATGGAATGATCAAGAGAAGGCTCCAAGATCATATGGAAGTTCAAATGGCCAAATTTGGAGTTAAAGTCAGCAAAAATCAGCTTCAGGATGAGAAAACTTGAGTTTCCAAGTCAAAACTCGAGTATAGGACTCAATACTCGAGTATGAGACTCAATACTCGAGTTTGTAGTGTTTTCAGCATTTCTGGTGTCTCTGGACTAAGCAATACTCGAGTATGTAAGTATCATACTCGAGTATGCAACGTGATCAGCTCTTCAGCTCCACTCTGTTCACGTTCAGCACGGGCGACGTCTGGTAATTCAATGATATCTCACAAACCAGAGATCAGATTGAGACGAAACCAAAAGCATTGGAAACTAGACTCCCAACACGTATTGGTGACAAAAGTTCATGCCCAAAGGAGTTCATATGAATTATTTATGAATCTTACAAGTTGGAACAAGAATCAACGTCACAGACCAGACCAAGCTTCAGTATTTTGGGTGTATCTCACAAACGACAAATCCGATTGAGCTGAAATCAGTGGCATATGAAAGTAGACTCACAGAGATTTCCATCAAGAGTTGAACAGACCAAAATGGAGCTCGGGCTAGAAAGATATGGCCCTTAGAAGTTGATAGTCAGTTCAAAAAGGTTTGCTCAATTGCATTTTATAAGTCAATACCGCAGTATAGGTATGTATACTGCAGTATAGGTCATCCAGAGAGCAACCAAATTTTTCAAGATAAGTCAATACCGCAGTATAGGTATGTATACTGCAGTATAGGCCATCCAGAGAGCAACCAAATTTTTCAAGATAAGTCAATACCGCAGTATAGGTATGTATATTGCAGTATAGGCCATCCAGAGAGCAACCAAATTTTTCAAGTTAAGTCAATACCGAAGTATAGGTATGTATACTGCAGTATAGGCCATCCAGAGAGCAATTAAATTTTTCAAGACAAGTCAATACCGCAATATAGGTATGTATACTGCAGTATAGGGCCATCCAAAGAGCAACCAAACTTTTTAAGATAAGTCAATACCGCAGTATAGGGAGCTATACTAGAGTATTGGACTTACAGAGAGCAAATAAGTTTTTTCAACTTGTGTTGCATACTGTAGTATAGGCATGCATACTTGAGTATAGGCTTATACAGAGAGCTCCCAAATTTTATAACTATTGCAAACTGCAATATAGGTTTTCATACTGCAGTATTGGGCTCTTAAACTGATTTTCAACTTGACACATGTTCTTGCTTACTCCAGTATACAAATGCTTACTCCAGTATAGAGGCATTTTGAACTTAAATTTTTTTTCTCAAACAGTGCCATACTCGAGTACACTACTAACATACTGCAGTATAGGTCTTGTTTTTCAAACACAAGTCACGATGGTTTGCAACTGGAAGCTGCATACTCCAGTATGACTTTGGATACTGCAGTATGGACACTTATGCACAGTGCCATACTCCAGTATGGAGGAACTTACTCTAGTATGCAACGATCAAAATTGATTTTTGAATTACACGGATTTGCAAATCCTTATTGTCTGACCTAATTGCCTTCATATATCATTCACTTATGTTCCTTACTATGTTTAACAAGTTTGTTAAGTGAATTACAGTTAGCACAGATGAAGATTATTGAAGGTCAAAGCCATAAAGCAAAAAGTGCACAGTGCATTTAATGCATCTCTGATAATCAACCTTCTTTTAGCTAATCCATCTGAGTACGCCTTCTAGACGTCAAAGAATGCTTGCTACAACAAGCAAAGTCATCTCCAACGGGCAAATCCTCAGAGAGCCACATCAGATCATATCAACACTTGGATTAGTAGAAGTTTAGAGAGAGAAGATGACCAAACTTATTGATAATCAACTACAACGGTAAAAAACGGTCACATATCATTCTCTACCTATAAAGGACATGGATTCAAGCAGAAAATTAAGAAGATACGAGCCTACCATGCCAAAATGCTGATACTCTGCTTCTACATCATTCTCACTCTGTTTTCCATATCTAAATAGCTTAGAGAGTGAAATGAATTATGTCTGTACTTCAGTGATTATCTATCCATTCCTTTGAGAGGAAACTTATTGTAAACACATTATCTTTCTGAGAGTAACTCAAGATTGGGTAATCTTGAGTGGGTTAAACATTGTGTTGATTACAACTTGTAAGGGGGAGTGAATCCTAGTGAGAGGATTACTTCGAGTACAGAGTGTGTAATCAAACAGTGTATTGATTACAGATTGTAAGGGGGAGTGAATCCTAGAGAGAGGGTTGCTTCAGTTACAAATCGTGTAATCAAGGAAATCAAAGATAGTGGATTGAAAATCCCAAGTGAGGCTTGGGGACTGGACGTAGGTCAAGGATTGGGCCGAACTAGTATAAATCTGTTTGCAAGCTCTTCTTCCTTATCTCTTGCATGTCCAGCATTTATATTTGAGTACTTATCAATTGTTTGTGAACTCACTTTTGTTACTCAAGATGAATTCACTGAATTGCGAAAATATTTCGAAGAATGAAAATTTTTATACTTCACCCAATTCACCCCCCCTCTTGGGTTTAGCCAGAACTTACAAATATCTCCCCCCCACACTTAAACTGTTGCACTCCTAAGCAACCCCCACACTTAAACACAAAACCAAGGTAAACTAATGCTCAACAAATTTTCAAGGTGCGGAATAAAATGGTTTTACGCTTAGGCTTGTAATGTGACGTAGAAAAGAATGGGCAAAAAGGCACAAAGGGGTTAGCAAAGGAATAATAATGTACGGGAAAGGCTATTTGGTCAAAGTAGGGAAAATAAAAGAAACAAAACAAGCTTCCATCATACTTATGCACTAAGTGAAAAATGTAGTTTCAAAAAGAAAAGGAGCAAGTTCTGGAGAACGCAAATCATGAGTAGATGCACACATGAAAGAAAGAATGGCAAAATATGAATTCCATTCATGCAGGCCCAAAACCTCACAAGGTCAATACCAACTTAGGCAATCAACAACATCAAATCAACTACCAAGACATGTAATTGAAGAGTCAAGAATTGCAGACCAAACAGAATGATCTATTAAAACCAACATGTCTAAGTTCATAATATGTAGCAATCATAGAAAGAGAGACTGTATTTATTTCAAAAAGCAAAATAGGAAAAGGAAAACAAATAAGAGAGAAAGAGGGGGAAGAAAGAAGAATACTCCCCAAGGGTTTATGGAGGGTAAGTGTCATCAATGAGGAGAATCTCTGCTTCCTCAAGCTGCTATTGATATTCCTCATGAAATTGTTTGAGGCGATGCCCATTTACCTTAAAGGTTCTTCCTGTGGGTGGATCACAGAGCTCAATAGCACCAAATGGAAAAATGTTAGTGATTACAAAAGGGTCATCCCATCTAAATCGAAGCTTACCTGGCATAAACTTCAAACGAGAGTTAAACAGAAGAACTTTTTGGCCCACAGAAAATTCCTTCCTCAGGATATGCTTATCATGGAATGTCTTAGTCTTTTCCTTGTATAGTCGTGAACTCTCATAGGCATCCAATCACAGCTCATCTAACTCTTGCAACTGTAGCTTCCTCTCCATCCCAGACTTAGCCAAATCCATGTTACACTGCTTAATAGCCCAATAGGCTTGATGCTCCAACACAACCGGAAGATGACATGCCTTACTAAAGACAAGCCGACAAGGAGACATCCCAATTGGAGTCTTGTAGGCGGTGCGATATGCCCACAGAGCATCATCTAGTCGCTTAGTCCAATCTTTCCGGGTAGAGTTAACAGCCTTCTGAAGGATTTGCTTAATTTCTCTATTCGAGACTTCAGCTTGACCACTGGTCTGAGGATGGTATGCTGTGGAGACCTTGTGTAGCACTCCATACTTGCGTAACAAGGCACCCATGCTTCGGTTACAAAAATGGGAACCCTGGTCACTGATAATGGCTCTAGGAATACCAAACCTGTAGAAAATGTTAGACTTAACAATATCCACCACCACAGAAGAATCATTAGTCCGGGTGGCTTTCGCCTCAACCCATTTCGAGACATAATCAACAGCCAGCAGTATGTAATTATAACCATATGAAGCAGGAAATAGACCTATAAAATCAATACCTCAAACATCAAAGATCTCACAAAACAATATAGGGTTCTGAGGCATCTCGTGCATACGGGAAATACTCCTTGCTCTCTGACAGTTTTCACATGACTTACAAAACAGATGGGAATCATGAAACAAGGAAGGCCAAAATAATCCACTGTCTAACACTTTCCTAGCAGTTCTTTGGGGTCTAAAGTGACCACCACAGGCAGAAGCATGAGCAAAATGCAAAATAGAGTGAAACTCATGATCAGGCACACATCTCCTAACTACTTAGTCACTACAAAATTTCCACAGATAAGGGTCATCCCAAACATAATATTTAGATTCACTCTTTAATTTAAGGGTTTGGGCCTTAGTGGAATCGACAGACAAAACACCAGCTACCAAGTAGTTAACTAGATCAGCATGCCATGAAAGCTTACCTTGCAATTGTAGAAGCTGCTCATCAGGGAAATCATCCTGAATAGAAGAGGGGTGAGAGGGGGAATGGGTGATGCGACTTACGTGGTCAGCCACCCAATTTTGTGCTCCACTTTTATCTCGAATCTCCACATCGAACTCTTGGAGCAACAACATCCATCGGATGAGTCGTGGCTTCGCATCTGCCTTTTTCAAAAGAAACTTCAAAGCAGCATGGTCAGAGAAAATAATTACTCTACTAGCTAGCAGATATGACCTAAACTTATCAAAGGCAAACACAATAGCCAACAACTCCCTTTCAGTAGTGGTGTAATTAGACTAGGCAGGATCCAAAGTCTTAGAGGCATATGCAATCACATGAGATGCTCTGTCAACCCGTTGTGCCAAGATAGCACCAACCGCATAGTTGGAAGCATCACACATCAACTTAAATGGAAGGCATCAATTAGGGGGTTGGATCACTGGAGCTGTAGTTAGGCAACGCTTCAAGTGATTGAAGGCCACCTTGCACTCATCATCAAATATAAAGTCAGTGTCCTTATGCAGCAGGTTGGACAAGGGTCGGGCAATCTTGCTGAAATCCCGAACGAAACGCCGATAGAAACCTGCATGACCAAGGAAAGGTCGAACTTCCCGCACAAATGCGGGGTAAGGCAAAACAGTAATTACATCTATCTTAGCAGGGTCTACCTCAATCCCTTTCCTAAACACTATGTGTCCCAAGACTATACCCGACTCAACCATAAAGTGAGACTTCTCATAATTTAGCACAAGATTAGACTCAATGCACCTATGCAAAACTCTAGACAAATTATCTAAGCATGCATCAAAATCAGACCCATATACAGTGAAATCTGTTGGAATTGCCCCTAGGGCATAATTTCCAACAGACTCCCACTTGCACTAGGTGCAATCATTGATCACTCTAATTCCCATTGCCCTAACATGACGCTCATGTGCCGCTTGTGCAAGCGGCTTAGTGAGAGGATCTGCTACATTGTCTTCTCCTGGTACTTTGCATATGTTTGTATCACCTCTTTCATTGATTTCTCTGATGAGATGAAATCGCCTGAGTATGTGCTTGGTCCTTTGATGTGACCTAGGCTCCTTTGTCTGTGCAATGACACCGTTATTGTCACAGAACAAGTCTATTGGATCTGAGATGGTAGGAACCACCCCTAGTTCAGTGATGAACTTTCTGATCCAAACGGCTTCCTTAGCTGCATCCGATGCTGCTATATACTCAGCTTCCATTGCAGAATCAGCTACAGTGCTCTGCTTAGAGCTCTTCCAACTCACCGCACCACCATTCAACAGGAATATATATCCTGATTGTGATCTTGAATCATCTTGGTCAGTTTGGAAACTCGCATCTGTGTAACCAGTCACATAGAGCTCATCCTCCAAGCCACCATATACCAAGAATAAGTCCTTAGTCCTTCTTAAGTACTTAAGGATATTCTTGACAGCAGTCCAATGACCCTCACTGGGATCATGTTGATATCTGCTGGTCATACTCAAGGCAAATGACACATCCGGTCGAGTACATAGCATGGCATACATGATAGATCCAATGGCAGAGGCATATGGAATCTTACTCATGCGGTCTCTTTGATCTTGTGTACTAGGACACAGATCCTTACTGAGATGAATGCCATGAGACATGGGCATGTTATCCCTTTTAGAATCCTGCATACTGAACCTTTTCATTATCTTGTCTATGTATGTGCTCTGACTTAGGCCTAACAGCCTCTTGGATCTATCTCTAAAGATCCTTATCCCAAGGATATAAGTGGCTTCGCCTAAATCTTTCATTGAGAAAAACTTTCCTAACCAAGATTTGACATTCTGCAAGGTAGGAATGTCATTCCCAATGAGTAGGATGTCATCAACATAAAACACTAGAAATACAACTGTGCTCCCACTAACCTTCTTGTAAACACAAGGTTCATCCATGTTTTGAATGAAGCCAAACTCTTTGACTACTTCATCAAAATGATGATTCCAGCTCCGAGATGTCCGCTTCAATCCATAAATGGATCTTTGAATCTTACATACTTTACCAGTATCCTCTGGATGCACAAAACCCTCAGGTTGTGTCATGTACACATCCTCAAGAAGCTTTCCGTTAAGGAAGGCCGTTTTGACGTCCATCTGCCATATCTCATAGTCATAATATGATGCAATGGCAAGAAGGATTCTGATTGACTTGGCCATTGCAACTGGGGAAAAGGTCTCATCATAGTCCACACCATGAGTTTGAGTGAATCCTTTTGCAACCAGCCATGCCTTGAAAACATTTACTTTGCCATCCATGTCAATTTTCTCTTTGAAAACCCATTTGCACCCAACGGTTTTTACACCCTCAGGTGGATCGACTAAGGTCCATACCTTATTGTCATACATGGATTGCATTTCAGACTTCATGGCATCAAGCCATTTTTCGGAGTTAGGTCCCACTACGTCATCTCGATAGGTTGTTAGCTCATTCTGCTCAATGAGTAAAACATCACGACTTCCAGTAATCAGAAATCCATATCTCTGAGGCTGTAGCCGTGATCTATCGGACCTTCGTGGGCCTTGTGTTACTTGAGTAGGCTCAACAACTTGTTGTGAGTCTTCTCTAGTTTCCATCTGTGGTTCTAAATTGTCCTGTGACTCTCGAACTTCTTCGAGGTTCACCTTACTCCCACGGGTTCTTTTAGATATAAACTCTTTTTCCAGAAAGATACCATTTCGAATGACAAACACTTTGTGATCGGTGGGATTGTAGACGTAGTATCCTTTAGTTTCCTTAGGATACCCCACAAAAAGGCATTTTGAGGATCTATATGATAATTTATCAGAGGCCTGTTGTTTAACATAAACCTCACATCCCCAAATTTTAAGAAATGACAAACTGGGTTTCTTCCCAGTCCATATCTCATATGGTGTCTTTTCAACTGCCTTTGACGGAACACGATTTAGTGTGAATGCAGCTGTTTCCAAGGCATGGCCCCAAAAGGAAGGTGGAAGGTCTGTTTGACTCATTATAGATCGAACCATATCTAGTAGAGTTTGATTCCTCCGTTCAGAAACACCATTCCATTGAGGTGTTCCTGGAGGAGTAAGTTGTGAGATGATCCCACAACTCCTAAGATGGTCAATGAACTCTTGGCTCAAATATTCACCACCTCGATCAGATCAAAGTGCCTTAATTGTTTGCCCAAGTTGGTTTTGTACTTCATTCTGGAATATTTTGAACATTTTAAAAGATTCAGACTTATGTTTCATTAGATAGATATAGCCATATCTACTAAAATCGTCTATGAATGTAATGAAGTACAAATGACCTCCTCTGGCAAATGTATTCATTAGTCCACAGACATCAGTATGTATGAGGCCCAATAAATTGGTGGCCCTCTCGCTGTGTCCAGTAAAAGGAGCCTTTGTCATCTTTCCCAATAAACAAGACTCACATGTATCAAATGATTCAAAATCAAATGAATTCAAAAATCCATCTTGATGGAGTTTCGAAATGCATTTCTCATTTATATGCCCTAAACGACAATGCCATAGGTAGGTTGGATTCAAATCATTTGACTTGAACCTTTTAGTAGTTATGTCATAGATTGGTCCATTATTAGGATGTTCTAAATTTAATACATAATGATCGGCATGCAAATCTCCATGAGCATAAAAAAACATCATTATGATAAATTGAACATTTACGGTTCCTAGTAATGGAAGTAAAACCTTCCTTATCCAAATAAGAAAGTGAAATAATGTTACTATTTAAAGCAGGAACATAAAAGCATTTGTTCAAAAATAACAAAAGCCCATGGGGCAGAACTAATTCATAAGTGCCTACGGCTAAAGCAGCAACTCTTGCTCGGTTTCCAACGCGTAGGTCAACTTCGCCCTTCTTCAGTCTTCTACTTTCCTAGAGACCCTGCACATTCGTACAAATGTGAGATCCATATGCAGTATCTAATACCCATGTAGAGGAAGCAGAAAAATGAACATCTATGACAAAGATACCTGAAGCGATAGTCTCGCTATTCTTCTTGTTCTTTTTCAGACCTTCTAGATAGAGCTTGCAATTCCTCTTCCAATGACCCGGTTCGTTGCAGAAATAGCAGACCCCATCCTTTGGAGGCTTTGCCTTCTTGGCTGCAGGCTTAGATTCGGTCTTGTTTGACTCATTGGTCTTACCAGCTGAGCCTTTACCCCATCTCTTGACCTTGCCTTTCATTTTCATACCCTTTCCTTTCTGAATCATCAAAATAGTGCTAGGCTTTTTCTTAATGCTCTGCTCAGTTGCTTTAAGCATCCCATGCAGTTCAGAAATTGATTTCTCCATGTTGTTCATGTTATAGTTCATGACAAACTGGTCATAACTATTCGGGAGTGAGTTTAAGATCATATCTGTGGCTAACTCCAGACTCATGGGAAATCCCAACCTCTCAAGGTGATCAATGTAGCCTTTCATCTTCAAAACATGAGGGCTAACTGACGCACCTTCAGCCATCTTGCATGAATTTAAGGCCTTCATGGTTTCATAACTTTCTTGCCTTGCTTGTTGCTGGAACATTTCCTTGAGATAGCAATCATCTCAAAAGCCTCCACATGTTCCAGATCTCTTTGAAGCTCTGGAACCATGGTGCCAAGCATCAAACATCCTACATCCAAAGAGTCATTTGTATGCTTCGTGTAAGCATCTTTCTGAGCTCTTGGAGCATTGGCTGCAGGCTCCTCAGGAATGGGTTGATCAAGGACATAAGCCTTCTTTTCCTGCTTGAGAACAATTCTCAAGTTTCTAAACCAGTCAAGAAAGTTTGTCCCATTCAGTTTTTCCTTCTCAAGGAGTGATCGCATTGATGTTGTTGCGGTGTTAGTGGTCGACATGATTCTACAATTTAAAAGATATGCAAAGTAAGTTAATAATCTCCCACTGTATTAACAACCCTCATTATAATTAGTGAGCTAAGATCCATATTTCGCTTAAATTTAAGTCCGCTTTGGCAGGACGCTTAAAATAAGTTATTTAGGTAGGCAACTGCTTTGCCAATTACATCATATGTAGCTCTTAGATCTTTATGGGATTCGATCATCATATGATCTGGCATGTTTAATCCCATCCAATGCCTTGAGATCCAAAACCGTTTTGATGATCTCAATTAAGTCAAGACAATAATGAATGTTGAGTATCACCTTTACTCTCTCTTTCCTCACCAAGATTACTCAGATGCATCCACTTTGGTGGAACATACAAATGGGTGATCGAGGTTTTGGCTAGTATTCATTAATTGACGGCATTGTGACTTAAGATTTTATTTAGAGGGTATTATTGGATTTGTGAACTAAATCTCCTATTATTCCTACCTATATGAATGCAATCAATTATTGTATATCATATAGAGTTTAACTTAATCATGCAGTGATCATATCAAAACATAATTAAAACTCGTGAACAACATGGCTCATCTAACCTATAGTCCCCTCAAGCCAATGAGAGGACTTCTCTAAATAATATAAAAGAAAGTACATAGATAGAAACCTCATTTCACATACGAAGGGAGTGAGATGAGAAGAGAATGTACATCAAGATCATTTAGAGAGAGGCATGGCACGCAGGCCATATACAAAACTTTCAACCCTAGAGCCATCTTGTTCACCATACCCAAACAACACTTTGAAAGGTAAATTACAAACATATTTTAATTCATACATTTATGAAATAAAATATTACTCATGATAAAATTCTTTAACTTATATCACTTTGATTTGATTACTCGCACTACGACAATCAGCCGGTCCCTACGGCGGTCCCTAAAAGCGTCGTCCGAAAATTTCTTTCATCCGAAAATTTCTTTCATAAAATCAAATTTTAACCCCTAAAAGCGTCATAAAAACCTCCATGCAATCCTCTAGAAACTTAGAGAAAATGCTTACCATACAACGCTGAAAGGTGCTAGGTGCGTTGCAGAGGCCAAAAGGCATCCTTCGGTAGGCATATGTGCCAAAGGGGCATGTGAAGGTCGTCTTCTCCTGATCCTCAGAAGCAATATGGATATGGAAGTATCCGGAGTAGCCATCCAGGAAGCAGTAATGAGACTTACCAGCCAACCGCTCTAACATCTGATCAATGAAAGGTAGATGGTAATGATCCTTGCGAGTGGCTTAGTTGAGTCTCCTATAGTCGATGTAAACTCTCCAACTATTCTGAACTTGAGTAGGAATGAGCTCATTCTTCTGATTGGCTACCACAGTGACTCCGAATTTCTTAGGAACCACCTGGACCGGGCTAACCCACTGGCTATCAGATATGGGATAGATGATACCAGCTTGCAGAAGCTTAGCGACCTCCTTCTTCACCACATCAAGGATAAGAGGATTAAGGCGTCTCTGGGGTTGCCTCACCGGCTTAGAATCCTCTTCCAACAGAATTCGATGCATACATATGGAAGGGCTGATGCCAACAATGTCAATTAATGTCCACCCAATGGCTTTCTTGTTGGCCCTCAATAAGCTTAGCAACTTCTCTTCTTAGTCAGGAAGAAGATTGTTGGCCACAATGACTGTCAACTGTTCATCCACCTCCAGAAATGCATACTTCAAGTGATCTGGAAGGGATTTCAACTCAAGTTTAGGTGGTTGCTCAGTGGAGGGTAGAAGCTTGGGTGGTTGTTGCAACAAGTCTGCTGTCATCACATTAGAAATACCTGAAACCACATTCAAAAAAGCAGAAGAACTGTGTCTATACAGCTCAATGTTAACATCAGAATTTAGCTCATCAAAATCAGAGTTAAGCTCATCACAATTAGAATCAGGATGCACATTAGGATCAGGATGAAGCTCAAACTCAGAATCAACATCAGAATCCACATGTAATGTAGAACTAGCAAGCAAGTCAGAATCATCAAATAATGCAGCATTAACCAAGTTAGTGCAAACAGGGCACCATTCATTATCAACACATGCACAAATGGCAGAATCACTCTCGGATGAAAAATCGGGATAATCAGAACACCAATCAGCAAGAACATCATCCACAACATCATCAATAACATCAATGCAGAAAATAGAATGCTCTTCCCTAGGATGTTTCATGGCATCAAAGATATTGAAATTCAGAAAACATAATCAGACAGGCCCATAGTTTCTTCTAATAGTTGTTTCATATGCCACTGGGTAATGCTTTCCTTGCGACTAAAATTTTATGTGATCTTTATCCAAAAAAAAAAAATTTCTGTGATGGTGGTAATTTATTTGAATGTATTAGCTATCATTATGTTTATGCATTTTTCATCTTTCTAGTGCTTCTGATACTATTCGTAGTTCGGCTAATTTCAGTGTTGCTTGTTTCCCAGCTGTTAATTAGAAGTTTATGTCATCTAATGATTTCCAATATGACAGAATCAACATGCGACTTGTATCTCGTTCTCGAGTTTTTATATTTTTATCAGCAACATTACTGTTATTATTGGTCGCACCACTGCCCCATGCTTTATGGGGGAAGAAAAGTAATATCAAGGAAGCTGTTTTTATTTCCCCCAAGATTGAATTAGGACCAGGATCAGTTCAAAACAAATATTACTATGATATAGATATTCCAAGAGGCCATGTTGCCATCAAGAGTTTTGATGGTGAAGTAATTGATGAACAAGGCAATTCTGTGTTGTTTCTAATGTATTGAATAGGTAGAGATTGAATATACAATAAACATAATAGGATAACAAGAATCTATTTTATTAAAATATAACATACAGAGAGCATACAACAAGTCTGTATAATAAAGAAAAGCTTAAAACGAACTCATAAGACTACCGATATGGAATGGAAAAATGCAGAAATTCGGGCCCAACTTTCGTTGTGTCCTTAAGACAATTTTGCTCCCTCAATACGGATGCTGAAGGTTTTCTGAGCAATTGCCTCCCAGGATAGAGCAGATTATTCGCTCCAGAAAGATGGCTCTTTCTGTCTGAAGCCCAAGCGAATCCAATGAGTCTGCTTTCAGAACGCACAGAATGTATATGCAGAATGCAGAGAGAGAGTATGTAGAAAAAAATGTAATCTAACTTGTGACTAGGGCGCCCTATTTATAGACTTTGGAAAAACACGATCAGATGGACATGTCTGCTGCTGCGAACTGGTACGTTGTACAAACAGACGCACCAGAACGGAACGAATAGAGGCGACCCACGTCTGTTCACAGTGAACTGGTGCGTCTCACGAACAGATGCACCAGAAAAGAGCGAATAGAGGCGACCCGTGTCCATTCACGGCGAACTGGTGCGTCTCACGAACAGACGCACCAGAACGGAGCGACCGAATGGATCGCAATACGCAGCCACTGGTTGGAAAAGTCGGAGAGGTACAACGGGATTTTTTAACGTTCGGAAATTCAAAAAAAAATTATTTAATAAAAAATTATTTTTTAATCCAAAAAATAATTTAATAAAAAATTAAATTTTTATTTCACACGTGCGGACCGGACCAGACCGAGCGGGCGGCACGCGCGCGTGTGTGGTAGACCAAGGGTCACCTAAGTCCTCACCCTTCTACAAAAGTGGATTGGCCCAAGGGCCCAATTAGTAGGAGCCAAGTTGGAGATTATATACCCTCCAACTTCTCTCCAACTAAGCAATGTGGGACTATTCTCTCACACACACATTCCTTCTTACTTTTCCTCTTCTTTTCCATCCTTCTTCTTATTCATAACCAATGGGATTTTATCCTAAAATTCGAACAATCTCCCACATGGTTAAGAAGTTGGTCCATCATGATCAAATGCAAATGATCATGTATGCAAAGTGCGGTTCCTCTACGAGAAACAACTGCATCGAGAAAGGTAGGGGTCGCTTTTGAACCTTCTCTAGTAAAAACCTATCGGATATACTGGTCAATCAGTGGACGCACTGTCTTGAACTGTCGACCTTATAGTGTATACCAAGACAATAGGAGTTACACAGTTGCTCCTCTAGCATTGTTGGTTCTCATGTTGTGTCCATTTTGGCCCTGAACACCGCCTGGTTCTGTGAGTGTTTTAGAGAATAGGCCGTTTTAAATTCTTATAGAAGCGGCCCGCACTTCACACTCACATAGGTGATTCCTTATGATGTAAGTCATCATACATCATCTGAACACATCAGATTAAGAAACCATTAAAAGCTTAGAAGCTTACCCTTTATATATATGCACTGTTTGTCTAGGAATGAGTATGAGTTTAAAACTCCACAATGTTAACAGTCGATCATCACTTAGTTGTCTCTTTGAACCTAGTTCGTGGGATCTCCACTCTCCTAGATAGAGTTACCACAATGATCAACAATGGATCGGCCTTAAACCCATTCCTTTGGACAATTTCCTAACTATCTTTCTAGGAATCCCTTTAGTCAATGGATCCGCTATATTCTCTTTTGATTTCACATAATCAATTGAGATGATTCCATTCGAAAGTAGTTGTCTAACGGTATCATGTCTACGACGTATATGTCTAGACTTGCCATTGTACATGACATTCTTGGCTCTACCAATAGCTTCTTGACTATCACACTGCTGGTACCGGCTTTGGCCAACTAGGAATGTCTTCAAGAAAGTTACGAACCCACTCGGCTTCCTTACCAGTTTTATCTAATGCAATGAATTCTGCTTCCATAGTTGATCTTGCAATGCAAGTCTGTTTAGATGACTTCCAAGACACAGCACCCCCACCAAGGGTGAATACATATCCACTTGTGGATCTTGTGTCATTAGAGCTGGAGATCCAATTTGCATCACAATACCCTTCTAGTACTGCAGGGTACTTCTCATAATGCAAAGCAAAGTTTTGAGTTTGCTTTAAGTAACCCAAAACTCTTATCATAGCTTTCCAATGAAACTCATTTGGATTACTTGTGAAGCGACTCAACATGCTTACTGCATAGGCAATATCAGGTCTAGTGCAGTTCATAACATACATTAGACTGCATAGCACCTGAGCATATTCCTTTTGTTTAACAGCTTTGCCAGTATATTTTAACATTCGAAGACTAGTTTCTATAGGGGTCGACACAGGAGCTATGTTTAAACTCTTGACTTTCTCAAGAATTTTAGAAATATAGTGTGTTTGTGATAAAGCTAACCCTCCAGATGTTCTATGGATTTTAATTCCTAAAATAACATCTGCTAGACCCATATCTTTCATGTCGAACTTACTGGTAAGCAATCGCTTGGTAGCTTTAATCATTTGATTATTACTACCCGTTATCAACATGTCATCTACATAAAGACATACTACGGCAAACCCATTTTCAGTATTTCGAATGTATACACACTTGTCACATTCATTAATGCTAAAACCATTTGATAACATAACTTCATCAAATTTCACATGCCATTGTTTTGGGGCTTGTTTAAGTCCATAAAGGGACTTTATTAAACGACAAACTTTCCATTCTTATCCTGAGACAACAAAACCCTCAGGCTGTTCTAGATAAATTTATTCCTCTAATTCACCATTCAAGAAGGCTGTCTTTACATCAATTTGGTGTAACTCCAACCCATTCAGTACTGCTAATGTGATCAACATTCGAATGGATGTAATTCTTGTAACAGGTGAATAAGTATCAAAGTAGTCTAGGCCTTCACGTTGTCTGTAGCCTTTTACTACTAGCCTAGCTTTGTACTTATCAATAGTGCCATCTGCTTTCATCTTCTTTTTGAAGATCCACTTAGTTCCTAGAGGCTTATTACTAGGAGGAAGGTCAACCAATTCCCAAGTGTGGTTTGACATAATGGATTCAATTTCACTATTGATAGACTCTTCCCAAAATGGCGCTTCAGGGGAACCCATAGCCTCTCCAAATGTTCGAGGCTCATTTTCTAATAGATAAGTCATAAAATCAGGACCAAAGGATGTTGAAGTCCTTTGCCTAGCGCTACGTCTAGGTTCCTCCTGTTCAAGGTTATCATTAGTTATTGTATCCGAAGATATCACAATGTTGTTATTATCATTGTTTTTATTATACGGAAATACGTTTTCCAAGAACGTAGCATTCCTTGACTCAATAACCGTATTTACATGGATATCTGATACATCAGACTTATAAACTAGAAACCGATATGCGCTACTATTATGTGCATAACCAAAAAACACACAATCTATTGTCTTGGGTCCAATTCTTAATCTTTTAGGTTTAGGAATTTCAACCTTCGCCAAGCACCCCCACACTTTCAAATATTTCACGGAAGGTTTCTTTCCTTTCCATATTTTATATGGTATGATTTTTATCATTTTATGAGGCACTCTGTTAATTAGAAAGTTAGCCGTTAGAATGGCTTCCCCCCACAAATTTTGTGGTAAACCGGACTCGATTAATAATGCATTCATCATTTCTTTCAAAGTCTGATTTTTCCTCTCTGCAATCACATTTGACTGCAGATCATAAGGAGCAGTTATCTCGTGTATAATACCAGATTCTATACAAAATTCTTCGAAGGGGCCATCATATTCTCCCCCACGATCACTCCATACTATTTTAATTTTTTTGTTAAGTTGATTTTTAACTTCAATTTTATATTGTTTAAAAGCAATAATAGTCTCATCTTTACTATTAAGCAAATACACATAACAATATCTACTGTAGTCATCAATAAATGTAATAAAATATTTCTTATTACCCCTAGATGGTACAGATTTCATATCACATATATCAGTATGTATTAAATCTAACAACTCAGTTGATCTTTCAACAGAAGAAAAAGGTAACTTTGAAAATTTTGATTCAATGCATACTTGACATTTATTTTTATTTGAACAATCAACTTTAGACAATAATTCTAAATGAATTAAATTTTTAATTGATTTATAATTAACATGTCCTAATCTTTGATGCCATAAATTAGAGGACTCAAGCATATAGGTAGAAGCAATATTATTATTAATAGCACTGTTATTGGTGACAGTCATTACATTAACTTTGAAAAGGCCCTCACTAAGGTAACCTTTTCCAACATACATATCATTCCTAGAAAGTATTGTCAGTTATGATTAGTTTTGATGATGTCTTATATATAGATGTCATTATCTAGAGCAAAAAGTTTGCATACCACATCTATCTTCTACTTTGACTAAATCTTATATTTATTGTAGATATGTGAAGTTTAATACAATGAAGAATAATCAAGAATGAAGATTGAAGAAAGAAAAACTTGTTAAATATTATAAGAATATCAATATTCAAGTCTCTATGATTAAACAGAAGTTGGAACGGCTCAATTTGGAGTTAAAATAAGCAAATTCAAGCTTCCCGATGAACAGGAGTTGCTACAGTTCAATTTCTCCTTCCTGCGCATAAATTTCAGTCATTCTCGAGAATGACATTGCAATTCTTGAGAATTATATTGCAATTCTCGAGAATGGCATTGTAATTCTCGAGAATTGTCATGTTTTTCAGCTACTCTGTTCAGCTCTGTTTTGGTGGAGTCTCTTTTACGTATACAATAAAGGGGAAGTTGGTAAAAAAAAAAATAATCCTGTCTAAAAATTTTTTGGGTCAAAAGGACCTGAATTCAAATACTCGTACTTTCAGTGAATTAAATTTCTCAAGATTCGTGTATTTTCTATACATAAACATATCAAGTCCGTATGGCTAATAAAATTTTTAAATAGGGATAGTTCACCAATTTTTCCTATACAAATATGGAGTCTTGGACAACCCGAACAAGAGTTGTCTTGGTGACAACTTCCACTGTACGCTCATCTTTAAAGAATAAATGAGTAAGTATGGTTCTAAATTGTGTATTTTTGCCCTTCTCCTCTTGGCCTCTTGGACAACCCGAACAAGAGTTGTCTTGGTGCCAACATTGTTGGGTTAATGTGTTTTTTAGTCACTTAAGCCCAATAAGGCTTAAATGAGACTACAGCCCAAGAACTCTATGGCTCATGTGGTTTAGGGTTAGGTCTTGGATGTAGTAACATATAAACCTACTTTCACCTGCTTGTAAATGAGACGCAACAATAAGGAGGCTTTCATCAGAAATAAACCCTAGAGGCAGATGTTCATCATCTGAACGGTTGCCCACACAACCATCCTATCCCCCTCGAGAGATAGTCTGGAAGATCGATCATAGAGCGGACTACGACTGTTCGTGGATAGGCCTTCAGATCACTGCATCTTTCCAGGTAATCAAAACGATGAAGGTTTTAACTTTTCTTATATCGCGTGATACGATACGCTTCCGCGTTTCTGATGAGATTCCTACAACTCATTGTCCAAACGTTAGTGCATGCTCTCCGTTTTCGCATTACTCTAAGCTGTAGCACCTTAAAATCTGTCAATTTTTCTAAAACTAAGTGTCACTGACACACTTTGAAGTATAGAATTTGAGGTGTTACAGCAAGACCCATCCAACATCACAAGTAGCCAACCTTGACTCATCGAAATGTACAATTAGTTCACATCACATTTTTTATGGTACAGATCAGTGATCAAGTGGATAAATGATTTTTTAGAGAGACCCAAATTCATTTAAATGATTATAGTATTTGTGAAGCAGCCAATATGGAATTGAGTTATATGCATAAGAAGAAATATTTTCTTGAAATAAAAAGGCATAAATGAGACAGGACACTAGCGGTTACTCGTTAACAATTAGGTGCCCAAAATCTCAGTTTTTACATCTGTGGCATGTGACCATTTTTTTTTTTGAACACTTCATGTGACCATTCATTCCTTCTTTCCGTTATTTGTTTTCACTGTTCTTGCAGACTAATTGTTCTAATTAATTTTTATTAACTCTGATTAGTTAGTTGAAAGCGACTTAGGCATTAAAACACAGTTGGATTTCTCTCATCATCATTTTCTTATTATCCCTCATAATCTCTAAATCGCATCAGTCCAATCAATATAATACTACTTTAACTTTTCTTTCACTTTCCCAATCAAGGGTTCAGATAAAGTCAATTGAAAAAAAATTAGAAATAAGATAAGGAGAAAATTTCCTTCCATTAAAACACCTCCTAATGTATCGGTCTAAATTGTAATTTGGGCTTTTCTTCTTTTACCAAAAAATAAAAAATAAAATTTGCAACTTGTATATACGATCGGAGGAAGTATATCTCTTGCATTGTTACATCTTCGTAAACGAACATGGTCGAGCACGATTCCTTAAAGTAAAGAAAATAAATTCATTTTTAAGCCTCATGCCAAAAAAAAAAGTTTCCCCAAGTTTCAAATTAAATCCCAACTACCCATACGTCCAAATTAGAGGAAGTTGATTCTAATGTCATAACTAAAATCTTTGTAAAACCACATCCAAACTATCCGACACTAAATATAGAATTTAAATATATTTAAATTGTACTCTATCAATTCTTTAATATAAAAGATAGTTACTTAATTTAATTAGATTAAATAAGTTAATATGATATTTATTTTCTAAGACATCTTAGTCTTCTTCTTTAATCTTATCTTCCTTTCCTTCTTTACTATTTTTGAGCTAAAAGACATCTCGATCAATAGGTCTAAATTAGAAAACGATCATTAAAAATTAAAAATATATATTATTTTGAGGAGATCACCAACTTTCTAAATATATTTTATAATAAGGATTGAAATGAGTAACTCAAAACATCCTAATTAAGTATCTAGGGAAATAATTACTTCAGAAATCAAAATAAAGAAAAAGCAACAAGCCATGATAAATTTAAGAGTAAAATATTCTAAACCATGTTTCTGTTTTACCTTAATTATATTGACATCCTTTGTTTTGGAAATATACATTTTTGGCTAAAACAAACATTATTTTTAACTAATTAGCTATTTGATCAATTTTCTGAAAAATATTACTCGTTTTTCTCATCATTATTTTCACTGCCATTTTGTCCAATCATCCCATCTTCATCTACATCTTCCTCATTTACGTTTTCTTCTTCATTTTTGTACGAAGGGATTTCAAAACCTCATCCCAATCCAATTTAAGCTCTATGATTTATATGTTTGGCTCAGAAAGCAAGGTAAAAATGACTAAATTGACTCTATGACTGTGGTTTAGCTAATCCCATATGTTTTCTTTTATGTACTGTTGTGGGTTTTTTTAGACCACATGTTAATTTAAAGCAGTTAATCACCATTTCTATTAAAAAGATGGTGGTAGATTAACGGAAAGGGATTCATGGTTGGAAAAAAAAGGTTGAGGGAGTAAAATCTCACCTAAAGTTTGTGAGAGTTTTGTACAATTTAGCCTTATTAGTTTGAATTTTGAAAAAAAAAATTGGATGTTACTACCTCCGGTCCTAATTATAAGAGCTAGTTGACATTCTTTGGAGAAATTAAGGAAGCTAAATAAATTGCTTAATCATTTCATATGTTGTATATCCTTGGATTATATATTATTTTATTAGTTAAATTAATTAGTTTGAAGAAAAAATTAAAAATAAAAATACTCTAAAGTAATTTAGTTAGCTTCCTTAATCTCTCCAAAAAAGTCAACTAGCTCTTATAATTAGGACCGGAGGGAGTATGTTTTATAATCCACCATAATATAATTAATTTTAATAAAGATTAATAAGGTGAATAATTCAAACTTAAGGTATGGAAAAAACCATACAAAATTTTTATTGGTGCTCTGAAAACTAATTTAAACCATACAACTCAATTGACTGTAAAGTGTGAACTTCTATATAAAACCCAGTAAAATTATGGAGAGGTGATAAGTAGATATTTTATAATTAAATAAGTATAGATTCTGAGAAATATTTGATTAAATTTATTAATATCATACTTATTTAATTATCTTTTATATACTTATCTATCTTTTAATTAAATATAGGATAAAAGAATATTATAATAGAAAATCTATTGATATCCTATTTTTATTGGACAAGAGATATTATATGATGTAAGAGAGAAGAAAAGATAGGCAATAAGCATCATTATTGGGCAACAAATTAAATCGAAAAGGATATAATATAATAAATTATTATATTATATGATAGAAGATATAAAAGAAATTAAAGGATGTACTTACCTGTTGGTGTGAAAAGAAAAAAAAGAAGTAATTGGAATAATCGAGGGGGACCCATGAAGAAATATTTTGGCAAAACATTGAATTGAAAGAATATAATGTAATATCTTATTATATCATATAAAATGGAATCAGATAGAGATTGACAGAGAGCTCATGGAGAAAACCTATTAATTAGAATCAAAGAACGATCACATAAAGGAGGAGCAGCGTGATTCAAAAAGAGAGGGAACCACGCACCAAAAGAAGAGGGACGCACATCAGCAGAGATCAGGAACGCAGGCCGAGAACAGGAAGGAAGGAGAGCAGCATCATTTTGGTGATCTTTATCATCTCCATGGGAGGACGGAAAGACTGTGGAGATGACGGAGAAGCTCTCTTTCCTAACTCTTTCTATTATTTAAACCTGAAGTGTTATCTTTTTATTATGAATTTGATTTTAGCCATGTGTGGGTAAACTCTTCTTGCAATCTAGAGTAGCTATGAACTTCTTTTTGCAATCTAGAGTAGCTATGAACTTATTTGTGGATTAGATTTTATTTTCATTGTTCAATTAAAATTAATATTAATTTTGGTTGCTTAATTTTGTTTAAAATTTATCTATTTAGTGATTGGCCATCATTGAATATGAATTAGAGAATTAGGATTTACCTTGACGAAGGGAATTTTAATTAGGCTCTCAGATTAAGTAATATGGGATTAAACAACGGTTTAATTTGCGGTTAGGATAGACATATACCTAATGGCCCCATATAATTGTTAAAGAGTGTTCCCAAGTTATATTGCCTTTTCTGAGTAATTACGTTAGACATAACAAATTATCCTTAAGAGAGGGTTATAAGTGAACCGACAGGCACTTATAGCTATTTATACTCGAGATTAACAAAATTGATATTAAGATTAATTAAATTAATGAAAACAATGTGTATAAAGCTAATAAGGGATTGGTGACTCTAGGTTGCGCATTGATTAGTGTGGTAGTTTTTATTATTTTAATTCCAGTTTTGATTTCTTTTATTAATTAAATTTAATTTGATTTGCTCAACTTAAACGAAATAGTGAGATTAATGCTTAACTGAAGTTGTGGGTACTAAGTCATCGTGGGAATGATACTCTACTCATCATTTTATTACTTGATACGGCTCGTATACTTGCGGAGTCCATAGGCTATAAATTTTGCCCTATCAAGTTTTTGACGCCGTTGCCGGGGACTTGTGTGCTACAACTGTCTTGGTTGAAATTGATTGAGGATTAGTAGTTTAAGTTTGAGTTCGTAAATATTTTATTTATTTATTTTTTTAGGAATTTTTATTTTTTTAAAATGGATTTCAATTGGCAACCAACTGGTCATAATATTGAGAAGGAGATGAATTCTTCATCTTCTATACAAGATGGATCAATTGCTATTTTAAATTCTTTGAATGAACGTAGGTAACATAAAAGGAGCAAAAATGATGGTTGTACTCCATATGTTGATTCTTCTCAATATGCTTGCATGTCTTGTGTTTATTGTGGAGGGAATCATTTATTTGAGCATTGTCCATATAGTACAACTAGTCATTTTGTGAGAGATGATTTTACTAGGAACCAAACCTATTTTGATAACTCATTTTATCCTAGTGAAGGTTTTGAGCAACAAAATTTTAGGAATCCACATGTCTATTGTTCTTATGAAAATACCCCTCCTTGTTACTCTAATCCATATGTTGAAGAACACACTATGGAGTATAAGGAAAAATCTAATTTAGAAAGATTGTGTGCGGAATATATGAAATCCTTAGAGAGATCTAGTAGAGAGCAAAAGGAGATGGTTACTAGCCTTAAGTCAAGTGTCCGAACTATGGGGGTATATGCGAGTCAAATTCTTTCAACCCTTGAGACTATGGTGCAAAATAATCCCTTAAACATGGGTACCACTTCTTATGCTGATAATGATTATTGTGAGGAAGTTGAAGGTATGCGAATGCATGAGACTATGAATGATGTAGAAAGTGATTGTGAGCTTGAAATTGCTTTAGATGAGAATAGTGGATGTCTAGAAGAGGTTCCGGCTATGGAACCTAAGGATTGTGATTTTAGTGATCAAATTGATGTAGATGTCCCAATTATTGTTGTTCATAACTCTCCTATTGAAGTTTTGACTCTTACTGATGAGAGTCAAGTTGATTTTATTAGATGCTCTAAATTCTTGGAAGTGCCTAAGATTATTTTCAAAGATATGCATGTTGTGCTTTATTTGAATTCAGTGAATGATTGTAATCCGAGATTGTCAATGATTGAGGAAATACAAGTTATTAACTTGAATGATCAATTTTTGTGTTTGAAAAGGAATGAAGACAAGATAATTGAGGTGTTTGACACTTATGATTAGCGGTTTGTTTTGAGTTGTCGGGCTGAAGACTATAAATCAATCGCTTCTTGGGAGGCAACCCAATGATTTTGCTCGCATATTATTATTATTATTATTATTATTATTATATTTCAGTTATATTCAGGTTTGAAGATGATCCCTCCTCTTGTGGCTGCAAAGTCTTGCTAGTGCACTCTTTTATCTCTCAAAATTTGAAACCTCATGGATGTACTAAAGGAAGAACTGCACATTAGAATTAGAAGCCTAATCCAGGGGAGTACTAGTTCCTTTCCCTCTTTATTTATTTTTGCAACATTGAGGACAATGTTTGATTTAAGTGTGGGGGAGGGAAATAATTTCTTTGGTTATGTTTGTCCTTATGCAATCGAAAAGATTTTTTTTATTATTTATTTGAGATTTTTGGACTGTTTAAGATTGACCTTAACTTTGAGCCTTCCCCATCATAGAAAAATCTTATCAAATAAAATTTTTATTTTGAAAAAAGAAAAAAATGTTCTAATTAAGCCTCTAAGGTCTTACATTTTTTTTACAATCTTGAGATTGACCATGAGAATAGAGATTAGTTTGTAATATGATCAACAGATTATTAGTTTATGAATATTTTGCTACATGATTTCTTTAGAAAATTAGATGATGACTTTGCCAGCTAAGTAAAACTGTTGTTTGGGGAAATGACTCAGGCAGTGAAAAAAAAAATCACACACACACATGCACATAACTCCAATGACTTCTCTAGACCTTACTTAGTAATTAACCGGGGGCACTTCATCACCAATGTTGGCACTTGCATCAAACGGTAAAGTTAAAGAGAGTTATGAGTTAGGCTAAAAGCCTTTTGAGGTGTCTGTTGTAGTAACTGAGTAACTAGTGCTGCATCACCCACGTGCAGGGTCGCGTCAAAAGGAGACCTGTAACACCCCTAATTCCTATGTCCATGATGATGTCCATTTATGTCTAAATTCCTTATTAGACTAATTGGTGTGAAGTTATCGGAGTGAAGGCATTAACAGATTAGAGTAAGTCACAACAGAGAGCATGCTTAACGTTTGGACGAATGAGTGACTGATAACATATGCCTAGACATATGCTGGTTAATTAAAATTCCCGAAGGGATATAAGTGTGATACAACTTAAAATCTTTACGATGTATCCAGTTGGCACGTTAGTGGTACAATTATACAGCTATTCAAAAAATTATACATAATACTATCCCAAAATAAAACTCCGGCTGAGTCCTCACGCGTGCTGCTTCTCTGGCTCCCGATCCTGAAGCTAGGGTAAATTCTGAGATTCAATGCCCATTGAATCCCAGGTAACAGTTAACCTCATGCTCAAGTATGAATAATATATGTATGACAGATATTCATTATATTTCAACAATAACCAACACATAAGCACACAGCAGATGTAAAGTTAACACAACAACAATACATAGCACACAACAAATGTAATGTTCACAACGTTTACACTCACCAGTGCCACACCCCCACGTGTCCTTAGCGCTAGGAAAACATACATACGGCATTATCATGACTATAACCCGCACAAAGCTGAATGTATTTAAACTGGTGACCTAAGACCGAGTCTTAGCCACAGTACACGACCCAAGACCTAGTCTTGTCCATGACTTTATGAATTATCTAATCACATATAAGCATACAAGACAACATAAGAGTTAAAGTTACAGTACGCGTCTGTACCTTAACCTGCGTAGCTAGTGGTACTTCACCTTTCGGTACTGATTCTTGACCTTCTCGGATATCCTATAATAGTATCACCACATTATTTCCCTTATAAATAATACCCTAAGAGATGTCATCGCCACTATTGACCTTTCTACCCTTGGTGGAGTTGTTATTCCATCTATCCCCTTTTAAATTATTATTAATTAATAGTAACACTCTTTTTTATTTATTATTAATTAATAACTCCCTTTATTATTTATTCCCTTTTTACTAGTAATAATACTATTTATTCCTCTTTCAATAATAATAATAATAATAATTATTATTATTATTATTATTTATTTTAGTATTATTATTTCTCTACAATTATCTTAAATTCTCAGAGCCTATCCTAACACTTTAAATTACAAGTTTAATAATATCACTACTTCATAAAATATGCTTCATAAAATTGAGTTAAATATTAACACCAATTAAAAAATATGACTTATATATATTAGCAAGTTTTTCCTTCATTTTCATATGCATTAGTTAAGACAAGAATTCCTGACAGTGGACCCGTCCTATCATTAGCAACACATGAGTGTGTATACATATGAATTTATGTATAAAGCTATTTAACTAAGAAAAACCACTTGACAACTTCTCAGTTTTTGTACAGTTGAAACATTCATATCTTAAAAGCTTGTTAATTAAGCTATTTAGCTAGAGACATTTTTATATACATATGTACAGTGGACCATTCCCTCTCTTTTATTCTATCCAGCAACAACACGTGTGTGTGCATACTTCAACTTGTTTTCTTCTTCTATCAGTAAGCAAACCTTGGTAAAAAAAACTACAACCTTTTGAACCTAAAACTGACTTTAGGATTGGTTTGGCAAAACTAAAAAAAAACCACGTGATGATGGTTATTAGTTGACCCCCTACATTTTATTGTACAGTGATTCATTTAGGCTTGACCCCCCCCCCCCCCCCGCTTTTTTTTTTTTTGAAGAGATCTATTTGTCTTTTATGTAACAGTTACATATACTGATGGGAAACGCATCATTTATGCACAAAGTATCATGAGTAAACTAGCAAAGCAGCTGTTTTATGACAGGGAGGTAACAAAAGATGGGGAACCTTAATTATATACCTTATATATAGCTTTTATATTTCCTCCCCACAAGCATATATATATATATATATATATATATATACCTAGAACCATATTTTTAGACTTTTCCCCAAGGCAGTAAAGTATTATGGAAACAAGAAGAAAGAGAAAGATTATACCTCTGTTTTTCAAGGTCCAAAACAGAGCGAGCTAGATGGCCGGTTCCTCTCTCACGTTCGCTCTCTCTCTCTCTTTTTTCCCCCCTTCTCTATCTCTCGTTCTCTCCCTCGCTACTACTGTCCGTTCTCCTTCTCGGCTTGAAGTAAAATGAGAAATGAAGGCATGAAGCTATGGTTTGTAATGAGAGGGAGTGGGGAAGTGCGCTGACAGAGGAGGTATGGGTGTTGGTGGTGGGCTCAAGAGGAATGGGATGAGTGTTGCTTTTGCTGATACGACGCTGCGGTTTTCCTGTCTTGCGTGAGCAGTCACTAGCCGAAAGCAATTTGTGTTGATGAGGGAGTTACGACGCTTATATAATCTTTGCGTGTTTTAATCAATCTCTGCCGCTGCGTTTTGTGTTTTCCGTAACGCATCAGAGAAAACAAAAGCTTTTAAGTCAACGGAAGAGTTGGAAAGAAAATGGTATATGAGTTGGGTTTGTAGTTGGGTAATCAATGGGTAGGAATGAGTATTTTACGGAGCTTTTGAGCTGTTCGTAGAGAGTATGGGCTTTTTATTTAATTGGTGTTGCACATGGGGATGAGGTGCAGAGTTTAGTTCTTCATATATATATATATATATAGGTACTTGACTATGACCAGCACTCCTAGTGCGATGGTATAGTGATGCGTATCCCCTACTTAAGTCCTTAGTTTGAATCCTCCTCCCCTCGCCTTGTAATTAGAAAAAAAAGGTACGTGACTATGAGACGTGGGCTTAAGACACACAGCTGAAGGAAGAATAATGAGTTGAAGGTTAATGAATGAGTTTCATGGGCCAAATAATACGTGCACATTGGGAGGATAATTTGTGGGTTTCACACAATATTAGTTCCTAATTTCATCCTCTATAAGGCTCTTATTTGTAAATATTGGATGATTATTAATCCTTAATTCTATATAAGGACTTCCTTTCCTAATTAAATCTCTTTTGGCCTTAAAATATTACTTCTAAAATGTTTATGACAAAAAAAATTATTTGCTAATTGTTTCTCCTTAATTTATAAGAAAATATGCCTTTAATTTTATTTTTAGGCATAATTTATTCCTTATTTGATTTTTTTCAAAACGAATTAATTAAGGGAGAAATAAACCTAAATTTCATAATTAATTTCCATATAATGTTTCCAATTCTAAATCCCAAAATTTGGGATGTTACAGGACCTACAACGGCTCAAGGAGAAAAAATAAAGAGAAAAAAAATAAAAAATAAAAAAAATGAATTAAGTTATTTTCTACTTGAGAATCCTTATTAAATTAAATGAAAAACTTGGTTAGTAGGGGAATTTGAATTTTTCTGGAGAAATTGAGAGCATAATATTCTTTTATTAATCTTATTGTTGGACTTATTGCGTGCCGATCTTTTGATCATGGAATGTTAAAAGATTGTTACAATTGTTTAAAACTATTGGCTTAGTGATCTATTTTTATAAGACATTAAACTTAAATAAGATTTGATGATATGATCTAACTGTGGTGGTTTATTGCTTTCTGTTTAGGAATTTCTTGAGCAATATTCTTTTCAAATAATGAATTCTCTTTCTTTTGCTTGAGGACAAGCAAATGTTTAAGTGTGGGGAAGTTTGATAAGTAGATATTTTATAATTAAATAAGTATAGATTCTGAGAAATATTTGATTAAATTTATTAATATTATACTTATTTAATTATCTTTTATATACTTATCTATCTTTTAATTAAATATAGGATAAAAGAATATTATAACAGAAAATCTATTGATATCCTATTTTTATTGGACAAGAGATATTATATGATGTAAGAAAGAAGAAAAGATAGACAATAAGCATCATTATTGGGTAACAAATTAAATTGAAAAGGGATAGAAGATATAAAAAAGAAAAAAAGAAGTAATTGGAATAATCGAGTGGGACCCATGAAGAAATATTTTGGCAAAACATTGAATTGAAAGAATATAATGTAATATCTTATTATATTATATAAAATGGAATGAGATAGAGATTGACGGAGAGCTCATGGAGAAAACCTATTAATTAGAATCAAAGAACGATCACAAAAAGGAGGAGCAGCGTGATTCAAAAAGAGAGGGAACCACGCACCAAAAGAAGAGGGATGCACATCAGCAGAGATCAGCGACGCAGCCCGAGAACGAGAAGGAAGGAGAGCAGCAGCGTTTTGGTGATCTTCATCATCTCCACGGGATGTAACATCCTCATTTTTGAAATTCGTTTTCAAAATATTTTAATCAGAGTTGAGCATCAGAATAATTTAAAAGAGCGAGTATCTGATATATATTCCCCGTTGTTGAGTCTAGGTACTTATACAGTGGTACAACTATCCGAATATAGTATGTACATAAAAGGTTCAAGAGAAAAAGGTCCTCCGCCCGTGTTCTCTCGCGTGTTGCTCATCCATGTTCTTGTTCCTGGTTCCACCAAAATCTGAGACTATAAGCTGAGGTTCAATTCCCATTGAACCTCAGGTAAAGGTTAACCTCATGCTTATGTATCAGTTATATATGATAGATATTCATGACAATACAACAATATTCACATTCATTATTCACATCTCAAAGATAAAAACACAACCATCATATATCCATATTATTCCAGTCTGCACTATCTACCAGTGCCACGGTGTACATCCGTGTCCTCAGCGCTAGGAAAACTCAACGGCGTTATCATGACTATAACCCTTATATAACTATATGTGTATGCACAACCTTTTTTAAAAACAGTGTCTCAGATTATCTATCACATATAGGTATACAATAAGCATCAGAGTTAGTGTTACAGTACGCGTCCATACCTTCGTTGGCGATATCGGTACGCTGTCGTTCAGACCGTGATCACGTTTATCCTATAATGGTAATATCGCATTTATCAATTCACAAATAATATTCTAGAAGGTATCCTAGTCACTAACGACCCTTTTTACCCTTGGTAGGATTATTTCTCAACTTATCACCCTTAATTCTTCAAAAACGCTGGTCCAGAATTTTGGACAAATTTTCGCCTAACTTCGGAAAATCATAACTAATTCTAGAAAAATCGAAACGAGGATCCATAAAATTCTTGGGAAATCTTAGGATGTCTATTTTTAAGTAAAAATAATCACTTTTTCCCAGATTACCTGAGTCATTCCCAGTTTTTACGTTCAAAGCATCTGCCCAGAATTTTTCCAGAAATTCATAGCCCAACTTTGAGAATTTTTATCTCCCTGTACAGAAATCATTTGGACATGTTCTTGGCATATTTAAAAATCCCTATATGTCTACTTTAACCATAAATTTTCCCAGAATTTTCTAACCACGTTGTCAACATAAAATATAGGCATCGTCGTCACTGGTTCAGTAAGAGCTTAACCGATAAGATTTCGCCAGAACTTCGTTACTTTAATGTTTATCTTCCGGAAATGTTGCTAAAACACCTTCTTCATCAATTTTTCGAAATAAATCTGATTTTAACCATAAAAAAATGAATTTAAAATTATCCTAGCATATTTAAGATCTAAGCTACTTCTATCTAAGAATTTAAAGACTAAAACTTAAAGAACTTAAAGCTAGAGCTAGAGAACTTATCAAAAACCTTGCTACTCCTTCAAGAAGCTCCTCCCTCTCACTCTCTATGTTACACCTCCACCGGCCTTGCCCTTTCGGATGGCGGGTTAGAGGGACTCCTTTTATCGAATTACCTTTCATTTAATTATTAAGTACTTTAGCATGCATCAGAGTATGCAAGACAGAGTGCAGGATCAGTTTGGACAAACTACTGTACTAATAAAAGTAAAAACAACAGCAAATATAAGTCCCCAGAGGGTTAAGGGTACAGTAATCCAAGAGTAAACCCTAGGTATATAATACAGTCATCCAAAAAGTACGATACAAAATACGGTAGGGCATTCCCTACTCTTCACCGCATCACCGAACCCTACCTTATCTCAGAAGGTCCACACTGATCAGTACGCTCCTTGGCAGCTGTAGAAGCGTCTGGAGTCCGTGGTTCGGGCCCCAGAGTAACCGTCAGTACTCAAATACTAAATGTGTAAGGAGTATGCATGCTACCATGCAAAACAGAAATATATGAGTATGCCAAATACATACCATATATGCATCCAGATCATACCACAGCAAAGCACATATCACAATTCAAGAACCCGTACAGCTGCCTTACCAAGGCAAGCCTCGGACTCACTGAACTCACAACCCGTAGAGCCGCCTTTTCTAGGCTAGCCCCGGACTGATAACTCAACCCGTACAGCCGCCAACCAAGGCCAGCCTCGGACTGAACTTCCTCAGCGCTAGGAATCATACACAACACTGTATGCATATTTGGCACAACATATACAGAGAAAACACACATGGCAAAACACAAACATACAGCAAAACACATAGAGATATCTGAGTAAAACGGTTACTACCTGGTGTGATATTTATTGTCCTTAATATCATCAAAACACACTTATTCAATATTTACAAAAATTGCTATCACGTTTTTTAACCAAAAACTGAGCCCAAACTAATTTTTCCAGAAATCCAGTGTTTCTGACCCAACTTGTAAGATTTTTAATAAATTCCACAAAAATCCTTTTTACATGAAACCATTGAAATGCCTATTGTGCATGAAAAATATTCTCAGACTCTGAAAGCACTTTTATTTTGGCGTGTTGCTCACTTTTCACACCTGGGTCAGATTTCTCCCTGTTGCAGACAGAGCCAACTTAGAAAATTTGTATCTCTCAATCGGTGCACAAAAATATATCAAGTTATATATCAAAATGATGCCCCAGATGTCTAATTTTCACCTGTAAAATTTCAGCTCAAACCAACATCTCTACTGTTCTAAAACCATCTTTGAAGCTTCGCTGCCCAGAATCCAGAACACTGGCAGCAAGCCTCTTCCTTGAGTTTTTGGGGTTTTTGAGTTAGGAAACTTAAACCATGACTTAACCCCACACAAAATCATGTTTTAAACACTTTGGGACCATCAAAAAATCCAAAATCAAACCCTAAAATCAAGTTCCAACCAGCAGCACGAAAAGTCATAGTTAAAGCTTTAAAGATCCAAGTTGTCGGTAGTTACCTATTTCGGAACTTTGGATGGATGGACAAGGTGGGTGAAAGCTTGAGCTTGGCTTTTGAAACTTGCTGGTCCCCTCCCTCTTTCAGCAGCTGGACCATGCCTTTTGGGAAAGAAAATGGCAAGTCAAGCTCTTTTAATAATAATCCAAAAGTGGCTATTTGGTTTTAATGTAACTAAGTTTTTTCCTAGTTTGGTTGGCATCCAACTGTCATTACTTTGGCTTTTTCCCATGTGCAAATTGAGAGTCTTCTAGGGAGGTGTATGTGGTGTGTTTTTGGCTGCCCAAACTCAGATTTTATCATTTCAATTTTTACAAGAATTATCTCATGTGTTTCTAGGTTGTTTTTGGGGCCCACATGTAATATCTCCATTGACTAAGCTTGACTAATCAATTTTCTGTCAATTTTGGGCAGATCCTATGCGCACGGAATGTCCCAAAATCTGAACTCCAATAATTAAATCCATTCTTCCACTTTATTGGTTAATTTCGGGGTCTACCGGCTCTTATCGGGTCCAAAAATGTGTCTTTTGTACTTTTCTCTGACTTTACCAAATATTCTCCTCTGCTTGAGCATATTCACATGGCTCCTTCCCTCTTTCCAAGGCGGCCCATATTTGTCTCATTCTGTCCAAAATTATCCCCTAATTGGTCGTTATCGGTCTCTTTTTACGGTTTATGCCTGCGGGTCCCGTGTCTTGTGTTTGGACCGAAATATGGGTAAAATCATCAGTTTTTCTCTCCTTTCTCATATAAAACGAAATTGAATGCCCAAAGGTCAAGGAATTGACCATTATGCCCTTGCTTCATCATACCGACTTTACGCCTCAACGGTATCTTACCCTGCGCCCGCGCCTTTTTCAAACCTGGGCCCGCCAGCGACTCTTTTTCCTCTGGTCAAAGTGGGTGGCCTTTTGGACCTTTCTGGGATCCACTTTCCTGTCTCCCACTATACCGACATCCTTTTACACTGATTATTTTGCTATAAAATATTACATGAATAATAACAATTAAATAACAACCAAAACCTCTTCGTTTATTTATTAACAATTACAGTTTACACTACTTACAACAGTAGGGGTGTTACACTCTACTCTCTATATCAGCTTGTTCAAGCTTGATTTGGTGTGAGGAATGTGAAGACTAAGGACCCCTATTCATAGTAAATTTGAGAGTTAACTTTCTAAAAACTTTAATTCATTCTTAACCCTTGGATTTAGGTTAATTAGAGGCACAAATCCTAGCCCTACACCTCATCAAAACCAACCCTCTCTCTCCCTTCTAGCTTCTTCCATTGCTTTATGACTCATCCTACTTCTTTGACAAGTTGATGAGGTCATTGATGACCTAAACAATGCTTGGCTTCTTCCTTAAGTCACAATTTCCTCCTCCTTCTCTTCTTGGCTTTGCTTTTCTCTAGATAAAAATACATTTGGGGATCTTAATGAAGTTTTAGTAAAATTTGCTCATTGGTTTTGAAGTCTTGAAATTCTTGGCTTCATTTAGAGACCATTAACACCCATTTTCTCAATTGGAAACAATATTCAAAAGTTGAGGAAATGACTTTGGTTATACCCATTCTCAAGCTTAATTTATGCTTGTTAATAATCACTACTTATATTTGATCTATAATTAATGGATTTCAAGATATAATTTAGTTTGTATAGATTTCCATTTGCTTTTATCTGGAGTTAATTTCCATGGATGATTTAATTGTTTTATGCTCAAATTTTCCTATTGGCTAGTGCTTTGACTCTTCTTTCTCTCTTCATACTACACACACATGCACAACAATTGTATACACATACATTCACAACACTCTCTCTCTTACACACCTCATCTTATCCTCTTCCATTTTGCCTTAGAAGTCTTCATGCATTTATGTTAGTTTGTGACTCATCTTTTGCATATGTGTTTTTGACTATTAAAACAATTTCTCTTCTTCCTTCTTCCAACAAAAACCGTCCCCCTCTCCCCATTTTATTAAATTTTGTGTTTTCTTTAGTTATCCCATAATACCTTAAAAAAACTCTCATTGGCTAAGCTTAGGTCACAAGGATTCCACTTTATGAGAGGTATTTAAGACCTTAGGCTTTAGCTTTACTAGATTTAATCCAGCCCTTTAATTTGTATTAATCTCTTATTGGTCCAATTAATTTTATGAGGATTAAGAACATTTTCTTGATTTATCATTGGCTAATCCAATTTCACAAGGATTTGGCTTTATGAGGCTCAATTAAGGCCTTTGGATTTAGCTTTATTAAATTTAATCTTAGCCCTCCATTACTAATCTTAATTATCATCCCTAATAAAGTGGTTTAGTGAAGTTGTCAAATTATGATTGGTCTCTACTTAATTATAACCCTTAGAGATTCTACTTATGCTAATCTTAATCCTTATTTGCCATTGGTTCTCAATTAGGGTCATAAACCCCTAATTATGCTTATTTAATTTTGCTATTAAATTTAGTGCCTCTATTCTAATTGTTGCAATTTTATTTGCCCATTATTTGTTGATAATTGCTTCTTAATTGGTCTATGAGCTAAATCTGAACTTAGGTATTAGTTTGATAATTGTAGGGTTTTAGAAAATTTAGTTTCTAATAAATTATAAAATTGAGGCTTAAGTCTTCATTAATTAATCCCTTGATTAATTATGAAAATTTACACAATTGTTAGTTTAGTGAAGACTTAGTTTGTTTATTAATTTTTATTGATTTCTCCTAATTTGTTTAAGTATTTTCCATAGTACTCCCTTGCTCTTTTTAATTCCATATGAACCACCATTTTAATGTGGTAATTATTTGCGTTTTATGACATTTTATGATTCCTAAGAAAATTCAATCATTGGTTACCTTAATCCTAAATAAAGATTTCCTAGAAAATAGAATTAATATACCTCCAAAATTTGAGACCACATATTCACCTATTTTAAATAGGTGTCATTTATCAAAATATTGTATTTATGAGAAATAATAATTTTTGGGGTATTACATTTCTCCCCCCGTTAAATAAAATTTCGTCCTCGAAATTTGCTCTATCCTAACTAGACCCTGAACCATAATTTTCTAGGAATTCATTCTATCGGCATGACTATATGCCAAAACTGCTTCTCTTGGTGAGCAAGGATTTGCTTTCGTTCAATTATGACGGTATTGCCATATCATACTTTGACATCCTCGTCCCACAAATGTCTCCCTGACGCCTATAAATTATGGCAATATAAGTACCCTAAGTTCAATGATACGATCGCGGTTTGGTTGATATAACTGGGAAATATAAAAACATTAGAAAGATTAATCAAGTTCAGGGGTAAGGTTTATCCGACCGATTCTTGTTTTGATAAAACTTCGAATGGTCCCACGTATCGGGGTCTTAATTTTGCCTCTCTAGCGTTCTACCGACACCGGTTACTGGTGACATCGTTAATAATATATGATTGTCGACTTCGAGCTTCAGAGGTTTTCCTCTCTTGTCAACATAGCTCCTTATCTGCTTCGTACTGTTAGGGGTCGTCTTGTGCTTGCCGTGATTTGCTTCAAGGTCTAGTCAATCCGATCTAGTCCAAGCAAGTTTTGCTTATATAAGGGTGTCTGATATGTTCACCCTTGACGTTTGATCATATAAACTCGAGAAACTCTAGGCATCTAGTCTATGTCGCTACTATGCATGCCGATCTAGAACACATTCTAATATAGTAATCTTAGTCAATTTGTATTCGTGTTTAGTATTTAAATACGGGACCTACTCGTCCATCCTTACCATGCTTGGTTACATAGGCTTTACTGTCTGAACTATTCAGCCTCTCAATTTAACACATATTGGCCCTCCGGCTCAATTCATTATTACAGTACTAGGAATTTTAGCCTTAATACCTAGGAGATTATCCTTAGGCTTTAGGTATTTCAACCTACTACCTGGTACAATAAGTGTTTTACCAGACTCAAGACGTATTGCAGACATAATAGTCTAAAATTACCGTATCAATCAACATTTCACACAGTGCTAAGTATCATTGTCGTAAGGCCTAGGAACACTACCCCGTGCACACTTGCACACCTAGATCTTTAGCATCTGCTCATTTATTTTATCTGACTCTTTTACTAGTCAAGTTCTCAGACTATATTAGAAACTCAATTATTTCTTAGGTCTCTAGGGTTTTTACTAATTTTTCTACTAGAATACGAATTATTAATTGCAGCAGCAATCTTCACTTAGATAAAGTAAACACCACGCCAAAAATTTTAGCACAAGGGGAGGTCTTGAATTCTGAACATTTTTATCAATAGTGAGGGAAGGGTCAATGTATGATAACCGAAAAGCAGTTCCAATGTAATCTACAACAGCTTTAAGTACTATTCGGTCACATGTGATTCAAATGATATCAACAATAGTCATAAGTCTAAATTTCACAAAGTGTGGTGGCTAAAACCCAAGGAGTGGCAAAACACACACTAAAATGGATCTTAAAATGGTATACTCCAAGCCACTTTCATAAATCAAGTTCATTAAAATTTTTCGGGTATAGTGAAATCAAATTCCTAAACTCAGCTTTTCTAACATAGTTAAATAAGGTAGTATAACAGGGATGTTCATGTCATAGCTTCATTAGATATGCAAATTCTTTAGATAGGTTAACATAAAACATTTAGATTTTCAATTACCTATAACTATGACATGGGAGAGTTAAGTGCTTACAGAAATTCTGTGCAGGTGCCATAATTTAGAGTTTAGACAGCTAGCTGGTTGGAATTAAAATAATTATAGGCTCAAAATTAATGAAACCTTGCAATATTTCATACTTAATAGTATTTTAGCAAAATCAATAGGAAAATCACTTTCAAAAACATAGTTTCATACCAACTTTAGTTTAGAAAATTCAAATGAAATGCTCAAGTTAGGTTTTTAAGTAAAAAGTTATTCAGATGACATGCTGTCAATGGTGGAAGGTGCTTATGGCCAGCTGGGGCCTTGGCCCCTGCTGGCCTTCTAAAATTTTTAAAAATATATGTATTAATTATATAATATTTTATTTTGGTCATTAATTTGGCCCCAGCTAATTTTTTATTAAGGTCCTAACTTGCTTTCTAAAATATTTTAAAATATATGTATTTATTATATGATATTTTATCTCCTTCTTTTCTTTTCTTTTCTTTTCTTTTCTTTTTCTTTTTTCTTTTTTCCTTTTTCCTTGGCTTGGCAGTTAGCTTCCTCCACACGCTTGTTTGGAAAGGTTTCTGACGCATGCTTCTATTCTTCTCTCCCACGTTTTCTGCTCTGACTCATCAGTCATCACTCATCAGTTCTCTTACTAGTCTCACGATCACGGGTTCATCGCTTAGGTCTCAGGAGCTCATGGCTTTCCTGCCTCTCCACACCACCACCACAACGCACGGCTCAACCGTCCACAGTCCACTCCACCGTCAGTCTCCCTTTTACTCCGAGTCCGACGACGTCCAACAACCGACGTCCAAACCACACGTTCTCTGCTCTGAGTGCTCTGCTCTCCAGTCTCCATCCTCAGTCTCCGACGAGAGTCAGAGAGTGGCGACGCCGGCCACTGACCAGCAACCACGGACCACCGTTCGAACTTCGAAGAACCTTAAGCTGTCAAGCACCTTCAGGCTTCACCGCTTCAGTTCTGCCATTGGCCCATTGCGACACCAGGTATTTGAATGCCAATTTGCTTCATAGTTCATTCTGTCATTCCATTGCGACACCAGGTATTTGAATGCCATAAGCACCTTCCGCCACTGTTTGATTGTTTTGTTCAATTGTTGTATGTTTAATGTTTGGGTGATAAAAATGTTCTAGATTGGTGATGAATTTCTGAACTTAATGGATTCAAATATTCAATTAATGGATTTTGTAGTAGTTTTGTGGATTGGTGATAAATTAAATATGCAATTGTTCAAACACAAGTAAACAGACTTTGTGGATATTGGTGATGAATTTTTGTGGATTTGTTTAGTAATTGTTATATTGGTGATTTGGTGATGAATTTTTGGGCTGGTTTAATTTCGAATGGTGTATATTAGTGATGAATTTTTGTGGATTGGTTTAATAACTATTATTTTGTGTTTGAATGGTGTATAAAAATTTAAATGTTAGGTTTGTGGATTAAGTAGTAGTATAATTGTAAAAGAATTTATGTTTAGTGACAAATTCATTGTAGGTTGAAAAAGATGAATAAAGATAAATAGAAAAGCATAGATGTGTTTTTTAAGAAGAAAGTAACTTCAGAAAGTGATGTTTCTAAGAAAGTAATTCCGGAAAGTGATACGCCTTGTAATGAGTCTCCTTCCAAACGTCAAAGAATTGAACATGCCGATGATACTATTATGGTCAAAAATAAGATTTTTGAACGTGATCCGGGCAAGCGTAAGCCAATGTGGGAATATTCCACTAATGAAGTTGATGAGATACGAATAGCTTATTTAATGGTTGGGCCATATCAACCTCATCGCACCAAATCTAGTTATCCTTTTTCAAAGGAAAAGCATCCTCGACGTTTTCAAGCTTCTTGGTTCAAAGAGTTTTCTTCGTGGCTTGAGTATTCACCTCATATAGATGCTGCATTTTGTTTACCATGTTATCTTTTCACTACAAAGGTCAGTGGGCGACATGGTTGGGATGCATTCACAATCAAAGGTTTTAATAATTGGAAGAAAGTTCATAATGGAAAGGGTTGTGCTTTTCTAAGTCACATGGGAGATGATCCTTGTTCACAACATACCAATGTTATAAAGTCATGTGCAGACTTAATGAACCAGTCTTGTCATATTGATAAAGTTATGAACGCACAAAGCTCCCAAAAAATTGAAAAAAATAGGTTGCGTGTTAAGACTTCGATTGATGTTGTTCATTGGCTTACTTTTCAAGGATGTGCTTTTAGAGGGCATGATGAGACTACTGATTCAAGAAATTGTGGTAATTTCATTGAAATGATTAAGCTTTTGGCATCTTACAATGAAAAGGTTGCAGATGTTGTTTTAGGAAATGCTCCATTGTCAGCCAAGTATACATCCCCTTTGATACAAAAGGAGATTTTACATGTTCTGGCAAATAAAGTGCAAAATCAGATTCGAAAAGATATTGGAGACTCTAAGTTTTGTATTATTGTTGATGAAGCACGTGATGAGTCTAAAAGGGAACAAATGGCTCTTGTCTTGAGATTTGTTGACAAAGATGGTTTCATAAAGGAGAGATTCTTTTGTCTTTATCACGTTCAAGATACATCATCTATGACACTTAAAAATGCTATTAGTGAAATACTCTTGCATCATTGCCTTGATATCCAAAATATCAGTGGCCAAGGATATGATGGTGCTAGTAATATGCGTGGAGAATGGAATGGATTGCAAGCATTATTTCTTAATGAGTGTTCTAGTGCTTATTATGTACATTGTTTTGCTCATCGGTTACAATTAGCCTTGGTTGCTGGCTCTAAGGAAGTTCCTTCTACTTATCAGTTCTTTTAGAACTTGAATTTCATTATTAATATTATTACTGCTTCTTCTAACCGTCATGATCAATTCCAAGCTGCTCAAATTTCAGAATTTGAACATTTGCAGGCTATTGGTGAGCTTGAAACTGGTAGAGGCTCTAACCAAGTAGGCACACTAAAGTGGGCTGGTGATAGTACATGGGGTTCTCATTTCTATTCTATATGCAGTCTTCAACGAGGGTACAATGAATCTTGTTCAGTGCTTGAAAAAATTTGTAGTGAAGGCTCAAATTACTCTCAAAGAGGAGATGCTACTGCAACTTATAAGATAATAACTTCTTTTGAGTTTATTTTTAGTTTACATTTGATGAAGGAGATCATGGGTATCACTGAAGTTCTTTGTCAGGCATTACAACAAAAGTCTCAAGATATTCTGAATGCTATGCAGTTAGTTTCAAGTACAAAGGAACTTATTCAAGAATTAAGAGATGGTGGTTGGAAAACAATGCTTCAAAGTGTTGTTAATTTCTCCAGACTTCATGAAATAGATGTTCCAGATTTTGATGCTCAATATATTGAAGGTCGTGGTCGTCGACAACATGATCAAATAACTATTGAGCATCATTATCATTTTGATATCTTCAATGCAACCATTGACTTTCAATTGCAAGAGTTAAATAGAAGGTTTAATGAGCAAACAATTGAACTTTTGTCACTTAGCTCTTCGTTAGATCCGAAAGATGGTTACAAAGCTTTTAATGTTGATGTTATTGGTAGTCTTGCAGAGAAGTATTATCCTCTTGATTTTTCTGAGCAGGAGAGAATTAATTTGAATTGTCAATTGAGGCATTTCCATAAAGAAATTCCAAAACATCTAGAGCTAAAAAATTTGTCTTCAATTTCTGAATTGTGTCAAGGATTGACTAAGATAGGAAAGGCAAATTCATATCATTTGGTTGATAGACTAATTCGTCTTATCTTAACACTTCCAGTTTCATCGGCAAGTAGTGAAAGTGCATTCTCAGCGATGAAAATTGTAAAGACAAGGCTTCGAAACAAGATGGAAGATGACTTTCTTGCAAATAATTTGGTTGTCTATATTGAAAGAGAGATTGCTGAAACATTTACTACTGATTCTATCCTTGAAGATTTTGTCAATTTAAAAGAGCGTCGTCTACAATTTTAGGTATGCATTTTTTCTTTGATTATATTTAAATAATTTTATTAAATTTCATTATACATATAATTATTATGTTTGTGTTTGTGATATTTTTAGGACCATGTTTATTTCATTACTCATTGGATTGTGAGAGGAAAGTAAAATTCATATTTGAGATACATATCGAAAAGGTTAGTATCATTATATATCTTGTTTTAATTTATAATTATTGGTTATTATTTATTTATATTTTCAATGTTAAGTTATACTATTTAGTAAATAGTTCAATATGTTTATTTTTTAGCCCGGGCTAAAAAAATTTCCTGGTTCCACCACTGCATGCTGTCTATATGTTATATTTGGTTGGAAATTTTCAGAGATAAGGTAAGTGTTTAAACATACGGGTACAAAAGTTTAAATAATACTAGGAACAATATACAATTTTAAAGTTTTTAACTACCATCTCATAGTACAAATACTCAATGTAATTTCATAAAACATGTTTAGCATAAAAGAAACAAAACAGATCTTCTTTTTAATAAAACGATAGTAAACCAACAAAGATGTCCAAATGCTTATTTAATCAAACTTCTATCTTTACAATGACATAAGGAAAGGGATTTTTGAAATTTACCAAAATATGTCTAAAACATTTTATAAACAAAATCAATTATTCATATAAGGAAAAACAAATATCATATATTACTTAAACCTTTCCTCCCCCCTTATGTGCTTTCAAGTGTTTTATTCAAACATCGGTATGGATGCCGATGGGTTTAACAAAATTAACTACTTTCTGGATTTGCCTCTTGACATATATTTAGGCATTAGTCCACTAATACTTTTTCTTCCTTGAGTACATACTTCATAAAGGGTCTTTCAATATTAATTAATCTTCCCCTCATCACTAAGGTATCTCGTACTTTCTATGAAGACGAGTTGGCCTAGGGGAAATAGAGCAAAATGGGCCACCTATACGGCCTTCAATGATGCCTTGATTATGATTAAGCCCGAGTTCATAACGATAATCGAGACCCCAATGAAAAACATTGCTCTAGGTACTGAAATCGGTTTTTATTTGTGATTGTCTATTTCTACGTCTATATCTATCTCTATATCACTGTTAGTTAGTCAAAACCATAAATGACATCAAGTCATGAAAAGATAATTGGATAAGGTTTATATTAAATTCACGTTCTACACGTACTTTAAACATGCCACAGAAGCAAAAGATTTCACACCTAGTGGTGTAGCTATTATCAAATCCTAAGGTAATATATATGTATGCATCCCAAAATGATTTGCATATTCATTTAACACAAATGAGTGATTAGCACCCGAATCATATAGCGCCTAAAGTAGGTTCCTAATGAGAGGTAGTTCCTTAGACCTCCTCTAGGGATTTTCTAGCCTCTACATTGATCAGTGCTAACACCCGGCCTGAGTTCTGTGGCTTCATCTCTGTATCTTTTTGGGGACAGTTCTTCACAACATGCCCCAGCTTCCGGCAAGTGTAGCAAATTTGTTTTCTACTACAGCTAACACCCGGGTGGTTCTTCTCGTATTTTGGTGGTCGTCGGGGTCCCGGTATCCTTGGATAATTCTGCTGCCCAGACGGGAATGATTTCTTGCCCTTCTTCCGACTTCCAATCTCGGGAGCCTTCCTCTTCTGTGAGGAGTTTCCGTGGCTGAACCCGCCATGACTTGCTTTACTGCTACTGTAGTTTCTGTCTCTATGCATCTCCCTTAAGTTACGTTTGATCAACCGGCAAGATTCTTCTTGTCTATCAATTTGTCTCTCCTACCTCTCGGTCAGGAGTTCATTGATAAGAGTCTTTTATTCCTACAGCCTCCTCCGCATTTTCTGCATCTTACTCTGCTTTGTTTGTGGTTTTTGTTGTTCAGGTCCGTGTACTGGTATCATTCGTAGTTGCCTAGTTCTACCTCTACCTTGGCTTCTAAGGACTCCAGTTCCTTGCAAATTTGTCATCCTATCTTTCAACTAAGAATGACACATATTAAGGGATAAATTAACATTCTTATACTCCACATACGGTAATATGTATGGCAGGTATGTCATATTAGCTAATTCTAACACCAATAATTGAAACTAAAATTTTCGTATTGTCATACTAATAGCTACTCATCTATTTGTTGCCCAAAACTAGCCTTTGAGGATAATTTTGAAAGTATTGGCAATTGGATATATGTTCTCCTTCCAGGAGTTTATTTATCTTTCCTACCTGGAAGTGTCGCGTGGGAAAAGAAAAGCATGATGTTGATATCACCCAATCATCTAGCGGGTAGGGAAGTTTATTTTTCTTTGTTCATGGGTTATCTTGACTTACCCTAACCATTGGGAATACGTTTCTTTCATAGTTTGAACTGTAATACTCTGCCCTTAGATAGTCTGTTCGTAGAGCGCTTATCGGCTCTTTATTTGTATTCATGACACAGGGTATTTCGGTTTGTAAAAGGATCAACTTTCAGAATCAGCTTGGTAGCTTAACAACGGGAGATACTCACAGTTATGAATGAATGATCTAATCCTATAGGTCTCTCGGGGTTAAAAGGTGTGCTAGTCATTTGGTTCTGGGTACAGTATGTTCAGGGATGAGAAGGTCTTTGATCCTATATGATTTCGTAAGAATATTCCGGATCGAGGTGGCATTCAGGTTTGGGATCAACTATCGAAGCGATATCATATTTAGGAGTAGGAAGATATATCGGCTTAAGGTTAAGTTTCTAGAGTAGGATATTACTGATCAGGTTGTAGTACAGGTTTAGAACTGTACACTAGCTTAGGAGGGTATATTTCTGAAAACTTGTGGTTATGAATGGGTACGAGGGGTCTTTTAGGGTTTGGGTGATCTACCGACTCAAGGTGGTACACTGGTTCAGATTGATATACTGCGTTGACATGATTCACCGGTCTAGGTTTGTATACGGACTTATCAAAATATTCTGGTTTGAAATGTTTCTGGTTCAGCTACAAGTTCGGGAGGTAGGTAGATTGGATTAGAGTTACGCCTATGTTCGATTAACTCAGGTTTTATGTTGGTATGCTTTCTACTTCGAAGATAATTTACTTAAGGGGTTTCGTCCTTGTCTATCTCTAATAACACACCAGGGTTATATCAGTACTCATTTTCAAAGTTTGCTCTAAGGCAATGGCTTAGAGCCTAACTTAGTTAATCAGACCGATTGGCCAGGTAGGTGTCTATCATGGGGGTCTCACCGACTTTGCGGCGACTGATTGACTGACCCACATAGACTAGCCCTGCCATCGGCACCAATGGTTTATTATAACTGAGCCAGGTTCTTGCTAGGAAAAATGTTCTTTTGAAAAGCTCCGAACCTAACTCCGTTAATCAAACAGTCTAGCCAGGCCGGTGTATTTGTGGAAGTCTTGCCGAATTCACGGGGACTGATTGACAACCACAAAACCCTTTCTAGACACCAAACTGTTTAGAGTAACTTAGTTAACTTCGTGTCAGAATGTCTGCTCTAATACCAAAATGTAACATCCTCATTTTCGAAATTCATTTTCAAAATATTTTAATCAGAGTAAAGCATCAGAATAATTTAAAAGAACGAGTATCTGATATATATTCCCTGTTGTTTAGTCCGGGTACTTCTACAGTGGTACAACTATCCGAATACAATATGTACATAAAGGTTCAAGAGAAAAAGGTCCTCCGCTCGTGTTCTCTCACGTGCTGCTCATCCTTGTTCTTGTTCCTGGTTCCACCAGAATCTGAGACTATGAGCTGAGGTTCAATTCCCATTGAACCTCAGGTAACGGTTAACCTCATGCTTATGTATCAGCTATGTATGACAGATATTCATGACAATACAACAATATTCACATTCGATATTCACATCTCAAAGATAAAGACACAACCATCATATATCCATATTATTCCAGTCTGCACTATCCACCAGTGCCACGGTGTACATCCGTGTCCTCAGTGCTAGGAAAACTCAACGGCGTTATCATGACTATAACTCGTATATAACTGTATGTGTATGCACAACCTTTTTAAAAAACAGTGTCTCAGACTATCTATCACATATAGGTATACAATAAGCATTAGAGTTAGTGTTACAGTAAGCATCCGTACCTTCGTTGGCGATATCGGTACGCTGTCGTTCGAACCGTGATCACGTTTATCATATAATGGTAATATCGCATTTATTAATTCACTAATAATATTCTAGAAGGTATCCTAGTCACTAATGACCCTTTTTACTCTTGATAGGATTATTTCTCAGCTTATCACCCTTAATTCTTCAAAAACGCTGGTCCAGAATTTTGGATAGATTTTCGCCTAACTTCGGAAAATCATAACTAATTCCAGAAAAATCAAAACAAGGATCCATAAAATTCTTGGGAAACCTTAGGATGTCTATTTTTAAGTAAAAATAATGACTTTTGCCCAGATCACCTAAGTCATTCCCAGTTTTTACGTTTAATGCATCTGCCCAGAATTTTTCTAGAAATTCGTAGCCCAACTTTGAGAATTTTTATCTCCCTGTACAGAAATCATTTGGACATGTTCTTGGCATATTTAAAAATCCCTATATGTCTACTTTAACTATGAAGTTTCCCAGAATTTTCTAACCACGTTGTCAACATAAAATATAGGCATCTTCGTTACTGGTTCAGCAAGAGCTTAACCGATGAGATTTCGCCAGAACTTCGTTACTTTAATGTTCCTCTTCCGGAAATTTTTTCTAAAACACCTTCTTCAATTTTTTGAAATAAAGCTGATTTTAACCATAAAAACATGAATTTAAAATTATCCTAGCATATTTAAGATCTAATGTCACACCCTGAAAAAATGGGAGGTGACCGGCACGGAATATGAGAGAGCTCACATTCCTCAAGCCTTAATCCTATAAATACACGATAAACAATACTCACAAAGACATTTGGAGCTACGCTCCCCAACAGCATATACCTGCACATATATTCCAAATTACAATTCAAAACAGGGACCCTTCCTAAAGACTACGTGGAGCATCCATGCTACAGATGACAATACACAAATGAAAACTTAACTTAAATTACATCACTAGCAGTCGTCCCAAAAATATTTACAAGCTTCGCCAGCAATGCCAATCTTCACTGGTCGATTGAAAGTGGAAAGACATCAACATCATCTGAGGCCAAAAATTTTCCGGTGAATAACGTCCCATTCATAAAATTAAATGAAATATTAATGAATGTAATATAAAACACTTTAGCCTTAAATCAAAATAGCATGACTATGATAAACATAAGAGAAACCGTATGAAATGCCGCTAATAAAACAATTCCAAGCATGTAGAAAAACTTTTGATTTTAAGTAACCAGTTAAATCCATCATTTTCAAATTTTCATCCATCCATAGGACCTCAACAGAACGAAATAACAAGCGTGGACACACAATCCACGAGGGTAAATAACCAAGCGTGGCGAAGCCACGAAACAAGCGTGGACACACAGTCCACGAGGGTAAACTAACCAAGCGCGGCAAAGCCACGAAACAAGCGCAGCACGAAGCTACGAATCAAGCGCAGGTTCAAGACCCACGAAAACAAGCGTGGACACACAGTCCACGAATATCAAGCGAGCTCGAGGTTAACCATGGTGCACCAAGGATTAACAGTACTGCTGTTAGTAACCAGCGTTCTGTATTCAGTCCTCTCAAAAACGTTTATAAACATGCTTGGGGTCACTTCATCAAAACCATAAAAGTTTTGCCTTTCAGACAATATCAATCTATCTCAATTTCATAATCAATTCCCCAGCATGAACTTCACAAACAACATTTCAAAGCTTTCCTTGAGTTTCAATATGCCACCAAAATCCTTCTCCAATCTCAAGAACTCTCATAAAACAATTTCGAATTTATAAGACCAGCTCAATATGAAGTTTAAGAAAACATATTTCAAAACTCTCTTTACCAATCAAATGTATAATCATGATTTAAGCTATGAAGGAATTGAAGAAAATAAGTAATAACCAATAAAATCATCAATCTTTACTCAGGTGGTTCCGATAAGAGAATATAACAATTATGATGAACTTCCTTTTTCAAAACCATGCTTCTTAATATGTGATCAATATAGAAATGACAAGTAGTAATTGATAACCGGAATAATTTCCACAAATCTGTATTGAGAAAACTGTACTTGTGAAAACCGGAAACTTAATAAAATCATAGCAAGTAGTATTTTGTTTGACAAAGAATAATGGGACGCTATTCACGCACCTGTAAGACTTACGCTACGCCTCCTTTTCCCTCTTATCGATTTCCAGACTATATACTCCTTCACCCCCTAACACCCAACAAAATGCCAATCAACGCCTTGAACACAATTCATTGTTTTTACCACATCCTCACAAAGCATAGGAATCTTAACAAAATTTTCCAAAACAAGTCAGGGTATGCTTTAGCTTAGCCAAGGAAGACAATTTATGCTTCGACCCTTTTTCGCATAATGACAACAAGAGTGTTCCTAACATCATACCAATTGACTTACTTAACATTAATAATAATGAAAAGCAAACTTACTTAACTCAATTTCTTAATATTTCACTAATGACTTCCAACTTCATAATCTTCCCTTACTTGCTTCAAAATTTCAGATTTAAAAGATAGATTTAGACTTTCACCTTCACCCTCTGACTTGGGACCTCATTACCTATTTCATAATTGCAAATACAAATCAGCAACTAAAGCTTATATCATAACCACAACAAGACAAAATACGCATAGCCATCCAATTCACAAACACACTTAGGACAGCCACCCTCAGCACGCACATGAATCAAATGAAACGATGGAATTAAAGTTCATGAATTCATGAAATTGATCTCTTACTCCACGCTGACAGACAGGAAGAAAAGAAAACTAAAGAAATCGGACAACAGATCAGCTGTGAATGCACCCAGGACAAACCTAGAAGCCCCTTCCTTTCCAAAATCTCTTCCACCTAGAACAGCCCCCAATTTGACCGACTCCCTTAGCCAACCAGCAGAGACAAAGTATCCCCAACCCTAAACCAAAACAACACCGCCATAATCAAAACCAGCGTCCGAGAATCCCAATCGAAACAGGAAAGAAATACAGACAGCAACAGAGAGAGGAAGAAAAATCGAACCAGAGGAGGACGCCGGCCGAGCAGACGCACGACGGCGGCACACAGCCGGAAGGGATGAAGGAGCGGAGGTGGACGCTAGGTCAGGGTTCTGGCCCGTAAGGCACGAAGCTTCTCGTCTCTTCCTATTTTAGCGTTGCACCTCGGCCCCCCCCCCCTCTTTTTTAAACAAATATCTATATCCCTCTTTCCCTTTTTCCTCATTCGTTTTTTTTTTAAAAAAAAAATGGGGTATTCTGGTAATTTTAAATGAGCTGGGGCAAAAATAAAAAGCACACTCTAGCTTAATGAGGAACCAAACTCAGAACCTAAGGAATACTTGACCACCCCCAAAACCATTAAGCTACAAGCTTCATTTAAATACCCAACTTCAATAAATAGCAAATATATAATTAGTTTATAATATTATAATTTAATCAATTAATTTAATTTTATACCTATTTTTTTAATTCTCAAATATTTGGGCTGTTACATCTAAGCTACTTCTATCTAAAAATTTAAAGACTAAAACTTAAAGAACTTAAAGCTAGAGCTAGATAACTTACCAAAAACCTTGCTACTCCTTCAAGAAGCTCCTCCCTCTCACTCTCTACTCTCTATATCAGCTTGTTCAAGCTTGGTTTGGTGTGAGGAATGTGAAGACTAAGGACCCCTATTTATAGTAAATTTGAGAGTTAACTTTCTAACAATATTAATTCATTCTTAACCCTTGGATTCAGGTTAATTGGAGGCACAAATCCTAGCCCCACACCTCATCAAAACCGACCCTCTCTCTCCCTTCTAGCTTCTTCCATTGCTTTATGACTCATCCTACTTCTTTGACAAGTTGATGAAGTCATTGATGACCTAAACAATGCTTGGCTTCTTCCTTAAGTCACAATTCCCTCCTCCTTCTCTTCTTGGCTTTTCTTTTCTCTAGATAAAAATACATTTGGGGATCTTAATGAAGTTTTAGTAAAATTTGCTCATTGGTTTTGAAGTCTTGAAATTCTTGGCTTCATTTAGAGACCATGAACATGTTAGTTCCCTATGTGTTTTGATGATAATCAACAATTGTAAACACACTTTGGAGTTTTGTCTTTGGTAAAAACTTACTGTCAAAGACAAACTCGAGTATTGTTATCAATACTCGAGTATTGACTTGGCAGAAAGTTGCTCAAATCCTTTTTCACAAAGCAATACTCAAGTATTGGATGCTATACTCGAGTATTAGACTTACAGAGAGCACTCCAAGTTTTCACCCTGAGACAATACTCAAATATTGATATGAATACTCGAGTATTGGACTTACAGAGGGCACTCCAAGTTTTCACCTTGAGACAATACTCAAGTATTGATATGGATACTCGAGTATTGAACACTCAGAGAGAATTTCAACATTGACTTAAATTCTCAATACTCAAGTATTCAATTGAATACTCGAGTATTGGTCATACAGAGAATCATCAAAGTTTTACACCTTATGAAAACTCGAGTATTGGTTTTGCATACTCAAGTATTAACTTGACATCGTTTTATCAAAGTTTTTCAAATTCCTTGAAAACTCAAGTATTGAGTTTGGAAAAACTTCTCAAAGTTTTTAAATGAATGCATACTCGAGTATTGAGTTGCACACTCGAGTATTGGGCATACAGAGAGCTTACCCTTGTGTAAATGATTTGAAAACTCAAGTATTGAAAGCAATACTCAAGTATTGAGGTTTTTGAACTTAAACTTATTTTCTTACCAAAAGTTCAAAACTCGAGTATGGATTTGCATACTCGAGTATTGTCCTAAGGTCCAAAGTTCAAGTCTCGATGGTTCATCTCTAGAAGAAGAATACTTGAGTATCAAGATGGATACTCAAGTATTGACTTAAGTGCACAGTGACAAACTTGAGTATTGATGAACATACTCGAGTATTGAACACTAAACTTGAAAATCAAATCTGACGAATTTTTGGAACCATTTTATTTGATCTTAATACTTTCTCTTATCACTCTTCTATATTCTTAGCTACGTTTAACCACTTTGTTAGTGAGTTTCAGATGCTTTAAGGAATGTTTATAGAAGGATAAAGTGAAAAGCAAAAAGTGGTTCAGTTCATTAAATGCACTACTCAGAAAGTTGCACAAACTTGGCTAATTCTTCTGCACACGGTTACAAAGCATTAAAGAATGTTTTCTACATAAAAAAACTTCATTTCCAATGGATTAATTTGCAGAAGAACAAATCAAATTACTTGGCCAACTAGATTAAGCTAAGTTTAGAGAGAGAAGATGCCTAAGTCACTTGCTAAACACCTGGAGACTTCTCTCAATGATAATACTGAAGATGCAACAGTCAATTAATGCTTCCTAAGTATAAATTGTTGGTTATGCTTAGTTTTGATGATGTCTTATATAGATGCCATTATTAAAAGCAAAAAGTTTATATAATATATTTATCTTCTACATTGACTAACTACTATGTTTAATGTAGATTAGTTCAAGTTGAATTATAAAGAAGATTAATCAAGGAGATAAGGGATTAATGAAAAGAAGAAATTGCAGACAATGTCAAGGAAGCAAGAAGCTATCAAAGTATTTTGGGAATGATCAAGAGAAGAGAAGAAAGAAAGAGTTGGATTATGAAGAATAATCAAGATGGGAGATTAAAGAAGGAAGAACTTGTTCAAGTTCTTATATTGATGCTAGAAGGCTCCAAGATCATATGAAAGTACAAATGGCTCAATTTGGAGTTAAAGTCAGCAAAAATCAGCTTCAGGATGAGAAAACTCGAGTTTCCAAGTCAAAACTCGAGTTTAGGACTCAAAACTCGAGTATGGGACTCAAAACTTGAGTTTGTAGTGTTTTCAGCATTTTTGGTGTCTCTAGACTAAGCAATACTCGAGTATCCAAGTTAATACTCGAGTATTGAACGATGATCAGCAACTCTGTTCTACTCTGTTCACGTTCAGCACGGGCGACGTCTAGTAATTCGATGATATCTCACAAACCAGAGATCGGATTGAGACGAAACAAAAAGCATATGAAACTAGACTCCCAATGCGTCATTTTGGTATAAAATTCAAGTCCAAAGGAGTTCAAATCAAGGAGATATGATGTTTTGAAGTTGCAACAAAAATCAACATCATAATCCAGAACCACCTTCAGTATTTTGGGTGTATCTCACAAACGACAAATCCGATTGAGCTGAAATCAGTGGCATATGAAAGTAGACTCACAGAGATTTCCATCAAGAGTTGAACGGACCAAAATGGAGCTCGGATTAGAGAAATATGGCCCTCAGAAGTTGATAGTCAGTTCAAGAAGTTGCTCAAATCCATTACACAAAGCAATACTCAAGTATTGGAATCAATACTCGAGTATTGGAGTCACAGAGAGCAATCAAGTTTTGAACTTAAGTGCATACTCGAGTATACGACTTGTATACTCGAGTATTGGACATCCAGAGAGTATTCAAACTTTTCAAACTGAGTCAATACTGAAGTATAGGAAGCTATACTCGAGTATTGGACTTATAGAGAGCAAATGAGTTTTCACCTTGAGTGAATACTCGAGTATGGCATTGGCATACTCGAGTATTGACATACTCGAGTATTGACCTTACAGAGAGCCCTCAAAATTTTATAACTGTTGGAAACTCGAGTATAGTTTTGGATACTCGAGTATTGGGCTCTTACAAAGTTTTTCAACTTAACACATGTTCTTGGATACTCAAGTATTCATTTGAATACTCAAGTATTGACATGGAAAAACTTCACAATTCTTGAAAGATGAATCAATACTCGAGTATTGATATGCATACTCGAGTATTGGCCATACAGAGAGGTTATCCATTTGTCAATGATTTGAATACTCAAGTATTGAGGCTTTTTGAACTTAAAACTTTTCTCACAAATAGTTCCATACTCGAGTATGTACTTACATACTCGAGTATTGACATTGGTTTTCAAAGTTCAAGTCACGATGGTTTGCCTCTGGGAGCTGCATACTCGAGTATCAGTTTGGATACTTAAGTATTGACTCATGTGCACAGTGACATACTCGAGTATTGATGAACATACTCAAGTATTAACTTAAGTGCATAGTGACATACTCAAGTATTGACGCAAGTATTGAACGTCAAACTTCAAAATCAAATCTGACGAATTTGCAATGCCTTCTTGTTTGATCTTAATACTTCCCATGATTAATCTCTAATGTTCCTAGATATGTTTAACCACTTTCTTGGTGAATTTCAGACAAATTAACGAAAGTTAATTGAAGGTTAGACAAAAAGCAAAAGTTCTAATGGCTAGTTTCTAACGACTATATTTCTTTATGCAACGGTCACTGAATCTTCTCAACGGTCATATATTGATCTCTACCTATATAAAGAAGATAGATTCAAGCACAAAAACGTCAAGAAACAAGCTTACATCTTCAACATGCTAATACTCTGATTTCACAACATTTACTCTCTGTTTTTCATGTTTAGATAGCTTAGAAAGTGAAATGATTTGTAATGCTCTTCAGTGTTTATCTTATTCACTTCTGAGAGAGAAGATTCATTAGAAACATTCTATCTATTTATTTGAGAGTTACTCAAGATTGGGTAATCTTGAGAGGGAAACAGATTGTAACCTTGCATTGTGTAAGGGGGAGTATCTCGGTGAGAGATTTGGCTTCACAAGTGTCTGGGTGAACTTGTGGGATTTTAAAGGCTTCTCTTGTGCCCAGATTAAACAAGAGGATAGTGGATTGAAAATCTCAAGTGGAGCATGGGGACTGGACGTAGGTCAAGGATAGGGCTGAACCAGTATAAATCTCAGTTTGCATATTCTCTTCCCTAAACTCTTATATTTCCAACATATATATCTAAATGTCCATACATGTTTGAATGACTGACTATTCTTTATCAATTATTATTGTCTTTCAAATTGTTTTTAATAAGTTACGAAAAGTTTTTAAAAGTTCCTAAAGTTTTATCAAACACCCAATTCACCCCCCTCTTGGGTGATAGCCGGTTCTTACATAAATAGGACAGCATTCAAGTCTCTACAATAACCACAACATCTGAAAACGTATAAGCATTCAAGTTCTTCAACTATCTTTCAGTTTTCACTTGTATTTTGTCTTTTAACATTATAAGCTTCAGTGTTTATCATCATCTACTCTTAGAGAGAGTTTTCTTTGATTGTTAATCATTTATTGTGAAGAACCACAAGTCAGGAGACTTGGTGGTTGGGTTCATTGATTACAACTTGTAAGGGAGAGTGAGTTCTAGTGAGAGAATCATTTCTTAAGTGCAGAGTGTGTAATCTTTGATATAGTGGAAAATCCCAGAGAGTCTGGGGACTAGATGTAGGTCAAGTTGTTAGGACCGAACTAGTATAAATCCTTGTATCCAGCTATCTCCTCCCTTTCTCTGTCAACCCCTGTTTTCATTGTTTAAAAACAGAGTACTTAATCAAAAATTTCAAAATACCCAATTCACCCCCCTCTTGGGTATTTAGCTCCATTTACAGAACACTCATTTTCTCAATTGGAAACAATCTTCAAAAGTTGAGGAAATGACTTTAGTTATACCTATTCTCAAGCTTAATTTATGCTTGTTAATAATCACTACTTATATTTGATCTATGATTAATGGATTTCAAGATATAATTTAGTTTGTATAGATTTCCAATTGCTTTTATCTAGAGTTAATTTCCATGGATGATTTAATTGTTTTATGCTCAAATTTTCCTATTGGCTAGTGCTTTGACTCTTCTTTCTCTCTTCATACTACACACACAAACATGCACAACAATTGTATACACACACATTCACAACACTCTCTCTCTTACACACCTCATCTTATCCTTTTCCATTTTGCCTTAGAAGTCTTCATGCATTTATGTTAGTTTGTGACTCATCTTTTGCATATGTGTTTTTGACAATTCAAACAATTTCTCTTCTTCCTTCTTCCAACAAAAACCGTCCCCTCCCCCCATTTTATTAAATTCTGTGTTTTCTTTATTTATCCCATAATACCTTAAAAAAAACTCTCATTGGCTAAGCTTAGGTCACAAGGATTCCACTTTATGAGAGGTATTTAAGACCTTAGGATTTAGCTTTACTAGATTTAATCCAACCCTTTAATTTATATTAATCTCTTATTGGTCCAATTAATTTTATGAGGATTAAGAACATTTTCTTGATTTATCATTGGCTAATCCAATTTCACAAGGATTTGGCTTTATGAGGCTAAATTAAGGCCTTTGGATTTAGCTTTATTAAATTTAATCTTAGCCCTCTATTACTAATCTTAATTATCATCCCTAATAAAGTGGTTTAGTGAAGTTGTCAAATTATGATTGGTCTCTACTTAATTATGGCCCTTAGAGATTCTACTTATGCTAATCTTAATCCTTATTTGCCATTGGTTCTCAATTAGGGTCATAAACCCCTAATTATGCTTATTTAATTTTGCTATTAAATTTAGTGCCTCTATTCTAATTGTTGCAATTTTATTTGCCCATTATTTGTTGATAATTGCTTCTTAATTGGTCTTAGTATTTTGATAATTCTTTATGACTTTTTATGAGCTAAATGTGAACTTAGGTATTAGTTTGATTAATTATGAAAATTTACACAATTATTAGTTTAGTGAAGACTTAGTTTGTTTATTAATTTTTATTGATTTCTCCTAATTTGTTTAAGTATTTTCCATAGTACTCCCTTGCTCTTTTTAACTCCATATGAACCACCATTTTAATGTGGTAATTATTTGTGTTTTATGACATTTTATGATTCCTAAGAAAATTCAATCATTGGTTACCTTAATCATAAATAAAGATTTCCTAGAAAATAGAATAAATATACCTCCAAAATTTGAGACCACATATTCACTTATTTTAAATAGGTGTCATTTATCAAAATATTGTATTTATGAGAAATAATAATTTTTGGGGTATTACACGGGAGGACGGAAGGATTGTGGAGACGACAGAGAAGCTCTCTTTCCTAGCTCTTTCTATTCTTTAAACCTGAAGTGTTATCTTTTTATTATGAATTTGATTTTAGCCATGTGTGGCTAAACTCTTTTTGCAATCTAGAGTAGCTATGAACTTATTTGTGGATTAGATTTTATTTTCATTGTTTAATTAAAATTAATATTAATTTTAGTTGCTTAATCTTGTTTAAAATTTATCTATTTAGTGATTGGCCATCATTGAATATGAATTAGAGAATTAGGATTTACATTGCAAAGAGAATTTTAATTAGGCTCTCAGATTAAGTAATATGAGATTAAACTACGGTTTAATTTACGGTTAGGATAGACATATACCTAATGGCCCCATATAATTTTTAAAAAGTGTGCCCAAGTTATATTGCCTCTTTTGAGTAATTATGTTAGGCATAACAAATTATCCTTAAGACAGGGTTATAAGTGGACCGACGGGCACTTATAGCTATTTGTACTCGAGATTAACAAAATTGATATTAAGACTAATTAAATTAATGAAAACAATGTTTATGAAGCTACTAAGGGATTGGTGACTCTAATGAAAACAATGTTTATGAAGCTAATAAGGGATTGAAGACTCTAGGTTGCGCGTTCGATTAGTGTGGTAGTTTTTATTATTTTAATTCCAATTTTGATTTCTTTTATTAATTAAATTTAATTTGATTTGCTCAATTTAAACGAAATTGTGAGATTAATGCTTAACTGAAGTTGTGGGTAGTAAGTCCTCATGGGAACGATACTCTACTCATCATTTTATTACTTGATACGGCCCGTATACTTGCGGAGTCCATAGGCTATAAATTTTGCTCTATCAAGTTTTTTTTTATAGGGCAAAATTTATAGCCTATGCACTCTGCAAGTATACGGGCCGTATCAAGTGCCCGTTTGACCTAGTTTATTTTCAGCTTATCTTATGCTTATAAGTAAAGGCTAGGCCAAACAGAATTTAAAATAAGCTCCTATATTATAAGAGCTTATTATACAATGAAGAAAAAAACTCTTACAAAAAAAGCTGATGAGAGGAGCTTATTTTAAGCTCTCTTTTTTTTAAGCCCTATTTTTCTAAGGGAAAATTCCAGATAAATACCATTTGAATTTGCAAAACCCCTAGAAGTTCGTTGAATTTGTAAAAGGGCTGAGAAGTACAAAGGACCTATGATATGCAAATTCGGTTCAAATTACCTTTCTGCCCTTAATTTTAAATGAATAAATTTTTTTAAAAAAAAAAAAGAAAAAACCCACCCCCCACTGCCGGCCACCATCGCCGGCCAACCGCCACCGCCGCCGGCTGGCCACCACCACCACCGCCGGCCGGCCGGCCACCACCACCAACGCCACCGGCCGGCCAGCCACCACCACCGCCGGTCCGCCACCACCGGCCGGCCACCGCCACCGGCCGGTCACCAGCATCGCCACCGCCGGCCACCCACCACGGCCTGCCACCATCGCCCGCCGACCAACTGCCACCACCACCGCCGACCAGCCACCCACCACCGCCGCTAGCCGGCCACCACCGCTGGCCAACCACTACCACTACCGGTCGGCCACCACCACCGCCACCGGCCGGCCACCACCACCGCCACCGACGGCCACCACCACCCGCCGGCTGACCGCCACCATCACCGCCGGCGGGCCACCCACTACCACCCGCCGGCCGACCACTACCACCACCGCCGCCACCCGCCGGCCGACCACTACCACCACCGCCGCCACCCGCCGGCCGACCACTACCACCACCGCCGCCGCTAGCCGGCCACCACCGCCAGCTCGCCACCACCACCTCGTCCACCACAGTATATTTTATAATATACCTTTTAAGTTAATTTTTATTAGAAAAAGTGCTTATGACAAAAATTTTGCCAAACAACTTATTTTTAATTTCAACTTTTAAGCTGAAAAATTTATATAAGCACCAAATAACTTTAGCTTTTTAAAAAAAGCTCTTCTTTTTAGCTTTTTCTTAAAAGTAGCTTAAAAACTAAAAATAAGCTAGGCCAAACGGGCTCCAAGTAATAAAATGATGAGTAGAGTATCGTTCCCACGAGGACTTAGTACCCACAACTTCAGTAAAGCATTCATCTCACAATTTCGTTTAAGTTGAGCAAATCATATTAAATTTAATTAATAAAAGAAATCAAAACTGGAATTAAAATAATAAAAACTACCACACTAATCGAACGTACAACCTAGAGTCACCAATCCCTTATTAGCTTCATAAATATTGTTTTTATTAATTTAATTAATCTTAATATCAATTTTGTTAATCTCGAGTATAAATAGCTATAAGTGCCTGTCGGTTCACTTATAACCCTCTCTTAAGGATAAATTGTTATGTCTAACATAATTACTTAGAAGAGGCAATATAACTTGGGCGCACTCTTTAACAATTATATGGGGCCATTAGGTGTATGTCTATCCTAACTGCAAATTAAACCGTAGTTTAATCCCATATTACTTAATCTGAGAGTCTAATTAAAATTCCCTTCGTCAAGGTAAATCCTAATTCGCTAATTGATGGCCAATTACTAAATAGATAAATTTTAAACAAGATTAAGCAACCAAAATTAATATTAATTTTAATTAAACAATGAAAATAAAATTTAATCCACAAATAAGTTCATAGCTACTCTAGATTGCAAAAAGAGTTTAGCCACACATGACTAAAATCAAATTCATAATAAAAAGATAACACTTCAGGTTTAAAGAATAGAAAGAGTTAGGAAAGAAAGCTTCTCCGTTGTCTCCACAGTCCTTCCGTCCTCCCATGGAGATGGTGAAGATCACCAAAACGCTGCTGCTATCCTTCCTTCTCGTTCTCAGCCTGCGTCCCTGATCTCTGCTGATGTGCGTCCCTCTTCTTTTGGTGCGTGGTTCCCTCTCTTTTTGAATCACGCTTGATAGGGATAAAACTTTATAGCCTATAAACTCCGCAAGTGCACGGGCCGTACCAAGTAATAAAGAGTGAGTAAGATATCGTTCCCACGAGGACTTGGAATCACAAACTTCGGTTAAGCATTAATTTTACAATTTCGTTTAAGTTGAGAAAACCAAAACTGAATTTAATTAAGAAAATAGAATTAAACTAAAATTAAAATAAACAAACCACCACAATAATCAAATGAGCAATCCAGAGTCACTAATTCCTTATTAGCTTCATAAACTTTGATTTTATTAATTAAATTACTCTTAATATCAATTTTGTTAATCTCGAGTATAAATAGCTATAAATGTCTGTCGGTCTACTTACAACCCTCTCTTGAGTATATTTTGTTATGTCTAACATTATTACTCAAGAGGCAATAAAACTCGAACGCACTCTTCAACAATTATATGGGGTAATTAGGTATATGTCTATCCTAATCACAAATTAAATCGTAATCTAATCCTATATTATTTAATTTCAGAGCTTAATTAGAATCCCCTTCGTCAAGGTAAATCCTAATTCTCAAATTCATATTCAATGATGGCCAGTCACTAAATAGATAATCTTAAACAAGATTAAGTAACCAAAATTAATATTAATTATAACTAAATAATAAAAACAAAGTCTAATCCACAATTATAAGTTCAAAGTTCCTCTAGGTTGCAAAGAGAAATTAGCCAAACATAACTTTAACAAAAATCCAGAATAGCACAGCCAACAACAATTCAGAGTTCAATGAGAAAAGGAAAATAAAACCATGGTAGAAGTCACCGCCTCCCACTCTGGTTCTTCGATCAGAATCTGTTCCTCCTTTGTGGCTGTGAAGACGAAGCTCGCCGGCGACCGTGGTGGAGAGGGAAGCCGCCGGCGAGAGAGAAAGAAGAAGGTCGAGGGTCTGAACCTGCGGCGCTGTGCTCTCTTTTCTTTCCCAGTCGTGCTCTCCTTCTCGCGTCGCTGCTCGTTTTTGCGTCTCTGCCTTCCAATTCAAATGCCGCCTCGTGGAGCTCCTTTTTAGGTCTTTCAAATAATTCAATTCTTCTTTTCCCACGTGCAGGCATATAGTGTTTCTTGATTTCAATTGGTGGGACCCATTTTTATATCCAATCCAAACCATTTGAATGTGCGTGGCTGCAACTATTAACCATAAGTATTATTATATAATTGATAATAGTAATAATAATAATAATAATAATAATAATAAAACCTATTTTTATTATTATTATTTTTTAACTTCTAAATATTACTATTTATTTTCCTAACTCAAAAGATTTTATTTTGAATTGAAATCCAAATTGAAATCCAACAAATGATGTATTCAAATTGATATCTCTCAAAATCTCAAGAAAATCTCTTTAAATTAATAATAATGACTTCTCAAATATACAAAAATATCCCTCAAATCTACTAAAAATGGGAAGTCATCAACGCTGCTTCTCCTTTTTGTGATCGTTCTTTGATTCTAATTAATAGGTTTTCTCCATGAACTCTCCGTCAATCTCTATCTGATTCCATTTTATATAATATAATAAGATATTACATTATATTCTTTCAATGCAATGCTTTGCCAAAATATTTTTTCATGGGTCCCACTCGATTATTCCAATTACTTCTGTTTTTTCTTTTCACACCAACAGGTACGTACATCCTTTAATTTCTTTTATATCTTCTATCATATAATATAATAATTTATTATATTATATCCTTTTCAATTTAATTTGTTGCCCAATAATGATGCTTATTGCCTATCTTTTCTTCTCTCTTAGATTCTTGTCCAATAAAAATAGGATATCAATAGATTTTCTATTGTAATATTCTTTTATCCTATATTTAATTAAAAGATAAATAAGTATATAAAAGATAATTAAATAAGTATGATATTAATAAATTTAATCAAATATTCCTCAGAATCTATACTTATTTAATTATAAAATATCTACTTATCAGGAGGGGAGGACAGTGATCAATTTCTTTTTTTTTAAAAAAAAGTATTTAAACCCTACAACTTAATTGACTACTTGACAGTAATGTTTTATTAATTGGATTTACTGTAACACCCCTTATACCTGCCTTCTTATATCAGAGTAATAGCACACAATATAGAATGTGGATATAAATGTGGATATAGTTTGGATGAATGAGTAACTCATAATATATACAAAACTTAAACTTGGTATGATGTAAAACTAATCCCCACTGGGAGATTTAATATACAATAATCCCAAATAAAATTTAAAACATCATCCTTATACAACCCATCTATCAAATATCCAAAAATAATATATAAAATAATTTTTAGAACTCCCCTGAGTTCCACCTTCTTCTCGCATTCCACAGCACCACTTTGTCCTTCCTTCTAGATCCACTACCTAAATCTTTATTGGGGTTTGTAATTCAAAATTGAATCTCATAGTAATATGTTAATCTCTACCTCTAGGTATAGTGTAAACAAAATATGATAATCATCGACAATTAGGGAAATTAATTCAACATTCGGTATGTACGCACAGCAACATTAAACAGTATACTATACATCATGTATAATACATGTTATGTTAACTACGAATACACCCTACACGTCCAAACAATATGTAGGACCCTACAAGTCCTGAATTTCACACTGCTTAGGAAAATATATAAACCGGACCGTACAAATCCCGAATTCCTCGGCACTTATGAAAAACAGTTAATGCAATTGACCAATAACATAATCACTGAATGTAAACAACCACGTGTACAACATGCTTTGTATTTGGACTCAAGAATAGAGTTGTAAAACATGACATGCAACCTCATTTTTTGACTCTAAGCTTTTAAAAATCAGATACCATGCTCTTAGATCAAACATGCACAGTTTAAAAACTCATTTCCAGAGCCAAATGAGATCAAGGACCGAATGTAAATTGACATGCAAGCTTCAAAACGTTGATATGAGCTCTTTCTCTGTCTTACCCATGATTTTAATCCACCAACAACTCAGAAAATCTCCAGTTAAGTGTAGATACCAGATGAGAATTTGATCAACAGACTCACCTGAACCCAGAAATCGACTTGCATGTGACCGTGGATGATTTCTTCTCCTTCGCCAATCGGAGGCTCTCTCTCTCAGTGTCTCTATATCTGTCTCGGATTCTAGCTGAGAATAAAGAATAGAAGGAATGGGGGTGAAGGCGTATGGGTCTGGTTGGGAATGAGACGGAGGTTGAATGTGGCGGAGGTGGAATCGGATGGAGAGGGATGAGAGAGTATGGAGGAATGAAATTAGGAGGGAGTTGGTGTTGTGTGTCCGGATGAGGGTATATGTGTATGTTGTTGAGTATCCGTGCGGGGAGAGAGAATGAAATGGAAGGAATGAGGATAGAATGTGTTTGTGTGTGTGTTCGAATATGTGTGTGTATTTGTGCGCTGTATGGCTCTGGTAGATGGAGGAGGGAACACGTGGGAGGAGACATGCATATGGGGAATGGAATATGTGTGTTAATGTGGTTGGCTGAATGAGAGAGGGAATGTGGTGTTTCACTTGTAGAACGTACCCCTTTTGATTGCCTACTAGGATTTTGTTTGCAATTTGGTCCTTACTAATTAAATTGCAAATATTAGTTAGGAAATCAAAATTAACCCTAATTTCATTTAAGGATTTCTCTCTCTCAATTAATTTTTTTAGGCCTTAAAAGATTATCTCTAGAATATTTAGGCCAAACATTAATAAGTCATGAAGACCCTAAAATATTGTCTCTAAAATATTTAAAGATTTCTCTCTCTCAATTTGGCAGGAGGCTAGGCACTTAGCTGCTGGTATTAATCAGTCATGGCTATGTTTGGGGGACTTGAATGATATCGTCTCTCAAGAGGAAAACCTGAGTAGTGGACCTTGTGTGATCCGTAAGATCATTAATTTTCATATCTTTATTACAAACTGTGAACTTCTTGATCTTGGCTTCATTGGGTATAAATTCACTTGGTGCAATAAGCCGAGAATGCCATGATACAAGAAGGGAGAGGATTGACAGGGCAATGGGGTATATCAAGGTGAGAGAATATTTTCCTAATCTACAGGTTTTCCATATTGATCCTGTGGGCTCCGACCATCATTTTTTTGTTGATTAAATGCAGCCGGTCCCAACCTTATAGTGCTCAGTCCTTCAAATTTGAAGAAATGTGGGAAAGCCATAATCAGTTTCTGCAGACAATCAACAGAGGTTGGAATGGAGTTGTTGTAACTTGTAACTAGTTTATCTTCTTTTAGTGAATTTGTATGGCACCTGAGTTCTCGCAGAAAGGAATTGATCAAATGGAGCAAGCGCGAGTTTACGAATGGGCATATATTAATTGAGCAGTTAAAATCACAGCTGGCGGCTTGTAATCAGAAACTGAGAAGCCAGGAGTCTATTCGGTTTATTGCAGAACTTACGGAAGCCATTGATCATGCACTGGAACATCAAGAACTTTACTTGAGGAAGAGAGCTCATACTGATTGGTTTGGCTCAAGGCAGGCGATAAAAATTCAAAGTTCTTCCATCTGTCCACCATCAAACGTGGACACTTTAATAGCATCATGTGATTAAGGGATGATGACAGGAAGTGGTTGATGGAGAGTTCTGAGGTCTCTGCGAATATTTCTTCTTCTTTTGTTTTAAGAGTCTTTTAATCTCTATGGGATCGAGATCCTTGGATGAAGCCCTTCAGAATGTTGAACAAAGCCTAACCAGTCAAATGAATTAGTGCCTGCTATTGCCTGTCACATCTGTGAAGATTCTGGTTGGAGCGTCTAGTCTTGGGGGCTCTAAGGTGCCTAGTCCCTCTTGAAAATTTTAAAGATTACGTTTGTTGCATGTGTGATTAAATATTTTTTTGCTAGTAATTCTCTACTTCATGAGATTAATGATACAAATGTTACTCTAATTCCAAAAGTAGATAAGCTTGATCATGTCCATTCGGTCATTGATTAAGAAGGTAGCAGTTGTTTATTTGAATTTTGAAACCAAATGTTATCTAATTGCTATTAAGTTAAATGCCCTCCCCTTGGGGAAGAAAACTTAGTATTTTACAAAAGCATAATACAATTTCCATAGTTTTTAGTTCAATATTATTGTTTGTCTTAAATAATTTAGTGTAAACATTTTATTCATACAGGTGACTTGTTTTAGCATTTATAGATCCAATAATTTTTTAAAATCTAATATTCTTATCTTTTAAAAAAAATGATAATGGGTTATATACTAATACTTTAGAAGTTGACATATCTTCTTAATCCCACATTAGTTTGAAGGTATGTGAATATTTCTTGAATTTCATAAATCTATTTGGTCAAGAAAAAAAAAAAGAAGAAGAAGGAAAGTGTACCTAGTGTTTAACCCCTTAACTTGTACCTATCAAATTAAATAAAGCCTCAGGCTCTGTTATCAAATAGATGTGAAGCCGCTCTAATACTGAATATATTTAACCAAGTCAGATGTGTTATTCAATAATGATTTCAAACCACTAAGCCAAGTTTATCCGTGGGGAGTAAAAACTTTTCAAAAAGAGTTTAAAAACTTAATCTAAACACAGGGTCTAATCCTGTGAGATAAATGAGTTTTTTTTGAAAAATTTAAAACCATTTAGCAGTGGTTCAAACTCTTCATTAAAAATCCCCCTATTCCTTAAAAAGTTTGATAGTGCTCCACTAATATTAACTTTAATCTTGTTATGGGCTCAATTCATACGTGTGCCCATCACTGCATGTATAACTAAGGAAAATAATTGAATCACTACTAAGCATTTGTGTGTATATATGTATGTCTCTATATACACACACACAAAATATTAGCCACATAAGGCTATCCAAAAGTCTAAGTACAGGGAAAAGAATATACAAAAGGTCAAAAATAAAATCTTAGGTGTTGGCGACGACCACATCATTACCTTTCAAGCTACTGGATATACAAGTTCACGAAGCATGCAAAATAAGCCATACCAAATTACTTGATTATAGCCCATTAAGTTACATGATCTCTTTGAGATACCTATGTATATCATTAGATTACATATCAAGTTATAAATCAGACAAATTAGTTTGAAGGACAATGATAACTATAAATACTTTAAAGTAATTTATTTAATAAGTTCCTTAATTTCTCCAAATTAGTCAATTGAATCTTGCCTTAAGGCTGATGAAGGTAGTACTATATATGTATATTATTAACTTTTTTATTTTTTATTTTTGGTTAAAGTAGGATCAGAATGTTATTAACTCCCTCACAGAGAACCATATGACATTCTTTCTTTATAGAATGATTTTTATAAGTATACCCTTTACATCTCCAAACTAAAAATGATCATCATCATCATCATGAACATGTACGTCGACATTTTTTTTTGGGTATAATTGAATTTACCACTCTAAGTAGATTTCGAGCTTAGTCAAGGGATCCTAAACCTTGCTCTGAATTTATAATGGACGCCTGTATACTTCAAGACACGGGCGATATTTGATAAGCTGAATCCTTTCATAGACATATCATTCGTGCGAACACATATATACCTTATTTAATCATTCAAATAAGAAACGTCCTGAAATAATAAAGAAAGAAAATGTTTTAGATCATTTGATTAATGATTAATATTATGAGGAGGAAGGTTAAATTTTTCTAAATATTATAAGAGTAAATAACCTTCCTCCTCATAATATTAATCATTAATCAAATGAGATTGTTATATTTTTAAATAGTATAAGAGTAAATAACCTTCCTCCTTTACATTTGAACCGTTTTATATATTTTTACAAATAAAAAAAAATATCCTTTTTAAAATCACCCAACAATACATAAGATACTATGCTAATAGTTTATCTTGTTAAATAACATTGCTATCCAGTGGAAGTTTCTTATGTTTAACAGACAAAATCTTCATCCTTGGAACCGTTTTATATATTTTAACAAATAAAAAAATATCCTTTTTGAAATCATCCAACAATACATAAGATACTATGCTGATAGTTTATCTTGTTAAATAACATTGCTATCCAGTGAAAGTTTCTGATATGTTTAACAGACAAAATCTTTATCCATTGAACCGTGATTATAGGGAATGAACTCGCGAACTTGTTCGAATTTAAAATTACTATCCAAAAACAAAAAAACATACATTAGCCTGATATTCACTGACCTCTGTATAAGCTCAACGGCTTATCACACGTGCTTATATGTACATTACCTGAGTCTCTCTCCTGATAGATTGATAATAATAATCACAATCAGTCTTCAGTATAGTTGTTAGATTTTGATTGATTCGGCTAAGATGCTGCGAGCCGTACCTCGTTCTCCTCAGATTTTCCATGTCCTCTTAGTTGGCACTGATGAAGAAACCGGAAGACGTATTAGGAATCAGCTTTCACATTCTTTTTATCGAATCACTACATGTGCTACTTTTAATGAAGCCGTAGGCTTCTTTAAAACAGAAAAATTTGACGTTGACTTGGTGCTCAGCTCTTTGGAAGACGAGGATGGCTACAACTTCATCTCCCAAATCCAACTCATGAGAAAATATATTCCCCGCGTCGGTAAGTTCTCTCTCTCTCTCTATATATATATATATATATTTATCTTGATACTATTATGTTAATGTGAGAGTTTCCATTATATTTATATTTTGCAGTAATATTTGGAGCTGAGAGATTAGTTCATAATGAGGTCACCCGGGCGTATAAATTCGGTGCATGTTATGATTTGCGGAAGCCAATGAGAGAGACGTCTGATGAGATTGAAAATTTATGCAAACATGCTTTTAGGTGGAGGGCTCAGAAAGAGGATTTATGGCAACATGTTTTTTGGTCGAGGCTTCAGAAGGAGGGTTCAGAAGGAGGGTTCTTCTTCTCTGGTTCCATCCCAACAAGAGAGTCTAACAAGAGGATACGAGTTCGTGAATCATGGCGAAGAACCTTCTTTGAGAAAACGACGGATGGTTTGGGACGAGTTCCTTGATGCCCTGTTTGTTAAAGTTGTGAATTAGGTGATCTTTCCTCTCATTATAATTTCTTGAAGCAAAATTCTTCACTATTATAATATCCTTATAAAGAATTATTTAAAGCAAAATTCTTTACTATTATAATATAAGAAGTATTTAATTCCTAAGGAGGAGTAACCTCTTTATTCTTATTTCTCTTTAATTAATATAGGCAATTTTTTAAGAAAAAATTAATAAATTTGGCAAGCAAATTATAATTTCCTCAACTCCCCTGTAATTTTTTTTTATTTTTTTTGGGTTTCCTGGTATCTTTAATTTTGTGAATCTGGGCTTTTTATGGCTTCTTTTATAATTATGAATATATTTCTTTATATCTGATATACTTTAATTTGTGTATTTGTCCTTTTTATTTTCGAGCTTTGTTTTATAATTATGAATTCTTAATTTAAGAGGAGCTTTGGTTATGGTATTTTGTATGGGCGTGATTGAGCTTTTTATGGAATATTATAGTTTTCTGTTTCCTTACGTCATATGCAGTACCTAAACGAATTCTTGAAGTTATGAATCTTGAAGTTATGAATCAGCGTAAGTCTGGGCTTTCTCTGAGAACGAGTCACCTACAGGTTGAAACATGGTTCTGATCATCATTATTATTATATGTCTTATATATGTACATACCAATCTAATTATGGTTTTTTCCCTATACTTTCAGAAACACAGGGGAAAAGAGAAGAAAAAAAAAGCAGCAGTTAATCAAATCGCTCCTAGATTTGACATTAAGAACACCATTAGTATCATCATCTTCTGACCATGACATGTCGCATCTCCACCTTCCAGAAACTTCCACGACTAATTCTCCTCTGCCCCAAATGCAAAGCCATCATTGCAATCAACAACACATTGTCTGCCCATGGCAAATGCAACATGAACATCAAGAACAACACCTTGCTTGCCACCCAATGCCGGTCAACAACTTAAGTGGTATGAATATATTACATAACTTTCAATGTTTAAACCTTCTCTTATTTATAACTTATTTATAATTATTGATTGAGCTCGTGAACTTTTATCTCAAGAAAATGGAGAGAATTGTTGAAATTCAAAGTTTAGAAATTGAATTTGATCAGAAGTTTCCTTCTAATTATATGTGGTTGTTCTTTTTCATGATCCTAATTTCTAATTTCTAACTAATTCTTTATAATTTCAGTGGTCACATCTCTTATTGGGAATGGAAGCAAACAACTTGAATTCTGTGCCTCAGCCTGATTTCATGTTAACACAACTAGACCTGCTATGCATCAGCCTTATCGAATTACTTCCTCTAAAAGTAATATGCTGCAGCAACGGCAACCACAAGGTCCTTCCTCTGAAGGTATGGAAAGTAATACGCTATAACAGCAACACTTGGCTATTGTTACCTCCTTTGAAAACTGCAATATGGAACAACAACTGAAAACTCAGAATTTGACTTCTAGTACGCAGCAACTAGAACAAACTTCTGCTCTTCATGCTCCTATAAGAAGTGGTGATGATGGAATGATCACGACAGAAGCAACAGATGTAGATGAGTTTGCTGATTGATCAATGGCTTGACGATGTTCTTGATTATCTTGATATTTTTCCCAACCATGTAGCCTTGTTGGATGCTTGCCAAGAAAAAGAAGCTCCTTTCCAAGAGAAGAACGAGACGGAGCCATGACAGCTTCCAAATAAATAAATGATAGCTTTCTTTAATTGGTTCATACAATACTCAATTTGCATAAGGTAGAAGAATTAGTTGAGGTGACTTATATCGTGGATCAGAAGGAGTATATTTCTATCTGATGTACTTCCGACTACTTTTTAAATTTATTGCCATATTAAGCTGGTTTATATTATATTTTCTAGTTTTTATGGGATTTTTCATTGTTAATTAGGGAAAGTGTTTGTAATTAGTTTATAGTTCGTTAATGATATTAAATGAAAGAAAATTAATACTTAAGATAAAATACGTTATATTATTATATTTGCCATAATTACGCATCAAATATGTTATATTATATTTGATATGGACAGTGTAAATCATGGAAGATTAAAAAGTTCAATAAAATACAACACGAGTGAGCAATATATATAGTAGAATTTACAAGAAGACAAAACCATTCAACAAAACCCTGTCTTTTATCCACAATTTCCTAAGACAAGTGTTACTATCAACCTCAGACTCCTAAGACAAGTGTTACTATCAACCTCAGACATTTGTCTCCAATCTAACATAAGACTCACATGGCAAGCTTCTCAATCTAACATAAGAATAACATGTTAATGAAGCAGAGAAAATGGAGTTTCCCTACTTTCCAAAATAAAAAGACAAGAGATAATACAAAAACAAATAAAAATAAAAGTCTAAAAAGGAGTTTTCCTACTTTCCAAAATAAAAAGACAAGAGATAATACAAAAACAAAAATAAAAAAAAAAGTCTAAAATTTGTTTTGGTTTTTTAGTTTTTAAAAACAAGTTACTAATTTTCTTTGTTTAAGAAACAAATAACTAAAATTAAATACGAAATATCTTTTTTTTTTTAAAAAAAAGGAAAACAAATTTTCCAAAACAAGGAAACGAAACAAGGAAACAGAGGCCTGTTTGTTTTTGTTTTTATAAAGAATCTTTTAAAAAAATTAAAAATAAAAAATCATTTCAAGATTTTTTTTTCAAATAATTTTTTTAAAAAAATAAAACAAAAATTAGTCCCCTTACATGGATATTTGGGAAAATGTAAAAAAAAAAAACCAAAAAAAAAACAAACAAACAGAAAAACATTAAGATCACTGGAAATGAATGTCGGAGTCACCGAGAAAGGATGAGAAAATGAGGTCACAATCATAACCTTCAACCTCCAGCCCCAACAATTTGACAAAACTACCACTGCTTGACATAAATATTAATTAATAATTATTTAATCTCATATCTTTATCCTAATTTAAAAAATAATTTTCATATATATTTTGAAATCTTTCGTCATACATTAGAGTTTGAAAAATAGGCTGAACCTGTCAGGCCGACCTGTTTAGGCTCTAAATTTATAAGTGCTGGGGTTAAGACGCTTGCCTCAAAAGTGAAAGTGGGCCTTTTATGTTACTCTAGATTGAACTGTGGAATCTCAGACCTGTCTAAAAGTTTAGGAAGGGACCATAGTGGATAACAGGGCTCTCAAGGCAAGTCGGTGGACACAGAGCATAACTAAGTCCTAATAGGTGGTAAATCTGGAAAAATCATTTGCATTATTTTGTTTGAGGTGACTGTAATATTAATGATTTTGAGGTATTGCTTCTGGTATTTAGCCAAAGTAGTTTTATTATTATTATTATTAGTATTCAGTTTTCCAAACCGATTTACATATTCTATTGTGCTATTTAATCTGATGAATGACATTTATCAGAGGAGATGTGACCCATAACAAGTGAAAAGTGTTGACCTCTCACCAAAGCTAAGTTTATCACAAAAATCTAACCCCCAAACTCAACCACAATTCATAAATCCATGTGTGAGAATCAATTGCAACCACAATTTAATATTCAAACTAATTGAACGGTTCACAAAAAGATTTAAAGACTTAAAGTCTCTTTAGAAGTCTAAAATACCATATTTGACCATTCCCAATCCACTCAATTACTAAACTTTATTTTCATTAATCACATTATAAATACTAGCTCAAAATCTTCTCACAAATCAAACCCTATTTCAAATATTTATATCACCTTCAAATTATTCACTTCAACACAAATCCTCAAAATTCTCAATTTACTACCATTACTGAATTTCTCTATCTCAATAATATTTCTATCATCCAATAACTTTGTTTCACTCATTAAAATTATTGATAACATTTTCCTCCATTCATTCTAAAATTCCCACAAATTTGCTCACTTTAAATTTTAGGAGAAATATCTATACATAACTATTTCTCAAAATCATTATTCCAATCACATTTCGTCCTTCCATCAATTTTTTCTTACCTATTAGAATCACTAAACTATACCTATCTCCTCAATCTCTTCAAAACTCCCAATTTCTAACACTTAAAGTTTTACCCAAAATTTTCATTTATCCACTTCTCATTGTCAACCTCAAAATCAATCCATTCAATTATCAATTAACTCCATTAAACTAGAATAAATCATAAAATTGAATTTAAAAGTCTTATTATCATAAATCATAACTTTTCCAAACAAACCCCAACTTTAGTTCTTCAAATCAACCACTCAAGCGAAAATTCAAACCATAGAACTTTTGTTGTAATATCATAAGTTCTATTAAAAACAAAATTATCCACCAGAAACCTCTAGAACTCAAAATCCATAAACCTCTAGGTTTTTCTTCTATCCAAAATTAGGAATGAAAGAGAAGATACTAGTAGAATAAATAGGAGAAAGTAACTTACCAAGGCTCATGGAAGAACCTCAAATCAAACTCTTGGTCTCACTCACTCTCCTCTCTAACTGTTGTCCATCCAAAAAAGAGCAAAGAAGAAAAGGAAAAAAAGGACAAATGAGCAAAAATACACATGTATTTTATCCTCAGGAGCGCCTAGCACCATATGTTTTTTTCAGGAGAAAAAATACACATATGGTTACATTTTAGGAGCAAAAATCACACCACTATTAAAATCTAACTTAACGGTGCATTTACAACAGAAAATACAATATTTACAACAGAAAATGTCATATTTATAACAACATTTAAACACCTAGATTTTGAACATAGAAATGTCATTTACAACAGAAAAAGACTAGATTTACAACAAGAAGTGCTGTATTTACAACAAAATTTAAAATTTGACCATTTACAACAAAAAAAGCCATATTTACAACGTGCTAGATTTACAACAGGAAGTGTTGTATTTACAACAAAATTTTAACGGTGGTGTGACTTTTGCTCCTAAAATGTAACTACATATGTATTTCTGCTCCCAAAAAAAGTATATGGTACTGAGTGCTCTCGAGGATAAAACACATGTATATTTTTGCTCCTAAACCCAAAAAAAAAAAAAAAAATTAATAACGCAAGGACCAGAACATTCGCGCCTGTAGTCTGTTTGTGAATGAAATGTGGGGAGGAAGAGCATATAGATTTTTGGGTGTTAGATTATAATCAATTATAGTATAATTGTAATAGTAATTAATTGTAATCAATTTATAATATAATTATAATTGTAATTAATTGTAACTAATGCCCTTGATTACAATTGATTACAATTACAATTACAATTAATTGTAATTAATGCCCTTGATTTCTGTACGATTGTGATATCTGAATATTTTTCTAGAATGATGTATTCTCCTCCTATTAATACAATACACTGGCCAGATGATTTATCTGAGCCTGCAATCATTTGCTATTTCTGTATTTTACCCTAATTTCTATCTTGGTACCAGAGCACACGGTATGTCGACAGCATCCTCAGTCGTCTCTGCTGCTGCCTCAAATGGACGAACCTATTCACTCTTCAGCTCCTCTAGTCAGACCACCACGATCAAGCTGGATCGTGTGAATTTCATGGTCTGGGAGTCAATCGTCCTTCCTCTCATCGAAGGTAACCGATTGGAGGGCCACATCGATGGAACCTCTCGAGCACCGCCGAAGGTCATTTCCGACGAGAAAGGAGAAAAGGAAAATCCTGCCTGGTCTGAGTGGTTCTCAGTTGACCGGCTTTTAGTCTGGTGGCTGAGAAACATAATGTTTCAGGAAATTGGAGCTCAATTGCTTCATCACAAAACTGCTGAAGATCTCTGGAATGGGGCGAAAGCGCTGACCTGCGCTTCCACAAAGGCTCGAGTAATGGTTATTAAGTCTGATCTGCACAACACATGGAAGAACTCCCTGAAAATGGACGAATACCTTAACAAGATGAAGAACCTGTCTGACGAATTCACGCTCGCTGGTTCACCGATCACTATGGATGATTTGATTTTGCATACACTCAACGGTCTTGATGCGGATTATAATGCAATAGCTGTGAGACTACTAGATCAACCCGCTATCACGTGGGTAGAAGTTCAAGCCGCTCTTCTGTCCTTTGAATCCCGGCTTACTCAGCAGAGTCATTTTGCCAACCTAAGCATCCAGCCCTCTGTTAATCTTGCACAACGCACCACCGACAACTCTGATTCTGTCAACCATCGCGGTGGTAGGAACAACTATCGGAATTCACGCGGCAAAGGCAGACGTTATCGTGGAGGTCGCCGTGGCGGCGGTGGACGGCCGTTCTGTATTAATTGTCAGCGATCTGGTCACACGCTGGCCACATGCTACTATCGAGATGAATCTGCAACCTTCAATCACTCACCTCCTCAAGCGTATTATGCAAATTCAAATTCCTACTCTGACTGGTATATGGATAGCGGGGCCAATTATCATATCACTCCTCACTCTGAGCAATTCGAAGAAATGATTCCTACTAGGAAGTCACATATTACTACTTGTACTGGGGAACAACGACCTATTCTGGGCATTGGTACTGTGACTATACCCTGCAAACAATCTAAACTTCATCTTAAGGATGTTCTATATGTTCCTTCAGCTACTAAGAATCTCATGAGTGTAAATCGTCTAGTTCAGGATAATTTTGTCTCTGTAAACTTTTCTAATCAACGTTGTGATGTGAAGGATCCAGCGACCGGAAGAATAATAATGCAGGGGGTTCCAAAGCACGGAATGTATCCAATGAAGAAGGAAAGAAGTAGTCATGGCAATCCGATGGTGATGGCAGCAGAGCACAATGGCAGTGAAGCAGAATTTCTGAAGTGGCACCACACCCTCGGTCATCCCAGTGCACGAGTTTTAAAGCTTATTTTGAATAAATGTAATAAGAAGCTCTCAAATGCTTCCATTTGTGACAATTTCGTTTGTGAAGCTTGTCAATAGGGGAAATCTAAGTTACTACCTTTTCCAAGTTCTGTTTCTCAATCTAGATTACCACTTGAGTTAATCCACACTGACCTATGGGGTCCAGCACCTATTGAATCTAATGGAGGACATCGATTTTACATACATTTTCTCGATGATTTTAGCCGTTATACTTGGCTTTATCCATTGCGACACAAAAGTGAAGCTGTACATGTTTTTAAACATTTCAAGAAACTAGTTGAAAACCAGTTTGATTCAAAAATCAAATCAATTCAATGTGATAACGGTACTGAATACAAGCCGATAATATCCATTGCACAAGGAGAAGGAATTCGCATTCGCCTAACCTGTCCATATACATATGTTCAAAATGGACGAGCTGAACGAAAGCATAGGCACATTGTCGAAATGGGACTCACCTTATTAGCTCATGTAGGGATGCCTCTATCATTTTGGGTTGAGTCTTTTCAACAAGCTGTATATCTCATCAACCGTTTGCCAACACCAGTACTAGAGGGTGATACGCCTCTATTTCGCTTAGTTAAAATAGAGCCACAATACAACGAGCTCAAACCGTTTGGTTGTGCCTGCTTCCCATGTTTGAAGCCCTACAATAATCATAAATTTCAATTCCATAGCCAAAGGTGTGTCTACCTTGGTTTGGCTCCTCAGCAGAAAGGGCATTAGTGTCTTAGTGCCTCAGGTAAAGGTTTTGTCTCCAGGCATGTTATATTTGATATAACCAGTTTTCCCTTCAAAACAGGTTTTATGCAGCAAACACCGAAATCTTCTACTCCAGAAAATATGAATTCAATCCCTCTCATTATACAAATGAATCAAGACTCTGGGCAAATTTCTCCTGTGCTTTCTGATCCTGAAGTATCTGATACATCAATGGAAGCACGAGGTCAAGCTTCACCTCTGTTCACACCGTCCATTGATCCATCCTCCACTGGTAGTGGATCTGTAGAACATAGTGTGGAAGCAAGAGATCAAAGTTCACCTGATCAAGGTTCACCTCTGCGAACATCGTCTGTTGTTTCATCCTCTACTGGTAGCGGACCTGTAGAACACAGTGACAGCCCAAATCATCACACAGTTGGGCCACCCATTAATCGTCACTCTAGGGTGACTCGGGCCAAAGATGGTATTACCCGGCCCAAACATCCATATATTGGTCTTGTTGTGTCTGACGGTGTAAGTCCAGAACCCTCGTCAACTCGGATAGCTTTATCTTCACCAAAGTGGAGAAATGCCATGGAAGAAGAACTCAAGGCTCTTATGCGTAATCGCACGTGGCAGCTCGTTCCGTTCACTGGTCAAAAACTAATTGATAATAAATGGGTGTTCAAAGTCAAGTACAAGGCCGACGGTTCGATTCTCAAACATAAAGCAAGATTGGTGGCCAAGGGTTTTCAGCAAATACCTGGAATTGATTTTGCTGAGACCTTCAGTCCAGTCGTTAAGTCCACAACGATCCGAGTGATTCTGTCAATTGTGGTCACATTCAAGTGGGAGATTCAGCAGCTCGATGTGAATAACGCATTCTTGAATGGATACCTACAAGAAGATGTCTACATGGCTCAGCCCGAAGGCTTCATTGATCGAAATCATCCAACACATGTCTGTAAGTTAGTTAAAGCTATTTACGGTTTGAGACAAGCTCCCCGAGCTTGGTTTGATCGTTTGAGATTAACTTTGCTAAATTGGGGATTTCGAAATCTGAGAAGTGATATATCCTTGTTCTTGCTGCAAACGTCTAATTTGACTATTTTTATACTTATCTATGTGGACGATATACTAGTTACTGGGAACAATTCTGAGTATGTGAACAAATTTGTGAAGAAGCTAAATTTAATCTTTTCCCTGAAAGACTTGGGACCGTTATACTATTTCTTGGGGCTGGAGGTTTATCGAGACAATATGAGAATCTATCTTAACCAGACTAAATACATTGTTGATATCCTTAAAAGGTTTGGCATGTCTGATTGTGCACAGGTTGCTACTCCAATGGTAACTGGACGTTTAATTGCCTCTAGCGATGGTGAATTATTGTCTGATCCTACTGAGTATAGGCGTGCCATAGGTTCTTTACAATACTTGACCACAACACGTCCAGACATTTCTTTTGCAGTAAATAAACTGAGTCAGTTCAGCCCAGGACTACTCATTTCCAAGCTTTGAAGCGGATTTTTAGGTATCTTAAGGGTACTTACAACCTAGGACTGCACATTAAGCCTTTCAATAACCCTCAGCTGATTGCTTATACGGATGCTGATTGGGCCTGTGACTTGGATGATAGACGCTCTATGGCTGGTATGTGTGTTTTCCTGGGAACTAATCTGGTGTCCTGGTCTTCTAGAAAGCAGAAAGTAGTTTCACAGTCAAGTACTGAGTTAGAATATAGATCACTTTCTGATGGGTCTGCTGAGCTTAAATGGTTGAATTCCTTACTATCTGAAATAGGATTATTTATCAAGACTCCTTCAGTGATTTGGTGTGATAACTTAAGTGCCAAGTCTTTGGCTGCTAATCCTGTGTTGCATGCTCGGAGTAAACACATTGAAGTTGATATACACTTTATTAGAGATTTGGTTTCCTCTGGTTTGATTGATATCAGATATATTCCTTCCTCAGATCAAATTGCTGATTGCTTTACCAAACCATTATCACAGTCGCAATTTGAGTATTTTCGAGACAAACTCGATTTGCTTGTCACACCCTCTCGTTTGAGGGGGAATATTAGATTATAATCAATTATAGTATAATTGTAATAGTAATTAATTGTAATCAATTTATAATATAATTATAATTGTAATTAATTGTAACTAATGCCCTTGATTACAATTAATTACAATTACAATTACAATTAATTGTAATTAATGCCCTTGATTTCTGTACGATTGTGATATCTGAATATTTTTCTAGAATGATGTATTCTCCTCCTATTAATACAATACACTGGCCAGATGATTTATCTGAGCCTGCAGTCATTTGCTATTTCTGTATTTTACCCTAATTTCTATCTTTGGGTTAAAACTAAAAATATACATGTGTTTTTTCTGAACGTGTACCCACCCAACACTAAGTTTTTTTTTTTTTTAAATGTGTTTAAAAGCAACTATGTAGTTACAAAAATAAAGCAAAAATCATATATTCTTTTAAAGTGATTGTGGGACCCATTAACATTAAAGTAAAGGAATAATGTATGACTTTTGCTCCATTTTTGTAATTATATAATCACTTTTACACCTAAAATATACTTAGTATTAGACATACTTTTAGAAAACCACACGTGTATTTTTTTTGTCATCTTAACCATAAAATTTAACAATTGTGGGTCCCACCCACTATGTCTCTCCTGCCGTTTTGTTTTTATAATTTACAATTTGTTTCTTCTTTTTTTCCTTTTATATTCTTTTCCTCGTCTTTTATTTATTTATTTATTTATTTTTTTAAGTTTTACTACATGTTCACTAACTCCCAAAACACATATTTTTTGTCTTAGTAGTGTTTAAATCAATCTACCATCTAAATAATTAAATAATTACACATCCTCATTTATCTCCACTAACCATGTTATTTTATTTTCCATAAAATTATGACTTAATCCTCTATCCTTAAAATTTAATTTCATTTAGTATGAAATCTTCTTACCCAAATACTTGCATGGTAAATTATAATCACTTTAATATATACTTGTTAAACTCAGAACAAATTAATTCAATATAATGTACTGATAAGCTGTTAATTGAAATGGTAAATGATCTCACCCTTCTTAAAAAGAAAACATAAGTTTGAATCCTGGAAAGTACAATTTTTTAGAAAGGTGAAAACCCTTTGTACTCCAAGTCTTGAAGAAGAAATTTTGTACCCAAAATTCTACATCATTATCAATTGGAAGTATGATTTCTATAAAGAACTAAACTTATGTCAAGGTCCTTTGGTCCATCAGGTAGCCAACTAAATACTGCCACCTGCACAATTTTTCTACATAATCCCTTAACCTTAAACAGATCCAGTTAACCATCGTTAACCACAAAGGTCCACATCCCTGTATGGGTTGGTCTTCCGCTATCAAGATCTTGGGATTCTTGGCCAGGATGACCAGAAGTGTCATCAAAGGAATGACGGCTGCGAATTGATGATCAGCTAGCTTTGTCTCGACCTTGATATATATTTGGAGGTTCTGGTTAAAGTTCCAAAAGTTTTGGCTCACCTTTTCTCTCCGCAGTTTTAAGTTCCAAAATTTTATTGTGCAGCTTCCACACCATCATCTTTCCTTTTTAATTTTGAAACTCTTTGATTGATGTGAATGTAACTGTGTGGAACAAATTTGAAGGACAAATTGGCTCCTTTAATTATCCAATGACTCTCTTGAAAAATTGTTACACCATCCGTTTCAAAAACAGAAGAAAATTTCGAGAATCCATTTTAAAAGGTTACCAAACAATTCCAATCATGCATAGGGCTTCAATGATAAACCCGTGAGGTAGGCAATCTCCAAAGCTTCTTGGGGATGGAGGAGGCGGAGAATGAAACCAGAGGGCTGTAGATGCAACGAGTTTGGTGTAGAAGAATTGATTCTCAGAGTCAACGGCGGTTTCACAGAGTGAAATGCTTTTCTGTTAAAATAATCAAGGTGGCAGTATTTAGTTGGCTAACTGGACCTAAGAAACTTAATATAAGTTTCATCATTCTATAAAATCATATTTTATAATTATTTTTCTCAAATATGATTTCTTATAATAATTCCTTTAACTATAAATCTTGTTTCACAAGTCCAACTAGTTATGATTTGTTCCGGAGAGTCCTTGCAACTAGGTTTAGAACATAATCCATCATCCAAACCACATTTACCACAAAGAAATCAATACTATTACATCTATTTAGCTTCATATAAGACAATTTCAATTCATAATTATATCATTTAATACTACCTCCAGTCCCAATTATAGGAACACTTTTGTACTGCAAATTGTACTATAAAAGTATTCCTATAATTAGGACTAGAGGGAACACCAAAGTATAATTTCAAAGAGAGTATTACTTATAGTATCCACTTCATTTTCAAGTAATCTTTGTATCCAATTCACCTCTTTCCTAATTCAGTCGCACCATCCTTGCGGCTTTACTCTGATTAATCAACACAGCAAGAATTTTCCTATTTTGCACTATTTTCATAGTCTTATGTACAACTGTATCAAAAGACATCACTGAATTGTACTATTAAATCTATCTTTAGAGTGTGTTTGATTTGATGAAAACGAAGATGAGTTTCCCTCCCTCCTTAATATCAAAAGTCACAACTTGTAGTACTAACTCTACTCCTTTTATTATTTTGGCAATCAACTCAAGTTTTCCTTCATTTTTCAAAGTGATTTTTTTCCCCCTTCCTATAGTGAAATTTTGCCGCACAATCCCCAATTCCTCATACACATACTACTACTATTAAATTATAAACATTTCTACTCAAGTCTTATACTCTATAATTCATAAGGATCACTCCTAATTAAGCTCAAACTCAGTCAACATATATAGAACAATTCGAAATACCAATATTTCTAATATAACCATAATGATGGGTAACAACTCAAATTAAGTCTTTTCGAAAGGAGGAAATGCATACCAGCCTTCAAGGCCTATCCCCCTCACTAAGAGGACGATCAACATCTTTGGCATCTATAACTTGGCTATAATCCACCACATAATCTAGTTACCACAAAATTGTTATCTTAATCAGACCTCTATATCATCATTTTTCATCCTATCAGCAACACCAATCACTCAACTACCCTTTATTTTGTAGTTGTTGTATCTATCCTATGGCTTGATTTTGTCCTCCTATCTCCTACCAATCGATATCAACAGTCTGTAATACCCTAAAAATCTTATTTAGCATAATCACTGTATTTCGATAAATGATACCTATTAAAATAGGTGAATATGTGGTCTCAAAGATATTATAGTTTATCTAATTTAAATTAGGGAATTTCCTCTTAGAATTAAATAAACCAAAAAGACTTAAATATTCTAATTTCATTTAGGGATCATAAAATACCCTATAATTTTCATATTGAAGCATAGTTCATATTTAAATTCTAAAGGGACATAAAATGTTATTGAAATACCCAAACAAATTACAGAAATTGTCAATAATTGATTGGACAAATAATTGTACAATAATTCAAGTAATTATTATAGCAATTAATTATTGAATTTTCTTAGGAACCATAAAATATCATAAAATGCACATAATTACCAAATTAAATTATGGTTCACATGGAATTAAAAAGAACAACCAGGTATTCATTAAATTAAATAATTGTGCAAATCTTTATAAATAATCAAGGAATTAATTAAGCATCATTTAACTTATTAAGAGGCTAAATTTACTAAAATGCCCTTAATTAACAAACTAGTGCCTAAATTCATATTTAGTTCATAAAAAGCCATAGAGAACTATCACAAAACAAAGACCAATTAAGGGGCAATTATCAACAATTATTGAGCAATTAAAATTGCAACAATTAAGACTCTAAAATTTAATAATCAAATTAAATTAAGCATGATTAAAGATGTATAACCCTAATTAAAAGCCAATGACTAATTAAGAATTGTTTGAATGAATTTCTAAGGACCATAATTGAATTAAGGTTCCTAAAATATTATAAAATATCTTGAAAATACCTAAAACAATTAGAGAGAATTTCCAACAATTAAAGAACAACTAAACCTACATTTAATAAGATATTAACATTTAGTTCTTATATTGTCAAAAATAAACCATAAAGGAGTATGAAGAGGCTTAAAGTAATTAGGGAATACTAAAAAAATAATTATTGGGCACCTAAATTAATATCAATTGAATTAACATTCATAGTTAATCTAGTGGCAAATATTGATAAGCAATTTGGAATATTTTGGCTTAATTAAATATTAAAGCCTAACAAGGGTCAATATTTGTATCAAATGAATTTTGAAAGATCATAATTGATTTGGTAATCAATTAAACAACTACAAATAAACCTAATTAAGCTAAATCAAATAGAAAATAAAAGAATCTAATTAGGAGTATTTTACCATAATTAATCATCAAAGGACCAATGATTTGGCTCCAACACATTATCTAGGTGATTAGATAAATCACAAAACAACCAAAAAAAAAAAAAAGATGTGAAGGGGCGTGAGTTTTGGAGCTTGGAGGGCAAGGAAAACAATTTCAACACATGCAACAACTTGTGAAGGAAGTGGAAGCTTCTAAGGCTTAATGAACAAGTAGTCAAATCCTTCTTGAACAAGCTTCAAGCCTTGTAAAGCAAGGAGAAAAAAAAGATGAAGGAAGAGAGAGGGAGGGCAGGTCGGATGAGAGGAGTGAAAGGGGAGGATGAGAGTGTCAAACTTTTGCTTTGATCCAAAGGTTGAAAATTGACAAGAGAAAGTTACAATTAATTACAAGAATACCAAACTCTTTTCCTATACATAGGGGCCATAGTTCTTCACAAATCCTCACACCAAATCCCAAGCAACATCTGATTCTAAGAGTGAAAGAGTGAGTGAGAGTCTTGGAGAAAGGAGGAGCAAGAGTTCTAGGTAAGTTCTTGAGCTCTAGCTTTTGAGTTTTTAGTTATTTTGTAGTTTAATCTTTAAATCTTCTAGATATAGTTGTTTTTATGTTTTCTGGGTTTAAAATTGGATTTATTACGAAAAATTGATGAAGATAGTGGTTTAGCAAAATTTCTGGAAGAAAAACACCGAAATAACGAAGTTCTGGCAAAATTTGTCGGTTAGGCGATTTCTGAAGTTAGTGGCAGAAATGCTCATATTTCGTGTTTAAAATGATGTTGAAAAATTCTGGGAAAATTCATGGTTAAATTAGACATATAGGGCTTTCAAATATGCAAATAACATGTTAAAATGAGTTCTGTACAGTGAGAAAGAAATTCTCAAAGTTTAGCTATGAAATTCTGGGAAAGTTCTGGGCAGCATATGAACACGTGAAAAATGGGAGTTGTTCTTAATTTCTAGGTAAGATCTGATATTTTTTCTCAAAAATAGACATCCTAAGGAGTCTGGGGAGTTTTACGGATCTTCGTTTCGATTTTTCTAGAATTAGTTATGATTTTTCAAAGTTAGACGAAATTCTGCCAAATGTGTACCAGCGTCTTTCTACGAATTTTGAGGAAATAAAGTGAAAAATAAATGTACCAAGGGTAAAATAGTCATTAGTGGTCAAAATATCTTTTAGGATATTACTTATAAATTAATAGAGCGATATTACTATTATAGGCTATCTGAAAGAACGCAGACCGACCGACGCACGTACTGCTATCACCAACTCAGGTACGGACGCGTACTGCAACACTAACTCTGATGCTTATGGTATACTTATATGTGATAGATAGTCTGAGACTCTGTTTTTAAGAAAAAGTTGTGCATATACATACAGCTATACACGGGTTATAGTATTGATAATGCCGTTGAGTTTTCCTAGCGCTGAGAACACGGATGTACACCGTGGCACTGGAGAATAGTGCAGACTAGAGATATCGGACATATGCAGTGGCTGTGTACCGTTATCTATTATGAGTTTTTATATTGATTAGTGCTGTAATGTCATGAATATCTGTCATACATATCTTATTACATAAGCATGAGGTTAACCGTTACCTGAGGTTCAATGGGTATTGAACCTCATCTCTTACCATAGCTTCAGTGTCCGAGGAATCGTGGACCAAAGACAGGAGTAAGCAGAGTAAACAGCACGCGTAAAGACCCAACTGAGGATCCTACTTCTAGACTTGTGCCGTTACGAAAAATGTACTATACACTATGAATGGATGAATATGCCACAGTTAATGATATATCAGTTACTCACTCTTTTACTTGTTCCGACGCTCTACTCTGATGCAAAAAAAAAAAAATTTATTCCGCTTTTGAAAATTGGGGTGTTACACAGTCCTCCAAGCCCATTGCCGTCCCTTCTTCATAAATGCATCATGGCTTACGGCACTGTTATCTTTGAGAAATAATGCAATATTTTATAGCGATGGAAGAAGTGGTTCTATATATTGTCAACAATGAGCCAGAAAATGTGACCTTTAATTATAATACTCTTTCCAAAAAGTTCTTAATATAAGAAATATTTATCTAATTTAATTAGATTAAGAAAGTTAGTTGAATTAGTTAATATGACATGTGTTTTTTAAAATGTCTCAGTAATCTTCCTAAATTCCCACATTTTCTCTTATTCTTAATTATTGTTGAGAAAGTATCAATATGGATAAATTAGAAAAATATTGACAAATATGAAAACTTTATCTTATATTTAATATCAAAATCAACTTCCAAATTTGTCTTACATTAAGGACATGATGAGTAATAGATCAGAGAACTTGTGTCGTCTTACATGGAGAAGGGCGTTATATTATGTGGTTTGGATTGACAGGGAGGCTAATTTGGTTGCTAATGCGCTAGCCAAAGCTATATTATAGGGGCTGTTTGATATGAGGGATTTGGATGGAAGGGGAGGGGAGGTAAAATTTTGAGAATTGGATTTAAAAAAGTTGAAGGAGTGGGGTTATAAAACTTTAATAAAGATAATAAGTAAAATAAAAGAGTAAGAATAATTAATTAAAAACTTTAAACCACATTTCTCTAATTTTTTAAAATCTAACTCATAAATATTTTCCCTCCACACACTTTTCCTCCCTTCCCCTTATACCAAACAGGCCCTAAAGGAGGTGTATGTGCCCTTTAGATTGAAATCTGTTACTCAATCAAAGAGTATTATAACGCCCAAAAAAAAACAAACAAACAACAAAGAAATAACAACCCTACTCATCAGTCTTTGAGCCTAATTGGATGAACACAAAACCTAAGTTTGGCCAAAATTTTTCCAAGCACCAATTTTTTTTTAAAAAAAGTTAGAATCAATTATGGACCCAAAACCTAGGTTTTTTTTTGGGGGGGGGGGGACGATTCTTTTCAGATTTTTCTTTTTCTTTTGTTAACATGAGTTTTTTTTTTGTGCATAACAAAGGCAAGCCGAAGCTTGAAATGATAAGACAGGAGGTAGACCATGAAAGTCTGTTAGTTCTCAATGTGTTTTGATGATTAACAACAAGTGAAAAATATGTTTTGAAGTTTCCAAGATTCTTTGAAAATCATCTAAGAGTTGCTTACCGCAGTATGGGATGGCATACTGCAGTAAAGGGTCTTCCAGAAAGTCAATACTGCAGTATAAGGTGATATACCGCAGTATAGGACTTACAGAAGATCATCAAATTGATGAAGTTAAGTCAATACTGCAGTATGTTAGTTACATACCGCAGTATTGGACTCCCAGTGAAAGGCCATACCGCAGTATAGGATGTCATACTGCAGTATAGGGCCAACCCGAGAGCAACCGTATTTTCAAAGTAAGTCCATACCGCAGTATAGCTATGTATACTGCAGTATAGGGACTTCCAGAGAGAAACCGCATTTTTCAAAACAAGCCCATACCGCAGTATAGCCTTGTATACTGCAGTATAGGGGCATCCAGAGAGCAATTAAAATTCTAAGTCAAGCCAATACCGCAGTATAGGTATGTATACTGCAGTATAGGGCCAACCCGAGAGCTATCAAATTTTCTCACCCAAGTCCTTACCGCAGTATGGAGTTGGATACTGCAGTAAAGGCTCTCACAGTAAGCTCTCTAAGTTTATAACTATTGCATACTGCAGTATAGGTTTTCATACTGCAGTATTGGGCAATCACGGGCTCTCTTCTCTTTAACAAAAACTCGCATACTGCAGTATGTTATTTTCATACCGCAGTATAGAGCATTTCTTTCAAACATATTTCGCGAGGTTTTTGTCTCTGGAAGTTGTTTACTGCAGTAAGCTTTGGATACTGCAGTATGCACAGTGGCATACTCCAGTATAGAGGAACATACTGCAGTATACAACGGTCAAAATTGGTTTTTGAATTACGCGAATTTGCAAATCATTATTGTTTGATCTTATTGCTTCCATAATTCATTCAATCATACTCCTAGCTATGTTTAACAAGTTTTTTGAGTGAATTTCAGTAAGATCAGATGAAGATTATTGGAGGTCAAAGCAATAAAGCAAAAAGTGAACAGTGCATTAAATGCACTTCTGCAAATCAACCTATTCTTAGCTAATCCATCTGAGCACGCCTTCTAAACGTTAAAGAATGCTTACTACAACAAGTAAAGACATCTCCAACGGGCAAATTCTCAGAGAGCCACATCAGACTTCATTAAGACTTGGATTAACAGAAATTTAGAAAGAGAAGATGACCAGAACCCAAGCTAATCACTTCCAACGGTTGGAATCATCTTACAACGGTCATTTAATGTTCTCTGCCTATAAATAGAGAGCATTAACTTCTTCTCAAGCTGATACAACTACTTAGAGCGAAAATTTATTGAGTCATTTATTGTATCAAGCTTTCATCTGTATTGTACCATTTTGATACTTAGTTCGTCAGTGTTTATCCTATCTGCTCTGTAAGAGAGTCAAATACTTGTAAATCATTTATTAATTGAGATAACTACAAGTCAGGGGACTTGGTAGTTGGGGTGTATTGATTACAACTTGTAAGGGGGAGTGTGTTCTAGTGAGAGAACAACTCTTAGTACAGAGTGTGTAATCAATATTTGATTATAGTGGATTGAAAATCCCAGGTGAGGCTTGGGGACTGGATGTAGGTCAGAGAAAGGACCGAACCAGTATAAATCACATTGTGTAAAGCTTTCCTTCCCTACTCCTCTGTTAGTCTCTGTTTTCATTAGTCAAAAACAGAGCTCAATCCTTAATTTTTAAAGATACCCAATTCACCCCCCCCTCTTGGGTATTTAGCTCCACTCTTCATTTGGTATCAGAGCAAGGTCTTCTCAGAAGAGTTTTACCACTCGAGAAGGATCACTATGGAAGGAATTCTTCCAGATGGAGCTTCAATCAACAGACCTCCCGGTTTCGACGGCGAACACTACTCTTTCTGGAAAGCAAAATTTCGTGTGTTCGTGATGGCTACAGAATATGGTCTATGGAGGGTCTTTGAGACTGGAGACTATGTTCCAGTCAAGGTAGAAGGAGGCATCACTGTTCCCAAGACAGAAGCCGAGTTCAATGATGATGATAAGAAGAACATCACTCTCAATAGCAAGGCTATCCTGATGCTTCAGAGTGCTCTTAGTCAAAAGGAGTACTTTCGTATCTGTAATTTGACAACAGCTAAAGAGATGTGGAAGGCGCTGGAAATAGCTTATGAAGGAACATCTGGAATCAAGGAAAATCGCGTCAACATTCTAACCACTGAGTATGACTTGTTGCGAATGAAGCAAGGCGAGAGTATTGGAGAATTTCAGTTGAGATACACTCATTTGACCAATCAGCTAGCGGCCTTGGGAAAGCTTTTTGATCAAGGAGCTCAAGTGAGGAAAATCCTCAATATTCTGACAAAGGATTGGGAAGCAAAAGTTACTGCCATTGAAGAAGCTCGTGGAGAGTCAATGACTTCAGTTGCCGCATTGTTTGGTAGCTTATCTGAATACGAGAGCAAATTGAGGTTCAAGAAGGAATTAGAAGATGTCAATGGTGGCAACAATCGCAACAAGGGAGTGGCTCTCAACGTGGAAAAGGATGAGGAAGATGAGGACGAGGATGAAGAGATTGGCATGATGGTCCGGAGATTCAAGAAGTTTTATAAAAGAGATCAAGGCTTCAAGAAATTTCAGAAAGGAAGTTCGAGCTATGAATCAAAGAAGCCTATCATCTGCTATGAATGCGAGAAGCCCGGACACATCAAGGCAGAATGCCCTCAGCTGAAAAACCAAGAGAAAGAAAAGAAGAAATTCAAGAAATACAAAAAGAAGGCATATGTGTCAGCTATATGGGGAGATAGCTCATCGGATGAGGATGAAGCTGAAGAGGATGAAAGTGAAAAAGCCAACATATGCCTGGTTGCTGAGGAAGAAGAACAATCTAGTGAAATAAATGAGGTATATGAATCTCTTCCTTCCTATGATGAATTGTTTGCTGAATACAATGTTGTTCAAAAGGAGTTTGAAAAACTTGCAGACAAGTATATGTCTTTGAAAAGAAAAAATTCTTTTCTTGAACTGCAAATTGAAAACCTCTCTTCTCCTCAATCTCTGATTTGTGATGAATGCTCTATCCTAGAGAAAAAGAATTCACAACTTACAAAAGCACTTGAGAAATTTACTAAGGGAAGTGAAATGCTCAATGTGATTTTGAAACAACAACGTTTTACAAACGATAGATCGGGCATTGGTTATAGACCAGACTTTGATAAGAAGAAAGGAAAGAAAAAGAATGGACAAAAATCCTATATGAATTATGTCACTAAATCTGTTCATTCCTCAAACCCTTTTGCACATTGTACATATTGCAATAGGAAGGGTCATTCTACTTCATCTTGTTTTCATCGAAAAGAAAGAAAAGCTAAACCTGTAGGAAATTATGTCTGGGTACCAAAAGGAACATATGTTCCCAAGGTGCATGCTAACCCCAAAGGACCCAAGAAAAGATGGGTACCTAAAACTTGACCTCTGGTGATCTGCAGGTATGTCTTAGAGCATCAAGGCCGAACAAGTGGTACATTGATAGTGGATGCTCAAGACACATGACTGGAGACAAATCAAAGTTTTTATCAATAAAGCCAAAAGATGGAGGTAGAGTCACATTTGGAGGTGATCAATCCGGGAAAATCGCTGGCATTGGTGAGATAGGCAACAATGAAGGCCCACTCATCAAAGACGTCTACCTTGTAGAAGGATTGTGTCACAATCTCCTAAGTGTGAGCCAAAGCACCGATAAGGGTAATTTGGTAATATTTGACTCTGATGAATGCTTTATTGTTAAAAAGGATTTGATCTCCATAAATGATTTGAAAAATAAAGCTTTATTTAGAGCACCTAGAGATGGAAACTGTTATACTTTGAACCTCTCTAGCAATGCTTCTACTTCTGAAAATTGTTTTGTAAGTAACTTGAATGAGAGTTGGCTATGGCATAAGCGATTAGCTCATGTTAATATGTATCAACTTGACAAGTTATTGAAAAAGGATTTGGTTATTGGCATTCCCAAACTGAATTTCAAAAATGATATGATTTGTGATGCTTGTCAAAAGGGAAAACAGACCAAATCTTCTTTTAAAGCTAAAAATGAGATTTCAACAAACAGACCTCTTCAACTTCTTCACATGGATCTAGTTGGACCAGCTAGAGTGAAAAGTCTTGGTGGAAACTTATACACTTTGGTCATTGTTGATGATTTCTCTAGATTTACTTGGACAATATTTTTATCTTCTAAAGATGAAACCTTTGATCAGTTTGTTTCATTTGCCAAGAAAGTCCAAAACGAGAAAGGGTTATCAATTTCAGGAATACGGACTGATCATGGTGGAGAGTTCGAGAATCAAGCCTTTGCTGAGTTCTGTGACAGTATGGGGATTGATCACAATTTTTCAGCACCAAGAACACCACAACAAAATGGTGTTGTGGAGAGAAAGAATAGAGTACTCACTGAAATGGCTAGAGCAATGTTGAACGAGTACATCACTTCGCAAGTGTTTTGGGCTGATGCCATGAGTACGGCTTGCTACGTCTCCAACAGAGCATACTTGAGAAAGAAGCTGAATAAGACTCCATACGAACTCTACAAGGAAAGAAAGCCAAACCTAAGCCACCTTCGTGTCTTCGGCTGTAAGTGCTATGTGCACAATAATGGTAAAGACAATCTTGGTAAATTCGATCCTAAAGCTGATTTAGCTATCTTTATTGGTTATTCTAATAGGAGCAAAGCATATAGAGTCTTTAATACTAGAACTAAGATTGTTGAGGAATCTATACATGTTGTATTCTGTGAATCTGAATCTGATAAATCCTTGGATGATGAAGAAGAGACTATTTTCAAAAACAAATTCTTTTCGAAAAATGCTCCTACTCCTTCTGAAAATTCAGAAAATGTTTTTGAGGCTGATCCTGAAATCAACTTAGAAAATCCTGATCAGTCTCAACCTAGGGCTTGGAGATTTTTAAGAAATCATCCTTTAGACCAAGTCATAGGTGATGTAAATCAAGGAGTCAGGACCAGAAATAGTACTCTGAATGAAGTTACATTTTCTGCATTTATTTCACATATAGAGCCCTCTAAGATAGAAGAAGCCCTTTCAGACAATGATTGGGTGATTGCTATGCAAGAGGAGCTACATCAATTTGATAGAAATCAAGTTTGGGACTTGGTACCTAGACCCAAAGACCATCCGGTAATTGGGACAAAATGGGTATTCAAGAACAAACGTGATGAGTCAGCCATCATTGTGCGTAACAAGGCTAGATTAGTGGCCAAAGGCTACAATCAAGAAGAAGGAATGGACTATGAAGAGACTTATGCTCCAGTAGCTAGATTGGAAGCAATAAGAGTTCTTCTAGCATTTGCATGCACAAAAGGTTTTAAACTCTATCAAATGGATGTCAAAAGTGCTTTTCTAAATGGTTTCATTCAAGAGGAGGTGTATGTTGAACAACCTCCAGGTTTTGAAAATGATCAATTTCCAGATCATGTTTTTAGACTTAAGAAAGCCTTGTATGGTCTTAAGCAAGCTCCTAGAGCTTGGTATGAAAGATTGAGTCAATTCTTACTCAATCAAGGATTTATTAGAGGAAAGGCTGATACAACATTGTTTATCAAGAAAAATAAATTGAATGAAATTTTAATTGTACAGATATATGTTGATGATATTATTTTCGGTGCTACTAATGACTCTTTGTGTGAGGAATTTTCCAAGTCTATGCAGGGTGAATTTGAGATGTCAATGATGGGAGAGCTCAATTACTTCCTTGGACTGCAAATCAGACAACGTAAGGATGGGATATTTATATCTCAAACCAAGTATTTAAATGATTTGCTGAAGAAGTTTGGAATGGACAAGTGCAATGGAGCTGACACACCAATGAGCACAACAACTTCTTTGGATGCTGATGAAGAGGGCAAGGATTTCAACATTACCAAGTATAGAGGAATGATTGGATCATTGCTCTATCTCACTGCAAGTCGCCCAGACATCCAATTCAGTGTTGGAATGTGTGCTCGGTTTCAATCCGCTCCTAAAGAGTCACATGCTGAAAATGTGAAGAGGATATTCAGATATCTCTCTGATTCGAAGACTCTTGGGCTATGGTTTCCCAAAGGTCAGCCGGAGCATCTTGTGGCATATTCAGATTCAGATCATGCTGGCTATAAGACGGATAGAAAGAGTACAAGTGGGCAATGTGAGTTCTTTGGCAACTCACTTGTCTCTTGGTTTAGCAAGAAGCAAACTACTGTGGCCGTGTCCTCAACAGAAGCTGAATATGTGGCTGCCTCAAGTTGCTGTGCTCAAGTGTTGTGGTTGAAGCAACAACTTGCTGACTTGGGAGTGCACTTAAAGGAAATCCCAATACTTTGTGATAATACTAGCACAATAAGCTTGGCCAAGAATCCCGTGCAACATACAAGAACCAAGCATATTGATGTGAGACATCACTTCATCCGGGACCATGTCCAGAAGAGAGATGTGAAAGTGATGTTCATTCCAACTCATCTTCAACTAGCTGACATCTTCACCAAGCCTCTAGCCAAGGAACAATTCACTTTCATAAGGAGAGAATTGGGAATGGTAAATCCCAATGAATTGTAAGTTATTCTCTCTCAAATTAATGTTAGATGTGTCATTGATGATTAATCTTTACTAACTTAAGCATCGGAGAGTTTAGTCTTTGTTTTTGCAGGGTGTTTTTGATGTTTCAGTAGAGCTATACCGCGGTATGCAAGTGATATACCGCAGTATAGGGTGTGTGAGAGGCAAAAATTCCAAGTGTGCAAGATGCTTACTGCAGTATGTAAGTGGTATACTGCAGTATGTGATATCGGGGTTTCAGAGTTTCAGACATGCAAGAGGTATACTGCAGTATGTAAGTGATATACTGCAGTATGGGATCAGACAGAAGCCAAAGCTGAGTATGCAAGAGGCATACTGCAGTATGTAAGTCATATACTGCAGTATGGGGTCAGACAGAAACGAAGTTTCAGGTATGCAAGAGGCATACTGCAGTATGTAAGTGCTATACTGCAGTATGGCCATCGGGTTTTTTTTCAAAAATTCTCTCAACATTTTTGAAGTCCAGGTCAGTATACTTCCATCCTTACTGCAGTATATAAATGAAAGTATGCTATACTGCAGTATACAAGAACCTTACTGCAGTATAGGGGTCTGTCTATATATATTAAAACGCTGTGTTCTTTCATACTCGCATCTATACCACAGTAAAGCCCTAGCAGTAACGCATCTCTTTCTTCCTTCTCTCTCTGAAATCGTCTCAAACCCCAATTAAACCTCCACAAATCCTCTCCAACCTTCTCTCATTCCTCTCTGATTCCCATTTCCACCGAAACCCTAGCGTTAACAATGTCTAAAGACCAATCTCTCTCCAAACAACCTTCTTCTTCCCTTCCACTCCGGGCACCGAGGACGAAATCAATTCCTAAGAAATTAGGAGATGGCATTGATCGTCAGATTCCTGGCATGGGTGTTCCCATACCCGGGACATCTTCATCGAATCCCAAGAAGAGGGGAGCTCCGTCCAAAACTTCTATTCCACCTTCTGTCACCAAGAAGCAGAAGACCGGTGAGCCGAGCAAGGCTCAAGGGAAGAGGACCGCTGCTCCTCAAAAAGCAAGATCAAAGAGGGCTTCCACTACTATCCCTTCCTCTCCCTCATCTGCTGATTCTCCTGGTTCTTCCTCAGAAACGGATTCTGAGCTAGATTTCTCTCTTGTGGTAGCAAATGCGGTTGAAGAAATCAAAATCCACAAGAATGCGCCAGAGGGATTTAAGGTTGCTCCTGTCATTCTTCCTCCCAGTCTCAATGCCAAATTCAAAGACCTTTTCGGAAGCCGAGGTTTCTGCACCGTAACCTCTGTCAATCTAGAGCAAGTATATCGGGAGTGCAACGTTGATCTATCTCCATGGTTTGGGCCGTATGCTACGCTCGTCTCCATCGAGGCTGCCTACTGTCCTGAGTTGGTCAAGATGTTTTATTTCAACATGGCATCCAATCACATCTTGAGCTCGGAAGGTAGATTGATTGAGGAAAGGGTCACAACTTCTGTGAGAGGAGTTCAGTTTACTCTATCTGCCGCCATCCTCAACAAGATCCTTAAGGTGGTTAACCCTCCCGAAGCGTCCACACCAAAGTATTCTAATGAGGAGGTATATGCCACACTTATGCCCGGTCAGGACATACCGGATGATCAGAGGGTTCACTTGACATTCAAGCCCTCGGAGATGCCTCATTTGCACCGTGTGATATGGTACGTGTATTCACGTAACTTTGTGCAAAAAGGCGGGAGCTACACGCACTTCACGCAGAAGGACTACCGCTTCTTCACCGCCTTCATCCGCAAGCATCCGCTCAATATTGGGCAGTGGCTGTTCAAGGAGATTAGCCACTTCAGATTCGTATCCCGCAAGGGATCCTACATGCCCTTTGCATCTCTGGTCTCTGATATTGTACTACCATAAGATATGGTATGTGGGTCCTCCCGAGCAGATGAAGTTTATCCCGGCCTTTGGCAAGACTCAGCTCAACTTGATGAAGATTCAGTTCGAGCAGGAAGGATCTGGGCAGTCGAGAGCTCCACCGCGGTCACAAACTCGTGCATCTCAGTCAGTTGCACATGAGGCCCAGTCTGCTCCACCACCACTTCCTTCAGATTTTGATGAGCGGATTAGAGGAATTGTGGATGCTGCACTTGTATCTCACCGAGCTATGATGAAGGCAGAGTTTGATATGATTCGGGCTGACATCAAGTTGGGGGTTATGGATGTGATAGTGGCTCAGTCACAGGTCCTCTCTGAACTGGTCAAGGTGAAAGATGCTATTGATGATCAAGGGATCAACTTGGGCTCTACATTGTCAGTCACCTTAGCTGCTGCCTCAGATGCCAGAGACAAGGCTCAGCAACTCCTTCAGCACTTTGGACTTGGTGGCTCATCTTCATCTTCATTCGGTTTTACCACTGGTCCATCCTCTTCGACTCCTGTTCCGGAAGCCCAACCATCTATACCCGCATCTCAGCCTTCCCCAAACTCACCAGAACATCACTTCTCACCACCTTCCTCACCTACTTTCTCATTTCCCTGTCCACCTCATAGCCCACCCCACACCACCTCTTCCCCGGCCACCCCTTCCACAGAGATTTTTCCGAATCCACTTCCATCTCCACCTACTCCATCTACTGCACTCTTCCCTACACCCTCTCCATATGCTGTGCCCCATGATTCCGATTTTGATCCCAACACAGCTATGGTCCTCTATTCTCCTCCTCTTATTATCCTAGATCCCGAGTATGTTGATGATGACAAAGGGGGAGAAGCAGAGAAAGATGCTTAGTGTTTAGAGGTTTAGTAGGATGATTAGTTGATGTAGGTGTAGGTGTAGGAAGCTTGTAATGTTTTAACCTTGTTTTGATATCAGTTAGATACAACTCATGTATGATGTTTTGAATGAATATGAACATATTTTGCACATGTTTACGAGTTCAATTATATATCTGCTGCTATTCTCTGATGTCTATGTTTAAAAATGCAAATTCTATGTTTTTCTGATAATTCAACTCTGATATTTTGAAAACTTCAATCTGAAAGCTACACATCTTTCTAAATCTTTAAAAAGAATGTTTATAAGTGTTGTCATCATCAAAAAGGGGGAGAATGTTAGTTCTCAATGTGTTTTGATGATTAACAACAAGTGAAAAATATGTTTTGAAGTTTCCAAGATTCTTTGAAAATCATCTAAGAGTTGCTTACCGCAGTATGGGATGGCATACTGCAGTAAAGGGTCTTCCAGAAAGTCAATACTGCAGTATAAGGTGATATACCGCAGTATAGGACTTACAGAAGATCATCAAATTGATGAAGTTAAGTCAATACTGCAGTATGTTAGTTACATACCGCAGTATTGGACTCCCAGTGAAAGGCCATACCGCAGTATAGGATGTCATACTGCAGTATAGGGCCAACCCGAGAGCAACCGTATTTTCAAAGTAAGTCCATACCGCAGTATAGCTATGTATACTGCAGTATAGGGACTTCCAGAGAGAAACCGCATTTTTCAAAACAAGCCCATACCGCAGTATAGCCTTGTATACTGCAGTATAGGGGCATCCAGAGAGCAATTAAAATTCTAAGTCAAGCCAATACCGCAGTATAGGTATGTATACTGCAGTATAGGGCCAACCCGAGAGCTATCAAATTTTCTCACCCAAGTCCTTACCGCAGTATGGAGTTGGATACTGCAGTAAAGGCTCTCACAGTAAGCTCTCTAAGTTTATAACTATTGCATACTGCAGTATAGGTTTTCATACTGCAGTATTGGGCAATCACGGGCTCTCTTCTCTTTAACAAAAACTCGCATACTGCAGTATGTTATTTTCATACCGCAGTATAGAGCATTTCTTTCAAACATATTTCGCGAGGTTTTTGTCTCTAGAAGTTGTTTACTGCAGTATGCACAGTGGCATACTCCAGTATAGAGGAACATACTGCAGTATACAACGGTCAAAATTGGTTTTTGAATTACGCGAATTTGCAAATCATTATTGTTTGATCTTATTGCTTCCATAATTCATTCAATCATACTCCTAGCTATGTTTAACAAGTTTTTTGAGTGAATTTCAGTAAGATCAGATGAAGATTATTGGAGGTCAAAGCAATAAAGCAAAAAGTGAACAGTGCATTAAATGCACTTCTGCAAATCAACCTATTCTTAGCTAATCCATCTGAGCACGCCTTCTAAACGTTAAAGAATGCTTACTACAACAAGTAAAGACATCTCCAACGGGCAAATTCTCAGAGAGCCACATCAGACTTCATTAAGACTTGGATTAGCAGAAATTTAGAAAGAGAAGATGACCAGAACCCAAGCTAATCACTTCCAACGGTTGGAATCATCTTACAACGGTCATTTAATGTTCTCTGCCTATAAATAGAGAGCATTAACTTCTTCTCAAGCTGATACAACTACTTAGAGCGAAAATTTATTGAGTCATTTATTGTATCAAGCTTTCATCTGTATTGTACCATTTTGATACTTAGTTCGTCAGTGTTTATCCTATCTGCTCTGTAAGAGAGTCAAATACTTGTAAATCATTTATTAATTGAGATAACTACAAGTCAGGGGACTTGGTAGTTGGGGTGTATTGATTACAACTTGTAAGGGGGAGTGTGTTCTAGTGAGAGAACAACTCTTAGTACAGAGTGTGTAATCAATATTTGATTATAGTGGATTGAAAATCCCAGGTGAGGCTTGGGGACTGGATGTAGGTCAGAGAAAGGACCGAACCAGTATAAATCACATTGTGTAAAGCTTTCCTTCCCTACTCCTCTGTTAGTCTCTGTTTTCATTAGTCAAAAACAGAGCTCAATCCTTAATTTTTAAAGATACCCAATTCACCCCCCCTCTTGGGTATTTAGCTCCACTCTTCAAAGTCTACTCCCAAATACATCACAAAAGGTACAATACTAAGACCGGCAGACCAATTAGTCCCTCAAAACCATATCACGGCACCCCGCGGGAACAGTTGGGATAAGAATCGCATCTACATAAGCTAGAGCATTATGTCCTTCCCTAGCCAAATAATCCACACATGCAATGTTGTTCCTTGAGGTATGTAATAGTTTCACGTCCCAATCCCGGAAGAGGAGATCTCTGATGTTACCAATGATGTCCCTCAGTGGGTGGTCAGCATAGGCATCGTCTCTCATGAGCATATTAATCACGTCCAGGGAATCCGAATATAGAAGTATCTGCTGAAACCCCAAACTGTGAGACATTTTTAGCCCTAACTCAATGGCATAAAGTTCCGCCTCGATAACCGTCTGGAGGCCTAGGGCCTTGTAGAATCCCATCAGCCAATTTCCTCGGGAATCTCTGATTACTCCCCCTCATGCCACTTGAGATTGCTGTCGAACCGATCCGTCAACGTCTATACGGACCACGTTCCCCAATTTCCTCTCATGAGTATTTTTTTAGTCAGTAAGTATCTGTAAGTATTTTTTTAGTACCCATCAGTACCCTGATTTTTTTTTTTAAAAAAAGATTAGTCAATATCATGAAATATTTTTCAATATCCAAAAATAAAATTTTTGGATCATGAGAAGTATTTCTTAGTACCAGTCAATATCCTTAAGTATCTTTTTAGTTTTTCTCAGTACCCTAAAATATTTTTTTCAAGATTAGTCATTACGATGAAATATTTTTTTCAAGATTATTTATTATCCTGAAATATTTTTTCAATATCTTTATAAAAATTTTCAAGATCATAAAGTAACTTTTAAATATCAGTCTATACTCTTAAGTATCTTTTTAATTCTCGTCAGTATCCTAAAATATTTTTCAAGATCAGTCAATACCTGAATATTATTTGAAGGTCCTAAAATTAATTTTCAAGATCATGAAGTATTTTTTTAGTACTACTATATACCCTGAAGTATTTTAATTTTGTACACAAATTTATGTAATTTTTTGTAATTATTATGAAAATTAATGTTAAAAATATTTAAGATACAACTTTATCCTTTATATGCAATTATACCAAAAGCTAATGTTCATTTTGGTAAATTTTACCCTGAAAAAGTTATTTTGATAATAATATCCCAACACTATCATTTTATCAAAGTCATTTTTTTTCCGTAATCTATTCAACAAAAAGCTATTTTGAAAAAGTTATTTTACCTCATAAATCTCAAAAGCTAGCTAAATCCAAACGGACCCTTCATTAGGGACGGCCTCGTGGAAAGTGGCCTTTAGATTGGTTTCTTTGCACACCACCTCCTATATAAGGGATTTTAATGACAGTCTTGTTTGAAGGAGAGTTGTAGGAGTTTACTAAATTCGTCTCTTAGCTTATGGTGTTTTTCCTTTCTCTTCTTTATTTATAAGCACTGACTTGACGTCTGAAGATTGCCTGTAATTAAAGAACATTTTTCCTCTCAAATTATACCATCTTCCATAGCATATATATATGCGCGGGTTAATACAAATATAATTAACTTATAATATAATACAAAATGAACTTGCGGCGAATCTTCATGCTTTAGCAATGAGCAGAGACTCCGACAGACAAGCGCTAGTGATGATTTTTAATTGTTCTAACTTGGCAAAGGGGGAAATGGAAAAAAATCAAGACACAAGTGCACTTTTAGTTCTAAAAAATTTAGTATTTTGGAAAAATCTCATTTAAATTTAATTGAAATATAAAAATCTAAATTTAGATGTACACTTTTAACAAATTTCTAATGAGTTAAGAAGCTTTTTTTAAATTACAAATTTCTAGATGTTAAGAGACTCTAATGCCCCTCTATAATTAGAAAATTTAAGGGGTTCACAAATTTTTTAAATGAAGTTATTATAAAATCAACTGGTTTTAATTTAGATTTTCCCTAATATTTATAAGTTGGATTGTGTAATTTATTATTTAAAATTGTAAGTATTAATCCCTTTATGATTTCTTAGTATTAAATGAAATTCAGGAGATTTATTTGTATTTAATTTTTGGGTTAAAGAGTGTTTTTCCTTGTTTTTTAACCAAAATAAAGATTTTTTTCCCTTAAACTATTTTCGCATGAACATTATGTACAGTAAACTATTAAGTAATGCCATGCCACCTCTAAAGTATTAAAAATGGTACAATATTACCCATTTTTTGAGCATCCATTATTTTAAGAGTTAGTTGTCCTGTAAAATAGAGAAAAAGTCTTAGAATATCATAAGTAAATGAGGAAAGTATTTCTCTAATTACTGGAGATAAAGTTAGCTTCAGTGACCCTAAAACTACGTTGTTTTGAATTAATAAAGGGTGTGCTAATAATTTTAGATGAAACAATGAAGGGTGTTTCAATAAAATTTATATGATTAAAAAATAGACAAAATTATAGAAACACCTTTCATTAATCCAAAACGACGTAGTTTTGGGGTTACTAGAGATAATTCTATCTCCAGTGACTGGAAAAATCCTTTACCCTAAGTAAATACCCTAAGAAAATTAATACTAATTAAGTCACAACAATTACAAATAAATTTCAAGGATTAAATGTTATTTCTTACCCTCATAAAATGTAACATCCCAATTTTCTAAAACGTTTTTGAAATAATTGATCAGAGTAGAGCATCGGAATAAGTTTAGAAGAGCGAGTATTTGATAAACATTTACTGATGTAGTATCTGGCTGTTTACACAGCGGTACAGCAATCTGAATATAGTCTGATAAAATAAAGTCAAAATGAAAATCTCTCTGTTTGCGTCCTTACGCTGGCTCCTTGCCCTTGTCCTTGGCCCTGGTTCCTCCAAACCCTGAAGCTATAGTAAGGGCTGAGGTCCAATGTCCATTGGACCTCAGGTAACGGTTAACCTCATGCTTATGTATGACAAAATATGTATGACAGATATTATAACATTAATCACCACACAATCACACAGTATATGTAAGTTTAATATATCCACAGTACACATCACATGTACAGTTATCCGAGTTAACAATACACATCACATGTAAAGTTATTTATGTCAACAGTACACATCACATGTAAAGTTGTTCATGTACACATCAAATGTACCATTACCATCTATCACATATATAAGCATATCATAAGCATCAGAGTTAGTGTTACAATACGCGTCCGTACCTTTGTTGATATTCACGGTACAAGTGTCGGTCTGTATGCGGTTGCAGATATCCTATGAGGTAATGTCACATCTATTAATTCACAATCAATATTCTAATAGGTATCCTAGTAGGTATCTTAGTTCCTATTGACCATTTTGCCCCTAGAGTATTTATTTTCCAATTATTTCTCCTCTTTATTTTGAAAAAACGCTGATCCTTTAAATCTGGACAAATTTTTGCCTAACTTTGAAAAATCATAACTAATTCTAGAAAAATCGAAACGAGGTTCCGTAAAATTCTTTAGAATCCTTAGGATGCCTATTTTCCAGAGAAAATATCAATCTTTTCCCAGATTCCACGTTTCATTCCCAGTTTTTAAATTTTGAACCTCTGCCCAGAATTTTCCAGAAATTCGTAGCCCTAACTTTGGGAATTTTTATCTCACTATACAAAATTAATTTTGACATGTTCTTGACATATTTGGAAAGCTCTATATGTCTAATTTTACCATGAATTTTTTTCCAGAATTTTTCAACAACATCTTGAACATAAAATATTAGCGTTTTCATGACTGATTCCAGAAATCGCCTACCGACAAAATTTTGCCAAAGTTGCGTTACTTTGATTATACTCTTTTGAAAATTTTGCCAGAGCTTCTTCTTCATCAATTTTTCGAAATAAAGCTAATTTTGACCATAAAAACATGAAAATAAAATTACTCTAGAATATTTAAGATCTAAACTACTTCTATCTAAGAAATTAAAAACTAAAACTTAAAGAACCTAAAGACTAGAGCTAGAAATCTTACCAAGAGCCTTGCCACTCTTCAAGAACCTCCTTGCTCTCACTCTCAACTCTCTCTATATGGCCTATTGCTTTGTGAATTGGTGAGAATTCATGAAGCCAAGGACCCCTATTTATAGTAAAAGGTCCATGTGCAAAAAGACCAAAATGAAGACTGGAGCTTGATACCCAAGAGGGGGGGTGAATTGGATATCTTTAAAAATTTAAAGACAGAACTCTGTTTTTGAGAAACTAAAACAGGGTAAGACAGAGGAGTAAGAAAGAAGAAGCTTTGCACAATCGATTTATACTGGTTCGGTCCTTTCTCTGACCTACATCCAGTCCCCAAGCCTCACTTAGGATTTTCAATCCACTATCTTCAACAAATGATTACAAACTCTGTACTAGGGTTGTTCTCTCACTAGAACACACTCCCCCTTACAAGTTGCAATCAATACACCCTAACCACCAAGTCCCCTGACTTGTGGTTTTCTCTATCAATAAATGATTTACAAGTAATAACTCTCTTACAGAGTAGATATGATAATCACTGAAGAACAAATGTCTTTAAGACACTATTATAGAAGAAAGCTAAACACTATTAATGAAAACAATAAACTTTCGCTCTTGGTTGGTGTCTCAGCTTTTGAAGGAGTTAATGAACTCTATTTATAGCTAGAGAACATTAAATGACTGTTATAAAGAGGATTGAACCGTTGGAGATCATTTGCTGAGTGAAGGTTCATCCTTAGGCATCTTCTCTCTCTCTTTTCTGCATAATCCAGCTGTTTATTGAGTCTGAGTTGGCTTTCTGGCAATAAATCCGTTAGAGAGGATGTTTTTGGTTGTAGTATTCTTCCTTTTGATCTTTTGCAGTCGTGTACAAGTGGATTAACCAAAGGAAGCAAGTTTTCTGGACTGAGCATTAAATGTTCAGACAACTTTTTGCTTTTGCTCTAATCCTTCAATAAACCTTCGTTAATCTGTCTGAAACTCACTAGAAAGATGGTTAAACATATCTAAAATCAATATAGAATAATCATGGAAAGCATTGAGATCAAACAAGAAGGTATTACAGAATTCCCAAATTCGAATTTGCAGTAACGGCCAAAAACCTTGAGGTTTGTTCATCAAACCTTGAGGTTTGTTCATCAAACCTTGAGGTTTGCTTGAATAACTCAAGCAAACTCAGTTGAAAAGGCATGTAACCTCGAGGTTACTCTGTGAACCTCGAGGTTTCCTTTGTAAAGAAACCCTTAAAAAAATCTTTGAAAGTCACAAACCTTGAGGTTTCAAACAGAAACCTTGAGGTTTGAAACTTGGTGAAAAATCCATTTTTCTCTGGAGCTCGATAACCTCGAGGTTGTAAAACCATACTCGAGGTTTGCTTCTAAATTTGCAAAGTTAAGTTTTTGGTCAGAAGGCTCAACCTTGAGGTTTCAATCTGACGGGGTCTTGACAGAGTTGCTGTCGAACAGACGATTTCCATCTCCCGAGCCTCCCCCTTCGTTCATATTCGAGGATTCCCCACCAGCTCCCCCGCCTTCGCATCCGAAACCTGATGCTGCAACTGACGAGGACGATGTTACCTGTGGTCGAGCCCGCGTCGCCCCTGAGAGAGACCCCCTAAGATAGGACCTGATCATCGGGCTCCTGATAGTTAGTTATTATTTTCTACAGTATTTCATTTTGTACGCCCCGGATGTTTGTTAACAATTTTATTAAATTTAAATATTTGTTATCTTTTTTTTTCATTAGCTTTTTTAAATTTAAATTTTATTAAATAGAGTTTATAATTTGTGATTAAAAATGTATGATTCTTGAGCAAAAAAAATTAAAAATGTATGATTATAAATTTCGTAGCGGTTTACAAGCTAAACCGCTAATGTTATTAAATAATATATTTGTCGTGGTTCTTAGAGGAAACTGCTACAAATTTGAATTTCAAAAAAAAAGATATCCGCCAAAATTTAAAAACAGTCATCATTTGGTACCGGTTGATGTAGCGGTTTTATAACTGCAACAAACTTACAGCGGGATTTTCAATTCAAATTTGTAGCAGTTTCTTAACCGCGACTGTTTGACAATTCGAATTTGTAGCGGTTTCTTAACCGCTACAAAGTTTAATTCTAACAGAGTCGCGATTGATGTCGCAGTTTTGAACTGCTACAAAGTGTCCAAGATTGCATTTAAAGATCTCAAGTGCTGAGATGAAATTTATTAAACATTGTCTCCACATTGGTATACTTTCCTAGCTTTGTTTGCTACAGATGGATAAGTCATGGATCAAGATGCCGCGCAGTTCTCCTGTATATTTAGCGGGATTGAAAAATTTCTTAGATTTCGCCTTCTCTCACGCTAGCATTAATGGCAAGATCGTGTGTCCTTGTTGTAGATGCAAGTTTAAGAAGTGGCAAACACGAGAAGGTGCTATGGAACATCTTCTTACTAAGCCTTTCCCAGAAGCATATACATTCTGGGGCATTCATGGTGAGGAGCGTGGTATGAGATATGGGGATCATCTTCCTCAAACCTCACAAGTAGGAAATCAGCTAGATCAAGATGATCCGGTCAATGATGCTGTTCACGATGCTTTTGGTGTTCAAGACGACAACTTCACGGCAGAAGTACAAGGTCCTCAACCAGTTTTCTACAGGAATGAAGCAGCTCGGGAATTTTCTAACCTAATGGATGAGAGCAATCGTCAGTTGTATCAAGGTTTTCAGGAATACTCAAAATTATCCTTTCTGATCAAATTGTACCATATCAAGTGCATATGTGGGATCACTGATAAGGCAATGTCGATGCTGCTGGAATTATTACGAGATGTTTTCCCTGACGCGGACATTCCCACAACCTTCTACAATGCCAAGAAGATAATCAACAGATTAGGATTGAACTATGAAAAAATTGACGCCTGCCCCAACGACTGCATGCTTTATATGGGGGAGGACGCTCGGAGGGAGACTTGTAAGAAGTGTCACACTTCGAGGTTCAAGACAGTTCAGAAGGGAAAAAAGCAGAAGAAGAAACCCGCAAAGATTCTAGGGTATTTTCCTTTAAAACCTCGCTTACAAAGATTGTTTATGTCGTCTAAGACAGCTGAGCATATGAGGTGGCATGAAGTCGACAAGAACGACGATGGTAAACTCAGACATCCACGTGATGGTGAAGCGTGGGAAGCGTTCGACTCAGACTTTCCTGATTTCGCGGTGGACCCTAGAAATGTTCGTCTTGCTTTGGCGACCAATGGTTTTAATCCGTTTGGTAATCTCAGTACAAGTTATAGTATATGGCCAGTTGTTTTGATACCTTACAACTTGCCCCCTTGGATGTGTATGAAACAGAGCTCCTTCATTATGTCCATGATCATTTCGGGCAAAAAGGCACCGGGAAATGACATTGATGTGTATCTACAACCGCTTATCAACGAGTTGGTGGAGTTGTGGAACGTAGGCATCGAGACATATGACCCGCACGAGAAGACACTGTTCAACTTGCGTGCGGCATTGATGTGGACTATCAGTGACTTCCCTGGACTGGGAACATTATCCGGGTGGAATGTGCATACCGGCCTTGCGTGTCCGGCTTGCAATTTTGACTCTAACTCAGTGCGCCTTCCCCACAGTCGTAAGTGGTGCTTCATGGGTCATCGGAGGTTTCTCGATGGTACACACAGGTTTAGGTTGCAGCGCAATCGTTTCAATGGGCAACAGGAAAGAAGAGGACCTCCTCAGAATTTATCCGGTGCAGATATCATAGAGCAAATTGTGGATGTTGAATTTGAGTATGGGAAAAAAGACGACCCAGCAAAGGCCGGGACAAAGACAGCCAGGCAACCCAGTAACGGCGGAAGATAAGCATCTTCTTCGCTCTTCCGTATTGGAAAGATAATTTGCTCCGACACAGTCTGGATGTCATGCACATTGAAAAGAATGTGTGCGACAATGTCTTATACACGATTATGAACGAACCAAGCAAGTTAAAAGATCATCTTCAAGCGAGGAAAGATTTACAGGAGATGGGGGTTCGTGCAGACGCATGGCCGGATGAGCATGACAGATTTCAACCGGCAAAATTCACCTTGACAAAAACGAATAAGGAAATCTTCCTTGCCACTTTGAAGAAAATAAAAGTTCCTGACGGGTATTCAAGCAACACTTCACGATGTGTGGACGTGCAGGCTCGAAAGGTTACTGGGCTGAAGAGTCATGACTCACATGTGCTTATGCAGCAGTTACTTCCGCTGGCCATAAAAAATACACTGCCTCTCGATGTGTCAATCGTTTTGGTCGAGCTTTGTACTTTCTTTCGGAAGTTGTGTTCCAAGGTGTTGATCGTGGAGGAGCTCGACCAGCTGCAACAGCAAATCATTCTTACGCTGTGCCATTTGGAGATGATCTTTCCTCCTTCATTTTTCACGGTCATGGTTCACTTGACAGTACACCTTGTTCACGAAACAAAGCTTTCTGACCCGGTTCACTACCGATGGATGTATCCTATTGAGAGGTACTCTTTTAAAATTAATTACTTCAGCATTACATTACTTCCTAGTCGCATGTTTAAACATTGATGTATCGACATTTTTCCTCATTACTTTATAGGTTCCTTGGGAAACTGAAATCTTACGTGAGGAATAAGGCGTGGCCTGAAGGTTCAATAGCAGAAGGTTATATTAGGGATGAGGTCTTGTATTTTTGTTCCAGGTGCTTTGATGACATTGAGACGTCATTCAACAGGCTGCCTCGTGTGGACAATTATCCTGAGCCAGAGCCAAAGCCATCAGCTTCAGAGTTGTTATTCCCTCGTGTTGGTAAACCAGTTGGCGGACGTGAGAACTTCAAACTCACGGGACTTGAGAAGTTTCAAGCACATAGACATGTCTTGATCAACTGTACTAAAGTTGAACCGTACCTTCAGTAAGGATTACACACACACACACATATATATATATATATGTTATCCTATATGTTTTCTTACATTTTATAGGCACATTTCTTGCTCGTCATCACATATCTAATTGCAGGGAATTCAAGAGTCATGAGAAGTGTCAGCTGAGGATCCGTACACGAACATCCTCCGAAATTGATAGAAAGGTCCACAGAGAATTTCAGGGTTGTTTTAGGAGGAGAATAATGAATGACCACAACCCCCACTCACCAGAATTCAGAGCTCTCGCACTCGGCCCGCTTGACCATGCCCAAAGATTTACAGCATACAATGTCAATGGCTTCAAGTTTTGCACGGTTTCACGAGATCATGGATCACTGACCCAAAACTCGGGTGTATACGGCACGTTTGGGTGAGGAGTTATGCGAGCAGCAGTGACGGAAACATGCAGTTCGGTGACGTCCCGTATTATGGAAAGCTGCTTGATGTGGTCAGGATAACTTACCAAGGCCTTTTCTCTGTGACGCTGTTCAAGTGTTTGTGGGCGAATACGACAACGTCCCGGGGACTCACGACCGATGACTTAGGCATCACATCCGTGAATTTCTCCCGCCTTATTCACACTGGTCAATCTGAAGATGACGAGCCGTATATTCTTGCCTTAGAGGCCCATCAGGTTCACTACATCGCTGATGAGAGGCACAAGGATTGGAATATGGTGGTTCACTTCAAGCCTCGGGACCTTTACGACATGGGCAATGGTGAGAACGTCGCCTACGATTGTGAGCCACTCCAGCCCGCCAGTTTCGAAAACTTCTTCCCAAACGGCGATGACACTTTACCTATAGTTCGGTATGTATTTTAATATCCGCAACATGAAATATAAAAATTTCACTTCAAAAAATTTTTCTATGTCTTATTCTATATTAACTCACACATAACTTTTTATACAAACTTTCTTTGCAGGGAGGCCGACGAAGATTGAGAAGAAAAATTATCCCTACTCTTCATTTTACTTTAATTGTTTTAAAAAAAGCCAAAAAAGTTATTTGTATCCCTACTCTTCATTTTACTTTTACTTTTTTAAAAAATGCCAAAAAAGTTTTTTTGTCGCGGTTTGAAACCGCCACTAAAAACAAAAAAACCGCTACAAAACATAAAAAAACCGCTACTAAAAGAAACTGCTACAAAAAACGCAACCTCAACCGCTACAAAATGATACGCTGAGATCAAAATAAATAACCCCACCAAATCACATTCAATATGCTCCCATTTTGATTTCTGCACACGTTTTCTCTCCATCTTCTCTCATATTTTTACGTTTTCTCAATGAGGCAAAGTGTTTGAATCGGGTAAGTGTCACTCAGCTTGATAATATTTGTTTTTTCTTCTACCCTCTTGATATTAACTTCTTTTATTTTACAGGTACATTTTTTTTAATTTTCAACTTCTTTTCTACTTTCATATACTTATTCATCGATCCACTTTCTCACACTTTTGTTTTATAATTCATTTTACTTTTACTAACTCATAAGTTATTGTTATTATACTTAGATATTCTCATTATTTTCCATATCTATACTACCTTATACAATCAAATATTATATTTTAATATCATTTTCCGTAAAAATATAAATGAGATAATAATTTAACATTTTTTAATTACAATAAGAATTGTGAAATATTTTTTAAAAAAATTTCACCAATTTGTAGCGGTTGCAAAACCGCTACAAATACCAAAATAACAGCAGGTATAGATCACGTAACCTCAACCGCTACAATATAAAGAACTGCTACTAAGCAAAACCACTATAAAAACCGTAACCTCAACCGCTACAAAATGGTATGCTGAGATCAAAAAATGGCGCCAAAACTTTTTGTAAAAATCTTGGCAGGAATTATTTGTGGCGGTTACCAATCACGACAAATATTATGGCGGTAAACTTTTTTAGATATTTGGACAATTTTGTAACGGTTATGTAACCGCGACAAATGTAAAATTAAAAAAAAAAGGCGCCAAAACTTTTTTCATTTTGTAACGGTTTTTTTACCGCGACAGTTGTGTATATAAGTTGTCAGCTTAGCCATATATAGTGACAGTCAGTTTGAACCGCTACAATTACAGTAGCGGTTTATTTGCATGTAGTAGCGGTTTTTTTTAACCGTGACAAATTGTTTTGTTTCATTGGTTTTTGTCGCGGTTTGTCTAACAGCGACTAACGTCATTTGTCGCGCCAATAACCGCCACAAATGGGCGATTTTGACCGCCACAAATAGCCGGTTTTTTTGTAGTGTTTACACCTTAACCGTATTAAAAAAAATAACGCAATATTTTATGCCAACATAATGTTTCCATAATGTATTATATATATTTATATGTTGTGTGTAAATGAGTAAGTATAATTCTATATTATGTATTTGTCCTCTGCTTTTGGTCCTTATTTTTGGCTTCTCATGTCAATGTTTTCGAAGTGTCATGAGTGATGATTGTGACTCAGCAAATTAAGTGGAATTGTAAGTTTGGATCTTACTCTGTTGTGTTTTAGCGTTTATTAGTCCTTGACTATGTGAAAGGGGGGGGGGGGAAACGATTGAATTGTTCTTTCTTTTTTTTTACCAATTATTTGAGTGGACTTTGGATCTTACTCTGTTGTGGTTTAGCGTTTATGAGTCATTGACTATGTGAAAGAAAATGATTGAATTGTTTTCTACCAACTATTTGAGTTGGCCTCACATTCACGGGGTTCTTATATCTTTAAGAAATAATGCAATATTATATAGCAATGGAAGAAGTAGTTCTGTATATTGTCAACGATGAGCCGGAAAATGTGACCTTAAATATGATATTCTCCTTATATATCTTTATTCAGTCATTTTCTTCAATTTCCTCATTCATTTTATTTCTGTATTATTATTGAGGAAGGAAGTAAATTAAAAAAATGTTGACAAATATGAATTGGAGATGCGATAGCTTGATAGAAAATATCCTTATTTAAAGGAAAATAAGACTTTCGACCCGTGCGGTGCAAGGATATGTTTGTACCAAAAAGACTTGAAATGAATAAGATGGATTAATATGTAACAAATTAACCGTTCTATTAAATCAATACACTTTTACAAAGATCATAACATAATACTCATTCTGAAACCTACCCTATTGCTATCAATGAAACAAAAGGTTTTGGACAACTTCTCTATAAACAACATTTATTGTGGTATTACTGCATTTTCCAAACTCGTTTAGTATAAGGATTTTTAAACCACTGAAATTCTTAACTCTAGACATGGCCACATATAATTGCCCATGTGAGAAAATTGGGCTTGGTAGGTAAAGGCCTACATTTGACATTGATTGACCTTGGCTTTTGTTTATCGTCATTGCAAATGAAATTATGATTAGAAATTGTCTTCTTGTCATTTTGAATGGCAGTGTAGTTTCAGAAGGATTCATATCCATTCTATGTATCAAAATCTCTTCACCTGCGCTTGTTCCATTCAATGCCTTAGCTTTAATGACGTTCTTCCCAAGTTGTGTAAAAGTCTTGTACCATTGCACAATCCTGCAGCTTGGTCAATGTTCCTTATTAACATAACAGGTACACCAATTTTCAAAACCAATTTATTATGAGGAAAGCCGGAGCATTTAATTGCATTCAGGTATTCTATGTCATATAAATCCGCAAAGCTTTCATTTGCATTGTCGACACGATTTATAGAATCTGAACTGAAGTACTGCACTGCATCTCCTAGCAACAAAGAGCAAATGTAGTCATTCAATGTGTGGACACTCTCTGTTGTTGGTGTTAGGATTGACCTACTATGCAAGTAATCTTTGTCAAATAGGCGTTCTATTAAATCTGGATAGATAGATTTAACGATACATTTAATTGGATTACAATCATCGTGAAGCAAAAAAATCTTCTGGAATAACGACGTCTGCAATACCATCGTGTGGTAATCCAATGTCTCTATCTCCTACAAGTAACAACCATTCTGAAAATGATTTTATTTTTTGTTGCTCAATTGGATCATTGGAAGACTTCAGCCTCATGTTCCTTGTTAATCGCAGTAATTTGCAATCATTCCATAGATAAGCAGCGTTGATTTTGCATCTACAATCTCTACTCGCCCACTTTTCCATATGACCGGAAGGATTTGCCTAAAATCACCACCCATGACGACACATTTTCCTCCAAATATGGAATTGCTCTTCAATAAGTCCCTCAACGTTCTATCAACAGCCTTGACACAATGTTTCTTCACCATGGGCGCTTCATCCCAAATAATGATGTCAGTAGCTTTTAGTAAATTTGCCATTGGTGATTGATGAGAAATAGAACAAATGGAGTCTTCATTGAAGTCAATAGGTATACAAAACCTAAAATGTACGATCCTACCAGATGGTAGTAGAGTTGCAGCTATTCCACTTGATGCTACATTTAGTATGATTCCTCCATTTGATCTTACTGAAGCTATCAATGCATTCCATATAAATGTTTTTCCAGTTCCGCCAAATCCATGCAGAAAGAAGAACCCACATTTCTTTGAAGAAACAGCACCCATTATCTCATCAAACACCTATTTTTGCTCAACAGTCATCAACCATTGCAACCTTTATGATTCTTCTCTTTCCTTTAGCTTGTTGTAGTTTATTTCTTGAAGAATTAACTGGTTTGAAATATCAAAGATGTTATCTGTATCAGGTGTAGGAAGTGATGGATAGTCGTTTAGAGTCTTGCCATTGCGTAGCAAGAGTTTTTCAATAATAGATAAGCCTGTAGCTTCTTTATCGGCGGATGATTTCTGCAAATCTTAGTCAAACAATAAAAGGTATTTACAAACATGTGATATAAACAAATAAAATACATATATAATAATATGTGAACGTGTTGATACATGAATATTTTGAATACTATTATGAATTGTTGAACATGCATCCGTAGCCATATTTGAATTACTTAACTATCAGTAGATATATTTATCTTGAAATGTTATAATGCACAACAAAAATAACAAATTACAAGTACAAATTATAAATAATCAAATACCTGGAAAACGATTGTCACCATGACTAATATGTAACAAATCTTCACATAAATATCCTTTCGTATGTTCCCAAACAATAGCAGGTTGAGATAAACAATGGCTTAACAACATGCTTGTGAAAAACTGACGTAGATAATTGCCTAATGCCCATGATTATGCCTCTTTAATTGCATCAATGTATTCTTTGTCATCATCTAACAATCCAAGCGTGTAACATGCTTCCCTGAATGTTGGATAAACTACAGTATTCACAATTCTTATATCGGTGTAAGTCTTTGCGCCATGAACCTTTGTAAGCAACAAACGAAGATAATATAGTTCTCCTTGAGCTGGGGTACAATGACCAATCCTTCCAACTGAAAAGCCACGCTCACGAATTTTCTAAAACCTTTTTTCCCTAACAAACGTGAAGTGGTTGGGGAATTGAGAATAAGTCAGTGTTCTTGCGAAAGGGTCATCCTTGTTTTTTTCAAGTCAAGCAAGGAACATTGACTCCTTGACTCGGGAGTTGTTCACAAGGGAGGACATTGTTTCACCTTGAGTGTAGTAAATTGATTGCTATTGAGGCAGATGAAAACTGAGTCTCTCCACAGGTGGATGTCATGGTGTATCTCGAAACCAAATATTCTCCACGACGCATCACATGAAGATACATACCTACAATTGAGGTAGTGAAAAACTTCATCAAAAGATTGTTGAGAGCCTAAACTATCATTGTTGTTATATATAGCAGCAATGACACGATCATTCCCTTTACTGATGTATTTGAACAGGTACTTGATCGCACGTGATTGATTTGTCTTCTCAATGTTCAAATGACCACAAAATAGTTTCAACAACCTAGCATTATAAGGGACGAAAAATCTATTATCAAGCTTAACCCTCTTTCTTGAAACCGTACGACCGTCATTTCTCCTACGATATGTTGGGTAACCATTTTCATCCAAAATTGTATGTTCATTATATCTTTTTTGGGAAATACTTTGAACATTTACCATCTTTCATGCAAGGCACATTTCTTGATGATCGACCACATGGACCATGAACCATGTAGCTCCCAACTAATTCATAAAATTCAGGATCTACAAGTTTATCTGGTATCTCTGCTGATATTAATTGGTCAACATCAAAAGGAGCTGTTAATTTGTCCGCCTCAAACAACCATAGTATGATATGTGCATGTAGAAGTCCTCTCTTTTGAAACTCAACAGTGTATACATTTGCATTTTTCAAAGGCATAAATTTAGTTAAAATGTTTAAAAGTAAACATCGATATTTAAGCAATCTTGGAACTATATTAACTATTAAAATGTTAGATTTGGATAATTTAAAGTAATTTTTTTAGAAAAATAGAACAAACATTTAATGATCGATATGCAGATTCTGTAAATTATATAAATCCGAAAGTTGATTATCAATGACAAAAAAATATTAAATTACTTTACAATGATTATTTAATCTTGTTCAAATAATAGTAAAAGGATACCTGCTTTGATGGAGCCGAGTATCTTCTCATCCTTCAAAATCCTCATTAATTTGTCAAGCTTTATGTGGAATACCCTACTCAATATTTCTGGTTTGTCTCAGGGTTTTAAACCGTCTTTCTCACAATGACAAATAATCTCAGGCCACATTGGGTTGCATGTGAAGGTTAGAAATATATCTAGATAACTAGCCCAAGCACAAATGGCCATAGCATCTTGATAGTTCTGAATCATGTATCGTGCGCCACCAGTGAAAGAAGACAATAAAATAACTCGTTGTCCTGTCGATGAAGGGTTCGTCTCTCCTCTGGTAACTACATCTATTAATGCACTGTAAAGATCAACCCTCAAATCCTTTTGATGCTTTCTAATGTAATCAAGCCTATCGCTTTCAACCATTGAGTATCCGTCTACAATGAACTGCTGTAGTAATTTTTTTCCATGCAATATGACTGACCTTTCAGACTTCCTCCTCATTAAACGGAATGCCATGTACTCCCTTGGTGTTAGCTTCTTCTTCTTTTTTGTGGTTGATAGTGACTCTTGAGCATGTTCATTTGACGAGTCATAACCGTTGTCTCGATATGGGAAAAGCAACGGATACTGCAATGGGAGATATGCCATATGTAGCTCATCGATTCTTTGTAAACTTCCACTATGTCGTTTGACAATGATGTCCCTTTTTGTATATGAATTATCAAAGTCACCTACAATTAGAGCTGCAAGCTCAGAAGTTGTGGGCATATAATATTGCTTAGATTGGCCAGTTACGTTGCTACTTCTGATTAGCCTTATACTAACATCAGATATGACATTCTGCTTAATGATTTTCGCAGCATTCCTATAATGTTTGACCACGTAGTTGTGTTTATCCAGGCATTCTTTTAACATTTCAACAATACTTTGATCCAAATGTCCGCCACCAACATGACTACTGGGAAAAATCAGAATGTACAAAATATTAAATCTGGTGTCGTATTTATTAAAGAAATATGTACAATGGGTAAATATATTTAAATAACACTAACCTCATGGTCAAAATTCGATTTGATACTTCATTTCCCGTGTCGTAAATATATAGTTGGACGTAAACTTGAGGATTTTCTTGAGGAGGCAATAAACTACCAATCAAATGGTGGTTTTGACCTGAAAGGACAAATGAATAAGGGCCTCCTCCCTTAGAGTTGATTGAATGGTCAATTCTGCCACCCATAGAGGTGAATGAAAACATGTTGTTGTACAAACGGATATTTCTCAAGAAGTTTTTTGAATGTGATGAATCTTTGTTGAAAAAGAGTTGTTCAAGCTCTTCACGAGGCCTTTTCAACAAAGGAACGATAATCTTTCCTTTATAACAGCAAATGCCAAACTCCGCAACTAAATTTTTCTTGAGACCTTTCAGTCTCTCTGCAAACCACATCTATGAACCACAGAATTGACATTCAACACTAGCATCTTCATCGTCTAAGTAATTGGAATGAAACTTACACGTCAGATTGTTGTCGACCACTCTGTAAGGGGTAGATGTATCATGTTGATTGTTAGTAAGCTCTGGAATCTAGTAGAAAATGTTTTCAAGAAGTTTTATTTAAATATGATGAAATCTGACCAAAAAAAAAGAATGTATTTACTTTTTTAACCGATACTTACTTTCATGTAATGGAATGTCTAAACTTTTGTATAAATCAGTAGCTAATTCACAAATTTGTGGTAGATGTTTTTTTCCTCACTTCTTTTGATTCACGGATTGTGATTCAGGTCAGACTGTATGAGTAACATTAAGGTTGCCGCTGAACGTTAAACAATTGTCATCGCGTTGCATGCAATTTGAGCTACTGGGTGTGTTAGTAATATCCGTCAAAACAGATTGGATATGGTTACTTGACAATGGATTCAAAAGAGAATATTTGGCAGTTGGTAACTCATTCTCAGTTACAATCCTCGGACAATTCATCGTCAGCTAGTTAACTGAATCTCCAGAAACACCAACAGAATTACAACAATGATTTTCTGAATAACCTTCTGAACATATTCATTTACATATAGAACTGGTTTGTTCGAAACTGAATAAATATTGGAATTCAATTGATGAAAATCTAAACAAATATAAGCTCTATAGTATATTAACATCAATATGAAGTGACTGACCTCCTCCTTTAATCTGGCTGTTTTTTGACACGGCAGAGCGCTTGTTATGCATAGTTGATTCCCTTTTTTGAGAATAATGAGAGGTCACAGATGCTTGACGTCTTTGATTTATAGATCGGCAAGCTATATAAGTAATTTATGTAAGTCAATAATAGTTCATATGACTAACCTATTTTTTCATGACAGATGGTCTTTAACATTCAAAATGAAACGTGAAAACTGAAACATCTTGAAAATAATATGTTATGAACAACACCATAACATATCAAAAAATAGACTATGTATAAAAACTTATACCTCTATTATGGTTATTGTTTGTTCCTACAAATACAAACAAAATTTAGTTGTAATTTAATCGCTAACATATAATTCAATAGTACGAATAATTGTTGTTCCTTACATGTCATGAACACTTACCTCTTGATTGGAATACTTAAACTGTTTGATCAAATTATTGTCAACACAGAATTGTGTGACCCTAATGCTACTTGTCCTATGCTTTATGTTGTGGCTTTTAATCTTAAGTTTGACAATGACAAGCTTCCCAGCTATTTCATCGAGTTCCTTGGGAATAGTAGAATTTCTTCCCTCCTTCATTTAAACAAATAAATACATTAATGTGTTTACAATATCAAATGAATATAAAGTACTTTAATGATTATATGTGTGTAACTTTTTCACAACCTCTTGCATATCCTCTTTCATCTTTGATGCAGATTTACCTAATAACTCAGTTGCATGACGATCAAAAAAAATGATTGAACATTTGCCAGTTTCATCGTACACTTTGTAGTGCACCTTATATCTGTCAAGTCAAATTGAAAAGTTTGCAAAGTTTATTAGTGTAAATAAACTTTGTTCTCTGAACAAACTGTACTGAATATAAATGCCTTACTTAGGAACAGTCAAAAGCACGTCTTTATCACACTTTGCGCATTTTAGAGAGTCGTTCGATTGATACTTAGGCTTCTTATCACACGGACATGCATCATAGAACCAACCATACAATGTTTCACATTTTTTAATTGTCACTTTTGTCACCATATCACACTCCTGATCAATGAAGAAGTAAAAAAATATTTTCGTACATAACCAATAATTATTAGCAATATAGTCATCGTTGATTTATTAATTCTAAATAACATTACAAAAATATAACCCAGAAACAAAAAAACATAATACTTACTTGATCTACTGTAGCAATGTCACACAGTGAAATCCTTGTTTTGAAGCTAAACATTGATTCAGTTGAGTATGTAGGATAATCTGCACTTGATACTTGACTAAACAACTGTGTGCCAAGAGAGTCTTGACTAAGTCTGTACATTGGGACGTTTATTAAAAGTATAAATATATTTTTTCAATAGGAAAGACGATAGCATTTGAAATTCTTTTAATATAGTCTTATACTGTTATCCCACATTTCCTTCATCAAATTTGCCTCAGGAATATTTGGATTTAGAGTGACCAAAGTAGCATTAAATGCATTACTCAGATGTCCATAATCTGGTAAGAGTAAAATATGCTATAAAATTAACAAAGATAAAAAAAATGAGACTATACTTATGTTATACTTATGTGGTAGATAATATCATAATCTGAGCAGAACCTGTGTTTCTATTTAGTCTAGCAAAACATACAAGCACTGTAATTGGAGGGTCCATATCCTCATGCTTCTTTCCAAAAGTTTCTTCAGCAGAATCACCCCAAAGAGTAACATTTATAGTGTTTTCACTTAAATAATTATAGGAAAAACATATGTCATAAATAAAATTAGAAATCTGTACATTAAACGAAAACAGAATAATGAGGTGGTATTTTACCTTTGATTATCAATACTGAAATTTAATCTCTTGATTATATCACACTCCCTTCTTTGGTCTTGCAAACGTCCAAAAGCTTGCAAAAAGCCAATGACATCTACAAATCATTCCTTTCAACTTACTTAATTGTTTACAAATGACATATTTAAAATAAATGTCAACATTATTAACATATACTAGGCGCACCTATTAAACCTTCGTCACTTACATTGCCTTGTTGTATGTCTGCAATATTCTTGAAATTATATGTCTCACCCAATATGAGTTTGTCAAATTGTTCAATATACGTATGGGGGTGGAAGTTTAATTTCCACGGACCTGTGGTAATTCTATATTTATCATCATTTTCCAGAACCTGAAAATTCTAGAAGTTGTAAACCATGCCTTCTCTAGGTTCGTCTTTCAATTTGCCAATGAGATTTTTGTGAGTAGCAGAAACCTCGATTCTTGAACCCTAACAAAAAATATAGTTTAAAAAACCGTCATTGGAGACTCTACTAAAACCGGAAGATGGTAGATGAATGTTGAATGACACATGGGTGAAGTGTATATAGAGACGTACCTTTTCATCAGCCAATAACATGCCAACTTTCCACACTGCATACAGCACAGCCTTTCTTTTGACACTCCACTTCCGCAAAACTTTAGCGAGAATTGACCATGTGTCCTTAGTATAGTTGACATCAGAGAAGAAAGTATTATTCATCTCCTGACACATATAAAATAGGATGTTGATGCACTTTGGAAAAATATAGGATCAGGTTTCAAAGAATTGAAATTGTATTTGCTTACGTAAGGATGCTTCTGCAAAATGTTATGGGAGATATCTTTCACCCAAAAACGGTATTGCAGAGTCCTTGTATGATCTATTGCTTCATGACCAAAATATTATTATATAAACATTAATTTTAGCAGGAAAATGAATACAGTCAAGAGAGTAGTAGTTGATTGGCGCCGAAATTGAATAGAAAAAGTCAGCATAATAGTAATAACAATAAATTCGTCATTAATTTTTTTCCTGATGAAAATTTCGAATTGATGATAATTGATGACAAATTTCTATTATTATGATGATGTATAGAAAAAGTCAGCATAATGGTAATCACAATAAATTCGTCATTAAATTTTTAATTTATTAAAATTTCATGTTAATAATGGTAATCAAAATCATTGATGATAATTGATGACGAATTTCTTATTGATGATAATTGATGATTGATTGATTGAGGTTTAGTGGACCAATAACTATGTTATACAACGCATAGTTGGCAGGCCAAGTGGACCAATAACTAAGTGGCTTAGAGGTTTAGTGTTTTATAATTGATGATTAATGGGAGCTATTCTATGGTTTGGATTCATAGGCTAATTGGTTGCTATGCTAACTTGCTAGCCAAATCTACTATTAGGGATTGTTTGGTATGAGGGATTTAGACGAAAAGGGAGGAGTCGTGTAAAATATTTGTGGCTCATGTATAAATAAGTGTTATTTTGATTTAATAAGAAAAGGAAAAATAAGTAATATTGGTATGGGAGTTATTAAAAGTAATAAGGAAGCGACTGTTGATAGGCACAGTTCTCAGAAAGTTAAAAGGCACGTATGTTTAGAAAAGGGAAATAAAAAGAACATAAGAGGCTTTCAGAGTTTACCGTGAAGTTGTATCTCATCCCTATCATAAGAAGATACAAGTAGAGAGAAGGTCAAGACTCTGAGAAAAGTTTTCCATCGCAAAAGTTTTTCTGCAATTATGGATAAAGGTTAGTATGCATAATTCTATTAACTATTTGAAAGCATGATATCCTAAGATCCTTTAGATTGTGTTCTTATATGAGAATTTATGATTTAAAGAACACAGATTATTATCTTACATGTGGTATCAGAGCCTACGTTTAGGAATTAATGCATCCCATGTATGATTATAAAGGAATTTCTGATTTTGAAAAGTTAGGGTTTCTAAAAGTTATGGATAACATGATTCCAATTATATGCTTTCAGAATATATATGTAAATTGATAGTATCAATTTTGTTTTATTATTGCAATTTTGTTTTATGATGGCATAAAACCTTCCGCTATGTTGTTGCGTCTTCTACTACAAGTTTATATGGTATATATGAATTGGTTCTTCCCAGGCATGTGTATGCGTATGAGTATATATGTTCTTACATACATGCATTTGTTATTAATATATGTAAGGAGAAATTGGTGAAGGTTTTTGAAATCAAAGTGATGAAGAACAATATGAAACATTGTGAAAATTGATGAACGTTTCTGAGTTTCTTCTTCGGCTATGTTGTCTTTAGTTTTTTGAAATTGGGTCATGAGAAAATAGTGGTTTTAGGCCACAAAATAGGTTTTATTGGGTAGATCTCGAAAAACAAAGAGATGACCAAAAACACTAAAAACCAATGCCGGAAATGCCGGTTACATTGGTGGAAGAGTCGAGTCATCGCTCCAACCGGGTTCATATGACCCAGCTGGAGGTAAAAAAAAAAAATGAACTGAATAAAAAGGGTCCCAATAGGTTTTGAACACGAGACTCGTGTGTGGTGAGCGACCTGATGGCTAGCGCTCTGCCAGAACAGCCACGTGCTTCTATGTTCTAAATGGAATGCACATTTATTTAATTAAATGGGAATTTGAAGTTGGGCGCATACTCTATTTGGGCAGAAGCATTCATGGGCCTTTAAAGCCCAATAAGATAGTGGGTTAAATATATGGTTTTTTTCTCTTTCTAGGCTCTAATTTTTGGTTTGGGCTATTTTGTCCAAACTGTACGTTTTTTGTTTAATTTTTTTCTAGGCCTAATTTAATTTATTTTGAGCCACATGTTTTTGTTGTTTTTGTTTTTCCTTTTTGGGCCGAATTTAATTATTTCTAGGCTGAATTAATTTTCCTGGGCTGAATTGAAGCTATAATTTTGCGTCATTTAAGTTACCTATTAGAGATGGCTTTAGAAAATGAACATATTATTTTTGATAAAGCTTTTATGTGTTGAACTAAAATTAAATTACTTAGATATTATGAATAGAAATTACATGAATATTAGACATTTAAGTTTTGGAATTAAATATGGTGAATTTGTTAGTCACCAAAGTGGTCAAATTCTTATGAATTATTTTAATTCCAATTATTATTGTGATGTTTCAATTACTCATAACCTTGATGCTATAAAATTGTTTGTGTTCTGGGTAAATTGTAGTTTATTATTATAGAGTGGTTAGGGATCAACCCAAAGGTTGATTATTTGTCCTTATAATAATTAAACATAAATGTTGGTATTGTCCATATACTTATAGTTTTATTTAGACATCCAAAGATGATAAATTCTTCTAGTTGGGATATGCATCACTACCAAATTATGTGAAATTTTTATAGCATCATTATAGTTGAATGTTATATATTAATGGGTCCCCAAAGGTGAACATTGATATGCATTAAATGAATTATATCTAAATTTGTGAAGCATGTTAGTGTGACTCAAAGCACTAATGTTTTCAATTTTTTATTTTATTTTATTCCTTGTAGTACCTGTTGCCACACATTCGCTATTCTCAACTATTGCAATTTTTAATGGACTAAACTTCTTTGAATGGAAGGAGCAAATCCGATTTTACCTTGGGGTAATGGGTTTGGATTTAGCTCTTAGAGATGAGAAATCCAGTGCTATTACTGATGCAAGTATTGAGGGTGAAAGAGACCATTTTAAGAATTGAGAAAGATCCAATAGATTGAGTTTGATGTACATGTGAATGAGCATTGCAAGCAACATTAAGTCAACTCTTCCACAAATTGAAAGTACTAAAGAAATGATAAAACTTGTGAAAGAGTGCTCCCAAACTGCTGACAAGTCAACATTAAGCACTACAAAAAAAAAAGCAGTTTTAGCGACGGAAAAAATCCGTCGCTAAAACTGATTTTTCCATCGCAAAATGAGTTTGCAATGGAATTTGCGACGGATTTTGTCCGTCGCAAAAAAGCTTGTCACAATTGCGACGGGAAATAAAAATCCATTGCAAATTTCGTATTTTACGACGGATTCTTGTTCGTCGCTATAGCGACAGATTTTTATCCATCACTATAGCGACGGACAAAAATCTGTCGCTAATTCCCTTGGATTAGTGACAGATTTTTTTTCGTCGCAAAATTCAAATAAAAAAAATTTTAAAAAAAATCAATTTTTTAAATTTTTTTAAAATACTTTTTTTATAAAATTTGACTTTTTTAAAAATTATTTAATCCTATGGCAAATATTGATTTTAATTGTTTTTTGAAAAATTAATTAAAAACATTCAGAAATATGATAATAAACTCATATATCATAAAAACATTAGAAAGAGTTTACACATCGAAAACAAAATATAAATAATATTGTTTAAAAGAAAATCTACTGAAAAGTAGTCTAAGCAGCACCATCATCATCAGCACCACCAAGAGCCGGCTCCTTACCCTTGTCTTTCATTAGGGATAGGAGTTGAAGCTGCATTTCCCTTATCATCACCAGGAGTCGGCTCACAGAGGCACCTTGCCCGAAGACTCTCCCCTTCCTGTTAAATCCGCCTGCAGCGTCATAGAATCTTGAAATCTTAAACACTTACATTTGACACACGGACAACTCATCACACTACTTGAATTAGGTGAATGTGCCAAAGCAAAATTGATAAACTCTTTCAAACCCTCAAGAATACTTGAGTTAGTTGTCTTCTCTCAGTTAGACGATTGTACATCCAACTCCTATCACGATCGCCTTCCATACTTCCTAGCTATGTCAGTTACTAACCTAATTAACATCTCATCATGCCACAAATATATATAAGACTTAATCAAGTTTGTATAATATTTATAATTTAATTTTTCAAATTATCCATACATATCTATAACTTGTTGGCGAATTTCTCACAAACAAAAAAAGAAAGAAATTTAAAATATGACAATCATATTCTCATTATATTTTTAGAACTCTATATTATATATATGAAATTCTATATAAAATAAAAAATTATAATTAATAGAAATATATATTCTATATCAACTAGCTAATTTCAATAATTTTTAACATACAAATTTGTTTATTCTTTAAAGGCACACCTTCCTCCTCCTACTTTACATCAACTAATTAATTGTCTTATTGTTAAACATCACTTGTCAAAACTCACCCTTCTCATTTCAACATCTTCCTATTTATAGATTTATCTATGATAACCCACCAATAGAAAATCATAATTAAACCATTTAAAAAAAAACAATACAAGATAAAAATCATAATTTTCTTCCACAATTTTTTTATTACAAAAAATAAACCATAAAAAAAGAATACAAGTTAAAAAAGAAAAAATCATCAATCTCATTAATAAAAATCAAGAAAACCCAATAATTAATAAAATCATGGAATCTCCTATAAACAATAACTATTGTAGAGTTACAACTTTCTCTTATATTTTCTACTTTCAAATAACAAATAGTAAACTTCCTAATTAATTTTCTTATCTCTAAATATCACTTTTCAACAGTCCATGTCTTCTATAATTATTTTTAGGAGCAAGATCTATTCCAAAAACTGCTAAATATTATCTTATATGAGAAGCTTAAAATTTTGTCTATACATTATTATAGGAGAAGCTTAAATGTTTGTACAGATAAGATAAGAGTATTGCAACGAAAATCATACAGCCCATGCATTGTAATTTCCATATAATAAATTTGAAGAACAAAATGAAAAGAGAGAAGAGATGAGTGTTACCGGAATCTATCACCGGAAAACAAACCATCGGCGTCAAGGGGAGGAGAAGAGGCGTCACCCCAAGGGAGGAGGACCGGTGTCAGCTGTGAGGGGAGGAGGAGAGGCGTCCGCTGGCAAGGAAGAGGAGAGGAGAGGCGTGGGAGAGGAAGGGGAAGGGGGGCTGGTGGAAGAGAAGGGGAAGGGGGCGGTGGAGGGAAGGGGGTGGGGGACACAGGAGGAGGGGAGGGGACGGGGGTGGGCGAGGTGGGGGGAGGGGCTTTGGGGATGGCAGAGGAGGTGACGGGGGTAGGGGAGGAGGGGATGCAGGGGGGGCAGAGGCCGGCGGTGAGGAGGGGGGGCTCGACGATGAGGAGGGGGTGGGGGGGTTGACGGGGAGGGGGTGGGGGGTCGACGGGAGGGGGGTGTGTTTTAGAAAACTTGAAAAAAAAAATTGGGGAATGGGGAAGTCAGATCAGCGGCAAAAATGCTGCCGATCTGTGACGGACAGGGGGTCCGTCGCAACCCCCAGCTGGGGGTTGCGACAGACATTAAATCTGTCGCAACCCCCAGCTGGGGGTTGTGACGAACTGGTAATCCGTCGCAATTTTTGCGATAGACACCAAGTCCGTCACAAAATTTGCGACGGAAGTTGACGTTCGTTTCTAACTAGCGGCCAAAAAGGCCGCCAGTTTCTGACTTTTAATGACGGATTATTATTCCGTCGCTAAAAGTCAGAATTTAGCAACGGATTAAAAAATCCGTCACTAATTAGAGACAGATTTTTTAATCCGTCGCTAATTAGTGAAAGATTTTTTAATCCGTCGCTAATTAGCTACAAATTTTCTTATCCGTCGCAAATTTCTTAAATTCCGTCGCAAAATGCCTTGAATTTACGACGGAAAATTTTTTGTCGCAAATTCCATCGCTGTTTAGTTTTTTTCTAGTAGTGAAGTCAACTCTTCCACAAACTGAAAGTGCTAAAGAAATGATAAAACTTGTGGAAGAGTGCTCCCAAACTACTGACAAGTCTCTTGCTGGGACACTTATGAGTAAACTGACCATCATGAAATTTGATGGATCACATAATATGCATGAGCATGTTATTGAAATGACAAATATTGCAGCAAGACTAAAGTCATTGGGAATGGAATGGATGAAAATTTCCTGGTGCAGTTCATATTGAACTCATCATTACCGTTTGAGTATGGTCCTTTCCAAATGAACTATAATACCATTAAAGACAAATGGAATGTGCATGAATTGCAGTCTTCTTTTCTAGAAACGACAAGTATTCAAAGGGTGCTAAGCATGTGGAATTGAAATACTTTGTCGTTAAATAAGAGGTTCAGAAACATAGAGTGTCTATAGAACATGTTAGCACTGATTGTATAATAGTTGATCCCTTGACGAAGGGATTACCACCCAAGGTGTTTACTGGTCATTTATATAGTATGGGTATTATGTCAGCTAATGAATGATTTATCATTATTGTAATTATTGACTATTGACACTTTTAATTCAATTATGTATAAGTTTCTAAAAGTCACCTTGTTTTTCAAAAATATTTTGTTTCCATGCATGCATAAATGATTATTTTGAAAAAACAGGATTTGTCCCTAATGAAGATATTATAGTATTGTTGCGGGACATTATGCTTACTTTCGTTAAAGTATCATGTTAGGAAGAAGAACTAATATAGTGGTACATGGAAGGAAGTATGCCGATTTGATAGCATATAACCGTTATGACTCATATTAGTTTTATTTCTGATCATGTTGTATGATGAGGCCAATGTATAGAACCCTTAGCCTTATATGTGCACATTATGATTATTTTTATTCAATCATGAAGGGACACTTTGTGACATGAGCCAAGTGGGAGAATGTAAAATATTTGTGGCTCATGTATAAATAAGTGTTATTTTGATTTATTAAGAAAAGGGAAAATAAGTAATATTGGTATGGGAGTTATTAAAAGTAATAAGGAAACGACTGTTGATAGGCATAGTTCTCAAAAAGTTAAAAGGCACGTACGTTCAGAAAAGGGAAATAAAAAGAACGTAAGAGGCCTTCAGAGTTTACCATGAAGTTGTATCTCATCCCTATCATAAGAAGATACAAGCAGAGAGAATGTCAAGACTCTGAGAAAATTTTTCCATCGCAAAAGTTTTTCTGCAATCATGGATAAAGGTTAGTATGCATAATTCTATTAACTTTGTGAAAGCATGATATCTTATGATCCTTTAGATTGTGTTCTTATATGAGAATTTATGATTTAGAGAACACAGATTATTGTCTTACAAGTCAAGGAGAGGGGAAATTTTGTAAGTTGAATTTTTAAGAATTGAAGGAGTAGGGTTATAAAATTGGGGAAATTAAAATAAAGAACGTAGAGAAAATAAAATTTAATATAAAGAACTATAAAAATTGTAATTATTAAGAATGACCAAATACCATAATATAAATTTAAAATTACTAAACTACCGCTAATCAAACCTCCTGTGTTATCTCTTGTATTCATCATTCAAAATAAAAAAAAAAAGGAAAAAGTATTTCTCCAGTCACTGGAGATAACCCTAAAACTACGTCGTTTTGAATTAATGAGAGGTATATTTATAATTTTAGGTGAATTAATAAAGGATGCAAAATTATAGAAATACCCTTTATTAATTCAAAACGACATAGTTTTGAGAGTCATTGGAGATAACTTATCTCCAATAACTGGAGAAATCCTTTAATAACTAAAATTAAAACTACAACTACCCATCACGATATGATTATATCCTTTTTTTTCTCAATATATTATTTAACTAACAACGGTTGAACTCATTTTTTTAAATTTTTTCTCCAATTTATATCATCAAGTTGCCCAATTTATTTTATCAACATTGATATCAATTAAGCTGTTTTTATAAAAATAAAAACTAAACTTATTTCATATTTTTCAAGATATAATAGGTTAATTTGATTTTCTTAATTTTATTAACATTATAGGAAATTTTTAACCAACATAAATTGCTTCTAAAACAAAAATAAATAATACAAACTTTATTGGTTTAACATATATGCTAAATTATAAAAGGCCTTGACTTTTATTAAAATTATAAAATTCCATTTTTAGTTAATTTTTTATTTAAAAAATTATAATTTTTACAAATTGAAGAATGCTTTTTTTTTTTCATAGATATATATTCAAGTTGCGAAAAATGAAAATTGAGAAAAATATTATTTTATTTAATAAAACTTAGAATTTTGTATGAGTTTTAAAAATAAAATATGGAAGAGAATGTAGGAAGAAATGTATAAGATTTTTTATAGACATTTTGGTACTTTTAATTTTATATTTTTATATTTGGTCCTTCTAAATAAATACAATTTTTATTGTCATTTTCCATAAATATCTTTTCTTCTAGGTTCTTCATTTTAATCTTCCCTAAAAAACTTCAATAAAGATAAGAAGTCAAATAAGAGAGTAAGAATTATTAATTAAAAACTTTAAACCCCACTTCTCTAGTTTGTTTAAATCTAGGGAAAATCTCATTTAAAGCCTTTTGAAATATCTAAATCCTAAATTATGCTTCTAAATTTAACAAATTATAATCAGGTCATATGACTCAAATTGGGATTTAAAAATTTAGTCAATTTACCTTTGTGCCACTGAGTTATTAAAAAAGAAAACTCGCAAACACTGGGATATTTTTTTGATAAGAATTAAATCTTAGAATGGAGAGAAAAGAAACATAAGCAAGCTAAGTGATTCTACTATCAGCTGACAAACAATGGATTCTTCACAAGACAAAATCTGAAGCCTTAGTGCCAGCGAATTAAGGAGCCTTCTTTGTAAGGGAATCTGCAGACCCATCATCTTCTCGACCAATATTTGTATTCCCATTTCCGTTGAACCTTATTTTGCAATTCCAGGATAACATTAGCGTTTTCATGAATCAAGAAGAGTTTCACATTCTGAAGCCTGTTAGAATTTTAGAATTAATAATAATATTAATATTTATATATATTTAATTCTGAAAATTCATTAAGTGGTCCATAGTCAGATTCACTAATCCACTATATTCTCAAGTACGCCATTATTTTATGCACGATTGACTACCACCTCTGTGATGGGTAGAAGTGGAATTAATCCGTACATATCTATTTAAATATGGTCCCCAAGTCTGCTCTGACTAATTATTATCGTACAACCTGTGACTAAAGTTTACACCATCTAAAGAGTGAGAGTGAGGACTTAGAAGGACCATAGGTTTCTTCTTTCTGCATCAAATTAATGGCTAGAGGTATTTCGGTTCTTCATTTTATTTATTCCACATTGATCTAATTGCTTAATTTAGGTATTTTGCATGATTAGATCGCCTCAATTTCCAACGTTTGGTATCAGAGCAGTTGATATACCTCTGCCTTGATTTTGCCTTCTCTTATTTTGTTCGGTGATCGGAGAGCCAGACCGATACTAAGCAGTTCATTTCCCGTCGCCCATATACCCGTGACTGCATGGGTGCCTAAAGACTAGCACCTTGCCATCTGAGCCACACAGACCTGTATGGCAGAAAATGAATCATCCTCAAGTTTAAATGATTATTTTTAGTGTTAAATGGGATTTGAATAAGTTTCTGGGTAGGACTAGACGCATTGGATTCCATTATATGTATGGTTTTATGGTTGGCATTTAGTATATATGCCAAGGCAAAATGAATATCACGTTTAATTTTGTGATTTAATTGTTGATTCTTTTTTCACGTTTTGGCATTTGAAATTTTAATCTACATAAATGAATTGTGGGTTAAATAATGTCCTCATTGTTTGCTAAATTAACTTTTGTTTTATGTTTTATGCATAATTTTGATTATACCACATTCAATTGTTTAAATTAAGAAAAGGTTGGTTTTGGCTTTTTTTTTTCTTTCTGAAAAGGTTTGCAAAATTATTTTATAAGTTATTTTCTAAATATTTAGAAAATTAACTTTAGACAATTGTTTATCTGTTCAAAATTTTGTAAAACTTGATTTAAGAAAAAGTGCCAAAATTAATTATTTAAACAATATTTGGATACATAAAATAGTGGGAGGATTTTTCTTTTAATTCGATTACTTAAATTAATCAATTAATCCCTCCATTAAGATGTGCATAAATTAGATTTATTTTTGAATGCACAAAAGGTGGGAGAATTTGTCTAAGAGGATCACATTTTGTTGATTAAATTGATCAATTAAATTCTCATTAAATATTTGTGCATATTTGGAATCTAAATGCACAAGATTAGTTTTGGTGATTAATATTTGGTAACATTAATTTGATCAAAGTGGGAGAATTGTATTTACTCACTTATGTTGATTAAATTAATTGGTTAAGTTTTCCATGAAGCTGTACATATATAGAATTTAAGTGCATATTATTGATATTTATGATTAACTTGCGTACTAGAGTTGTAGCTATAGAGTTCTCTTATAACATGGATAAATAATCACATATGGATTTGTGAATATCAATTTTTAAAGGTGAGTAAATTTTTTTATTCATATTAATCATTTAGTTGATTAAATTAATTAACTAATTAAAGATTCCTATGGACATTGTGTGTTTGCATGGTATTTGCATTGTACATATTTGATATTAGTGATTAACATACATATTTGTTTAAGGAGTAGCTACAACACCTTTATGCACATCTTGTATGCATATTTAATCACATAAGGTTATACCATATCAAAATTATGATCATATGTACAATTAGTATACACAATGGTATGATGTCTTTGTGATGAGTATGTAGAATTGAGGAGCAACCCAAACATCCTCACTAGGCACATACACTTTAATTTGTTCTAATAAAACAAAATACATCACATAAAGATTTAAAGACATCAATTGTAATTAAAAATGTAGTTATAATTAATCTTTGCCCGCAGGTAGATAATTATAATCATAGTTTTAATTAGAATGGAATGGAATGACATTATATTTTATAAATAGCCCTCAAGTATTAAGGATATAACTGCATTCTAGTTTCATCAATTTGAAATAAATTCATACTATGTTAATGTCTTTGCCTACAGGTAGACTTTAGTGATACAAATTTATAAATATGATTAATTGGGATGGAATATCAAATTATATTCTTAAGTTACATGCAGGAATTAAGAATAAGGAAATAATTTGATAATTTTATCATAAAGTTATATATAGATTTAATTGAATTATAACTTTAGCCCACAGGCAAGTTGTATGTTAGTAGATTCATGATTTTTAAAGCATGATTTACATTGGTAAAACATGATATGATTTATTAGTCTCAAATTTTAGTTATAAGCATGTATGTTCAATACTATACAGTCATACAACCTGCGAATTTCTCTTATATGAAATGTGAAATTCCCAAACTGAGAGGTGATAACAAGTATCTTCCTTTTAGGGTGGATGGATGTTGATTATGCTATTAGGAAAGACGAACCATTTTCTATTACTATGACCAGCACTCAAGATGAGGTTAATTTGTATGAAAAATGAGAGCGATCTAATTGACTCTCAGTTATGTTCATAAAAACTTGAATTTCTACTGGCATTCGTGGTTCTGTCGAACAACATAACAAGATTAGGCCATTTCTGAAAGGTATTGATGAACAATTTCAGAATTCAGATAAGGTACTTGCCAGCACCCTAATTATGAAGTTTTCATCCCTGAAACTCACTATAATAAAAGGTGTGTACGCACATCATGCAGATGAGGGACATTGCAGTTCAACTAAAGTCACTTGATGTTGACATGTCTGATTCTTTTCCTTGTGCACTATATTCTAAACACTCTTCCAAAGCCATATGGACCCTTCATGATATCCTACAACTCACATAAGGATAAAAGGTCAATCAATGAACTTTTGACCATGTGTGTTCAGGAGGAGGGAAGGCTAAAAATGCAAATGGGAGACTTTCTTGAATATGACTTGATTAGTGGGAGCGATCAATTCATAAACCTTGTTTCTGATAAAGATTATTCAGAAAATCAACTTTCCACTTCGAGTTTAAGATTGGTCGTTAACAATGTTCCTATGGTTCAACCAAATATTGTACAATCAATCATTCAAGATCTACAACTTGCTGATATTGATCCAGTAGATCAATTTGTTGATGAGGAACGAAAAGAAATTGTTGAACAACAAGTTCCTCAAGGAGATAATGAAACAACATTAAGTAGATCTACTAGAACAGTAAGATCAGCGATACCTAGTGAATATATTGTGTATCTACAGGAATCTGACTATAATGTACGAGCTGAAAATGATCCTGGAACGTTTTCACAAGCCATGAACTGTAGAGAATCAAACTCATGGTGTGATGCTATGAAGGCTGAGATGAATACTAAGGCATCTAACAAAGTCTGGGATCTTGTTAAGTTGCCCAATGGTGTAAAAGCCATTGGATTTAAATGGGTCTTTAAAACAAAGATAGACTCATTGGGCAACATTAAGAGACATAAAGCAGGACTCATTGCTAAAGGGTTCACTCAAAAGAAAGGAATCGAATACAAGGAGGCCTTTGCTCCTATATCTAAGAAAGATTCTCTTCGAATCATTCTAGCATTAGTTGCACATTTTGACCTAGAGTTGCAATAAATGGATGTGAAAATGACATTTCTCAATGGAGATCTAGAGGAAGAGGTTTACATGAAACAAACCATCAGGATTTTCCTCTAATAATGGTGAGCATTTGGTGTGCAAATTCAAAAAACCTGTATATGGATTGAAACAAGCTTTCCATCAATGGTATTTAAAATATCATGATGTTATCTCTTCATTTGGTTGTGTAGAGTGAAGGTGGAGCTGGATACCCAAGAGGGGGGTGAATTGGGTATACTTAAATTTTTCGAAAAATGCTCTGTTTTGAACTAAGGAAAACAGGGTAAATCAGAGGTAAGGAAAGAAAAGCTTGCACACAAGAATTTATCCTGGTTCGGTCTTATCAACTTGACCTACGTCCAGTCCCCAGACACTCTGGGATTTTCCACTATATTGATGATTACACACTCTGCACTCAAGAGTAGTTCTCTCACTAGAACTCACTCCCCTTACAAGTTGTAATCAAAGATCCCAACCACTAAATCCCCTGACTTGTGGTTCTTTACAATCAATAATCAATGAACAATTAAAACTCTCTCAAAGAGTAGATAGTGATAATCACTGAAGCTCACAATGTCAAAAGACAATTTACAACTGAAAAACAGAAGGTAGTTGAGACTATTGAATGCTTGAGCATTTTCAGATGTTCTTCTTTTTTGAGAAGCCTTGAATGCACTCTATTTATACTTAGAGAGCATTAAATGACCGTTGTAAGATGAATCAAACCGTTGGAGGTGATTAGTGATAACTTTGGTCAGCTTCTCTCTCTAATTTCCACTTAATCCAGATGTATAATTGCTCTGAAGTGGCTCTTTGTGGATTTGCCCGTTGGAGAAGAGTTTGCTTGTTGTAGAAAGCATTCTTTACCGTTCTGTAGGCGTGCTCAGTTGGATTAACCAAAAGGAAGTTAATTTTCTGAAGTGCATTTAATGCTCTGAACACTTTATGCTTTTTGCCTTGACCTTCATTAATCTTCTTCTAAGTCAACTGAAACTCACTTAGCAAAGTGGTTAAACATAGCTAGGAACATATATGAATGATTAATTGAAGTATTAAGATCAAAAGAAAGTGTTTCACAAATTCGTCAGATTTGAAAATCAGTTTCAGCGTCCAATACTCGAGTATGTTCTTCAATACTCGAGTTTGTCACTGTGTACTTGAGTCAATACTAGAGTATCCAAGCTGATACTCGAGTATGCTTCTTCCAGAGACAAACCATCGTGACTTGAACTTTGAAAACTAATGTCAATACTTGAGTATGTAAGTCTATACTCGAGTTTTGAAACTTTAGTGAGAGAATCAGTTTAAGTTCAAAAACTCAATACTTGAATATTCATTCCAATACTTGAGTATTCAAATCATTGACAAGTGGATAATCTCTCTGTATGCCCAATACTCGAGTTTGCAGATCAATACTCGAGTATTGATTCAATTTCAAAAATTGTGAAGTTTTTCCACTTCAATACTTGAGTATTCAAGTGAATACTTGAGTATTCAAGTGAATACTTGAGTATTCATAGATAGGTGTTCAGTTGAAAAACTTTGTAAAAGCTCAATACTCGAGTATGTAAAACCAATACTCGAGTTTCCATAAGTTATAAAAGTCTGAAAGCTCTCTATATGATCAATACTCGAGTATACAAATGCTACACTCGAGTATTCACTCAAGGTGAAAATTTGTTTACTCTCTGTAAGTCCAATACTCGAGTATACAAATACCATACTCGAGTATTCACTCAAGGTGAAAACTTGTTTGCTCTCTGTAAGTCCAATACTCGAGTATACAAATACCATACTCGAGTATTCACTCAAGGTGAAAACTTGTTTGCTCTATGTAAGTCCAATACTCGAGTATTGCTTCCAATACTTGAGTATTGCTTTGTAAAATGAATTTGAGCAATTCACTGTCAAGTCAATACTCGAGTATTCACTCCAATACTTGAGTTTCCAATTGACAGATGATTTTTAGCAAATGTGGAAACTTCAAAACATGTTTACAATTGTTGATTATCATCAAAACACATAGAGAACTAACATTCTCCCCCTTTTTGATGATGACAACACTTGTAAACCAATATTTTCAAGAATTTGAGATAATCTTTCCTTTTGAAATGAAGTTTCCAAAAATCAGTTCAAGGAATTAAAGTAGTTGTTCAAGTGAGTTGTTCAAATGAGTTTTCATAAAGCAAATGTGTAATATAAATCTAGAAACTCAGAGATTAGCAGCAAAAGACATTCAAACTCATGAACCAACAAGAATATATTCATTAAACACTTGATATCAAACAACATATACATTAAGTACTGATATCAGAAATGACAAACCACATTACAAATCCACTGATATCAGGAAGTAGTTCTACAAATCAAAATATGATCCAAGTTCAAACTACAAATAAGAAAGCACCAAAAAACGCAAAAACTAAAATTCTCCCTAGAAACTCAAATTCTCCCTATGCGTCTCTCTGCTTCTCCCCCTTTGTCATCTTCAAAATGGGGAGGGTTAGCTGAAGAGGAAGGATGGAAGGGCTCAGTAGCAGGAGTATCTGGAGATGGAAGAGGAAATGGTAGAATCTCAGTTGGAGGAGTAGTGGATGAAGGTAACACTATGGTGGCTAGAGTGGAAGGGGAAGAGAGAACAACAGTGGCCGGAGTGGAAGTGGATGCAGGAGATGATGATGTGTGTGGTGGACTGGGAAATGCAAATGATGGAGAGGATGGCTGGGCTTCAGGTATAGTAGTGGAAGAGGTCGGAGCAGTAGTGAATCCGAATGTGGAAGAAGATGAGCCAATGTCGAAGTGCTTGATCACTTTGTCAATGTTATCTCGGGCAGTAGCAGTAGTGATCAAGGTCGTGGTCAGACGGGCATCTAGATCAATCAACTGATCAAAGATCTCATCCTGCTTCTTCTCAGTCTGCTCCTTGAGCTGTTCCAATTGAGTCTTCATCCCTTCCTGAGTTGCAACCACCTCATTCAGGCCAATCTTGATATTAGCACCCAGCTTGCCAATCTCAAACTGGAACCGGATCGAAAGAGAGGCAATGGCAGCATCAACTACTTCCTTCACACGCAAGTCAAAATCCGGAGAAGGAGGAGGAGGAGGAGCGGACTGAGCCTCGTGAGCTCAAGACTGAGAAGCTCTGGTCTGGGATCTCAGAGGTGCTCGTGATTGCTCGGATCCCTCGGCTTCAAATGTGATCTTCATAAAGTTGAATTGGTTCTTGCCAAAAGCCGGAGGGTACTTCATACTCTCTGGAGGTCCCACATACCAAATTCGGTGGTAAAATAGAATCAGGGACACGAGTGATGGAAAAGGTATATGTGAAGACTTCCGGGATGAAAACTTGAACTGGCTCATCTCCTGGTAGATCCAATGTCCAATGTTCAGAGGGTGCTTCTTGACGAAAGCAGTGAAGAATCTGTAGTCCCTCTGTGAGAAGTAAGTGAAGCTACCCCCTTTCTGAACAAAATTCCTCGAATAAATGTACCATATGACTCGGTTGAGGGGGGACATAGCAGCGGGCTTGAAGGATAGGTTGTGTCTCTGGCTTTCCGGGAACTCGGTGTTGGGGACCAATGTTGAGAAGACCTCTTCATTGGTATAGGTGGGAGTAGTGATAGGAGGGGGATTGGTGACTTTGAGAATGGTGTTGAGTATAGAGGCTGACAAGGTGAATTTCACCCCTTTAACAATTGTTGACACACGTTCCTCAACTAACTCGCCATCCGAGTTAAGGATATTGTCGGATACCATATTAAAATAGAACAACTTCACCAAGTTAGGATAGAAGGGTGCAGCAATGGAAACGAAAGTTTCATACGGGGCAAACCATGGTGATAGGTCCATATTACACTCTTGATACACGGAAGCTAAGTCAACGGACACCACCGCACAGAAACCACGGTTCGTGTATTGATCCTTGAACTTGAGGCTTAATTCCGGAGATAGAGGAACAGTAGCAATGGTAAATCCTTCCAATGCAGACTTGTGAAGTTTGTTCTCTTTAATAGCATTGGCAATCACCGGAGGAAATGACTCAGTCTCAGTGTCAGAAGAAGTAGCTTCGGTAGACGACTCAGAAGAGGAAGTAACGACCGTAGACGCTTTCTTGGTCCTTGCCTTCCTCGGAGTGACCTTCTTCTTTCCTTTTGCTTTACTTGACTCAGCAACGGTCCTTTTCTTCCTTGGCAGTGAATGAATCGGTTCGTTGATCGTCACGCCCCTCTTCCTAGGGTTAGGAGAAGAAGCAGCTTCGGGAATGTCCTGGCTTACTCCTCTAATAGAACGATCAATGCCGTGACACAACCGATTGGGGATGGATTTCATCCTCACAGACCGTTGAGGTTGAGAAGGAGCTGCTTCCTTGGATTTCTCCGCTTCCTTGGTGGATTCGATGTTAGGGTTTTGTTGGGAGGAAGATTTGGGTTCCATTTCGCAGCTTAGAGAGGAAATTTGTGAGCTAAGTCGTGGGTTTCAGAGAGAAAATGAGAGAAGAAGAGAGAACGTTTAGGGCAAACTTGAGTTTCGGTGCGAGTAATGAAGAACATGAACAGTTTTAGTATATATAGACGCGCACCAATACTCGAGTATTGACCCCAATACTCGAGTATTGAATACTGGAGTATACACTAACACACTCGAGTATTGAAGGAAATGTACTAACCTGGACTTCAAAAGTGTGTGGTGAACTTTTGAATCCCCGAGACCAATACTCGAGTACCCCACTTGCATACTCGAGTATTCAGAACTCTTCAACTCATGTTTGGCCTCTGTCTGGTGAATACTCGAGTATTGAACTCCCATACTCGAGTATTGAATCTTTTCCTCAACAGGTTGCTCTCTGCCTTATGGATACTCGAGTATCCAATGTCCATACTCGAGTATAGCTTCTTCAAAACTTCAGTATTGCTCTCTGGCACCTCCACACTCGAGTATTGTAGCCAATACTTGAGTATGCATCATCTGAAATCTCAAAACATCCTGCAAAAACTACAACTATACACTCTGATGCTTAAGTTAGTAAAGATTAATCGTCAAAAACATAACTAACATTAAATGGGATAAGAATTGCTTACAATTCATTGGGATTTACCATTCCCAATTCTCTTCTTATGAAGTTGAATTGTTCCTTGGCTAGAGGCTTTGTGAAGATGTCAGCAAGTTGGAGATGTGTTGGCATGAACATGACCTTGACTTCTCTTTTCTGAACATGATCCCTTATGAAATGATGCCTCACATCAATATGCTTGGTCCGAGTATGTTGAACTGGATTCTTCGCCAAGCTTATTGTGCTTGTATTGTCACACAATATCGGGATTTCTTTTAGATGGACTCCCAAGTCAGCAAGTTGTTGTTTGAGCCATAACACTTGTGCACAGCAACTTGATACGGCCACATATTCAGCTTCAGTAGATGAGACAACTACACTTGTTTGCTTCTTGCTGAACCAAGACACAAGTGAGTTGCCAAAGAACTCATATTGGCCACTTGTTCTCTTCCTATCAGTCTTGTAGCCGGCATGGTCTGAATCCGAGTATGCCACCAAATGTTCAGGTTGACCTTTGGGAAACCATAATCCAGGCGACTTTATGTCTACTAGATATCTGAATATCCTATTCACATGTTCAGCATGGGACTCCTTTGGCGCGGATTGAAACCTTGCACACATTCCAACACTGAATTGGATGTCCGGGCGACTCGTAGGGAGATAGAGCAATGATCCAATCATCCCTCTATACTTTGTGATGTTGAAGTCCTTGCCCTCTTCATCAGCATCCAATGAAGTTGTTGTGCTCATAGGAGTGTCAGCACCATTGCATTGGTCCATCCCAAACTTCTTCAGCAAATCATTGAGATACTTTGTTTGGGAGATAAACATCCCATCCTTTCTTTGCTTGATTTGCAGCCCAAGGAAATAGTTGAGCTTTCCCATCATGGACATCTCAAACTCACCCTGCATAATCTTAGAAAATTCCTCACACAAAGCATCATTAGTAGCACCAAAGATTATGTCATCCACATAAATTTGCACAATCAAAATTTCATTTAACTTATTTCTTTTTACGAACAGAGTTGTGTCAGCCTTGCCTCTGATAAATCCTTGATCAAGTAGGAATTGACTTAATCTTTCATACCAAGCTCTAGGAGCTTGCTTAAGACCATATAAAGCTTTCTTTAGTCTATAAACATGATCAGGAAATTGATCATTTTCAAAACCTGGAGGTTGTTCAACATACACCTCCTCTTGTATAAAACCATTTAGAAAAGCACTTTTCACATCCATTTGAAAAAGTTTAAAACCTTTAACACAAGCAAAGGCTAGAAGAACTCTTATGGCCTCCAATCTTGCCACTGGAGCATAAGTTTCTTCATAGTCTATGCCTTCCTCTTGATTGTAACCTTTTGCAACCAATCTTGCCTTGTTATGGACAATGATTGCAGATTCATCACGTTTGTTCTTAAATATCCATTTTGTCCCAATAATTGGATGGTCCTTGGGTCTAGGTACTAAGTCCCAAACCTGATTTCTGTCAAATTGATGTAACTCCTCTTGCATAGCTATCACCTAATCATTGTCTGAAAGGGCTTCATCTATCTTAGAGGGTTCTATATGCGAAATGAATGCAAAAAAGGTTACTTCATTCAAAGCATTATTCCTAGTTCTTACTCCTTGATTCACATCACCTATAACTTGGTCTAAATGATGATTTCTTATAAATCTCCAAGCTCTAGGCTGAGACTGATCAGCATTTTCAAAATTGTTTTCAGGATCAGCCTCAAAAACATTTTCAGAATTTTCAGAAGGACTAGGAGTAGTTTTCGAAAAGAATTGATTTTTGAAAATGGTCTCTTCCTCATCGTTCAAGGATTTATCAGTCTCTTTTTCACTAAACACAACATGAATAGACTCTTCTACAACCTTAGTCCTAGTATTGAAGACTCTATAAGCTTTGCTTCTATTTGAATAACCAATAAATATTCCTACATCTACTTTGGAATCGAATTTACCCAAATTTTCTTTACCATTGTTGTGCACATAGCACTTACATCCAAAGATGTGTAGGTGTCTCAGGTTAGGCTTCCTTCCTTTGTAGAGCTCATAGGGGTCTTGTTCAACTTCTTTCTCAAGTAAGCTCGGTTTGAGATGTAGCAAGCGGTGCTCATTGCATCAGCCCAGAACACTTGTGAAGGGTTGTTCTCATTCAGCATTGCTCTTGCCATCTCGGTAAGGACTCGATTCTTACTTTCTACAACACCGTTTTGTTGAAAGATCCTTGGAGCTGAGAAGTTGTGATCTATCCCCATATTGTCACAATACTCAGCAAAGGCATTGTTTTCAAATTCACCACCATGATCAGTCCTTAAACCTGAAATTGAAAATCCTTTCTCGTTCTAGACCTTCTTGGCAAACACAACAAATTGATCAAATGTTTCATCTTTAGATGATAAGAATATAGTCCAACAAAATCTGGAGAAATCATCTACAATAACCAATATGTATAAATTGCCACTAAGGCTCCTCACCCTTGCTGGACCCATAAGATCCATATGTAGCAATTGCAATGGTCTATTAGTAGATATTTCATTTTTGGTTTTGAAAGATGATTTAGTTTGTTTTCCCTTTTGACATGCTTCACAAATCAAATCATTTTTGAAATTAAGTTTGGGAATGCCAATAACTGAATCCTTTTTAAGCAGCTTGTCAAGTTGAAACATGTTGACATGTGCTAAACGCTTGTGCCACAGCCAACTTTCATTCAAGTTACTTACAAAACAATTTTCAGAAATAGAAGCATTACTAGAGAGGTTAAGAGTGTAACAATTTCCATCCCTAGGTGCTCTAAATAAAGCTTTTGATTTCAAATCATTTATGGAAACCAAATCCTTTTTCACAATCAAGTATTCATCAGAATCGACGATAACTAAGTTACCCTTGTCGGTGCTTTGGCTCACACTAAGGAGGTTGTGGCATAATCTTCTACAAGGTAGACATCTTTGATGAGTGGTCCTTCATTGTTTCCAATCTCACCAATGCCAGCAATCTTTCCAGATTGGTCTCCTCCAAAGGTGACCTTACCACCATCTTTAGGCTTGATTGAAAGAAATTTGGATTTGTCTCTTGTCATATGTCTTAGACACACCTGCAATCCACAAAGGATTAAGTTTTAGGTACCCATCTTCTCTTGGGTCCTTTGGGGTTAGCTTGGACCTTGGGAACATAAGTTCCTTTCGGTACCCATTGATAATTCCCAGCAGGTTTGATCTTTCTTTCATTTCTAGGAAAACAAGATGAAATTGAATGACATTTCCTATTGCAATAGTTACAATGTGCAAAGGGGTTGGAAAAATGAACTGATTTTGTAAAATAATTCATGTATGATTTTTCACCATTCTTCTTTTTACCTTTCTTCTTATCAAAATCTTGTTTGTAACCTATGCCTGATTTGTCATTTATAAATCTTTGTTGTTTCAAAATCACATCAAGCATTTCACTTCCCTTAGTGAATTTTTCGAGTGCTTTTGTAAGATGTAAATTCTTTTGCTTTAAATCAGGGCACTCTTGACAAACCAAGATTTCAGGAGAGGAAAGTTTTTCAACTTGCAGTTCAAGAGTGGTGTTTTTCTTTTTCAAAGCCAAATACTTTTCAGCAAGTTTTTCAAATTCCATTTGCACAAGATTGTATTCAGCAAATAGTTCATCATAGGAAGGTTGAGATTCATATACCTCACCATCATCTTGTTGTTCTTGAGCTACCAGGCATATGTTTGCTTTTTCCTCTTCTTCTTCAGCTTCATCTTCATCAGATGAGCTATCTCCCCATATGGCTGAAACATATGCCTTCTTCTTGAACTTTTTGAATTTCTTCTTTTCTTTCTCTTGATTCTTCAACTGAGGGCATTCTGATTTGATATGGCCAGGCTTTTCGCATTCATAACATATAATAGGCTTCTTTGATTCAAAGCTGGAGCTCCCTTTGTGAAACTTTCTGAAGCCTTGGTCCTTCTTGTAGAATTTTTTGAATCTTCGAACCATCATACCTAGTTCTTCATCTTCTTCTTCTTCTTCCTCAGCATCTGACTCTTTAACTTCCTTCACTGCCTTGAGGGCTACTCCTTTGTTTTTGCCACTCACTTCATCAAGCTCTTTTCTGAACTTGAGTTTCCCTTCATATTCGGATAGACTACCAAACAAGGCCGCTACTGAGCTCATTGACTCTCCACGTGCTTCCTCAATGGCTGTCACTTTGGCTTCCCATTCTTTGCTGAGAATATTGAGGATTTTTCTCACTTGAACGGGTTGATCATAAGTTTTCCCTAAGGCAGCAAGCTGGTTGATCAGATGAGTAAATCTTAATTGAAAATCAATAATGGATTCACCAGATTTCATGCGAAGAAGATCATATTCTGTCATGAGTGTATTGACCCTATTCTCCTTGACTCCGGTGGTTCCTTCATGAGCTATTTCTAGAGCATCCCACATAGCCTTTGCTGATGACAAAGTGCAAATTCTAAAATACTCTTGTTGACTAAGAGCACTTTGCAACATGAGAATGGCTTTGCTGTTAAGAGTAACATTTCTTCGGTCATTCTCATCATAGGCTTCTTCTGGCTTTGGAATTCTACGACCATTTTCTACCACAGTTGGTGCATAATCTCCAACCTCAAATACTCTCCATAGCCCATATTCAGAAGCCATAACAAAGACTTTGAATTTTTCTTTCCAGAAGGAATAATGTTGTCCACTGAAGCCAGGTGGTCGGTTGATAGAAGCTCCATCAGGTAGAATACCTTCCATCTTGATCCTTATTGAGATGTTAAGCTCTTTTGAGAAGACTTGGCTCTGATACCAAATGAAAGTGGAGCTGGATACCCAAGAGGGGGTGAATTGGGTATACTTAAATTTTTCAAAAAATGCTCTGTTTTGAACTAAGGAAAATAGGGTAAATCAGAGGTAAGGAAAGAAAAGCTTGCACACAAGAATTTATCCTGGTTCGGTCTTATCAACTTGACCTACGTCCAGTCCCCAGACACTCTGGGATTTTCCACTATATTGATGATTACACACTCTGCACTCAAGAGTAGTTCTCTCACTAGAACTCACTCCCCCTTACAAGTTGTAATCAAAGATCCCAACCACCAAATCCCCTGACTTGTGGTTCTTTACAATCAATAATCAATGAACAATTAAAACTCTCTCAAAGAGTAGCTAGTGATAATCACTGAAGCTCACAATGTCAAAAGACAATTTACAACTAAAAAACAGAAGGTAGTTGAGACTATTGAATGCTTGAGCGTTTTCAGATGTTCTTCTTTTTTTAGAAGCCTTGAATGCACTCTATTTATACTTAAAGAGCATTAAATGACCGTTGTAAGATGAATCAAACCGTTGGAGGTGATTAGTGATAACTTTGGTCAGCTTCTCTCTCTAATTTCCACTAAATCCATATGTATAATTGCTCTGAGGTGGCTCTCTGTGGATTTGCCCATTGGAGAAGAGTTTGCTTGTTGTAGAAAGCATTCTTTACTTGAGTATTCATTCCAATACTTGAGTATTCAAATCATTGATAAGTGGATAACCTCTCTGTATGCCCAATACTCGAGTATTGATTCAATTTCAAAAATTGTGAAGTTTTTCCACTTCAATACTTGAGTATTCAAGTGAATACTTGAGTATTCATAGATAGGTGTTCAGTTGAAAAACTTTGTAAAAGCTCAATACTCGAGTATGTAAAACCAATACTCGAGTTTCCATAAGTTATAAAAGTCTGAAAGCTCTCTATATGATCAATACTCGAGTATACAAATGCTACACTCGAGTATTCACTCAAGGTGAAAATTTGTTTACTCTCTGTAAATCCAATACTCAAGTAAACAAATACCATACTCGAGTATTCACTCAAGGTGAAAACTTGTTTGCTCTCTGTAAGTCCAATACTCGAGTATACAAATACCATACTCGAGTATTCACTCAAAGTGAAAACTTGTTTGCTCTATGTAAGTCCAATACTCGAGTATTGCTTCCAATACTTGAGTATTGCTTTGTAAAATGAATTTGAGCAATTCACTGTCAAGTCAATACTCGAGTATTCACTCCAATACTCAAGTTTCCAATTGACAGATGATTTTTAGCAAATGTGGAAACTTCAAAACATGTTTACAATTGTTGATTATCATCAAAACACATAGAGAACTAACATAGAGAACATTGTGGATGAATGTATATACTAAAAGGTTAGTGGGAGCAAGACTTGTTTCCTTATTCTATATGTGGTTGATATTTTACTTGCAACCAATAATAATGGTTTACTATATAAGGTGAAAAAATTCCTTTCTGAAAACTTTAACTTGAAGGATATGGGAGATGCATCTTATGTCACTGACATTAAGATACATAGAGACAAACGTCAAGTATTCTAGCTTTGTCTTAAGAGACCTATATCAACAAAGCTTTGGAAAAATGTCGGATGAGGAATTGTTCGCCAAGTATAGCTCTTATTGTGAAAGGTGACATGTTCAATTTGGACCAGTACCCAAAGAATGACTTTGAGCGGGAACAAATGAAAAACATTCCTTGTACTTTAACAGTAGGAAGCCTTATGTATGCTCGGGTCTACACAAGACCTAACATTGCATTTGCTATTCGGATGCTAAGGAGATATCAGAGTAATCCAGGTATAAACCACTGGAGAGCTACAAAGAAAGTATGAGATACCTTCAAGGGACTAAAGAGTACATGCTTAAGTACAAATGAATCGACAATTTGGAAGTGATTGGTTACTACGATTTAGATTATGCTGGCTGCATTGACTTAAGAAAATTTGCATCAGGATATATTTTCATGCTAGCCGATAGAGCTGTATCCTGGAGTAGTAAAAGGCAATCTTTAATTGCTAAGTTGAGTTTGTATCTTATTTTGAGGCTACCTTACACGGTGTATGAATGAATAGTTTCATTTCTCAACTTAGAATTATGGATCCAATTTCTGGGCTATTGAGGTTATATTGTGACAATCCAGCTACTGTTTTTATGGCTAAGAACAATAAAGGTGATAGTCGAATCAAGCATCACTACTACAAAAAATAGATACTACTACCCTAAAAGACGTCCTTTTTTTAAAAAAAAGGAAGTAAAAAGTGAAAGCGGTGGCATTGTTGTAATTATTTACTCACAGACGTCCTAAATATTAATTTAGGACGCCTAAAATTTTTTTTAACGTTCTAAATAAATTTTAGGATGCTTAAAATCGCCATTTTTGGCGCAATTTGGGATATTTGGGATTTTTTTGGCGCCAGAAATATTTTTGGCGTCCTGAAATAGGTTTAGGACGCCAAATTTTTTTTTTCGACTTCCTGAATATATTTTAGTACGCCTAAAATTGACATTTTTGGCGCAATTTGGGAATATTTTTTGTGCTAGAAATTTTTTTGGCGTCCTGAAATAGGGTCAGGACGCCAAAAACGAGTTATTTGGCGCTCATTTATAAAAATTTGGCACCCAGTGAAAATTTTTTGCGCCTAATGAAAATTTTTAACGTCCTGAATGATGTTTAGGGCGCCAAACCATTTTTTTGGGCGACCTAAATTTTGAATCATGACGCCAAACCATTTCTTTGGACGACCTAAATTTTAAATCATGACGCCAAACCATTTTTATTAGGCGCCTGCGCACGCACTCCTGCCTCTTTATCTTCTCTCTCTCATAAACGCACACCTCAATTCTTTTTATTCTTATCTCCTGCCTCCTTTTCTTACAATTCCTCTTTCTTCACAGAAACATCCCCTTCTTTGCAATCTTGATTTTCGAAAAAAAAAAAAACCACCTCCTCCTTCAAGCTCATCTCTGCACTCATCCTTTCTCTTTCCACTCACCCACTCTTTGCCTTCAATACCCCGCTCACAGCTGCCTCCTCCACAAAGACACCGACGACTCCCTCAACCGTCGAACATGATTCAACTCCCGCGCGCCCAAATTCAAATCCCGCAGACTGTCGCTCCCAATCAACTCTCGCACACCCAGATTCGACTCTTGCACGCCCAGATTCAACTCTGTGATCTTCGATGTCGCTCGCCCCCGCTCACATCACTCGTTGTCCCAGCTTCGATCTGTATTCCTTTGATTTTGTTCATAATCTTTCTGGATTCCTTTTTGGTATTTTATTTTCTAGATTTCTTTCTATATAGCTCTTTGAACTAATCTGGACTCCTTTGATTTTATTTATAATTTTTTCTTTTTGGTATTTTAGTTTCTAATCGATCTCATCTAGATTCCTTTGATTTTGGTATTTTAGTTTATATAATACACACACATCGATCTGATTTCTTCCTCTGATTTTTTTTTTGTTTGAATTTGTATATGCATCTATTGAATTTTTGGATCTGTGTACATATTGGTGGTGAGGATGATGAATATTAGATCCGTAAAATTTTGGTATTTTGGGTCTTTTTTTTTGGCCTTTTTAAAGACATATGGCATCCTTATTATTTTTTAGGGCGCCTTAAGTATGGCATCCTTATTATTTTTTAGGGCTTTGTATCTTCGTCGTCCCCTGCAGAGACGTCCTTTGAAAAAGGGACGAAAATTGTGTCAAAATTAGGACGTTAAAACCGTTTTTTGTAGTAGTGCATATCGACATTAAGTGTCTAGCCATAAAAGTGCGTGTTAAAAGTAAAACAATGGTTATTGAACACATGAGCACTGAATTGATCACTGCTAATTTAACTAAAGGCATGCCTACATTGAAATTTCAGGATCATGCAGAAAGAATGAGACTTGGTTCCTTTATGTGATATTCGTCGTAAGAGCGATGTTATTTATGAAACTCTATTTGCAATATTTTCTTATTTAGTATTGCGCACATATTCATTTTGAGAAATATCATTAAAGTTTGGTCCTAGAATAAACATGAGGTTTATTCATTAAGTCACATGGGCTTGGGAAACATGATGCACTGTGATACATGGAAGATAATACGCTTTAAGAGGACTTGTTGCTACAATCCATGCATTTTGTTTTTCCTTGTGGTATATGATGAAGTGTGTGGACCAAGTGGGAGAATGTTAGAATTTTAGAATTAATATTTAGATATTTAATTAATATTGATATTTATATATATTTAATTCTGAAAATTCATCAAGTGGTCCACAGTCAGATCGACTAACCCACTATATTCTCAACTACCCCATTATTTTATGCACGATTGACCGCCACCTTTGTGATGGGCAGAAGTGGAATTAGTCCATGCGTATCTATTTAAATATGGTCCCCTAAGTCTGCTTTGATTAATCATTATCGTACGAGGTGCGACTAAAGTTTACACCATCTAAAGAGTGAGAGTGAGGACTTAGAAGGACTATAGGTTTCTTCTTTGTGCATCGAATCAATGGCTGGAGGTATTTTGGTTCTTTATTTTATTTATTCCGCATTGATCTAATTGCTTAATTTAGGTATTTTGCATGATTAGATCGCCTTAATTTCCAACAAAGTCTCCATTCCTAAACCCACGGAAACCAATGACACAACCCTATAACCTGGCCATAAAGTTGTAGTCATTCTTAAGTTTGACTTCAAGATCGATCCATTACCTAGACAAACCACTACTCAGAAATTAGTCTCTTGAATGTTATTCCTTGAAAGTCTCTACCTCTTGCGACTTATTGAAGCTAGGTGATAAATTTTGAAAGTATTGTATCTACTGAAGCCACATCCTAAGAATTGTTAGACTTCTTCAGGAAAATCCATCTTAGGGCTCATTTTAGCCAAAAAAAATGTCGAAAAAAGCTTAAGAAAAAGTCATATGTGAAAAAAGGTCCCAGGGCCTTTTCTGATATTATTTCATAAAACATTAGCAACTAAATCAGTCTCATCAACAACTCAATCAGTATCCGTTAACAACTAAATTAATAGCATTAACAACAATATCCTAACAACTAAATCAGTCTCATTAACAACAAAATCAGTACCTATTAACAACTAAATCAGTAGCATTAACAACAATATCTTAACAAGTAAATCAGTCCCATTAACAACTTAGTACCCGTTAACAACTATATTAGTAGACGTTAACAACAAATGTTTTATGAAATAATACTAGGGCCTTTTTTGACATGTGACTTTTTCTTGGATCTTTTTTTACTTTTCTTTTTTTGGCTAAAATGGGCCATCAAATGGATTTTTCTGACTTTTATTTCGGGGTTTGCTTTCACATTGTGATTGGGACTGTCGTGATTGTAACTCAAGTTGCGAATGACAGTGTTGGTGTTGTTCCAAAATCGATAATCCTTAGTGAATCAAAGATTCGAATAGAACTTGAAGAAGAGAAGAGATGGATGGAGAATAAGAGAGAGATAAAAAAAAAACACGGAAATAAGTAGAGGACATATGGGTAAACTCACTCAACCAAAAAGATTTTCCCTCCACATACTTTCCCTCCCCTTCCCTCGTACCTAATAGACCCTTAAAGAGGTGTGCCCTTTAGATTTTTTATTTTTGTTTTCCAAATGAAAATCTGAAATTCATTACTCAATCAAAGAGTATTACAAACGCCAAATAAGGAACAACAAAGAAATAACAACCCTACCCATCTGTTATGGACCAGCCCAAGGCCCAAATTATGCGCCTCTTCTCGGCCACATTGACCGGACCAGCGCATAAATGGTTAAGTTCTTTGCCCAACAATTCTATTCAGAACTTCGAAGATCTCGGACGTAAGTTCGAGTTGCACTTTGCCACTAGCAAAAAACAACCCAAGTCTTAGTTTACATTGAGCAAAGTAAAGCAGAAGAAAGGCGAGACACTCCAAAAGTACTTGGATCAGTTTAGAGACATGGCCATGCAAGTACGTTCTCTGTCTGAGGAGGTACACGTACACTACCTGGTAAATGGTTTAGACTCATCATCATGCTTAGCGAGAAGCCTAGGCAAAAACCGAGTGTATACGTTGACTGAGTTCTATACCTGCACAAAACAATATCTGGATGTGGAACAGATGGAGATTGCCAATGCTGATGAACCCAAGAAACCGAGGAACACATCACCTGATGCGAAGGACCGGGCAAAAAAACCCAAACCCGACACCCGAAGGCGTGATCGAGACAACCGACCTCGCCGTGATAAGCAGGGAGGAAAGCCAAGGTATGACAGCTACACGCCCCTGAATGTGTCCCGATCACAGCTATGGAGGGAGGTCACCCACACCGATATGAAGAGAGTAGGGAGGCCGAGGACCATCAGAAGCCGGCCGACCACGGACCAGTCCAAATTTTGTGCTTTCCATGACGGGCCGGGACATACCACCGACAAGTGCTACGAGCTCCGGGACGCCGTAGAAAAGTTTATACGAGACGGGAAGCTACGGCAGTACGTCATCCAAACTCAAGGGAGAAAAAATGGAAAGTGAAACCACAAGGGCCGAAGTAAAAGTCCGGCCACTGAATCAAGGAAAGGTGAGAAAAGAAGAAAATATGATTCCGCTGATGAATTTCTAGGGGCTGATTTTCAATGTAGTGTCATCAGCAGAGGATTTGGAGGAGGTGGAGACAATACAAGCCAACGGAAGAAATACCTACACGAGGTGCTAACAGTAAGAGACCTCCCAAAGTTCAAAAATGACCAACCGAAACCGAAAGCTCCCCCACTGGTTTTCACCAGTGAAGAGCTAGCCGAGTGATGCCAGGGCACCAAGACGGGTTGGTTATCACAGGGACCTTAGTAAACTGCCAGGTCAAGAGGATATTCGTAGATGTGGGAAGCTCAGCCGACATTATAAGCTGGGATGCATATAAAAGGATACACCTCGATATTGAAGACCTAAAGCCGTGCAAGACAACCCTGGTAGGGTTCAACGGGGAACGGTCCTTCCCCAAGGGCTACATAGATCTCCGATTGACCTTAGGAACCAAGAAAGCATTCAAATCAGAGTGGGTAAGGTTTATTGTAGCTGATTTCTGTTCCCCTTATAACGTCATTCTGGGAAGGCCAACCATACACAGTTGGGACATGTTGGTATCCACGAAGCACCAAAAGCTCAAGTTCATCAATGATAAGAATCAAGTAGTAGAGGTGACCGAGGACCAGAAAGAATCCCGGCAATGTTATTCAGAGGCTCTACGAGTTGGGAAAGAGGGTCCATTATCACCACCCCGGCTCAAAAGGAGTGAAGTTCATAGTTGCGCTGAAGATGACCGACAACCTCGGCAACCAGTCAATATGGTAGAACTCGATCTCAGGGAATCAGAGAACCCTCGACCAAAGCCAGAAGGAGAGTTAGAGGAGTTAGTACTAGGGCCCGGCCCAACGAAGACAACCAAGATTGGCGGGGGTATGAGTATTGACCTCAAAACCCGGCTAATTAAGTTCCTGAGGCAGAATCAAGACGTGTTTGCTTGGACATCGGCCGAGATACCGGGAATCGATCCGCATTTTTGCTGCCACCGACTTGCTATTTGGCCGGGTTCAAAGCCGGTAGCATAGAAAAAACGGAACATAGCCGCTGATAGACAGCAGGCCTTGGAGAGCCACATAGCAGAGCTCTTGGCAGCCGACTTCATACGAGAGGTACAATACACCACTTGGCTATCCAATGTGGTCATGGTACGAAAACCAAATGGCAAATGGAAGGTGTGCACGGATTATACAAATTTGAACAAGGCATGCCCGAAGGATTCCTACCCTATGCCAAACATTGATCAACTAGTCGATAACTCGGCTGGTTATCAACTACTATCATTCATGGATGCTTATTCCGGTTACAATCAGATAGCCATGCATCCCGACGACCAAGAGAAGACGGCCTTCATGACAGATAAGGAAATTACTGCTATAACGTCATGCCGTTTGGATTGAAGAACGCTGGAGCCACATATCAACGAATGATGAACCAAGTTTTCGAAGACCAAATCGGGCAACGTCGAGGTTTACATCGATGATATGATTGTGAAGTCAAAACATCCAAAAGATCATATCCGGGATCTGGAACATACATTTGAGAAATTAAGAAAACATCGGATAAGATTGAACCCGGTCAAATGTGCTTTTGGAGTCCCAGCCGAGAAATTCCTAGGCTTCATGCTAACTAATCGAGGAATCGAAGCCAACCCGAATAAGTGTAAGGCCGTGTTAGACATGCAAGCACTCGGGTCTAAAAGGGAGGTTCAACGGCTAACAGGCTGGTTGGCCGCTTTAACCCGTTTCCTACCAAGATCTACGAAAAAAGCTTTGCCATTCTTCAAGCTTTTAAAGAAAGAAACACACGGAGGATGGAATCCAGATTGCAAAACCGCTTTTGAAGAAATTAAACGATGCTTGGCAACCCCTCCGGTCCTAACAAAACCGGAGCCTGGAGAAACATTATTCTTATACCTTTCGGTGGGTGATGAAGCTGTTAGTGCCACCTTGGTTAGGGAAACCGAGGCTGGGCAAGCGCCCATCTATTTTGTGAGCAAAGCTTTACAGAGCTCAGAACTCCGGTATCAGAGGCTTGAGAAGGTGGCTTTTGCCCTGTTAACAACGGCAAGGAGACTGCGGCCATATTTTCAAGGACATCGGATAGTCGTCCGAACCAACCAACCGATCCGCCAGATTCTACACAAACCGGACCTAGCTGGGAGGATGACTAGTTGGGCCATAGAGTTATCCGAGTACGACATCACATTTGAAGCCCGGCAGGCAGTCAAGTCTCAAGCATTAGCAAACTTCATTAGAGAGTTAACCCCAGTCATAACCAATGACATCGGCCATGATGAAGCATGGAAGGTGTACGTCGATGGTTCCTCTAATTCCAAGGGAAGCGGTGCCGGCGTCATCGTAGAGAACCCCGACAAGGTTGCGACCGAACACTCGCTACAACTAAAATTCCCAACATCCAACAATCAAGCCGAATATGAGGCCCTACTTGCTAGACTGCTGCAAGCAAAAGACAACGGGGCACGGCTGGTCAAGGTTTTCATTGACTCGTAGCTCGTTACTGCACAAATTAACGGAAGTTATCAAGTGAAGGGCCCACTGCTGGCCAAGTACCTTAATAAAGCGAAAGGAGTTATGGCCGACTTTGATGAGATAACAGTTACTCATATTCCTAGAGAAGAAAATACGAGGGCTGACATTCTTTCCAAACTAGCGAGTACCAAAGGACCCGGGAGCCACAGAACGGGAATTCAGCAAAATTTGGTAGAGCCAAGCTGTGTAATGACCATCTCGGCAGGGATGGATTGGAGAAAGCCCATAGAGGACTACCTGGAGAGAGGCATTATCCCGACAGATCCCACTGAAGCAAAGAAACTAATTCGAGAGGCGGCAATCTATACCATGGTGGACGATCACCTCTACCGAAAAGGGTTGAACTGCCCGATGATGCGGTGCTTGGGATAAAGAGACGCCAAGTATGTGCTGACCGAGATACACGAAGGCTCCAATGGGCATCACATTGGAGGCAAAGCACTAGCGCGGAAGGCCCTACGAGCCAGGTACTATTGGCCGACTATGAAGCAGGACGCCATGGGGGCGGTTAAGAGATGTGAAAATTGTCAGAAGCATACAAAGATCATTTGGCCACCACCATCCGAGCTTAGGGGAATTTCATCCCCCTGGCCCTTCTACAAATGGGGAATGGATATCCTCGGACCTTTCAAACCAGCCCCTGGGCAACTTAGATAGCTCATAGTCGCGGTGGATTACTTCACCAAATGGATTGAAGCCGAGCCATTAGCCACTATTACCGCAGCCCGAATAATGAGATTCTTCCATCACAACATCGTCTCTCGCTTTGGGATACCAGCTGAGATCGTCACAGATAACGGGACCCAGTTTATGGATCATAGGTTCCAAATCTTAATGTCCAATTTGGACATTAAGCATCACTTCGCCTCAGTCGAACATCCTCAATCCAATGGCCAGGCAGAGTCGGCTAACAAGATCATCCTGGAAGGACTCAAAAAGCAGATGCTGGACGAAGAAACCAATTGGGTCGAGCAGCTTCACAGCGTTTTGTGGGGCTACAGAACAAGCGTACAGACTTCAACTCAGGAGACGCCTTTCCGACTCACCTATGGATGCGAAGCAATGATCCCGGTTGAGATAGGACACCCTTCATGGCAGAAACTGAGAGCCCGGCAGGAAGGACAAGCGTCAAATGACGACACTTTGAAGACCGACTTGGACCTTATTGATGAAGTTCGAGTCACAGCACACTGCCGAGAGTTAGCCGTAAAACAGCTCCTCGCGGCAAAATACAATCGGAAGGTAAGACCCTGGTCTTTCAACCGAGGAAATTTAGTGCTCCGACGAGCCGACATTGGAAACAAGAACGCCCAAGATGGAAAGCTAGCGGCAAATTGGGAGGGTCCCTACCGGATCAAAGAAAAATTAGATGGTGGAGCCTACATACTCGAAACCCTGGCACGTAAACTGGTTAGGAGAACTTGGAACGCTGACAAGCTGAAGATCTACCACAGCTAGAACCCAGCATGAATTCACTCGGACAGGCTTACCTCGTCCAAAACTTGGTTATTTCTTTATTTGAGTGTTTATGTCTTTAGAATTATTGAACTATGCGTAAGCTCCTTTGAGCAGTTTATTTTAATGAAGGATATCTCCATGGAGACTCAGTAAACGTGCACGATAATCGCTTAAGCATTACACAAATTCGACACTGAGGTTTTTAAACCCGGTCAAAAGCAACCCATCTAGATGGAGGACACCGGCTGTTGTACTCCGACGTTCCCAGGTATAGAGCTTGGCAAAACTGCCATACGTGGCCTTCGCGAAATTGACGCATCAACGCTCGCCCGGTCTAAGCACACGGACAGTCACTCCGACCCTGATCAGGTCAAAATGTTTAAGTGTTGTGTTGCTAACACCTCCGCTGAACAGGTGACAGTCCGAACTTAGGTCGATTAAAAATTTGTTTTCCTTGACTAAATTAAAGCCGGAAACGAGGTACTTGGTTAAGTTGACACCCATGAGGGTAAAATAAGACAGCCTTGCCCATTATCCCAGACTTACGTTCTGGTCGAGCATATAGACCTGTACCTACTACAGTCGATAAGTTTCTAATTAAAGATTAGAGATTTATAAAAGTGAATCTTGGCAATCAAAGACGATATTTATAAAACTTGCAATTGTCAAATGGCCCCAACGCCAACAAAATACAAGTCATACTGGGCACCAACGCCCCAAAAACATAAGTTAAAATAAAATTGGGCACAGACGCCTAAGTTAAATATTTACAGGTGGAAGGATCGGTCCTTAGGCTGGGCCGAGGGATCGGGAGGAGCAGAACCACCTTCCAGCAGAGCAATGAAAGACACCTCCTCTTCTTCACAGGCAAGCCCTGGGTCAACGGCCTCAGACACTGACACAGTTGGAGGAGAAAGAGGGGGAGGGAAGTATTTTCCTTGGTGCATGTACGCCCGGTAATCCACTTTACTGATGTCCAGAGCCACCCCAGGGTTGAAGTGATTGATCAACGTCAGCACCATGCTAAAGGCATCCCTGGCAGTCGCCCGGATCGTCTCGGAACTGGCAGCAAGGGCTTTCTTCGTGTCAACCAGCTCGGCCCGCACAGCTCCCACCTCCTCCGCCAGACTCACCCGCTGTCCCTGGACAGTCCGCAAAGCCTCCAAGCTCTCGGAGTTTGAAGCTCGCAGAGATAGGACTTCGGCCTGAAGCTTGCCTACTGTCTCCTCTGAAGACTTCAGACTCTCCTAAGAAGCCTTCAGCTCTTTGGATGCCTTAGTGGCTGCAGCCTGGACCACTCTTAACTTATCATCTGATTTCTTTTTACCATCCTCGGCCAAATCTCGGGCTGCCTCTGCCTGGCGCTTCTCAGCGGCAAAACTCCCTGCTTTCTTCTTCATCATTAGCAGGGACTGCGCCAAGCCAACCCCCTTTAGCAAATGATCTTGAACAGAGTGGACCACCCATTCGTCAGCTTCGGTCAAATCTAGGGAGAAATCTTGGAAGCGGCGAGGAGGAAGATAAGCCACAGAGAGCTCGTCCGCTAACGCGCCCTTCTCCCAAGCAAGTCCACAAGGCACCCCGAAAGGAGGAGGAGGAGTCAGACGGACCTCGGGTTGAACCATGACATCCTCTACCGCAGGGCCTTTATTTTTCTCCACTTCCAGAGGAGTAATCATTGGGGAGTGGGCCAAACTACCAGCAGCCGAGGTCCTGGCCCTCTTGGATCCGGTGGCTTGAGGATCCGCCCTTGCCCGACCAGAGCCATCGTCAACCGTCGTGCGTCTCCGAAGCTCCCTCCTCATCCGAACTTGAAGTTGGGCGTCCTCAAAAGGGTTCACGTGTGAGACACAAGGAGGAAGTTGGTCCATTGGCTGACCTGCAAAAAAGAAAAAGTGGTCATTATAAACTTTACATAAGTAACAAAAGGAAAAATATGAAGAAGAGTGAAGGACATATACTTGAGCTAGCTCCAGCCTCAGAGAGAGGCCGGGAAAGAATTGATGCTAATATTTGAATGCCGGTTTCTTTGACGTAAGTCGACAAGCGAGAAACCAGTACTACTTCTTCATTGGTAAGATCATCCCCATTCACCTGATAGGTGCTGGAGTCCTTACCATGATGGTTGAAGGTCCAGTACAAAGGAAACCTCCATTCCACATCTTGGGATTCGGGCCAATAAGAAACCAAGGCTGTTTCCCAGACACGGCTACGACCTTGAAGAAGTTTGTCTTGAAACGTTTGAAGGAGTTGGAGTAGGGCCGGAAAAGCTTTCGGCCGGACACCCCCCTAAGAGACGTCAAACCCTTGAGACTATCGTCATTCTTTACAACGGCAGGAGTAAAAGGACAAAAAAATAAAAAAAAGATGGAGCGTTTACAAGGGATGGCCTCGGGCAGTAATTTACAGAAATGCTCGAAGGCCAGAATAAAGCCCCAAGCATTGGGATGAAGCTGAGAAGGGGCAAGTTGTAAATAGGTAAGAACGTCAATTTGAAACTCGGTAAAAGGGAACCTAATACCGAGGCGGGTGGAAAGATCTTTATACCAAAAGAAGAAAGAATTGTTAGTCCCCTCTCTAACAACACACACCGGCTCCTCGCCAGAAGGAAGACGAAGGGTGCACAAGGATACGTCGCCTAGCTCAAGCCGGCGTAGGTCTTTAGATGATAGGGACGACCGAGTGGACAGCACCGAGGGTGCCACCCAAGGGTATTTGGTCAAAAGAGCTTCGGGAGGCCTAGCAGATTTGGACTCCCCAGTCACAGACAAAGTCCTACCAGGAGATTGAGACGGCTCCATTTCAGACCTAGAACCTTCAAAAAAAGGGAAAAAAAAAGGGGCAAAGATAAATGAATGAAGAATATACCTGATAAATGCATACTAACAGCCGAGACACTAAGGGCACCAGGGACTGAGGCAGAGGCCGATGTAGGTCTGTGTCGGCAAGAGCCTAAGGTTTGATTAGCTAAAGAATCCTGGCCAAGGGTAATATAATGAGAGCTGGAGGTGATGCAGGCCCAACACGGGCCAAGGTATCCCTCGGGGAAAGTGTCCGACCCCACTTGCAGAGGCGCCTGATAGAGGTTGAGTGGAGTGGCCGATATGGCTCTAGAGCTCATCCTACCACCTACGTGAGAGTAACCATCCCAGGAAACAACATGAAGAGAGGGAATCAAGGGCTCTCATTTGCGCATTTTATCGACGATACTAAGAAAAGTACAGAACAGCGTCTAAGCACAACCTATTTGAGTAACGCTATGAGTCTACTCAGAAACACTATGAACGCTATGATTCTACCCAGAAACACTTGAGAATAAAAGCCAAGGAGTGGGGGCATGATCCAGAAAAGACTACACACCAGACATGAGAAAGATAAAGCGAGAAAGGAGCTTCGGAACATACCTGAAGTAGACGAAAGAACTGAAGGATGAAACGGTGGTGGAAGTAGGAAAGTAGGATGCAGGAAAGGAGAATGCTATGCAAAGGAAAACAGAGAAGTTGCAAAGTAAATGAAGTGAAGAGAAAAGAGGGAAGTATAATCGAGGAATTTGAAATAACGAATCGGCAAGAGAAAAGGGTAAAAGCGACAATTCCTTGGCAAAAGTGGAGTAGCGCATATCATGCGGCAGGAGCATTAAATGCGCGTAAAAACTACTGTCGTCAAACTGCAGCAGCTACAATTCCTCGCCACTCCGTAAGTGACAGGTGTCGAAGAGTAATCATGGAGAAGGCGCGAGAAACAGAAAACCTGGGAAACTGGGAGAAACGGCTTCTAAAAGCACGGTTACAAAGGCTCTCTGCATTCTATTAAGACTGGGGGCAGTGAGAAAGTTCCCCGGCCGTAAGAGCTTAGAAGAGGACACTCGCCACCTATCCATGGGCGCATGACACACAGTGACGTCATGACCTCGGATAGACAGACTGAGACGATCACTAAAACGACCGATTATTTGGCCGATTCAACACACCTAGACCCCACTCAATCATCCCAGTCGGAAAGGTATACACCTCGGCTCTTCAGGGACCTGACCAACCGAGCTGGGGGCAACTGTTATGGACCGGCCCAAGGCCCAAATCTGAGATATGGCCCAATAAGGAGCATACACAGATCTGTTGAGTACCGGCGATATAGGGAGATCTCATATCACAACAGATCTTATCTATCAATATCTAAACCGAATCCACGTGATATTTGCTCCTGGATAATTGCTCCAGATATTTAGCACGGCCGAGATATCCTCCACCGAAGCCTCTATAAAGATAGAGGTCCATTCTCCAAGTGCACACATTCCATCTCATGCTTATTTTACATTCTGTCACACAGAGCACACACACCACCCCTTGGCCTCACGCCTACAAGTTTAACTCGAACTACGTGGACTTTGATCCCTTCAAAGGATACGTAGGCTCTATGCTTGACACCTAGTCAAGTCCAATACGTCCTGTTCAACCGAACAGAACACCATCATTCTACCAAAGACCACCTCGTGGAAAGTGGCCTTTAGATTGGCTTCTTTGCCCACCACCTCTTATGTAAGGGATGTTAATAAAAGTCTTGTTTGAAGGAGAGTTGTTGGAGTTAACTAAATTCGTATCCTAGCTTATGGTGTTTTTCCTTTCTCTTCTTTGTTTATAAGCACTGACTCGACATCTGAAAATTGCCTTTAATTAAAGAACATTTTTCCTCTTAAATTATACCAAAATACTAAAAAAATTTAGTATTTTGGAAAAATCTCAATTAAATCTAATTAAAATTTAAAAATCTAAATTTAGATCAATATTTTTAACACTTTTAAAACCGGATAAACTAATTAATAATCGTGTCAACCCACCAAAAATTTTTCTAGTAGATTTCTTCATTATGGATCAGCGGTTCGAGGATCTAAACGTATGAGGCTTACATAAAAGTAATATTAGATGACTTCTGATATCTTTGGGATGGTTTTACAATTTAAGCATAGCCATCTCAAAAGCTATGATAGGGAAAGCAAAAGTGATTTGGCTTCTATGATGGCATCAGGCATTTAAAATAAGGGAAAGAGGAGAGACGGATATTTTTTTAAAAAAAAAAAAAAAAAGAGAAGGTATACATGACATAGGAATGATAAAAAAATAATAATTTTTTTCCTTCCTATTATATGATATGATATGATATGATATTTTAAAAAAACAAAGACAAGAAAATAATCCTTAAACTTTAAAATTTTAAATTAGTTGTATTATCTATTAAAGTATAGGTATTAAGCATAACGATTGACAACTTATTTTAATAATAAATCACTGATTTGATATTTTGAAATTCAAATAGTGTTTTCTTACTTTGTCCCCTTTTTTTACAGAAAAAATATGAGTTATTTAATTGGCAAGAAATACTTGGTAAATCTTTTATATAGATACAACAAAGAAATTATGCACACAAAATACTCTGATTTAGGTTCTTGTCATTTAAATTTTCAATGAAGAACTTTTCTCCAATTTTCTATAAATTTTACTCCCTTCAGAATTGCACTACAAAAGTGGTCCTATAATTAGGACCGAAGGTGGTAAGTAGTTTAATTTTTCAATTTTTTCCAATAGTAAATTAAGTAATTATATTCTTTTATGATTTTAATTTTAATAATTCTCTTAAATTTAGGGTTAAGTAGCAATTTTGCCCCGGAAGTACACCCCCAAGAGTAATTTTGCCTTGGAAGTTTTTTTGGGTTCAATTTTACCCTGAAAGTTTTTTTTTTTTTGAGCAATTTTGCTCATCCGTTAAAAACCCTAACGGTCAACTAACAGTATCGTTAGTTGATTGTTAGGGTTTTTAATGGAAGGACAAAATTGCTCCAAATAAAAACTTCCGGGGCAACATTACTCCAAAAAAAGACTTCTGGGGCAAAATTGTTCCCAAAAAAAACTTTCCGGGCAAAATTGCTACTTAACCCAAAAATATCTAGGGGTAGAAACAAGCCAAGCTAGCCCAGGTTTCACTCTTAACAGGTCAGGCTTGTTCGGCAACAAAGTGGCCTGAGCCTGGCCTGTGACTTGTTAGAGGCCATTTTTTCAGTCTGAGCCTGGCCTGTGCCCTGTTAAGGAGTCCTATATTTTTAAAAATTTTATAATTAGGCTAACAGGCCACAGGCCTCACTGAAAAACATGTCTACTTCAAACAGGCCAAAAATAGGCCTACTTTAAACAGGCCGAATTACATAAATCAGCGAAGGCAGAGATAAAAACGGGTTACATTTTCATTAACAAGTCATTATTACAAAATTAAATATTAAATATAAAAAAGGGTTAAGTAGCATTTTTGCCCCAGAAGTATACGGCCAGGAGTAATTTTGCCCTAAAAGTTTTTTTTTTGAGCAATTTTGTCCCGAAAGTTTTTTTTTTTTTTAAGCAATGTTACCCCGGAAGTTTTTGTTTGGAGCAATTTTGCCTCTCTGTTACTAACCGTAACGGTCAACTAACGATCATAACAGTTGACTATTAGGGTTGTTAACGAAAGGGCAAAATTGCTCCAAACAAAAACGTCCGGGGCAAAATTGAACTCAAAGAAACTTCCAGGGCAAAATTGCTCCTGTAGGTATATTTCCGGGGCAAAATTGCTACTTAACCCTTAAATTTATCATATATATATATATATATATATATATATATGTTGTGTGTGAAAAATTATGATATAAGATTCATGACATTTTAATCATTTCTGATTTAAACTTACTTTTCAAATTCTCATCCAAACAAGTTTTAGGTTGAGAAAAAAGTCAATTTTACCACTGGTAATCCAAACATGAATCACATTATACTATCTAACTTTTATTGTAACTTAAATTTCTAAAAGCCAAATTGAAAAAAGTCACTTCTACTACAACTAATCCAAACATACCATAAACACATACTCCCTCTGATTTATATATACAAACCCAAATTTTAATTGTCTTGGTTCTTTTTAGAGAGAGCCCAACAAGATTGAACAGTTAATGAGTTTTTTTTTTCTTCTCATTAATTATATGTATTGCATTAATTAAAAGACTAATGCTACTTATATTTATGGGAGAATCTCATATTAAGACAGTTGAAAAACCTAAATTCTAATTTAAGTTGCTAAATTTAACAAATTATTAATTATGTTATGTGACACAATTAGGGATTTAGAATTTAGAATAAATTACCTCTATAATCCTTAATTATTAAACAGAAAAGCAAAATTGAAGATAGATTGTTTACACAACATAACTGAACATCCTTAGAGGAAATGCATTCGATCGTGCCTATAGAAGAGAGTGGAGAGAGGAATTATGAGATGAAGATGATGTAAACATCTAAAGAGGAATCGAACCCAAGAGTTAGGACCTTGTTGATCTGAATGTATTAAGCGTGCTCTTGAACCCTCATCCTCATCCTCCTCGCCTCCCTTTTCTTTTATCATTTTCACCAATTGCATGGAATCGATTTGGAAGCAGGAGGTAAGAGCAAAAAGACAAAACGAATCGCTCCCAAATCTGAAGATATATACTCGAAGCGTCTTGTCAAGGTTCAAATATGATGAGTTTAAATAGTTAAAACAAGAGAGAACATGGATTTTGAACATCAAATTTCGAAAAGATGCCCAAAATAATACTTTGCAAATTGCAAGTTGAACCGATCACTAAGAAACTCAGAAGATCGAGTTTTAGATCAGTCTTACGAAATGTCAGTCTTTAAAGTGTTTACTGGTCTAGGAAAATTTTATCCAACTTCTTCCCTTTCCTTTCCTCCCCTTTTGTTACCAAGTTAGGGTTAGGGGTATTATTGAAAAATAACTAATATTTCAATATTCTAAATTGGATCATTAACCTAATTTAAGATTTGTTGAGTTTATCAACCTTATGTAGAATTTTTCTATTTCAACCGTCTTTATATGGAATTTTCTCTATATTTATTATATTTCTCTCTTTTAATTGATCCTCATAAATAAGAGCATACTTGATAAAAAAAATTATATTAGACATATTATTATCTTTAACTAATTTTAATAGTTTTCCTAAATCATATAATTCGGTTATCGAGATTCTATAAATAGAACGGATGGAGTATTCAGTATTGTACCAAATTTAATTTGTTCAAGTAATAAATTTTGTAATGAGAGATTTTTCATCTCTTTCCATTTGAATAACCTAATTTATTAAAAATTAAATGAAATAAAGACAGATTAGTAATAAATATTTATTTATATATTTTTTTTTCCTACAATGGATTTGTAACGTAGTAGCTTGATTTTGTCCTCCTATCTCCGACCAATCGATATCAACAAGGGAAAAAGAAAGGAGTCAATGAGGGTGAGTTGACCTGCAAGACGGAAAAATAAGAAAATTCCGGGAATTGGCGCAAAACCAAGAAGTGAACCTGGTGTCATGAGAAGTGAGAAGAACCGAGAGAGAAGAAAGAGAAAATGGACTTGAAGGAAATATAAACTGGAGAAAATATATTTCTGCTAGACCTCACTATACGTCTGTACGACTTACAATCATATTTATAATAGTCTCTACTCCCTATGCACAAGTGGAAACAAAAGTAAATCAGTTACAATCAAACAACAATGTAACTAATATTCACAACTAAAATACTAACTAACTTAAATACAGGGCAAATAAAATCACAACTATCCATATTCTTCATTTACACCCTGTCAAGGGTTTCCTGCTTCCTGGAAATGTCAGAAAAATACTGGGAAAATTATACTTATGTCCCAATCAAGACAAATGAAGGCTCAAATGTCCCTTAAAATTTTAAATTTGCAAGGAAATCCCTTAACATTTATTTTATATGCATATATATAGTGTAATATAACTTTATATGTTAGGTAATAGGATCTTACAATCTGTGTCAATCCCACGATTTATGATCTTCACACTCTCTCCTAATCTTATATAAGATCTCGATTTTAACAACCTTGTTCATTCTCTTTCTTAATTATTGTTCAAGAAAAACATCAACGAAAGTAAATTTGGGAAATATTGATAAATATGAAAACTTTATCTTATATTTACCATCAAAATCAATTCCCAAAATATATCTTATATTAATGACACAAAAAGTAATAGATCAGAGAACTTGTGTCTTACATGGAGAAGAGTGTTATAACTTTGAATTGGACATGAGATAGCTTGATGTAAAATATCCTCATTGACAGGAAACTTATCAGGAACTATTGTGGTTTGGATTGATAGGGAGGCTGATTGGGCTGCCCCCTCCCTAGCCGAAGCTATTATTACGGGTTGTGAGTTGGATTTAAAAAAAGTTGGAGTGGGGTTATAAAATTTTAATAAAGATTAAAAAGTAAAATAAATGAGTAAGAATAATTAATTAAAAACTTTAAACCCCATTTCTCTAATTTTTTTTCCCCAAATTCACACACTTTTCCTCTCTTACCTCATATCAAACAGGCCCTTAGAAAGGTGTACCCTTTAGATTTTTTATTTTTTATTTTTAAAAATGAAAATATGAAATCCGTTACTTTTTTTTTGGTCAAAGAAATCCGCTACTCAAAGAGTATTATAAGTTATAACGCCGAAAAGCGGACAAGGAAGAAGCAACAATCCTACCCATCATTCTTCATCAAGGCCCGCCTCGTGGAAAGTGTGGCCTTTAGATTGGTTTCTTTGCCCACCACCTCTTATGTGAGGGATTTTATTTGAAAAAAAAAATATGAGTGAGGTACTAAGGAAGAGAAAAACTATAAAAAAAATAAAATAAAAATCCCAGCCCCAAATCCTATATAAAAAGTCTCTAATGATTTTTTTTTAATTTTAATTACGGAATTCTAATATTAAAAAAATTTCGTTGTCAAAATGAACTAAGACAAACTCGAGTTTTGGATGTAAAACTCGAGTTTGGACTTGACAGAGAGTAATTCAATTTTTATGAACTAAGCAAAACTCCAGTTTGCGTAGGCAAACTCGAGTTTGTAAGATACAAAGAACACTCCAAGTTTTATACATTAAGACAAACTCGAGTTTAGTTTTACAAACTCGAGTTTGTACCAAATAAAGACTCTTTAATATTTTCCAAAGCAAGCAAAACTCCAGTTTGCACAGGCAAACTCGAGTTTTGGTCATACAAAGAGCCTTCAATATTTTGAGCACAAGGAAACTCCAGTTTTCATTTAACAAAGAGTTTTCAAGTTTTCTAAGTGTTTTTGAAAAATCGAGTTTAGTATTGCAAACTCGAGTTCATATCAAGCCGAGAGCTTTGGCCTATTTTGTGATTTTGAAAACTCTAGTTTTAAACTTTTGAACTTAAACATGTTTTTCCTTATAAAAGTTCAAAACTCGAGTTAGTTACTAATGGACTCGAGTTTTGCTTTTATTCAAGATGTGCTTCAAAGATAAAATCGCGACGTTCCTCTCTGGATAAAGTAAACTCGAGTTTAGTCTTTTGAAGGAAAGTTGCAAACTCCAGTTTAGATAAACAAACTCGAGTTTGTGTCGCAGAGTTTGAAAATCAAATTGCTCGAATTTGTGAAATCTTCATGTTTGATCTTAATACTCCTTATCATCACTCATTACTATTCCTAACTATGTTTAGTCAGTTTGTTAATGAATTTTAGATGGTTTAGAGGGTATTAAATGAAGATTTAGACAAAAGCAAAAAGTGATATAAGCTCATTTATTGCAACATCCAGAAAACTTGCATCCTTTTGGACAATCATTCTACACACATTGCAAAGAGATTAATGCTTACTTTCCCTATCCAATAGTTGCTATTCCAATGGACTAAAGAAGTCAACCATAAACTTCTGCGCAGCTGGATTAACTGAAGAGTAGAGAGAGAAGAGACCAAAGTGTTCCTAATCAATCCAGCAATGTGTTCAACGGCTACATTGATCAATTTAACAGTTATTTAATGCTTTCTTCATATATAAGGAGTTGTATTCAAGTCTTCTTAACAACCAATTTGCACAAAACAAAAATCATTCAAGTTTCCAACTACTCTTTCAGTTTTCTACTGTAAAGTATCTTTTGATACATTTGCACTTCAATGTTCATTATTATCTGCTCTTTGAGAAAGTTCATTTATTGAAATCATTTATTGTAAGAATCTCAAGTCAATGGGACTTGGAGATTGGGAATATCAGTGTACAACTTGTAAGGGGAGTGTATTTAGTGAGAGGATAACTTCGAGTACAGAGCGTGTAACTTATTTTAAGTGATAGTGAAAAACCCAGGGTGTCTGGAACTGGATGTAAATCAAGTGGTTAGACTGAACCAATATAAATCTTGCTGACTCTTGCTACTTTTCTCCTACTCTGTTCTGCTCTGTTTTTCTGTTCAAATTTCAAAGCACTTTGAAAAGAATTTTTAAAATCCTTAATTCACTTCCCTTTTGGTAATTTGCTCCACTTTCAGATTTTACTAAAGACCATCACAAAAACAATCAAGATATTGTGCATTTGATTTGGGGGAAATGAAAATAGGGTTTTTCTTTCTTATATTTTAAATTTTTTTGTCCAAAATAAAAATGCTAAAAAACTGTTTACGTTTTTATTCGGCTGTTTTACCCGATTTTACTAAGGTCCGTTTTTATTTGTATTTTAACAAGTATCAGTCCATTAAAAATGAAACTAGTTTTTGATAACAATGGTTAAGAGACTATGATGCCCTTCTGCAATTAGAAAAGGAAAATTGAAGGTAGGTATAAGCCGATTATAAAAAATTTAAGAGGCTCAAATTTTTTAAAAATGAAGTCATTATAAAATCAATTGGGTTTAATTTATATTTTCCATAATATTTATAAGTTATGTTGTGTAATTTCTAAGTTAAACTTGTAAGTATGAATCCTTTTATGATTTTTTTAGTATTAAATAAAATTCAGGAGATTTATTTGTATTTAATTTTTTTGGTTAAAGAGTATTTTCCCTTGTTTTTTAACCAAAGTAAAGAGTTTTTTTCCCTTAAACTATTTTCGCTTGAACATTATGTAAATAATGCAATGCCATCTCTAAAGTATTAAAAATGGTACAATCTTACCCTTTTTTTTTTAGCATTCATCATTTTAAGAGTTAGTGGTCATATAAAATAGATAAAAAGTCTTAGAATATCATAAATAAATACTCTAATAAAATTAATACTAATTAAGTAACAACAATTACAAATAAAACCCTCATAAAATATCAAAATATCATTTTAACTGACTACTTTATTTATAATTTTTGGACTTTAATTTTTGAATGGGTACTTTTATATAATTCTTCTGTAGTATTTTTGCCATAATTTTCCCTCGTAAACTAATGGTCAAAATAATCCCTATTCTTAATATAATTCAGACGACACTGCATCGCTTGAGAGTTTAAAAGATAGCCAATACTCTCGGGAGAATGATAAGGAAAAAAATAGAAAATAATATTTAATACTTTTTATGAGAGGCCTATGGATGATTCTTCAAACAAAATAATATCCAATCTCAAATGAAAAAATTGGTTAAAACACCTCTTTAAAAATTTTATTGCTCGTAAAACTTGATGTGTGTTCGCACCTGAAAATTTGCAAATGAAAATTTCCGTGCACAATTAGTAATCTACTCATTCAAAGGAGCATTTTTTTTCCCCACCCATCTAGTATCTAGAGCTTCACTGTGATTCGACTCGCGTCATGTACCTGACTATGTTGGGAGAGTATTCTAACGGGACTTTTCTACATATATAAGACTCGAACTCGAAACTTTATTTAAAAGACACAAATCACTTACCACTTATGTATCCTCATGTCCCAATTGATAAAGGAACATTTTTTTTTTTTTTTGATAAAAAAGGAACATTTGATTCTATTGCATTGATCTCATCTTCCTTGCTGCGGCCCAACGATATCCACAATCCTCTAGATTCCGGATTCATCATATGCGTCATGCCTTACGGCACCAAAAAGCTCCATTTCCAATCAAACACGCATTAGTTGACCCAAAAAAAAAAAAAAATCAAACACGCATTCTTAGTGGATTTTTTCACCCCGTGGGACCCCCGTGGAGCCAACCTTGGTCTCGCAACGTGGCGGCCATTTCATTCATTCACTGTTCCGTTCTCTATTATTTATGCAGAAAATGACACTGCCGAGTCACTATCGCCTCAAGTTTTCAGTTTCCTATATGTAATTTGTCAAGCGTGAATGCAATTTCATTTTCTTAGACAGCAGGATCACTCATACTTCTAGTCTCCTTCCTCTACTGTGGTATGCTATATTTCTTCTTTGATCACTTTCTTTAATTTGTGCTTGCTGTTCATGTGATTCTTTAAAATTTTCCGCGTACAATATTATCTCTCGCCCTAGTTTCTTGGTATGGGTTCATCGAATTGGAAATTGCAATTTCGAGTTGGAAATTTTCTGTTTACTTGCTTTTGTTTGGGAATGAATTCATGCATCGCCTTGTTCTTGGTTTTTCTACTGCAAAATGCAAATCGTGTGATTTTGGGATTAAACAAGAGATTGAAAGTGACTGAAGATTTTTTTTTTTTTTTTTGGGGCCGGGGGGGGGGGGGGTTCACTATGATTTGCTAGTCCCTGAAATATGAACAAGATTTAGGAGCAATAAGGTTTTTCCTAATCGTTGTTTCATATGCTATGTGGGGAATGCTTTCCTTGCGACTACAATTTTCCATGATGATGGTAACTTATCTGAATGTCTTAGCTATCGTTAAGACTATGTATTTTCGTCTTTTTGGTGCGTTTGATACTACTCGTTGTCAGGCTTATTTGAGTGTTATTTGTTTTCTTGCTATTTCTTTTGTATTGCTGGTTTTCTGTTATGTGTTGAATAGGGTGTTTTTCTATTGGCCAAACGAGAAAAACAAAACAACTAGCCGCTAAGTTATTGATTTTCTTTTGTTTAATGATTTCTAATATGATGATGTTCACAGAATCAACATGCAACTTGTATCTCTTTCTCGAGCTTATGTATCCTTATCAGCAATATCACTGCTACTATTGGTCACACCACTGTCTCATGCTTTATGGAAGAAGGAAAGTAACATCAAAGAAGCTGTTTTTCTTTCCCCCAAGTTTGAACTAGGACCAGGATCAGTTGAAAATAAATACTACTATGATATGGACTTTCCAAGAGGCCATATTGGCCTCAAGAGTTTCACTGGTGAAGTAGTTGATGAAGAAGGCAATTCTGTACCTCTTCATGAAACTTATCTCCATCATTGGGCTGTAGTAAGATACTATCAACGTAAAGGGACAGAAGTAGTGACACTCAGCAGTAATGATGGCCATCGGGTCCTTAGTGAGTCAGGCCCAGATCACATTCTAGTGAGCAACAGTGGCATATGCCAGGATAACTCTGTTTCACAATATTTCGGTATTGGATCTGAAACACGAGGAACAGCAACCGATATTCCAGATCCTTTCGGGATAGAAGTAGGTAATCCTGCCGAAATTCCAGATGGGTTTGAGGAGAAATGGTTGCTTAATGTCCATGCCATTGATACTAGAGGCGTAGAAGATAGGTTGGGGTGCACTGAGTGCAAGTGTGATCTCTATAATATCACAGTGGATGAGTATGGCCGGCCTTTGAAACCCGATTATTTAGGCGGTTTGCTGTGCTGCTATCATAAAACTCAATGCAGGGTGAAGGAAGGCTTTGAGGGACCAAGGAGAAGCCTTTACTTGAGATATACAGTTAAGTGGGTTGACTGGAGTGATTCAGTAGTGCCTGTTAAGATTTATATAATTGACGTGACTGATACTTTGCAAGTACCAAATGGTTCGAATTCAAAAGCCTTGAGTGCAAAGCATAACTGCAAGGTAAGTAATTATTCAGTTGACAAGTTCATGGGTCTGAATCCTAGTTCAACTTTAAAATAGTCTTTCTTTTTTTGTTGAGTTTATGTGAGCAATAAGTATTTCTTTGTTACAGGTTGAATATGACGTTGAGTCTTGCAGCAATAAGAATAAAGATAGCAATGGATGCATTGATGTCAAAAGAACAAGCCTCCCAATGCCAAGAGGTGGTTATGTCATCTATGGTGTGGCTCACCAACATGCGGGTGGAATTGGTTCAACTCTGTATGGACAGGTGATACCTGATTTCTATTTTTCAATCTTTAATTACGTTTTTAACTTGTTCTCCCTCTGGTCCTTAATGTAAGACTTGTTTATCTAATTTGATTAAATTAAAGAATTTAGTTAAGTTGGCAAATCTTTTTTTCTAAATCACACTAATCTTTCTCAATTCATTTCATCTTTCTCTTATTTGGTCATTGCTGAGGGAGCACGAATAGCAATAAATTACAATAAATTAGGAGAAGATTGAAAAATATGAAAAATAGGTTCTACATTTAGGACCAAAATCAACTCCCTAATTGGATCCTACATTAAAGATCGGAGGAGTATATACAAAAATTTTACTTGGAAAAGAATTACGAGTAATGATGGTGACCAAGCAAATTAAGTATGATTGTATAAGTTTGGATCTTACTCTGTAGTGTTTGAGCGTGTATGAGTAATTCACTATGTGAAAGAAATGGGCCATTTCCTTGTTGAAAGCCTTCCTTCAATATTTGTGATTTGGAGGGTGATATAGGGGTTGTAGCTTTAAATTAGTAATCTTTCTCAAATCCACACCACTGTGGTATTGTAGCAGTACAACTTGTTATCTGAAGTTAGTGAGATGGTTACAGGATGGAAGGGTTATATGTTCTTCAATTCCAAGTTACGGAAGTGGGAGTGAGGCAGGGAATGAAGAAGGCTACATTGTAGGAATGTCCACTTGTTATCCTCGACCTGGTTCTGTCAAGATAATTGATGGCGAAACTGTAACTCTGGAATCCAACTACAGCCGCAGCAGCCTGACACATACCGGAGTTATGGGGCTCTTTTACCTTTTGGTCGCAGAACAACTGCCAGACCAACTCTCGAAGCATTCCTCTCAGGCTTCATTATTTTCAAATATAGACAATATATTTTACTGATTGTCTGTTTGTAGCATTTTAGCTAGAGTCTAGTCTCTTGCTTATATGTGTTAGAAATGTCACAGTAGTTTCTTGGACAGCTCAAGCAAGAATTGTCTCGATGACAATTTTTACTGCACTATTATGTTGAAAAATAATAATGTAATATTTTGTTCGATGTAGTTTTTATATATATATATGTATGCTGATAATAAATGGGTGAGTGTGATTCTATATTATGTATTCTTCCTTTGCTTTCTGCCCTTATGTTTGTTCCCTCTGGTCAAACTTCACGATCAACCAAAACTTTCTTTTAGGAACTGATAGAATTGATAGACTTTTCAAGAACTTTGAAGAGGAAATACAGTGAATTGTTACCTCTCTATTAATTGCTTATGGTGTAACGAATCGTTGTGTTGGTATTTGAATAGTGAATGGGTTTTTACTGATCAATTTTCATTTACTCTTATCAATATTTTCATAACATGTCATCCTCATCTCTATTGATACTGTTGGTAGTATTAGTTTGTAGCCAATGGGAACAGTATGACTTTTATCCTTCCAGCTTCCTAATAGTGCCATTTAAAGGTCTTGGTGCCCCCAACTAAAAAAAACGTTTAAAAATAACTCCTAGTTTTGTTTTGTTTTTATTACTAGAACTTTTGAAGCATATGCTTTTCTTTGGTTTGCACATATATAGGTACCTTCATATTCTTATTCTTATTTTCAAGTGAACTCATGAACTCCAAAGTTAAGTGATTGTTTTCTTCTTAGAATTACTCTCCTTATTTTTTTTTTCTATTTATTAAGTCTTATTTACTTAATTGTTTGAATTAGTAAATTACAGCCTTCCTGTGAGTACAACCCCTGAATACTCTAGGATTATTACTATATCGATCTCTTGTGGATGCGATCATGGTCATTTCAATATGGCCCAGGTTAACATGCCAGAGAAAAACTTACTTTGAGAGCAACAAGCAACATTTGGAATGAAGCAGAGCAACAACTGTTTTGTTGTTTTAAATATTTATGTTTTATAGATATCAGCTTTTGGATGTGGTTTTTGTCACTTATTTATGTTCGTTTTAAAATCATATTTCTTGTTATTTAGTAGTGTTTGTTGATCATGCTGGAGTCATAACCTTTTAAAAGGTACGTTGTGGTACATTGTGTTCTGCTATTTTCATCAGGTTCTCTCACTTTTTTTTTCCAAATTATTTTTATGAATAGAAAACAAGTTTAATGCGGTGTGAACTTTTCTTTTTAAAATTACCAATAGCTTAATATAAATATAGCAATAAAAATTCTAATTTTATGAATTATTTCAAGAATATCAAACAGTACATGATGAATAAAAATGCATATGCGAGTATGTGAGGAAAGCAACTTTCAAAATTTCCCTGTGATACACTATTAAGCAACTTTCAAAATATTAAACACTCTCGTGAGTCGTGACAGAAGCAACATGAATAAAAATTTGCTTGACATACGCTGAGGAAGACACTGAGGGATTATTTAAATGAACCATGTGACGGATTATTTATTAAATTCATTGATCCTTGTACCGCAGCAAAAGTTGACCAAAAAAAATAGAGTACCGCAGCAACAGTTGACCAAAAAAAATAGTGTAACGCAGCAAGAGTTGACAAAATAATAATAATAATAATAAATAGAGTACCGCAGCATCAAACTCTCAAAATTTGGTTCCTTGTCACACACTTCAAACGACAGAAACAAATTTCCTCAGCGTCTTCTTCTTCTTCTTTTTTTTTTTTTAATTTTTATTTAAAAAATCCCTTAATGTCTTTAAATCATGTCCCTTTAAATAATCCTAAGAACTTTCATTTCACTACACCATCAAGTTATTATCTCAGCTTCTCCCTGCTGTGAGGTTTGTCCAAAAAACTCGGTGGTCTAGTTGGTTTAGTTTGATTTGGTTCGGGTAAAAAAAATTTGGTTCAAGACAAGTTCATCAAACTAGACTGCTCAGGTTAGACCGGACTTTGGTCTAAAGGCTTACACTCCTTGGACAGGTCTAGTCTAACCCGATTTTATTTTTTATTGTTTGTTTTTTGTAAATCACCATTGCACTCAGCCACTCATTAGAGTTTAAACATCTTAATGTGCTTGTTAGCTTATATGAATCACTTTCATTCAGTCACTTTTTATTACTTTTGGAAGTCAAGTGAAATCAGAGCTAAAATATTGCCTCCTAAGAAAACAAAAAAAAAAATTTAAAAAAACAGGAAAAAAGAACTGAAAAAAAAAAAAGACTACTTGGACTGGTCCAAGAAGTACGCCGATCTGATCTAGTTCAGCCTGACCTCAGGCTAGTACTAGACCAAACTGGACCTCGTCCTATCGGCCAAATTTCAGGTTGACTTCTATCCCGATCTAACCCGGTCCTTATACATCTCTACGGTGAAGCCCAATAACCACGGACCAGCATCGCTTCCTCCTCCTCAACACTGCTTCTTTCTCAACCGCCACCTACAAAGATATGATATTTGTTCTCAAATATTTCCCTCTTATATCAATAAAAGAGGCATCCACGTTCAATTTTAAGTTTGATTTTTCTGGTGTACCATCCTTTCGCTTCAAGCATCGGTAATGATGCTGGAGTGTAATGACATGAACTACCATTTAACCCCTCTTCAAGACCAAGGAGAAGTGCTCGACATTGAAGATCCCTAGCTGAGAATGGGTTTGGGGCTTTTAAATATAAATCAAATTTGGTTCTAACATGATTGACATTAAAGATCCCTAGCTGAGGCTCCGGGGTTCTTTTTATGTTTTGCTGCTTTGTTTATTTAGTTTTGTTTTCTTGCCTTTTAACTTTCATCCATCTTGTATCGGGGAAAAAAGATTAGGCAGATTTGAAATAGACAGACTTTTTTCATCAGTATGTTGATGACTCCTACATTAGCAAAGAATGTCATAACAACAAAAGACTCCAGAGAAACAAGATCTTCGTGGCAGTCAGAACTTTTCAGCTGCAAAGAATATCACAGCAATTAAGTTTGTGTGCAATACATGGGCTATATGACAGCAACCAGCATGCATATGAAACTTCTTTTGGCAGCCTCATTTTGTTTTAATCAATGTAAGACAACCGTAAATAAGGCAGCAATGAGCATGATCTTAGGTTGTAGTAATACCTACAAAGTGGACGGCGATTCTCTCCCTCTACGAGTGTTCGGCGTTGGAGGATGATCAGCTCCAATTTCATTGGTTGTTGGGTTAGAATCGAAAGGAACTACTGGGATTCGGAAAAATGGAGGAATTCAACGAATGGTACAGATCGGTAAAAAGCCGGATGGCCTAGATTATAATATGGTGGACGGTGGGTGATGTAGCAGCTGCATGATGTATCTTTTTTGAGCCCATGAGATCAATTGCACGAGCATGATTGAGAGCTTCTAAGGGACATTGAGAAAAAAGCTTATGAGAAGATCTGAGAAAGTCTGGACCCATCTATGACCATTGTAGATCTTTCTGGTCGAAATTGTATGCTAAACACCTAAAACGATAAAGAACAAATTCAATTATCTAGAACCAGCTGAGCATTCATTTTATACCATCCATTTGTAGTATACCATGTTGCTCTGCCTCTGAGTTCCTTTGACGGGTTCTAATACTATCTTTTGTACTTTTTATAAGAGTTTAATTTTGAATTGCCTATCATTCTTTTTAAAAAATTTCTACGCATTTAATGTGTTTTCCCCCATTTTTGCCCCTAATTAATCTCTCCTCATCTTTATTTTCTCTCTTCATCTTATTCCTATCTGCATTACTAGGAAAAAAGCCTTTAAGATGGCCACATCTAGACTTTTTATATGCAAAGACAGATTAAAACTATAACCAATGTCAATTTTGTAAATATTGATATAATTTAATACCTATTAGAAATCAGAGGGTATCAACACTCTCTGTTATTGTGTATTTGATGAAGAGATTACATTGTTCTTATAGGGAGAACAAAGGAGATACAATAGGAAATAAAATAAAGCACATTAAAGACTAATAAAGCCTAATAACTCAGCAATTAAGATTCATTATTCAGATCCTATAATCTGGGAAATAATCAGGGGATCCTAATCAATGGGTGATTTTATTTCCTTTTCTAACACTCCCCCTCAAGCTGGAGAGTATATGTCGAGCAATCCCAGCTTGCCACAAAATCCTTCAAACTTTGTTCGACCGAGTGGTTTAGTCAGGATGTCTGTGATTTGTTCTTCAGATCTTATGTGAGATAGGGTCATAATCTCTGCTTCAATCTTCTCTTTAATGAAATGTCTATCAATATCAACATGCTTGGTTCGATCATGATACACTGGGTTCTTGACCATTTCAATGTTGGCCTTGTTGTCACACCAGAGTTGCATTGGTCCTTCATGTTGAATCCCCAACTCCTTCAGTAATCTGATGATCCACATTCCTTCACAAACTCCTTTATTAACAGCTCTCAGTTCTGCTTCTGCGTTGCTTGGTGACACCACTGTCTGTTTCTTGCTTCTCCATGTAACCAGATTTCCCCACATGTATGTACAGTACCCTGAGGTTGACCTCCTGGTCTCTTTATCCCTTGTATGGTCTGCATCAGTGTAGATTTCAATGTTTCTGGTAGAATTTTTCTTAAAGAATATTCCTCTTCCAGGATTAAGCTTTAGGTAGCTTAAGATTTTGTATACAGCCTTCATGTGCTCTTCTTGTGGTTGATGCATAAATTGACTTACTATTCCAACTGCATAACTAATGTCAGGACGGGTGTGGGTTAAGTATATCAACTTCCCCACAAGTCTTCTGTATCTTTCTGAATTAGCTGGAACACCTTTTGGTTTGATCTGTAAGTGACATCCCTCTTCCATTGGTGTCCCTTCTGGTTGAGTACCCAACACACCTGTCTCATGTAGCAGGTCTAGTGTATACTTGCGCTGAGATACGTTAATGCCCTTCTTAGTTCTTGCCACTTCCATGCCTAAGAAGTACCTCATTTGGCCAAGATCTTTGACCTGGAATTCAGTCGACAAGTCACTTTTTAGTTGAGCAATCAATGGATTCTTCATCATTTCCTGTAATGATTATGTCATCAACATAAACAATCAATATGGTGATTTTGTCATTAACACGTTTGATAAACAACGTGTCATCTGCTCGTCCCTGAGTGTACCCAAGCCCTTTTACTGCTTTGGTGAATCTACCGAACCATGCCCTTGGAGATTGTTTCAAGCCGTACAATGACTTTCTTAGTTTACACACAGAGTTGTTAGGAGCTAAAACTCCATCCGGAATCTCCATGTATACTTCTTCCTCCAGGTTGCCATTCAGGAATGCATTTTTCACATCCAGTTGGTATAAAGACCAATCTAGGTTTGCTACAAGTGATAACAGTACTTGAATGGTATTGAACTTGACCACTGGTGCAAATGTCTGCTGATAGTCGATCCCGTATGTCTGGGTATATCCTTTTGCAACAAGTCTCGCCTTGTATTTGTTGATACTGCCATCGGGATTAAACTTCGGAGTGAAGATCCACCTGCATCCTACTAGTTTCTTTCCTTTAGGAAGAATCGTGACTTCCCATGTTCTATTCTCCTTGAGTGCCCTCAACTCTTCTTATGTAGCTTGCTTCCAATTTGGATCAGCCATAACTTGTTGAAATGTGCTTGGAATGTTAATCTGTGCACTATTTACAACAAAACTTTGCATTTTTGTAGACAAATTACCATATGAGACAAATCGTTGAATTGGATGATGAGTGCAGGATCTTACCCCTTTTCTCAAGGCAATAGGCCAACCCAATTCTTCAGGATTTAATTCTGGATCGGATTCATGGTTGTTCCTTTGAATGGGAGAGACGGTTCTACCAATATCTGGTTCAGGTTGAGCGTGTGGGCTGGGCTCTATTTCTTGTCGCGATTCTTCATTCATCCCTGTATTGATCTCAACATGTGTTTCCGGTTCATTGAGTTGTTCCGGTTGAGGTGTGTTAGGCTGGTTCACAGGAGCAAGTGTGTCAAGAGAAGCTATAAGGTTAGGTGATATTGAAGATGTGTCAGGTGGATTTGAGGTGGAATTAGGATTGGAGATGTTGGAATTAGATGCATCCATGATCAGCCACTCAATATTGGAATTCTCCCCCTGAATGGGTAATTTAGGATAATAAGCATCATCTTCGGAGAACACTGTATCTCGGGAAACAATAAGCCTTTTGGAAGATGGACAATAGCACTTGTACCCTTTTTGGGTGGAGGAGTAACCAAGAAATATACATTTGTCAGCTCTAGCACCAAACTTGTTTCCCTCCTGTTTGTGAACAAATACAACACATTCAAACACTTTGGGAGGTAATGAATTAATGAGAGGACAATTTGGGAAAAGGTCAAGGAGCTTTTGTATTGGAGTGTTGTAATTGAGGACTTTGGAAGGCATACGGTTTATGAGATAAGCTGCTGTGAGGATGGCATCACCCCAGAAGATAGTGGGAACATTTCGCTCCATCAGCAATGCACGGGTTACTTCCAATAGGTGACGGTTTTTCCGTTCAGCTACCCGATTTTGTTGAGGAGTGTAGGGACAGGAGGTTTGGTGATGAATTCCCTGGTGATCAAGGAACTCTTTGAAAGTTGAACTCATGTATTCCTTGGCATTATTATCACTACGAAGTACCTTAATGGACGTATTGAATTGAGTTCATATAAAGGTATAGAAATTTTGAAAAACTCTGGCAACATCATATTTGTTCTTCATTAAATAGACCCATGTGGTTCGAGTATGATCATCGATGAACGTCACAAACCACCTAGAATGAGTAAGAGTAGAGACTCGGGCTGGTCCCCAAATATCACTGTGAATTAATGTAAATGGAGAGGAAGGAGTATAGGGCTGTTTAGAATATGAAGATCGTGTCTGTTTTGCAAATTGGCAAGTTTCACAATTAAAGGGAACAGAATTTTTATTAAATAAACTCGGAAACACATGTTTCATGTAATCAAAACTAGGGTGGCCTGACCGACAATGCCATAACAATATATCTTTATTCTGTGAATTTGAGCTAACCAGTGCTCGTCTTGCCTTCCACGTATACTTATCCTTTGAGGTTGATCCTTCAAGGTAGAATAGTCCATCCCATTCTCTAGAAGTCCCAATCATCCTCCTCGTTCTTAAATCCTGAAACATACATAAGTCTTTATCAAAAATTACTCGACATACTTTACCACTCGTTAACTTGCTCACAGATATAAGATTACAAGTGAGTTCTGGTACAAACAGCATGTTATGTATTGTCAAGTGATGAGATAATACAACAGTTCCAATACCCTCAACCCTAGTGAAGACTCCATTAGCGACCTTAACTTTGAGGTGTTCATGACAGAATTTAAGGGTATGGAATAGGGATTTGTTACCAGTCATATGATCTGTGGCTCCAGAGTCGACAATCCAGGTATCGTCACTAGTCATCATAGTATTTAGGGCAACAATAGAATTACCTGATTGTGCAAGGTTCACACTAGGAACAGAGTTAGCCTTATTTTGTTTCTCAAGCATTTTACGAAACATCTGTAATTCCTCCTGACCCAGGCGATCTTCTCTTTCCACTTTTGGTTCAACAGTGGTCATGTGACTCTGGAATTTTGATCTTCCCCCAGGCGGTTTTCCATGTAGTTTCCAGCATTCTTCCCTGTTATGGCCCCTTCTTTTGCAATAGTTGCACCACTTATTAGTTCTTCTTTCTCCATGTGGTCCCTGAATTGCAAGTGCCGAGCTTTCCATGTGACTTGGTCCGCTTCGGGTTAAGAGTTTCCTGCTTTCCTCGAATTGTACAAAATTAACCACATCAAATAGCGGAGGAAGTGGCTTTAATCCCATTATTCTTCCCCTTATTTCTTCGAAAGTGTCATTTAGGCCTAATAGGAAATCGTGTATCCTCCCTTCTTCAACAATTTGTTTGTACAATTGTGCATCTTTAAGAGTTTCCCAGGGGTGAGCTTCAAATAGGTCCTGCTGTTGCCATAATTTTAACAATGCATTATAATAGTCAGTCACTGACATACTTCCTTGTCGTAATTCTCGGAGCTGTCTCTTCAAGTGAATCAGGGCAGCAGTATTTTCGAGGGAGGAGTAGGTTCTTCTAGCAGCATCCCATATTTCCTTTGCCGTGTGTGCAAGTAGGTATCCTTCACTAATCTCCACGGTCATTGAACGCCCGGATTCTGGGCGTTCGCCGATCAAGACCTTGCAGTTCTTCTGGGCTAGGTGGTGGTGTCCCACTTGCTCCTTACAGAAAGCCCTACGCTCGCCGAAAAGCTTCCACTCACTGTTTCTCACTTCCTCACAGTCACTCACTGTTTCACTCGTTGTTTCTGGCCTCGGACGAGTGTTCCTGGCTCTGATACCATATTAGAAATCAGAGGGTATCAACACTCTCTGTTATTGTGTACTTGATGAAGAGATTACATTGTTCTTATAGGGAGAACAAAGGAGATACAATAGGAAATAAAATAAAGCACATTAAAGACTAATAAAGCCTAATAACTCAGCAATTAAGATTCATTATTCAGATCCTATAATCTGGGAAATAATCAGGGGATCCTAATCAATGGGTGATTTTATTTCCTTTTCTAACAATACCAATTGCCCTTTATGCGGCCTAAATAAAATTTTCTAGACTGGTTATGAGATAATGCAATCTCAATAAGGATTAAATAGTTTGAAATTTTCAAAATTTCAATTCTTCTAGACTGGATGCTCATACATCCAGTCTAAACATCCTTTCAAAGATCGTTGTTTATGCATGATCAGGCTTAAATGTTTCAGAGTTTCTATTAAGTAAACTTCCCAACACATTTCTTCGAAATATGAAGCTACTTCAATCAATGTACTTTTTTGTCTTGTCTATTTAAACATCTCCTGTCCTTTTGTTTCTTCAAATGTTCCTCCCTCCTCTCGAGAAGCTCCATGCAAGGGTCGAACACATGGAATGAAGCCTTTCAAGAATCGCTGCTCTGATGCTCTCTCTCAACAAAAAGATGAATTTTCTACTCGATGACAATGACGTCAGGTATAATCTATCTTCTAACCCCCTACTCCTTCCTCTTCTTCCTCTCATTTGCCTAGTGATGATGAGGAAGGATGAAGAGTTATATATATGTGTGTGTGTGTGTGTGTAAAGATTTATTTTCTTAATGCTGTCTCTTGGAAGCTAAAAAAATTATTAATGACAAAAAAAAAAGGTTATTCCTGCTGATCTTGATCTTGAATGTCTCTTGTTTTTATGTTCAATTTTGTTTTTTTGTCTGACTTGAAAATTTATTTTATATATATATATATATATAAGTAAATTATATTATGTGAGGATTTTATTAATTATAAAATTTTTTTCATATTCAAACTAGTTGTAAAGGCCCAAGGTCTAAATATGTCTACTTGAACCGCTTTTTAACTCCTGATTCGTCTAAATGTCATTTAATCTTCCAACATGCACACTAATTGAAGTTTCTAGCCCATCAATCTTGATTATATATATACCAATGTGTTTTTTAGTTCTAAAATTCATATTCAAATTAAAGTCCCTTTTTTTTTCACTACTTGAAGCACAAGAGGACAAGTAGGAAATGGGAATGTGCTGTAAAGGTTGATATGAATAAGGCCTACGATAGAATTGAGTGGGATTTCCTTGAGGAGGTGATGTTGCGGATGGGATTCTGTAGGGGCTGGGTTAAATGGGTCATGAAGTGTATCTCTTCAGTGCATTTCACTCTAAAAATAGATGGGCGCCGAGTTGACACGTTTACCTTCGAAAGAGGAGTGAGGCAAGGCGATCCATTGTCGCCATATATGTTCATATTGGCTTTGGAGGTTCTGTCGCTCATGCTGCAAACACACACTGAGAGGAAGGATCTGACTGGTGTAAAGTTGGCTAACAAAGCCCCTGTATTATCACATTGTTTCTTCGCTGATGATGTGATCTTGTTTATGAGGGCTGATGAAATTAATTGTAAGGTCATTAAAAAAATAATGGATATCTACTGTGAAGCATCTGGTCAGGTTGTGAATCTGGAAAATTCAGTCTCAGCGTGTCTGGGTATCAAACATTCAGATAGTGCTGGCAAATACTTGGGTTTGCCGGTTATCTGGGGATGCTCCAAAGCTACCTCGCTAGCATATGTAAGAGATAGGATTGGCTTGAAGATGCAGGGGTGGAAACAGAAGCTATTATTGTTTGCTGGAAGGGAAATCTTAATAAAGGCTGTTGCAAACTCAATTCCTACATACCCTATGACATGCTTTCTTTTTCCAAAAAAGTCCTACATGGAACTGGATAGCCTAACTCTGGATTTTGGTGGGGACAGCAAGGCGAGTTAGGAGCTATCCATTGGCATAACTGGAAAAGTATGACCTTGAAGAAGAGTGAAGGTGGTTTGGGGTTTAGAGACCTACTATGTTTTAACAAGGCGCTATTGGCAAAGACGGCATGGCGCATTTTGACTCAGCCAAGAGACTTGTGGTGCAAAGTCTTAAAGGGAATTGACTTCCCTAACAGTAGGTTTCTCAGGGCAACTAAAGGAAGCCACGCGTCATGGGGTTGGACTAGCCTCTTGGCAGGACGGGATTTACTGATGAAGGAATTATGCTGGAGAGTAGGAAATGGGAAACTCATCAGCGTATGGGAGGACCAGTGGATCCTTGGGTTGGAGCACTATAAGTTGAATAGGGAAAATTTATCTGATGAAGAAAAGAAGCTGAGTAGCAGATTTGATATGCCAAGGCAGATGGAATCTCAGCCCAATTCTATCGAAAATTACTGAGGTTGAAAATGAACAGATCCTAAAGGTGCCGATCCCCATCAATTTGTGTGAAGATCGTGGAGTTTGGCTGCATAACAAGGATGGGTCCTACTCGGTAAAATTTGGATATGCAGTAGAGAAGAGTAGCAGTGATGGTGTAAAAATTAGAGATCCAGGTATGTCATTTAATCCCCCTAAAGAGTTGTGGAAATGTGTTTGGAAAGTTATAGTGCCACCAAAAATTCAGCATTTTCTGTGGAGAATTAGTGCAGGCGCTATAGCAACGAAAGAGGCCTTATTCAAGCGAAAATGTGCTGCTAACCCTCTTTGTCCTGTGTGTTTGTGTGTACCTGAAACTATTGAGCATATGCTTTTTCTTTGCCCCTGGACTAGCCATTGCTGGTTTGGCAGCCCATTATGTCTTAAATTTAGCAAGTGGAGTATGAAACGGTGTGAGGAGGTCTTATGCGATATGTTACAGGGCAAGAATTACTTAGATGACTATGGTAAGGCATTGTTTGCAACCATGTGTTGGTGGATTTGGAAAAAAACGTTGCAATTGGGTATTTAGAGACGAGAAGCCTGTAGCCAAAGAGGTAGTCCAGCTGGTAAATGCCCAGGTGTCTGAATTTTGGAACTCAAGAGGGAAGTTGGCTGTGGTTGACACCAGAGTCTTTGATGATGGCATTGTGCGCTGTGCAAAATGGATTGTGCCACCGGAGGGGATGATCAAGATAAATGTGGATGCATCTTACAAAGCTGTGACTGAGGAGGCAAGCATAGGTTTGGTGTGTAGAGACCATCGGGGAAGGTATGTGGGAGGAATGGGGAGTGTTATACAGGCACAATCTCCATTCATGGCTGAATGTATAGCATTTCGTGAGGCCTTAATGTGCAGGAATAAATTTCGGGCTAACCATATTATTGTTGAGACAAATTGTGAGTCTTTGTACAGGCTATTAAAGAAGGACTCAGCGGCTGGTTGTGAGTGGAGAAGCTAGGATTTGCTTACAGAGGTACTCGGATTGCTGAAGACTACGCAGGGAATATCGTTCTCCTTGGTTTCCCGTCAAGGTAATTGTGCTGCTGACTGTATAGCAGCTATTGCTTCAAAGAGGATGTACCAGCACCTATGGCTGGACCGTATCCCATCCTCTTTAGACAGTATTTTGGCCCGTGATCTTATGCAGTCTGGGTTCACTGATAGCAATAGCAGTGCAACTAAAGACAGGGAAGGTATAGGCTAATTTTTTGGCTTTAATGTCTAATGGGTGCTGTTAGATGTTGCTGGTTTATGTTATTTTGCCCGTAGTTTAGGTATTGGTTAGCTGGTTTATTTTCAATTCTTGCTGTTAGTACGTTGGTCCAGTTTTATGGTATAGGATTTCCTTGTGGTAAGATGTGTGATAGGTTATACTGTTAGATTTTTTAGTGCTTGGCTCCGGCTATTAGTGATTGTAACTTTTCATTTGATTAATAAAATCTGATTGTTTTGGCCAAAAAAAAAAAATTTAAAGTCCCTTTTAAAACCCAGTGGCAAAGTACATCTCTCCTGAAGCCAAACTTTTTCTGTCGAGCATTATCCATGACAGACTCCGGCTAGCACAAGGTTCCATCGGACCGCCCACCAGTTGAAGGGCAAGATGATTGGAAAAAGAAAAAGAAAATAGAAGAAGCTTCAAATACCATTATGGATGATATAATGTCAGACAAAGAAGCAGAGAAACCTACAAAGCAATACAAGAGTTCTGAAGATAAGGTAGCCAAAGACAGAGTAGAGGGACATACCCCAAAATTCTCATCTTATCGTACGTCCCTTATGGGCTTCAATGGTATAGCACATAGCAACTCCAATATGGAAGAAGAAGACCTTTTTGCTAACGATTCGGAAATATGCTGGAAATTGCCTGTGGAATCAGAAGAGATGAAGAAACTCATGGAACAATATCCAGTGGCACCCTGCACAGGAAGATGAGTATAATGAATGGTGTGAACCATAGAATTATGCTCTAATCCTAACAATGTTTGGCAAAAGATTCAATCTTTATGTACTAAAAGATCTATTAAAACACATGTGGGGATTCTCTAACTTTGAACTTATCGACCTCCCAAACAACTATTTTGTGGTAAGATTTCAAGATCAAGAGTTATGGAAAGCCCACTACAGAAAAGTGTTGTATGATGGCCCCTGGGTGATAAAACAACACTGTGTACTAGTTCAACGTTGGTCCCCCTATTTTAATCCTTACCAGAATCCGCTAGGGCGAGTAGCAACTTGGGTGCGCATCCCAGATGTCCCAATGCATTGTTACAACAAACATTGCATTTCAAGGCTAGATGACAGAATTGGAAGAACATTGAAAGTACATATGAATACTCTACATGATTTTCAAGCTACAACTCCTAAAATTGAAAGAGGCAAATTTGTGCGTTTATGCGTGGAGTTAAATCTCCAAAAAAAAATTGGTACCGAAAGTTATCACAGCGGGATCAATTTTTAATGTTGAATATGAGGGACTTTACCTCATCTGTTTCTCCTACGGTCAGTTCGACCATAGAAAGGAACAATGCCCACACAATTGTAATGCAGCATCTCAAGGTGGAGAAAGCCCAATGCCACAGCCGAAAAAGCCACAACAGCTGATTACTCGACCGCCGATGAGAAATCCGACAACTTCGCCGGAGAACAACCTAGAGGAGGAAGAAACCTTTGGTCCATGGATGATAAACCGTAGGGCAAGCGAATCCCGATTGCCTAGACGACCTGAACACAGAGAGAGTCAACGCCAATCCTCAGGTACTGGGCATAGGACGGCGGAAAAGGCAAACTTTGGGCAAAAATCTCGCTTTGATGTGATAAGAGATATGGAAGAGGAAGTAGATCTAACCAAAGAAAATACATCAACCAAGATCCCACCCAAAGTCGGCGAGATTAGAGGAGAAATCAGAACGGGCAAAAACTCTATCAAAAGCAGCGTCAGCAGTGTGCACGGAATGAACACGAAGGTTTTTCCTGTCAAGGCAAAAAGGAAATCTCCAGCTAGCAAGGCAATGGGTTCAATAATGGGCCCTGAATCCAAAATTGAATTTAAGCCCAAAGGAAATGCTAGCAAATCACATGGGCTGAAGGAAGCATTATTGAATGGACTGAATAAGTCTGCAAATTTGATTCAAGCTTGCAACAAGTTGGGCCAAGCACAAATCAATCATCAAGTCCCACCACATGAGTTGGCCCAAACAATTGTGGAAGCATCATCTATCTTAATTAATCGTGACAAGGGGTTGCGCTTAGTAGCCAACTGGCTCCTGCCATAGCTCCTAGAGCTGGTATTCCCCCATGTCGCGGGCTCGATCCTGCCCCCCCTTCTCAAATATAAAAAAAAAATCGTGACAACACTGTAAAGGGGGACCAGACCTGTGCCAAGGAAAAATTCCTATCCAAAAATCAACAAGTCTGCGAATTCATAGCGTGGTACAAGGCAATGTCCAAGCTTTGCAACACAAGAAAAATAATCACCAAAATGATAACCTGATTGATCTCTCCATGGTGCCGCACAACGATTCTCATGCAAAGATCTTTCAGGAACCATCGCAGCCCCAGAAATCATGTCCATCGGAGCCAAGAGATGATGCCGATACAAAATTCATGGAAGAGAATACATCAATGGTGGCCGAAACTCAATTTGAGTTGGAACAAAAAGATGAGGCCAACTGCAATAGGTAAGTATCCTCATCCCTGTCTTATGAAATATATGCTTTCAATGATTGATGCCTCATGGAATTGCAAGGGGCCGGTAGCTGGACCTTCCCTCTTTTAATTAAGGATATTATTAATAAATACAATATTGACATTATCTGTCTCCTTGAGCCTAAAATTAGTGGAGATAGTAGTCATTGGATTCAGGTTGAATCTAATGGTTTTTCTGGTGGCATTTGGCTTTTGTGGAATAATGATGTTTTTGAAATTACCTATCTATCTTCCACTACTCAAACTCTTCACTGTCAAATCAAAAATTTGGATAATCATGCTTTAAGCCTTATTACTGTCGTTTATGGTGAGACTAACTCTTATGGCAGATCCTTGCTTTGGAATTCTCTTCCTTTGATTGCAGCTACATCTACCCTTCCTTGGTTAGTTTTGGGTGATTTAAATGCTTCATCTATCCCCAACTGACAAACTTGAAGGGGCTGATCCTTCTTGGGCTTCAATGAAACAATTTAGAGATTGCATTGACGACATTGATCTTTTAGAAGCTACGGTTCAAGGAGAAAATTTCACTTGGGAGAGACAAGGCTTGAAGGAAAGACTGGATTGGGTGCTTAACAACTTCAATTGGCTAAACTTCTTCCCTAACTCAATTGTCCGGTACGAGCTCAAATGTAAATCTGATCATCGGATTGTAATGGTAAACTCTAATCCCACAACTCATAGAATTGGTACCCAGAAATTCTTCTCCTACCAAGCTGCTTGTGCTCTTGAAAATGACTTCAAAGATATCACCAAAGACGCATGGCGCGAGAAAAATTGGCTTGAAGGTCTACAAAATTTTAGAAACTCTACTTCTAAGTGGAATGAAAACCGTGTAGGAAACTTTACTAAAAAGAAAAAAATACTGGTTAGGAGATTGGAGGGATTGGAGGGAATTGATAGATGCAGGAAAATGAATCTCCAAACAAGCCTTTTTCGATTGGAAAAGAAGCTTTGGGATAAGTATCACAAAGTGGCAACTCAGGAAGAATTTGTTTGGTACCAAAAATCAAGAAGTAAGTGGCTCAGGGAGGAGACAGAAATACAAGGTTCTTCCATGCCTCTACCATAGTTCACTGAAAGAAGCAGAGAATTGGAGCCATTAAGAATGAAGAGGGGGAATGGATTGAGGATCATGATACCTTGAAACTTATGGCTGATGATTTCTTCAAAAATCTTTACTCTCAATATACCAATGTGAAAAGTCTCGAGGGGTGGTTCTTTAACATCCCCACTATTAATGCTAGCAAGATAAGCTCCCTTTCAAGGAAACCTAATAGGATCGAGATATAAAAAAAATGCGACATTTTCCATAGGAGCATTTAAGGCTCCAGGTCCCGATGGTCTTCGTGCTCATTTTTTTAGACTCAGTGGAATGTCGTGGGGGATAAAGTTTGCGACTACATTGAGGAATGTTTTAATAACCCCTCTCAATTGTCCAGCGTCAATCATTCCAAGGTAGTTCTTATTCCCAAAGTTGACAATCCTTCAACCTCAAAGGAATTTCGACCTATATCCTTGTGTAGTGTGAGCTTCAAAATTATCACAAAGCTTCTGGAAAATAGGCTCTAGGAGGTCATGATTAATCTTATTAGCCAAGAGTAGTGCAGTTTCATTGCCAATAGATCTAACTGTGATAATATTCTCATTGCCCAAGAAATCATCCACTCCATAAGAACAAATGGTAAGAAAAAAGGCTTTGCGGCTATCAAAATAGATATGGAGAAAGCTTTTGACAGGTTAGATTGGGGTTTTATAAAAAATACCCTAAAAAATGTCTAAACCTTGATAACAACCTTGCTGATCTTATTATGGCCTGTATTACTACCACTTCTATGTCTATCCTTTGGAATGGTGATGAAAGCCTGAGTTTTATCCCTTCTAGAAGTGTTAGACAAGGAGACCTTCTAAGCCCATACATCTTTGTCCTCTGCATGGAACGTCTAGGCTAATTGATTAAAGCTGAGTGTGAAGCCCGCCAATGGAGGCCTTTCACCTTCAATAGAGGCAGCCCGCATATATTTCACTTTTTCTTTGCCGATTACCTCATTCTTTTTACAGAAGCTTCTTGTACCAAATGGCTAAAGTTCGTAAAGCGATGCAAAGTTTCTACGAAGTCTCGAGGCATAGAATTAACTTAGACAAATCCAGAATGTTTTGCTTTAAGAACATCAATTTTAATAGAGCATTGGAGTTAAGTCAGTTGCTTGGGATTGGACTCACTGCAGACCTTAGGAAATACTTGGGGTGCCACTCATCCACAAGAGAATTACCAAAGTTACATATCATCCTATTGTGCAAAAAGCCTGACAAAAGTTGTCCATGTGGAAAAGCAAGTTCTTGACTATTGCAGGTCGATCGGTGCTCATCAAGTCAGTCCTATCATCTTTGCCCAGCTATTGTATGCAGTCAACTCTCCTCCCTATTTGCACTATTAGTGAAATTGAGAAGATGTCTAGGAACTTCTTATGGATTCAAGATGGAGATATGAGGAAAATGCATCTCATTGCTTGGGACAAGATTTCCCAAGCAAAGAAGCAAGGGGTTGGGCTTTAAGAATCTTCGGTGCCAAAATAAAGCATTCATTATGAAACTCTATTGGAGCCTACTAATAACAAAGGATTCTCTTTGGGTTCAATGTCTTTGGTCTAAATACAACTGCGGCAACCTTCTTGTGCCTACAATTACCAGAATGCAAAGCTCCTCCTCTGCCTGGAAAGCGATTATTGAGGTTTGGGATAAATTTCTTGGTGGGTAGGGAAAAAAGTCAACAATGGCATGGAAACAAAATTTTGGTCTGATTTATGGCTTCCCCTCGATCGCCCCATCATAGCATATGTTCATGATCCCTCCTTAATTAATGAAGATGAGACAATTAGTGATCAGGTTCTGGTGAATGGAAGATGGGACCTTAATCGATGGCTAGGAAAGATACCTCCTGCTATTATTAATACTCTTTCCAAAATGCTCCCTCCTTCTAATACTCTCCCTGACCGTTTCACCTATAGATAATTAAAAGATGGATGTTTTTCAGTGAAATTTGCCTACCAATTTCTTTCTGACAGAGGATCAGTTATCAATAACACTTACTGGTCACAGATATGGAAATGGCAGCTACCTGAGAAAGTAAAAATTTTTATGTGGCAAGTTAGCCATGAGAGACTTGTCACCAACTAGCTCAGGAATAAGAGAGGTCTTTCCAATGATAGTTTTTGCCCTTTTCAATGTAATAGTGAGGAAAGTGTGATTCATATTATCAGACATTGTGTGTAACACCCCCAATTTCTAACAGTTATAATAGCAAAAATTTAAATGATTTTTATAAATAAACTAATGAATTTCGAAATAAACAACCTTGGGGAGTGTTACCGCCGCACTTGTACTAGGACAAGTGCAAGGCTACTTATTACATAAATGTCAACTAAAACTTAAATAGAGATGTCTTATCCAAAGCATAAAATTTAAAAAAACAAAACAAAAAGAAACTAGCTAAAGCTTTTTATAATTCTTCCTCACTTATCACTGCTAGCCCCAGCTTGAGACCTGTTTCAATGAAAATCTGCTCCCCCGAAGGATCGTCGCAGCCCATGAACACACACACATCAGCAAACGCTGGTAATCCTAATAGTTAAAGATAACACAAAATAATAACAATAGTAACCGATAAACAAACAAATAAATAATTAAATTAATTACATATGATGGGGTAAATACCATATATATATATATATATATTTAAAATCCACAAAATCAATTTCTCATACTCATCATAGCTATACATTATCATTGACTCAGATATTATTATTTATTATCCTTTAAAATTTCTTTAGACCCGGGAAACCCTGCCAGTCTATTTAGTTTAGTGGGAAGAGAACCATGGTAAACCCGGGAAACCCTGCCAGTCACAATCAATCAAATTGGCCATCAAGTATATCAAGTATTTCTTCCTAGTGTGCACACCTCTTCCCAAAGTTGCTACTAGTGTCCCGGGAAACCCTGCCAGACACCACATTGGGAAGAACGGATATCATAATTTTCTCATCACATAATATTTTGAGGCATAAAGCCTAAGGTTGTGTTCATCACTTTGGGGGTACCATCCCAAAGCTATCCTCCCACTATTAAAATGTTTTAAACACACACACATAAATAACTCCTAAATTATTTTTATTGTTTACTTATCTTTCATATATTTTTATATTATTTTAATAAAATATAGATATAATGATATATATATATATATATATATATATATATATATATATATATATATAAATTAAAACCTGTTGGTATCTTGTCTTATTACACAGGAGATATTAAATGAATAAAACATTGAAGAAAAACACACAGTATATCATGTGGTGAAGCACGCACGACGAGGCATGTATTTGGATTCAAACCAAAAAGCAACGCAGAGGGGAAATCAAAATTCTTACTTTTAAATCACTTGGAAAAAAAAACGTGCAGGGGAAGGGGAATTGAAAATTTTTCACTATTAACGTACAGGGGATTTGCATTCAATATGTACATGCCAAATTGCAACACGCACACCGAGGCAGAATTATATTCAATTGACAAAAACAAAAACGCACAGGCTTATAATGCACGCAAGTAGAAAACAATCACATACATTATAATGCTTATATAGATATATATCTCAAAATTCAAATAATTTCTATAATCTAGGGTTCAAGATCACCTATCGGGATTAAAATTAACCTAACCTCATGGGTATTAGGATTACAAAATTTACATAATATCTAGGATCACTAATATCACTACCCAACAGTAAGGTAAATTAAAATGACTCAATTATATATTTAATATAAATAGAAATGAATTATATTATATAATCTAATTAATATATTCCCAATTAATAAATTCTTAAACCATACAATTAAATTCTAAACTTTTATTGTTACTATAATTATTTCTAATTAATAAATTATAAAATAATATAAACATTATTAAATTCTAAATCTTTATTTACTATATTGTTATTATTATTAAATTTCATTATTACTTTATTATTATTATTATTAGTATCATTATTATAATATTATTATTGATAAAAATTCGGGGTATTACATTGTGAGCGAGCTAAAAGCTTGTGGAAACAAATTTTATTGCCTAACTATTTATCTTGGTTTTTCAATTGTAGTCTACAGGTTTGGCTCAACTAGAATACCAACCACAAATCGGGAAAATGAAGGTTTCGAAACTTCTCGTGGGCAAGAATCTTCAGCCTGGGATACTGGATCCTTTGGACAACCAGACGCAAATTTCTTTTCCAGGGAGAGAGTACTGACACTAGAGAAATGATACATCTATGTAACTATCTTCTCATGGAAAACAACACAAAGCAGAATTTAAATCACCAAATCTTCCAAATTGACAAGATTGGGGAGCAATATTGGATGCCCCCTCTTGCAAATACCATTCGTATTGACGTGGATGGCTCAGTTCGTCATTAGCACCAAGCAACGTGTGGGGGAGTGTTAAGGAATGCTCAGGGTGAATGGCTAATGGGCTTCTCCCAATCCCTTAGCTTTCATACGGTTATTGAAGCTGAAATTTATGCTATCATGTTAGGTCTTAAAATAGGACAGCAGATGGGTTTACAAAATATTCTTATCTATTATATTTCCCTTGATGCTATCATTATCCTCATGAGAGACTCCCCCACGAATCATCCCCTTAGAGACATTATTGGGGAGACTAAAGACCTCTTGTTTCGGGATTGGAAAGTGGAGTTACATTACACTCCAAGAGAAAACATCTCTTGTGCTGATTACATGACTAAGCAAAGTCATGATGCTGATGCTGATGCTGATGTAGAGGTGGTTCTGGTTTCAACTATCCCTAGAGGATGCCTTGCTATGGTCTTGAATGACCAACATTCATGTTTTTCTTAGTTTTCTATTTTGATGTATTAAGGACTAGATTTCCATAATCTGGTTCCTATCTTTCTTCTTTAAGCCTCGGCTTGCCTATATTATTAAAAAAAAAAAAAAGAGTCCTTTTTAAAATTTCTCTTTCTTCTTAGCACGACAACTTTTTAGCAACGTCACCATGTCAAGATTAAAAGGGCCTCCTTAGCCCTCTCTGACACTAGTAACAATCACCTCTTCTCATCCCCTTCCACCTCTGACCTTGGACAAAATTGTATAGCCAATTTTTCATCTTCAGGACACTGTTTTGGAGCTCATAGAGAAGCAAAATCGCTTTGCTCAACAACTAGAGGAGCTGGCGTCAATGGTGGACAAAATCTTGGACCATTTGGCCTAAGGAGTCTCTACTAGAATGATGATGATCATCTAGCGTAAATTTCAAATTCTTTTGTTAACATATTTTGATGTAATTATTATTTTGTGCTCAATCAGTATCATATATATTATGCATGCATTGCCTGCTCTAGACCAAAAATTTAATGAAAAAGTTTCTATCATAATACATGACATTCTCATGTAAACTATTGCTATTTATTTAGTAAGAATTGTGACTTTTAATAATGGTTATGTAAGAATTGTGACTTTTAATAATAATAACAACAACAACAATAACATTTAGTAACATAAATAACAGTTTGTAAGTAAAAACCATGAACTTTTATAATATGAGATTTTTATATAATATCCATGATATATAGATGTTATCAGGTGTTTTGCTAGTATTGATATTTATGGTGGTGTTTTGTTGTGATTAATAGGATGTGGTGATTTTGTTTGTGTTTTGATGTGCAAGATGCCATTGTATTTTGGTAGTATTATTTTGACTTTGATGGTGTTATATTAGAAACAATTGTAATATGGTTTGCCTTCTTTAATGTCTTGTTGAGAACTTTGAGGGCAAAATTTCTTTTAAGAAGGAAGAAGTGTAACATCTTAATTTTATTTAGGATTTAATTACAAGTAAAAAAACAACTAATCATGATAAATGGATTTATCATGTAATTATTGAAATAAAAGGGTTTATTTAAAATATGATTTATGATAGTAAAAGAAATTAGTGAAATAGAAATGTAAAAAATAATAATAATAACAGTTTATTATTTTTGTTATCTTTGAAAGAAAGAAAGAAAAAGAAGAGAGAAGAGAGGAAGGATGTGTGTGTGTGTATTTTGAATGAGGAGGGACTGATAAGTATATGCTCTCTATAAAAATATTCCTGCATAAAAGAAGACATATATCCTTCCATGACCCATATCATATATAGTTGGTCAAAATCTGGAATTTAATAAGTGGACCAAGTATCGTTGTATTAAGATTTTCTCCGAACAAAGTTCAAGAGATCTTAAAGATGATTAAGTATACATACAAACACACACACATATGTATATGTGTGTTTGTGTTTGTGTGTGTGTGTTACATACATATATACGTATATATGTGTGTGTGTGTTTTTTCATGTATAGAAGTAATTAATCATTTGTTAGTTGGTAAGTCTCAATTCAAAATCGTTTTTCACAATTCCAACCACTTTTCTTAACTTTTGAGAAATATTTACAAATGCCATAAGGATAAGACTAAGTATTAACAAGATCATCATCAGTACTACAGAATCACACATGTATGACAGTTATTATCGATCATAAACCATGGTTGCACATCATCATATATGCTCGATGCTGATATAGATTAGTTATATTACCTATTATAAGAGTTCTAGTATAACACATGTTATGTATTAAGGCTTGATGAAGCCATCTTGTAAGCAATGTTTTGATAATTCAATAACGAGCACACGTAAACCACTATTATAATATTTGTAATGCTGTCATAATATATAATAGTCTTGCTTTAACAACCATTATGTAACATAAGTGATGTTTTTCTTTTCCATAAGAGCAATTATATATTTATAGTAATACTAATGGTTTTATTTAAACAAATGTTATACTATATAGTTAATTAAGTTATAAATAACGGTTATTAAGTAACAATATCAAAGCTAAGTTTTTTAAAAAAATGGGTGGTTTTGGTTTCAGTATTCCCTGTATATACATTTGTACATAACGATATACACACACTTGTATTCACTATTAAAATTAAAAGTTTAATAAAACAAACAAATCAGTATATGATTGATCATCATTCAAGCAGGTTTCCCGTCCCACTGAAGTCGTTGTAGAGTACTCACCAACTCTTTAGCCACTTCTTTCATTTGTAACGGGCTAAACATAGTGTAGGAAGTGAAGTACTGTGCATAAAAGGAAATAATAGATAAAGTTAGATATTACAATATATACTTAACCGAATACATATCTAAACGAATGATCATATCTATACACATACCTTTCCAGGATCAATATTATTGGATTGTACATGATTATGTCTTTCATTAAACCACATCTCGCAGTACCTATAATTGTTATTATTTTTTCGGTCTCTTCAAAGACGACATCCCGTGTTTGAGTTGTGCAAAGTGCATAGAAAATTATTTAACTCTTGTTTTTTAACATAAGACAATTGATATTTTTTTTCCAAAAAGAATTATTAAATTTCATTTTCTTCTTATAAGTAAATTTTATTAAAAGGAGCATTTGTTTCTATTTGATTGATTTCATCTTCCTTATTCCGGTCAATCCCATAAACAATCCTCTATGTTCATCACTGCGTCATGGCTTACGCCTGACGTACAGCACCAAGATACTCTATTCTGTCATATCCTGAGCCAGCCTTCAAATTACCTCACAACCTGGCTGCCGGCCTTCCCTATCATTTTCTTTATTTATGCACAAAATGAAGATTCCGGGTCACTATCACATGAAGTATTCAATGTTCTTTAGCTGTATATGCTTTTTATACTACTCTCTCTATATATATGTGCGTGTAAAATTTCTTAGACAGCCGGATCAGTCATATTTCTAGTCCCTCCTCTACTTTGGTATGCTATTTCTCCTTTGTTCACTTTCTTTGTGCTTGCTGCTTATGAGGTTCTCTTGAATTTTTCGTCGAGTTTATTGGCATGGGTTCATCGAGTTGAAAGTTGCAACTTCGTGTTTTTTAACATGCTAGTGATTACTTGCTTTTGCTTCTGAATGAAATCATCCGTCGGACTTTTTTTTTTCGGTTTTCTATACTTCAAAAGAATGCAGATCATGGGATTTTGGGGACATCATTATGATTTGCCTGTTCTTGAAATAAGAACAAGATCTAGGAGAAACGTAGTTTTTTTTTTTTTTCTGTGAACCCAAGTATCCCCATGTCATTTTGAACTTCACAGTCTAATCTCTATTGGGCTGGGAGCGTTAAAATTAAAGCCCTCCAATAAGTGTGTTACCACCAATGGGGGTTGAGTTTAATAGAAGGGGCTAGTCCATCTCAACATGGCAAAAGATTTGAATCCCTGTTGCGAGAGGTGTCCGCATTTAGGGGAGCAGATTTCCTCCTCTTCCCTCTCCCTCAGAATCCTTCAGAATCCCATCTGGACCGTCTAAATCTTGATCCAACGGTCCAGATTAAATTTTTTTTTTTACTTTTGTCTTTTTCGAAAAAGACAAAACTTCAATTTTTTTTTTTAAATCTGGACCGTTGGATCAAGATTTGGACGGTCCAGATGGAATTCTGAGGGGGAGAGAATCCAGGTCCCCGCATTTAGTGATCAACAGTGTCTTAAATAGGATTGTCTCCAATAGGAAGATACATATGCTTAGCAAAAAAAAAAAAAAAGCACTTTCTAGTATTTAAACTTTTATTCTCCTCCATATAAGGTGAAATCACTTACCATTTTAACCAACAACAACTTGTTCATTTGTTTTATTATTTTTTTTAAACAAAATGAAAACTTGTTTGAAAAACTACTTTTAGTAAGTTCTTTTTTAAAAAAAGAAAAAAAAAAGACAAAAATAGCTTTTAGGTTTTTTCCTTGTTTTTATTTTTTATTTTTTAAAGCCGCCACTTATCCATTATCGACACCACACTTCCATGTCATAACTGGCAATGGCTACTGCCACAACACTTCAAAAATAGTTTTTTTTAACAACTATTCAAATATATATATATATATATATATATATATATATATATATATAATATTTTAAGACTTGTTTTTTAAAAAAAAAATTTATAAAACTATTTTGAAAAAAAAAACAGAAAACATAATTACTTTTCATTTTGAATTAATTACTTTTGAAGGTAAAATATGTTTTTTTTTTAATTCTTTACAAACTACTACCCCCTTCATTTTCTTTATACCAGACAATTCATCTTCCCTCATCCCTCAAAATCTTGCCTTCCATTCCTTTTCCTTCTCTAAATTCCTTTATCTTTTCAAATCTTCCTTGTACCAAACGGGCCCTAAGTAGACCAGGTATTTTTTTTTTGAACACTGTAGACCAGGTATTTAACTATTTATACAAAAGAGATATTAGGGTTAGGGTTTTATTCCTATTAAAATAATATTCTAGTATATAGGCTGTAAATATTAAGAATTATGGGCATATCATTAGATAGAATTAGGGTTTTATTTTCACCCACTATGTTTATTAATTATGGGTATACATAAAAAAAAAATTAATGTTCATTGAGAACAAGCAAGTATCTAATAAAAAAGATAAAATATATTTGTTAGTTAATACTTTATATTAAGGATAAAAGGGAATATTAGCACAGTTAAAAACATTACAATGTGGCATAAGAAATATTTGTGATTTGGAGGGTGACGGGGTTAAAATCTTAACAATTCCTCAAAGCTAATATGCCATTAAACTAGGCTATAACAGTACTAGGCTACAGCTTTAATAAACAATATGGTTAAGGATCAAATTTTTCAACAAACAATTAGGCCAGGAGCGTTGGGCACAAATAAGTTTTAATTGGACCAAAACTGCCAACAAACAATTTATTTTGTTAAATTTGCACAAAACCGTCACATGTCCACTAACGTCCGTCTAAAGTGGGCCTGACTTCAAAGGAAGGCATAAAGAATCTAGAACCGATACCAAAACTAGCAGAAGAAGCCCATCAAATGAATAAGGATTTGTTAGCCAAAGATGACGACGACTCAGTACAGAAGAATAAAGATCCCACACTCCTCGATGCATCACGTTTCCCCACACACCAATCTCCTTCTCTTCGAAGCCGAAAATCCCCATCGCCGCCACTCCATTCTTCTTCAAAATCACTGATTTTCGAGGGTCACTGCTCTCCCCCACTCCCACCCTCGACCAACGCTTCTCTCCTACACCGCAAAACTCACCGCCCCACTCCTCGCTGGATTCATTGATTTCCTCTGACCTATGCTCTGTCGCTGATGGAGCCCCTCCAGTGGAAGACCATCGTTCTCCCCCGAAGCCAACGGAAAAGCCTGCATCGGCGGTTGTGGTTAATAATCGGTTTTAGGTGGAGCCGAAGGTAGTGACCAAGGTGGATTTGGGAGCCCAAGAGGGTGTTGTGGGTGTCAATGATGTCGAAGAAGGCACCGCCGACGGCCGCCAGGAGCGATAATCGGCGATTAAGGCCCGATGTATCCGGTTTTTTACTGTCAAAGAAAGAGACCAAGTTGAACAAGGCTTTGTTGGGGCTTAGGATCATTGCTTCTGTTCTCTGCTTGGCCTCTGTCTCTGTTTTGGTTGCTGATAGCTGTTCTCTGGGTTTTTTGCTATCAAGATAAGTTTAATTTTCCCGATCAAATGAACAAATTGTTTCTGCTCCTGTCACAAAATTCAAGTTTTAGGTTTATTTTTAGTACTGAGTTGCCACCATGGTCTATATTCAAGAGTTATTTTCATTAGAAATTTTTAGCTCTGATTTTCTTTAATCAATTTACGGTTGCAGGTATAATTTTTCAGTTAATGTAATAGGATTTGTTTATTCTGGGTTGCAAGTAATTGGTCTGATCAACTACTTCATCACTGGAAAATACTTATTGCAGCATCACCTAAGGGGTTTCTTCAGTGAAGCACGCACCTGGGTAATCAGATGGTCGTTTCTTAGTTCTAACGGTTTTGTGCGGATTTAACAAAATAAATTGTTTGTTGGCAGTTTTGGTCCAATTAAAACTTATTTGTGTCCAGCACTCCTAGCCTAATTGTTTGTTGGTAAATTTGGTCCTTAACCCTAAACAATATCCACACCACTGTGGTCCCACAACAGTACAGTTTGTTTTCTAAAACTAGTTAAATGGTTTCAGGATGGAAGGTTATATGCAAGGTGGGTTAGTAGTTTAGGAGTTAGTGGGTTAGATTGAAATTAAATTAGAACTAATCAAGGGTCAAACTAATAAGAAATAGAAGATTTTAGAGTTATTAATATAAAACTATAAGAAATTTAAAAATAGATGATGACTTCTCATTTTTAACATATTTAATATCTATTTTGATATATTTGAGAAATCACTAATATTAAATTGAAGAGTTTTTATTAAAATTTTAAGAGATATCAACTAGATGCATCAATTACGCGTGATTTCAACTTAGAAGCTAAATTTTTAAGGGTAAAGGAGCAAAAATACCCATGAGCTTTTCTCTCGGGAGCGTCCAGCACCATATGCTTTCCGGAGGAGCAAAAATGCACATGAGCTCTCAAAATGGGTGCAAAAATATCCATACCATTAAGTTCTCCTAACTGACGTTAATTTCAGAGTGGGCCCCACGCAATTTTTTAAAAAAATAAAAATATCAAACTTTTGTTAATTGCCAACTTTACCCTCCCTCTTTCTTTTCAGATGCCGTCGTCCCTTTTTCCCTTTTCACATCCACTTTTTCTCTTCATATCTGAATCCTCGTTGGCGTCGGCGTCGGCGTCAACGTCTCCCCCGTCGTCACTCTCCTTCCTCCTTCATCCTCTTCATTCTCTTCTTAGATGCCAATGGCGGCGTCGAACTTTCTATCTTCTAAAATCAATCCTCCTATACTCCGTCTTTGGTGGCAGTGATGAAGTGCAGCTCGATGGGTGGTGTTGGTGGTAAGCGATGGTGGTTGTTTCGAGCTCTCGGCCTCTCTCCTGTTTCTCCAACACGGATGAGGAAGGTGATGAGAGGAAGGTTCGATCTGCGTTCTCTGGTTCAACTCTTTCGATCGCGACGCACTCTGTCTTTTTTCCCTCTTGAAAGCTTCCAACAGTGGTGGCTATGGTTAAGAGGAACTCATCGGCGACTAGTCACGACAGAGGTGGTTCTGAATATTTCTGGGTTCTTATTCTTCCTTCATCATTTATGCTCAGGTTCCCCCCCCCCCCCTATCTGAACCAAAAAATAAATCAAGAAGCGGAGGGTAAAAATCGAGCCAAAGCATATTGTTCATTTTTCTTAGATTTTAGGTTCAATAGCTTCATTATTGATGATTTTGTTGATTTGGATGATTATGTTGTTTTTTCTATATTTTTGGGTTCTTGTTCATTTTTCCAATTTGGGTTTCAAAATCTTTGTTGATTTGGATGAAGTGTGTAACAATAATAGAAAAAATGGGTTCCCGGAAAATGAACAGTGAATATAGCTCGCTAGAGGAGAAAGGAGAAGACGCGACTGAGATTTTTTTTAGGTTCGGGGTATTTTGGTATTTTCAGACTGTAATTAAACTTAGTTAAGGGAAGTTAATTGTGATGAGATTTTGTACCCATTTTGAGAGCTCATGTGTATTTTTGCTCCTCCGGAGAGCATACGCTCCCGAGGAAAAAAAACTCATGTATACTTTTGCTCCTTTACCCAATTTTTAATTAATTGTTTTTTAAAAAATTATTATTATTATTATTTTCTTTTCAATATCTGCAGCACAGCTAGGGGAGCACGGATGGCATTGTTTGGAATGCAAATGGGGCCTACAAAATTAAAAGGGAAGACCTAATCTAAAAATAGGCGCAAGAGAGAGAGGCGGCCGGCAGTTTTTTGGGGTGCTGAAAAGAGAAACAGAGGCGCTGGTTCGAGGGTTCACATTAGGTGCTATTTCCTTAGGTGCTTCTTAGGTGCTATTCTCTCTAATTAGAGGGATTAAAAATTTTATTTTATTTTTTACAATTTTTTTATATATTCTATTTATTTATATTATATTATATACTGCATCTTGAAATTTTCTTACATCGAATATCTCAATTTAATTAATTTCCAGGATATTGGGGTTACAGGAAAAATATTTTTAAATGTAAAACTGAAAATTAATTAATTTGAGATATTGGATGCAAAAAAAATTTCAAAATGCAACATATAATCTAATCTAAATAAATAGAATATATAAAAAAAATTAAAAAAATAAAATAAAATTTCTAATCCCTCTAATTAGAGGGAATAACACCTAAGAAGCACCTAAGGGAATAGCACCTAATGTGAACTCCTGGTTCGACGGGTCCTGCGAGGAGACACAGTCGCGGCAACGCACGACTTTCGGACCTTCATCGCCTTCTCCATCGCCGGCGACCTTCGCCCACACCTCCATCGTTGCCAGTGACCTTCGTCCGTTTTTCCATTCTCACCCCCACAGGGCCGAGCTTCAGCAACCAAAGAGAGTAGTGGCACGAAAAGGGAAGAAACAGAGCACAGCCACAAGTTCTGAAAACGAGAAATAGAGAGACAAGAGGAGCGCCATTCACTATTTTGGTCTCCTTCCTTAGCTCGCTGTCAACCGAATCAGTGGTGTGTTCTTAACTTCACTGCCCTGTTTTTATCCCCTTTCCCTTTGATTTTCATTATGGTCCTGAATCTGGAATTTATTGTTGTGTTGATGTGGATTAAAGCCGACTAGTTTGTTTGGAGGAGCTATGAAGTTATGGGTAGATTAGACTTTACTTCTTATTGTTTAGTTATAGTTAATATTAATTTTGATTACTTAATCTTTGTTGCTCTATCGACTTAGTTATTGGCTATTATTGAATAGGCTAAAGTATAATTTTTGGTCCTTTAACTTCATAAAGTATACTTTTGGTCTTAAAATTTTAACATTGTTAATGTTGCTAACGGAAAACACTGATGCGGCGAACTCAAGTGATGACTAATAGCACTCAATTACACAAATTTTACACATTCTTCAATTTACCAATATTTTAAATTTAAGCCTAATAGTATTTAATTACAAAATCATCACTTAAATTTACACCGTTATCGCTTGAGTTTGCATTTTCCATTAGCAAAACTAATGGTGTTAAAATCTTAAGACCAAAAGTCTACTTTATGAAGTTAAGGGACCAAACGTATACTTCATGTAAACTTAAAGGACTAAAAGTATACTTTAGCCTATTGAATATGAATTTGAGCATGATGAAGGGAATTTTAATTAGACTTTAAGATTAAGTAATATGAGATTTGATTACAATTTAATTTGGGATTAAGATAGATATATAGCCTGTTGAGTAATTATATTAGACATAACATTTTATACTTAAGAGAGAAGGTTGTAAGTGGACAGTTAGAAATGACCGACAATACTACTTGAGATTAACAAAATTAATATTAAGGTTAATTAAATTAGTGAAATCAAAGTTTATGAAGCTAACAAGGGATTAGTAAGTCTGGATTGCTCATTTGATTATTGTGGTTGTTTGTTTATATTAATTTTAGTTTTAATTTTTTTATATTAATTAAATTCAATTTGGTTTGTTCAACATAAATGAAAATGTAAAATTAATGATTGACTGAAGTTGTAAGTATCAAATCCTCGTGAGAATGATATCTTCCTTATTCTTTATTACTTGATATGGCCTATACACTTGCAGAGTTCATGGACAATATATTTTACCCCCTACCAATTGCAAATTGGGTTGGTATCCAGACCGGACCGATTTACCAACCAATTCACCGGTTTTCATGCGGAACTGGTTGGTCTAATCTGGATTTCAAAACCCTAGTTATATGTTCTTCAATTGCAAGTTATGAAACTGGAAATGAGGCAGGGAATGAAGAAGGCTACATTGTAGGAATGTCCACTTGCTATCCTCAACCTGGTTCTGTCAAGATAATCGACAGTGAAACTCTGTAACTCTGGAATCTAACTACAGCCGCAGCATCCGACCACATGCTGCAGTCATGGGGCTCTTCTACCTCGGTCGCAGAATAGCTTCCAAACCACATCTCAAGAAATTCCTCTCGTGCTTAGTCATTTGAATATACTCCTATAATGTATTTTACTAATAGTAAGTTAGTAGCAGTTGTTTAAGTGGAGTCTCCTTTACATGTATAAAAGTAATACTCATATCACAGTAGAGTCTTGGACAATTCGAGCAAGAATGGTCTTGGAGACAACTTCTACTGTGCTCTTATGATAAGAAAGGTATAGAAGAATTTAGGAAGACAGAGAAATGAGAGACAGAGGAGAGAATAGAAGAAATGCTTTTGTATTACTCATTCATAAAAAATGATCAACAACCAAAATATTAGCCTAGGACTCCCCTTTATATAGGATTAACTCTGACGGCTAATAACTACTCCCTAACCATCCTAATCTACCGTGGCTCATAGAACCAGTGAGTGCCACTTCAATCCTCTAAGTGCGGCCTCATGGAGTTAATTGTGCGCCAGCACCTAATCCCTAATAATAGCCTAGGACTTCCCTTTATAGAGGATTAACTATAACGGCTAATAACTACTCCCTAACCTTCCTAATCTACTGTGGCTCATAGAACCAGTGAGTGCCACTTAAATCCTCTAAGTGTGGCCTCATGGAGTTCATTGTGTACCACCACTTAATCCTTAATTAACCCTAATCACAAAAGAACCCTTGTCCTCAAGGGTCAGCAACCACAAAAGTAGGAAATTGCTGCTGAAAATGATAGAGCAGAACCCAGGAAGCCTCCTCTTCGGGAAATTGCTTCCATTTGACAAGAACCTCAGTTACAATACGACCCCCTACCAACCTGCTTCTGCAAAATTTTGTTCTAGTTCTTTGAAAGTAGGAGGTTCTGACCAATTAATGGGTGGGTGCCAAGGCCTTACAGATGGGTTTGGACTTTGGACACAACTATAGCAAAGAGATGTGGAAAGTATCATGAATCTACATATCATCTTATCTTACAAAAGTAATGCAGTGGGTGTATTGTTCCTTGTGGTGTATATATAATGAAAGTAAGGGAGCATGCATGTATAGTGTATTTTTGCCCTTCTCCTTTTGGCCTCCTATGTATGGTTTCTGATCGATATTCTTGAAAAGTTGAGGTAAAAGGATCAAACTTCATGATCAACAAAAACTAAATTTTCTGTCGAAGTGATTGAACTCATAGACTTCACAAGATCTTTGAAAGGGAATGAACGCAGTGGATGGTTGTTGCCTAAGGAAGAACTGTTTTACTGATAATTTAATTAGTTATTTTCCTAACATGGTATGCCCTTCTATTTTTTTTTATAGTGATGGTGGTTTCTATTATACACACCGTTCTTTAGTTTTTTTTCTGCCATAAAGTGGTACTCCCTCCGGTCTTAATTATAAGAACATTTTACACTACAAAATGTTCTTTTAATTAGGACTGAAGGCAGTAACAAAATGATTCACTTTTATACATACATTTTCTTGAAAATGGTTACTGAGGGCTTGCTTGGTATGAGGGGAGGGGAGGAGAGGAAGTGAGCGGAGGGAAGTTTTTTTTTTTTAGTTGAATTTTAAAAAATAAGAGAAGTGGGGTTGAAAGCTTTTAATTACTTTTTCTTGCTCGTTTATCTAACATATTCTTTTTATTAAAGTTTTGTAACCCTACTTCTCCAATTTTCTTAAATCTAACTCAAAAAAATTTCTCCTCTACTCCAAATAACAAACAGAGCCTAAGATTTCTGGGGCACTAGAGAAAAAATTCGTAAAAAAGGGGCTCCTACATTTCTTTTTGTGGTTCTACTTCATAAAATATCCACATTGGCTCTGCTCCTTGTCTTTAATATTTTTAATGTCTCTTTTTCTCAACCTTTTACCTTTGGTCTTATATCATAGATATTACTTTTGGTCCTTAATATAAGTTCAGGTCCTCAATATAAGAGTCACTTGAGATTAGATTTGGTCCTAAATATAAAACTTTAATTTACTTTATTTTCTAAATTTATAATTTTGTTTTAAAATATCCCTATTGATAGCCTATATTAAGGAGTTTCTATTTACAAGTAATCATTATGAAAGATGGTATTTTATGAAAACCAACATTCACTTGTTACAAATAACTAATTTAATTAAATATATCTAAATTTATTAACTAACATTTATATTAAACAAATTTAGTCATATTTTATGAAATTTCCAATGTTATTATAGATAAGCTTTTGGTTTAGATATTTGCTTATTTGGATTAATGGTAAAAACTACTTTTTCAATGTTATTTATGATATATAAGGTAACTTTATTGTATGAGTTTTGTCTTGATTTACATGAATTTGCTTTTTAAACCGTAACTTTAACATGTATCATTGTAGATACTATTGCCTTTAGATGACCTACAAGGTGCTTGTTTGGAGTTGTTTATCATAAATATGTTCATGTAAACCCAAACAAAAGTCTCCTTACTTACATGATAAGCCCAATCATCATTTCAAACAAGCTCAAAATTAACTAATCAAGTGATAGATCCAAAAACATGTGTACACCGTGTAGGTTTATGTTGATAGAAAAGGAGACATCTTATTTAACTTGGTAATAAGGGTATTATTGTTATTGTGAAATTAATTATTTTTTTCTGATATATTTCCTTCCTGTTTATTCAGGTGGAAAATAATTTTCAATCAAGAAAAAATGTTAAAGAAAAGAGTAAAAATAATTCAAAACTTTCAACCATACTTCCTAGTTTTTCAAATCAAACTCATTAAAATCTTATCTCTCTTTCAACTAAATATTGAGTTAAGGTCTTAAGTAGGAGGGAATTTTCTCAACATTAGGAGGATTTTATTTACAAAAGTAAAATTTATAATTTAGCTTGTTGATTTATTTTTTTTTTTTGCTTTTTTGGGGTCAAACTTAGCTTGTTGAATTCAATCATTGTCAATTAAAATAAAACTTTTATTTTAGCTGTTGATGTTACAAGCAAAATCAATATGACCCCCCCATTTTTTGAGATTTTTTTTAAATAATAAATACAGAGTTTATTATCTCATCATAAGAGCAACATAATGAGGAGCAACATATTTAGGATCCCTAATCGATTACCTCCTCGGCGCCTCCTAAGTCCTAACTGCGAGGCTTTCAGGAGTTATATGAGGGTGTGGCCAGGCCTGCCTAAGCCACAGCCTTCTTGATTGGTGTAAGAGTCCAGCCGTCCGGAACCAGTTTCTAATCCCCGGTTCGGGTCGGGTCTTCGGATCCCAGACAAGTGCCCATTTGACGCCAAAATCCAAACCCAATTCTTATCAATTCGGCCTCCTAATTGAACCCTTCTCTGGTTCGTCCCCGAATTCCCTCTCGCCTTCACCCACTGTAGCTGTCTGTCTCCATTGCCATTGGAGGCTTTTCACGGTGCCTCATCCTTGCCGTCTTTCGTGAAAAAAAGTGTATAGTCTATATAGGCTTTGATTTGGGGAATCCTTGAACTTTTCTTTTGCTCTTTCTCGTTTTATCCCAATGTATTAAACTTAGTTACTTGCGTTCGACTGAGTGAATGATGTATTTTCATTAATCTTTGAGCGGAAATTTGGGGATTTTCTTGAACTGAAAAACTTAGGTCTTACAAGAATCCAGATATGTCAACGGGCAAACCCAAAGACGGTGATCTTCAGGTGGTTTCAGTGACAGATAAGTCGAAACCGCCGCTTCCGCTGGCAACAGTAGCATCCAATGCACTCGTGGAATATACTCCGCCTGCTTTTAAGGAGGAAGAAGAGGACCTTGAGGTTAAGCTCCGACGGATTATTGATAATGTGCCCGTTCGTGTCAGCAACACCTCTGGTAGCTCTGCTGGTTCTGGCTCTGGTGACTTTCATCAGGTAATTTGAAAGATTCAAAATTAGTTTTTAGCTGTTGGAAGCAAAATATAATTGTTTTTTTAATATTTCTTTTAGTACTCTTCTTTTTTTACTCTAGTTGGTTCTAAGGAGGTTTGATAATGAGAATGCATTTTAATGTTAGCACTTGCTCGGAGGAAGAAGTGGAATTAACATTATAGTGATGGTAGTCAGTTCATATTATCCAGGCTACCATATTTTGTACTAAATCTTCAGGTTGATGGCATGTACAATTCATCCAATCTGTTAATGAACCTATCAATAATGAAGCAAAGGGGCATTACTTCGTTTATCCTGTAATAGAATATATTATATAGATCCTAAATGCCAAAAAGAAAAAAGTGATGCTGTAATTTTATCTGCCATTCTGGGGATCTGGTTTATGCATTGGTGCGGCCATAAATGTGAGTTTCTGAAAGAAAGTGTATGTAGTGGTAGTTTCATGAACTAAAGGTGCATGTTAAAATGTTTTCTGCTCATCTAGTATATTGGAGAGATTGACCTTGTGGTTAAGGATTCTTAAGGACATTATACAGCTGATGTTGCACCAATGTTTGGGGATTAACCTTCAAAGAGTAGCTTTCACTTCAAAATGTTGTCCAAGAATGATAGGCAAAAGGGGAAAAATAAGGAGTCTATGGATAGGTGGGAACTGCTAAACTAATTGGGGAATAACATTGATAAATTTTTTGTTTTAGGTGAAGGTGCTGCATTAGCCAAGGCCTCTTCTAAATGGGTTCTTGATTTTCGCAAGAAAGGGTGTGATTTTGGTTAGTTTGCAAGGTCTCTTGGTTTAGATCTGTTTCCAAAAATTGAGCAGGGAAATCAGGGTCTGATGCTAAACCTCTCACCAAAATAGCTAGACCATGAAAACCCTCACCTGACATCTTTTGACTTTATTTTTTATTATTATTATTATTTTTTAGGAGAATATGGGGGTCTAAGCCTAATCAATAAATTATGTTATCTTTTGACTTTATTAATATTTGGTAATAAATGTAGGCATGCTGATCCACACCAACATAATGTAGACATGGTGACACATTGATATGTCAAATCTAAAACATGCAAAATATAACATGGAATGGTGTACATCTTATCATATTTGCTATATTCATTTCCTACTTAATATTTTCTATCTAGTGATATGCTTTTATTGAAAAGGTTGACCAACCTTATTTTTTAAGTACATGCACTATTTGCCCTCTAGAAAATCTATTGAAGAAAAAGAGGCTTTTCTTCTTTTCATCTCTCTGAATGTTGATATGATACAATATAAAGTAGGGTTTGGTGCTTTCTAGTTACCACCTACTAAATCTTGACTCCTAGACTTATCATATCTACCTCATTCTCCTAAATCACAAACGGTAACATAAGTAAAATAATAAAAATGAAGAAAAGCAGAAGAAATAAATAAGTGAACAATAGCAGAATAAATGAGTAATGGGCCTGTGCTTATTTATATCCGACATCTACTAAAAGACGTTAAACTTTACTTTCCTGATTATTTTTGCGCTACATGAACGTTATGAAAGAGCTATATGTTCAGCTGTGTGTGGTGCAAGTTTGAGCCTACAGTTTTTTAGGCCTTACATTTCTATACGTGTCAAATACATGCTGATTGGGTAGTTTGGTCCCATGAAACTTGATATTAAGTGTGTCTGTGTTCTATAAATCCGTGGTAAACACTATATTGAAGCAGTTTAGTGGCATTGGAATGCTTCATGTGGTATTTCCTTCACAAATGCATTTGTGTATAATCATGTTTCAACTTGTTGGGAAGGTCGGAAAGCAATAAATATGTTCTAATTTTTTCCCCTTTTCCTGTGTTACTCAAATTCCTCTTCCAACAGTATCGGCAGATGAGACGGAAAGAGCAAGATAGACTTGCAAGGATGGAAGTTGATTATCAGAAAAGGAAGGAAGTGGCAGAGTTTAATATGAGACGGGAGGAAAGATTAAAAGCTGCTGAGGAACGAACAGAAAAGAAGCGGTTGAAGCGTCAAAAGAAGAAGCAAAGAAAGAAGGAGAAGAGGAGTAAATTGAATGCTGGAGATGGGCAGCAACATAAGGAAGAGTCTTCAGATAATGGGGACTCTGATGATGAAGAGGTGGCAGCGTCATAATGAAACAAGCCTTGGTTGTAGCTTTCATGCTTGCCAAAAAGGCCTAAATGTGGTTTTGGTTTTGGCATACTTGTTTTCAAACATGTCCTTAGATGGAATATACACAATCATGCTTTACTTGATTGGGGTTTCCAGGTTTCGTATTGTGTTGTGAGATGCTGTCTTTGTAACATCAAGCCATGGGACTGCGTTTTCATCATTCTATTAGGTGTAAAAAGAAATTTTCAACAAGAACACAGTGAGAGTTTTGAACCATAACAAGATTTTGCTCTATGCACCTTGTGCGCTGGAAGAATATTTTGTATCCTCCCCCTACCTTGAGAAAAAACCCATAAATAAAGTAATGTAGTTAAAGATAATAAATTAAAGGGAAAATGTCATTTAAAAGTCATATGAAATTCTAAAACTCCAAAATGTCTATTAAAATTTGTAAAATGACGTAAAGGTGACAATAATCAAATTGAAATTTTAAAATGTTGATGAATTTACTATTACACCCTCTCTTTATCTTTCTCTTGCTCTCTCCACTCCCTCTTTGCCTCCTACTCTTTTTATTGTCATGTTCGAGCTCTCTTTGTCTTTCCCTCTCCTCTCCCTTTCTTCCTCCTCCTCTTCCCACTGTCATGTCTCTCTCTCTTTTGATGATGCTATGGTTGGTTGATATGGCTGAGTGGTAGTTGTCCCTAGCGAGAAAAAAAAAAGGCGAAAGTGGAGGAAGGTTGAAATTAGTGTTTTTGGAGGAAGCTAGGAGGTTGAAGAAGAAGAAGGTGAACCAAAAGAAAAGGGGCTGAGGAAGAAGATGATGAACAATAAATAATGAGTTTGACAAGTTTTGTAATAGGAATGACAAGTTCATTAATGAGAATAAACAAGCTTAGTAATGGATTTAATAAGTGTATTCGTCAGGTGGAAAACATGTCACTCTGATGAAAACAAAATTTGAGCACTATGAACAAAAGTCGTAATGGAAATAATAAGTTCTTTAATGGGAATAAAAACTTTAGTAATGGTTTCAACAAGTACATTCACTCAAGTGGAAAACAAGTCACTCTAGCATTGTTGTCAAACTCGCGAGTTAACTCTCCGAGTTTACCGTTTTTACGCTTCTAGCTTATAAAAACGAGTCGAGTTAGTGGTAAACTTGTGCTAGTTGTAAACTTGGTTAAACTCACGAGTTTATACACCGAGTTTACGTTTTTATGTTTCTAGCTTACAAAACCATCTTAACTTACCCTTAAACTCATGTTAACTTTTTTGATTTGATCATGCTCAACCGCTTTATATATAGATTTTATAGAAATTTCTTTATTAAATATGATAAATGATGAATGTTGATGGATTTAATTTTAATTATTTGAATTTAAAATATATTTAAATAAAATTGTTGTCATTTTTTAATTTTAATTACTTAATTATATACTAGTAATAACTATTTAATAATAAAAGTAAATTCTTACGAGTTTACAATTCGAATTTACGATACGAATTTACGTCACTGTTACGAGTTTGCTTAAACTCATGAGTTTGACAACCTTGCACTCTAGTGAAAATAAAATTTGAAGTCAACTCAGTGAATTTCATTAATGAATTTGTTGTTTATTAATAAACTTGCTATTCCCATTACGACTTTTGTTCATAATGCCCATATTTTGTTTTCACCAAAGTGACGTGTTTTCCACCTAACGAATGCATTTGTTAACCTTATTATTGAAGTTGTTATTCTCATTAATGAACTTGATATTTCTATTACAAAATTTGTTAAATTCATTATTTATTGTTCATCATCTTCTTCCTTAGCCTCTTTTTTTTTTTTTTAATTGTTCACCTTCTTCTTTCTCAGCCTCATGGCTTCTTCCAAAAACACAAATTTCAACCTTCCTCCACCTTTACTTCTTTTCCTCGTTAGGGACAACTACTACTCGGCCATAACGACCACAACACCACCATAGAGAGAGAGAGAGAGAGAGAGAAGGGGAGGAGGAAGAGAGGGAGAGGAGAGAGAGAGCCGAAGAGAGCTCGAACATGGTGAGGAGGAGGCAAAGAGGAAGAGGAGAAAGAAAATGGAAGAGATGTTAGATATGGTGTACAAAGAGGAGGAGGTATAGAGGGAGAGGCGAGAGAAAGAGAAAGAGGGGGCATATATTAATAAATTCATCAACATTTTAAAATTCAAATTTGATCCTTATCAATTTTATGTTTTTTATAAATTTTAACAGAAGTTTTAAGGTTTTGAAATTTTATATAGTATTTAAATTACATTTTCCTTATAATTGAGGGATGTTGGTAAGAAATATGATTAATTAATTAGTGAATTATGAGAAATATTTAAAAAAAAAGAAATAATCAATAATAAATTGTTTTTATTGATTAATGAATCTAAATTAATCTTTTTCTTTTGGATCAGGTAGTTTTTAAAAATAAAGTTGATTGATGGTTTCCATAACAAGTAGAAAAGTATAATAGACAGATTCTAAATGGGTGAAGATGCAATTTTACCAACAAACTATTGTTAGAAGAGCACCTGGCACAATAAACTATTTGAGGTATCTTAAATGCAAAACAACAATTAAAAGAGGGAAGGAAACACAATGCCATCAGTTTTTGTAGGTAACGGACGTTTGAAAGCTTATGTGGCTCTGCTAACTCGCCATTTGTGGGTCCCACTCCTTCACCTCCCTTGGCTTCATCTCCTATGCCAGTAGATTCCGAGAAACCAACCTCTGGTGTTTCATCAATAATAAGGTGGAGTAAATGTGATCCAACCTAAGACGAAAGGAGATGGAGAAGGGTCAGCTATTGTCATCGCTCCATCACATCCACCATCTAGGGTTCCTCGTGGTCACTAATGGTGGAGTACTATCACCGTCGTCACTGGTGGAAGGCCACCTTCGCCGTCGCTGAGTATGGTGCGAAGGAGAGGGAGGAACACAATACTAGAACAAGAAAAGGTCGATTCTGATTTTGTTGAAAATAGAGTAATTGGGTCACTGAAAAATTAAAAAAGAGTTGATCCTTTTGCACTTGACGTCGATTTGGGGTTGATCGCGTTTTCGCCCTTCTTTGTTCTTCTCAGGATCGCGTCGTCGTCTCCTCTCCTCTCTTCGTCAAAGGCTTGAAGTTAAAGGGGAACATTTTGTGAGAGGGGTCCCAACTTTTGTGAGAGGTGGAATATTTTGCTGATCGATCTGGGGGGATGAATGTTGTGAAATCTGAGGAGATGCAGTTTGCAAAAGTTGGGGTGAAGAAATAGCAAATGGACTTCCCTGTTTTGACTGTTGGTGGGCATAAGCTTGCCGCTGACCTGAGGAAACATGTTGCTGAAAGAGCACTGGCTTAACACTCATTCCTTGTCTCATCTTCATATCATTTGCATCGTTTAGTTGATGAGGCTGCGACATTGGTAAATGCAGCTGTTGCTTTGCTGGTTGGTGTAATTGTTGCTGTTGGTTTAAGCTTCCTTTTGATATTTTCCCCTCAATTTAAATTTCTTTGGTTCTGGTTTTCAGATTTGTTTTTGGTGCTTCGATTTTTCTTGTTCCTATGGTTTGGTTCCTTCGACTTGAAAATGAAGATGAAGTATTGTTACTGTGGGAGGTGTTCGCAGTTGCGGTTCTAGCGATTTATCTTCTTTGTTTGTCTTCTTCTCTGCTCCCCATCGTCAAAGCTAAAGGCACAAAAAAAAAAAAAAAGATGCAGATTAATTCCACAAGCACCCACATCAGCAGCCACATAAGCATCAAACGTCCGTTGCCTACAAAAACTGACGGCTTTGTGTTTTCTTCCCTTTTTTAATTGTTGTTTTGCATTTAAGATACCTCAAATAGTTTATTGTGCCAGGTGCTCTTCCAACAATAATTTGTTGGTAAAATTGCACCTTCATCCGATTCTAAATACTATCAACACTCCCCAAATCATTATTATTTTGGAAAAGCGTTGTTCAGGAGCCAGTTGGTGCCAATTGGTTTTTTGAATCTTTCATTTGTTACCGAGGACAATCAATTCAAGCTATGCGTTGTAGAATCATGAGACCACAAGGAAACATGGCACAAGTAGGTTTCAGGGCCTCTATATACTGGATTACCAAGTGCTCTATTTTCAAAACTCTTTCAAAAGAGTCATTAAGGATATTTTGTGTTAAGAGACAATGGTTTCCAAAGGAAAGGAAATGGGAAGCTCTCATCAAATGTTATCCTCTAGAACATAGGAATCATGCCTTTTTTTTTTAATAGGAAAAACACTTCTCATGTTGTAGGAGGAGTGTTTTCTCATGTCACACACACATAAAATGGTGGAACTCACACATATATATAATTAGCATTATATGTATATGTGGGTCCTATTATTTCATGTGTGTAGTAATTTTCTTCTTCTCATGCAACATGAGAAGTTTAAATCCTTTTTTTTTTTAATTGTAGAAGCTTGATGCAAAGTCATTTGATATTTTAAATGAATATAGATTATCAACAAAAAAATAATAATAATAATAAAAAATTCAATACCTTGACACATGAATCCCCTCCATCCCCTCTCGTCAATTTAAATACCTAGATTGTTCATTTGAAGGGACAAAACTTAACTTAGAGTTGAAGGTTCAGTCGAACTAGAAAGTTAACTAGTTCACTGAGTCCTAAGTCAGCCGGACCAACCAGGGGACTGATTCACTGAGTTTTATAATATTGGAAAACCAAACAATGTCAGGAACTACATGTGTGTTTGTTTCTGTTTTAAAAAACAACTTTTTAAAAAATAAAACTTATTTAAAAAAAGGTTTTCCATAAGTTAATTTTTTTAGAAAAAATATAAAGTGGTTATTAAAAGGCAATTGTTTAATTTTTTTATGTTCTATTAATTTTAATCCTTAAATTTATAAAATGTATTTTTAGTCATTTGCTTCAATTTTAAGTGATAATAATGCAATTAAATGTTGATAACAAACATCTGGCCTAATTTTTTGATCATGTCATTTATTTAATTTACATAAAAATTTAATTTAAATAAATTATTTTAATCCATCTCTTTGCTGGACTCCAGCATACTCTGCTGCGTCTTCCCTCCCCAGCGCTGCCGTCAGCCCTCGCCTCACCGATAACAGGTCATCTGCCGTTGCACCAACTCTTCTATTTTTTTCATCCTTGTCCTGTGGTTTCGCTGCACCGATCAATAGCCATTGAAATTGGGTCTTCTAGGCTTGGGTTCGGGTTCTCAAAGTTGGGTCATCTTTCAAAGGCATTGAAGGTTGTAATAAATCCAAACTGGTGTCTATCTGATTTTATGGTTTGTTTTGCGATGTTGAGCTTGGCTAAAATGTTTTGTCCTTCTCTGTTTATTATTGGCAAGAAGATTTCTGCTCCAACAAGAATTTTTTTTTTTCTTTTTTAATAATTGATTCACTGCGACTTGTCGCTGTGGTTCTTGAGAAAGAAATGGTCCATTTCATTTTTTGATTTTAATTACGATTTCTGGAAATTTTCTATGAAGAATTTTGGGGAAGTATGAGGATGAAGATGAAGAAAGGCTTTACGCATAAGGCAAGGGTTCCGATTGAGTGATAACTTCAATGGCATGTCTCGCTTAAGTAAAAGTTCGCTGGTGAAACATCTGAATTTTTCGAAACAACTATCTCAACAATCAAATTTGTCCACAGTTTCCTACTATGGCAAATTTCCATGGTATACAAGCTTCTATGTCAGTTCGAGCAGGATTATTGTGTGCTTCAGGCCTAGGGGCTTTAGGATTGATGGTGCCTCAACCCCCAAATTATGCAACTTCAATGCCTCTGCAATCTGCGTTCTCCAATATTTCCTTCTGGTATTGCCCTTCAGATATTTTACTTTCTCTGAAATTTTCTTCTTTATCATTCCCATGATTGATTATTTCTGCTTTTCAGTTGCATACTTTGAGAAGATAATAATAATCTGCAAACTCCCCGGTACAACTCATTCTTCTTGTTTAAAATCATTGGCTATAAGCGATTGAGCATGTTGGAAGAATTTTTACATTTATACAATGTATATTGGTCATACCCATGGTATATATGCTATGTAGTTTCGTGTCAGCATGGTCGAGGGTTTGTAGGTACTGGGAAAATTTCATTATTGATACTGGTGTTTTAGCCTTAGCGTTTTAATTATTGAATTTAATATATGAATAATTGGTATTATAATGTTAAATTATTTAGATTAGATTTTAACAATTGAATTTTTTCCCCCCCTTGATTTGAGCATGTATCCATTCAAGCAGTTGTGTTATGACAACTCAGTCACATTTTGTTGCTTCAAAATTAGTAACATCAAATTTGAGACATTAAGCATTCCCAGGAATGAAGTGAATGTATCACAGCAACCGGAGAAATTAGAGCTTGGGGTTGACTTTATCTGAACTATGAGCTGAAATGAACAGTGGGTTTCATCATTGAATAATGTTTTGACCATTGAATATCTATGATCAAACTTATCTAAACAGAAACATCTTCATATTGGTGAGGAGGGGAGAGGAGTCTGACTTACAAAAATTAGATTTATTTGTTGACCAAAAGAAATCAAGGAAAAAGGTGACAATGATGTCAAGTTTTGGGATCGCGCAAGAGACAAACATAGTGTTGAAAAAAGATCAATGTTTGCTATATACACATTTGATGGAATGATAAATCTATAAGGCTCAATAGTTTCACTTGATTTTAAATCAAGTACTTGTAATTTTTTTTTTATCAACTTCTTATAGTTGTACCGTATTTTAACAAGGTCCTTGTAGATTTCCTATGAGGTTCTTATAGTCATATGATTTTTAATTAAGTTCCTGTAGTTTTTTTTTGGTCAAGTCCTTATAGTTATCTGATCTCTTTTTTATTATTAATATTAGTTTGTTACAAATTTAAAAAATAAATTTATTTAATTATTTAATTTGAATTATTTCAATTTTTTATTTGTTTATACTAAGATTTACAATAATTTATAATGGTGTAATTTATTGATATTTAAGCATGCATGCATCTCACGTTACTTGTGGTTGTCTTAAAATTAATATTTGAGTATATTTGAATTTATACTTCAATAGTTCATTTTGCTCCTTCTGCGATCAACTGAGGTTAGTAACAAGCAATTTTGTATGCTACTATCTTGACTAAAAGGATGATGTTCTATTGCAGCTTGTTTGTATGGATGGTTAGACCGCTCCTAGTGATCATAGTAGTTCTTAGCATCTCGTTCTTGGGGATTTGTCAACCCTCAAAGCAAAATCTAGATCTAAATAGCCTAGCTGCAATAGAACATCGTCCTCCCAGTCAGGATAGTTAATACCATAAAAAATTGTTGTTGCTAATATCAGTAATGAATCCTAAGAGTAGCAATACAGACTACACTTCTGCAGCTTTGCACATGAACATTAATGCCATCAAGGGCTTGCAGGATGTCCTGAAGACCAGCCTGTGTCCAAAGGGCTCCATCAAAATGTACTGCCATCATTTCCTATTTCTTTTCCCCATTTTATCTGATGCTCCTCCTTTACTTGTTCTGCTTACATTGTTGCATTGTCTTTCCTGAATCAGGTTGCTTGGTGGGGATGGGGATGTTAAGCTCACTATGATGAGAACTCTCTCTTAAAAAAGAAATTGTGAGTTTGTTTGCTATTTTACGATAGTTCTGTTGCTACCATTAATGTTACTGTTTTGATCTAACAAATGATGATGCTGCAGTATGTTTGATTTGTTTGTAATGCTCACCAAAATGTTAAACGAGGCAGGTGCAAAATTAGTGAATAGGGAAAAAATAAAGTGTTTTGGAGAGCGCTTTACAATATTATAATGTCAATGAAAATTTTCCTTTTGGGTAATTGGAAGTACAATTGGCGGAAAGAAGGGCTCAGACTATATACAACCCTTCATCGACCCTCAGAATCTAATCTCACCAATGTAGTAGTCTCCACCAATATCTTAATAACTAAGCATGCCAAGTCTGGTGATCTAGAAGCAGCACGTCACTTGTTTGATGACATGAGACATCGAACGGTTGTCTCATGGAATACCCTGATTTCTGGCTATTCCAAATGGGGAAGATACAATGAAGCTTTAGCTCTTGCTTCACTTATGCATCACTGTAATGTCAAACTCAATGAAAGCTCCTTTTCTACATTACTGAGTGCATGTGCACATTCTGAATGTCTGTGTCATGGGAATCAAGTTCATTCCTTGCTTTTAAAATCTGGTTTTGTGAACTTTGATCTTGTGGGAAGCTCTTTGCTGAATTTTTACTCATGTTGCTGTAAAATTGAGGAAGCTAAGTTGGTTTTTGATGAGCTGTATGATGGGAATGAGCTGTTGTGGAGTTTGATGCTTTTGGGATATGTCCGGTGTAACATGATGGATGATGCATTGGATGTATTTAATAAAATGCCAACCCGGGATGTTGTGGCCTGGACTATATTGATATCAGGGTTTGCTAAGAGTGAAAATGGGAGTGAAAGGGCTTTAGAATTGTTTGGATGGATGAGAAGTTTTGGGACATTACCAAATCAGTTTACCTTGGATTCTGTTATAAGGACTTGTGCTAATCTTAGGATTGTACATCAAGGGAAGGCTGTTCATGGGCTCTGTATTAAGTGTGGGTTTGATTTTGATAGCTCAATTAATGGTGCACTTGTTGAACTTTATTGCTATTGTGAAGCCGTACATGATGCCATTAGAGTTTATGAGAAAATAGAAGAGCCTTGTTTGAACCTTTCGAACTCATTGATAAGTGGCCTTGTCTCAACTGGAAAAATCACCGAAGCTGAGCTAGTCTTCTTTAGATTGAAGGAGAAAAATCTGATTTCAATCAACATGATGATTAAAGGTTATGCTATGAGTGGACAAGCTGAGAAATCAAAGAGATTATTTGAGCAAATGAGTCCTAAGACTATAACATCCTCGAATACTATGATTTCTGTATATTCCAGATATGGTGAACTTGGTAAAGCAGTGAAGATCTTTAATGAAACTAAAGGGGAAAGAGACTCTGTGACATGGAATTCAATGATGTCTGGGTACATTATGAACAATCAACATGAGGAGGCTCTGAAACTTTATGTAGCTATGCGCAGATCAGAGATTGACTATACCAGATCAACATTCTCTGTCCTATTTCATGCTTGTGCATGTCTTGGATTTCTTCAACAAGGACAATTACTTCATGGAAACTTGATTAAAACACCATTTCAATCTAATGTTTATGTTGGGACTTCACTTATAGACATGTATTCCAAATGTGGTCATCTCACTGATGCTCAAAGGTCATTCATTGACATTTCTTTACCCAATGTGGCTGCATGGACCGCCCTTATAAACGGCTATGCATATCATGGACTTGGCTCTGAGGCAATTTCTCTCTTGGAATCCATGCTAGCTCAAGGAGTTGTCCCAAATGCAGCTACGTTTGTCAGCATTCTTTCTGCTTGTGGCCATGCTGGTCTAGTTGATGAAGGATTGGCAATTTTCTACTCAATGAAAAGATGCTACAGAGTAAATCCAACCATAGAACATTACACATGTGTGGTGAATCTTCTTGGTCGTGCAGGCCATCTAAGAGAAGCTGTGGAATTTGTCAAAAGGGTGCCTATTGAAACAGACGTGACAATCTGGGAAACTTTGCTTAATGCTTGTTGGTTCTGGAAGGACATGGAAATTGGTGAAACAGCTGCCATGAAGTTGCTCAGTTTCAATCCGAAATCGATATCTGCTTTTGTTGTTCTTTCCAACATATATGCTGTTAAAGGCAGGTGGGATCAGAAGCTGCATATGAGGAAGAGATTGCAGAGCTTGAAATTGAGAAAAGATCCAGGTTGCAGTTGGATTGAATTGAACAATAATATTCATGTATTCTCTGTAGAGGATAGAAGCCATCCTTGTTCTGATGTTATACTTGAAACTGTAGAGCATATTACAGCAAATATAAATTCTATTATACCCTTACGGCTGTCTATATTATAGTATAGGGGAGTAAGTGATGGCCTTGTTGTTACATGATATGATATGTGCTTCATTATGTTGTGTAACAGTAATGTGAATTATATCTATTGAAAAGTTTATGATCCCCTCCCCCTATCATTTTTTTTCCTTTTGGTTTTTGTTGAAGCAAATGAAGTCCTGGGATTTGTTGTCCTTTTTTGCACGGCATATTCCCAAGGGCATGATTTTTGTCTTTTGACTGATTCTCTATAAATACAAATTCCACTAATGTGGTACTGAGTTGCATGCTCAAGCTCTTAAGATTCTTTCAAATTTTAATGTATACCGTAACAACAAACACAACTCAAAATGGGGAACATCAAATTTAGAGTGTTTTTGACTTTAGGCATGTGTTGTGCCTAACTCAAGGGTCTGACTTATCTTTATAGATTCAGAACAAGTGAGAATAAGCTCTTCATGCTGGAAAATTATTTGCGAGTGAGAAATGCAAGAACTGTATTCACTTCATTTTCCTTAGTTTTGACATTATTGCTGGGATAGCTGTTTCTCAAGATGACATAAGTGGAGAATGGGAGATAGCGCAACTTTTACCTTGTTCTTTATTGGTGAACTTATGAAACAATCTGAACGTCACATAGTTGAAGGTAGGGTTAAGTAACAAATTCGTCCTCGTAATATACGTCCAAGAGCAATGTTGCTCTGAAAGTTTTTTCAGGTTCAATGTTGCCTCGGAAGTCTAAAAACGTAACAATGTTACCATTTTTCGTTAAAAAACTAACGTTGACTATTAAAAAATGGATATTGATCGTTAATTTTTTAATGAAAAAGGGCAATATTGCACCATTTTTAGATTTTAGGTGCAACATTGAGACAAAAAAACTTCTAGAGCAACATTTCTTTTAGATGTATATTTTCAGGACAAATTTATTACTTAACTCTTAAAAATAAGTGATCAATTACTTGTAGTTTAACTGCTGAGTGGCGAAGTACAATATTTAAGTCGTGATCTAGTATTATAGCAAAAGCTATCTCTTTCAAGCTTTTGTCTCTATCCTACTGTTTGTTGCTACTTTACAGGTACGTCATGTCTTTATCTTTTTGAATGGCATGTCTTTTTAACAAGCAAAAATTCCCCCCGGGCATTGCGCGGATGCAATAATTTCATAACATTAAAACACCTCGAAACCTATCACTCATCCAAATGATTAAGAAATTGAATAAAACACAGACGAACATAAAGTAAATAATTGGATTTCAAATATACCAACACAAAATATAAGTTATATCACTACCTAAAACTATGACATGAACCACAACTATATCAGTCCTTGTACTCTCATATGTCTAGCAACTTTTTATGTTCCAAAAGTGTAGTACTACTTGAGTTCACAACCAAAGTACAGGTCTAGATAGTTCTAGTTGCCACTAGGGTCAAACAAAAAACAAAGTCATAACTAAATATTAATATGAAAGACCCAGGTTCTAACACATCAACATGAAGTAGAATTTCTCTTGCTCGATTACTTTGACAGGCTTCAAAAAATTCTTGGCTAGCCAAGCAATGAAAGCATGCGTGTACTTTTCTCATTCTCAACAACACTCCCCCTCTTCCATTTTTCCTGTTCTCTTTATATATGTTGCCTATGTCAACACCTGAAAGATAGGAAAGATAAGAATGTTGTCTCGCACAAACCTACCATGATCATTAAACTCTATTCTTGTAATATTAAACCTATGATTGGATTAGTATTCCAATGCAAGTTGGTCCATGCCAAACTCATCTGAATTTCCATCAACTTATGGCCTCACAAAATCAAATTATTTTTAAAAACAAAGTGAGAAAACTTACTTACCGTAAGAACAAGAAAATCCTGATCAGTCTCAACCTAGAGCTTGGAGATTTATAAGGAATTATCCTTTAGACCAAGTTATAGGTGATGTTAACCAAGGAGTAAGAACAAGAAGAAGTACTTTGTATGAAATAACCTTTGCTGCATTTATTTCTCACATAGAACCCTCTAAAATAGAAGAAGCTCTTTCAGACAATGATTGGGTGATAGCTATGCAAGAGGAGTTGCATCAATTTGATAGAAATCAGGTTTGGGACTTAGTACCTAGACCCAAGGACCATCCGGTAATTAGGACAAAATGGGTATTTAAGAACAAACGTGATGAGTCAGTAATCATTATCTGTAACAAGGCAAGATTGGTTGCCAAAGGTTACAACCAAGAAGAAGGCATAGGCTATGAGGAAACTTATGCCCCAGTAGCAAGATTGGAGGCCATAAGAGTCCTACTAGCCTTTGCGTGCACTAAAGGCTTCAAACTTTATCAAATGGATGTTAAAAGTGAATTTTTAAATGGTTTCATTCAAGAGGAGGTATATGTTGACCAACCTCCAGGTTTTGAAAACTTTCAATTTCCGGCTCATGTTTTCAAACTAAAGAAGGCTTTGTATGGTCTTAAGCAAGCTCCTAGAGCTTGGTATGAAAGGTTGAGTCAATTCTTACTCAATCAAGGATTTATTAGAGGCAAGGCTGATATGACCTTGTTCATTAATAAAAACAAATTGAATGAGATTTTAATTGTACATGTAATATCCCAAATTTTGGACCCGGAAAATTGAGAATAAGCCTAAATTAGGCAGACTACTAAGCCCTATTCGGGAAGAATCCCTTGAATGACAAGAGATAGGAAGTCTCTGGTGGGCCCAGGTTTGAAAAGATGCGGGCCCAGGGCAAGATACCGGTGAGGTATAAAGCCGGTGTGATGAAGCGGGACCTGGGAAAGATGTCTAAATAAAGATTCTTGACCCCTGGAAGTGTGTATGCGCCATACAAGGACAAGAGAGAGAAAGAGACATTGAAAAAGGCATGTTCTAAAAAGTAAGAGATAGGGTGATCATTGCACATGGACACGTGTCACCCCGAGACTAAAGGAAGATAAGGCAAGGGCAAAACGGTCAATTCCTTGTCCTTTGGGCATTGAATTTCGTCCAACATGAGAGAAGAAAGAAAATTAGATGATTTTATCCATACCCCGGTCCAGACATAAGACACGGGACCCGCAAGCGATTAACCGATAGAAAAGGGGACCGATAAGGACCAGATAGGGGATTATTTTGGACGGAATGAGACAAATGTGGGGCCACATTGGAAAGAGGGAAGGTGCCACATGAGTATGCCCAAGCAGAGGAAAATATTTGGAAAAGACAGAGAAAATACAAAAAGACGCATTTTCGGACCCGGTGGGACCCGATAGGGGTCGGTAGACCCGAAATTGACCGATAAAGTGGGAAATTGGAATTAATTATTGGGGATCATTTTGGTGGGACCCCTTGGACGTGTAACACTCTTTTTGGGCAGCAAAATCTGAATTGAAGACCAAAAGCAAGCTTGATTAGCCCATTAAGTTAACCGTGGGGCCCGCCGGTAAGTCAAATGGAATCTTAAGTCTAAATGGATAATTCTTATCAAAATGCAAGTTGAAATCTGAATAAGTGGGCTGTAAAAACGCCACATATACTCCCTAGAAGGCTCTCAAATTGTCACATGGGATAAATCCAAAGTAATGTCAATTGGAAGCCAACCAAACTAGGAATGTATTTAGTTACGTTGGAACTAAATGGCCACTTGTGAATTATTATTAAAAGGAGCTCAAATTGCCATTTCTCTCTCCAAAAAGGCGTGCTCCAGCTGAAGAAGAGAAAGGGGACCAGAAAGTTTCCATAGCCAAGGTGAAGCTCTCAACCACCTCATCCATCAAGCCGAAGCACCGAAATAGGTAACAACCGACAACTTGAACCTTTAGAGCTTTAACTTTGGAATTTCGTGCTGCTGGTTGGGGCTTGGTTTTGGGGTCTGATTTTGGAGTTTTTGATGGTCTCAAAGTGTTTCAAATTTGATTTTGTGTGGGTTTAAGCTATGGTTTAAGTTTCTGAACTCGAAAACACCGAAAACTCAAAGAAGAAGCTTGCTGCCAGTGTTCTGGATTCTGGGCAGCGAAGCTTCAAAAATGTTTTTAAAACCGTGTAGATGTTGGTTTGAGGTGAAATTTTACAGGTGAAAAGTAGACATCTGGGGCATCATTTGGATATATAATTCGACATATTTTGGATGTACCAATTGAGAGATAAAAATTGTTGAAGTTGGCTCTGTGTGCAAGAGGGCGAAATCTGACCCAGGTGTGAAAAGTGAGAACCACGATAAAATAAACGTACTTTCAGGGTCTGGGAGTATTGTTCATGGAAAATAGACATTTCAATGGTTCAAATGGCGCTGGTTTTATGTAAAAATGATTTTTTTAGAATTTATTAAAAATCCCACAAGTTGGTTCAAAATCACTGGATTTCTGGAAAAACTAGTTTGGGCTCGGTTTTGAAGAGAAAAACGTGTTGGCAATTTTGTAAATATTGAATAAGTGTGTTTTGATGATTTATAGGTCAAAGGAACCTTTGGGAAGTCAACGGGCCACTAAAATATTAAGGACAATAAATATCACACCAGGTAGTAACCGTTTTACTTAGATATCTCTATGTGTTTTGCTGTATGTCTGTGTTTGCCATGTGTATTTTTGCTCTGTATATGTTGTGCCAAATATGCATACAGTATTGTATGATTCCTAGCGCTGAGGATGTTCAGTCCGAGGCCGGCCTTGGTTGGCGGCTGTACGGGTTGAGTTATCAGTCCGGGGCTAGCCTAGAAAGGGCGGCTCTACGGGTTGTGAGTCCGAGGCTTGCCTTGGTTGGCAGCTGTACGGGTTCTTGGATTGTGATATGTGCTTTGCTGTGGTATGATCTGGATGCATATATGGTATGTATTTGGCATGTTCTTATGTTTCTGATTAGCATGGTAGCTTACATACTCCTTACACATTTAGTATTTGAGTACTGACGGTTACTCTGGGGGCTGTTATTGGACCCCAGCCTCTTCTGTTGTCACAAGGAGACATGCCCGATGTGAAGAGCCCTCCTCGGAATGATAAATGCTATCAGTACAAACTGAAGAATAGGGAATGCCCTATCTTGTTTGTGCATATATTTGAGATGCCGGTATGTTCTATTTCGGTATTTATTTTGGATAACTGTACCCATAACCCTTCAAGGACTTTTATTTTCTGTTTATTTTACTTTTACCAGTACAGTCGATAGTCTAAACCGGTTAAATGCTTTGTTGCGCTCACTCTGATATAAGTTCAATGGACCAAATAACGAAGGAAAGGTAACTAAGTAAGTGAATCCCTCTAACCCGCCACCCGAGAGGGCGAGGCCGGTAGGGGTGTAACAGTACAGATTTATGTTGATGATATTATATATGGTTCTACTAATGACTTCTTGTGTGAGGAATTCTCCAAGACTATGTAGGGTGAATTTGAAATGTCAATGATGGGAGAGCTCAACTACTTCCTTGGGCTGCAAATCAAGCAACGAAAAGATGGGATATTCATATCCCAAGCCAAATATCTGAATGATTTGCTGAAGAAGTTTGGGATGGACAAGTGCAATGGGGCTGACACACCTATGAGCACAACAACCTCATTGGATGCTGATGAAGAGGGTAAGGATTTCAACATTACAAAGTATAGAGGAATGATAGGTTCATTGCTCTATCTCACCGTAAGTCGCCCGAACATCCAATTCAGTGTTGGGATGTGTGCTAGATTCCAATCCGCTCTTAAAGAGTCACATGCTGAACATGTTAAGAGGATATTCAGATATCTCTATGATACGAAGACTCTTGGACTGTGGTTTCCCAAAGGTCAGCCGGAGCACTTGGTGGCATATTCGGATTCAGACCATGCTGGCTACAAGACGGATAGAAAGAACACAAGTGGTCAATGTGAGTTCCTTGGCAACTCACTTGTCTCATGGTTCAGCAAGAAGCAAACAACAGTGGCCGTGTCATCAACCGAAGCTGAATATGTGGCTGCCTCAAGTTGCTGTGCTTAAGTGCTATGGTTGAAGCAACAACTTGTTGATTTGGGAGTGCACTTGGAGGAGATCCCAATATTGTGTGATAATACTAGCACAATAAGCTTGGCCAAGAATCCGGTGCAACATACAAGAACCAAGCACATTGATGTGAGACATCACTTCATCCGGGATTATGTCCAGAAGAGAGATGTGAAAGTGATGTTCATCCCAACTCATCTTCAATTGGCAGACATCTTCACCAAGCCTTTAGCCAAGGAACAATTCAATTTCATAAGAAGAGAATTGGGAATGGTAAATCCCAATGAGCTGTAAGTATTTCCTGTTCATTTTAGTATTAAATTGTGGTTTTGATGATTATAAGTCACTAACTTAAGCATCGGAGTATCTAGATAGCTTTTGTGCAGGATATGGTTTTGCTATCAAAAAGAGGAAAAACCTCGAGGTTCTTGAGAAAACCTCGAGGTTTGGAGGTGTATGATCAAAACTGAGAGTTTCAGAAAGGAGAAACCTCGAGTATTCAGAGAAACCTCGAGGTTTGGATGAGACAGAGAGCACCTCAGAATGACAGACAGCAAAATCTCGAGGTTTTGGAGAAAACCTCGAGGTTTGGGGTAAGAATTTCAAAAGTTCACAAAACACTTTTGAACTCCAGGTTAGTGCAATTTAATCATCAAACCTCGAGGTTTGTCTGGAAACCTCAAGGTTTGTCGCACTTATATATATATGTGCTCTGTGCAATTTCATTTCAACCCAACCCTAACCTCGAGTTTGCACTCTTTCTCTCGTCTCTCTCTCTGTCAATCTCCCATTTTCTGCTGACTTCTTCTACTCTAAAGCCTTCAATGTCTTCGAAATCACCTTCTCATTCTACTTCAACCACAAATTCCAACGAAGAGGCTGAATCATGGTCTCCTCCTCCTCCACCTCCTCGTCAACCGAGCACCTCTGTCCCTGAGTCTCCTTCAAACAGACCAGTGAGGAAGAAGTCTCGCTCTACTCGTCTTCATTACGGGATTGATAAGCAAATCCCAGGAGTTATGAATGATCCTCCTCCTCCAAAGGGCAAGCAAAAGGCTGTGTCTTTCAAAGAACCCAGTAAGGAGCAATCCAAGAAGAGGAAGGAGCCTGAACCAAAAGGCAAAGGAAAGGCAAAGGTTACAGAAAAGACCAAGAAAGCACCTACCAAGGCCAGAACCAAAAGGGCCTCTGCTCCATCTTCTCAGACTTCAAAGGGCCAATCATCTTCTCATGCCTCTGGACAAAAGGGAAAAGAAAAGAAATCCCTGGTTGTGGAAAATGCAATTCATGATATTTGCCGAGTCATTTCACCTCCGGAAGGTTTTGTTACCTCTGCTTCTTCTCTTCCTAATGCTGAAAATGATAAGTTTAGAGAAACCTATTTACAGAAAGTGTTTTGTCCTTTGGTGGTAATTAACTTGGAAAAATTCCATAGGGAATGCCATTTTGATTTATCACCCTGGATCAAACAGTATGAATCCTTTGTCTCTATATCCTGTCCCTATACTCCTAGCCTTGTCCGGATGTTTTATTTTAAGATGGAGTATGATAGCCTACTGAATGAGGATGGTGATTTGATTGAGGAAAGGGTCACAACTGTGGTGAGGGGTGTGAAATTTTCTCTGACTGCTGATTTTTTGAATAAGATACTGAAAATAGAGAACCCACCTCCTGTTCCTGAATTTAACTACACCAATCAAGAAGTCTATGAAACCCTCATACCTGGCAAACCCTTCCCTCCTGATCAACAACTTAAGCTTACTTTCAGACCTAGTGCTATGCCTGAGGAGAACCGTGTTCTGTGGTATGTATATTCTAGGAATTTCATTCCTAAGGCTGGTAACTACACACATTTCACTCAACTAGACTACAGGCCATTCACCGCCTTTGTGAAGAAGGTACCCTTCAACATTGGCCATTGGTTGTTTCAGGAGATGACAGCCTTCAGATTTGCTAAGAGACAGTTGTCTCACATACCCTACCCTTCTTTGGTTTTTGTGATACTCTTCTATCACAAAATTTGGTATGTGGGATCCTCTAATACCCTTGAGTATCCACTGTTCTTTGGAAAGAATCAGATGAACCTGATGCAGATTAAGTTTGGTGATGAGGGTTTAGTTCAGTCTCAAGCACCTACTCGTGTGCGTCCTCAGTCTCAGACTCATCAAGAAGCCCAGTCTGCTCCTCCACCTCCACAGGCACCCTTGCCAAATGATTTTGCCTCTCAAATCAAGAGTATCGTGGATGTTGCCATAGCCTCCTTATCTATCAGGATGGAGTTTGAATTAGGCAAAATCAAAGCCGAGATGGCTCGAGGTCATAAGGGACTTATTGAGATTCAGGATGCCATTAAGGAACATCTTCAAGCTATAGAGGGGCAATCCACTGAGATCAAGGAGAAAGTAGAGGAGATTGAGCTCAAGATGGCAAAATACCTTATCTCTCAGGTGGATCTCACCAATAAAGTGGACTGGATCACAGAGCACTTGCACATTGGTTCCACATCTGCTCCTGGACCTTCTACTGGTCTAGCTCCTGATCCTCCTACTGGCCCTAGCTCATCTAACCCTGTCCCTGATTCACCTTCACATCCAGTCACTGAATCACCTAGCCACTCACCATCCTTCTCCTTTCCTAGTCCACCTCACACTTCTCCACTTCACACTACATCATCCCCAGCCTCCACTTCAACTCCTGCCACTGTGGTACTACCTTCACCCATCACTCCTACCACAGAGGTCCTACCTGACCCTTTTCCATCTCCACCCCACTTCAGCCACTGAGATTTTTCCTACACCTTCTCCATTTGCAGAACCCCATGATCCCACTTTTGATCCAAACACGGCCATGGTGCTCTACTCTCCTCCTCTCTTTGTCCTTGACCCCGAGTTTGCTGAAGACAAAGGGGGAGAAGCAAAGAAAGATGTCTAGTGTTTGGGTTGTGGTCTAGGTAGTTCTAGGTAGTTGTGGTTATTTTGTACTTATCTTGTATTTATTTTATGACTTATGTGACTTGTAGACTTTCTGTTCTGATATCAGTAAATTTTCACAGTTTTATCAATTCTGATATTGGTTTCAATTGTATGAATTGTGTGCATTCAACATATTTCAGTTCATTTATGACTTAAATTCAATTCTGCTGCCATTTTCTGAGTTATTTGTGTTAAAATGCAAAATTGTTTGTTTTCTGATAACTCAACTCTGATATTTTGAAAACCTCAATTCCACAAAACTATCCATCTTTCAAATTCTTTAAAAAGGATGTTTATAAGTGTTGTCATCATCAAAAAGGGGGAGAATGTTAGTTCTCTAATGGTTTTGATGATTGTCAACAACTATAAACAATGAATGAGGTTTTGCTCTTGAGTTTTGAAAATTGTGTATAAGAGCAAACCTCGAGGTTGGGACTGAAACCTCAAGGTTTGGCCTTGCAGAAAGCCTCAAAGGTTAAGTGTTTCATGGTTCAAAAACTTGGTTTCACAAATCAATGTGAAACCTCGAGGTTTGTAAGATAACCTCGAGGTTCTGCATCTCTCAGGAAAACTCAGTTTTGCACCAACACATGAAACCTCGAGGTGAGGTTGAAAACCTCCAGGTTTGTGGTTTGGCGCCTAACTGAATATTTTGAAAAACAATGTGAAACCTCGAGTATTATAAGAAACCTCGAGTTTTACTTCATCCAGAGAGGTTTTGGTTTTCATCAAGTATGAAAACCTCGAGGTTCAGTTTTGAAACCTCGAGGTTTGACATTTAGTCTCTAACTTGAAATTCCATGAAAACACTTAAACCTCGAGTATCATTTCAAGCCTCGAGTATTCTGGCATACAGAGAGCAAACAGGTTTTCAAAGGAATGAAAACCTCGAGGTTCAGTTTGAAACCTCGAGGTTGTGTCTCTGGTTCAAAATGTTGATTTTGCAATACTTTAGCCAAACCTCAAGTATTGTTTAAAAACCTCAAGGTTATCGAGCTCTAGAGGAAAAATGAATTTTTAACCAAGTTTCAAAATGTTAGTTCTCTGATGGTTTTGATGATTGTCAACAACTACAATCAATTGAAGAGGTTTTGCTCTTAAGTGTCAAAACTCTGTTTAAGAGCAAACCTCGAGGTTGGGTTTGTAACCTCGAGGTTTGACCTTACAGAATCTTTAAAAAGTCAAGTGTTCTGATGTTACAAAACTTGGTTTCACAAATACTATGTGAAACCTCGAGGTTGAGAAGTCAACCTTGAGGTTATGGTCTTCTTGGAAAACCCAAGTTTCTTCATTAACACTTGCAACCTCGAGTATGGAAAGCAAACCTCAAGGTTTAATCCATACAGAAAGGTCTTGTTTTTCTTCAAACATGGAAACCTCGAGGTTCATGTTTCAACCTCGAGGTTGGACATTTTGTTTTGAAACTTAAGCTTGAAGAAAAACACATTGACCTCGAGTATGAGTTATCAACCTCGAGTATTATGACTTACAGAGAGCAACAGGTTTTCAAGTCTTTATGAAAACCTTGAGGTTAAGGTTGTAACCTCGAGGCTAAGATTTATGATTGAACACTGAACTTCATTTTCTCAAAGGCTAACCTCGAGTATGGTTTTCTGACCTCGAGGTTGTCGAGTTTCTATGAAAAACTGAAGGTTTGAAAATAACTTGAAACCTCGAGGTTACCTCTGGAACCTCAGGGTTTGTGAGTTTATGAAAGGTTTGAAAAGGTTTCCTTTTAAGGGAAACCTCGAGGTTCATATTGCAACCTCGAGGCTGGACGTTTTAAAATCAACAAATTGCCTGAACCTTTCAAGCTAACCTTGAGGTTGGATGAACTGACCTCAAGGTTAGTGACCGTTGGTGCTTTTTCGAATCTGTGAAATCTGTTATATCTTATTATTTGATCTAATTGCTTTCATACATCATTCACTCATGATCCCAGATATGTTTAACAAAGTTTGTTGAGTGATTTCAGTTAGCACAGATCAATATTAATGAAGAATTGAAAGAAAAAGCAAAAAGGTGAACAGTGCATTTAATGCATCTGCACAATCTCACCTACTTTCTGCTAATCCTTCTGAGCACGCCTAATGAACGTTAAAGGAAGTTTACTACATCAAGTAAAGTCAATTCCAACGGGCAAAAAACTCAGAGAGACACATCAGACATCATTAGCACTTGGATTAGCAGAAGATATAGAGAGAGAAGAAGCTTAAACTTGCACCAATGTTCTGCAAATGATCTCCAACGGCTAGAATTATTTCTCAACGGTCATTTAATGTTCTCTACCTATAAATAGAGAGCATTAACTCCATTTGCAGTTGATACACCTACCCTGAGCGAAATTCTACTAAGTTCATTTATTGTGTATTAGCTTTCACTTGTAAAGTATCATACTTGATACAAGCACTTCAGTGTTCATCATATCTACTCTGTAAGAGAGTCAAATACTTGTAAAACTTTTATTGATTGAGATAACTACAAGTCAGGGGACTTGGTAGTTGGGGTGTATTAATTACAACTTGTAAGGGGGAGTGTGTTCTAGTGAGAGAACAAATCTTAGTGCAGAGTGTGTAATCAACTACATTGAGTTAGTGGGTTGAAAATCCCAAGTGAGGCTTGGGGACTGGATGTAGGTCAGGAAAGGACCGAACCAGTATAAATTGCATTGTGTTTACCTTCTTCTCCTTATCCTCTCTGTTTTACTCTGTTCTAAGGTATTAGAAACAGAACAAATTTTTTAAAAAAAATCTAAAGATACACAATTCACCCCCCCTCTTGGGTATAAAGCTCCTGCTTTCACAAACCTCCAGGTTTCTTTTGAAACCTCAAGGTTTGTGTTTTTCAAAGATTTCTCAAAAGGTTTCTTTACAAAGGAAACCTCGAGGTTCACCAAGAAACCTCGAGGTTATGTGTCTTTGAAACTGAGTTTGCTTGAGATATTCAAGCAAACCTCGAGGTTTGTGAGACAAACCTTAAGGTTTCTAGCCGTTACTGCAGATTCAAATTTGGCAAATCTGTTATACCTTCTTGTTTGATCTCAATGCTTTACATGTTTAATATATATTGATCCTAGACATGATTAACTATCTTTCTAGTGAGTTTCAGACAGTTTAAAGAAGGATTATTGAAGGATTAGAGCAAAAGCAAAAAGTGTGTCAGAACAATAAATGCTCAGCCCAGAAACTTGCTTCCTTTGGTTAATCTACTTGTACACAACTGCAAAAGATTAAAAGGAAGATTACTACAACAAGCAACAAACTCTCCAACGGATTTATTGCCAGAAAGTCAACTAAGAACCAAGTGACAACTGGATTATGCATAAACAAGAGAGAGAAGATGTCCAAGGTTGAACCAACTCTCAGCAGAAGTTCCCCAACTGTTCAATCCAGTTTGCAACAGTCAATTAATGCCCTCTACCTATAAATAGAGTGCATTAACACCTTCTCAAGCTGATACACCAACTGAGAGTGAAAATTTATTAAGTTCATTTATTGTGTTCAGCTTTCATATGTGATAGTGTCATTTTGACATTTGTTCTTCAGTGATTATCATATCTACTCTATGAGAGAGTTATTACTTGTAAATCATTTATTGATTGTGATAACCACAAGTCAAGGGACTTGGTGGTTAGGGTGTATTGATTGCAACTTGTAAGGGGGAGTGTGTTCTAGTGAGAGAACAACTCTTAGTACAGAGTTTGTAATCATTTGTTAAAGATAGTGGATTGAAAATCCCAAGTGAGGCTTGGGGACTGGATGTAAGTTAGAGAAAGGACCGAACCAGTATAAATCGATTGTGCAAAGCTTCTTCTTCCTTACTCCTCTGTCTTACCCTGTTTTAGTTTATCAAAAACAGAGTTCTGTCTTTAAATTTTTAAAGATACCCAATTCACCCTCCCTTGGGTATCAAGCTCCAGTCTTCAATAGGAATGTCGTTTAGCACTGTTTGCACATGTAAACAGCAAATAGCATATGGATGAGATCATCAAGTTTTTTTTACCAATTGAATGAGCTTTCATGGAGGAACTTGTGTCTCCACTCTTGAAAATTGTATCACTACTTAAAACACAACATGAACCACAACCGCATCGGTTTTACTTTTATATGTTTAGTAACTTCTACCTCAGCTCAAAAGCTTAAAAAATATTTATATATATTCCATCAAAATACTATCCATCATAGTACATAAACATTCATATATGTAACATGAACTAACATGTCACATTTGTTCATAATCATTTCTAAAAATTTTATCAACTTGGTACTCCCTTAACACCCCAGATGCATGAACTAACATGCGCTCCCTTAACACGAACTAACATTCATATATGTAACATGAACTAACATGTCACATTTGTTCATAATCATTTCTAAAAATTTTATCAACTTGGTACTCCCTTAACACCCCAGACGCATTCAAAAGCATGGCCTTCCTCAAAAGCATTCAAGCATGCGCTCCCTTATGCTTTATGTGGGATACATTTACTTCATTTCATATTTCATTCCCTATAGTTCTCTCCACCTTTGCGTGAGATGCATTTACTACATTTCATATTTCATTTCCCACATATGCATTTACTTCATTTCGTATCTCATTCCCTATAGTTCTCTCCACCTTTGCGTGAGATGCATTTACTGCATTTCATATTTCATTTCCTACAATTCTCTTCACCTTCACCAAACATGTTCATTATGGAACGTTTATTAGCTATGTTAATTACATTTCTTCAAGTGATGCAGCATTATCATATGGAAGCATAAGTCACATGGTCATCAATCAATTAGCTTAAATTTAATTATATTGTGGTTATACTTAATTATTAATTGGTGTTCTGTGTAGCAATTTGTATTTTTAAATCCCCTTTTAATATTTGACATTCACTACCAACCCATTAATATAGGAACTACAAATAGCTTAAAAGCCTCCCACCATTTTTCCATATATATATATATATCATCCGCAAAAGTATGCTATAGTCAATTAGCCAAGAAAAAGTGACAAACATAGAGACGCTATAGGAAGGTGACTACAATTTGTAACTTGATGAGACTACTTGAAAAATTAGGTTTACTCGTGTGTAAATATAACTTAAATAATCCAATAATTAAATTAAATATAATAATTCCCCATATTTATACCCAAATCCTATAAATTAGGATATATTGTTATCAGTTTCTATAATTTAAATATGTGTAATATATCATAATCAAATTAATTTAGAGGCTAAAAATTAGGAAATATGCGGTTAATATATAATAATCAATACAATTTAAATAATCCCACAATCTCTGCTCCCATATCTACACTCAATTCCTATAATTTAGTATCTTGATTTTTACCAAAAAACTAATCATCTAAACAGCAGGAAAAATTCCAAGAGGTAACATCTCACTTCTCCCCCCCTTCCCTTTTCACCATTGTCCTCTTTTTTCTTTTTTTAATTTCCCTACAAAAGAAATTAACCAAAGCACACTAGTAATGCATCAAAACAATATAGGCAAACATTAAAGAAGCCAATCCCCTAAGAATTAGAAAAGGGTTGAAAATGAAAAAGAAAACGGGGAAACCATTCAGCTAAACTGTAAGAGAGAGAGAGAGAGATCTCAATAAACTCTCGGTAAAACTAAAGTTATAAATTCATTGGTCATGAGAAACCCTTTAGCCAAGCCATTAATAGAAAACGCCAACAAACTCTTTCCATAAAAGGAGAAAATCAAGAGAGAGAAAGTACTCAATAGTTGTTATTAAGTACTCAATAGTTCTCAATCTTTTTGTGCTAACTGCTAGAGTCAAATATCTCAAACTCATGATTAAGGAAGATGTCAACAAATGAAAACCTATCATTAAAAGACATTCAATCATTAGTTTGTTTTTTTGCTTTCATGGTAGCTTTCTAGTGGTCGTCTGCACTTAATTTTCGGATTTTTCTTATATTTGATAATCTTACCCTTTTTTTTTCTTTATTTCTGTGTGTCAGTGATGGATGTTCATTCATAACTCCGTCTATGTTCATAGCTGGTCCCAAGCTCAAGTAAATGAGGAGAGTTGTGTTAAGTCCTCAACAACCAATATAAAACATTGTCGAATCTTTATATGGATCAATGAAGAAATTGAATAAATCAAGTGCTAAAATTCAAGTCTTGTTGAATACTAATATAGGGTGTAGATATAGATGAGAAAATAATAGGTCTAGCTAACCCTAGATATTTTCTCTCTATAATATCAAATATATCAAACAGAAAAGTTATTTCAAATTTTAAACAATAACGCCTAGAATCATGCTAACGAACTAGGATCCTAATTAAAGATGATCAAATATTAATTATTATTAATTAGGCTCATTTATTCTAAACCCAATTCTAACACTCCCCCTCAAGTTAGAGAATAGATATTGAACATTCCCAACTTGCTTGTAAACTCGTTGAACTTGGGCTTCACAACAGGCTTGGTCATCACATCTACTATTTGTTTCCCTAAAGGCATATAAGGTAAGTCTATCACCTTAGTTTCAATCTTTTCTTTAATGAAGTACCGATCAATTTCAAATGCTTGGTATGATCATGTCGTATTGGATTATTTGCTATTTTGAGAGCAGTTATACTATTACACCACATCTTGATTGGTGTAGTTGGTCATAATCTCAATTCTTCCAAAACACGCAATACCTATATTTCTTCACATACTCCTAGTGTTAATGCTTTATATTTCTAATTTTGCAGAGCTTTTTGACATTACATGTTGTTTTTTGCTTCTTTAGGTCACTAGGTTTCCCCACACAAATAAGCAATATCTTGTAGTTGAGTGTCTATCATATATTGATGTAGCCCAATTTGCATCAATAAAGACTTCTACACCATTTTCTTCTTTGCTTCTTGGAATTTGTTTATTTGCATCAGTGTAGACTTCTACATTTTTTTTGGTCTACTTTTTAAAAAGAAAAGACCCTCACCACTTGTACTCATCAAGTACATGAGGATCCTATTTACAGCTTTCGTATGTTCTTTATGAGGATTGCTAGCAAATTGACTCACTACCCCTATTGCATAGGATATATCTAGTCTATTGTGAGATAAATAGATTAGCTTTCCCATTGATCTCTGATATCTCTCCTGTTCATTGACTTGCCATCTGGTTTAATCTCCCAATTACAATTGGATTCTATTAGAGTCTCCGTAGGTCTTACACTGAGCATCCTTATTTCCTTAAGAAGAGCCAAAGTATACTTGCTCTGAAATACGCTAATTCCTGTGGGTGATCTTGCAACTTCCAATCCAAGAAAGTACCTCAAATTTCCAATATCTTTCACTTCAAATTCTGCAACCAGCTTATTTTCCAACTTTGCAACCTCTTCTACATCGTCCTTGTCATCACTGTGTCATTCACATAGACAATTAAAATAGGAATCTTATGAGTAGAGTTTTTAATGTAAATGGAGGAAATAACCAAGAGGAAGTGAATTAGGGATTTTAAAATTTTCTTTTTAAACACTCAAACAACAGATAACAAAACAGGGTAAAATAGAGATAGAGAAGAAGAGCTTGACATAGGAAGATTTATACTGGTTTGATCTTAACTCTTGACCTACGTCCAGTTGCTAAACACTCTGGGATTTTCACTATTACTATAATCAGTTACACATTCTGTACTTAAAAGTTATCCTCTCACTAGGATACACTCCTCCTTACAAGTTGTTAATTGATAACCTAACCTCAAAGTCCCAACACTTTAAGATTTTACAATGAATGATAATTAATAGAAACTCTCTTAAAGAGTAGATGAAATAATCACTGAATTTCAATGTATCAAAAGATACTTTACAGTTGAGTAGAAAACACTAAATGCAAATAACACTTGATAGCTTTTTGTTTTATGTACTTTGGTGGTTGTTGAGAATTGAATGCTTCATCTTATTATATGTTGGAAGCATTAAATGACCGTTGGAAATAATAATGTAACCAAGGTAGTCAAGATCGCGATTTTACTTAAGATCGGAAGAGGGTAGCAAGATTGTAAATCGTGGGATCAACACGAATCGTAAAGATCTTACTTTTCTAATTTTAGTAATAATAAAAAATATATATACATATAAAATAACATTTAACTCACATTTTAATCCTAAAAGATAATTCAATCTTCAAATAAAACTATATAGCATTCAAAATAACATTTAATGAGTCCTAAAAGACAATTCAAAGCATTCAAAATAAAAATATAGTCATCATCTAGTTTGGCATCTCCAAAGTTAGAAACATTCAACTTGAGTTATAAATACAAAATACTAAATCACTAAAATCAAAACTGTTGAAATGAGATTTGATTTTTTAAATTATTGTTATTTTAAAGCTTAAATTTTGAATTGTTATTAGTTAGTTTCCAGATTTCCAGATTTTTAGGCTTTTTAAATAATTAGCTGATTGTTAGGTTGTTACCTATTTTCATGCTAGTAATTGTTATTTTCCATTTATATTATTATTGATGAATAAGAGAGAAAGTATTCCTGGAATTTAAATTTAACACAGTATCACCGGTACGAACTGAACCCACTCCTTTATTCTCATCTCTTTGCCAGCTACATGACAAAACTGACCCACTCTTCTTTCTTTATTCATTAATTTCCCCGACCCATGTCATCCCTACCCACTTCCTCTGTTCAAAATCCCGAGCCCCATCCTTGAACCTATTCCCAAAATTCCTTCACCATGAATCCTCTGCAATCACCGTCCGACTCTACCTCCCCTACCTCCCCCGTCACAGACCTCCGCCCCTCCGTCGAACATTATTATCTAGCAAGATAGGGACGATTCAAATCACAATCATCATCTAGCACTTCATCAAAATTTGGTGACTCTAAAGGCTTCTGCAAGATCGTCAATCTCAAAACATCTTATGATCCTACAAGTTTCAGCGGTGATCTAGAACGATCTTGCACCAGAGCGATCATGCTGGCGAGCCGGATCAATTTCCTCTCAAAACACGTAAGATCGTCGATCTTACGAGTTAACTCGGCGATTTTGACTACCATGAATGTAACCGTTAGAGACATTAATTGTAACACCCCTACAGTTGTAATCCCCGTACTTGTAAATATTGTTGGACTAATGAGAAGTTTTATTTCCAATTATCATCATTATTGGTATTATTTTATTTTATTTTAATTTGTGTGATAGTAATAAAAGGAATAAAAGTAAGGGTGAAATGGCCAATTCTTTAACCTAATAATTTCCAATTTGGTTACCATGAAAAGGAAGAGGAAATCAAGTAATTTAGGTCATGTTCCAGCCAAGACATGTCATACGAGTTCTAAGGCGAGTAACCGACAAAAGGGGACCGATTAAGGGGTTCCATTGGACTGAGTAGGTCAGGTGTGGGACCATTTATGAAGTTTGGAAAGTTTTATGTAGGAATGTCTATTCATGAGGGAAAAGTTTTGCAAAGATAAAGGAAAGTGCAAAGAAAACCATCCTGATGGCCGGCGGGACCCACACGAACCGATAGGTCGGGAACTAGATCGAAAAGTGAGGAAAAAGAGAATTAAATATCAGAGACCCGATGTGTGGAGCCCCTTTGGCATCACACACTACCTTTAATCAATGAAAATATTTACTTGGAAGAAAAGAAAGAAAAGTCAGTGTGAAAGTCAAGCCGCGGGACCCACATTAGGAGAACAAGGGTAAAATGGGAATAAATAGGCAAAAAAATTGATTTGGACAGGTATGTGGGCCCAAAATGGCGCCACATGTGTCCAAAAAGGGGAGACAAAAAATTTGGGAAAAGTTGGTAATTATTAAAGAGTTCTGGGCCAAAATCGCAATTTTCAAAAGTTTCAGGCCAAAACGCGTAATTTGCCCCAAAAGTAGAAAATATCATGATATTTTTGGAGGATTATGCGCCACATGGAAGAGCTTCTAGACCCTCTGGATTTTTCTGGAAATTCTTGGAGAATAAGTCAAGAATTACATATACAAATTACTCCCTAGCAGTCAGAAATTACACCGGTTAATTCCAGAATTAACTGGGCTCATTTACCTTTATTTAAAACATGTTTTAACCTCTCCTTTTCACCTTGGAGGGGTGAAAATTCTAGAGGAATCCAGGAGAAAAGACAGCTGCCATAGTTAGGGTTTCCCAAGCTCAAGATTTCCAGTTTCCCATCGATTCTCCGATTCCAGGTAACACCGACAACTCCTTTTCTTACGTTCTTAAGAAGAGAAATTCGTGTAAATAGTAAAAGCTTGGTGTGGGGTTGGATTTTTACATTTTTAAGGTCACCAAAGGCTCTGGAATAAGGTTTTGCATAGGGTTTAGCCATGGTTGAAGTTTCCGAAGGCAAAAACACGAAAAACCCCAAAGGAAAGCTTGCTGCCAGCTTCAGTTAATCTGAGTAGCGAACCTTCCAACGCCTTTTTAAGGGGGTAAACGAACTTGTTTCAAGCTGTAATTTTTTATGGAGAAACAAGACATCTGGGGCATGAGTTTACATGGATTTGGAAAAGATTTACTAGGTGAAAAAAATAGTTGAAGCGGGCGATAGGAACAGTGACGCGAATCTGAACCAGAGGAGAGAAAGTAGGACACACTCCAAAATATTTGTACTTTCATGGTCTGGATATATTTTTCATGTGACATATACTTATTAACGGTTCGAATGGCACTAATATCATGTCAAAATGATTTTTGTGGAATTTATGAAAAATCCCAGAAGTTGGGACAAAAACAGGGAACTTCTAGAAAACTCATGAAGGGCACGGATTTAACAAAAAAAATAATGTAAGGGCATTTCTGGAAATACTGAAAATGATGTATTTTAATGTTTTAGGTCAAGGGCACTTTTAGAAGGGCCACAGAGCAAAAAGGTAGTAAGAACGGTATCCTCCATACCAGGTAGTATCCTCTTTACTCCGGCACTTTTATGTGTTTGTTGTATGTACTTGTTTGCCATATGTGTGTTTTTGTATTGTTGGCCAAATATGCATACAGAACATGTTTGTGATTGTGTACCTAGCACTGAGGGTGCCTGCTGGGGTCTACCTACATGGCGACTCTGTGGAGACAGGCTTGTGATTCTGGTAATTTCGGGGTCTGCCTTGGTAAGGCGACCCGACGGTGCGAAGACGTGATATTGTTATGATATTTGTGGTTGTTTGCATATTGTGGCATATTTGTTACACTGTTTGCTGTTATACACACTCACATGGTTGCATGCATACATGTATCACATATAGTGCATGAGTATTGACGGTTACTCTGGGGGCTATAATTGGACCTCAGGAGCTTGTAGTGACACAGGGGATCGTGTTTGAGTCGGAAAGGCCTTTTTGGAGAGGTATGGAGAACAGGGCTGTGAAGGATAGGGGATGCCCTATCGTATTTTGTACTTAATATTTTGGGATGACTGTACATAATATCTAGATACTTACTACTGGATGACTGTAGCCTAACCCTCCAGGGACTTTACTTTTTGTTGACTTTTACCTTTTACCAGTACGTAGTTTGTCCAAATCGATCATGTGCTCTGCTACGCGTACTCTGATTTATCATTAAACGAACTAATAACGAAAGAAAGGTAATTATAAAAGGAATCCCCTCTAACCCGCCACCCGAAAAGGGCGAGGCCGGTGGAGGTGTAACATTAATGAGGTTGTTAGGTTGCAACTAGGTTCATTCTCTCTCTTGCTTTAAGTTAATCCAGATGCTTAGACATTCTTGTTGACTTTCCTTGAAATAAATCTGTTGGATGTTGTGACTTTCATAGAAGGAAAGAAAAAAATTAAACCTCTGCAAAGTCAAGAGAATGATTTGCCAAAAGGATGTTAAGTTTTCTGGACCAACAATTGTTCAAACATCACCTTTTGCTTTATGCTTAATTCTCATTCTAATACTCATTTGATCATCTGAAACTCACTAATAAAATAATTAAACATAGTTAGGAACAGTAATGAGTGATGAAGATTTCGCAAATTCGAGTAAGATGATTTTAAAACAGAGCGCTTAAAAATGGAGTTTGTTCAAGCAAATTGGAGTTTGTAATATTTCACTCAAGTGTAAGACTCGAGTTTAATTCCCCAAACTTGAGTTTACTTCTTTTTGAAAATGAACACCACGATTGAGCTTTGAAGAACACTTTGAACAAAATGCAAACTCAAGTCATTAAGTGACAAACTCAAGTTTGAGACTTTTTAAAATGAAAATAAGATTAAGTCCACAAAATTCAAACTAGAGTTTTCAAGTTTAAACTCGAGTTTTTTTAAGTTAAAAATGTAGTGAAAAGCTCTTAGCCTGGCACAAACTAGAGTTTAACAAGACTAACTTGAGTTTTCTTAAAAGAGTAAATTCTTTGAAAACTCTCGGCCTAACACAAACTGGAGTTTGACATATTGAACTTGCGTTTATTTAAGATGAGAAAATGTTTTAAAACTGTTGGCTAAGCATTAACTCGAGTTTAGTTAAGTTCAAAAATCATTGAAAGCTCTCTGCCAAGGATAAACTCAAGTTTATATGAGAAGACTCGAGTTTGGTTAAGTTAAAACAACTTGAATTACTCTCTAACAAAGTCAAACTCGAGTTTGACAAATCTAAACTTGAGTTTGTCTTTGACAGTAACTTTTTAACTTAACAAAGACAAGCTTCATTCAAGTTCACAATTGTCAGTCATCATCAAAACACATAGAGAACTAATATTTAACAAACAAGGTATGATCAGCTTGACACTATTTATACCAAAAACTCTTTATAGCACGTGTAAATCTCTCACACCAGGCCCTTGGAGATTGTTTCAACCCATACAGTGACTTGATTAGTTTACAAACCTTGCTGGAATTTTTTGGATTTTGCAACCCCAATGGCACTTCCATGTACACCTTGTTGATTATGATTAGTTTTGATGATGTCTTATATAAATGTCATTATTAAAAGCAAAAAGATTGAGTAATATAGTTATCTCCTACATTGGCTAACTACTATGCTTAATGTAGATTAGTCCAAGTTGAATCATTCAAAATAATCAAGAAGGAGATAAGGGATTAATGAAAAAAAAAAGAACTTGCAGAGGTTGTCAAGGAAGGAAGATGTTGGAGGATAACCAAGAAGAAGAGAGGAGACTAGAGAAAGATGTTATCAAAAGAACTTGCACAATATAATAGGAATATCAACATTCAAGTTATTATGATACTGGAAGTCTCTATGATAAGCAGAAGTTGGAATGAAGCTTCATCACTTTCTGGATATTGAAAAAGGTAGAAGCTGTAGAGAATGATGAGCCCAAGTCAAATGATGAAGAATGATCAAGTTGGGAGATGGAAGAAGGAAGAACTTGATGAGTAAAATGAAGATATAATTATTCAAGTTCTTATATTGAAGCTAGAAGCCTCCAAGATCATATGGAAGTTGGAATGACTCAATTTGGAGTTAAAGTCAGCAAAAATCAATTTCAGGATGAGAAAACTTGAGTTCACAACTCAAAACTCAAGTTTCCTGCTTTGTTACAATGATTTGCTCTTCTGGTATGAGAAAACTCGAGTTTAGGAGTCAAAACTCAAATCAGCCACCTCAAAACTCAAATTTCTAGTGTCTTCAGCATCTCTGGCGCCTCTGGACTAGGAAAACTCGAGTTTCCAAGTACAAACTTGAGTTTAGGACTCAAAACTCGAGTTTCCAAGTGAAAACTCGAGTTTCCATCATTGATTAGCAACTTTGCTCTACTCTGTTTCACGTTCAGCACGGGCAACGTCTAGTAATTTGATGATATCTCCCAAACCAGAGATCCGATTGAGGTGAAACCAGTGGCATATGAAACTACACTCCCAATGCGTCATTTTGATATAAAATTCAAGCCAAAAGGAGTTCAGATCAAGGAGCTATGAATTGTTGAAGTTGACAGAAAAATCCACGCCACACATCAAACCAAGCTTCAATGTTTTGAGTTATCTCACAAACTACAAATCCGTTTGAGTTGAAATCAGTGGCATATGAAAGTAGACTCAAAGGGCTTTCCATCAAGATTTAAATGGACCAAAACAGGGTTTAGACCAAGGAGATATGGCCTTTGAAAGTTGATAGTAAGTTCAAGAAGTTGCGAAAACGCTCAACAAAGTCCAAACTCCAAGTCAGAGAGCAACCAATGGCAAAACAACTTGCAAACTCAAGTTTGTAAATCAAAACTCGAGTTTATCAAAGGCAAAGTGCAAACTTTGGTTTTGGGAGAAATCAAAACTCGAGTTTATTAGTTGGAAACTCGAGTTTCCATCAGACAGAGAGCAGCGAACGTCAAAGTATCTTCCAAACTCGAGTTTGTGAGACCAAAACTCGAGTTTTGATCAGACAGATAGCAATATGGAGTAACGCAACCTCAAAACTCGAGTTTTGCAAATGAAAACTCGAGTTTTTATCTCAGCTTCAGAAAATCACCATTTCAAAAATCCTGATTCTTCTGATAAACATCCAGATGATTACCCAAATGATTTATAACACTTCTTAACATTATTTCATTTGTGTACATGTTTCAGATGATCAAAGGCTGTTAAATTGAAGATCAAGAGTAAAGTAAATGCTAATGTCATAGCTGGTTCAGAAAACGAAGTTCTAACGGCTAGTTCCATCTGAGTCTAACGGCTATATTTCTTTATCCAATAGTCATTGAATCTTCTCAACGGTCATATATTGATCTCTACCTATAAATAAAAGACAGATTCAAGCAGAAAAATGCAGAGACACAAGCTTACATTTTCAACATGCTAATACTCTGTTTTTCACATCACTTACTCTCTGTTTTTCATGTCTAGATAGCTTAGAGAGTGAGATGATTTGTATTGTTCTTCAGTTTTCATTTATTCACTTCTGAGAGAAAATATTTATTGTAATCATTCTATCCTTCTATCTGAGAGTTACTCAAGATTGGGTGATCTTAAGTGGGAAACACATTGTGTTGATTACAACTTGTAAGGGGGAGTGAATCCTAGTGAGAGGATTACTTCGAGTACAGAGTGTGTAATTAAGCGGTGTGGTGATTACAGTTTGTAAGGGGGAGTGAATCCTAGTGAGAGGATTACCTCAAGTACAGAATGTGTAATCGAGTTGAAAGAAGATAGTGGATTGAAAATCTCAAGCGGTGCTTGGGGACTGGATGTAGATCAAGGATTGGGCCGAACCAGTATAAATCAGTTTGCACATTCTCTTCCCTTATCCCTTACATTTCCAGCATATATGTTTGAATGTGCATACACATATTTGAATGACTGATTATTGCTTTATAAACTGATTTCAGTAAGTTACAAAAAGATTTTCAAAGTAACTAAAGTTTTTATCTAACACCCAATTCACCCCCCTCTTGGGTGACAGCTAGTTCTTTCACACCTCTTCTTCCAAATTACCATTTAGGAAAGCGTTCTTAACATCTAGCTGATGCAACAACCAATATAGATTAGCTGCAAGAGAGAGTAAAACATTTATAGTATTGAATTTAGCCACATGACTAAATGTTTCCTGATAATCAATATGTGAATATTTGAGTAACCAAACATACCTTATATTTGTTAATTGATGAGAAACAGAGAGGAAGAATTCACTCTTATTAATATATAAGTATATGAGAACATTGCTAAGCTATATAAGGCAATGCTATCAGACCCGGACTAGACCGGCCGATTCCGACCGGAAATCGGCGAACCGGCCGTCAAGCCGGTCCGGAAAAGGGTAGAAATCGGGGTTAGAGTTTTTTTTTTAACGTTGAAGGGTGAAGGCATTTAGTTTACAGAGAGAGATGGAAAGAGAGATGGGAAGATGAGGATATTACAGCGGCGCGATGTCCTTTGTCAAGAGGCTTGCTTTTTCGCCGGCTCCGGCAATGGCGTCGAAGACTCTGAGCTCAAAAATGGCTTTCAGAGACATGGAGAGAACAGAGGAGGAGGCCATGGCAGACATGAAGCTTTCTTTGTCCTCTTGCACTTACCCTTGCTTGAGCTGTGTGATTTTCCACCGTTGAGGTTATAGATGAACTTCAAAGGATGGAGCCGTTGGAAAGGAGAAGGGAAAGAGACTAGTATTCCCGATCTATAAGTGTTTTTGGGGGTAGATGATGAAGATGAGGATGGGGCATCCTTCACGTGCCTCATCTCATCAACTCTCATAAAAAGACATGAAGGTTCATAAATGAGACTGCCATACGCTTCAGGCTTTTTTGACTTTTGGGGACCTTATTTCCAGTAAATTTAAATGTGTCAAGTCTATGAGAAGCAAATAAATATATATAATAAATTTTGAAAACTTAGTTACTCTGGTTTGACTCCGGTCTGACCCACTGACCCTTAACCCAGACTCAGACCGGTTCAGTGACCGGTCTGGTTTTGATAACCTTGGTATAAGGCCCCAAGGAGAACATTCATCTATGAGGCAATAAAGGGAAGATTACAATCAATCAAATGAAATCAAAATCATGCCTAAACTATCTAAGTTATAATCAAGGGATATGATAAAATGCCATAATCAAGGGATTCAATAATTAATGACTTATTTCCAACACTCCCCCTCAAGTTGAACAGTAGATGTCAATAATTCCCAGCTTGAATCAAAATCCTTCAAACTTAGCTCTGCCTAGTGGTTTAGTCATGATATCTGCATATCGTATGTGTAATAGATTCATGATGTTTGCTTCAATATTTTCTTTAATAAAATGTCTATCTATCTCAACATATTTTGTTCTACCATGATATACTAGGTTCTTGACCACTTCAATGCTTGGTATTGTTGTGACATGCATTCGTCTCTCACGTTGAATTCCCAACTTATGCAGTAATTTGATAACTCAGATTCCTTCACATACACCATTGTTTACAGCTCTCAGTTCTGTTTCCACACTACTTTTTGACACCACGATCTATTTCTTGCTTCTCTATGTAATCAGATTTCCCCACACATATGTGCGATACCTTGAGGTTGACCTCTTAGACTCTCTATTCCTTACATGTTCTGCATCAATATAGATTTCAATGTTTATGGTAATACCTTTCTTAAAGAATATTTCTATTCCAGGATTAAGTTTCAGGTAACTCAGAATTTTGTATACAGCCTCCATGTGCTCTTCCTATGGCTGATTTATAAACTGACTTACTATTCCAACTACATAGCTAATATCAAGATGTGTGTGGTTGAAGTATATCAATTTTCCCACAACTCTTCTGTATCTTTCTGAGTTAACCGGAATACCTTGTGGCTTGATCTCTAAGTGGCATCCCTATTCCATTGGTCTCCCCTCTAGTTAGACACCCAACATTCCTATCTCATGTAATAGGTCTAGAATATAATTTTGCTGAGATACGTTGATGCCTTTTTTAGTTCTTGCCACTTTCATGCTTAGGAAATACATCTTTTCGTGACAACATTTATTTAATAAATTAGAACTTTAATTGTTGTAATTTACTAATTATATTTCTTTGAAAAAAAAAGCATAAGAATAATAGTTACAATTTATAAAAATAGCTTTCGGCCCTGTAGGGCTACCCCTGGCCGCTCGCATTTTTTCGGGACGGACCTTAAAAAAATGACTTTCTACAGAACAACAATGAAAGAAGCCCAGTGAAGTCAGTTGATAAAATTATTGAAGCCCCTTCTTCACAACTGATGGCAATGTTAAATACAATCAAGCAAACCGATCTAATGGTGGACACATGAGAGTAAATGCTATTCGTGCTCCTTGTGATTACTATGGAGATGACCATGATAATGGAGAATGCCTCATAACTCAACCGACAGAATCAGTGAACTATGCAGGAAACTGCCGCAGCAACAACTAGAACAATCCTTACTCGAATACCTACAATTCTGGTTGGCGTAAAAATCTTAACCTCTCTTGGAAATATGGTGCAACTCTTAATGAAGCATCAACCTCTAGTACAAGACAAGTGCCACCTCCTAGATTTCATCAATTGGAAAAGGAAGTCATTCCTACCCAAGAACCTAAATCTGATCTAGAGGCAGTGATATCTCAGCTTGCAAATTTTCAATTAAAGAATACTCAGGAGCAAGCAGATATTAATGCAAGAGTAGACTCATCTATTGCAGGTATAAACTCATCTATCAAGAATCTTCAAGTACAAATGGGACAAATTACAAATGCTATGAATGTTTTACAACAGAGAGAATTGCCAAGTAATACTATACCTAATCCTCGTAGAGATGGGAAAGAGGAATGCAAAGCTCTTACATTGAGAAGTGAAAAGGAATTACCTGAGACTCTAGAACCAACGAAGGAACCCTCAATGTTGAATGATCGAACAACTCCTACAGTCACTATAGAGGATGATGCAGAGGTTGCACAAAAGGTGAATAAAAAAAATCAATGAAGCTAAAGTTGAGATTAAATCTAAACAGGGTGAAATGAAAAAGCAGACAACTGAAGAAATTCCTAAATGGGTACCACCCCTACCATTTCCTCAAAGATTTCAGAAGAAAGCTATGGACGAGCAATATAAGAAGTTTTTGGGGATTTTCAAGCAGCTACACATTAACATCCCTATCCTCGAAGCATTAGAGCAAATGCCTCACTATGTGAAGTTTCTAAAGGAGATGCTGAGTAAGAAGAGGAGGTTCGGTGACTATGAGACCGTAGCCCTAACTGAAGAATGTAGTGCTATCCTTCTCAGCAAGCTACCCCCTAAGCAGAAAGATCCAAGAAGTTTTTCCATACCTTGCATAATTGGAGAAAAGTTTCAAGGAGGAGCATTATGTGATCTAGGATCAAGTGTCAACTTGATGCCACTATTTGTGTTCAAAAATTTGCAACTGGGTGAAGCTCAACCAACTTCTATGATATTTCAGCTAGCTGATCGAAGTTTAGCATTTCCAAAGGGTATTATTGAAGATGTGTTGGTTAAGGTTGACAAGTTTATTTTCCCTGCTGACTTCATTGTCTTGGACTATGATGAAGATAGAGATATACCACTTATTGTGAGAAGACCGTTCCTTGACACAGCTCGAACTCTAATTGATGTTGAAAAAGGAGAGATCAAGTTGAGGGTAAATAATGAAGAAGTTATATTTAACAAGGCATTGAAGTATCCTAGAGACGTTACAAATTGCTTCAGGGTTGACATGCTCAATGAGGTGATTCAAAAGGCTTTAGAGTCCTTCTCCATAAAAGAACCTTTAGCAACTGTATTACAAGGGACTGATGAAATTGAAGAAGAAAATACATCTGAATGCAAGAAGTTACTTGAAGCCTCTTCGTATTACAGTAAACCACCACAGCAGTTTGAGTTACTGGAGATGCAATCAAGGCAAACTACTTCTTTGAAGCCTTCTATTGAACAACCTCCAATTCTAGAGCTTGAACCTTTACCTCCACATCTTGAATATGCATACTTGGGTGAATTTGAGACATTACCTATTATCATCTTGTCTTCCCTATCTGACGACCAAAAAGAACGGCTGTTGAACATTCTCCGAGGCCACAAAAACGCTTTAGGTTGGACAATTGCAGACATAAAAGGTATAAGCCCATCACTTGTAATGCACAAGATCCTTCTGGAAGAAGATCACAGAAAATCTATCCAGAATCAGAGAAGACTGAATCCTATGATGAAAGAAGTGGTCAAGAAGGAAATTATTAAGTGGTTAAATGCTAGAATTATCTACCCTATCTTTGATAGCTCGTGGGTTAGCCCAGTGCAATGCGTTCCTAAAAAGGGAGGTATGACAGTGATTACTAATGAGCAAGATGAGCTCATCCCCACTCGTACAGTTACTAGTTGGCGTATTTGCATGGATTACAGAAAATTGAATGATGCCACGAGGAAAGATCATTTTCCACTACCTTTCATTGACCAGATGTTAGATCGATTAGCTGGTAAAGAATTTTTCTGTTTCTTGGATGGTTATTCAGGGTATAATCAAATTGCGGTTGCTCCCGAAGATCAAGAGAAAACAACATTCACCTGTCTGTATAGCACTTTTGCCTTTAGAAGAATGTCGTTTGGTCTATGCAATGCTCCTGCCACCTTTTAAAGATGCATGATGAGTATATTCTCTGATATGATAGAAGAAATAATGGAAGTGTTTATAGACGACTTCTCAGTATTTGGTGAATCATTTGACAAGTGCTTGATAAATCTGGATAAGGTATTGAAGCGATGTGAGGAAACAAACTTAGTGCTCAACTAGGAAAAGTATCACTTTATGGTGACTGAAGGAATAGTTTTGGGTCATAAAGTCTCCAAAGAAGGGTTAGAAGTTGATAGGGCCAAGATTTCTGTGATTGAGCATCTCCCTCCTCCTTCGAATGTCAAAGCTGTAAGGAGCTTCTTAGGCCACGCTAGATTCTATCGTCGATTCATTAAAGATTTTTCCAAGATTTCAAAGCCCCTCTCGCAGTTACTTGAGAAAGATACTCCTTTTCAATTCAATGAAGAGTGTATGAAGGCTTTTGAAGAACTAAAGAGGAGATTGACTTCAGCTCCTATCATTGTAGCTCCTGAGTGGTCATTACCTTTTGAAGTAATGTGCGATGCGAGTGACCATGCTGTTGGAGCCGTGTTGGGACAAAGGCATGCAAAGATCTTCCATCTTGTCTATTATGCAAGCAAGACCCTAGTAGCAGCTCAAGTAAATTACTTAACTACTGAAAAAGAAATGCTAGCTATAGTATTTGCTTTTGAAAAATTTAGGGTATATTTGATGGGTGGTAAGGTTGTAGTTTACACTGATCATGCTGCCATTAAATATTTGTTGGGAAAGAAAGAGTCTAAACCTAGATTGATTAGATGGGTCTTGTTGCTACAAGAATTTGATGTGCATATAGTTGATAGGAAAGGAATTGAAAATCAAGTTGGTGATCATTTATCTAGGATTGTGAACCCTTCTGATCATGTGACTAATTTGTTGGTGAATGAATGTTTTCCTGATGAACAATTGTTTGCTATAAGGAGTTGTGGTTTGCTGTGGTATGCTGATATTGTGAATTATTTTGTATGTGAAGTATTACCTCCTGATTTAAATTTCTATCAAAGAAAGAAGTTTTTGCATGATATTGCCTACTATATTTGGGAAGAACCGTTTCTTTTTAAGAGATGTGCTGATTTGATTATTAGAAAATGTGTGCCTGAAATAGAACAAGATGAAATTTTAAATGCATGTCATGCATCGGCATATGGGGGACATTATGGGGGGCAAAGAACTGCATCTAAGGTGCTTGAATCTGGTTTTTATTGTCCTACTTTATTTAAAGATGCTCACCAATTTGTTACCAAGTGTGATAGATGCCAAAGAACAGGTAATATTTCTAAAAGACATGAGATGCCTCAATCTGGAATCTTTGAGGTTGAGCTATTCGATGTCTGGGGGATGGATTTCATGGGTTCATTCCCATCTTCAAGAGGAAATAAATACATCCTTGTTGCTGTGGAATATGTGGGTAAATGGGCAGAAGCTATGACTTGCCAATCTAACGATGCCAACACAGTGATTCGATTCTTGAAAAAGTATATCTTAACAAGATTTGGCACCCCAGAGCAATAATTACTGATGAAGGGACCCACTTCAACAACAAGAATTTCAAAGCTCTTTTGGAAAAATATGCAATGCACCACCAGATGTCACTTGCATACCATCCACAAACTAATGGGTTGTGTAAGTTGACTAATAGGGAAATTAAGAGGATTCTTGAGAAAACTGTAGGCCCAACTAGAAAAGATTGGTCTGACAAGCTTGATGATGCTTTATGGGCTTATAGGACAGCTTTTCATACTCCAATTGGCATGTCACCATACCGTTTGGTTTTCAGAAAAGCGTGTCATTTACCACTTGAATTGGAATATAAAGCATGGTGGGCAATCAAGAAGCTAAACATGGATCACAATCAAGCGAGCACAAAAAGGCTATTGCAACTAAGTGAGTTGGAAGAATTTAGACTTCAAGCATATGATAGTGCATGGTTGTATAAAGAAAGAACAAAGAAATGGCATGACAGTCATATCTTGAAGCGATCTTTTGAGCTAGGGCAGTTGGTGCTTCTCTTCAATTCAAGATTGCAGTTATTTCTTGGGAAGCTTAAATCAAGGTGGTCTGGACCTTTCAGAGTAGTTTCGGTGTCATCAAAAGGTGCAATTGGGGTTAAAGATGAGAGAACAGGAAATTGCTTTAAAGTGAATGGACAAAGATTGAAGCATTACCATGGTGGTGAAGTGAACTGGCAAACAATAGTTCACCACTTGTCATCGCCTACTTAGACTGTTGACATAGTCAGGCTGAAGACTATAAACCAAGCGCTTCTTGGGAGGCAACCCAAGGATTTTGCTTGCATTATTTATTATAATTATTAGTTTTTTTTCTTTTTTCTTTTTGTTTTTCTTTCAGTTTTATTCAGGTTTGAAGATGATCGCTCCTCTTGTTGCTACAAAGTTTTGCCTGTGCACTCCTTTTGACCTCGAAATTTGAAATATCATGGATGGTACTAAAGAAAGAACTCCACATCAGAGTTGAGGACCTAAACCAGGGGAATACTAGCTCCTTTCCCTCTTTATATTTTTGCAACATTGAAGACAATGTTTGATTTAAGTGTGGGGGAGGGATATATAATTTCTTTGGTTATGCTTGTCCTTATGCAATTGAAAAGATTTTTTTTTTTATTTTTATTTGAGATTTTTGCATTGTTTAGGATTGACCTTAACTTAGAGCCTTCCCCATCTTAGAAAAATATTATCAAGTCAAATTTTTTAAAAAAAAGAAAAAAGAAAAAAAAATCTTCTAATTAAGCCTCTAAAATCTTTTTTTTTTTAATCTTGAGATTGATCATGAGAATAGAGATTAGTTTGTAATATGATCAACAAATTATTAGTTTATGAATATTTTGATACATGATTTCTTTAGAAAATTAGATGATGACCTTTGTTGGCTAAGTAAAACTGTTGTTTGGGGAGATGACTCAGGTAATGTAAAAAAAAAAAAATCACACACCCACATGCACACAACTCCAATGACTTCTCTAGACCTTACTTAGTAACCGGAGGCACTTCATCACTTATGTTGGCACTCGTGTCAAACGGTAAAGTCAAAGAGGGTTATGAGTTAGGCTAAAAGCCTCTTAAGGTGCCTGTTGGAGTAACTGAGTAACCGGTGCTACATCACCCATGTGCAAGGTCGCGTCAAAAGGATACTTACAAGTTATAACGGCTCAAGGAAAAAAAAAGAGGAAAAAAATTGAGTTATTTTCTACCTGAGGATCCTTATTAAATTAAATGAAAAACTTGGTTAGTAGGGGAATTTGAATTTTTCTGGAGAAATTGAATAGCATAATATTCTTTTACAAATCTTATTGTTAAACTTATTGCGTGCCAATCTTTTGATCATGGGATGTTAAAAGATTGTTACAATTGTTTAAGACTATTGGTTTAGTGATATATCCTTATAAGACATTAACTTAGATCAGATTTGATGATATAATCTAAGTGTGGTGGTTTATTGCTTTCTGTTTAGGGATATCATGAGCAATGTTCTCTTCAAAACTTGAATTCTCTTTCTTCTGCTTGAGGACAAGCAATTGTTTAAGTGTGGGGAGTTTGATAAGTATATATTTTATAATTAAATAGGTGTATATTTTATGGTATAATAAGTTAGATTTATTAATCTTTTACACTAATTTGATTATCTTTTACATATTTATCTATCTTTTAATTAAATATAGGATAAAAGAATATTGTAACAGAAAATCTATTGATATCCTAATTTATTTTGTAGGAGATATTATTTGATCTAAGAGAAGAGAAAATATAGGAAGGCACAACATTATTGGGCAAGAAATTTAATTAAAAAGGATATAGTATATTATAATATTATATTAAATAATATAATATGCTAAAAGATGGAACCCACGTGAGCAATGATCACATTCAGAAGTTGGGATATATCCAATCTTTAAGCAATTGAAATGAAGTGTGGGGCCCAACAAGCAAAACCAAAAAGTCCTATATATCATGGTTCTGAAACCCGGACTGGACCGGCCGGTTCAGACTGGAAACCGGCAAACTGGCCGGAAACCGGTCCGAGTTAGGTTAAAAATCGGGGTCTCGAGTTGACCCAGGGTCAACTCGAGAAACTCAGCCATAATCGGCCAAGTTGGCCGAGTGGAAGCTAAACAGATTTTTTTAAAAAAAAAATTCAACTGAACGAGAAGGAGATGAGTGTGTCGGTGGCTTCGTTGAAGCCTTGAAGGTCGAAGATCAGCAACCAAATCCTCTATCTACGAGGAAGGTCCTCCACCATGACAATAGTGAATGACCCTCTTCAGCGACGACGGCAATGGACCTCCGTCTCCTTTAACCTCCACCCCCGCTTTAATGTACGACCACTGTCTAGCGATGGCCCTCTAGCAATGAACACGTTTCCATCCTCGCCTTTCTTTGGCAGCAACATCGACTTCACCGTTTGAGGGAGGATTGGAGGAGACGAAGAAGCAGTGAAATACAGCGACTCAGCGAAATACCCAGACCCGCGTGAGAGAAAGAGAGAGATTGAAGGTGATTTTTTTACTCAAATGACTAATGACCGAGGGTGATTGACGGATTTCTGAGCAAAAAAAAAGGTGTATGACAGATGGAGATCTTCAAAGATCTCTTTTTTTAAAAAAATATAATATAGTAGTATTTATTATGAAACTAAGTAAAACACAAGAGAGATTAAGATGAGGAAGATGAAGAAATGCAAGGGAAAATGGAGAGCAAGGAGAGATTGATTCTTCTTTGTATTGTACTCCTTCAACCTTTGATGCATGCCTACTATATATAGGCAATGAACCATTACAAGAGTTACACAAAAGAGTAAATCTACATAATGGTATGTTATGGAGTTTTGTAAGTTATATGAAACTCCCACTAAACCATTCATGTTATATGTTACATTGCTTTAAGTGTAGAAATCCCAAAAGACTCTTCTTGAAAAAAGGTTGTGGACATTCACACTAATATTGGAATATTTACAACACTCCCCCTTGAATGTCCATTATGAATATACCTCATTAAGAACTTTAACTAGGAAAAACCCAGTGGGATAAAAACCTAGCCAAAGAAAAGAGTACAACATCCATTGATACACTGTCCAATGCTGCCTCATTAAAAACCTTTCTAGGAAAACCCAGTGGGATAAAACCTAGATAAGGGAAAAAGAGTACAGCGTGTATCGACTCCCCCTCTTGACAACATCAGTTGAGATCTTTGAGTCTCCGAAGACCAATACCATGGACGAGTCTTTCAAAGATTGCTCCTGGAAGCGACTTGGTGAATAAATCTGCTAGATTTTTACTTGAACTGATTTGCTGGATATCTATTTCACCATCCTTTTGAAGATCACGAGTGAAGAAGAATTTTGGCGAAATATGCTTCGTTCTGTCGCCCTTGATATATCCTTCTTTAAGTTGGGCAATACATGCAGCATTATCCTCATATAGAACTGTTGGGACCATTTTTTCTGAAGATAAATGACAAGTTGTTCGTATATGATGTAATACTGACCTTAACCACACACATTCTCGACTTGCTTCATGCATTGCTAGAATTTCTGCATGGTTAGATGATGTGGCTGATATAGTCTGTTTCATAGATCGCTATGAAATAGCTGCACCTCCACATGTAAACAGATAGCCTGTTTGTGATTTACCATCGTGTGGGTCAGACAAAAATCCAGCGTCTGCATAACCAATCAGTTCATACTTGGATACATTTGAGTAGTATAACCCCATGTCCATGGTGCCTCTGAGGTAACGAAAAATGTGTTTTACTCCATTCCAATGCCTCCGTGTTGGTGCAGAACTATATCTTGCTAATAAATTAACAGCAAATGATATATCAGGACGTGTGTGTTGAGCAAGATACATTAGTGCTCCAATAGCACTAAGATATGGTACTTCTGGACCAAGTAGTTCTTCCTCACCTTCTTCAGTAATTATTTGAGGTCGGAATGGGTCTTTATCAACCTGCAAAGATCTTACAATCATTGGGGTACATAATGGATGCGACTTATCCATATAAAATCGCTCTAAGATCTTCTTTGTATAAGTTTCTTGATATACAAAGATCCCATTCTTTAGGTGCTCAATCTGTAGTCCAAGACAAAATTTTGTTCTGCCCAAGTCTTTCATTTCAAATTCTTTTTTCAAACAACTAATTGCCTTTTGAAGCTCTTCAGGAGTTCCAATGATGTTGATATCATCAACATAAACAGCAATTATAGCAAATTCGTTTCTAGATCTTTTCATAAAAATGCATGGGCATATTGGGTCATTTTTGTACCCTTCTTTCAACAAATATTCCTTGAGACAATTATACCACATGCGCCCTGATTGCTTCAAGCCATACAAAGACTTATTTAACTTTATCGAGTATTGTTCTCGAGAATTCGAATTAGATGCTTCTGGCACCTTGAGTCCTTCAGGGACTTTCATATAAATATCATTGTCAAGTGAGCCATACAAATAGGCAGTCACGACATCCATTAAACGCAAATCAAGTCCTTCATTTACTGCTAAGCTAATTAAATAACGAAAAGTAGTTGCATCCACTACCGGTGAGTACGTTTCTTCAAAATCAATGCCAGGTCTTTGTGTAAAGCCTTGGGCTACAAGACGTGCCTTATATCTTGTGATTTCACCCTTTTCATTTCTCTTTCGTACAAAAACCCATTTGTACCCAACTGGCTTTACATCTTTAGGTGTATGGACTACAGGTCCAAATACTTTTCGTTTTGCCAGTGAATTTAATTCTGCATTAATAGCATCTTTCCATAGGGGCCAATCCTTTCGCTGTTGGCACTCGCTAATGGATTTTGGCTCATGATCCTCATTATCATTCATTACATCATATGCTATATGATAAGCAAAGATGTCGTCAATGTTGACTTCATTTCGGTCCCATCGGATACCATTCATAAAATAATTTATTGAGATCTCATTATTTTCACATATTTCAGGTACCTGGGTCTCTTCTGGGACTATAACATTCTCTTCTGGAGATATCTCTACTGGAGGTAATGACTCTTCAGGAGCTACCAATTTTTCTTGATTATCCTCGACTTGACCATCTATATTTTTAGCTCCTTTTCTCATTCGAGGATTTTTATCTTTGGAACCGATGGGCCTGCCACGCTTTAGGCGTGCTTTAGATTCATTTATAATAGGTTGCCCTTCAGGGACATCAATTCGAATAGGAGCATTAGCAGCTGGAACATGTGACTTTGTCACTTTCTTTGGGTCAGTAAATGCTTCTGGCATTCGATTAGCTAAATTTTGCAAATGAATTATCTTTTGAACTTCCAGTTCACATTGTTTTGTACGAGAATCAAAATGAGCCAATGATAATTCATTCCAACTAATCTCTTTACCCAACTGCTTATTTTCTCCCCCTAATGTTGGGAAAGTTGATTCATCAAAATGACAATCTGCAAATCTTGCAGTAAATAAATCTCCTGTAGATGGTTCTACATATTTAATGATTGAAGGAGATTCATACCCAACATATATTCCCATCCTTCTTTGAGGACCCATTTTGGTGCGTTGTGGTGGTGCTACTGGCACATATACTGCACATCCAAAAATTCGTATATGGGAAATATTAGGTTCTTGACCAAAAACCATTTGTATGGGGGAAACTTTTAGGTAACTAGTTGGCCTGATGCGAATTAACATTGCTGCATGCAAAATGGCATGGCCCCAAGCAGAAATTGGGAGATTAGACCTCATAAGTAAAGGTCTTGCAATAAGTTGCAATCGTTTAATCAATGATTCCGCGAGTCCATTTTGCGTATGAACATGAGCTACAGGATGTTCAACATCTATTCCAAGGGACATACAATATTCATTAAAAGCTTGTGAAGTGAATTCACCAGCATTATCAAGACGTATTTTCTTGATAGGATAATCAGGGTAATGTGCTCTCAATCTAATCAATTGAGCAAGTAATCTCGCAAACGCCAGGTTGCGGGAAGATAATAAGCAAACATGCGACCATTTAGTTGATGCATCAATTAAAACCATATAGTACCTAAATGGTCCGCATGGTGGGTGTATTGGCCCACAAATATCTCCCTGTATCCGTTCTAGAAATGTGAGAGATTCACTTTCTACTTTGTTTGGTGAGGGCCGAATTATTAACTTTCCCTTGGAACATGCATCACATGAGAAATCATGAGATTGTGGTATTTGTTTACACTTCAGGGTATGTCCACATGAATTCTCAATTATTTGTCGCATCATGATTGACCCGGGATGGCCTAACCGGTCATGCCAAACATTAAATTCATTAGTAAACTTCTGGTTTACATTGGCAAACTGCTGGTTTGTATTGGTAAACTTTTGATTTATATTAGTAAACTTCTGGTCTACAATAGCATGTGTTTCAATTGTGCTTATAAATGTATAATACAAACCAGAAGAGAAAGCAGGAAAACTTTCTAACATGCATTTTCTACCAGAAACAATATTTGTGATAGCAAGACATTCCTGATCATTTTTAGTTGTTGTTTCTATATGATATCCATTTCTGCGGATATCTTTGAAATTCAACAAGTTTCTCTTAGATTTGGTAGAATAAAATGCATTATCAATACATAATTTTGTTCCTTCAGGTAACAAAATATTAGCTCTTCCGGAGCCTTCAATCAAATTTATATTACCAGATATAGTCTGGACATTGGCTTCTCGCATTACCAAGGAAGAAAAATATTTATCATTTTTTAGTATAGTGTGGGTTGTTGCGCTATCAACGAGACACATATCTTCAGGATTGATGCTAATAAGATTCATTCTTCATTAAAGGATACATGAAAATAAATAAAAACATAATTAAAAGAAATACATATGATAGAAGACAGTTTAAACATACTAAAACCAAACAGTTCCAAATAGGAAAAGATAATTTATACTAAGAAATCAGCAACATCCAAATGGGTAGAATCAACATCTTCAAACTCAGAATTCTCAACCTTATCAATATTCAAATGAGTAAAATCAACATCCTCAAACTTGGAGTTCTCAACATGATTTACTTCAATCTTTGACCCTTTACCATTACTTTTAAGTGATTCTTGATAAAGTTCAACCAAGTGTCTTGGCGTACGACAGGTACGAGACCAATGACCTTTACCACCACAACGATAACATACATTTTCAGAATGCTTCTTATTCTCACTAGTTTCCCTCCTGGGGTTCTTTTCAATCTTCCCCCTTTTAGGGTGAGAATTTGATCCACCACGACCACGGCCACGCCCACGGCCACGGTTGTAGCCACCTTTACGTCCACGTCCTCGGCCACTAAAATATCCATTACTTACTACATTCACTTCTGGGAATGGAGTTGAACCTGTTGGACGGGATTCATGATTTCTCAATAAAAGCTCATTGTTTTGTTCAGCTACAAGGAGACAAGAAATTAATTCAGCGTATTTCTTGAAACCTTTTTCACGATATTGCTGCTGCAGGAGCAAATTGGAGGCATGAAATGTGGAGAATGTTCTCTCTAACATATCTTCATCAGTAATCTTTTCTCCACATAACTTTAATTGAGAAGTAATTCTGAACATGGCCGAGTTATACTCGCTCACAGTTTTAAAATCTTGTAAACGCAAATGCATCCAGCAATAACGAGCTTTTGGGAGGATGACCATCTTCTGGTGATCATACCTTTCTTTTATATTCTTCCAAAGAACCAGTGGGTCTTTCACTGTCAAATATTCAATTTTTAAACTTTCATGTAAATGGTGGCGAAGGAAAATCATGGCTTTGGCTTTATCTTGATTAGATGCTTTATTTCCTTCTTTAATTGTGTCTTCCAGACCATGGGCATTCAGATGGATTTCCGCATCCAGCATCCAAGATAAATAATTCTTTCCGGTAATATCAAGAGCCACAAATTCAAGTTTTGCAAGGTTTGTTGTGTTTGTCATGGCTCAGACTTCGTTATAGCAATCGTGCTGATAACGTGTTATGAAACTAAGTAAAACACAAGAGAGATTAAGATGAGGAAGATGAAGAAATGCAAGGGAAAATGGAGAGCAAGGAGAGATTGATTCTTCTTTGTATTGTACTCCTTCAACCTTTGATGCATGCCTACTATATATAGGCAATGAACCATTACAAGAGTTACACAAAAGAGTAAATCTACATAATGGTATGTTATGGAGTTTTGTAAGTTATATGAAACTCCCACTAAACCATTCATGTTATATGTTACATTGCTTTAAGTGTAGAAATCCCAAAAGACTCTTCTTGAAAAAAGGTTGTGGACATTGACACTAATATTGGAATATTTACAACAGTATTAGTGTATTACAATTACAATGTCATGTGAAGAGCTCTTCTTTTAAGAAATATAATATAATATTACAATATCAAATCCTCTTATATTTTAACCTCAAAATTTTATTATTATTAAAATAAGAATATTTTACATATCTTAATTAAATTATTTTTAAATTAATACCGGTCTGACTTCGGTTTGACTCCGGTCTGACCCACTAACCCTTAATCCAGTACCTTCACCGGTCCAGTGACCGGTCCGAGTTTCAGAACCTTGCTATATATTATTGAAGACCCCACACCATCAGGGAGGATCTCACGCACAAAAAAAAAAAAGAACAAGAAAGACGCGCACAGATTTTGATAAGAGAAGGGAGACGCATGAGGAATTGAAGATAATTCAAGAAGCAAGAGAATACCACGCCAAACGCGCACGTATATCAGCAAAGAAGACGCAGCAGTGGAAACCAGAAAGGATAAGAATTCAAGAAGCACGAACAGCAGCGAGGAGCACTGAGTTTGAGGGATTCTTTTAGAGTCTTTATTTCTTTTTTCTTTTCCTGTCTTACCTGAATCTAATTTTCATCTTTTCATGGATTTTAGTATAGCCATGTGTGGCTAATTTTTTTTTTCCAACCTAGAGAACCTATGAACTTGTTTGGTTTCTAGATATTATTTCCCTATTAGTTTTGATTAATTTTATTCAGTTTATTTATTCTTGCTTTTATTGTTATTGCTTATTAATTGGCCACTAGTAAGCATGTTCTAGGAATTTATGGTTGAACTTAGAAGAGAGAATCCTAAATTGACCTTGGGATTAAATAATGTGGAATTAAGTTTAAATTTAATAAGGAATTAGGTTTAATCTAATTTGCGCCTAGGATAGGAATATACCTAGAAGCTCCACATAATCAAATTAGGGTGAGTTCGATCTAAATCGCATTTTAGTTACTTGTGTGAGACATCACATAATTAATTAAGATAGGTTTATAAATAGACTGAAAGACATTTATAAACATTAATACCCTAGATTAGCTGGGTTAATTAAGTCAAAATTAATTTAGTGGGGATAAAATCAAAGAAACCAATAAGGGATTAGCGACTCTAGGTTGTACATCTCAATATTGGAATTTAGTCTTTTGTACGAAGTTCTGCTATTATTAGTTTCTTATTTAATTTCTTTTTATTATTCAAAACAAATCTGACTCACTCAACTTAAACCAAATAAGGAAATTTAATATCTACTTGCTAGTTTGGTTGAGTCCTCGTGGGAACAATACTCTACTCATCATTTTATTACTTGATACGGCCCGTATACTTGCGGAGTCTATAGGCTATAAATTTTACCCTATCAAGAAGGTAGAGGCTAACTGGTGTAATAATTACAATAAACTGATGCTGGTTTTATGGTTTTACTTCTTCATCTTCACATGATTTGTGTTAGGTTGTTCTGTTAGAATATTTGATTTGGTTAGTTGTGTGTTAGCTTATACGGTTAGATTTTTGAGTGTTTGTTGGCTTCGGCTATTAGTAATTGTAATTCTTGATTTGTGATTAATAAAATAGATTTTTTTTTGCACAAAAAAAAGTCTTAGAAAGGGAGCATGGTAGTTAAAAACCCGATTTATCACCGTGATTTTATATTTTTACAATTTTTTTATTAAAATGATTTTATTAATTTTCTAAACACTTTTAATTTTTATGATTTTATTATGTTACGATAGTACGTTTTATAATTTTTTATTCCCTTCCTTTGTGCTTTGCTTTGAGGTAAAATCTAGTTTTCACGTACTTTTTTTGTTTGTTTTCTTCTCTTCCTGTTTTGACCAAGATCACAATTCACAGGTCGCAGTAGCAGCCCTTATAAGGGCTTCCGATTCAATGGTACTCTTTAATCGCTGCCGCCTTCAGCTCTGGTTCCCACCGCCTCCTTCTCCGTGCAGCTTCTCTTCTATAGCCGGTGAGTGCTCCGACCGGCACAAAACTAAGCACGAAAGGTCAATCTTTCAATAGGGAGCAATCTAACCTGAAAGTAACTTCCTAGGATTCCAGAGTAGCATACACAGGGAAGCTTATAAATTCTTTCGCATTCGGTGTAAATAATGGGAAAGAAAGCAAAAGGCTCAAGGAAGGGCAAGAAAGCGTGGAGGGCTAACATTAGTACAGAAGACATTGAAGACTTCGTTGAGAAATCAACAAAGGATGCTCTCTCTGGTGGCCCCATGGATTCTGTTCCCAGCGAATCCCTCTTTTATGTCGACAAGTCTAAAGGTTATTTTTTTCCTCTGCTTTTCTTTTCCCTTTACTGCTATGAATGTTATATTCCCATTGTCCGGCGTTGACAAGCTTATTTTGTTTATGAAAGGTTTATGTTTAACTCGACGCATACGTTTTCTAAATTATTTACATCCTAGTTTATGTGGAAATTTGTGGTCGGGGTGATAGACAACTTAATAGTCTGGAAATTTATGAATGAAGGTAGCTTGATTTTGTTTGAATGGACTTGATCTATCTGTTCTTTTTCATGCCTTCCCTGCTTGGATTTTGGGGTCTGGTTTTGACTCATAACTCCTTTTTCTGCTTGATTTTATTTACTTCAGGAATTGATTATGAGATGTGTAGTGACATGTAGTTTTCACAAGAAAGTAGGGAAGATGGACAATAAACGTATTTGTTTAGTGCCTATAAGATTGAAATATAGTTCATATTTTTCCTTTTTAATCATGCCTCCTGGATATTTTTAGGTCATATTTATGTGATATTGATTATGTCTGAGTTTGTGTTTGCGCTGAGCTAAACTAAACTATATTTGTAGATCTTTCTGCGAAGAAGAAGATTGAAAAACATAGGGAAAAAGTACTTCGTTGTGACAGCTTGCTACAGAAGAACCCATTTTTAAACCCAGTGCCATCTTCAACTTTGAAGAAGTCCACTAAAAGGCACAAAGAAGTCCATAATGCAAAAGAAGCAAATCATGATGACCATAAGGTTAGTCAATTGTTCATCCCCTAAATCTCCACGAATGGCATTACTTCTTTTTCTTCCTCTCACACAAAACTTCCTTAGAACTTGTTTAATACTCTCTTCCATCTCATGTTGTCAGGTTGCTTCTGGCTCTGCTTCTGGCATGTTTGATCTGTGGGGAGATATAGGTACATTACGTTATATGCATGTTCTTATTGGTGCCTGTGTTTTTTCTGTAATTAATATTGCGTTTTTTTTTTAAAACAAAAAAATTCACAGCTGATGAAAATGGCGAGGTCAAAAAGGTAATAATTATATTGATTCTGTCTATGCATTGATAGTTTCATTTTCCCTTTACTGTGTTTTCTGTGGATAATATGTTAGAGTATGCCTAACAGGTATCAAAGCCTTCTCTTATTCCAGCAGTAGAAGTTGATCCTCCTGGATGCTCATTCAACCCTTCATTTGAAAGTCACCAGGTTCATTGCTGAGGAATTATTCTTTGTTTTTCTGTTTCCTCATCTTGTACAGATTAGGCATGACAAATTTAAATTTGAATTTGTTCAACCAGGATACATTAGCTTGTGCTGTTGCACAAGAAATGCAGAAAATCTATAAAGATGAATTGGGACCTGAACCTGTACCATTAACTGTCCCTGGAGAAGCTATTGCAGAGGAAGATGTAAGCCTTTACTCTTGCACTTACAACTCATTAAATTTATCGATGTGGAATTATCATTCCTAGCAGTATTACTATTTTTCCAGCATTCAAAGCCTTAGATGTTGGATATGTAACTTTATAATCTGTTTTATATTCCTACCTTGAAAGTCCTCCTTTGAAATCTTGTTCGGGAAGGTGATCTGCCCTTAATCATTTTCCTGAACTCTTTGTGATGCTTGTGTTTATTCTTTTATTTGTCCTAATCTTTACCTGAATTCTGGCTAATACATGCAATTTTTTCAGATGTATTTTCTTGAAGTGGATGATGGGAGTGATGATGAGGAAGAGAATCTTGAAAATGATGACACTGAATTGGAGAAGCGGTAAGCCATCCTAGCTTTATGATCATGTTTTTGCGGTGTCACGTTGTGATAATTTTCCCTCACACTTCAAATAAAATGTTTTCCTTCAGTTTCCCTTATGGCATGCGGCATTTTGTAAATTGATTTTGACCTTCTAATTCTTGATCACTTAGTTTGAAGGCCTAATATTATACTCTGAGTCCTTCCAGATATCATCTGGCAAAATAAAATAAAAAATCCCCTCTGAAAATTCAATCAATTTTTTAATTATTTTTTTAATGATTAGCTGTCTTTTATTGTTGTTTCTTCTTTAAACTTTAAACATTTATTAAAATTGCCCTGAGCAAATTTACCCTGTATTTGGAATACGTGCTTGATGGTTATGCCCTTTACTTTGTATGTTAATGTTAAAAACACTTGATTCTTGCATTGAATAATTTGGATACGTTTTATTTACTCGCTAGATAAGTGTAACCCAACTGTTTCTTTGATAAATAGCTAATGAATTAAATTGTTTCAACAACTATGGGGCAGACCTACTAAAACAAAAAGAGTGACTCAAGTTGAGTTGAACAAAAGAGCAAGGCGCAAGGAGCAATTAAGAAAAGAAGCTAAAGAAAAGAAGTTGGAGCAATTGTCAAAAGAAATTGATAGGTAATATATTGTCTTTTTGTTTCTCCCTCAAAAGATAATACTAATAATTATGAGATTAAATTGAGTGGAAATATGGTCATTGTGGCTGCAGCGTACAAAATATCATCCAAGAAATTGAAAAGGAAGATGAAGAGAAGCACAAGAAACGTCTCAGGCGATTTGTTGCGAAACAAGAGAGGCTGAAGTCACGTCCACCTCGTTTGGGAAAATACAAGTAAGCGGTCTTCTTTTGAATTGGGTGTGCAGGTCTAACAAGTATTCTTCCACGTTTAGTGTTACACTTGATTGTTCTTGTTATAAAAAAACCCAAAATCCATAATTATGACTTCTGATTCTTGATTGAATAGATATGAGCCTGAACCTGTTCAAGTTCTACTCTCTGAGGAGATAACAGGGTCCATTCGGAAGCTCAAGGTAAACTTGGAAACCTCTGATTCTATCACCTGGAGCTCTATTTTATTTTATTTTACTACCTCCGGTCTTTAACATAAGATATTCTTGACTGATTCTGTAGATTAAGGAAATCAGTTAAATAAGTAAATTGTTAAAAGTGTGTGTTGAAACTACCCCTTATTGCTAACTCCCCTTGACATTTGTAATCAATAGGGGTAATTTAGAAAAAGAAATGACAAATATGAGGACAAAGTGAATTGAGGTCTTATATTTAAAACCAAATCCAACTCCCAATTACCTCTTATATTAAGATTGGAGTTGGTTTTTTTTTTTTTTTTTGGGGGGGGGGGGGGGAGTGGGTCTATCTGTTTACTTGGGTTAACTCAATTGCATTCTGATTGTTTTCTATTGGTATGAAGGCTTGTTCCACCCTAGTAAAGGATCGCTATAAGAGCCTAGAGAAAAGAGGATTGATTGTTCCAACTGGCCGAAGAAGGTTTGTGAACAAAATGTCCGTCTACTTCTGAATTCTCTGATAAATGATATATGAACGTAAGGTTTCCTGATAATCTGTGGCAGAATAGTATTGCAAGTTTGGGCCTTGTTGGGTTCCTATTTTCAAAGTAGTTTTTTGTTTTTAAAAGAAAAAACTTGTTTGGTAATTAATTTCTGGTTTAATGTTATTTAAAAGAAGTAAACAATATGTTTTTTTTAATTTTTTTTTTAAAAAAAGGAACAATTTTTTATATATTTTCTTGTTTTCTGTTATTTTGTTCTGTAAAAATGGGCAATAAGCAGAGAGCATTATTTTTCTCCGGCACTTGACAGTTTGAGCTCTGACCTCCCAAACTCGAACTCGTCTCCAGTCTTAGCTTGCATGTTGCTAGGTATCCTTGAAGTTGATTTTAAGAACAATTATTTCAATCAAGTACTTATATTCTTGTGTTCTCATATGTTTGTTTAGAACTTCGTCCAAATGATTTTTTCCCCTTCCCAACACTTATTCTGAAAAACAGCCTTACAAAACTATTCTAAAAACACAGAATTAAACAAGGACTTGAATTTTTTTTTTTTTTGTTCCTTCTCTATATTTGTGTTTCTTGAAAGGAACCATATGAATTCAATTCAAACTGATAATACTGTGCTCTTGTGTGTGCATTAACCAGGAAGCTAGGCAGGAAGTAGACGTCACTGTTGCCAATTTGCAAGGGAAGATGAAGATGATCTCCCACACGACAATTTTGTTTGCCTTTTGTTTTCTCTAGTTTACTATTCTAATTCTGAAGTTAAGATTGCTTTGATAATTAGGATTCAAAATATTTAACTTGTGTATTTTATAATATAATGTGTAACACCGCAAAATTTGTACAAGATTATTTTGAATTAATGAAACTAGATGGTAGAATGCCCAAGTTCTGTGATGTGGCCCAACGTGTCTAAATTTTGGGACACGTTTCAACTCAGCAGTCAATTAAGAGCTTGGGAAGAACTTGTGAGGCATTATTATAGTAATCTCATGCCATTTTGCATTATTTAGTACTCACATGCCTATCCAATTTATTATGGGGCTAAGCTTCAATTTTTTCTTAAGTTTTTGCGTAAAAATTGTTGGTTTCTGAAAATGTTTTGGATTCAGTTTCACCTCAGAAATTGTTTTTTTTTAAAATGGAGTAAATTCTTTCTAGCTGCTCTGTTCTGGGAACATGACTAATTGGATTTGATTAGGTGTCAAGTCTAGGGTTTATGTACTCGATGAAGGGATCAAAGTCTACGTAGTTTGAGACACATGGTGACGTTAGCCAAAGGGTAGTGTGTGCTCTGTGTTGCAAAAAGTAAAATGGCTATAAATTAGAACGTGTGCACTTTAGTTTTTGGTTTCTGTATTTATAGAGTACCGTGGGTATGATATCTCATTTTGGCGAGATCTTTAGTGCGAGTATCATGGAGATATCAGCTGGATACTCCTATATCGTTGCATGATAGGATCTTCCTATAATGTAGGATCTTCCACTATTATAGGTGAGATTTGATAATGATTATATTCCTAGTTGGGTCACACATCGAATATAGGCTTTATACAGGTCCATAACATTGTTAATAAATTATCGATGACCATAAACATTTGGAATATCTCGGGGTGACATTGCCCATTTCTTAACATATAAGAGGGTCATGTTGGTTGAACCGTTGAGAGTTCTGAGCACTCAAGTCCTTTTTTTTTTTTTTGCTCAGAGCACTCAAGTCCTTTTTATAGGCTATATAAACGAGGAAACAATTAATTGAGCGATAAGATAAGATTGCCAAGTGAAGAATATATAAAGTATAGTAATGTCTGATTTTTCTTTTGACACACCCAAACATATTAAGTTTATTCCTAGCTTGAACCTCTAGGTATTTGTCTTTTGGTTCGATTTCTTAGTCTTACATGATGTATTGTCGCCGTGTATAACCAATTTATTAATTGTTATTTTGAAATTGTTATGGTCTATGTTGAAGTAATCTTATATTCACACCATATTACCTATTTATCATTTTACTAATTTAGTAGATTTTTTTTTTTTTTTTTGTAAAAATCCCATCAAATGAACTTGTATAAATCCCATCAAATGAACTTTAAAAATAGGAAAGGACAAAATGGTGTTTTGAATATTCATAAAACTATAGAGGTGTTAGTGCCTGATTTGTCCTTTTTGAAATTAAAAGTAAATGACACAAATACCCTCAAATATATTTTTTAACGAAAAAAGGGGAAAATTAATATAAATGACCTAGAAAAAATATTATTTATTGTAAAAGAGTTTAGGGTTTAAGGTTTAAGTTTAAAAGGACAGAACATAATAATACAAAAATTAAATTACTAAATTGTCCCGAACTAAACCTCTTACATTTTTCTCTTGTATTCATATATATATATATATATATATATATATATATATATATATATTGGTTTTAAAAAAAGTAACATTAAAACTAAAACTTGACATCATTCACATATGATATGATGGTATCTTTTTTTTAATTTTCAATATATTATTTAATTAACAACAGTTAAATACATTTTTAATTTTTTTTTAATTTTTTACCAAGTTTCATATTCATACAATCAACATATTATTTAATTGGTCAATGCATCATCATGTTATCCAATTTATATTATCAATGTTGATATAAATTAAGCTTTTTTTATATATAAAAATAAAAACTAAACTCATTTCATACTTTTTCATGACATAATAGATCATTTAGATTTTCTTAATTTTGTTAACATTAAATAAATTCTTTAACCCATATAATTTTTTTCTAAAATAAAAATAAATCATATAAACTTTCTTGGTTTGACATATATAATAAATACTCATTTCATATTTTTTCATGATATAATAGATTATTTAGATTTTGTTAATATTAAATGAAACTTTGTAATCCACATAAATTTTTTCTAAAATAAAAATAAATCGTATAAACTTTCCTGGTTTGACATATATAATAAATTATAAAATACCTTGAGTTTTATTAAGATTATATAATTTTATTTTCAATTAAAATTTTTGTTGATTTTTTAAAAAATTATAATGTTGACATAATTGAAGAATTTGTAATTTTTTCTATAGATATCTATGCAAGTTGTGAAAAACAAAAATTGACAAGAATTTTGTTTAATTTAGTGAAATTTAGAATTTTATCTTATTAGAAATAGAATGTGTGAGAGAATGTAGGAGGGAATGAAGAAGATTTTTCTAGGGGTATTTTAGTATTTTTAATTTTATATTTTTGTATTTGATTTTTCTAAATAATTTAATTTTTATGGTCCTTTTCAATAATTGGCGTGGGTATGTGTGTGTGTTGGTGGTGTGTGTGTGCGTTGAGTGTCAACTAGATTGAGAGCGAGAGTTGGCTAAAGAAAGAGAGCGAGGAACGACGTAGAAGAGGAGAATTTGAGTTTTTAAGGTCAGTTATTTATTTTATAAGATCATTTAGATAATTAAATTGAAGAAAGTTATTCTATGTATTTTTATCTTTCTAAGGAGAGTAACATAGTACTGATTAGTGAATATTTTGGGGATTGAATTTTGGTAAAGTTTTTGATAGTAAATGATTGTAAATATATAGAACATGATTAATAGATAATTTTAATCTGTTTATATTTATTAGTTTGTAGTGGTAGGAATTTAAATTTAATTTTCTATTTAAAAGAATTTAGAATCTATGCCTTATAGGATATTTCTACCAATTAAATGAGATTTATGGCATTTATTTGGATAACTAGAGGTATTATTGTTGGTTTAATCGGTTAGGTTTTGTTAAATCTTGAACTATTTGAAATTATGAGTTGAGAATTGGTCATTTATAATAGAAAAATGCTAGATTAAATTGGTTTTGTTTAATCGGTTAGGTTTTGTTAAATCTTAAACTATATTTCTACTAATTAAATGAAGGCTAAAGTACCTGTTTGGTCTTTTATGTTTGCTTCAAGTATCCATTTAGTCCCTTAAGTTTGTAAAATGCTCGTTTGGTCCTTGAAAGTTAACATCGTTAAGCAGACTTAACAGAAAATACTAACTCAACAATTTTAAACGATGACTGTGCACTTAAATGCTGATAAAGCAAGCTTACATGTTATTTTTTTAATAAATTAATATTTTAAATCTTGTAAATTGAAATTGATTCGCTTTGGGTATATGTTCTTCGTCTGAGGCATTAAAGTGCATAATCATCATTTAAAATTTCAATTTACAGGATTTAAAATATTAATTTATTAAAAAAGTAAAATGTAAGCTTGCTTTATTAGCATTTATGTAATACCCCAGATTTTTATTAATAATGATAATAATAGAAATAGAAATGATAGATTAAAATAATATTAATGAAATAATAAAAATTAATAATGTTGTATTATCTTTTGGTAATCATATTATTTTGTAAATAGTGTTATTAGATTGGGTAAGATTAGATCCTAGATTCCAGGAGTTAGTTATATCAGATTGTAATTTTAATCTTTTTGAATTCATTATCGGATTCAAAATATATCTAATAATTAAAAGGTTCAACCCATAGCCAAAACCCTAGATTTAATTATAAATACCAGGTCTAGCCGCTTAAACCTAGAAAAACACCCGATACTTTTCTCTACTCGTTCTTCTCAGAGGTTAGCAAACACGGAGACCAGGTAATCCTAATTCCCATGAGGTTAGGCTAATTTGTAAATCTGGATAGGTAATCTAATCCTAGGTTATAGAAACCAATTGTTGATTTCTGTAGGTGTATGTATATATATAGATATAGATTTCTAATCTCAGCTTGCGTGCTTGATATATATGTTCATGCCTGTGCGTTTTGTTTCTCTAATCAATTGAAGACAATTCTGCCTCGGCTTGCGTGCTGTACTTTAATATGTATATAACTGATTGCAATTCCCCCTGTGCGTATTTCTTTTTCTTTTTTTTTTCTAAAACTGTGTGATTAAAGATCATTCCTTACCTCGGCTTCCGTGCAGGAGTTGCATTCTTTGTGAAATGAATTAGGAATTCATCTGTGCGTGGCAATATATTGGTACTCCTGTGTAATGCTATAACTAACATCTCATGTATCATAAAATATGATATGAACAGATTTAATCAAAATACCCTTATAACTGTATTTTATTAAAATAATATAAAAATATATAAAAAGAAAAGTAAATAATAATAAAAATAATTCAGGAGTTTATTATGTGTGTGTGTTTTAAAACAATTTAACAGTGGGAGGATAGCTTTGGGATGGTACCCCCAAAGTGATGAACACAACCCTTAGGCTTTATGCCTCGAAATATTATGTGATGAGAAAATGATGATATCCGTTCTTCCCAAAGTAGTGTCTGGCAGGGTTTCCCGGGACACTAGTAGCAACTTTGGGAAGAGGTGTGCACACTAGGAAGAAATACTTGATGGCCAAATTTGATTGATTGTGATTGGCAGGGCTTCCCGGGTCACAGGGTAAACTGGCAGGGCTTCCCGGGTTTACCATGGTTCTCTTCCCACTAAACTAAATAGACTGGCAGGGTTTCCCGGGTCTAAATAAATTTTAAAAGATGATGAATAATAATATTTGATCGATGATAATATTTAGTTATGATAAGTATGAGAAATTGATATTGTGGACTATAAATATATATATGGTATTTTCCCTATCATTATGTAATTAATTTAATTATTTATTTGTTTATTTGTTATTATTATTATTATTTTGTATTATCTTTGTTTATTAGGATTACCAACTTTTGCTGATGTATGTGTGTGTTCATGGGCTGCGACAATCCTTCGGGGGAGCAGATTTTTAGTGAAACAGGTTTCAAAGTTGGGGCTACTGGGGCTAGCAGTAAGAAGTGAGGAAGAACCATCCACTAGTTCTAGCTAGTTTTTATTGTATGCTTTGAAGGGAAAAAACATTTTTAGTTAAGTTTGAGTTTTGTTTATGTAATAAGATAGCCTTACACTTGTCCCAGTACAAGTGCGGCGGTAACACTTCCCAAATGTTAGTTATTTTAAATTTCAGTATTTATTCATAAAATTTATTGAAATTTTATGTTATTATAATTGTTAGAAATTTGGGGGTGTTACAATTTAAGTGCACAGTTATCGTTTAAAATTGCTGAGTTAATATTTTCCGTTAAGTCTAATTAACAGTGTTAACTTTTAAGGACCAAACGAGCACTTTACAAACTTAAGGGACTAAATGGATACCTGAAGCAAATATAAAGGACTAAACGGGTACTTTAGCCTTAAATGAAATTTAAAATCTAGTCATATTTACAACACGAAATATCATATTTACAACAACATTTAATTATTTTTTATAAATAATTAAATGTGAGGGATGGTGGCCGGCTAGCGGTGGTGGGGTGGGAGGGGATTTGATTTTATATTTTTATTTATTTAAAATTAAGGGTAAAATAGTAATTTGACCCGAATTTACATATCCTTCATAGGTCCTTTGTACCTCTTAGTCTTTTTACAAATTCAATGGATTTCTAGGGTTTTGCAAATTTAGATGGTATTTGTTTGAAATTTTCCCCCCTTTCTATCATTTTCCAAAAAAAAAAAAAAAATCTTCTCACTATTTTGAACTTTAAATTTAATCATAAAAGGTACTAACCTCTTTTTCCTTTTTTTTTTTTTTTTTTGCTTTTGTTTTATGTTTTTCTTTTGTTTTTTTGATACCATCCCTAACCTCTGTTTTTTTTATGGTTCCAACTTCCAATTTTCGTGGGATGCCCTGGGTACATGGTATGTTAACGGTAAATTAAGATAGGGCAGTCAGTCTCGAGACTCAATAAAAAAAAAAAAAAAAAAAAAGAAGCAAGCAATTTCTGCAACAGAATCAATTTTGTGACGGTTATGAACCTCATCCTTCAGCCTCGCACTCGCCCCACCAGTAGAAGCCCTAGTTCGCCGTCTCGCACTCACCTCCGTCCCCTTCAAAATCGGTAATCACTCATTCTGTTGAAATTATCGGTCTCTTTCTCTTCCCGGCGTCGCTCACAGCCTTCTTTCGGCGTTGCCCACCCTGCCTCTCGACGTCGCCCTCTGTTACTTCTTCTCCATCAGCTGAGCCGTCCTGTTGGTACGAACAAAATCCTCCTCCTCCTTCTTTACGGGTTTTCCTTAGAATTAAAATATATAAGTTCAGTCTTGTTTTCCCCCAATTTCTGTCGTTTTTCTGTTTCTCTCTTGCCTTTAATTTATTTATTTCGCGGGGTTTTTATTTTCGCCAATGTTATTTGGATTTGAGGATTTTCAAGTGGGGTGATATCGGAAGTTAGAATGAGCCAATGAGTTTTGTAATACTGACTAGTAATCGTTTGATTTTGAATATATGGGTTTTGAATGATTATGATTCCAGTTTTTGGTCGGAGCTTCCAACTATAGATTTGAATGAAATGGGATTGGATTCTTTTGTTATTGGATTTACCAAATTCTATTATCGGATTAAAAATAAAATGAGTTAACAAACATAATTCATTAATTCTGGTTCTCAGACATGACAGAAAAAACTATTTCATGCTGGGAACAAAATAGTTGTTATGCACACCCCCTGTGTCTCGCAACTCACGTTCTCGATTTTCTCCCTTTGACCTCGTGGCTGCTCCGTCTCTCCCACTTCTTCCTCCGGCGTCATCTTCCCTTCTTCTTAGTTTAGCAGACTCAGCGTCTTTCTTAATAGGTACGGAATAGTGAGATACAACTTCATTATTATGATAGCAAATTAAGGGACCTGACGCATTGGCTTTTAAGTTGATAGAAACTTGTCTATTAGCAAAGCTGAACACTTGAAATGTTTCTTTTTTTTTTCCCTTGTTTAGGTTTCCTCTACCTAGAGAATAATAGGGTGGGGATATGAACTGGTAATCTGAAAACTTCAAATGATTTTAGCGGAAACTACTTTTAGGTTTCCTTTCATCCACCTACTTTTAGAATATCCTGTTGTTAGAATTTGGGAATCAAAGGTGGCTAAATACTACTTTCTTCTTGTTTCTTTGTTTTGGTGATACAGCATAATCTTTTCTCATTTTTGAAGAGAAATGAAGAGAATGATAGCCATAGGGTTTGAGGGTTCAGCCAACAAAATTGGTGTTGGCATTGTAACTTTAGATGGTACAATTCTTTCAAACCCTCGCCACACTTACATTACACCTCCTGGACAAGGGTTTCTTCCACGAGAGACCGCCCAGCACCATCTTCAACATGTTCTTCCCCTAGTCAAGTCTGCTTTTAAAGAAGCTCAAATTACTCCGGATGAGATTGATTGTATCTGTTATACCAAGGGTCCTGGCATGGGTGCTCCATTACAAGTGTCTGCTGTTGTTGTTCGTGTTCTTTCACAGCTTTGGAAGAAGCCAATTGTTGCAGTGAATCATTGTGTGGCACATATTGAAATGGGAAGGGTTGTAACAGGCGCCGATGATCCTGTTGTTTTGTATGTAAGTGGTGGGAACACTCAGGTCATTGCTTATAGTGAGGGACGATACCGAATTTTTGGAGAGACCATTGATATTGCTGTAGGAAATTGCTTGGACCGGTTTGCCAGGGTTTTAACACTTTCCAATGATCCCAGCCCTGGATACAACATCGAGCAGGTTCATCGCTTTACTAGAACTGCATTTTATAGCAAATATGTACTCGATTGGTCATGTTCCTCTTGATGTTTGGTACACCCTGTATTGATTCTAAATTTTGTGCAACTCCAGGAGAGATAAATTATATAATCTATTAACGAGACTCAAAAAATAATATTTGAATATTTTGGAAGGCTTCTTTTATCCTTGCTGTATTCCAAGGTTCAGCATTTAGTTCCTTTTTAAGAACGAAGATCTTGTATATTACTATATTTTGCCTCTATCCACTTGGGGGTTGGGGTTGTGAGAAGCTATGTTGCTGGACCTCCTTTTTCATTCTTTCAGGAGAATGTTTGAATAATTGTTCTTAAAAAGTTTGAAAATGAATTTGCAAATTCTTTCTGTTTGTGTTTGGTATTTGAGACTCTGTGCTATTACTATGTTAATTTGAAAATTAGGAAATGATGAATTTTATGGGCATTTTCTTTTGTTGTTGGAACCTATATTTTATCCGTTTCATTTCTATTGCACTTCATTACATGTTCTTACGCACCACTGGATGTATAAGAAAGGAGCTAAGAGAACATTTTTCAACCATCGTTTTTATTCATATTACTCCAATCATCATATTTCTTAGCTTGCCATTTGTTGTTTTCTCATCTCCAGCTTGCAAAGAAAGGAGAGAAATTTATAGACATTCCGTATGTTGTTAAAGGAATGGACGTGTCGTTTAGTGGAATACTGAGCTATATTGAAGCAACTGCTGAAGAAAAGCTAAAGATCAATGAGTGCACCCCTGCAGATTTGTGCTACTCTCTGCAGGTAAAATTTATGCTGCCCCTTTTGTTAAGAATATTGAAAGAAAGAAAATCAGTGGGATGGCAATTTGATTTGCAAATAATAAATAAATAACAGAAAACAGAATAAAGGGTAGTTATAGGAGGCAGTTGTTGATTAGCTAACAGTACCACTATACTGCCTATATATAGAATTAAAGTGCCCACTTACAACCAGATTATAATGCGATAGGGCTTGGTGCATTCCCCTGTTTCTCTCTTTTGTCTCCGCTCTCTCTCTCGGTTTCTCTTTTATTTCCCTCTATTTCCTTTGTTCTTCCCTCTCTTTCCTCCCTCTCTCATTCTCTATTACAATAATACTATACAACAGAATTCTTTTAAAGTATTGCAGGAGACATTGTTTGCTATGCTTGTGGAGATAACTGAGCGCGCTATGGCTCATTGTGATAAGAAAGATGTTCTCATAGTTGGTGGTGTAGGTTGCAATGAGCGGTTGCAAGAGATGATGAAAATAATGTGTGCTGAACGGGGTGGAAGGTTATTTGCCACTGATGATAGATATTGTATTGACAATGGTGCAATGATAGCATATACTGGCCTTCTTGCTTTTGCCAATGGCACATCAACCTCGCTTGAAGAATCTACGTTTACTCAGCGTTTTCGGACAGATGAAGTGGAAGCAATTTGGAGAGAAGCTAATCTGGGAAAACAGAACGGTCTTGCAGATCAAAATGTTTGACTTTCTGATATTGAGGTAGGTCTTTTTCCAGGAAGCTCTTAATGTTGAATATAGAATTTATAACATTATCTGGTTTTTCTCATGCAAATTTCTTTATCCTTAGTCAAAGATTAGGAGGGAAATATTAGTAGAGTAATTTGAGTTCAAGATTGGGGTAAAGTGATGTTAAATTTAGTTTCATGAGTCCTTTTTCATGAAATCTCTGCATTATATAAACATGCTTATAAATAACTTAGTTGAAGGAATGCTGTTTCAAAAATTGAATTGATTATCTTTTTGTCGTTTCAATCGAACTGGCAATAGAATCCAAATGCAGCCTTTCCTATGTTCTGAGAGATTTCTCCTGCACATTACAGGGCTAAATATTCTGTTGTAATGAGATAGATAAGTGGAATGGAACTCATCATTTGTGATATATATGCAAAATCAGCATCGGCATAGATGAAGGGTAATCGTCAAGGTCCTTGAAATTTATTCATACAGTAAAATTATATATAAAAGGATTTTCAATTGTTTGATGTTATTATTTTGGGAAATTGTTGTATTGGCTCATTGCCACTGTATCCTTCATGCCAACATTTATTAGGCGTCCTTACTCTGTACTACTCCTCATCTCTAGCTCTAGGTTATGTACTCTTGACTGTTATAGAGCAATGTTAATTAGCTATTTTATTCCTCAAGATTATTCTCATTATATATATATATATATATATATATATATCCTTTAGGTCAAGCTTATGAACTTGGTAGACTAAAGCTACTTCACTCACAATTCTATATGAAGTTACAACTGTGTTGTGCAGATCATTGATTTTATATGCAATGAGCAAACTTATTTGGTATGAGAGGAGGCTAGGGAAAGGGAACAAAGGGAAAAATTTTGAGTTGGATTTAAAAAAATGAGAGCAGTCTGGTTAAAAGTTTTTAATTAATTTTTCATACTCTTTTATCTTCCATATTCTCTTTATTAGAATTTTTTAAATCCAACTCAAGTTTTCCCTTCCTTCCCCTCTTGCTCCAAATCCCTCATACCAAACACATCCTCAAACAACTCTTTGCAATAGTTCTGAGTCATCGATTTGAGTTCTCCACTCGCTGTCAGAGTAATATTGAGCCCTTCAATTTGGTTTTTTCGTTTTCCAATTATTGCTGATGTTTGGAAGAATCTGCAATTTTTATCCCCCCATTTGAGCCAATTGCATCAAGATTTCTGGTACCACAACAATTCTTCCTGCGCAAGAACGCTGTATTATTTCCATCGTTTGAAGTTGGTGCTGATAATCTCTAGGGCTGGGGTTGCCTAATGTGCCCCCCATGATGTCTTCAATGTTGCCCCTAAAAAATGAGGGGCTTCTCAAATGTTTTTTTTTCCCACATTAAATGAGTAACATTTTGATATCACATGGAAAAAAAAAGGGAGGTGTTTTCAATTTTTTATGATTTTTCTAAGATTTAGTACTGTAAGTGAAAAATAAAATTGCACTACTTTTCTGAAAAATCATTTTTAAAAAAATGAAAATATATTCATTTTTTTTTCATAATATATCAAAATATCACTCATTTTATGCAAAATCTAATGGTGAAAAAAAATACGAAAAAAACATTTAGAAAGCCCCTTCATTTTAAAGGGCATTGGGGACACATTAGGCACCTTTAGCCCTTATCTCTATGTGATATGACCTTTTTTATGCCCGTGATTCTTTTTAGAAGCATGGGGCTTGTTTGATTTTGTTTTTGAAACAGTTTTTTTTAAAAAAAAAATTTAAAAACTTGCTTGGAAAACGTTTTCAATAAGCTGCTTTCAAAATCAAAGAACTAAAAATTTGTTCTTAAAAATAAAAACATTTTTTAGGTGTTTTTTGTTTTTCTATTTTTTATTTTTTTGACGCCGTCATCTATCCGCTATCAACATTATATTGTCGTTGGCGACAATCACCAATGCATCATTGTTGGCGGCTTCAAAAACATTTTTTAAAATAACTATCTAAACAAATTTTATTTTTTTGTTCTCAATTTGTTTATGAAAACAATTTTATAAAATTAGTTTAGAAACAAAAAACAGAATCAAACATGCTCATATTCTTCTAGTCACTGTAGTTTCCCACTTTGTTCGTATTCCATTCCCTGGCTTCAACTGCGAAAAGTTTTTACCAGCTCTCCCAAGTTCCAGCAGTCTTTAACCATCAGTAAATCCATCCTCTAAGAACCACCCAGCTTGACTTCACCCAACGAGCTCAGCCATTTATGTGCCAGTCCGATCAAAGTAGTCGAGAAGAGGCGCAGAATGACCGGGTCGTCAATTGACCGGACCCACATCAACTTCTTAAAACTCTCCAGATGATTGCGTGGATCCTGAGTCCTGTCATACTTTGGAAGGTTGGCTAGATCGAAATTTTTTGGATAGGGAGCCGTTGCCGTTGCCGTTGCCGTTGCCCTTGAGAATGGGGTTCTACCAGATCCAGTCAGGTATTTCATCCTATATTCCCAGGGTGAACCATGTGTCCGAGGGGCTCTATTTACCTCCCAGCATTCTCCCGAATCTCGCTCCTCCCTGCTGTCATAGCCGTTGCGGTCTTCGTCGTCACCTCGGCCCTCACTACCATCTCGGTGTTCTGAAGGCGGTGGGTGGTCTCGTCCCGTACTCGTCCTCCTATTCATCCTGCCGGTGCTCCCACGTCTGGACCTCAGTTCTGGGCTACTGGAAGAACTACTACTATCCGTGATTTTTCTTTTCCTTTACAGGAATCTTTCCAGTTTCCTCGTCGGAAATAGCGCTCGAGCTTCTCCTCTATCATTCAATCGAAAGCTAAGAAGTCCTCTTGTCGTTGCAGGTGGTCCCGTTTTTCCTTGTTTTCAAATCTCTGAAGCAGCAATTCCTACATTCTCCGAAGAATGCGGGCGTCGGCTTCTATCGCCAGAGCGTCCGGGGCCGGGGTCTCCTTTTCAGCTTCGAACAGAGGTTGGTCGTCAGCGGGAGGGGAGGTCGCCGTGTCAGTAACGTGACCCTCCGGGGTATTTTCTCGTCGCGGTAGACACTGAACCCGTGGCTGACTTGGTCTGGCCGGAGGTTGGTTTGGCTGGGGGTCTTTGTCAGCCTGCGGCGGTGGGTTTCTGCTGTGGCTTTTGGTGTTCGCCATTAGTGGTCACGGAGATAGAAATTTATAGCTCCCCACAGTCGGCGCCAATGTTCTGTTCTGGGAATAGGACTGATTGGACTTGACTAGGTGTCAAGCCTAGAGATCAAAGTCCACGTAGTTCGAAGTATAGTTGGAGGCGTTTAGCCAGAGAGGGTGGTGTGTGTGCTCTGTCTGACTGAAGGTAAAGTGAGCATAAGTTAGAACGTGTGCACCTGATTAGTCGACCTCTGTATTTATAGAGGTGTCCGAGGCGGATATCCCAGCCCAGCATGATATCCGGGACCTGCAATATTCGAGGCGAGTATCTCAGGATTCCGATATGGATAGATTGCGTCTTGTTGCGATACCGGATCCTCCCTCCTAATCAGCGAATCATATCTCACGATCCCGTTGGACCTCTCAGTGGAATTAGGCCTTTGGGCCGGTCCGTAACAAGGTGTTTTTTGTTTTTCTATTTTTTATTTTTTGACGCCGTCATCTATCCACTATCAACATTACATCCCGCTGGTGACAATCACCAATGTGTCATTGTTGGCAGCTTCAAAAACATTTTTTAAAATAACTATCCAAACAGATTTTATTTTTTTGTTCTCAAAATTTGTTTATGTAAACAATTTTATAAAATTAGTTTGGAAACAAAAAACAGAATCAAACATGCTCATATTCTTCTAGTCACTGTAGTTTCCCACTTTGTTCTTATTCCATTCCCTTGCTTCTATTGCGAAAAGTTTTTACCAGCTCTCCCAAGTTCCATCATTTTTAACCATCAGTAAATCCATCCCCTAAGAACCACCCAGCTTGACTCCAAAAAGGAGCTTGATGAATCTGGTGTCGCGTCTGAGGTGAAGTTTTAATTTAACCAGAAGAGTTCTGTGGCGTAATCTGATAAGTATTTGTTAAGCTGAATGATTGCGATGCAGACTAAGAAGGACCAGTGATGAAAGGAGAGAATGCTCACTCACAAAATGGGTCTTCCAATTTAGAGGACCACTAATTAAGAGAAACGCATCAGTACATACTGTGATGTCTTCCAAAAATATATATTGAGAATATATTATTTGAGAAGATTTCTGTATTAAAAAAAATAAAAAAAATAAAAACTTTTCGCAAGAATATATTTCTACTTAATAAGTAATTAAGTCGATATTCTGCAATACTATTTTCATTTTTCGCATCGAGTTGGGTTTCTCTCATCACTCTTTTCTCATCATCCCTCATAATCTGTAAATCGCATCCATCCAATCAATACAATACTATTTTCACTTTTCTCTCTCTTTCTCAAATCAAAGGCCCAGATGAGGCCAATAAGAGAAAATGAGAAACAAAATAAGGAGAGGATCTCCTTCCACTTTGATCCCCTCTAAAGGGTACAAAAGTCATAGGCTCTCTTCCCAAATTAAACCCGGCTTTGTAGATAAATATATTTATCCTTTTCTTGTTTTCTTATTTGTTTTTCTTTCTTTTTTATTATTTTAGGTAATAAAAGTACATTTAAAGATAATATTAGTTTTAAGGGTGAAGGAGCGATTTTGCCAACTAACTATTAGGCCAGGAGCGGTTTTGCCAAATAACTTTTAATGAGACCAAAAAGGCCAAAAAACAATTGAATTTGTGAAAAAAATACAACACCGTTAACTTCTATTTAACTTCCGTTTACAATGAGTACACATTGGATTTGCCTTCCAGCTCTAATGTCCAGGTGGCCTGTACGATGATTTTTTTTCTCTTTTTCTTCCCAGCTCTAACGTGGCTTGCGCCTTCTTCTTCATCGTCTGTTTCACCGTGTACCTCCATCACTGCTCCGACATGGAACTTCCCGCGGGAGACCCGACTGGCGTCACAGCCAATTGTTCTTCAAGTGGCCCTCAAGGTATTGACCCAAAATTACTCGACTCCTTCCCCATCCTCGTTTATTCCGCAGTGAAAAACCTCAAATTTGGGAAATCCGCGGTGCTGGAGTGTGTCGTGTGCTTGAGCGAGTTCGACCACCACGATACAGTCCGATTGCTTCCGAAATGTAACCACGTGTTTCACCCTCAGTGCATCGACTCCTGGTTGCCTCCCACGAGACTTGCCCTGTTTGTCGTGCGCGGCTGAAGCCGGCGGAGGAGGACCGGCAAGGTGAAAACGAAGTCGCGATAGTAATTCGAATGAGGTAAATTCAGTCACACCAGGTGTTCGATGAAAGTTCTGAGAGCAGAACGGAGTTCATTGAGGGGACACAACAAGTTTGGGAAGGTGTCATTCAACGGGTCACTCTTAGGGTTTGGGTCAAATTAAAGGGAAGGAGGAGATGGACGGGTACAATCTCAGGTTGTCCAACGAAACAGATTCCGGTGACTCGCGGAAGAATGCGGCGGTCGGCCAGCTACGATGTGTGCCTAGAGAGAATTTGATTGTTTGATTGTTTAATTGTTTGATTGACAGTTCCATGTAGGTAATGCATCTTCTTCCTCCTAAGTTTACTCACCCTCATCTGTAAATGGATTTGCCTTACTTGAAGTACTTCCGATTCTCACCGGACGGGAAGAAGTCTCCAGATGTTGAGATTCCTGTGTCTGAACCCACTATGATGCATGATTTTGCGATTACAGAGAACTTCGTGGTGGTGCCAGATCAGCAGGTGGTGTTCAAGCTTTGCCAAGGTGGACATATCCAAACGGAAGTTATATTGCATCTAACGGAGTTGTATTTTTTTCACAAATTCAATTGTTTTTTGGCCTTTTTGGTCTCATTAAAAGTTATTTGGCAAAATCGCTCCTGGCCTAATAGTTGGTTGGCAAAATCGCTCCTTCACCCTAGTTTTAATAATCAACTTAGGGTAATCATTCTAATAAATGGGAAGATATCTAACCTTCCCACGCACAACTCCCGAACCCCATTCTATTTTTCGTAGTTCATATTTTGAGCTATTATTTGTATTTTAAATTTTGCACACATTAAATTAATTTATTACGTACTAGGGGAGTTTTTTTTTTTTTTTGCTTTTTTTATAACCATTTGAGCTCCTGGTGTCTGGCACTTTTTCTGAATCATATTTATCAATTTGTTCTGTTCTGGGAACAAAACTGATTGGATTTGACTAGGTGTCAAGCCTAGAGCCTACGTACCCTTTGAAGGGATCAAAGTCCACGTAGTTCGATGTAAACTTGGAGGCGTGAGGCCAAGGGGGTGGTGTGTATGCTCTGTTTGACAGAATGTAAAGGGAGCATAAGTTAGAACGTGTGCACCTGGTTAGTCGACCTCAATATTTATAGAGGTGTCTGAGGCGGATATCCCGGCCTAGCACGATATCTGGGGTGAGGAATATTCGGGGCCGAGATATCCGGGGCGAATATCTCGGGGCGCAGATACGGATAGATTACATCTTGTTTAGATACCAGATCTTCCCTTTTGACGTGTGGATCATGCTCCATGGCTCTGTTGGGCCGTCTCATGGTTTCGGCCTTTTGGGCCGGTCCATAACAGTTGCCCCCCAGCTTGGTCGTTCATGCCTCTGGACGGCCAAGATGTTTATGTTGGAAATTATGCCCTAGGGGCAATTCATTGTACTTTGGATATTTAAGTTATTTAAAGTATTCTCTTTTGTTATCATTTTCGTTTGCATGTTCGTATTGATAACTGCATCCCTGGATAATCTTATAGATTATCCTAAAAGTCCCTGGTCGGTCATCTACACGGGAGTGAAGATGAAATAAGATCAGTATGACTTTGATGAGGTATGGAGATACGAATCAAAGTCATGGGCACTTGTAAGAGTACAAGGTGCTGGACCGACCCACTATGAGAAAGCTGCATGGATTTAGTCATAAGCTTATCTCATGTATAACCGCGTCACGACGCCCTATGACCTGAGACCATCATAGATTCCTACATGATGAGTACTGGTCTTTGACCTAGTCAAAAGTCACCTTTGACCGGGTGATGATAAAGGCTAGGACCAGGATCAGTAGTTTTCATGCGGAGGAATGTGAGTGGTCAAGATGGGATTTGTCCCTCACATATGTAGAGAGATAATGTTGGGCCCCTCGATGAGTGAGTCTAAGAAATGTATGGCCATACTGTGATGGAAAGGAGTTTCCATTTCACTAATTAGACTACTCGAGAATCGAGAAAGCATTGGTCAAGAAAAGGAAGTTGACATTGTCCATGCCTCATCCTTGACCGAATTATCGCGTGACAAAAGGGACGTGACATGGTTGTACGATAGGTAGTATCGTGTCATCGATCCCCATGTGAATTGGGCAGTCGCAATGTCTTGCTAGAGGCCGCTTGCGACTTGTGGGCTGATACAGTGTTGGCCCACTGCCAATCTCATATGGGCCTGCAGGGTCGCACACAAGAATAATCCAACACGGGTGAAGGTGTCCAGGTTCATTGAATCTCAGATTAATCTGAGATTAAATGAATGCTAAATTTGATCTAGGATTTATATATATATATATATATATATATATATATATATATATATATATAATTCGAAATTAATATATATATTATAAATTGAGATTATAATATTATATATGATATTTGTTTAGTATTTAATTTATTTGATAAATTAAATATCTGAAACAAATAGAGATATTGTATCTCATTTAATTTCGAATAAAGATATCGTATATCTGTTTAATGTTAAATTGAGATATGGTATCTCAGATTTAATTAAATAGATAGATATCATATCTCGGATTTAATTTATGATGATAAATTAAATCAAAAGGCTTTAAATTTAGATTTGATTTAAATTTAAAAATTCGAATTTCCAAATCTGGCTTTTAATATATTCAATTACATTTATGAGATAGATGTGATTGATATGCTGACCAGATTCAAAATCCGAATTTCCAAAATTAATAAAGGATTAATTTTGGTTATATAATACGCCTATCGGGTTTAGAAAAACCTACGGGATTTTTAGTAGAGCGTATTGAGAAAAGCCGCGAGAAACCCTAGAGCAATTTGAGAGAGAGAGACGCACAAGAAGCGCTAGCACGCTGCCGCAACCGTTTAGGGGATTGTTCGTGTGGATACCAGTAGAGGAAGCCGATCCAAGAGTCGACTTCTGCTGATCGAAAGAACGAGACGCGGACGTGTTGATCGCCCACCTGATCAAAGGAACGAGACGCGAACGTGTTGTTCGAGAAGGTAGCCCACCTGATCAAAGGAACGGAACGCGGACTGGTTCAACAAAGGTATGATTCGGTTTCCTTAACTCTGATTTAAACGTCGTTGAGTGATCCTTCGGAAGGATTCGTAAAAAAAAATTTTAATCCGCTGCGTGTACGAATCCCAACAGTTTATTGCCCCCGACCTCTGTTAAGGTCCGGGGCATCTTCTTCTGCCGGACCGGCTTGTAGCTGTCACAGCCCATAATGCAGCTTTGAGTCTGAGGCCTGGCATCTTAGGGCATTGAAGGATTCAACTCTCGTCATCGTGCCGAAAATGCCACGCTTTATTTCTGCTTTACCTAGCCGAGGTGGTTACTCGATTCGTACTAGCCCGTGACGTCTACCAGTGACCTTGGATCTGTGTTTCTTGCCCCTTGGCATTCGGCCTGTCGTTCGAGATTCCTTCCGCCTGCGCCATCATTACAGTTTCACACCTGGCATGCCCTGATTGGGGGAAGCCTGCAACCGTCACGCCTATCCGTGTCCCGATTTTCATGCGCATTTAATGCGTCCACGTCGTGCTGTACCAATCCTGTCATGTCTAGGTCCAAAGACCTATCTGCCTCCGACGTTCCACTACTCCGCCTTAACTGTTTAAGTAAATTTTCTCATTCTTCGTCCTCACCTTTTCCCGCTACTCAGTTTTTCTCTGAGTTCGTAGGATCGTATCCTCTGTCAACACGTTGTTGTTCTTCACTTCCAGAACTCAAGCTCCTCTCATCTTACTTACACAGGTATTCAGTTTGCTTTCCCTTACATCTTTACGGTATTACTTTGCATTTTGCCATTCATATATCCCTTGGTCTGTCACCCATGTTCCTATTCTTTCTCTTTTCTAGGTCATTTGGTGAACTTTCTGGGTTTTCCTCGTGTTGTCTTATTCGTATATTTGCCTTTCTTTCAGCATAAGACCTTTAGTTTCTAGGTTCTTAGTTTCTCCCGTATGGCTAGAGATAGAAACTTTCCTAGGTCCAAAGCAATACTGTCCCCTGACAAAGAGACGTTTCTACATACTCACTTCCCACGGGCTTCCTATTGGGTACTTGGAACTGAACTTCCTGAATCAGAGAGGTTAGCCCCTTCACTCCGAGGTGGAATCAGCCATCCGAGACGAGTCGGGCCTCGTCCTGCAGCTGCTAGAGCTCCGATCCCTCCTCCTGTCCGTCCCCCGGCACGTGCTATTCCTTTCACACTGCCAGTCAAGGCTGGGGTCGGCTACACGTCTGGTTCCCGGTCTCCAGCTTTGTTGGCTTAACCACTTAACTTTTACGAGGGTTCTCCTTCTACTCGCTTGGATCCTTTCCTCGAAGGGTATCTCGACCCCTACTGGGACTACCTTGCTAAGAGCTCCTCTCTGATAGCGCATGGTGGAGATGCCAGGGCTTCTTCCATACTTGGTTCTTGCTGGCATCGGCCTTCTCCGGACCTTTCCTCTAGTGCCCCCATTCGTCCGAGTCCATTGTCATTTTCAAAAGCAACTGTTGTTGTGCCAGGTATTCCCTCACTTTACTAATATTGATTTTATTTACTTTGCCTATAGGTTAATGGCTCTCAAATCTCAACCTTCCAAACAACGGTCTGAGGCCGAGGGTTCGGACTCTTCTAGTCCGACCGAAGCTTTGTGTCGGCAGTACGACTGGGTATCTCATGAGGTGCTGAAGACTCGGTCCCTGATGTCGGACATCGACATTACCCGGTTGCAGATTCCGGCCATGCCCGGGTGTGTCATCAGCCGCCCAAAGGCCGATGAGCCCATTTGTTCGACGCGGGAAGTAGGCCGTTCAAACTTCTTCTTTTTCTACCAGGACTGTCTGACTCGGGTTGGCGTTAAATTCCCTTTCACCCCATTCCAAATGCAGGCTCTGTTACATCTGAGACTTGCCCCATCCCAGCTTCATCCGAACGGGTGGGCTTATTTTGTTGCTTTCGAACAACTATGCCATTCCTTCCCCGTCCCGGTTCCCTGCTCGACCAACATTTTCTTTTACTATTTCGGCCCCTTCACTCCCGACTTGCCCAAGGAAAGTGACAAGCTAAAGGGGTTGGTGTCCCTCCGCTGCAACCTGGACCGAAAGCTCATGAAGCCATTCTCTAAGTCCTTCAAGCGTTTCAAGGGCGCCTTCTTCAAGGTTGCTGTGGAGCCCGGAAAACACCCCTGTTTCTTGAAAGGACGCGAGACCTTAGACGTGGAATGGCACTTTCCTTTGTATTGGGTGGAGAACCACTACAAGGCTGCTCCTTCGTCATTCCAAATCTCCCGAAGCAACCTTTGGCAAGAGTCGGTCCCTTCAGTGCCTCGGCTGGATGCTTACGTTGAAAAATATGGCATCCAGTGCGCCGCTTTTTTCATATCTGGGGAGGGTTCAAGGTCAGCTCCCCCATCTTGTAGGGGTCTTTGATAATACATATTAATTGCCTTATACTTTGGTCTTGATAACTGGTTTTTATTACTGACTTGCTTTTTTTGTTTACCCTTTCTGCTCGAGATATGCGAGCCCTTCCGCATTATCTAGTGAAGGTGAATCCCACCGCTTCTTCTCCGAGTCAGCAAACTCGAAAATGGGGCGCTCCTTCAGATGTCGCCGCACCTAAGGCCGATGCCGTCTCATCTGCGGCAAAGAAAGCTAGGACCTCGGATGGCCAAGGGTCTGTCCCCTCCGCCTCCTCTGAGCCTTCTCAAGGAGCCGTATCTCAGGCCTCCAAGGGAAAGCAAGCCGTCGTATCCATAGAGGAAACCATGCCTGCAGACATCCCAAGTGCTCCATCGGGTTCAGTGCTCCCGCCTCCTCCTCCTCCGCCACCTCCTCCACCTCCCTCGCCGTCTGGGCCTTCTTCAATACTTCCTCGCGGCTTCATCTTGGAGAAGGGGGTGGCCCCTGAAGTAGACGTTGCATTCCTTCCTCCCCGGCACTTTATGGAGGGCCGGCCCTTATCTCCGCATGGCCTGGATGAGGTACATGTAGCCCAATGGCACTTATGCAGGTCTGTTGGATTCCTTCAAGCTCTTGTACTGGTGAAAGAGAAGTTTGCCATGGCTGAGGCGGATAATAGAAGGCTAAGGGTGTCAGAGGAGGAAATAAAGAAAGTTCTGGCCGTGGCTGAGGCTAAGGCCGAGACCTTAGTGGAGGAGAGGGACGCGGCCAGGGCCGAGTGGGATGCTGCTAAGGCCGCGGCTGTGAAGACGGAGCAGGAGCTTCAGGTCGCCCGGGAAAGTGCAGAAAAGTCGGTCGCCGAGTGTATCTAGGCTCAGAAAGCGCTGGGCAAAAGTCTTGATGCAGTGAAGACCCTTCAGAAGCAAAGGGCTTCTCTGACATCTGATCTCGAGTTCGCCAAGGCGGCGACGTCTAAGCTCGAGTCAACCAAGGCAGCTCTCACTGCGGAAAAAGAGGCACACCAGGTGACAATCGAGGCATTAATGCAAACCGCCAAGGATTGCTTTGATGAGGCGCTGGCTCAACTCCGCTTTCTGAACCCTGGTGTGAAGCTTAACGTAGATGGGTATGATTTTCGTGTCTTTGTTGAGGATGGAAATCTTATTCCGTACCAATCCCCTCCAGCCGAAGAGTCGCATTCTGAAGAAGAGGAGGATGAAGCCGAGCAAAGGGGTCATGAGGCCGGGCAGTCTAGTTAGTCCCTAGCTTTTGCTCTTTGTTTATTCGGGCATCTGTGCCCTTGTATTTTAAACATTTCCAGCGTTTTGTGCCATTCTATACATATTGACAATGAATGATTTATGTTTACCATCCTTTTGCCAAGTTGTGTAAATTCCAAACTTAGTTTAGAGATTTATTGACTGTAGTAGATACAAGTCTATTTTACTCAACCAATGCTTTCGCGTGGGAGGATGGGCTAGTGTTTTATGTTTTAACCTCTGTGGGTGTAAACTTTAACCGCACTACCTCGTTCCGGCTTGACTAGTCGGAAAAGTTAATGGTAACCGAAATAAGGGCGAGGCAATCACATGCTCAACCGAGGTTTCACTTACCTCTAATCAAACATTTTGACCTGATCAGGGTCGAAATGACAATCCGCTTACTTAGATTGAGTGAGCGTTGACGCGTCAATTTCGTGAAGGCCACGTATGGCGTTTTCGCCGAGCTCTAACCAATGCACGTCGGAGTACAACGGCCGGTTTCATACATCTAGATGTTTTTTATTAGGGACCGGGTATAACGACCTCGGAGTTAGTTTTTGGACCGGGCTTTGCTGCCTCGGTTTCGAGTATTTGATCGGGCTTAATAGCCTTGGTTTCACGCTTAAGTAGGTATTTGTGCACATTGATGAATCTCCTTGGTGGGATCCTTCATTAATAAAAATAGCTTCAAAGAGCTTTACAAATGGTCTAAGTTATTCAAAGGGAAAATAAAAGACAACTTTAAACTTAAACAAAACTTAAAGAAGTAACCAAAGAATAACGTTGGCGTCTGCTGGGCCGAGCCAAGATCTAGCTGTAATAGATCTTTAGTTTGTCGGCGTTCCATGTTCTCTTAACCGGCTTCCTTGCCAGGGTTTCAAGAACATATGCTCCTCCGTCGAGTCTTTCTTTGATCCGATAGGGACCTTCCCAATTCGCCGCTAGCTTTCCGTCCCGGGCATTCTTATTGCCAATTTCGGCCCGTCGGAGTACTAGGTTCCCCTGGTTCAAGGACCGTGGCCGAACCTTTCGATTATACTTTGCCGCAAGGAGTTGCTTGGCGGCCAGTTCCCTGCAGTGCGCTGTGACTCGGATCTCCTCAATGAGATCCAGATCTGTCTTCAAGGCGTCATCATTTGACGCCTGTCCCTCCTGTCCGGCTCTTATCTTTCTCCATGACGGCTGTCCAATTTCAACCGAGATCGTTGCTTCACAGCCGTAGGTTAACTGGAATGGGGTTTCCTGGGTCGAAGTCTGCACACTCGTCCTATAGCCCCAGAGAACGCTGTGGAGTTGTTCGGTCTAGTTGGTGTCAGCCTTTAACATACGTTTCTTTAGTCCGTCCAGGATGATTTTGTTGGCTGACTCGGCCTGGCCATTGGACTGCGGGTGTTCAACAGAGGAGAAGTGTTGCTTAATGTCTAAACTGGACATTAGAGCCTGGAATCTATGGTCCATGAACTGGGTTCCATTATCCGTAACAACTTCGGCAGGTATCCCGAATCGAGAGATGATGTTATAGCGAAAGAACCTCATTACTCTGGCCGAGGTTATTGTAGTCAACGGCTCCGCTTCGATCCATTTGGTGAAATAATCAACGGCGACGATGAGCCATCTAAATTGTCCTTGTGCCGGTTTGAATGGTCCCAGGATGTCAATGCCCCACTTGTAGAAAGGCCACTGGGCTGGCAAGCCTTTTAACTCAGTTGGCGGTGGCCATATGATCTTGGCGTGCTTCTAGCAACTATCACATCTCTTGGCAGCTTCCATGGCGTCATGCTTCATGGTCGGCCAATAATAACCGGCGCGTAACGCCTTCCTTGCGAGAGCCTTCCCCCCCATGTGATGGCCGTTGCTGCCTTCGTGTATCTCGGCCAACACGTACTTCGCTTCAGACTCACTTAGGCATCGCAACATTGGGCAATGCAATCCCTTTCTGTAGAGCTGATCATCGACCATGATGTAGATGGCGTCCTCCCTGATCAACTTTTTGGCTTCAGTGGAGTCAGTTGGGATGATGCCCCTATCTAGGTAATCTTCAATCGGCTTCCTCCAGTCAGTGGCGGCCAAGATGGTCATCACGCAGCTGGGTTCGGCCAAATTCTACTGAATTACGGTCCTATGACTGTCCAGACCTTTAGTGCTTGCTACTTTAGAGAGGATGTCGGCCATTGTATTCTCTTCTCTCGGGATATGAGTGACAATTACTTCATCGAATTCAGCAATGACTTCTTTTGCTTTATTTAGATACTTAGCCATTAGAGGTTCCTTTGATTGGTAGCTACCATCAATATGTGTGGCAACAAGCTGTGAGTCGGTGAAAACCTTGACTCGCAGTGCCCCATTGTCCTTGGCTTGGATCAGCCTGGCCAAGAGGGCCTGGTACTTGGCTTGGTTGTTGGAGGTCAGGAACTTCAATTGGAGGGAATGTTCGGTGGCGACCCTCTGTGGGCTTTCGACGATAACTCCTGCACCGCTGCCCTTTGAATTAAAAGATCCATCAACATACACCTTCCAGAATTCGTCATTTGTTATTGCCAGGGTCAACTCTCTGATGAAATCTACCAAAGCCTGTGACTTGATCGCATGTCGGGCTTCGAACGTAATGTCAAACTCGGACAACTCAATCGCCCAGTTGGTCATTCGACCAGCTAAATCGGGCTTATGCAGTATTTGACGGATCGGCTAGCTTGTTCAGACTACAATCTGGTGTCCCTGAAAGTATGGTCGGAGGCGTCTTGCTGCCGTTAGTAAAGCAAAGGCCACCTTTTCCAACTTCTGATACCAGAGTTCGGAGCTTTGTAACGCCTTACTCACAAAATATATGGGTGCCTGCCTGGCCTTGGTTTCTCTTACCAAGGCGGCACTTACGGCCTCGTCTTCAATTGACAAGTACAAGAATAAGGTCTCCCCTTGCTCTGGCTTTGTGAGCACTGGAGGGGTTGCCAAGCATCGTTTAATTTCTTCGAATGCTTCATCACAGTCCGAGACTCGGCCTTCAGCTTGTTTGTTCGGTCTCCTGAGTCGGGTGAGGTATTTCTCACCTTCTCGGATTCGTCCGCGTTAGCGGCCTCCATTTGTTCCACATCCAGGTACTGCTTCGCCCGGGTGTAGAATTCGGTCAGAGTGTAGACCCGGTTCTTGCATAAGTTCCTGGCCAAGCGTGATGAAGGGTCTAATCCATTAACGAGGCAGTGTACATGGACTTCTTCGGATAGATATCGTACTTGCATTGCCATGTCTCTAAACTGATCCAAATACTTTTGCAGCGTCTCACCCTTTTTCTGTTTCACTTTACTCAGTGTGAATTGAGACTTCGGCTGCTTCTTACTCGTGGCGAAATGTAACTCAAACTTGCGTCTGAGGTCTTTGAAATTCCGAATGGAATTGTCAGGCAACGAGCTCAGCCATTTATGTGCCGATCCGATCAAAGTTGCCGAGAAAAGGCGCAAAATGATCGGGTCGTCAATTGACCGGATCCACATCAACTTCTAAAAAATCTCCAGTTGATTGCGTGGATCTTGAGTCCCGTCATACTTTGGAAGGTCGGCTAAATCAAAATTTTTTGGGTGAGGTGCCGTTGCCGTTGCCCTTAAGAACGGGGTCCTGCCGGATCCTGTCAGGTATTTCATCCTATATTCCCAGGGTGAACCGTGTGTCCGGGGGGCTCTATTTACCTCCCAACGTTCTCCTGTATCTCGCCCCTCCTGGCTGTCATAGCCATCGCGGTCTTCGTCGTCACCTCGACCCTCACTACCATCTCGGCGTTCTGAAGGTGATGGGTGGTCTCGCCTCGCACTCGTCTTCCTATGCAATCTGCCGGTGCTCCCACGTCTTGACCTCGGTTTTGGGCTACTGGAAGAACTACTACTGTCCGTGACAACTTTCTCTTTTCCTTTACGGGAATCTTTCCGCTTTCCATGTCGCAAATAACGCTCGAGCTTTTCCTCTATCATTCGGTCGTAAGCTAAGAAATCTTCCTGTTGTTGTAGCTGATCTTGTTTTTCCTTATTTTCAAATCTCTGCAACAGCGATTCTTGCGTTCTCCAAAGAATGCGAACATCGGCTTAAGTCCTTCTTCTTTAATCAGTCGCACCAACTTGTTCTCGCTTTGGAATGGGAACTAGGTTAGAATTCAAAGAAAACACATGCGAAAGGCAGCGTGATGATAGTTGATTTTTGGCTTACTTACTAATTGTGGGCACAAAACGGAAATAGAGAAGTTAAGCAAATAACTAATTGCCAGAGTGTCCGGGGCCGGGGTCTCCTTTTCAGCTTCGAACAGAGGTTGATCGTTAACAGGGGGTGAGGCTGGCGTGTCAACAATGTGACCCTCCAGGGTATTTTCACGTCGTGGTAGACACTGAACCTGCGACTGACTCGGTCTGGCCTGAGGTTGGTTTGGCAGGGGGCCTCTGTCAGCCTACGGCGGTGGATTTTTGCTGTGGCTTCTAGTGTTTGCCATTAGTGGTCATGGGGATAAAAATTTATCTTTCCCTACGGACGGCGCCAATGTTCTGTTCTGGGAACAGGACTGATTGGACTTGACTAGGTGTCAAGCCTAGAGCCTACGTACCCTTTAAAGGGATCAAAGTCCACGTAGTTCGATGTAAACTTGGAGGCATGAGGCCAGGGGGTGGTGTGTGTGCTCTGTGTGACAGAATGTAAAGGGAGCATAAGTTAGAACGTGTTCACCTGGTTAGTCGACCTCTATATTTATAGAGGTGTCCGAGGCAGATATCCTGACCTAGCACGATATCCGGGGTGAGGAATATCCGGGGCCGAGATATTCAGGGCGAATATCTCGGGGCGCAGATACGGATAGATTACATCTTGTTTAGATACCAGATCTTCTCTTCTGATGTGTGGATCATGCTCCCTGGCTCTGTTGGGCCGTCTCATGGTTTCGGGCTTTTGGGCCGGTCCGTAACACAAGTATTTTAGCAACAGACTAATTTGAATTGAGGCTTTGCGACTAAAATGCCTCTCTCCAAAAGTCTTTTTAAACAAAGTAGAATTAAACCTAATTACTCCACTAGATTGGTATTGACATACAATTTCAATAGTTTAAATTTATTATAATATATATGCCATGAAATTTTAAAATATATTTCTTTTTTGTTTTACTATTTTTCAAAGTTTTGAAAAGTACCATTCAAGTGTCTAGTATATTTTTGCAATAAGATAATTTGATTAAGATACGAAAAACAATAAGTACAACATTTGACTCTTTTTCGTTCATACCTATATTTGACTAAAAGTTATTTTATAGATAACTATATTTAATTTCTAATTTGGTACCACTTTAGTCTTAGTTATAATTTTTTAATTGAATCATGCATATCAATGACAAGTAGTCAGCTAACTAATTATAAAGTAAATTTTTAACTTTACCCTCATTTATGAATGAGTATCTTTCAACTATTTTTCTCTCTTTATTTTCATTAGTACAATTAATATGAGTAAAATTGTCACAATTTTATTTCTTACCTGAAATGAGAGTTATAAATATGACCAAATTTTTTAGTTAAAAGAGACTATAAATAGGACTAGAGTGATATGTGTACCTTTTCAATATTTTTTTGTTAAAAAAATTGTTATATTGGCTCCCAAACAAAAAGTGATCTTGTTAACAAAATAAAGCTACAAAAACAAAATTAAATGATTTGATAAAAAGGAAAAAAATATAAGTATGAAATAAAAAAATTGAGGGAAAGTACTGGATTCTGCAAAATAGTTTCTCCTTTTGAATAAGTTGTATATAAAATGGAGCCGAGCAAAAGCTTTAATTGAGAAACTCTTTCAACATGATTTTTTTCTTAATTTATAAAAGTTTAACTCAAAACTTCATGTGAGAATCTTAATGGTCTTCTTGTTTTTTTTTTCCTTGTTGAAATTTCATAGTCTTTTTTATTGGAACTGAGTATCTTTTTGTATTTGCGTTTTAGCTTTATGATGGAAAAAAATCATGTTGAAAGATTAGTGAATTAATTATTTGACTAATTATTATTCTCTATTTAAACTTATCTTATCTAAGATGGATACTTTATATATCAAATTATTAATGAACAAAATATTAAATAATTAGTCATTTATCTTGAGGTTTATAATAATTAATTAATTAATTTACTAATTAATCTTGTTCCTAAAGTTTATAATAAATTTTAGATATTTTAATTTTATTAATTATTAATTTAAATTATTATTAATTTTTTTATTATTTATAATTAATTATATATTTAATTAAAATATTTTAATTAATTAATTAATTTTTTATTAATGGCGTGAGACTGTTTCACACCACCAGAGACGTGATACAGTCTCACGCCACCAGAAGCGTTACAGAGCCTCACGCCACTACCAGTGGTGTGGGCCCCTCTCATGCCTCTGGTGGCGCTAGCATCAGTTTGGAAAATAGTTTTCAAAGTGCATCAATCCGGTTTTTTTTTTTGTTCTTATTTTGGTCAATCTGCCCTTTTTTATTGGACTTGAGTATCGTTTTTTGTTTGCGTTTTAGCTTTATAATGGAAAATGCATATCCAGGTCCAACAAAAACAATTGTCTCCCATACCCATGGCTTGATGGTCATTGGTTAAAAATTGGGAAAATCCATCTTAGGGCCCAAACTAGCAAAAAAATGTCAAAAAAAGTCTAAGAAAAGGTCACATGTATTATCAAAAAAAAAAAAAAGGTCACATGTTAAAAAATGCCCCAGAGCCTTTTCTAATATTATTTTATAAAATTGTTAGTTGTTAACGCCTACTGATATAATTGTTCAGGGGGATTGATTTGGTTGTTAATGGTATTGATTTAGTTGTTAGGAAATTATTGTGAATATTATTGTTTTAGTTGTTAATGGGTACTAATTTAGTTATTAATGTTTATAAAATAATACCAGAAAAGGCCCTAGGTCTTTTTTGAAATGTGATTTTTTTTGGGCCTTTTGGACATTTTTTGCTACTTTAGACCCTGAGGTAGATTTTCCCTAAAAAATTGTTTTGCTTTCACTTCTTAAAACCCTATAGTTATATGTATATTAAAAAAAAAGGGGGGGGGGGATATCACTCAGGTTCCAAGGAACATAAAAAATTTAAAAAAGTCTTAACCCAAAATCATATATTAAAAAAGTCCCAAGAGACTTTTTTGATATTAGTTGTGTTAACTACAGGAAGTGCTATATTGATAACAAAATTTTAGAACAAAAAGTGCTATATTTAAATTTTGTTGTCAATATAGCATTTTCTGTTGTCAATATAGCTTTTTCTGTTGTGAATAACCTCGGATTTGAGTTTCAAAATGACCAGGTTTTTATATTTTGTTGTCAATATAGCACTTTCTGTTGTCAATATGGTTTTTTCTATTGTGAAAGGCCTTTGTACGTTTACGAACTTGATATTCAGAATGCCTCTAGATTTTTAAATCTTTTTGTCAATATAACACTTCCTATTATCAATATAGCAGTATTTCTTGTTGTCAATATAACTAAGGAATTTTTTTTATATATGATTTTGGGTTGAGAATTTTTTAATATTTTTTATATTCCTTGGAACCTAAGTGATATTTTCTCAAAAAAAACCTTAGGGTTATTTTATATTTTTCTAGAAACTTAAAATTGTTCCTTAATTTTTTTTAAAAAAAAAGTATAAATAAAAATTGATGTGTGTGTGTGTTTTTCTTGCCAATGTTAATTCGAACAGGCACTATTCACCAACGAACCATCAGCAACGGCTAGTAATTATAAAACGGCTAGTTTCTTTTCCAAATTTCTTTCTTCACTTTCTCTCATTTCGCTACTCATTGCTACTTCTCTTTCTCCCTCTCCCCTAAATGATTTCTCTCTCTCTGCCTTTCGCCTTTCCAAGAATTCCCGTTGCTCTTATCATCATCTTCTTCTACACAGTTCTCGATTCAGTCCAACGAACGGTTTCCCGCGAAATTTCTGCTGATCTTTCTTCTTTCTTCAATGGCGTTCCACAGAAGCTCTCCGGCAAGATGCCTTTTCACGCCACCGCCAAAGTGGAAGTCCATATCATTTGCTCCGTTGCAATCTCCGGCGACGCCAATTTCAGAAAACAACCGAACATCGCCCGCAAACAAAGATGATCATCTTTTCCATGTTATTCACAAGGTGCCTTCTGGTGATTCACCCTACGTTAAGGCCAAGCATGTTCAGGTAACAAGATGAATCCTCAATTCCTCGTCTTTCTTTCTTTCTTTCTGAACGTGTTACTAAACTTTAGTTGCGTCAGTTAATCTTGATCAGGTTTTCTTATTCGTTTCTTGGTCTTGTGATTCCTTTCACGGGAGAATGGAAGACTTATTTTCTCCTTTGAAAAAAATCTTTAGGTTTACGATATAGCGCTTTTTGATGAAATCTGGTAGTGAATTTTCTTTTTCAGTAAAATTTTGATTTCTGGTAATATTAGCCATTTAATAGATTCTTAAGAATAAGCCATAAGGCTCACTGTTTTGCAATGAACTATAAAAGTTAATATGGATTTACATCGTTATTTTTGTCTAGAATATCTTCAAGGGTTACATGTGGAAAAAATTTGATTGATTTGAAGGACTTGTTTTTATTTGTGAGGCTCAGTATCTTGCAATGAAATATGGTAGTTTCTCTTTACAGAGCCTTTTGATGTCTCTACCAGTATTCATATTTTTAGTTTGTTTTCAATTTCTTCTTTCTTTGAAATTACAAGACTGATCACATATAGTGAGATAAGGTATAGAGATAGAAAGAAACCAGAAAATGAGTATAAAGGAGGAAGTGACTTATACAGTTACTATTTTTTACATAATTCTCTTATTCAATACCAGATGATCCAATTTTGCATAGTCTTAAATCTTAGTTATTTCTTCGGGATTCTTGTTGCATGAAAAGTTGGTGGATAAGGATCCAGGAAAGGCAATATCTATGTTCTGGGGAGCTATAAATGCAGGGGATCGTGTGGAGAGTGCATTGAAGGACATGGCCTTAGTTATGAAACAGCTGAATCGATCTGATGAGGCCATTGAAGCCATCAAATCTTTCCGTCATCTCTGTCCTTCTGATTCTCAGGCATCTATCGATAACATCTTAGTTGAACTCTACAAGGTAAAACATCCATCTTGCTTGTTTCATTCCACTCATTCATTCTCTGAACATTATAGTGTATGAGACTCTGTATATGAGGAGGAAAAAACGAAGTACAGTGTGCTATGAAGAGCTTCACTTATTGGCTGGTGTGTATGCTCTCTTTTTGATGAACTCTGCAAGGCTAGCTGCCATTTTTAGTGTTAACTCAACAAAGTAAACCATAGTTTTCTTCTTTTCTCGCATGCTTCTTTCTAGCCATTTAGTGTCTGCAATACTGCACATAATTGTGAATGTGTGTGTCCGTGTCTATACACATCCATATCTGACACAGAAAAATATAGATGTGTGTGTGTGAGTGACACAGAGAGAGAGAGAGAGAGAGAGAGGTACTGTTATGGGGGATTTGACTTTTGTTTGGTATAAGCTCTCATTTTGTTGCAATTGTTTTAGGGTATGTTTGGATTGAGGGAGGGGGAGAAGAAAAAAAAGGGGGGGAGAGGAAAACTTGTGGGCCCCACTACACTCAATTTTGAAAAAAAATTTCCCTACTCTCATTTTTTTTCCCTCCCCCTCCCTCAATCCAAACATACTCTTAGGATTTGTTTTGAGTAATTATTTATTACCATATACACAGATTTTAACATGATAAATGGTAAAACCCAGGAGAAAACTGTCTCAGATGTAATTATTCACAACTATTACTGATGATCAGCTTCACATAAATCCTTTGACCAAGCATGAAATTGACTAGGAAAGACTAGTTATGGAAACAATGACGGTGTATCCCTTTGATCCATGTCCTTTGATATTAGGTTATTTGCTTCATGTTAGGAATCAGAAACAGTTATGCCTAAAATTCCAATTCTTTAGCATTATATAATTATTAAATTAAGCTTGCAGCATTTCATATGGGCATAATTTTTTTTGCTTTTTTTGGTTAACTTTTAAACGTTTGGTGGCATACCTTGTTAAAAGAGATGATTTGTTAAAGAAACTAAAAATGTGAAGGATATGTTTTGTACTATATCAGTGTTCCACACTCAAGTAAACTACATCATCATTTACAGTTCTAATTAACACGTCCCAATCCCACTTTCCTTTTTTCTGTTTGCCTTTTTTAAAATCAACACTAAAAACATTTATTTTTGTTATGCATATCTCCCCCACCCTCAATCCCATATTTTACTACTCTAGTGATAGTGACTTGTATAAAATTCCCCTATCTAACCTCAGTTATTTAATCTCATTTCTATATTTGACATGAATATTAATTATTAGTGCTCACCTTTCAAGCACATAAACCACAGATAATTAATCCAAATGTACACTCTAGAGGACTATAACCATATATTGTTAATTGAATGATTTTCATATTGGGGTTTATTAATTAATCATTATTCTAAACATCATTCTGTAATTTGCAGAGGTCAGGAAGGATTGATGAAGAGATTGCAATGCTTCAACAGAAACTGAAGAAGATTGAAGATGGTGTTGCTTTTGTTGGAAAGAGAACAAAACAAGCAAGATCTCAAGGGAAGAAGATTCATATAACTGTTGAACAGGAGATATCAAGGTGGATTTTTTTGTTTTTGAAGATTTTTCATTCTTGCTCTTCCTTCTTGTTTCTATTCAGTTCTTAAACTGGCCTTGCTCACTAATATTAATATTACTTTGAATCTCCATCAATACTAGGATATTAGGGAACCTTGCCTGGGCTTACTTGCAGAAAGGTGATTATAAAAGTGCTGAAGAACATTATAGGTGCGATTTTAGAATTAGTTGTTTATATGAATTATTGGCTCATTTTTCAATTCTTCAAACAGGAGACTAATTTTTTTGTTTTTTGTTTTTTTTTCCCAATTTTCTTTTGTCTTTATTCCCAGAAAAGCACTGTCTTTTGAGCCGGATAGGAACAAGCAGTGCAACCTAGCAATCTGCTTGATGCAAATGAACAATATGACAGAAGCAAAGTTTCTGCTTCAGGCAGTAAGCTCAGCCTATAAGAACAGGAAGATTGATGATTCTTTTGCTAAATCTTATGAACGAGCTTCTGAGATGCTAGCTGAGATAGAGTCGAAGTCAAAATCACAGTCGAAGCCACAGCCACGGCCAAAGTCACAGCTAGTGGTAGCCAAAGAGTGTAAAGAAAAACCACTGTGCCAAACCCAAAACTCTATTGTTGAACACAAAAAAGGTTCTTTCTTTGAAACTTTATCTGGAAAAAGGTCTGGAAGAAGGGACCATAACGTTCTTCCTCCCCATACAGAACAAAAAAGATGTTCATGGGGCTCAAACAACAATGGATATCATCAAAGAAGGGAAATCTGGGGTGAGGTGAATTTCTGTGGAAGACCTCCTTATAATGATAAGTATGACGACACAGCATTTGTGAAGTTCCCCGAAAAGGTCAAACATGGTGCGAACGAGTCTGCAATTGGTGTTGTCGACACAGAGAAAAATAATCAGAGTTCTGGTCAGTGTACAACAAATGCTGATGCTGTTGGAAATTGGAAGCCAACAATGTTGAAGAAAAGCTGGGCAGATATGGCGGAAGAAGATGAAGCAGAGTTATTTTGTGGAAAGTACAGAGGTTTCGAGGGTGATTATGATCAAGCAGATAATGACAATGATGAGAATTGTAACAGAAACATTATTAGAACATGGGACCTAAAAGATGATGGATCTGAATCTGGGAATGTCTCTTGGCCAAGGAATCCGACAGTGAGGCGTTCTTTGTGTTTTGATGAGAAGATGACACCAAAAAGGGCTGCCAAATTAGAATACGTAAGAATGGTAATGAATGAAAAGGATTCAATTTTTCTGGGGGGAAAACCTGCAAGGAGAAACAGGTTGCAGGTTTTTCAGGATATTACCCCAGGAACCCCATGAGCTACCAACTCCAAGGCACATGAGAATATAACAGTGTTGATAATTCTGTTTTTATTCTTTTTTCTCCCTAAATATCAGTATATTTCATTCATAGCCCATGAACTTGAACCCCAATTCATTTGTATGATAAAAAGGAGTGTGTTGTTACAACACTCCATACAGGTGTTGTAATTAGCATTGGGTAAGGTATGCTGTTGATGATGGATTTGGCCGATTCATTCGCTTGTTGTAATAATGATGTTATGTTGTATGAGTTCACAAGAAATTCATGTATATTCTTTTGCAAATTTTGCTTCAGTTCAAAAAGTTACATCAATTTGTTCAGATTCTGAAGTGGCTGACAGATTTAGCTAATTCAGTGATGGTTATTATATGTAGTTAGGCTTCCTTCTATAGACAATTACTTAGAAAAGCAATGCCAGAAACCTGTATTTACTAAATGCGACTCAAACACACAATGATCTCCATCTTTAATTATAGATAAAGCTTTTTTTGTTGAAAAGACAAACTGGTTCACTAACTAACAGATAGAGTCATTATGATTTAGGAAAGAAAGTATCTTGATTCAGATTTCATAGTGTAATTTCCTGTAATATTCATTTGATATTAAGAGAATGTATGTGATGTAATTGAAGCCGTTGGCTTCCTTATTACCCCGTATTTTTGTGGAAATATTATAAAATTATTGTTAATATTCCCTATTTATTAGTCTTAATAAGTAGTTATTAGGAATTTCTTATAGACTTAGTTAAAATATACTTTTAGTCTTTTAAGTTTCACATGAGATATACTTTTAGTCTCTTAAATTTATAAAATATACTTAGTCCTATATTTCTAACAACGTTAATGTTGTTAACGGAAAATGTTGATGCAACAAACTCAATTGATGACTGTGAGGATGACAAAACAAATGTAAGTTTATTTTTTTTAAGGGTGAAGATACAAAAATACACATGTGTTTTTTTTTTTTTTGGCAAAAGTCATGTGGTTACAAATCTAGAGTGAAAGTCACATTTAAACTCAGACCGGTCACTAAACTGGTTAGGGTACTGGGTTGAGGATCAGTAGGTCAGACCAGAGTTAAACCGGAGTCAAACTGGGACCAAACCGGTTAGAAATTATTATTATTTTTCACTACATTCCTTCCGTTTTTTGTGTTTAAAATTTTTTTGAAAAATGTCACCTTTCTCTCCTTACAAAGCAGTGCGTCAGATCTCAATAGTGGCCCATCAGTGATTCACCAAAATATCCAATGGGTCTCTTGAATTTTTTTTTCTTCTTATTATCATTGTCCTCAATGGGTGTTTAGACTGAGATATTGCCACGTATGATGCTTCTTGATCCCAACATAAAACAACTCGGATTTCCCAATGGTGCAAGACTACTCTTTCAACATTTCTGAATTGTTATAATCCTGATCCCCTTTTTCTTCTTTTCGCTCTCTCCCTCGCTGAACCCTAATCCCGCCGCTTTCTCTTGGGTGTCTGCCTCGCCGGCGGCGTCTATGCTGCCGGCGAGCCTCCTTTTAGTCCACCAACGCCGCCATAGTGTAGATCGGACCCTTTGGAGTCAGGTGAAGGCGAGATTTAGGTTGGAACAGGGATATAGGGCGGTGGCCGTTCTCCTTCTTCGGTACTGGCTCTCCTCTGGTCTCCCTCCTTAGTGCCTTCCCTTCTCCGGCGGCCGTCTGTTCTGTGGCAGCAACGGTGGCTCTCCCTCGTCTTCGACGGTGGGAGCTTTTGCTTCTTTGTTTCCTCCGATGGTGGCTTCTGGCTTGGTGGTGGCCTCATGCTCGGCGGTGGACCCTAGCTCGACGGTAGTCCCCTGCTCGGTGGTGGTCCCTGGCTCGGCGGTTGTCTCCGGCGGAGGGGGTGACTCTGTTTCCTTTTTCCTTTTGATTTTACTGCTTTATGTTAATCTATGTCTTCTGTTGGTGTGGATTTGGGCATTTTGTGTTTGTGTTTGTCCTCTGTTGTTGTGGATGGGGGTTATTATGGTGGTGTTCCTTGTTGTGGATTGGATTTGCCTTCTTGGGGGAAGGGTTTTGTTGATGGTTGCTGCTATGTTGTGCTTTATCTATGAGATTACCATTGCTAGGATTGTTAGAGGGAGGCGATTTCAATTCTCTTATGTTTACCAAAATCTGTTCGGTGGGTGGTCTATGTCACCAAGTCTGTTTAAATGGATGAGCAAGAGGTTTCTCCAGGGCTTCAATTGTCCTTCTTCATCTGTGGTTGGGTGTTCTCTGTCCGGGTTCCCGGATGTTTATGTAGCTGACCTATGTGTAGCGTTTTCTTATAAGGAGGTGTGCCCGATCGGGTGGGTTTCGCAACCAGCACTTCCTTTCATGTCTTTTTTAACCTCGGATGGCCAGGACATCGATGAAGTCTTCGTAGTTACTTTTACTCTTATTTATTTAGGGGTGACTCGCTTTCCGTACATTTGGTTAGGTGTTTTTGTATGTGTTAGTTCTTCTATTCTGATTTGTGTACGTTTAGTTTGTTTAGCTTGGTGTGTAACCGTTTATTGTAACTTTTTTCAGTAGTATCAATATATGTTCGTGTTCTAACAAAAAAAAAAACATTTCTGAATCAATATGTCAAGTCACTAGAGTCACAGCCCTCCCTCTCACGAACCTCGACACACAATTTCACCATCCTCACCACTCTCAGATCTACCTCTTTCACGGTTTCACCATCCTCACCACTTTCAGATCTATCTCTTTTACCATCCTCACTACTTCAGATCTCTCTCTCCTCCTGCTTGGCTCCTTCTCGTTCTCTTTCCCTCTCCACAGATCTCCCATCGTTGCTCCTCCTTCGGCCTCTACTCTCTCTTCTCTCACCGTCGGAAGGTATGAAACTCACCACCAACGCCACCGACAGTCTCTTCTCCTTCTCGTTCAGTCTGGCTTTTTTAAACAATATTTGACGCTGACTCGGCCAACTCGGCCAGCTCAGGCCGAGTTGACTCCGGATCCACCTGGAACTCCGATTCACCCCTTAACTCGGACCGGTTTCCTGGCTGGTCCGCTGGTTTCCAATCCGAACCGGCCGGTCTGGTCTAGGTTTAAAAACCTTGCATAAAACATTAATGAAGAGGATGTTGATCGTTAAATTATAGTGTTTGACATAAAATGCTAATGTGTATGATGAATTGGAGTGAGAAGAAGGCAAGTGGAACCAAAATTGCTGACTAGGAAATACTAGGCTGCACTGAACAAAATTGGGGAAAACAACGAAACCTAAAAACATAAAAGTGACTTTGGGCTAAAATTGAGACGTGTTGAAATCGTTGAAGAAGGAACCAAATGCTGAGCTAGGGTTCATTCACAGGTTGGATGATGATCGATTGGGAGTAAGTGAGCAGAGGATTCACGTGACAGTTTCGGATCTGGTGAGTGAAGATGACGACGACGTGCGATGGTTTCAAATGTGCTGAGCAAAGATGACAATGACGATCATATCGACGATAATGAAGAAGAGAAATGGAGTGAATGAGGTGAAGATTGTGGTCGTGGAAGTGGGGAATTGAGAAAGAGTGGCAAATGAAAAGAGGATTTGCACGTGAATAGGGAATCTTCAGGAAGAATGTGTAGGGTAAAAACATACCAACAAAACCGACAAGAATTTGTGGTCTTGAACACGCACTGTGCAGGTCGCCAATCTGCACACACACACACAGCTCCATATATGCATTCCTGATGACCAAACATGCAAACTACAAGTCCTCTGAGAATATCTAACCGGCCAAATGTGTCCATGAGCCTAACTTAAGAATCAAGCGTGCTGTCTTGTTCTGTCTTCCATTTCTGGAATAATAAAAGACGATATTTAAAACATGGGTGTGACCGCTTTTTATAGTTTGTGGATCTGTACCATGGTCTTTTAGCAATGATTTTGAACCGACTTACTTTTACTAATTACACTCATAAATCCACTTGATTAGTAGACACGCTGCAAGATAATAACACTTAAAAAATGGATAGCCACGTTTGCGTGTTTTGACTTGACCTGGGAGTTGACTGTTTTGTAAAACCACGAATGAGATAGAGGAGGAGGGAGCATGGGATTGTAGCTGGTCATACGTATATCTTTTTTTTTTTTTTTGGCTCAAAAGCTAATTATACAAAACCGACAAGAATTTGTTCCAAGTAAGCAACGATTGGGACCTATAAATATTTACTTTCTTTGTTTTGTGTATTTGTTATTTGTTTTCTATCGGTGACAGTGAAATGCCATGAAGGCCCCTGATTTCATTTATTTTATGTACTGTGTAGTGGTCATGGCATCGAAGGTAAAGGACAAAGAGGTAATCCAAGATGAAGACAATGGGGAAGAGATGCGTGAGTAGAAAGCGTTATTATAAAGTATGAAATGACCATGAAGGGGTGGGAACATACCAAGGCTCAATTGCAAGGAGGGCATAAGTCTGTTGTAGATGGTATTTTACATGTTGGGGCTGGGGAAAGTGAAAATAGAGTCAGTGAATGAGGACAACACAATAAAAGGAAATGTGGAAGGTGTGATTGAGGAAATGGGATGGGGTGATAACTATAATGATATTGAGTTTCTTGGTTTTGACAAGAATGTTGTGAGAGAGGAAATGGAAATAGTCAATGAAGATGGGTTTGATAATATGATTCGAAAAGGGAAAAAATGTGGCAAGTATAGATGAAGATGTTCCAAAGGATGAGGAAGAGAGTGTTCGTACTGTGAAGGCTCTAAATGGTTTGATGATTATGATAGTGATGATGGCACATATATGGCCCAAAAGTTGTAGTTCAGATACAAAAGAAAGTGTGTTTGATAATTTAGAAGTTGGGGAGATGGATGTGGAAGATGATAGTGATATAGATGAGGATGGATTGGTACTCGAAACTGATGATGGTCCTCTGTAAGAGCAATTGTCCTTCATGAGGTTGAGGCTGAGACTACTAGGCCTTCTTTTATTGTTGGCATGACATTTAAAGACAAAAAAGAGCTTAAGGGGCTATAGATAAGTACACTATCACCCGTGGCATGAACTTGAAAATTGTCTGAAGTGATAAGAAGACTTTCAATGTGGTGTGTGAAGAGGGATGCCCCTTTACACTATATGCATCTACATAAGGCCTAGTAGCAGGGTGACAGGTGAAGTCACTAGCTTATGAACATATGTGTGTACGTGTGTATGAGAATCCAAGAGTTTATCTATGTAGTTGGAAGAGCATTTCAAGGGGAAGGCGCAAAAAGCCCCTCAATTCAAGAAAAAATAGATGAAGAACGAAGTTTAGAGGGATCTAAAGGTAAGTGTGAGTTTATATAAATGTGAGAGGGCGAAGAAAAAGATAATGGAGGAAATATAAGGCAATTTCAAGGATGAATTTAGAAAGTTGGAGGCATATTGTAATGAGTTAAAAATAGCAAATCCTAGGTCAGATGTGTCTGTCGAGGTTAGCATAGAGGCATTGTAACACAAAAGAAGAATATTCAAGAGGATGTACTTATGCTTTAATCCTTTAAAGGTATAATTGAAGAAGATGTTTAATCGTTGAAATATATATGTTTTTGATATATTTCATTAATATTTACTTTTTTTGTGACTGTAGGTTGGGTGGAAAGAAGGATGTACGTAGGCTATTGATTGGTGTGGATGGCACATTCTTGAAAGGAAAATCAGAAGAATATTGTTGACGGCCGTGGGTATTGATGCTAATGACTCGTTTTACCCTTTGGCGTTTGGATTGATTGAGAAAGAAAATGCACTTTACTGGTTTTGGTTCCTATAATGGTTCTGTAACTCTCTAGGCTTAGGCAATGGCAGCACTGTTACCCTCATGTCTAATATGCAAAATGTAACTTGTCTCAAACTAGTTCTTTCGAATAGCTCTCGTAACTTATCTGGGACCAATTTAACTACTGTTTCTGTTATTAAAGTTTTTTTTGGCAATCTTGTCTATTTCTAGAAATTATTTGCCAACCCAGTCTATTTCCACAAATTGTTTATTTTTCTTTGGCATAGTTTTTTTCCCCTGTTTTCTAGTAACTTTTTTGTTTCCTTAATATTTTCCTAGTAACTTGTCTGGGACCAATTGAACATGTCAGTTTCCACAAATAAAAATCTAGTAACTTTTCTTTGGAATAGTTGATGATGTGTTCAATTTTCCCATTATTTTGGACGCATTGTAGTTATGTAAAAACTATTATGGAATTGATACCAGGAAGCTCAGAGGAACAAATTTCTCGTAAGGGTAAGTCTATCCTTTTGCCATAATATTATTGACTATATAAAATCCAAGTATATATACCTCTCTTAGAGATTATGATATGGATATTTATAGTGATGCACTTAAAGACTTAAGTTTTCAGTCATAATTCATGTCCCTTTCAATATTGTATGATTTCTTATGTCAACATAAATTGTAGATTCTTTAAGCCACATGGTTTAGACAAAGTAATGTCTATAAATGCAACTATTATCTCAGTGATAATAGATGCAAGCTTTCTTACCTGTGGTTGATGATCATGTGTTAAGAGGATATTGTTTGTTCTAATATCTCTATGTATGATGTTATTCTCCTGCAAGTTAATAAGCCTTTAGCAGATCCAATAGCTACTTTAATTTAATCCTATCTTCCCATCTAAGTGGAGTTCGAGAATGTTCTACATCAATTTGGCTGAAGTTAGTCTTTAATAAGCCATATCTAGAGCAAATAAAAGTATATTTATAGTGCTCTCAATTTAACTATTTATTATCATTCTGATACTTGAAAGATGCTTATTCTACTATATTGTAACAAAGATACATTCAACAAGCCTATCCAAAACTCTCAATGACTACCTCAAAACTTGCCATGAGTTATGATAACCTTATTTCAACAAAATGGACCACAAAGTTCATGATTGTCTCTATATTGGTGGTTAAATTAGCACACTTTTTTCTTGGTCTAGATATCCCAAACCATGAATATTGGCTTATGATGGTTCCTTTCCCATTTCATAATACACCAAGCTTAACAAAGTTTATAAATGCAATTTTTGGTGTACCCAGAGATGCTTGAAACCTTCCTTCAAGATCTAATGATTACCAACTAATTATTTTGATCTAAGTCATCATGAATATATGCCCCTTGTTTTAGCCAAGCAACCAACACAAGCTATGCCTAATTCATATCTTGTTCAGTGAAGATAAACATTAGAAGCAAACAAGAAGAAGGGAAAAACAAAACCTCCTATGTTTCATGGTAATGCTTTGAATTCTTGTACAAATATACTTTGTAAGAGAATATCTGGTTACACTTCAAGCTTGCCAAATCAGACTTTATTACTTTGATGCATATTCTTTTGAGGTCATGTATTGGTTATTCTTTTGGGTTAAATAATCATTATCATGAATACAATTTATAGAAACTGATAGTGGTTATAAATCTATTTTGAAAGGGACTTGCCACTGCCATTGGTGAGGTGCTTCTTGGGGCTGAGCATAGATTTTGTGCATGCCACATTTATGCAAACTAGAGCAAGAAGTAGAGAGGGAAAGAGTTAAATAAGAAATTCTTCACCTGTGCATGGAGTACATTTGTACAAGAATTCAAAGACAATATCACATCTTTGGGTTCGATCAAGAAAGAGGCAGCTAAGGATGCACTAACTTACAGTCTCAACTCATGGGTAAGAGCTTATTTTACTTCGAGATATAAGTCGTGGGTGGTGGATAACAATATAAGCGAGTCATTTAATGCTTGGATAGATGAGTATAAGTTCTTACTTGTGATTAGAATGTTTGATGGGATTAGACTTAAAATGATGGCAAAACGGGCAAAAAGTGATGCAAGGCTGGAATAATGAGTACAACCCAAAAGGTATGGATCTATTTGAGTCAAATAAGTACCTTGTTGTTGATTGTAGAGTATTCTTTAACAAGGATGAGGGATATGAGGTTGTTGAGGGTAGAGCCGGGAAATCGGGCCGGGCCCGTTGGGCCGGCCCTTTTAAGCCCTAGCCCTGTAGAGCTCGGGCTTGAAAAATATGCCTGAAATTTGAATTTGGCCCTGCAGGGCCGGCCCTGTAGGGCATCGGGCCGGCCCTGCAGGCCCTGTTACTGTAGTATTTTCATTTTTTCAAGAAAAAAATTAGTGAAAGAGTGCCAAGAGGAAGAGGCTAAGGGGCACATATATAAATACATAATAACTATACTCTGATTTTATGATTTGGTATATTATTTGTTGCAGATAATGATTATTATGGATGTGTTCATGATGCGAGAGAAGAAATTCATAACATTTTTACTCCTGAAGCATAGCCTTCTGCTCAAAGTGAAGTACAATCAAATATCTATGAAATTGATGAGAGTGATGAAGAAGGTGACAATTGACAATGATAGTGATATGCTTTTATATTTTATATGAGTTATCTAATGTTGTTTAGTTCAATACTTCTTAAATTTTATGTGAGTCAATTGTGGACAATAGTTTGTTTTTTTATTACGAATTAATGAATGTGTTTATTTGTTGGATGATTTGTATTGTTTAGATATTAATGTTGATAATATTTATTTGATAGATTAGAACTTTAATGGTTGCAATTTACTAATTATATTTCTTTGAAAAAAACCTAGAAAAAAAATAATTAAAATTTCGAATAGTAATTTCCAGGTCCTGTAGGGCCGGCCCTGGCCCTGGTACTATCGGGCTAGGCTTTGAAAAACAGATGTTTTCCTTATCTCAGGCCCTGTAGGGCCGACCCTGTAGGGCCCAAGCCCTGGAGGGCCAAGCCCTGTAGGGCCGGGCCGGCCCTAATTCCCAGCTCTAGTTGAGGGACAAGATAGGCACTTATTTGACCTTTGTAGAGGAATGTGTACATGCAGAACTTAGGATTTAACGAGCATACCTCGTCAACATGCAATTTACACAATGTATTATGCTAAGATTGATCCCAAGTCCCGAATATCACACTACTATCACAAGGACATTTATCTTGTAGCCTATAGAACAAAACTACAACCAGTTAGGTGAAAGAAATTTTGGGACACAAAATTTTCTCCTAATACAACCTCCACCTGCTACTAACTTGCTTGGGAGACCTCAAAAGAAAAGAACTAGAACTAAGGAACTAGATAGAAGAAGTAAGAAATCTGCCTCTTGCCATCATGCAAGTGGATCAAGTGGGAAACTCCTTCCCATATTCTTGAATAAGGGCCCGTTGAAAGATTAACCAAGCGTGGTAAGACCCACTAGTAAACCCACTACAACAAACCAGGACACAACAAATCTACTTGTAAAGTGATAAGTAAAACTGTTGTGATATACTACTTTCAGTAATGTCAACTTGTTTATGCACTAATACATTTTACAATTTCACGCTCCGGCTACAAACACATATAGAAGGCTAAAAAAGGGAGCGTCAGTCCTCTGTACAGTCCCCTATAAAAACCCAACCAATCCCAATAATTTTCGCCATCCAATTCTCAGCCCTCTTAACAGCGCCTTGAAACAACACATCAAACCCCACAAGCACATAACCAGAGTCAAAGTTCCTAACCAATACCATCCAATTCCCAACCCTGTAAATCATCATATAGGATAGCAACAAGATCCTCTACCTACAAGGCAAGAGGTGAAAGTGGTTTTAGGATAAGATTTGATGAGACCACAGGATGTCGTATTTACAAAGTTAATATGTTAATTACTTTATTTATTGGATTATGTTTATCTATGTTGAAAAATTTTCTCACTTGTTGGTTATGTTGCAGCCTGGACTTAGTTTTGAGGTGGTTATTGCTGGAAATTATGCCCTAGGGGCAAGTCATTGTACTCTATGACACTGCCAATCTCATGTGGGCCTGCAGGGTCGCACACAAGAATAACCCAACACGAGCAAATGTGTCCAGATTCATTGAATCTTAGATTAATCTAAGATTTAATGAATACTGAATTTAATCTGGGGTGAAAAAAAAAATATATATATATATATGTTCTGTTCTAAGAACACAGAGATTGGACTTGACTAGGTTGTCAAGCCTAGAGCCTACGTACCCTTTGAAGGGATCAAAGTCCACGTAGTTCGCAGTAAACTTGGAGGCGTGAAGCCAGGGGAGTGGGGTGTGTGCTCTGTGTAACAGTAGGTATATAGAGCATGAGATCGAACGTGTGCACCTATTTAGGGTTTCCTTGTATTTATAGAGGAGCCTGGAGCGCATATCTTTGCCTTAATGAGCAATATTCGGGATTGAGCCGTTAGGGGCTGATTTGTTGGTGCCATGATTGTAGGAGATCCCCTATTAATGAGATTCCCCATTCGTGGGATCTTGTATTGTTCCCTATTAAGGCGCAGATTCTGTCCCTAGCGTGGTTGGGCCGAGGTCCGGACCTGGGCCTGTTGGGCCGGTCCGTAACAGTTGCCCCCCAGCTTGGTTGTTCAGGCTTCTGGACGGCCGAGGTGCTTGAAAGAGGAGCTTTATACCCAAGAGGGGGGGTGAATTGGGTATATTAAAAATTTTTGCAAACTGGTTCTGTTTTTACACTCTCAGAACAGAGCAGAACAGAGGAGATAGAGAGAAGAGCTTTGCACACAACGATTTATACTGGTTCGGTCCTTTCTCTGACCTACATCCAGTCCCCAAGCCTCACTTGGGATTTTCAATCCACTAACTCAACAATATTGATTACACACTCTGTACTAAGAGTTGTTCTCTCACTAGAACACACTCCCCCTTACAAGTTGTAATCAATACACCCCAACTACCAAGTCCCCTGACTTGTAGTTATCTCAATCAATAAATGATTTACAAGTATTTGACTCTCTTACAGAGCTGATAGGATAAACACTGAAGAACTAAGTATCAAAATGATACAATACAGATGAAAGCTTGATACAATAAATGACTCAATAAATTTTCGCTCTAAGTCGTTGTTTTAGCTTGTGAAGAAATTAATGCTCTCTATTTATAGGTAGAGAACATTAAATGACCGTTGTGAGATGATTCCAACCGTTGGAAGTGATTTGCTTAAGTTCTGGTCATCTTCTCTCTCTAAACTTCTGCTAATCCAAGTCTTAATGAAGTCTGATGTGGATCTCTGAGTTTCTGCCCGTTGGAATTAACTTTACTTGATGTAGTAAGCATTCTTTAACGTTAACAAGGCGTGCTCAGATGGATTAGCCGAAAGTAGATGAGATTGTGCAGGTGCATTAAATGCACTGTTCACCTTTTTGCTTTTTCTCACAAATCTTCAATAATCTTGTTCTGTGCTAACTGAAAAACACTCAACAAACTTGTTAAACATATCTGGGATCATGAGTGAATGATTTATGAAAGCAATTAGATCAAACAACAAGATATAGCAGATTTCACAAATTTGAAAAAGCTTCAACGGTCACTAACCTCGAGGTTAGTTCATCCAACCTCGAGGTTGGCCTGAAATCTTCAGGCAAACCTTCGTTTTAAAATCATTCAACCTCGAGGTAGCAAAGTGAACCTCGAGGTTTCTCTTGAGAAGAAACCTTCTGATAAATCTCATTAACCTGCAAACCTTGAGGTTCCAAAGGTAACCTCGAGGTTTGAAGTTTGTTTCAAACCTTCAGTTTTCACTGGAGCCCGACAACCTCGAGGTTGTACATCTGTACTCGAGGTTGGCTCTTTGAAAGTGCAAGGTTCAAAGTTAAACATAAAGCCCAGCCTCGAGGTTACAATGTTAACCTCGAGGTTTTCAATACTTTGAAAACCAGTGTGCTCTCTGTAAGTGATAAAACTCGAGGTTGCAACATCATACTCGAGGTCAAAGGTGTTTTCATCGAGCTTAAGTTTCAAAACAAAGTGTCCAACCTCGAGGTTGAAACATGGACCTCGAGGTTCATGTGCTTGATGAACAACATGACCTTTCTGTATGAGTTGAACCTTGAGGTTTGCTTTGCATACTCGAGGTTACAAGTGATAATGAAGAAACTTGGGTTTTCCAAATGAACCAGAACCTCGAGGTTGACTTCTCAACCTCGAGGTTTCACATATAACTTGTGAAACCAAGTTTTGCAACATTCGAACACTTGATTTTTAAAGCTTCTGTAAGGTCAAACCTCGAGGTTACAAACCCAACCTCGAGGTTTGCTCTTAACCAGAGTTTTGACACTTAAGAGCAAAACCTCTTCAATTGTCTGTAGTTGTTGACAATCATCAAAACCATCAGAGAACTAACATTCTCCCCCTTTTTGATGATGACAACATCTACAAGCAATACCTCTTTAAACATTTAAAAGTTTAAAAATTTATCAGTGAGATTATCAGAGTGTTTGAAAAATTGATTTTTGCACAAGTAGAGTTCTTAGATAAAGAGTCATATATTCTCAGAGATAAGCAGAAGCATGAAATTGAGACTGATATTTCAATTGATATTCCATTTCAATAAATTTATACAAGATATAATGGAATTCAATGAAAACAAAATACAGACAATACTAAAAAAAAAATACATGAAAATACACATGCTGCTGCAGACTAAAACTAGATCCCTAGACTCTAGTCCTCACTCATTGCAATACTACAAAAAAAATACATGAAAATACACATGCTGCTGCAGACTAAAACTAGATCCCTAGACTCTAGTCCTCACTCATTGCTTGTCTCTCCCCCTTTGTCATCGTCATCAACATACTCTGGGTCGAGAATAACAAGAGGAGGCTGGTAAAGCACCATAGCAGTGGTAGGATCAAATGTGGGATCAAGAAGAGAAGGATGGGCAAAGGGAGAAGGTGTGGGGAAGATTTCAGTAGAGGGGGTAGGTGGAGATAGAAATGGTGGAATGAGAATCTCTGTAGAAGGGGTAGTGGGTGAAGGTTGAGACTGAGCAACAGGAGTGGTATGAGGTGGAGAAGAGTGTGGAGGGCTAGGGAATGAGAAAGAGTGAGAGGGAGGTGAGGATGGGTCAGGTATAGGGAGGGATGAACTAGGGTCATCAGCTGTAGCAGGGATAGGATCAGAATCCATCGCAGGAGCAGGAATAGCAGTGGAAGCTTGTACTGGAACTGAGGATGAACCAGGAGTGGATGAGGAAGCCCCGAGACCAAAATGTCTAAGTAGCATGTCAGCTCTGTCTCTGGCATCATATGCAGCTGAGAGTGTGACAGCTAAAGAGGAGTCCAATTCAGTAAACTTGTGATCCACTTCCTCCTTTAGCTTATTCAAGTGGGACATCACCTCAGTCTGAGCCACAATGACATCCATAAGTCCCAACTTGATGTCAGCCCGTAAAATGTCGACCTCAGTCTTCATGAGAGCACGATGGGAAATGAGGGCTTGATCCACAATCTGTCTGATCTGCCCCAGCAGATCATCTGATATAGGAGCCTGAGAAGGTGCAGATTGAGCTTCCTGATTAGCTTGAGAGGCCTGAGACTGAGCTGCTCCCTCATCATCAAATCTGATCTTCATCAAATTCATCTGGTTCTTGCCGAAGAACACAGGATACTCAAGAGTATCAGTAGAGCCCACATACCAAATCTTGTGATAATATAGGATCACTGAAACCAAAGAAGGATAGGGTATGTGTGTTAGCTGTTTCTTGGCAAATTTGAATCCTTTCATCCCTTGAAGCAACCAATCCCCAATGTTGAAAGGAACCTTCTTTACAAAAGCAGTGAAGGGTCTGTAATCTAGTTGAGTGAGATGTGTATAGTTTCCAGCTTTAGGAATGAAATTCCTAGAATACACATACCACAGAACCCGGTTCTCCTTAGACATATCCCTAGGCTTGAAGGTAAGCTTGAGCTGTTGATCAGGTGGGAAAGGTTTACCAGGAATGAGAGTTTCATACACCTCTTGATTGGTATAGGAAAAATCAGGAACAGGAGGTGGGTTTTCTACTTTCAAGATTTTATTCAAAGTATCAGCAGAAAAGGTAAACTTGACTCCCCTCACAGTGGTTGTAATTCTCTCTTCTATCAACTCTCCATCCTCATTCAATATACTGTCATCCTCCATTTTGAAATAGAACATCCTAACAAGACTGGGTGTGTATGGACAGGCTATAGAGACAAAAGATTGATATTGTTTGATCCAAGGAGACAGGTCAAAGTTACACTCTCTATGAAATTCATCTATGTTTATTGCAACAGAAGGACAGAATACTTTTGACAGGTAAGTCTCCCTATACTTATCATTTTCTACTTTGGTTGCGAAGGAGGAGGCAGCAGTAATGAATCCTTCTGGAGGTGAGATCACTCGTTGAATATCTTCAACGGCATTATCAGCAACCGGAGACACCTTAGCTTTCCCTCTTTGCTTTGTGGTTTGAGAGGGAGATTGGCCCTGATAGGTCTGAGGGTTTGAGGCTCTCTTTGATCTTGCCTTTGTGGGTGCCTTCTTGGCCTTTTCAGTAACCTTCTCCTTTCCCTTTTCCTTTGGCTCTGGCTCTTTTCTTTTCTTCGATTTCTCTTGACTGAGTTCCTTGAAAGACACTTCCTTCAGGTTGCCTTTAGGAGGTGGAGACGGAGGTGGATTATCCAGAACACCGGGAATGTGTTTGTCAATCCCTGTATGCAAACGAGTGGACCTCATCTTCTTCCTCACAGGTTTGCTTGACTGAGTTTCAGGTTGGCGCTTGGGTGGAGGAGGAGGAGACCATGATTGTGTCTCTTCGTTCGAATGGGAGGAAGATTCTGACTGGGAAGGAGATTTCGAGGCCATTTGTGGACAGAGAGTGGAAGAAATGTGCAGAAAGATGAAGATTGGAAGAGGAAGTGACGAGAGAGAAAGAGTGAACTCGAGGTTAGGGTTCAGTAAAAATGAAATTTCACAGCAGCATATATATAGACACGCTCTCAACCTCGAGGTTGACTTCTCAGCCTCGAGGTTAGATGAACAAAAGTTCACTAAACTCTGCGATCAACCTCGAGGTTGACATCTCAGCCTCGAGGTTAGATGAATAAAAATTCACTAACCTTTGAAATTCTTACCTCCAACCTCGAGGTTGCCTCCAGAACCTCGAGGTTCGACTGTCTGATAGATGAGATGTCTCTTCTGTTTGCTACCAACCTCGAGGTTCTAATCCCATACTCGAGGTTCCAGCTTTTAAGCATTCTCAATTTTGACAGTTTGCCCCGATAACCTCGAGGTTAGCTTTTGAGCCTCGAGGTTCCATCCATCAGATATCTTGAACCTTTTGACACTCTTCCAACCTCGAGGTTGACTACTGAACCTCGAGGTTTGCCCCTTTGACAGCAAACCTAAGTCCTGCATAAGATTGTCTATGTACTCCGATGCTAAAGTTAGTGATCTATAATCATCAAAACCATATTTTAATATAAAAGTAGACAAGAATTACTTACAACTCATTGGGATTTACCATTCCCAATTCTCTTCTTATGAATGTGAATGGGTCCTTGGCTAATGGTTTGGTGAAAATGTCTGCCAATTGAAGATGAGTTGGGATGAACATCACTTTCACATCTCTCTTCTGGACATGATCCCGGATGAAATGATGTCTCACATCAATATGCTTGGTTCTTGTATGTTGCACGGGATTCTTGGCCAAGCTTATTGTGCTAGTGTTATCACATAGTATTGGAATCTCCTTTAAGTGCACTCCTAAATCAGCAAGTTGTTGCTTCAGCCACAACACTTGAGCACAGCAACTTGAGGCAGCCACATATTCAGCTTCTGTTGAGGACACTGCCACGGTAGTTTGCTTCTTGCTAAACCAAGAGACAAGTGAGTTGCCAAAGAATTCGCATTGCCCACTTGTACTCTTTCTATCCGTCTTATAGCCAGCATGATCCGAATCTGAATATGCCACAAGATGCTCCGGCTGACCTTTAGGAAACCATAGCCCAAGAGTCTTTGTATCAGATAGATATCTGAATATTCTCTTCACGTGTTCAGCATGAGACTCTTTGGGTGCGGATTGGAACCGAGCACACATTCCAACACTGAATTGAATGTCCGGGCGACTTGCAGTGAGATAGAGCAATGATCCAATCATTCCTCTATACTTGGTGATGTTAAAGTCCTTGCCCTCTTCATCAGCATCCAAAGAAGTAGTTGTGCTCATTGGTGTGTCAGCCCCATTGCACTTGTCCATTCCAAACTTCTTCAGCAAATCATTCAGATACTTTGTTTGAGATATGAATATCCCATCTTTACGTTGCTTGATTTGCAGCCCAAGGAAGTAATTAAGCTCTCCCATCATTGACATCTCAAATTCACCTTGCATAGACTTGGAAAATTCCTCACACAAAGAATCATTAGTAGCACCGAAAATAATATCATCAACATATATCTGTACGATTAAAATCTCATTTAATTTATTTTTCTTGATAAACAATGTTGTATCAGCCTTTCCTCTGATAAATCCTTGATTGAGTAAGAATTGACTCAATCTTTCATACCAAGCTCTAGGAGCTTGCTTAAGACCATACAAGGCTTTCTTAAGTCTAAAAACATGATCCGGAAATTGATCATTTTCAAAACCTGGAGGTTGTTCAACATACACCTCCTCTTGAATGAAACCATTTAGAAAAGCACTTTTGACATCCATTTGATAGAGTTTAAAGCCTTTTGTGCATGCAAATGCTAGAAGAACTCTTATTGCTTCCAATCTAGCTACTGGAGCATAAGTCTCTTCATAGTCTATTCCTTCTTCTTGATTGTAACCTTTGGCCACTAATCTAGCCTTGTTACGCACAATGATGGCTGACTCATCACGTTTGTTCTTGAATACCCATTTTGTCCCAATTACCGGATGGTCTTTGGGTCTAGGCACCAAGTCCCAAACTTGATTTCTATCAAATTGATGTAGCTCCTCTTGCATAGCAATCACCCAATCATTGTCTGAAAGGGCTTCTTCTATTTTAGAGGGCTCTATATGAGAAATAAATGCAGAAAATGTAACTTCATTCAAGGTACTATTTCTGGTCCTAACTCCTTGATTTACATCACCTATAACTTGGTCTAAAGGATGATTCCTTATAAATCTCCAAGCTCTAGGTTGAGACTGATCAGCATTTTCTAAATTGCTTTCAGGATTAGCCTCAAAAATGTTTTCAGAATTTTCAGAAGGAGTAGGAGCATTTTTCGAAAAGAATTTGTTTTTGAAAATAATCTCCTCTTCATCATCCAAGGATTTATCAGATTCAGATTCACAAAATACAACATGTATAGATTCCTCAACAATCTTAGTTCTAGTATTAAAGACTCTATATGCTTTACTCCTATTAGAATAACCAATAAAGATAGCTAAATCAGCTTTAGGATCGAATTTACCAAGATTGTCTTTACCGTTATTGTGCACATAGCACTTACAACCGAAGACACGAAGGTGACTGAGGTTTGGCTTTCTTTCTTTGTAGAGTTCGTATGGAGTCTTATTCAGCTTCTTTCTCAAGTATGCTCTGTTGGAGACGTAGCAAGCCGTACTCATGGCATCAGCCCAAAACACTTGCGAAGTGATGTACTCGTTCAACATTGCTCTAGCCATTTCAGTGAGTACTCTATTCTTTCTCTCCACAACACCATTTTGTTGTGGTGTTCTTGGTGCTGAAAAGTTGTGATCAATCCCCATACTATCACAGAACTCAGCAAAGGCTTGATTTTCGAACTCTCCACCATGATCAGTTCGTATTCCTGAAATTGAGAACCCTTTCTCGTTTTGGACCTTCTTGGCAAATGAAACAAACTGATCAAAGGTTTCATCTTTAGAAGATAAAAATATTGTCCACGTAAATCTAGAGAAATCATCGACAATGACCAAAGTGTATAAGTTTCCACCAAGACTTTTCACTCTAGCTGGTCCAACTAGATCCATGTGAAGAAGTTGAAGAGGTCTGTTTGTTGAAATCTCATTTTTAGCTTTAAAAGAAGATTTGGTCTGTTTTCCCTTTTGACAAGCATCACAAATCATATCATTTTTGAAATTCAGTTTGGGAATGCCAATAACCAAATCCTTTTTCAATAACTTGTCAAGTTGATACATATTGACATGAGCTAATCGCTTATGCCATAGCCAACTCTCATTCAAGTTACTTACAAAACAATTTTCAGAAGTAGAAGCATTGCTAGAGAGGTTCAAAGTATAACAGTTTCCATCTCTAGGTGCTCTAAATAAAGCTTTATTTTTCAAATCATTTATGGAGATCAAATCCTTTTTAACAATAAAGCATTCATCAGAGTCAAATATTACCAAATTACCCTTATCGGTGCTTTGGCTCACACTTAGGAGATTATGACACAATCCTTCTACAAGGTAGACGTCTTTAATGAGTGGGCCTTCATTGTTGCCTATCTCACCAATGCCAGCGATTTTCCCGGATTGATCACCTCCAAATGTGACTCTACCTCCATCTTTTGGCTTTATTGATAAAAACTTTGATTTGTCTCCAGTCATGTGTCTTGAGCATCCACTATCAATGTACCACTTGTTCGGCCTTGATGCTCTAAGACATACCTGCAGATTACCAGAGGTCAAGTTTTAGGTACCCATCTTTTCTTGGGTCCTTTGGGGTTAGCATGCACCTTGGGAACATATGTTCCTTTTGGTACCCAGACATAATTTCCTACAGGTTTAGCTTTTCTTTCTTTTCGATGAAAACAAGATGAAGTAGAATGACCCTTCCTATTGCAATATGTACAATGTGCAAAAGGATTTGAGGAATGAACAGATTTAGTGAAATAATTCATATAGGATTTTTGTCCATTCTTTTTCTTTCCTTTCTTCTTATCAAAGTCTGGTCTATAACCAATGCCCGATCTATCGTTTGTAAAACGTTGTTGTTTCAAAATCACATTGAGCATTTCACTTCCCTTAGTGAATTTCTCAAGTGCTTTTGTAAGTTGTGAATTCTTTTTCTCTAGGATAGAGCATTCATCACAAATCAGAGATTGAGGAGAAGAGAGGTTTTCAATTTGCAGTTCAAGAAAAGAATTTTTTCTTTTCAAAGACATATACTTGTCTGCAAGTTTTTCAAACTCCTTTTGAACAACATTGTATTCAGCAAACAATTCATCATAGGAAGGAAGAGATTCATATACCTCATTTATTTCACTAGGTTGTTCTTCTTCCTCAGCAACCAGGCATATGTTGGCTTTTTCACTTTCATCCTCTTCAGCTTCATCCTCATCCGATGAGCTATCTCCCCATATAGCTGACACATATGCCTTCTTTTTGTATTTCTTGAATTTCTTCTTTTCTTTCTCTTGGTTTTTCAGCTGAGGGCATTCTGCCTTGATGTGTCCGGGCTTCTCGCATTCATAGCAGATGATAGGCTTCTTTGATTCATAACTCGAACTTCCTTTCTGAAATTTCTTGAAGCCTTGATCTCTTTTATAAAACTTCTTGAATCTCCGGACCATCATGCCAATCTCTTCATCCTCGTCCTCATCTTCCTCATCCTTTTCCGCATTCAGAGCCACTCCCTTGTTGCGATTGTTGCCACCATTGACATCTTCTAATTCCTTCTTGAACTTCAACTTGCTCTCATATTCAGATAAGCTACCAAACAAAGCTGCAACTGACGTCATCGACTCTCCACGAGCCTCTTCGATAGCTGTGACCTTTGCTTCCCAATCTTTGGTCAGAATATTAAGAATCTTTCTTACTTGAGACCCTTGATCAAAGATCTTTCCTAGAGCAGCCAGTTGATTTGTCAAATGAGTATATCTGAGCTGAAACTCTCCAATGCTTTCTCCTTGCTTCATCCGCAACAAGTCATATTCAGTGGTTAGAATATTAATCCGGTTTTCCTTGATTCCAGAAGTTCCTTCATATGCAATCTCTAGTGCTTTCCACATCTCCTTAGCTGTTGACAGATTGCAAATGCGAAAGAACTCTTTTTGGCTAAGAGCACTTTGAAGCATCAGGATGGCCTTGCTATTGAGAGTAATATTCTTCTTATCATCATCGTTGAACTCAGCTTCGGTCTTTGGAACAGTGATGCCTCCTTCAACCTTAACTGGTACATAATCTCCAGTTTCAAATACTCTCCACAATCCATATTCTGTAGCCATTACGAACACACGAAATTTTGCTTTCCAGAAAGAGTAGTGTTCGCCATCGAAACCGGGAGGTCTGTTGATTGAAGCTCCATCAGGAAGAATTCCTTCCATAGTGATCCTTCTCGAGTGGTTAAACTCTTCTGAGAAGACCTTGCTCTGATACCAAATGAAAGAGGAGCTTTATACCCAAGAGGGGGGGGGGTGAATTGGGTATATTAAAAATTTTTGCAAACTGGTTCTGTTTTTACACTCTCAGAACAGAGCAGAACAGAGGAGATAGAGAGAAGAGCTTTGCACACAACGATTTATACTGGTTCGGTCCTTTCTCTGACCTACATCCAGTCCCCAAGCCTCACTTGGGATTTTCAATCCACTAACTCAACAATATTGATTACACACTCTGTACTAAGAGTTGTTCTCTCACTAGAACACACTCCCCCTTACAAGTTGTAATCAATACACCCCAACTACCAAGTCCCCTGACTTGTAGTTATCTCAATCAATAAATGATTTACAAGTATTTGACTCTCTTACAGAGCTGATAGGATAAACACTGAAGAACTAAGTATCAAAATGATACAATACAGATGAAAGCTTGATACAATAAATGACTCAATAAATTTTCGCTCTAAGTCGTTGTTTTAGCTTGTGAAGAAATTAATGCTCTCTATTTATAGGTAGAGAACATTAAATGACCGTTGTGAGATGATTCCAACCGTTGGAAGTGATTTGCTTAAGTTCTGGTCATCTTCTCTCTCTAAACTTCTGCTAATCCAAGTCTTAATGAAGTCTGATGTGGATCTCTGAGTTTCTGCCCGTTGGAATTAACTTTACTTGATGTAGTAAGCATTCTTTAACGTTAACAAGGCGTGCTCAGATGGATTAGCCGAAAGTAGATGAGATTGTGCAGGTGCATTAAATGCACTGTTCACCTTTTTGCTTTTTCTCACAAATCTTCAATAATCTTGTTCTGTGCTAACTGAAAAACACTCAACAAACTTGTTAAACATATCTGGGATCATGAGTGAATGATTTATGAAAGCAATTAGATCAAACAACAAGATATAGCAGATTTCACAAATTTGAAAAAGCTTCAACGGTCACTAACCTCGAGGTTAGTTCATCCAACCTCGAGGTTGGCCTGAAATCTTCAGGCAAACCTTCGTTTTAAAATCATTCAACCTCGAGGTAGCAAAGTGAACCTCGAGGTTTCTCTTGAGAAGAAACCTTCTGATAAATCTCATTAACCTGCAAACCTTGAGGTTCCAAAGGTAACCTCGAGGTTTGAAGTTTGTTTCAAACCTTCAGTTTTCACTGGAGCCCGACAACCTCGAGGTTGTACATCTGTACTCGAGGTTGGCTCTTTGAAAGTGCAAGGTTCAAAGTTAAACATAAAGCCCAGCCTCGAGGTTACAATGTTAACCTCGAGGTTTTCAATACTTTGAAAACCAGTGTGCTCTCTGTAAGTGATAAAACTCGAGGTTGCAACATCATACTCGAGGTCAAAGGTGTTTTCATCGAGCTTAAGTTTCAAAACAAAGTGTCCAACCTCGAGGTTGAAACATGGACCTCGAGGTTCATGTGCTTGATGAACAACATGACCTTTCTGTATGAGTTGAACCTTGAGGTTTGCTTTGCATACTCGAGGTTACAAGTGATAATGAAGAAACTTGGGTTTTCCAAATGAACCAGAACCTCGAGGTTGACTTCTCAACCTCGAGGTTTCACATATAACTTGTGAAACCAAGTTTTGCAACATTCGAACACTTGATTTTTAAAGCTTCTGTAAGGTCAAACCTCGAGGTTACAAACCCAACCTCGAGGTTTGCTCTTAACCAGAGTTTTGACACTTAAGAGCAAAACCTCTTCAATTGTCTGTAGTTGTTGACAATCATCAAAACCATCAGAGAACTAACAGTGCTTATTGCCCAGACTGAGTCGGCTCTTGGGTGCCGTGACCATCAGTCCGGTCCAGTGCAGTGGTCGGCTTAACCTTTCCCTGTCCTGCCAAGAACACCGGGTTCATTCTGACCGGGTGGTTGTTCATCCTGCCCGGGTTGCCTACCCTTTTGCCTTTTGGGATTCTTCAGACGCCTTGGGATTTGCTCCTGCCGTGCCATCATTATGGGCTTACAGCTGTCAGGCATCCATTGGGTGCGTTCTGTAACCGCCTCGCCTTTTCTTTTTTCGAGGTGAGTGCGCATTTATTGCGCTTGCGTTGTGGTGTGCCAATCCCGTCACGTCTGTATGGGAATAGACCGTTGCACCCTCGCATTGGATCTTTTAAATAGCCCTCCTTCTTCTCTTTTCTACCTTTCCCGCTATTCATCTCCTTCACAGACACTTTCAATTTTCTCCTAGAGTCTAGAGAGGTTTCACCCCTGTGCGAAGCTTTTCACCGTTTATCAGCATTCCGGTTCCTTTCATCTTCTCCACACAGGTATTCCGTCTCCTTATCGCCATTTTGTTTGGTATTTCCGTTTTACTTTACCGTTTATTTCTGTCTGGGTTACCGCTCTTCTGCCTTTCTGGGTTTCTCTAGGTTTTCTGGGCTTCTCTTGCGTAATCGTACCCAAAGTTTGCCTTCCAACTCCCTTAAACACCAGTCCTTAGTTCCTTAGGCTTCTGATCATGGTGAGAGAGGGAAATGTTCCGCAACCTAGGGCGTTGTTGACGCCGGAGGAGGAAATGCTTCTTCGTGCGCGTCTTCCACGGATGACTTACTGGGTTTTTGGAGGTGAACCGCCTGCTACGGGGGTTTTGGATCCTTTACGCCAAGGTGGCGCTATTCGTTCGGGGCAAGATGGGGCTCGCCCGGCTTCGGCCAGGGTGTCGGTCCCGATTCCTCGCCGTCCCTCCCTGCCACTAGCGCGCGCTCTTCCTCTCAGATCGCCTGGTGGGGCCGAGGTAGGCTCCTCTTCCGGGTCCGGCTCTCCGGTGGTGATGGCTCAACCTCTTAGCTTTTATGAGGGCCCTACCGCCGTCCGCCCCGGTAGGGTATTGCGGCCCTTGCTGGGATTGCCTGGCGGAGGCTTCTGCGTTGATGGCTCGCGGTGGAGATGTCGAGGCTTCTACCGTACTTGGCTCGTGCCGGCATTGGTCCACCCCGGTTGTCCCTTCTCGCGTCCCCATTCGTCCAAGTCCGCGGTCTTTTTCGCCTGCTACTATGACTATGCCAGGTATTTTTGCTCTTTACTAATACCAGCTTTATTTATTTTTGTATAGGCTTACCAAATCCCAACCTTCAAAGCGGTGTTCCGAGCCAGAGGGTTCAGGCTCCTCTAGTCCGCCAGAGGCCTTGCACCGACGATTCAACTGGGTTTCTCTTGAGACGCTGACGAGCTTGTCCCTTATGTCTGAGGCCGATGTTGCTCGGCTGAAGCTGCCTGAGATGGAGGGTTGTATATACGCCCCTGTGGGGGCGGAAGAGCCGGTATGCTCCGTCCGTGAAGAGGGGACGTCCAATTTTTTCTACTTCTACCGGGATGTGTACACTCGGATTCAAGTCCGTTTTCCGTTTTCCGCGTTTCAGATGTCGGGCCTGGCCTACCTCAACCTCGCGCCGTCACAACTTCATCCGAATGGATGGGCCTATTTTTATTACTTCTGCCCTTTCACTCCCGGCTTGCCCAGGGAGGGTGATAAGCTCAAGGGGCTGGTTTCTCTCAGGAACGTGTCGGATAGGAAGCTGATGGGGGCCTTTTCGGACTCCTTCAAGCGCTTTAAGAACGCCTTTTTCAAGGTGGTGGCCGTGCCCGGCCAGCAGCCCTGGTTTTTGAATGGGACTGAGGGTCCGGATGTGGAGTGGCGGTTCCCCCTCTATTGGGACAAGGGTCATTACAAAAAACCGCTGACCTCTTACTTGGTGGATGAGGACCACCTATTGCCCGATACCATCCCCCACGTCCGGTTGTGTGCCTTTGTGAAGGAATATGGGGTCCAAACCGCGGCCTGCTTTATCTCGGGGGATGCCTCTGAGCCGTTGCCTCCTACCTGTAGGTCTTTGTGTCTTTATGTTTAACTTTGAATCCTTCTTTTTGAATTGCTTGACTTATTTCGTCTTTCATTGTTTTCAGCTAGGACCATTGATGCCCTGCCCATGTATGCTCGTTTGGCGAGGGTAGCTGCAGCGCCGTCCAATCGTCAAAAGAAACGGGCGGCTTTAGCTGATGCCGGCGCCCCTTCTGTCTCGGCACAGAAGAAAGCAAAGGGTTCCGCTGTCCAGGGCCCCTCCTCCGCTCCGGCCTCCAAGTCAGCCCCGGCGATGGGGACCCCGGCTTTAGAGAGTCGGGAGGTTGTTGCTGCCACCGGCCCTTCCCCGGCCATAGAGCCCCAAGCTTCTGAGGGGGGCAAAGTTGTCGCCGTGTCTGCGGCTCCCAAGGGGAAAGACGTTGTCATTTCGGATGATGACGTTGAGGTGATGCTTTCTCCGGTTGACTCGCCGTCGCCTTCGTCTTCCCCAGTGCGGTTTCCCCCTCCCCCACCTCCGCCAACAGGTCCTTCTTCAGTATTCGTCCGCAGCTTCTTGTGGGATCATGGGGTGGTCCCTGAGGTGGATGTGGCATTCCTCCCTCCTAGGCATTTTCTCGAGGGTGGTCGTCCCTTGTCTCCTGACGCCACGGACCGGCTACAGGTGGCCCAGACGGAGCTGATACGGTCTGTGGGGTACCTCCAGGCCCTGAGGATGGTCCGGAACCAATACGCTCGAGTTGAGGCCGAGTGTGTTAGGCTGAAGAAAGTTGAGGCCGAGCTAAAACCCAAGGCTGCGGCTGCCGACCAATTGAGGAAGGAGCTAGCCGAGGTCAGAGAGAGGGCCAGGTCCTCCGAGGATGAGCTCCTCGCTGCCTGGGCGGAGCGGGACGCCGCCAAGGCTGCGGCGGTGAAGGCTGACCAGGAGCTCCAGCTATCTCGGGAGCATGCTGATAAAGCGGCCGAGGAGTTTGCTCAGGCTCAAAAAGACGTGTCCGAGAGCCTGGCTGCGGCCCAAGCTTTGCAAGTACAGCGGGCTACTTTGGCTGTTGAGAGGGAGGCGCTCGAGAAGGCCCTCACTGCAGAGAAGGCGGCTTCCCAAGAACTTTCTGACGCCCTGGTGCAGACTGCCAAGGCATGCTTCAAGCAGGCCTTGCTCCAGATCCGGCACTTCAATCGTGGGGCCGAGCTTAATGTGGAAGGGTACGACCATCGTGCCTTTGTTCAGGATGTGGGTCCTTCCTTCCTTACGAGCTTCCAGCTACCGAAGATCCTGCCGAGGATGTGGAGGAGGATGCTGCCGACGCCGAGGGTCCTGGGGCGAAGAATGCCGATGTTGGGCCCGGCTATCAGTCCTAGCTTTGTTTTGCTTTTTGTAAGTTTTAGGGCGTTGGTGCCCTTGTATTTTGTAAGGATGATTCTGGCCTTCGTGCCTTTATGTACAGACCTTTTTGACAATGGATGACAATATTTCTTTTGTCTTAGCCTTGTGCCTTAGTCTGCATTTCTTTAGCCGATGAATGATTTTAGTTTTTACCGTCCTTTTGTCTATATTTGACAATGAACGATTTAACTTTGTATCATCCTTTTTCTGCAAATCCGAGCTTGTTTAGTTACCCTAGGTAATGAATGGCCATCATCCTTTTACCTCGGTTTCAATGTGTGCCGACCGTGTAGTCCGTTTCGGTATCTTAGACAATGGATAACTGTATCATTCTTTTGTCTAAGTGTGAGTGTCAGCCGCATGTGTACAAGCCGTTTAGGCAATTTAGGCATAGGATGACTCGGTCACCCATCCGCTGGCTGCATGAGTACAAGCCATTTAGATAACTTAGGCAATGGACACGTTCAATCTTTTGTCTAAGTTTTAGTGTTTAACGGCTGCATGGGTGCAGGCCGTCTGCTCTCTACCACACTTAGCGTGTGGGAGGTTGGGGCAAGGTTGTCTTGTTTCAGCCTCATCAGGCATAACTAATCGTACTGCCTCGGCCCAACTTTCTAATAGTCGAGCTCCAACTTTCACATAGTTGGATTAAATTTAACCGGCGTAAGGGCAGGACTATCACGTGTCTAACCGAGGTTTCGTCTACCTGAGGTCAGACATTTTGACCTGATCAGGGTCGGCATGGTGGTCTGCTTGCTTAGCCAGGTGAGCGTTGACGCGTCAATTTCACGAAGGGCCAAGAATGGCTCCTTCGCCGAGCTCTAACCAGTGCCTGTCGGAGTACAACGGCCGGTTTTCGTACATCTAGATGTTTTTTGGCTTTCTCGGCTGGGTATGTGACCTCAGGGCCTTTTACCAGTGCCGGGCTTAATGGCCTCGGCTTTTGGTTTCTTGGCCGGGCATCTTTGCCTCGGCCTTATCATTATGGCCGAGCCTTCATGACTTCAGCTTCATGCTTAAGCAAACTTTGTGCACATTCGTAAATCTCCTCAATGAGATCCTTTATTGATAGGAAATAGCCCTAAGGGGCTTTACAAAGCTTCACAATTAAAAACAACGTAACTTGGACTTAAAGTGAAAACAACGATAAGGAAACACACTCAATGAAAGAAATCATTATGAAAGCAAACAAACACTGCCGAAAAGAGGTCTAGCTATAGTAGATCTTCAGCTTGTCGGCATTCCAAGATCTTCAGCTTCTTGCAGTGGCTGCTCTTCTGTGGAAGGGAAGGTTGCCGTGTCAATGACATGCCCTTCTGGGGTGTTTTCTCGCTGCGGTTGCTCCGGGGGCTGATCTGGTGGAGGTCGACATGGCTGGGGGTCTCCACCCACCGGCGGCGGTGGTGGATTTCTGCTGTGGCTTCGAGTGTTTGTCATCAGTGGTCACAGGGATAGAAGTTTATGGTTCCCTACGGTCGGCGCCAATGTTCTGTTCTAAGAACACAGAGATTGGACTTGACTAGGTTGTCAAGCCTAGAGCCTACGTACCCTTTGAAGGGATCAAAGTCCACGTAGTTCGCAGTAAACTTGGAGGCGTGAAGCCAGGGGAGTGGGGTGTGTGCTCTGTGTAACAGTAGGTAAATAGAGCATGAGATAGAACGTGTGCACCTATTTAGGGTTTCCTTGTATTTATAGAGGAGCCTGGTGCACATATCTTTGCCCTAATGAGCAATATCCGGGATTGAGCCGTTAGGGGCTGATTTGTTGGTGCCATGATTGTAGGAGATCCCCTATTAATGAGATTCCACATTCGTGGGATCTCGTATTGTTCCCTATTAAGGCGCAGATTCTGTCCCTAGCGTGGTTGGGCCGAGGTCCGGACCTGGGCCTGTTGGGCCGGTCCGTAACAATATATATATATATATATTAAATTCGAAAATAATATAATAATATTATTTAATGAAGATTATAATATTATTATATAATATTTGTTTTTGTATTAAATTTATTTGATAAATTAAATATCTAAAACAAATAAAGATATTGTATCTTATTTAATTTTCAAATAAAGATATCATATATCTGTTTAATTTAAATTGAGATATAGTATCTCAGATTGAATTAAATAGACAGATATCATTTCTCGAATTTAATTTATAGTGATAAATTAAATCTAAAGACTTTTAATTTGGTTAAATAAATACATTAGATTAGATCTATCAGATAGATTTAATTAATATATTTATTAATCCAAATTCAAAATTCAAATTTCAGATCTAGCTTTTAATTCGAATTAAATAAATACATTAGATTAGATCTATTAGATAGATTTAATTAATATATTTATAATCCATATTTAAAATTCAAATTTCAAAATTAATGACGATTAATTTTGCCTATAATACGTCGATCGGGTTTAGAAAAAACTACGAGACTTTTAGTCGAACGTATTAGAAAGCCGCGAGAAAACCCTAGAGCGAGTGAGAGAGACGCATAACTCAGAAAGGCGTTAGCACACTACCGCAGTCGTGTTCGGGATTGTTCGTATGGATACTGGTAGAGGAAGGCGATTCATAGAGTCGGCTTCTACTGATCGAGAAGGTAGCCCACCAGTTCAAAGAGAACGAGACGCGGACGAGTTCACTGAAGGTATGATTCAGGTTCCTTAACCTTGATTTAAACGTGGTTGAGTGATCCTCCGAATGCGATTCATAAAATATTTTAATCCGCAGCGTGTACGCATCCCAACAGTTATCCAAGAGGGCACTGCTACTTATAGTTAATCACCCAAGAGGGGTTGAATTGGGTGAATTATAAAAAAATTAAAACATTCTTAACCGATAAATAAATCAGGAAGGAAAGGTTAGGGAAATATCACCAAAGTACCCACACAAATTTATACTGGTTTAGCCTTAACAATATGGGCTACATCCAACCCCTAAAGCTCCTCTAAGATTTCCACTATCTTTCACAAACCAATTACAATAAGCACAAGTAATCTCACCCTTACAACTGTAATCTAACAACCAAACTCAAGGTCCCACTACCTTGAGATTTTACAACAATCAATCGAATAAAGATAACTCTCTCATAGAATAGATATATGATCATTGAAGAATTCAATATCAAAAAGATATCAGAAAGTATTAAGGAGCAAAAGCTTGAGCAATACATGATATCGCCGTTGGTTGTTAGCTCTGATTGAATGCTCTTTATATTTATAGCCAAACACCATTAATGACCATTGTTGAAGATCCAAGCTAGCCGTTAAGAGACTTCATCGTTTTGTTAGACACAAACTATCATCGTTGAAGATTTGAGGATATGTCGCTTTTAGATTGCTGTGGACAATCTTCATACGACATGCCTTTGGCCAGCAGTTGACTAAGGAGGTGTCTCTGTCGCTATCGCTTTCGCCAAAATGGGTGTCTGTAGCAATGATCGAAACTCACATAGTAAATATGGTTAACAGCATTAGGAATAATAAAGAGTATTGTTCAGATAAAATCATATGTTAATAAGATATTTTGAATTTATAAAGGTGAAGAAGACGACGTGCTTGAAGCCTTTGTAATGATCTTGCTCGAGTATAGCATAGATGTGCTCGAGCAATTTTCAATTATACTTATATGAGAGAGTTTCATAAATCATCTTACTTGAGTAAGCATATACTTCTACTTGAGTGCCATGCTTGAGTAAGTGCCTCAGTGTACTCAAGTAACTTCTGTAAAGAGCAACAAATGAATGTTAAAATGTATGTGCTCGAGTAAATACTTGCCTATGCTCAAGCACAATGCTCGAGTAAGGATTAAAACCTGCTATAGTAAACTTTTACAGAAACGGGTTATTAGATAATAAGGTATATGTGCTTGAGCACAAGATCAACTTTCTTGAGTAAGCATCCTGAAAAGAAAATGTTATGTTCACATATCATTAATGCTCGAGCAGATCAAAAGCCTTGCTCGAGTATATTGCTCGAGCAGAACATATCCATACTCGAGTAAACAATGCTACAAGAAGAGGTTAGTAAACTTGCTTGAGTAGACCCAAGGCTGTGCTGAAGTATAGTGCTCGAGTGATTTAAGCTGCATATTTTCAAAATATTAAGGCCAATAAAGATTTGATTTAAGCTTGCTAATAATGCACAAATACTCTTGATTAATTAAGCAACTAATCGGACAATTAAACTTGCACTAATTAAGATCATTAGTATAATTCTTCAATTTAATTATAGGTAAATTAAAAGCATCAAGAGAGGCTGTTACTTAAAGGCCAAAGATGAAGAATTGAGCTTGGCTAATAAATCACTAATGACCTTAATCACTTAAACCAATTCTACAATGGCACTTGTGATTAAAGAGCATATAAACACTTGTTTAGCATATTAATTGACTTCATGAAACAGCCCCAAAGGTCTAATATTTCGATTCATCTGTAAGGAAGGAAGATAAGAGATGATAAACCTTGTTAATTAGCTTTGAAAAGTCAACAATTGCAACTAGCCAATTAGAGACTTGAACAACCATGATATTTTTCTAATTAAAAAAAGGGTTAAGCATCAATTTTGTTCCTGAAGTACGCGCCAATGACCAATTTTGTCTTTGAAGTTTTCGGCGTAGCAATGTTGCTCTTAAAGTTTAAAAATGCAGCAATGTTGCCTCTCCATAAACTGCCCTAATGGTCAACATTAGGGTTTTTAACAGAGGGGCAACATTGCTATGTTTTTAAACTTTAGGGGCATCATTGCTCCAAAAAAAATATCAATTTTTCCCCTAAAGTTTAAAAACGTAGCATTATTATCCCACCGTTAAAAACTCTAACGGTCATCATCCTCGTCCTCCACATTAGAATTTGTATAATTAAGACTCCAATATAATAACTATAAAATCAACTAATGGATTAGCCATATTCTCATCAATTCTATGTGACCATTATTAAGTTGATTTTGAGGTAAAAAGACCTCCTATAGTCAATCACATGTCAACTATTTCAAAATCAACCTTTAAGACACTCTAGTCTAGAAAATGTTCTAGATTCTAGGGCTAATTTTAAAAATTCATAACTCATTATATACAAATCCAATTAACCTATATGACATCCAATTAAAGATTATCATGATCCTGAAAAGTTTCATAACTATTGGATATCATTTGCTTAATCAAAGGCACATCACAAGCTGATTGTCTTTCAAGAATCCAGCTTGCCAGCATTAAGGGAAATCCCTTTCACAAAATTGTCACACTTCCTGAGCTGGGCTTAATCATCTGTCTGATATATGCTTATCCTCAAGTCTATAGGCCCAAAATTCAGAATATTAAATTCTTCTTTCAAATTGTCCACAATTTTTCATTTCCATTTGACTATAATTCTGTTAAGAACTATAATATAATAATGATAAAAGTAGGCTGATGTTTCTTCTTCCTGTTAACTTTTATATAACCTAACTTTTAAATGCTCATCAAATACTTCTTGCTTAGTAAAGAATCCTTCAATAGCTATCTATCTTCTTTGACAAGTGCAATATTAAAGAATATATTGTTTGATTTCACAGTTAAAATCCAAAATGATGAATATAATCAACAATGAACTATAACTATGGAAGAGGAAGTTATAATTCAATCAATTAAAAGCCAAGCAAATGAGGGGGAAAAAACAAAATAAAATAATACTGGTTCACTTGTTAACATCAGAGTTAAAGTATACTCAAAAAAGGCCAAGGGACATTAACATCCCAACCATAAGGGAATTAACATCTCCTTATGAGACATCTTAGCAGGCCAATGAGGATTCAGTGAAAATAACATTTTGGTAACAAAGAGCTATTGCTTTAGACATGCCATCTACCTGAAACAGACCACACTGACGATGGATTTAGTGCTTATTTTTTATAAGAAAAATCTTTAATACATATCTCATATTTTATTATTAATTAATACATAATACTTTTGAAAAAAATAAATAATCTGCAAGTCCTTATAATTTACGTCAATTTTGAATGAGGTCCCTATAATTTATTTTGTTTGAATTGGGCCTTATTGCTTGATCTGTTAATTTTAATTTATAACCTTTTATGAAATTTTATTTATAGAATACATGGGCTTAAAACGATGTTAAATTAAACGAAGTAAAATTTATAAGGTCTATAAAATTCATAAAATTCTATAAATTAATCTTAATGATTTTTAACAAAGTAAATTTGATACAAATTATCTGTTATATCCGCACCGTCTCCGCTATAATCGGTGTAAATGAAGAGCTGTAAAATATATATATATATATATATATATATATATATATATATATATATATATATATATATATATATATATATTTCCCCTGTAATGTCTTATTCTATCTTGATGATAAATTATGTTTTCTTGATTTTGATACTGATGTGATAATATATATGATGGAGAGGGTGACGACTGACGACGATTATTTGGTTTGCTTTTTGGGAGAGTTACTGCCTTACTGGGCTCAAAGAATGTATTTAATTATCAAGAAGTCTCACTAAAAATTGAATAGCATTTAATAACAAATTCTAATGTAACGAATGACAACACCTCATTTATGATGGAGACTTTTTAGTAATTAAGTCATTTTCTTGGACCTCACAGTATAATTCCCCCTTGCTTTTATTATTACTGCAATATTATTAAGGGAAAAAGACATATAAATATCATTTGAATTAGGAGAACCCAAAAAGTCTGCTAATATATGGGGAAAATAATAGTTCTTGAGAGACTAATATGAGATTTTGATATGTTGTGATTTTATCAAAAGGCTCCTCAAATTTTTTATTTTTTATTTTAAAGAAGAACCACTGCTAGCACTTGCAGCTCTTTTGGTTGTGAACGTAATTGGAGTGCTTTTGAGATGGTAAGATTTGTACTTTTTTTGTTTTTAATTTTCAAAGTAACTTTGCTTGAATATTAGAATAATCATGAAGTTTTTTCCCTCAATTTTTTTTTTGTAGATTCATACCCAAAAAAAAAACCATTTGAATGATTTGGCATTTGTTATGTGCAATTTGAAACTCACAAGGAAGCAAAAGAGTAGAGCTTTCAATTATGATTTTGATGAAATATATTCTGATAATGAATGGATTACTGAAGGAAGGATAGATGGAGACAATGTGGAGGATGAGGATGATGAGGTTCTTCAACCTCATGAAATTGATGAGAATATGGCTAATCCATTATTTGGAATTGACCGTAATGTTGATTTTAACATTGATGATGTTAGAGCAAATTATAATGATAATAATGACGCAGGTGATACAAATGGAGATTATAATGGTGAAGGAGAAGAATTTGAAGATAATGGAGATAATAATAACCCAACATTTGACGATCTTTGTTAAATTTATAATTAGTTTTATTTAATTATGTTTAGTGACTTTATATTAGAACATAAATTTCGTATAAATTTGTATGTTAAGTATGATAAATTATGAAGTTCAGTTATTTAGATTTCAAATATATTTAAACCAAATTGTTGTCATTTTTAGTATTTTAATTATTTTATCATATAATTTTTAATTGTTATTTATTAATGAGAAAATTATAATGAAGGACCTAAGAAAAATAATATTTATTAAGAAGGACCATAAAAAGTGGTAATTATTTTAAAGGACCAAAAATTAAAATATTAAAATAAAATGACTAAATTACGCTTAATCAGATTTCCTATCTTCTCATTAACTAAATCTGAAATGATTTTTTCTTCCTATCTTCTCATTAACTGAATATGGAATGATTTTTTCTTACATGAGAATCTAAAGTAATTAATATATAATAATAAATATATATTAATTCAAATAATTCTTTTCCCATCGCAGAATCATTCCAAATTATTATGCTAGAGAAAAAATAGGAAAGATGGAGCTTTTTATGGTTGTGGCAGAAGAAGCCTCATGCGTTGTGCAACCGTCTGCGGTGTTCGACTTGAGATTTTTTGTGCTGAGGCAACCAAAAGTACCTGATATTCATTCAATATTACCCGTTGTTCTATTCCAAGAAACAGAAAATAAAGCAAAAGACTCTTAACTCCAAAAAACCCCCATTAAAAAAGAAGAACGTAGTTAAAGAAACCAAATTCCTCTTTCCTTTTTCTATAACCATAAAAAGCTCCATTTTTCCTATCTTTTATCCAACATATCTACAATGGAAAAAGAATTATTTGAATTGATATCTATTTATTATTATCCATCAATTACTCTAGATTCTCATGTAAGAAAAAATCATTCCAGATTTAGTTAATGAGAAGTTAGGAAATTTGACTAAGGGTAATTTAGTCTTTTTATTTTAATATTTTAATTTTTGGTCCTTTAGAATAATTACCACTTTTTATGGTCCTTCTTAATAAATATTATTTTTCTTAGATCCTTCATTATAATTTTCCCTTTATTAATATAGGTAAATTCTTACGAGTTTACGTCTCTCTCACGAGTTTGTTTAAACTCACGAGTTTGACAACCTTTGTTGGTGTTAAAGCTCCACCGACTAGCACTACCTCACTTGTAAGCCTCCAATGGTTGGCTGTCGAAGCTCCAGCACTAGCGGGCATAGCTCCTATGATAACTTGAGTAATGTGATTGACTACCTGAGTACAATAATTGACTACTTGAACTCCTTGAGCCTTGTCTAGCGCTGTTGACAAATTGAATAAAGGTAATGACAACTTAAATGTAGCTTATAACTTTGAGAGTGCAAGTTGTCAATCGCTATACTTATGTTGTCATTGCTTTTATACAACTTGTCAACGGCACCGAATAGGACTCACGTAGCTCAAATAGTCAATCTATAATATATACTCAAGTAGTCAATCTCATTACTCAAGCTGTTATCAGAGTTCCGACCATATAAATATGGGAAAAACATTTCTCATGTTGCAGGAGAAATGTTTTCTCATATCACACACACATAAAGTGGTGGGACCCACGTATATATATAATTAGCACTATATATATATATGTGGGTCGCACCATTTTATGTGTGTGTAGGAATCTTGTTTCTCTCCTGCAACATGAGAAAAGTAAACCCCTATAAATATTTAATTTATTGACGGCATGAGTATAAAACCTCTTATAATTACTCAAGTTGTCATCGAAGTTCTAGCCATATAACCCTTATATTTTGTCATGAATCTCACCCCTCTTTTGAAGTCATGTTATTTCAATCTAATTAATTTTTATTAAAAATAATATACAAAATTATTTAAAAAAATTAATTGATATATATATATATATATATATATATATATATATATATATATATATATATATATTCCAATTTGCTCCTTACCATATAAATATCTAATTTATTGACGGCTACTAGAGAATAAATGAAGACAAAAAAAATGTCGAAAATTTTTACGAATTTATATAATACGCTGCTCAAAATCACATCATTTTATAGTTATATGGTGAAATTTTTTTTAAATAGTTTTAATTACCCTTATCTTAAGTCATTGACTATGGGAAAATATTATGCAAAACTTAAAAATTTTCATTTAAATATAGGTAAAATAATAAATTATATTTATTCCGTTTTTAGACAATTAATAATATAACCACCCCTCTAAATTCTAACTAGCTGTTTGGTGTGAGGGATTTGAAGGGGGAAGAAAAACTTTTGAGTTGAATTCGAAAAAAAAAACAAAAAAAAAAAGAAAGAAAGAAAGAAATGGGGGATAATTTTTTTTTTTGGTAGAAATTAGAAGCTTAGCATGCAAAGAGTTTTTGTTTTCTCCCAACAAGTGTATTTTCTAATATTTGGATTTATGTTCTCCTCTCTGTAGATTGGGGCTACTTACTCACCACTTCAACCAATAGCTTGTTGGTGGGATTTAAATTCTTAAATTAATTTTTCTTCATATTTTATCTTAAATTTTAATTTTATTAAAATTTTATATCCTCACTTTTCCATTGTCTTAATTCAACTCATTAAATTTTTCCTTCCCGTCCAGTGCCTCCCCCTCATACTAAACGTCCCCAAACTTTGCGATTAGCAACATTTGATCAATGTGTTATGTTCGTACACCCCAATTTGTATGATTGAATTGAGAAGATGTGTGTGGATTTTGACTTGTTTGGTATGATGGAAGTTATTCAGTTACATTTTGAAGGCGCTTTACTAAAAACGATTTAAGTGAGTTCCATTGGTTGTAGTATGGAAGTCTCTTGACTTCCATTGAACTGGATCTAAAATGACAATAATTTCCCATTTTTAAATTTTGGGTAAAGTATATGTTTGGTCCTTCATGTTTACCTCTGGTATCATTTTAGTCCCTTAAGTTTATAAAGTATACGTTTGGTCCCTTAATGTTAACATCGTTAGTCTAACTTAACAGAAAATTTTGACTCAATAATTTTAAGTAATGATTGTGCAATTAAATGATGATTAAGCATAATTATATGTTAGTATTTTAATAAATTAATATTTTAAATCATATTAATTCAAAAATATTTAATCTTTTTTGACAAAAAAATATATTTAATCTTCAAAAATTGTGAAAAACCGTAAAATTGTCTCTGAAGATTAAATATTTTTCAGTTAATAGGATTTAAAATATTAATTTTATTAAAATACTAACGTATAAACATGCTTGGTTAGCATTTAGTTGTACAGTCATCACTTATAATTGTTGAGTCAGTGTTTTCCGTTAAGTAGTCAAACTAACGGTGTTAACATTAAGGGACCAAACGTGCAATTTACAAATTTAAGGGACTAAAATGATACTAGAGGCAAACATAAAAGACTAAACGTATATTTTAGCTTAAAATTTTTTTTTTTGGATGATTCTACCATCTTATTTTTAGCCTAAAAACACAACCCCTACCTCTTTCCCAATGACCGCCCTCCATTTTCGATGACAATCACATTGGCAAGGGCATTTTGGTCTTTTCATAAAAATACATATATTGATTACAAATTATATCTCACTTTCGTTGACATACCAAATATAATTTAGAAGTTATCTCCACTATCATTTCCTCTTTCACTTCGGTTTCCACATCTAATTCCATGAAAAAAAGTTTCTTTCATAGCACCAAACAGGTGTAAATAGACAATAGTATGTGGTGGCTAAATAATTTTTTTTTCCATTTTCTTAAACAAACCTATTATTTCTCTGGTCATAAATATAAAAAAGAGTTATTTTTTTTTGGAGATATTAATGAAGGTAATTAAATTATTTTAGAGCAGTTATATTTTTTCTTCAAACTAATTAGTTTGACTAATAAAACGATATATAATTTAAAGGTACACAATTTATGATATGATTAAGTAATTTACCTAACTTTTTTAATCTCTCAAAAAAAAAAAAAAGTCATCGTCTTGTATTTAGAACTATAGGGAGTAACTTATAATGAGCTAAGTTTGATTTTCTACTGTCAAACAAAATTAACTGAAAGAGATAATCCATTTAAATTGTAACTCATGACAGATTAGCTTATTTAACTTATTTATCTTATTGTGATGGCTCTGAAAGAATTAATAAATTATGAACTCTATCATAAAGAATGTCTTTATTTTTTTGGATAATTAATTTGAAAGGCTTATAGTTTTAACCAATTTTAATCAGGTACTTGTAATTTTTTTTCCTTTTATTATATGGTTATTTTTTTTAAGTAAGCCTCAGTAGTTTTTCTCTTTTTAAGAAGTGAAGTGCTTCTAAATTTTATCTGCTTTTTCATTAGGCCCCTATAGATTTTTATTTTTTTCAAAGGTATAATTCTAAATTTTGCTTATTTTTACAATTACAAAGTTCGAATAAAAATAACATTTTCTAAGGATATAATTATACCTAATTACTCTAGCTAATTATATATACATACATATATGTGTATGTGTGAGATTAATTATATAATTTTTAATTAAAATTTCTGATTAAAAAAAGTATAAGGACTCAATAAAAAGGGAAAAAATTGTATCAAAAAAGGAAAATAAATAAATTATAGGAAAGTGAAAATTGGTCAACACTATAAGGACTTGTAAATTCATTTTCCTTATTATTATTATTATTATTATAAGAAATGAATGTTTCTATCATATAGACTAGTTATACAATTGGTCGTCTCCCAGATTTGTAATTTTCTTTGTAACCTTTTTTCATTAAAAAGAATCTGTAGGTTAACTTTCTTGTATCTATTTTGTCAAGTTATCCAAATAACATGTAATCAATATACCCTATGTTTGAGTTATTATCATTTAACAATAAAGTCATTTGAAAAAATAGGATACATGATTATCTATGATTAGAGAACTTGATATAATGGATATAAGAAATTTAAATTAACTATAATCATTTCGTTAATTACACATGTAAGAGTGTGTTTCTATGAATGAAGAGTGGCTATCAGAAGGGATATTTTAGAAAAATCAACACATATTTTTTTTATATAAATAACTAATTTTCTTAACCTTTGTAAATATTAATAAGGTTAAAATATAGTTTTGGTCGTTTAAATTTAGATGATATTTCATTTTAATCACTTACCTTTTAAAAGTATGTTTTGTCCTTTTAAGTTAACACCATTAACTTTTTTTTTTGAACAATAACACCATTAACTTCACGAAACAAAAATGATGAGTAAAAAAATTTTAAATGTTGATATGTCCAAATTTTAATTCTTTAAATTTTCAATTTTAAATTTGCTAACAACATTTTATGTTGGTGAAGTTAATAGTTTTAACTTAAAAGGACCAAAAACACATTTTTAAAATTTAAATAACTAAAACAGGACCTTGTTTAAACTTAAAGAACTAAAAATATATTTTGCCTTACTAATACTCTAATTCTCATGTTTAACATTTAAAAAGTATATTTAATAAACTATCTATAGTTTTTATTAAGGTTATTAAACTTGGACTGACCATTGAACCAGTTGGCATACTAAGGCAAGGGTCAGTGGGTTAAATCAGAGTTAATTCAAAAGCTAGAATAGTGATAAATAAAAATTTTAAAAATAATTTAAATTCTCGGTATCATACTATCCAAAATCAACTCAATACTTAAATCACTAATAAAATGATCATATTTAATGTTCTTTACAATTTCTTGGACATATTGACATCATAATATCAACCCACCATGTAATAACACTATAAGCAATAATTACTAAATATTCTTTTTAACAAATTATCAAAATAGATACCTTCATTCTTAAATATAGGATATAGTTTGTAGTGTAAATTACACTATAAATTATGTCTTATATTTAGGACTAGAGCTAGTAAATAATAATAAAATATTCCTACTATAAATCTTTAATCACTAAACTAATAGTCATTTATACAAAAATTATTATTAATTTCAAGTGAAATTGTTGTTTATAATTCATACCCCTGTAAAATATTTTAAATTTTTTAATACCAGGTCAACTTAGCAACTCGTCCGATTTGAGAATCTGTTACCCTCAGTTGCTATAGTACCAATTTATGAACCCACGCAGACTAATTTCATGCCCGACTCACTTGGTTCCAGGTTGACCCAGCTGGTTCGATCTGGATTTGATAACTATGATTTTTATCTAATTATTTTCATTTGTTTGAAAATTAAATAAAAATTTATTTCTTCAATTATTTAAAAAAATATAAAAACAGACTAAACAGATTATGTTTTGATTTCAATAATTTTGTCAATTAACCCTTTGCGTTAGTTTTCTTTCAAATAAAGAAAAACACACAAATTTTACGCCTTTTTTTCTCCCCTTTATTTTTTTTATTTTTTTGACTTTGTGAGGAGCGAGGAGTAGGACGGAGGACAAGGGAGCTCAGTATTGAAGCACCACATTTCCAGGCTCGGCTTCACTTCATTGAAGCTGCCAACTCCAACCTTCCGATTCAAAAATTTGAGGTTTGTTCTCTCTTGCTTCCAACCCCAAAGTTTACGATTTCTCCATTTATGACGCACCCTATTTTGGTTTGAGAGCTATAAAATTAAGCTGATATAAAATCTCTTTTGGCTCTGGATGTCCTAAGGCAGATTTGAGCTGGGTTACCTCTAGCTTACAACGCCTGCAATTTTTTGCCTGTATTTGCTTTTATATATGCCATTGAGCTCCTTAACTGAGCACTTTTAAGAGAGGCTGATTTTAATTACTTTTTTATGATCACCATATTCTGTAGTGGAAATTGTTGCCTCATTATTTAAGGTGATGATGGAAGCCCAGCTTGTAAATGGGAGCAGCTGTTTGATCAGGCCATCCGGTGCTGGCCATTTTCAAGTTACTGGCATTTCCAGAAACACATCTCTACAATGTCGTCGTTCCCCAGCTGGTACATCTGTTTACAGTTTTAGGTTATGTGTCTGTTCGTTTCTGGATGTTGGAGCCATCCGATTGAAATCACTAAAATTAAATTTGAATAGTCATTCTGTAATACTTTTAGGAATTTATGATATACTTCCTCCAAACTCTTGGATATTGGCTGCAAATATTTAACATAATTCATTTATAGCCCTTGCACTATCAGTATAGTTTTCTATATATTTAGGAGAAATAAGTGCATAAGCTGGCCATTGTAATGTTAAGATAGATGAAATCTTCCACCATCTTTTTTCCCCCCCTCAAACTTTAATATATGGGATTATGTTGCATTCATTGATAGTGTTCGCCAATCAACGGATAAGATGTTCAATGAAGCCATATAGATTATCAGAGCTTACTCAGGTGGAGGTTGAGAAACTTAAGACTCGCCCTCGCATAGATTTCTCTTCCATTTTCAGTGTGGTAAGAACAAGTTGTTCTTTTTCATCCTCTAGAGGCTTCTCATCTACTTTTTAGCCAAAAAGGAAAAAATCTTGTCATAGACCAGTATCACTAAAGTTCTACTTGGTTGACTGTTTAAATTTATGCTGGCAGGTAAATCCCATTGTTGATGATGTCCACAAAAGAGGCGATGCTGCGGTTAAAGAGTTGGGGCTTCTTGCTTCTTATTCCTTTGAAATTTGTTGATATTTGGGGTTTATCTTTCATTTTTAATTTTTTATAAAAAGTTTTATGCTAGTGTTTTTTCTACTTCAGATTATCTTTTGGTATTGACTAAAACTTCAATTTTTTGGTACTTTTTTTTTTTTTTTGTTTTTTTGTAGATATACTTCAAGATTTGACAAAGTAGAACTTGATAAAATAGTTGAAGATGTATCAGATCTTTCAGACCCTGTGGTATGTCTATTAGAAGATGCATCCTTATTAAAGTTTTTATTGGTATTTTCTCAAAGCTTTTATTATGATCTCCTTTCTCATCAGAGAGCATGCTAATTGATTGGAACAGTATTTAAAGTTATATTTTCCTTTTTCTGCAGCTCAATTCAGATGTTAAGGAAGCTTTTGATGTTGCCTACAGCAATATATATGCATTTCATGCTGCTCAGAAGTCTACTGAGAAAACTGTTGAGAACATGAAGGTATGTAAAGCTATTTCTTTGTTTGTGTTTGGTTGGGTGTACAAACCTGAGCGCAGATGCGCCAATGTTGTGCTAAATGAGATTTGAGTGACTTATCTTGGACCCATTGATGACTGGATGGTATTGTAGAGAATTGCAAGTTTTAATGGGTGGATAGTGTTCTGTGGAGTAGAACACAAATGTCTAGCCTCTAAGGACTAAGAGATGTTAATATTGGATCGAAGTATCCTCCAACACCAAGGAGGAGAGATTACTCAGTGATAACTATGAGGAAGATATCACAGAGCGTTTGAGGATCACTATGTAACACGGGTATGCAAACGGACTCCATTTGTAATGTCACTGACAGCTGTATACTTAGCAAAGTCATGGCGTGTAACCGTCGTTTCACATGGATTGGTCGCCTTTGCCGCTTTGATATTCATGCGCATTTAATGCTTACGTTGTTTCGTATCAGCCATCATTGCACTTTTTAGGGTTTTCAACCTAATTCTGTGTATATTAACTTTGCTAACCCTGACTCTTTAAATCCGCAACGTCTATATATTCCCGCCTTCTCCTTTCTCGCTCAAAAGCTTCTTTGCCTTCTCAGAGAACATTTCTCACCACCAAAGCGCTCTCTCCTTGCAAAAACTTTCTTAGCCTTTCTCAAACCTTTCTTCAATCAAGTACTTTCACTGATCCTTTTGCCTCTTTTATTTCCATTTTACTCTGTCTCTCCTCCCCTTTGTTCTTTGACCGTATTCGTCAGAAAATCATTTTTCTAGTTTTTGTGTTTTCTGGGTAGGCATTTTGAACTTTTGGGCTTTGCTAAACATTACTCTCTTAATCTTTGGGTTTTCTGTGTTCTACTCCACAAAACCTTGGTGCCGTCTGTGGGGACTAGGAGATGTTAATATTGGATCGAAGGTATCCTCCAAGATGTCTATCGGTTAAACACCAAGGAGGGGAGATTACTTGGTGATAACTATGAGGAAGATATCACAGAGCGTCTGAGGATCACTGTCAACACGGGTATGGCGGTAGCCAAAAGGAGTGGGGTGTGTGCACAATGAGATTGAAAGTAAATAATTGAATCGAGAATAGAGAGCATGCACTTGGTGGGTAACTTCCTATTTATAGAGATTACCTAGGGTTTCGTATTCTCCCGTAGTGGTTTCATTCCTTAGGCAATGTGCGTCTCCACGTTTTGCAAATGCCTGCTCCGCTACCTGTACTATCCAGGATTATAGGCACGATCACATAATGATTAGCGTTTTACCTGATTATGGAGGGATTATGTCATAAAGAGCTCTTACTGGGCCACATACTTGCCAGACCCATTATATGAGTCCATAACAGATAGTATTAATTTAATAGATGCAGTTCATATATGTTGGTGGTAATTTTTTTGTTTGTTTTAAGTAGGTGCATGACACTCTATTCAGAGAAAGCTAGATAGTTATAGAAGATGAAAATAATGGAAGATCCTTTCCAATTAAGATATTCTGTTTCTCTTTTCCTATCTTTTTTATTTCCATCTGTTTGCTCGTGTACGTCTAGTTATTTCTGTCATATGCCTACATGCATGTTCTTTCTGGGTTCTCAGTGTTACTCAGTGTATTAATGTGACCTTTTGAGGTTTCTCGTAATGTTAGGGAGTCAAATGCAAGCGAGTCGCTAGAAGCATAAATTCTGTGGGTCTATATGTTCCTGGAGGAACTGCAGTATTACCTTCAACTGCCCTGATGCTTTCAGTTGTAAGTTTAATAGATTTTTCATCATACGTAATAATAATTCTTCGCCATCCTGTAACTTCTATTGTGATTATTGATATACATCATTCCAGATTTTGCTGACTTATTTTGATAACAGCCTGCACAGATTGCTGGATGTAAAACTGTTGTTCTTGCAACTCCACCAACTCAGGATGGCAATATATGCAAGGTAGTCGTCTATATTGAGGGAAAGAATCAGTATGAGGTTATTTTAGTTCTGATGAAGGTTTTCCTGTAGGAAGTACTGTACTGTGCAAAGAAGGCTGGAGTGACTCACATCCTCAAAGCTGGAGGAGCTCAGGTTTGAAGTAATGTAACATAACCCATGAATGGTTGTGTCATTTGAGGCTGATATGCTCAGATTTAGATGTATGTTTTTCTATTTTTATGGTATAAGTTGAGTAACAGTTACAATGATTTTTCTGTCCATATCAGGCTATATCTGCCATGGCTTGGGGAACAGAGTCTTGTCCCAAGGTGGCTAACTTGCCCTTCACTCATCTCTCTTTTAGGCTTTTCCTTTCAATTTGTTGGTATCAATTAATAGTCATAAAATGGAGTTTTATTATATTACTTTATGTTTTCTTGTATTAATTATGCGTTTTCTATTTGATCATTCTGACTTTATTGAACCTTCATGATTTGATATGTTGGAACTTAAGAAGAGGGAGAAAAAAGGATGAGAAAATAATATGAATTGCTTTCCTTTATTCCTTGGGAATAAGCTGAATATAAATGGGAAGGAGGAGACAACTATCTCATCAAATCAGCAAAAGATGAAAGACAAATCTTCCTAACCTAATGACCAGCAATGGTTAGTAATATGAAAGAAATAAAATAAAGAGAAATAACACTAAGAAAGATGGAATAAAAATATGATAAATGGGAGAAATTCTTGAGATCACTGATATGTGCTCATCCCTCTTGTATAATATAAGCATTGTCATAGGATAAATTTATTATCTCATATATCCCATTTTGATACCAGTGCTGGTCTGATTTCAACTACGTCATGGTCTGATTTCATGGACTTTACCTAGTGATAGGCTATGACTATTGAATTTCCTGTTATTGCAAAATTGGAGTATGTTCAGAATTGTTTTCATTGGTAATACTCAGCCTGATGTATATTTGGTGACCAAGGGGGATTTTATATCAGAATTTGTTCATTGTAATTGTTAATTAAATTAGGCATATTTCCCTGTGTATTGCACAGGATTTGAGAAATGAATTGCTGTTTATGGCTTCTAAATTGTGGCTTGTTATAAATTCTATATTATAAACTAATAGAATGCTTATGTGCTGATTTGAATGGATGAAAAAACTCAAGATTTGGAATGGCATGGAGCTAAAAGAGTTGATACAGCAACCATTGGGCATGGAATCACACAGAACTAATTAGCGTGAAATCTGTTCATTAGCTATATAAGCCATGACTTGAAGATTGACTTTCTATAGCTTATATAATATAGTGACAGAAAAGAAACTAAAATTTGATTCTTTTTTACTTTTCAACCCAAAAAAGAAAAAAAATGATATACTTAAAAATTTTCATCTCAATTTTTAAATATGTGAATTTATTTCTAAAATTTTGCAGGTTGAAAAGATTTTTGGCCCTGGAAATCAATATGTGACAGCTGCGAAAATGATATTGCAAGTAAAGAAGTTTTCATTTAATATTTGAATCTGTTTCCAAAAATTTTTAAAGGGTTTTTGTCTTTTAGCTTTAATTTTTTGCTCATCAAAATTTCCTGCAGAACAGTGAAGCCATGATATCAATTGATATGCCAGCTGGTCCATCTGAAGTTTTGGTCATTGCAGACAAGCATGCGATTCCTGGTCATGTAGCTGCTGATTTACTCTCACAGGTTTGCTAGATTTTGAAATGTTTCTTTTTGCTCTACAAAACATTATCCATTCATATTAATAGTTTAGGACAATCTTAGAGGGAAAAAATGAACTAATTTTAGTGCTGCCAAAGTAGACTACATAAGTTGTGGCCCTAGTTTTAGCTCAAGCAAAGGTTGAGGGTCATTGTTGTTCACATCAAATTTGAGTTTTCATTATTATATTGCGGATGTTTTCCTCCGTTGAGAGATGACTCAATCGCACAGCCTTCCCTCTATTTAACAGTCATGAGCTAAGTTTTTGTGGACAATTTGAGAGAAAAATAGTATTCTGAATCCATTAATCTTTGAATAAAAGAGAGTACATATGGGCTTTTATATAAGCTAACTCTAGAATCTAATTTAATCTAATCAAATCAAAGTTAATAAAAATAATTAAGATATAATATCTTAATATATAATATATCTATATCTAATCTTGAGATATAATATATTTATATATAATCCTAAGATATAATAAATATCAAACTTAATAATAAGATAATTATTCATCTAAATAATCCATAATATTCTCATAGTTTTCTTCCGTCCTCTTTCTTCTTCATCTTTTTTTGTTTATCATTGTTCATATTCATGTTTCCTCAGGGACTCTGGAAGGTTAGGATACAATGCATGGTCACACTAATTTTTAGGCTTGACAATTTGGTTATGCAATGTTATCTTCTTTTCCGTATTCAAATGGTCTCTGATGTTGATTCTTCTTTTTCATCTGTGTATTTTAATAGAATGAGTTGTGGATCCTTAAAGATACAGCTTCAATGAAGGATAACTTTTTCGAATTCAAAGAGCTGTAGATTTATTGCGAGACATTGTTGAGGATGTTGACTTTATATTTGGGTGATAGTTTACACAATAGAGCTTTATGACGTGAAGTTTTGTGCTTGAGCTTTTGATTGGTCCTTCATCTTTTTGAACTTTGTTTCATGCCAGTTGCTTGTCCTTTTACAATGATAAAAAATTTGTATGGTCTTGAGAACTGACTTAAGCATCTCTTATCTGCCTTCTGCCTTTCAATCCGGACCTTATGTCTGTACTTGTTTGAACCCTGGTTTAGCCTATATCCAAAATAAGAACCCGCAAAATCTTGTGATTTGCTTATATGCTACTCTCATTTACCTTAACCTATTCAATAGGAAAGGCCAATTAATAGGCCTTTTCTTGAGAGATTTATGGAACACTTAATTGAGGAAAAGGAACTTTTTGTTTGCATTAGTATGCTTTAAACATAAATGCTGGCGTGGTTGGAATTTCAATGTGTAAGGTTGCGTAACCACCGCTTCTGGCCTTTTATTTCTTTGTATGCATTCAAAACAAAACAAAGAAAAGAATGAAATTTAAAAAAGAAAGAAATTGAAATATAGATATTAATGGAGACTTGGTAGCATTATGGGATGCCCAATAGGGTATTTAAGTGGGTTGTTTCCCCCACCTCAACAACTAGCTTTAAGGGTGGGAATGTACCCATCATTTATAATATATATATATATATATATATATATATATATATGTATGTATGTATAAAATAGTGAATGGAGTATTGTACCAAAGGATTTGTTAATTGATGTAGTGTATAATACCTTTCTCATATTAATCCTACTCTTGTTAAAGAGATCCATTTGCTTTCAGACCAATGGGTTACATACTACTTAAAACTTGACTCTGCTACTTAATGTTCTAGATTATTTCCTGCTTAACAAGAGAGATCTTTTAGCATTCTTGTACCGTTCTGACATCTCCATAACAAACTTATGAATTTTCAGGCTGAGCATGGTCCTGACAGTCAGGTTGTTCTTGTAATTGTTGGAGATGGTGTTGATTTGGATGCTATACTGGAAGAACTCAGCAAGCAGTGCTACAGTCTACCGAGAGGAGATTTCGCCTCTAAAGCCTTGAGCCACAGTTTTATTGTGTATGCACGCGATATGCTTGAGGTTTGTCTGTTGTTCAACTCTTTTCTTGCCAATGGGGGTATAGGATATGATAGCAATAAACGCTAATGTTGTCCTAATTGCAATCTCTCTCCTCTGCAACATAACATTTTCACCTAAGTTATAGTTTCCCTCTAGCTGGTTAAAGTTCAGCTCATCAATAAGTTTCAAGGAGCTCAGAAATAGTATTTGTTTTTGGATCTTCCAGGCAATTACCTTCTCAAACTTATATGCACCTGAACACCTTATTATCAATGTAAAGGATGCAGAGAAGTGGGAAAGTTTTATTGAGAATGCAGGTATAACATTTTCCTTAATGTTGCTTTTGTATTTTTCTGATGTAGAAAGTGAAGAAATGAGAACAGATATTTTGTGTGCAGTAATGGATAAATTTTTGTATACAAATCTTATGTGCATCAAAACGCTAATGGTCTTTCTGAAAGATTGCATTTCTTGCGGAAGGTTTGGGAATATGATAAAGATGATGATTCAATCCAATTGAATCAAGGAAAACCTTACAATTGGTATTTCAATTTAATCCTTGGGAGATCATTGTTTATGATTTAGTTCCTTGATTATTAAAATACTGACAGTGTTGCTTGTGCATCCCATTTCCATCCAAAACTGAACACAATTTTTTTTGAGTTAAAGGGGCGCACACTAATGGCCTAAGGTTATAAGCGGGATTGAACCCGCAACCTGCCCCTCAGAGAGAGTTCTCCTGCACAACTGCACAGCACAGGCTACGATGTCATTGGCAACAATAAACTAATATGTGGGTTGACCTTGATGATATTGAGTGGCTAAGCTTTGAATGATCAAATTGGAAGTCCTTGTCTCTCTCAAGCAGTCTTATTTCTCTGGCCCTTTTAGAAAAACAGCTTAGTCCTGCTTGCAATAGTGAGCCTCCAAATAGCAGGGGTTGACTGGTCAAGATTTTGATCCTTTTTTCTTTTAATTAATTTTTTCCTGAGTTTGTGAGAGGTGTATGAAAGGAATTTAGATCGCCCATGGTACTTTAAGGGACACTAGAGAGAGACAAGAAGAATGTTGTAGGATCATATGTTCATAGGTGGGCTTCACCATTCGTTTCAGATCTCTCTCTACTTTTCCAAAATGAAGTACTTTAGGGGATCTGAATTCGACTATGGTTGCGATTCTCCTTCCTTTTCAGATGCATCAAAAAAGAAAAGTAAAATGTCACCTTCAGAACTTCATCACTGATTACCTCTGCTTCATGCAGGTTCAGTGTTCTTAGGGCCATGGACACCGGAGAGTGTTGGTGATTATGCAAGTGGAACAAACCATGTGCTTCCCACATATGGATATGCGAGGATGTATGGTGGCGTGTCGTTGGATTCTTTCCTCAAGTACATTACTGTTCAATCTCTTACAGAAGAAGGTCTTAGAAACCTTGGACCATATGTAGAAACCATGGCCGAAGTTGAAGGGCTTGAAGCCCACAAGAGAGCGGTTACACTAAGGCTTCAGGACATAGAAGCCAAGCAGGTTTCAAGATGATGAGATATCTCTTGCTAGTCCTCAATTACCTGTTAATTTATCTTCTAGTAGAGAATAGTAAACCCCCTTTTTGTGTAAAACAAATTGTTCCATTTTTACTTGGTGAGATTTCTGTGGCCCATACATCTTTTGATACTTTATTTTCATGACTGTTCATCATTTTTTGGGGTTTCGTAATTAGATTGGAAGTGACTGGTAATAAAATCTATGAAATATCAAGTGGTTTTATGTGTGGCTTTATGTTTCAGCTGGTATTGTTCTCTATTGATAGCTGTGTGGGACTATATTTTTTTTGGGTGACAACCATATGAAATTTGGTTCAACCTATTGGTTAAGATTCGAATATGTTCAGTTTTAAACAGGGTAATTCTTTTCAACCTTTTAAATAAGTAATACTTGTAACGCTCAAACTTGGGATTTTATTTAAAATAAACTAGATCCATTGTCTTTGATCCAAATTGTGATGGTTATTATAGGTGCCTATAAGTGGACTTTGCCTATGAAAAATTTTTCGCTTAAGAAATGATCTATTAATTCGACGATTTAAATGGCTGTATTTGCTTCTGGAGGGAAATTTAATCGAGGTACATGTGGTTTTCTTTGGTACAGTCACGACTGGCATAGAGTTTGTGCAGAGTTTTCTATCTTTCAAAGGTGGCTCTCCTAGGTTTGGCCTGGAAGATCACTTCTCTGTTGCTTGCTTTGCCATTGATCACATACACCTGCCGTTTCTACATCTTTAAATCTGGTTTCTCTTCTGATTTTTCCTACTTACCCTGCTTTTCTTTTGGGATTTGCGTTTTTTTCTGGCATCATGAGATTGTCAGCTTGTGAAGATCAGCGTAGAACTTATTGTCTTGATTATTACTCCCTTCGGTTCTAATTATAAGATCTAGTTGACTTTTTTGAAGAAATTAAGGCAGCTTATTAAATTACTTTAGAATATTTTTATTTTTATTTTTTGCTTCAAACTAATTAATTTAACTAATAAACTAATATATAATCTAAGGATACATAAAATATGAAATGATTAAGTAACTTATTTAACTTCCTTAATCTCTTCAAAAAAAGTCAACTATGTCTTATAATTAAGACTGGAGTGAGTTAGTATCTCTTTGCCAAAATCATAAGTCCTAGATGTATTCATGTTTTGAAAATCCAAGCTTTGATGAATATTCATTAGTCTCTTCAAGCTCCTGCACGAGTCATTCAACAACGCCCAACTACTTAGTCTGTCAAGGATCTTGGCTTCTTTAGAATCTTGTGGCAGCAGTCTCTGTAAGGAACCTGAAAACTCCTATTTCTCATGTGTCTTTCTCATTTTATCAGGCTTGCCTTCAAATTCTTGGGCTTCCTCTAGATTATTACACGAGAGGTGGCTTATATGATTGGTTCTTTATTATTGGGTAAGCTGTTGATTATGATCAGACTTGTCTTTAATCTCAAAGTGGGCCGCGCATTAAAGTTATATTGTCAGATTGCATTTCACTGCCTTGTATTCTTTGTTTTCAATTTCAGTCCAGTAACTTAATCCCTTTGTCGGTTCTGTTTGAGCACTTTGGTGGTTGCTGCATGCATTGTGCCTTAGTAGGTGCTTTACCATGGCACTGTTCTAAGGTGGTGAGGTTGATTAAATTCAGCTTTCGTCACGTGGGCCCTCGATCTGTTCGTATCACGTTTAATAATGGTTAATATTGTTTGAATCGAACTTTGGGTTTTTACTTATGGGCTTGGTCTCCGAACTCTAACTCTTATTCTTTTTCTGAGTCTTCACCGCACCATGTGGATTCTGGAAGAAGATTCTCTCCTCATTATTTTTCTCATTTTCTCTCATTAGCTCATCTAAGCCATTGATTAGCGAGGTGAGAGAAAAGTTAAAGTAGTATTGTATAGATAGGATTTAGAGATGATGAGAGATAATGAAAAAGTGATAATGAGAAAAACCCAATGCGTGGATTCTCCCAATAATTCTCATACTCCTGAAGATTCTCCTTTGGGACCTAATGCTTCTCAGTCAAGTGAAAGTACAACACCATCTTCTCTGGAGCAGGCTTTTTCTCAACCATCATCTTCTAGCATCTCTTCTTTTACTGCAGTTGGCAAACAAAAGCGATCTCAATCTGACTTTCCTTCTTTAGTTCAAAAGGAAATAAGCTTTTTACTCCGAGCAATGATACTGCTCCTCTTTCTCGCTCAAGAATTTTCTAGAGTTTTCATGCCTTCTACCGTTCTTGGAGTTTCCTGAGGCAACTTCAATCTCCTTCATATTGTTGTTTGGGATTTAAGGAGCAATTCTATACTTTCCATGTCCAGTTATCTGATGTAAGGTTCTGTTCATGTTTCTTCACCATCTTCAAGAAGTGTCCACGAGATGAACTTCATGCTCATGTTCTGGGTTCTAGCAGAGCTTGTGCCAAAAAGCTATGCACATCTGGATGATCTTACTAGGGACCTTTAAGTTTCTCAGCAGCCACTTAGAGGTCCATCTTGCTGTGCTGCTTCTTTTTGCTAGGCTGCTCATTGATTTCTTTTATGTTATTGTATGGTTTTTTCTTGTGTGTTATTGCAGGTTTGTAGCTTTTGCCATCAATTTCTCCTCTTGCGTTAGCTGGAGTTTGGGTTTGTTCGTTCCTTTCTGTTGTTGGCATCTAGCCCTACCCGTTTGCCTACTCTCTCTTCCTATGGCAAGTTCCGAGCAACTTTGGTTCACTCGGGTGGCCCATGTCCCCTTGAAGACGTGGTGCAACACCCCTCCCTTATATCTTGCTTGAGACTGTTATTTATTGTGATGACATTACGCATCACATAGCTTTAGCGCATCTCAATATATAATGAATGTTATATTACAATCCAGAATAAATAACAGTTTGTAACCGTAATTTATCTGCATCATCGAGCTTTTATAGTACCCAATTCATCAGAAGTCACGATTTTTATAGTAGTGCATGGATATTTCGATCATCCTTAACCACAACCTGTTAGAGAGAAAGCATCGACTCCCCTCTTTATAAGTCTTTTTTTTTTTAAAAGTTAACGAGGATTTGCCGTCAAATTTTAAGTTATTCCCGTACGATTTATGTTTTATAGAGCTTTGGATATTGAACTTTTTTTTTTTGGCTTCAATGTGTAGTCATGGGCTCATGGCCATTCATTAGAATACTTAACAACATTAATGGATTCAACAAATCTGACAACTTTTTCATGTGACATACAAATGTTTAAAAAATTATCTAAAGTACTTTTGAATAATTGTAAAGGCTTTGTAGGACTCATCAAATAAAAAAAATATTATGAGAGACTAGTTTAATATATTTATTATTACTGCTATTTTAAAAGTAAGTTTTTTAAAGTGAAATATCCAATTATATTACTCTCAGTAAAACTAACTATAACTAGCATAAAATAAATTGACTATTTTTACCTAAATTAAGTAAACCCCCATCTATTTTGAAAAAATATATAGAGTTCCATTGAAATTAAAATGCATGTTATAAAAGCCTCCATTACATATCAAAGATTCTATTTTTATTCATCTAACCTTTAGTTGACCGTTAAGTTTGACTATTAAATATTATTTTTGACCAAAACAGCCCTCTTTTAACAAATGAATGAATATTTATCTTTGCCTAAAAAATTTTTTTATACAAACAAAAAATAATTCTAATACATATATGTTCAAAATTTCCAATATATTACAAATTAAAATTTATTAATTTTTATCATATTAATGAATTTTCAATTTTAAATTTTTTATCATATTTATTGAAACTTTTATTTTTAATATTATTTTAAATAACTAAAAATATATTGGGAAAAACATTTAAATATCATTTGAATTTACAAAACCTCAAAAAGTCTATTACCATATGGAAATGATAAAAAAATAATGTGGTAGGAATATGAAAATTTGAAGTTTGTGCATTTTTACTGAAATGCTCCGTTGAGGGTGCTTTTTTTTTCTTTTTTAATTTAAATATGAGGGACATTTTGGTAAAAAAAAACATAAACTTCAAATTTTCAGATTGCTACCACATCACCTTTCAGTCATTTTCATATGTTAACAAACTTTTTAGGGGTTTTGTAAATTTAAATGGTATTTAAGTGCCATTTTTCCAAACATATTTCCTTCTTCTTCTTCTTCTTTTTTTTTTTGCCACGACACCATGATTGAAAATATATTTGAAAGGCATATTTTCATGGGAAAATCCTCCTTAGTGCCCAAGTCACTAAAATATTGTCAAAAAAGGTTCAAAGAAAAGTCACATGTCAGAAAATGCTATAGGGTTTTTTTTAGTATTATTTCAAAAAACGTTAAGAAATGTATCAGTACAACATTAATAACTAAATCAATATAGGTTAAAAACTACATCTTAATTAACAACTAAATCATTATACGTTAAGAACTACATCAGTACAGCCAACGCCTTAGTAGCGCAGTGGCATGGGAGCTTGGCTCCCCTCCCCCATGTCCAGGGTTCGAACCCTGCCCCCCTCTTCTACTATGTGTATAAAAAAAAAAAAAAAGAACTATATCAGTACACGTAATTTCGTTTTTTGAAATAATACCTAAAAGGGCTCTAGGGCCTTTTGTGACAAATGACTTGTCTTTGGGTTTTTTTGACAGTATCTTGGTCACCTGAGCCTTGAGGGGGATTTTCCTTATTTTCATTCATCTTGTGTTATTATTATTGTAGAGTAAACACCTTATTTAGTCCCTGAAAAAAAAAACATGGACCCCATTTTGGTCCGTCAAAAATTTTCAAAAACCTCTTTTTATCTATAAAAATGTCTCATTTTAGTCCCTAGGGACGAAAAAAGGTCAGTGTTTTTTTTCCTTCTAGGGACCAAATAGGGTATTTACTCAATAATGTAAATTTAAAATATTATATATTTGCACAAACATTTATAAGCATGATTACTTTGTTATCCATCTATTAAAAGAATGGTGAAGAAGCAATTTTAGCAACAGTGTTTTATGTTAGGGGCATCTAACACCATTAAATTTTGGGAAAATTACGCGTAGGTCTCAAGGAACAAAAAAATTACAAAAAAGTCTCTTGAAATCACTAAATTACACAGAAGTCCCAAAGGACTTTTTTGATATTATTTGTATGAAAATAAAATCCAGGTTTTTAAATGTTATTGTAAATATATAGGCATTTCCAGTTATAAATATGACTTTTTCTGTTGTAAATGGTCAGATTTTAAATTTTGTTGTAAATATAATGCAGCACAACTTATTGTAAATCTAGGCTTTTTCTGTTGCAAATGACCTCTCTACGTTCAAAATCTAAATATTTAAATGTTGTTGTAAATATAGCCATTTCCTGTTGTAAATATAGTAGTAACCTTTTTTTTTTAAATTGTAAATGGTCTGATTTTAAATTTAGCACTTCCCGTTATAAATTTTCTGTCGTAAATGACCTCTCTACGTTCAAAATCCAGGTGTTTAAATGTTGTTGTAAATATGAGCATTTCCTATTGTAAATATAACTTTTTTTGTTGTAAATGGTCAAGTGTTTAAATGTTGTTGTAAATATAAACATTTTCTATTATAAATATGACATTTCCTGTTATTAATACAAATAATATTAAAAAAGTCATTTGGGGACTTTTGTGTAATTGGTGATTTTAAGAGACTTTTTTATAATTTTTTTTGTTCTTTGGGACCTGCGCGTAATTTTCCCTTAAATTTTTCAGGATGCTACAATACACACAAATATTACAAACGGGCCAAATTTACCAAAACCCAAGCACTTGGAGCAAATAGACGTTAGAGGGTCCCACATGGTGATTTTTTCCTTTTCAAAATTGGCTTCTTCCTCCTGCTCTCCCTCTCCTCTACAAACTTTGCCTCTCACACTCGGCGTGATTTTGCCTGCTTCCAATATGAAGTCTAGCGGCGGCAGTGATTCTGATCACTTGGATCTTAAAGCATCGGTGGTGAAACAAGCGGATAGTAGCAGAGTGGTAGAGCTGGAAAAGAGACCTTGTAAAAAATGATGAAAGCTAGCGAATGGCAAGTAGGAGACTCTGAACCAAGTTGAAGCAGAGAGGCAGAGAAGACGAATCAAAGGTTCTACATCAACGAGTTCAAGTTGGAACCCATATGCTAGAATTAAACAATAATGATTTTGCAAAAGTAGTTGGATACAACCAACAACCATGTAAACGACAAGCTAATAGATTTAGACATCGATTGAAGATCATTGGCTCGGATGCAATGATTCGAATCCAATGTAACAAGAGGAACCATCCAACAGTAAGGTTGATGGCTGCTTTACAGGAGCTAGATCTGGAACTGAACCACCAAGTGAGTTAGTAGAGAATGTGGGACCCACTAGTGTTTGTTTGCTCTAGGATGGAAATAAGTCAGGTTAGACTTTAGCTAAACAGGCTTATAAGCATATAATAGGGGTAAAATCTAGATTTTTATCAACAACTTCTGAAAATCTAGATTTTTTCATATATCACTTCCAGATGCTATTTACAACAACAAATCCTATATTAACAATATAAAAATCATATATTAACAACAACTTCTGAAAATCTGGATTTTTTCATATATCACTTCCAAAGGCTATTTACAACAACAAATCCTATATTAACAACAGAAAAATCATATTTACAACAACCTTTGGAAAAATAACCAGAAATAGTAGAGGATGAAGGATGGATGAAGGAACAAGGGATGAGAGAAAGGCAAGTTTGTCGGATCTGTGGTCTTGCCGTCAGCCATGTCAAGTGATCATCGTGAGTAAGTAAAACGGAAGTAACAGTCGAATATTGGTCTTGCCGTCAGCCATGTCAAGTGATCACCGTCAGCCAAGGCAAGTGATCACCGTGAGGCCCTAAAGCCGGCCTTACAGGGCTTATTTCATTAAACTCCTCCATTTTTCAAGCCTGGCCTTTGAAGGGCCAGGGCTTAAAAAGGCTGGCCCCATTTCCTGACTCTAGTCAGGAGTGAATGAGGGGGAGAGAGAGCTAGAGGTAGTTTTTTTATATTTTAGCACCCTAAAAAACTTAATGGTGTTGGATGATCCTAGTATAAGATACTGTTAAAATTATACCTACACCCTAAACGAATTAGCAATATCTTTCACTAAGTTTTCTCTGCCTACATTAATTAAATTAATCAAGTCTTTATATCAATATGAAAAAAATTTAACAGTTAACTATTTGTAAAAAAGAAATAAATTAAGAAAAGGAAAGCTCTTAAATTATTTAAGAAATTGTTGCAAATATTATGGAATTAGTAATTATGAATGGTAAATTAATAAATAAAATTTATTTTAATTTAAAATTTAATTAAAATAAAAATTCTTGACAGACAAATAATTTAGACTTAAATGTATCTTTTCAAAATAAAAAAAAAACCCATGTAATTATGGCAAAGTGTAAAAGAGGTAAGAGTATTTTACTTTTGTAACTATCTTATTTGTTTCAATTTGATGTGTGGTTGAATAAAAATGTTTATTGTTCTATTCCTTTTACTCTTTATTATAATGTATTAACTAAATATTATCACAAACCAATAAAAAAATTAAAGTCATTAAATTTATTCTAAAATTTAAGTAATTTTTAATATTTTCCTTACTATTGTACTTAAATTTTAATATTTTAATATTATATTAATTATTACTGTCACCACTACCTTTATTAATTATAAGCACATATGATTAAAAAAAACTTATTTAATGCTCTTTGGAAATAACAAATGTCTTATAAAAATGACCATATACATTTGTTAGTTGGTACCTTATAATAAGGATTATTCCTATTACTACTTATGGTTCTAATTGTAAGACTATTTTTATAGTGTAAATTATACTACAAAAATGCTCTTATAATTAGGATTGAAGGGAGTATTTAATAAATTAAAATAAAATTAGTCTTTTCAAAAAAAGAAAAAAAGCAAAAAAAAATCAGTAATGAGTTCCTTGGGAGGGATTTTCTGTTGTGTACTTTCCCTGTCCTTCCTATTGGCTAGAACAGACGGCAAAGCCTAGGATGAGGGGAATCGGTGTGCCAACGTCGCCGTCGGCTGAGACTTGACGGCGAAGAGGGAATCGGTGCTGAAGGTGATCGCGCTAATAGTAGAGATAGAAAATGGCGGGTTTGTGTGTGTTGGAGGGCGAAATTTTTACCTTCAAGGTATGGATTCCTTACCCCAAATCTCTCTTTTCTCCCAAACTTTGGTTTTAGTTTGGCTATATTACATTTGTGAGGAGCAAATATTTTCGTTTGAGTTGGTGTAAACTATTCGCTGACGTTCGCCTAAGCAAAACTGCTAATCTGTTATGCTTCTTCTTTGCAAATAATATTTCAATCCATGAAAATGATGAGAACGCTGAAGTTCTCTTTATCAATATATCCAAATATGTTAATACAAATTGCTATGGAATGAAGTTGAAGTCGTGGACTTACCCTTTGGGCTTAATTTGTTATTTAGTGCATATAAAGTTGATCAAATTTTCAACTGCTTGTTAGCAGGTGCAAAATAATATAAAACGAATAGCTTCAAGCTTATCTCAAATGACAAGAACAAGGGATCTCTAAGTGTACTATATCTGGGTCCATTCCTCTGTTCATTTTTTCCATAATGTGTAAGCTCTGCCAAACATAAATAAATAATAATGGAATTCCCAGGTTTCATCTTGTGGTACTTCAATATATTTTTGTATTAATTGAGGAGTTTAACTCTATTGTGCCAACCTATCAATTCTGTTCCTCGTAAAACTCTGAAATGACCATGGTGATATGGGACATTGCACTCTTAAAAGATTATATATTAGTGAGAACTGAGAACTATTCATGTTCATAAGAATAATTGATTTTTATTTAAGAAAAATGTTTCTCAGTTTCATTATTGATTGACTCATTGCCTTTTTTCCTTATTTCATCAGGTTCATGACATGAAGAATAATGAATAATTTTTCAGCTAGACGACTGCATCCCCAACTATAGATCTATTTCGACATCATGCTTCATCAGCACTATATGCTATGTGTTCATCCCCGTCTAGTGATGCGTGTGACGCGCCGCCACTTTGCCACTAGGTACACAGCAAAAATCACCTCCACATCTTCAATGGGCCGGTCTCTCGCCGCTGAGGTTACTATGCCACCACCACTTCCCATTGACAATAGAGGGTACATACTTCCTCGTTATGACCTAATTTGTAAAGCAACAAAAATCCTCCTTCGTCAGCACCCACAATCCACATCCACAACTCTATCTTTTGATGACACTTTTTCTGATCTCTCTGAGTACCTACAATCCCTCTCTATAACCCTCACCCCCTTAGAAGCATCTGAAATCCTCAAAGCCTTGAAAACCCCTTCACTTGCCTTGAAGTTTTTCCAGTTTTGCTCTTCCCTTTGCCCAAATTTCCGACATGAGTCCTTCACCTACAATCGTCTCTTTCTCATCCTCTCAAAGTCTACCTCACCTCACCGTTTTGATCAGGCTCGTTCAATTATTGATGATATGCTCCAGCATGGCATACGTGGGTCCATCTCTACCGTCAACATCTTGATTGGTTTCTTTGGAACTGGTGAGGACTTAGAGAGGTGTCTTGGGTTGGTGAAGAAATGGGATTTGAGGTTGAATGCCTACACTTACAAATGTTTGCTTCAGGCATATTTGAGGTCCTATGATTCAGGCAAGGCTTTAGATGTATATATGGACATGCAACGGCGTGGTTACAAGTTGGACATTTTTGCTTATAACATGCTTTTGGATGCTTTGGTCAAGGATGAGAAGGTTTGAATTTAACATTATCTGTTTGTAACAAGAATTCAGATCTGATATTATACCATGCACACTTACTTATCTGTATATTTTTCACATGGAAAGTTGAATTATTTGCTCACCACTGGTCTGAAAATTAAATGGGTAGCTTTAAGGTTTTCAAAAATTTGCTTGATTGATTTGATGGACAAGTAATTCAGTTCTAAAGGGTTTGAATTTATTTTCAAAATACATATTTCTTTAATACTGATTCTTTCATATGCAATTGTTTGGCAGGTGAACCAAGCATATAAGATATTTGAAGACATGAAACGGAAGCACTGTGAGCCTGATATGTTCACATACACCATTATGATCAGAATGACTGGCAAAATTGGTAAAACTAATGAGTCAATTGCTCTTTTTCAAGAAATGTTAAATAAGGGCTGTACTCTTCATTTGATTGCTTATAATACTATGATTCAAGCACTTGCTAAGGGCCGGATGGTTGACAAGGCCATCCAACTCTTCTCAAAAATGGTGGAGAATGATTGCCAGCCCAATGAATTCACATACAGTGTGCTTCTGAATGTTCTAATTGCTGAAGGGCAACTCAGCAAACTTGATATTATTTTGAAGTTGTCAAATAAATATATGAATAAGAAAATATATGCATATCTTGTAAGGACTCTGTGCGCATTGGGCCATTTAAGTGAGGCTCACAGGCTATTTTGCAACATGTGGAGCTTTTTTAATGAGGGTGACAAGGATGCTTGTATGGCCATGTTGGAGAGTCTATGCCTCTCTGGTAAGACAATAGAGGCTATAGAGCTTCTAAATAAAATTCATGAAAAGGGTCTAAGCACTGATACAATCATGTATAACACAGTATTCACAGCTCTTGGAAAACTGAAGCAAATATCACACATTCATGATCTTTTTGAAAAGATGAAACAAGATGGTCCTCTGCCAGATATATTTACCTACAACATTCTGATTGCCAGCTTTGGAAGGTCTGGAAGAGTTGATGATGCTATTAAAATTTTTGAAGAACTGGAGGCTAGCAGTTTTAAACCTGATGTTATCTCTTATAACTGCTTGATTAATTGCCTTGGTAAAAATGGGGATCTTGATGAAGCTCACATGAGGTTTAAAGAAATGCTGGAGAAAGGATTAAATCCAGATGTTGTCACTTATAGCACACTTATTGAGTGCTTTGGCAAAACAGATAAAGTTGCGATGGCTTGTAGTTTGTTTGATGAAATGCTTGCTAAAGGGTGCTCTCCTAATATTGTCACATATAATATCTTACTTGACTGTCTAGAGAGATGTGGGAGAACTGCTGAGGCAGTGGAACTTTATGCAAAACTTAAGCAGCAAGGATTAAGCCCAGATTCAATTACTTATGCAGTGCTTGAACGGTTGCAAAGTGGTGGACAAAGGAAGTTTGGAGTTCGTAGGAAAAATCCCATCACTGGCTGGGTTGTTAGCCCATTATGAAGTCACATAGAACAAAATTATATTGTATATTTTACATTGTGAGTGCTTCCTGACATTTTTGGGACTATGGGCTAAGTCTATAGCTTTGTAGCTGATTTAAAGAAACTAAATCAGTATGGCCATTTGATAATGGGGTCCTAAGGAGGAATTGATGCTGGTTGACTGGGGTTTTTCCAGTTCTCCATTACATTTGGATGTGGCACTTACCAGGCTTGTGCTCTTTGTTCTACTACCTGATTTTGTTTGTCAAGCAAGACAAAGATCATTACTTTTCCCAGTGGTGAATGATAAAGAAAGGAAAAAGAGAATTTGGAGTGGCATGGTCAATGGTGACACAGGTAATCATTTGTAAATTACAAGTTAAGCCATCTGTTTAATTAAGGGTATTCTAATTTATTACCATTTCCATTATTGTTTTCTGCATGTGTGTTTGGCTGTAACTTTTTACGGAGCATGGGGAATAAATTTTTTGTATTTTCTTAGATTCCCTTTCTTCCTTCTCTCTATTCGATCATCTTCCTATTTCTCTCCTTCCCTTGCATTTTCTTCTATTGGTCTAACATCAGTGGCCTTGTTTTAAAAAATTTAACTAATATTTTTGTTGTTCTATGCTACTACTTTACTATGTATATGAGGGCAGTTTCACTTTATTATTAATTAATTTTTTTATATCAAGCATTTGACTATGATTTGGCCATTGGGTTTCCTTAGGCTGTGTTTGGTGTACATGGAAAAAATTGAACTTCCTTACAATTGTAGGGATCTGCCTTTCCCTCCACCTGATGGAATGAGCCATTTCTCCACGGTGAAGTAAAAAGGCCATCTTACCCCTCTCAAATCCCTCCTCCACAGTCTGTTGATTTTCTTTTTCTACCCCCATACCTACCTGATCCTTCTTCTTAAGCTGATGGAATTTCATCCTCCACCAGAGTTCGTAACTTCAACATAGAAGAATCCTGCTGCTGCTGCTGTTGCCTGTAGAGTTTATTGAGTTTGGGTCACTTGTTTTCTAAAATTTGAAGGTTCTTAGAGGCATACTACATCTAACTTCAGTTCTCATATATCTAGCTGTCATCCTTTTTATATTTCTCTGAAAAATATTTTCTGTTTTGTAATTTCAGAAAGTCTGAGCTTGGGCTACTTTTCTTTTTCAAACTTGCTATTTTCTTACTGCATTTGGATTTTACCCCGTTAGAATCACTGGGATTTTGATCTTAGCTTTTTGTATTGGGATTTTGATCACTGGGATGCACCATTTGGTTCTGCTTCTAGTTGAGTTTGCAGCAACCAAAATAGGTTAGCTTTGATGCAAAGTGGAGATAGAAGCGGACCTTATGGTTGAAGCAGATTTTTTCACGTGATTGGCTTTCACATAGCTAGTAGAAAATTAATTCTTCAGCTATGGGTAAGTTAATACATGAAGATATGATGAATAAACGCTTTATATTGTATCTTTTGGTTAATATTACAAGTTCCTTACTTAATTCAAGCCTTGTTGTTTGTACCATAATAAATTAATATGCTTTATGATGGAGGCTTTGCCATGTACAATATCACGTAGGAAAACTTACGCTTCATATTTCCAAGTGTTTTTGCGTAATTTCTAGTTGTTGTGTCACAAATTTGATGACGCCTTGTCTTCCTCTTAAGATAACATCATTGAGTAGTGTTGTTATAATTCTCCGCGTCTCAGTATGAAGTGACCTTTAGATGCTAGTTTCTATCTGTAACTGTGACCGAATTTGTATAATGTATTCATGATCTTTAGGGGAAAAGTGGGAGCCCTCATACTACTTGTACTGAACTTATGGAAGATAGCAACAGTGATTCAGTTGAAGCCTTGAACCTCACGAGGAAGAGATGTTCTTGGAGAGATTAGGGGTCTTTTCAAGCGTGATTGGACAGTCTCTATAAATCTCATGCTTATAGAGATGAATGTATGTGCAAATTGATTAATGAGATACTCACTAACAGATTTCATTGTTCCAGATGATTATTCATTTTCAATGCCAATATTTTTCCGGTACATTGGCTAAGGTGATGTGTCGCATACTCATCAAGTTATCACCTGACTGTCTATGGGTGTAACAAGTTGTTTCTTTGGTGCTTGTTTATCAATCTGAAGCATTTGGTTGGTGTCTTCTCTGGTTAAAAATTATGGAATATGCTGATATTTTAGCCTATAAGATGCTGCTCTTGTTTATGTGTAATTAAATGACTATGGTTAAGGACAACATTAAGGAATAGATGACAATGGAAGTCAAAACCCATTTCATTTTCCCATTTTACCATTGGGCAATACACATAAGGGAAGAAATAGAGAAAAGTGCATAACATTCAAAAAATGCCCAAGAAGGTGTTATGGACTTAACTAAGAATTATGGGCTACTGGGCTAAATGAGAAGGATAATTTCTGAAGCCCAAAAAGGGAGGCCCAGTTCGAAATTGAAGGGATGTAGGGAACACAAAAAGGGAGGCCTAGTTCGAAATTGAAGGGATGGAGGGAACACAAAATTTGCTCATGAAGCCAATGTGAGTTGGCATAGATGGTAAAGGATCCAAGACTAGGCCCTTGGGTCATGGGTTCGATCTCCTCTGTCGTCGTTGGGACTCTTTTGGTAGGCGATCTCGTAAGTTCCCAGTAAGTGCTTATAGAGTTCGGAGCCGTGCCCTGGCCTTGATAGGGGGACTGATACCGAACCCTCCAAAACTTTTTATTTATATAAAAAAAAAAATTTGCTCATGAAAAGTAGATTTTTTCTTGGATGCTATTTTTGGAAAATAAAAAAATTTATGACAAGATCTAGCCTACATCATCCTTTTCATTAAATGCAAAGGGCATTGGGCTAAATTTGGAAATGACATATAATCCCTTTTTTCCTTCTTAAATTTCAAAATATGGCAGGGAAAGAGAAGGAAAGAAGAAAAAAAACAATGGAGGCAAGTACCTATGTTAACCTAAGAATGCTAGAGGAATTATGACTAAGGATATAACGTTTAAGTAAATAAAAGCAAAATACCCCTCCCTTGCATTAGCTCTTGTCACGTCCCAAAGAGGGAAAGAAGAAAATAAAAAGTGGTTCATTCAAGAAAAGAAAAGAAGCCAAGTACCTATTATACCTAAGAGAAATTATGACTTGAAAGGGCAAGGACTTAAGAATTAAAGACTTTTGGGCACCCTATCCAAATCAAAAATTCAATTAAATCTCTCTCCCAACAGCCCATATGTCACGTCCATGAGGGATGGAAGAGAAGAAAATTTAATTGTTTAATAAAGCAAGAGGGAAAAAAAGAAGAAGGAGAAAACAAGTTAGCTTTTTCAATAAGCCAAGTCTTTTCTTAATAAACAAGTAGGACTTGGAAGTTTATTTAAGAGCACCTCTCTCCTCATTTTGGGATGTTGGCACGGTTTGGAGAAGGAAGAGGAGCGAGCACAAAAGTTTCCACACAAGAGAGCAAAAGAAAGATCAAGTAAGAAGAAGAGGTTGAAGATAAGATAAGTTCCATGTCCATGGAACCTTTATTTACTCTCTTCTACCTTTTCTAAAATAGTGCAATCACTAAAGAGTAGCCTTTTTCTTGGTATATTGAAGTGAAGGTCAAGAGGTAGTGGTGGCTAAGAAGACAAAGGTTTAAGGTGACTAAATCTCAAAAACAAGTAAGCCACCTTAGAACCTTCTTATGTCTTCTTTTGGTTATTTGAGGTTACAAATGGCTAAGAACTTGAGTATATATGTATCTTGGGCTAGAACGGTTAATGAAAAGAATGATTAAAGGTTTAAAGTTAAGGTTCATGACCTAAAATGGTAGATCAAACTTAGTATATGAAAGATATGAAGCTAAAATGAAAGTTTGGTATTTTGTTGATTAAATAATGATTTTTGTGCAGATGGTTTTTCATGATGATGAGTTGATTTTGGTGTTTTTGATGGGTTTAAAGTGTTTAAAATGAGATTTTGTATAAGGGTGAATTTGGATCAAAATTTTGGAACCCTAGATGAAAGCTTGAAAAACGGTAGTTGAATGTTTAGTGAAAATTCTATGAAGTCATCTGGGTTCAACTCGATTTTTGACATAGCAAACAAAATTTAGAAAATTATGAAATTTTACAGCTAGAAATTAGACATCTCAAGGATTATTTTGGTATATAATTTGTAATTTTTGGAGTCTGGATTAGGAGAAATAAATGTTTGAAAATTGACCCCAAAACCAGTGAACATTTCGGACCAGTAGTGATGTTTTGGCCCATGGTTAAATTTTCGACTTGGTCTAGCTTAAATGAGGATCAATTGAGCTTTTGAACCACCCCAAAAGGATTTTTATAGAATTATTTATGAATTTTTTTGTATTGTGTTTTGGTTATGAGAATGACATTTGAATGTGTTGAGGTTTAGACTAGGGATGAGAATTATGATCTTAGTTTGTATATTGGGTATTGTTGAGGCAATATGATTTTTTAGCCCAACTAATGTTTTGGATTGTGAATCTAACAATTATTGTTGTTTGGTGTTATTTGAGGATAATGCTTGAATGTTGTAAGCTATAAATCATTATGATCGTAGTGTGTTTATTGGGTATGGTCGAGGTTTTAGTATTAGGCTAATGAACCTAAGAATCAGATTTGATAACCAGAGATTCTTTAGGCATTTGATTGATCTGAATAAATCAAGGCACTAGAGTGTAGTACCCATGTGTATGAGGTATTTGGAAGTTACTAGCTAATAGGGAATGATTTTAATATCATGATTTTTTCTCCCTTAGAAAGAATGAGTAATGGTTTAGTCCTTGGAGGAATTAGGGAGTAACTAGAACCTTGATAGCCACAGGTTATAGTTTCATAACTGAGACCAATAACCATAGATATATAGATAGTAGCTAATAGACCCCTGAGATGTGGGTTGAATACCCAATAGAAAAAAATTGGATCTGAGACTATGCCTGGAGCTGGATTATTATTGAAAGTTCATATTAAGTGACCCCAGATATAATTCTTTTTTATTTATCTTGATCATTAGATTCTACATAAAATGAGTGATATATTAATATTGTACAGTGATAAAGTGGTGTATTCTTAATCTTTTTTATAATTTCCTAAAGAAAATAAATGAACACAGCAAAATTTCAAAAAATTAATCAACCTATCCCAGTGCCTGAGCAATCCAATTAGGGGTTAATTAGGGCCTCTAATATAATTCTTTCTTGTTTATTTTGATTATTAGATTTTATATAAAATGAGTGACATTTTAATGTCTTATAGTGATAAAATGATGTATTCTTAATTTTTTTATAATATCTTGACGACGATAAATGAACACAACACAATTTCAAAAAAGGAAAAAAAAGTAAAATATTCAAAACTGGACCATTTCATCACCGTAAGGATATTAAAATGTCATTTATTTTTGTGTGGAATGTAATGAGAAAAAGCAAGAAGAAACCAATTTGAGCTATTAAAACATCACAAGAGTTATTATAGAATACTTACTACTCCTCCAGTCCTAAATATAGGATAAAATTTAGAGTGCAAATTACATTACAAACTTTGTCCTTGTTCTGCCTTAAGAACACAGAGATTGGACTTGACTAGGTTGTCAAGCCTAGAGCCTACGTACCTTTTGAAGTGATCAAAGTCCACGTAGTTCGTGATATACTGGGAGGCACGTAGCCAGGGGAGTGGGGTGTGTGCTCTGTGTAACAGAAAGTAACAAGAGCATAGAATAGAATGTGTGCACCTGTTTAGGGTTTCCTTCTATTTATAGAGGAGTCTGGTGCGCGTATCTCTGCCTTAATGAGCAGTATCCGGGATTGAGCCGTTAGGGGTTTGATTTGTTGGTGCCATGATTGTAGGAGATCCCCTATTAATGAGGTCTCCCATTAGTGGGATCTCGTATTGTTTCCTATCGGAGCGCAGGTTCTGTCCTTAGTGTAGTTGGGCCGAGGTCCGGACCTGGGCCTGTTGGGTCGGTCCGTAACAGTTGCCCCCCAGCTCGGTTGTTCAGGCTTCTGGACGGCCGAGGTGCGTATTGCCCCATGCCCTTGGTGTGGCTGAGGTATTCTTTCTTGACTCGGTCGAATCTTGGCCGCCGTGGCCATCAACCCACTTCGTGATAGTGGTCGGCTTAATGTGCCTTTGTTCTGCCTAGAACGCCGGGTTGTCTTGTCCAGGCGGCTATTCGTCCTGCCCGGGTTTCTAACCCTTTGCGCTGGTGTCGTGCTGTGCCAATCCCTTCATGCCTGTACGGGAAGAGACCGTTGCACCCTTATGTTGGGTTTTAAATAGACCTCTTTCTTCTCTTCACTACTTTTCCCGCTATTCATCTTCTTCACAGACACTTTCGATTTTCTCCTAGAGTCTAGAGAGGTTTTACCTTTGTGCGAAGCTTTTCGCCGTTTACCAGCGTTCCGGTTCCTTTCACCTTCTTTACACAGGTATTCCGTCTCCTTACTGCCATTTTGTCTGGTATTTTCCTTTGCTTTACCGTTTATTTCTGCCTGGGTTACTGTTCTTCTGCATTTCTGGGTTCCCCTTGTGTAATTGTGCCCAGAATTCGTCCCTATACTTCCTTAAACACTTGCCCTTAGTATCTTAGGGTTCTGGTTATGGTGAGGGGTGGAGATGTTTCGAGACCGAGGGCATCGTTAACGCCGGAGGAGGAAATGCTCCTCCGTGAGCGTCTTCCGCGAATGACTTACTGGGTTTTTGAGGGTGAACCACCTGCTACGGGGGTTTTGGATCCTCTGCGCCGAGGTGGCGCTGTCCGTCAGGGGCAAACTGGGGCTCGTCCGGCTTCGGCCAGGGTGTCAGTTCCGATTCCTCGCCGTCCTTCCCGGCCGCTAGTGCGCGCTCTTCCTCTCGGATCGTCCGGTGGGGCCGGGGTAGGCTCCTCTTCCGGGTCCGGATCCCCGGTGGTGATGGCTCAACCTCTTAGCTTTTATGAGGGCCCTTCTTCCGTCCGCCAGGCGCCTGCCCCGGAAGGGTTTCTCGGCCCTTGCTGGGATTGTCTTGCGGAGGCCTCTGCGCTGACGGCTCGTGGTGGAGTTGCTGAGGCTTCTACCGTGCTTGGCTCATGCCAGCATTGGTCCGCCCCGGTGGTTCCTTCTCGCATCCCCGTTCGTCCGAGTCCACAGCCCCTTTTTTCTGATACTATGTCTGCGCCAGGTATTTCCGCTCTTTACTAATACCAGCTTTGTTTATTTTCGCGTAGGTTTATTTATGGCTTCGAAATCTCGTCCCTCTAAGTCGCGTTCTGGGCCGGAAGGTTCGAGCTCTTCTAGCTCGCTAGAGGCCTTATGCCGGCGCTTTGCCTGGGTCTCTTTCGAGACGTTGATGACCCTGTCGCTGATGTCCGAGGCTGATGTCGCCAGGCTCAAACTACTCGAGCTAGAAGGTTGTGCGTATACTCCTGCGGGGGCAGAGGAGCCAGTGTGCTCGGTCCATGAAGAGGGGGCGTCGAACTTCTTCTACTTTTACCGGGATGTGTATACCCGGATTGAAGTCCATTTTCCGTTTACTGCCTTCCAGATGTCGGCCCTGGCCTACCTCAACCTAGCGCCATCGTAGCTTCATCCGAACGGATGGGCCTACTTAATGGCCTTCGAGAAGCTGTGCGGCTCCTTCCCGATCCCCATCCCTTGCACCACCAACCTCTTCTTTTATTACTTTTGCCCCTTTACTCCTGGTTTGCCTCGGGAGGGCGATAAGCTCAAAGGGCTGGTTTCGCTCAGGAATGTATCAGATAGGAAGTTGATGGGGGCCTTCTCGGACTCCTTCAAGCGGTTCAATAATGCCTTCTTCAAGGTGGTGGCCGTGCCTGGCCAGTAGCCCTGGTTTTTGGACGGTGCTGAGGGCCCGAACGTGGAGTGGCGGTTCCCTCTTTATTAGGACAAGGGCCATTATAAGAAATCGCCGACGTCTTATCTGGTGGATGATGACCGTCTGCTGCCAGAGACTGTCCCTCACATCCCTAGGCTGGCCACCTTTGTGAAGGAGTACGGGGTCCAGACCGCGGCCTGCTTTATCTCGGGGGCGGCCTCAGAACCGTTGCCCCCCACCAGTAGGTTCTTGTAGTCTTTACGTTTTTGCTTCGGGATTTCTGTTTCTATCTGATTTGCTAACCTGTTTCGTTTTTCTTTGTTTTTCAGCTAGGACCATGGACGCCCTGCCCCTATATGCTCGTCTGGCGAGGGCTGCTGCTGCGCCAGCCATTCGTCCGAAGAAATGGGCGGCTTCAGTTGATGCCGGTGTCCCTGCTGCCCCGGCTTCAAAGAAGGCGAAGGGTCCTGCTGCTGAGGGTCCTTCCTCTGCCACGGCCTCCAAGCCTGCCCCCGTGGTGGAAATCCCGGCTTCGGAGAGTCGGGAGGTTATTGCTGCTGTCGGCCCTTCTGTGGCCGTTGAGCCCCAAGTTTCTTGGGGGGGAGGGGGCGAGATTGTTACTGTGTCTCCAGCTCTAGGGGGAAAGACGTTGTCCTAGATGATGACGTTGAGGTGACAATCTCTCCTGCTGGCTCGCCATCGCCTTCATCTTCCCCAGTGCGGTTTCCCCCTCCTCCACCTCCGCCGACGGGTCCCTCTTCAGTTTTCCCCCGCAGCTTCTTGTGGGATAATGGGGTGGCCCCTGAGGTGGACGTGGCGTTCCTCCCGCCCCGGCATTTCCTGGAGGGTGGTCGTCCCTTGTCCCCTTCGGCCGAGGATCGTCTACAAGTGGCCCAGACGGAGCTGATCAAGTCGGTGGGGTACCTTCAAGCGCTGAGAATGGTCCGGAACCATTATGCACGAGCGGAGGCCGAGTGCGTGAGGCTGAGGAAGGTTGAGGCTGAGTTAAATCCCAAGGCTGCGGCTGTCGAGCAACTGCAGAAGGAGCTGGCCGAAGTCAAAGAGAGGGCCAGTTCCTCCGAGGATGAGCTTATCGCGGCTTGGGCGAAGCGAGACGAGGCCAAGGCCGAGCTGGGGGCGGCGAAGACCGAGCAGGGCGAGGCTTATGCTGAGCGGGACGCAGCTAGGGCGGAGCGGGGCGCCGCCAAGGCTGCGGCAGTGAAGGCTGACCGGCAGCTTCAGTTGTCTCGGGAGCACGTTGATAAAGTGGCCGAGGAGTATGCTCGGACTCAAAAAGAGGTGTCCGAGAGCCTGGCTGCAGCCCGGGCTTTGCAAGTACAGCGGGCTACTCTGGCTACTGGGAAGGAGGCGCTCGAGAAGGCCCTCTCTGCGGAGAGGGCGGCTTCCCAAGAGCTTTCTGATGCCTTAGTGCAGACTGCTGAAGCATGCTTCAAGCAGGCCTTGCTCCAGATCCGGCACCTCAATCCCGGGGCCGCGCTTAATGTGGAAGGGTACAACCATCGTGCCTTTGTTCAGGATGGTGGGTCTTTCCTTCCTTACGAGCCTCCAGCTGCTGAAGATCCTGCCGAGGATGTGGAGGAGGATGCTGCCGACGCCGAGGGTCCTGGGGCGAAGAATGCCGATGTTGGGCCCGGCTCTCAGTCCTAGCTTTGTTTTGCTTTTTGTAAGTTTTAGGGCATTGGTGCCCTTGTATTTTGTAAGGATGATTCTGGCTTTCGTGCCTTTATGTACAGACTTTTTTGACAATGGATGACAATATTTCTTTTGTCTTAGCCTTGTGCCGTAGTCTGCATTTCTTTAGCCAATAAATGATTTTAATTTTTACCGTCCTTCTGTCTATATTTGACAATGAACGATTTAACTTTGTATCATCCTTTTTCTGCAAACCTGGGCTTGTTTAGTTACCCTAGGTAATGGATGGTCATCACCCTTTTACCTCGGTTTCAATGTGTGCCGACTGTATAGGCCGTTTCGGTAGCTTAGACAATGGATGACTGTATCATTCTCTTGTCTAAGTGTGAGTGTTCGTCGGCCACATGTGTGCAAGCCGTTTAGGCAATTTAGGCATAGGATGACTCGGTCACCCTTCCGCTAGCCGCATGAGTACAGGCCATTTAGATAACAAAGCAATGGACACGTTCAATCTTTTGTCTAAGTTTTAGTGTTTAACGGCTGCATGGGTGCAGGCCGTCTGTTCTCTACAACACTTAGCGTGTGGGAGGTTGGGGAAAAATTGTCTTGTTTCAGCCTCGTCAGGCATAACTAACCGTACTGCCTCGGCCGGACTTTCTAATAATCGGGCTCCAACTTTCACATAGTCGGATTAAATTTAACCGGCGTAAGGGCAAGACTATCACGTGTCTAACCGAGGTTTCGTCTACCTGAGGTCGGACATTTTGACCTGATCAGGGTCGGCATGGTAGTCTGTTTGCTTAGTCGGGCGAGCGTTGATGCGTCAATTTCACGAAGGGCCACGGATGGTGCCCTCGCCGAGCTCTAACCAGTGCCCGTCGGAGTACAACGGCCGGTTTTCGTACATCTAGATGTTTTTTGTCTTTGGCCGGGTTCTCGACCTCGGGGCCTTTTACCGGCACCGGGCTTAACGGCCTCGGTTTTCGGTTTCTTGGCCGGGCTTCTTTGCCTCGGCCTTATCGTAGTTGGTCGAGCTTTATAACTTCGGCTTCATGCTTAAGCGAATTTTGTGCACATTCAAAATCCTCCTTTATGGGATCCTTTATTGATAAAAAGAAATAGCCCTAGTGGGCTTTACAAAGCAACAATATTAGGAAATGTCATAACTCGGAAATGAAAGAAACAATATGAAAACAAATGAAAGCAATGAAAACAAACGCTGCCGAGGAGGGATCTAGCTATAGTAGATTTTCAGCTTGTCGGCATTCCACGATCTTTTGACCGGCTTCCGTGCCAAGGTTTCGAGGATGTATGCCCCTCCATCGAGCTTTTCCTTAATCCGGTAGGGGCCTTCCCAGTTTGCAGCCAGCTTCCCGTCCTTGGCATTCTTATTGCCTATGTCGGCCCGTCGGAGTACCAGGTTTCCTCGGTTGAATGAACGGGGTCTGACCTTTCTGTTGTACTTAGCCGCGAGTAATTGCTTGGCGGCCAATTCCCGGCAGTGCGCTGCTACCCAGATTTCATCTATGAGGTCCAAGTCGGTCCTTAAGGCATCTTCGTTCGACTCCTGCCCTTCATGTCTGGCTCTGACCTTTCTCCAGGATGGCTGTCCGATTTCAACCGGGATCATTGCTTCGCATCCATAAGTCAGCCTGTAGGGGGTTTCCTGGGTTGAAGACTGTACGCTTGTCCGGTATCCCCAGAGGACGCTGTGGAACTGCTCGGTCCAATTGGTCTCGGCTTGCAACATTCGTCTCTTCAATCCGTCCAGGATGATCTTGTTGGCGGCTTCGGCCTGGCCATTCGACTGCGGGTGTTCCACGGAGGAGAAGTGCTGTTTGATGTCCAAGTTGGACATCAAAGCTTGGAACCTACGGTCCATGAATTGGGTCCCATTGTCCGTGACGACCTCAGCGGGTATCCCGAAGCGGGAGACGATGTTATGCCGGAAGAACTTCATAACCCTGGCCGAGGTAATTGTGGCGAGTGGCTCTGCCTCGATCCACTTGGTGAAGTAGTCTACAGTGACTATGAGCCATCTGCATTGTCCCTGCGCCGGCCGGAAGGGTCCGAGGATGTCTATGCCCCACTTGTAGAAGGGCCAGGGGCTGGTATTCCTTTCAACTCTGAGGGCGGCGGCCATATGATCCTGGCATGTTTCTGGCAACTGTCACATGTCCTGGCTTTTTCCATGGCATCATGCTTCATAGTGGGCCAATAATAACCGGCGCGTAGAGCCTTTCTAGTGAGGTCCTTGCCCCCCATGTGGTTGCCGTTGCTACCTTCGTGGAGTTCGGCCAGCACGTATTTGGCCTCGGATTCGCCGAGACACCTCATCATCGGGCAGTGGAGCCCTTTTCTATATAGTTGATCATCAACCATTGCGTAGAGGGTGGCCTCTCTGATCAGTTTTTTGGCCTCAGTCGAATCGGTAGGGATGATCCCCCTTTTGAGGAAGTCTTCTATTGGCTTCCTCCAATCGAGGCCGATTGAGATGGCCATAACGCAGCTCGGCTCGGTCAGATTTTGTTGGATCACGGTTCGGTGATTGTCTGGCCCCTTAATACTCGCCAACTTGGAGAGGATGTCGGCTCTGGCGTTCTCCTCTCTTGGGATATGGGAGACCGTTACCTCCTCGAATTCGGCCATGAGCTCTTTGGCACGGTTCAGGTACTTTGCCATAAGAGGGCCTTTTGCTTGATAGGAGCCGTCAATCTGGGCTGCGACGACCTGTGAGTCGGTTAAAACCTTTACTCGTTGGGTGCCATTGTCCTTTGCCTGAAGCAGCCCGGCCAGCAGGGCCTCGTATTCGGCCTGATTATTGGAGGTCTGAAACTTTAATTGAAGAGAGTGCTCGGTGGCTACCCCCTGTGGACTTTCGACGATGACTCCTGCACTGCTGCCCTTTGCGTTAGATGATCCATCCACGTAGACCTTCCAAATCCTGCCATTGGTAGTGGCTGGGGTGAGTTCCTTGACGAAGTCGGCCAGTGCTTGGGACTTGATTGCCTGCCGGGCCTCGAAAGCGATGTCAAACTCGGATAGTTCTATGGCCCAGTTGGTCATTCTTCCTGCAAGGTCGGGCTTGTGGAGGATCTGGCGGATCGGCTGGCTGGTTCGTACCACAATCCGATGTCCTTGGAAGTAAGGCCGGAGCCTTCGGGCCGCGGTGAGTAGGGCGAAGGCCACTTTCTCCAGTTTCTGGTACCGGAGTTCCGAGCTTTGTAGGGCCTTGCTGATGAAGTATATTGGTTTTTGCCCGGCCTCGGTTTCCCTTACCAGAGCGGCGCTAACGGCTTCATTGTCGATCGACAAATAAAGGAACAGGGTTTCTCCTTGATCCGGCTTAGTTAGTACCCGGGGGGTTGCCAGACACCGTTTGACTTCTGTGAAGGTGGCATCGCACTCGGGATTCCACCCGCCCCGGGTTTCCTTCTTCAATAGTTTGAATAGAGGCAGGGCTTTCTCGGCTGACTTCGGGAGAAACCTTGTTAGGGCGGCCAGTCGGCCGGTTAGTTGTTGTACCTCTTTCTTGGTCCTTGGGGGCTGCATGTCGAGCACGGCCTTGCACTTATCCGGGTTGGCTTCGATTCCTCGGTTGGTCAACATGAAGCCTAAGAACTTCCCAGCCGGAACTCCAAAAGCACATTTGGCCGGGTTCAACCTGATTCGATGTTTTCTTAGTTTTGCAAACGTCTGTTCAAGGTCCCGGATGTGGTCTTCTGGAAGCTTTGACTTGACGATCATGTCGTCGATGTAGACCTCGATGTTGCGCCCGATTTGATCTTCGAAAGCCCTGTTCATCATCCTTTGGTAGGTAGCCCCGGCATTCTTCAGTCCGAATGACATGACGTTGTAACAGTAGTTAGCCTTATCCGTCATGGAGGCGGTCTTTTCTTGGTCTTCCGGATGCATTACGATCTGATTGTATCCGGAGTAGGCATCCATGAAGGAGAGGAGTCGGTACCTGAACGAGTTGTCTACAAGCTTGTCAATACTTAGCATTGGATAGGAATCCTTTGGGCAGGCTTTGTTGAGGTTGGTGTAGTCGACGCACACTCTCCATTTACCGCTGGGTTTGAGAACCATCACTACGTTGGAGAGCCAGGCGGTGTACTGCACCTCTTAGATGAAGCCGGCCGCTAGGAGCTCCTCGATATGGTCCTCGAGAGCCTTCTGCCTGTTGTCCGCAATGTTCCTCTTCTTCTGAGCCACGGGTCTTGACCCCGGCCATATGACGAGCTTGTGGCAGCCGAAGTGGGGGTCGATGCTGGGTACTTCGGTTGAGGTCCAGGCGAAGACGTCTTGGTTCTCTTTTAGGAAGCGGGTCATAGGAGCTTTGAGGTTGTCCTCCATGTCTCGGCCGATCTTGGCGGTCTTGGACGGGTTTGAACCCAACACTATCTCCTCTAGCTCTCCTTCCGACTCGGGCCTCGGATTATCTTGCTCTCGGAGGTCGAGCTCTACCATGTGGACTTGCTGCCGCGGGCGCTTGCTGGAGCCGGCTTCGGCTACTTGCTCATCGGATCCGAGCCGAGGTGGGGACGAGGGTCCTCCTTCCTCAACCCGGAGAGCTTCAAAGTAGCATTGCCTCGACTCTTTCTGGTCTCCGGATACCACAACTATCTGGTTTTTGTCATTAACCATCTTCAGCTTCTGGTGCTTGGTGGACACCAGTATGTCCCAGTTGTGGATTGTTGGCCTGCCCAGGATGATGTTGTAGGGGGACTGGAAGTCTGCCACTATGAATTTTACGCGTTCAGACTTGAAAGCTTCCTTGGTCCCAAGGGTCAGCCTGAGGTCGATGTAACCTTTGGGAAAGGACTGCTCGCCGTTGAAACCGATCAGGGTGGTTTTGCACGGCTTGAGATCCTCTTTGTCGAGGTGCATCCTTTTGTAGGCGTCCCAACTTATGATATCGGCCGAGCTCCCTGCATCAACAAAAATCCTTTTAACTCGGCAATTGACCAGGGTTCCAGTGATTACCAGTCCATCCAGATGGCCGGGTATGACGTCGTTCAGCTCTTCGTCAGTGAAGGTCAGAGTGGGCGGCCTCGGTTTCTTGGGATCCTCCTTGAACTTTGGGAGGTCTCGGATGGTCAACACTTCGCAGAGGTACTTCTTCCGCTGGCTTACAGTGTCTTCGCCACCTTCAAACCCTCCGCTGACAACGTTACACTGGAAATCCACATCGGGGAATTCGTCGTCCGAGGCCGCCTTCTGCTTCTTTCCCTGCTTCCTTGTGTCCTTGGGCGGACTCCTGGTGCGGGCACGGTCATTACGCTTGCCGTTTGTCCTTCCCTGGGTCTTGATAACGTACTGACGTAGCTTCCCATCCCTCACGCATTTTTCAAAGGCATCGCGGAGGTCATAACATTCGTCAGTAGTGTGTCCGTGGCAGTCATGGAATGTGCAGAATTTGGTACGGTCCATGTTGGAGCGTCCTCTGATCGTCCTGGGCTTGTCGGCCCTTTTCATCTCGGTTTGGGCTACCTCTTTCCATACCTGAGACCGAGGGACATTCAATGGGGTATAGCTATCGTATTTGGCCTTTTGTTTGGCTCGGTCAGACTTGGCTCGGCTCTTATGGTTCCACCTTTTGGGGTCGGTCTTTGTCCCTCTTGGCCGTTCTTCATCGCTGGGCAGACTTTTCCTAATCCGTTGGGGTTCATCGGCGTTGGCCGCCTCCATCTATTCCACTTCCAGGTATTTCTTTGCCTCCATGTAGAACTCAGTCAAGGTGTACACTGGGTTCTTACATAGGTGTCGGGCCAACCGGGATGACGGGTCTAGTCCGTTGACCAGGCAGTGTATGTGGACATCCCGGAACCGATCCAGGTACTTCTGTAGGGCCTCGCCTTTCCTCTGTCGTACCTTACTTAGCGTGAATGTGGTCTTTGGCTGTTTCTTGCTAGTGGCGAAATGCAACTGAACTTGGATCGAGTTATCTGGGAGGGAGCTCAGCCATCTGTGTGCGGGTCCGTTCAGAGTAGCCGCGAAGAGATGCTGGACGACTGGGCCGCTAATCTGTCGCACCCACATGAGCTTTTCGAACACGTCAAGGTGGTTGTGTGGATCTTGGGTTCCGTCGTACTTCGGAAGGTCGGCCAGATCGAAGTGCTTCGGATAACGGGCCGCGGCCGCCTCCTTCGAGAACGGGGATCTGCCGGAGTCCGACAAGTACGTGACTCGATATTCGCGGGGGGATCCCTGGCGAGGTGATCTATGAGTCCGGGGAGTTCTGTCCTCCACACGGCGTTCTTCTCGGTCCCGGCCTTCTCTGGCCGCCCGATCAGTATGGTTAGGACCATCACTGCGGTTCCCCTCATTCTCCTGAGACTGTGATCGGCCTCTTTTGGCGCGTGTCCTCCGCTCCGGCTCGCCGTTACCGCGGCGTGTGCTCCTCGGCTCTGGGCTGCTCAAGGAACTACTGTCATCCACAGGAGCCCTCCTTCCTCTTCTGTGGTTCCTCTGACGGTTTCCTCGTCGGCGATCGTTCTCCAGTGCCTCCTGGATCATCCAGCCAAAGAGAGTACTGATGTAACTTCGGTGTACATGTTGCAGGCAATGGCTAGACCCCCCATCAACCATTAGAGAGCCCCTTTCGTTCAGCGATACGAACGCATGAGACGCGTTGCCCGGAAGACCGTGAACTCGCAGCTGGTGGGCCGAAGGTTAAACCCTGACCCCGTATACCCTCCGCCCGCGCCAGCACCCCAGTATGCGCCAGTACCTCCTGCCCTTGCTAATCCCTTGGGATTACCGTACAACCCGCTGTTCCCTGTCGAGCACTTAAATGACCCAGAGCCCGTATACCATCCGGGCCCAGACTACCCTGACAACCTATACGATCCCAATCCCATACCGGCTATACCCCTGAACGTCTTACTTGCACCTGATGCCCTAGCCGGCTCACATCATTCCTCGGTTGGGGATAATTTTGATTATATTGACATAGCAAACCTGGTGGACAAGAATGATGACTCCGAGTATGACTTCATCGAGCTCGCTGACCTAGAGGAGGAGCCCGCTGACAACGTAGCTGAGCACGCTGACCCTGAGAACCTGCGGTATGTACTGGATGGCAACCGCGAGCTGACAGAGACACTGTATGACGGGTTCGTGATGGCAGGCTATAACGGGGCAACCGTTCAAGAGCATTACCTGCGCTTCCTGACTCGTGCGAGGGAGATTTATGATATGACCATGCCCTTTAACGACCCTTACACTCCCGAAGAATGGATCAGATCCACTCTTCATCACTTCCCCTGAACCAACTATTGGATACGGAAGACAAACGAACTGCTTGACGGAGGTCCAATTGAGGAGGTCTACCTTCGCCTGGGGCAGATCAGGAGTTGGGTGCATCGGGCTATGTGAATCCGGAGGAAGGAGGTCAGAACCCAGTAACAGTCCAAGAAAGCGGTGGAAGATTATGACATATAGTAGTAAGACTAATTAGAAGCCAGACTAGTAGAAATAGTTGTTGATCCTAGTACACCCTTAGGGAGTAGATTAGAGTACTTGGTAAGATTGTAATGAAGTAGCTATGATGATAAATTGCACCTTGACTTTGTAAAATATTCGATATATATATAATATGATATTTTATCTTTATCTTGTCTTTCTCTAATGATCTATCTATTATTCGTCGAAATTAGACTATGGCAACCTTAAGAGGAGCTGGAGCTCCCCGAGGCCGAGGTCGAGGTAGAGGCCGAGGCAGGGGTCGTGGTAGACAACCACGAACCATACCCATACATGAACTAAACCAGCAGGAACCACCGCCACCACCTGTTCGGGAGGAAATCCAGGAAATGAGGCGTGTGATCCAAGAACAAAGGGTCCTTATTGAGACACTCCTCGCTGACAGACAGGGAGGACAAAATGGGGAACGACAAGCTGATGAAGAGGGGCAACAGAATACCGAGGGAGAAGGAGATCACAACAATCAGAATGATGAACAGAGCCATGCATCTGAGGGATCCAACTGGTCCCAGACACCTCCCAGACAAGAGAGAGCTATGGCCGCACTACAGCAACTGAATAGAGTGGTCGAGAACACCCAATACTGGGTAACACAATTTTGCAAGCTGAAGCCACCAGCCTTCCGAGGCAAACTTGACTCAGCAGAAGACTGGTTGATGCGCCTGGACAAGATCTTTGAGGTCTTGGAATGTCCTGAAGACAGCAAGGCACAACTGGAAATTTACAAGTTGGAAGGAGATGCAGACCGCTGGTGGAAGGGCACTGCAACAACATTGCGAGCACGTCACTGTCCCGTTACATGGGAAAAATTCAAGGAAAAATTCAACGAACAGTACTTTCCACCCTCTGTTCAGATGACCAAGGAGTCTGAGTTTCTGCACATCAGGCAAGGGCAAGAGGAGTCTTTTGATGACTACTATGCTCGTTTCACCAACTTGTCTCGATATTCAACCCACTTTAGGCGGAACGAAGATGAAGGTAGTATGACAAACCTATTGATTTACGGGTTGAAGTATGAGATAAGGGAGAGACTTGTGTCGCAGCAATTCTCCGAATTGATTCAAGTGGTGGAGGCCTGTCGACTGATCGAGCGGAATCTGAAGGAGCTTAGGAAGACCAGAGTCTTTCATAGCAGTGGTCCCAATCGTGGCGGTTTTAACCGTGGAAACTCCTCGCAGAAGCGGAAGACGACTTGGGGAAATTCCCGTAATGGGAATAAAAGGCCATTCCAACTTGGGCAGCATAACTTTTCAAGGATGCAGACATCCAGAGTGTGCCCAAAGTGCGGAAGGTATCACCAGGGGACCAACTGCGAAGGGAAGCTGGTGTGCTACAAGTGCCAGAAGCCAGGACACATCAGCACGAACTGCCCTCAAAAAGCGCTGGAGGCGAGGCCGCAAAACCCAGGACGGGTTTTCGCTCTTACAAATGAAGAAGTCAGAAGATCTCCCGATATGATCAAAGGTACCATTTCTCTTAATGGAAATCTACTCCAAGCATTGTATGATTCGGGTGCTAGTCACTCGTTTATTTCATATGATTGCACAAAGCGATTAGGAATGCATACTTATAGACTACCTTATGATCTGTTAGTAGCTACACCACTTGGTGCGAAATCCTTAGCTTTTGATGCATGTCTTAATTGTATTGCGAGTGTAAACGGACGAGATTCAAACATAGATCTTATCCGGCTACCGCTCAGTGGCATCAACGTCATTCTCGGTCTTGACTGGCTGACAGCTAACAATGCGATAATTGATTGCGGAAGTAAGGAGATATCCTTTGTACCCCCGTGCAACCGGAGCAAGGTTGATGGGAGTCTGAGTTATATCTCTATTACAGAAGCAGAAAAATGCATACAGCATGGGTGCCAAGCATACATGGTGTTTTTCTCTGTCAAAGCGGAAGCTGAACCCTCACTTTGAGACATTCCGGTCGTCAACGAATTCCCTGATGTGTTTCCAGAGGATCTCACTGAGTTACCTCCTGAAAGGAAAGTTGAGTTCGCCATTGAGTTGATGCTTGGAACGGGATCAATATCAAAAGCACCATACCGAATGGCGCCAAACGAGATGCAGGAGCTGAAGAAGCAACTTGAAGAACTACTAGAGAAAGGGTTTATCCGACCCAGCGTGTCACTGTGGGGAGCCCCCGTATTGTTCGTAAAGAAGAAAAACGGAAGCCTACGACTTTGTATCGACTACCGTGAGTTGAACAAAGTAACTGTCAAGAACAAATACCCACTTCCCCGAATTGATGATCTACTTGATCAACTATCTGGTTCCTGTGTATTCTCCAAGATCGATTTGCGATCAGGATACCATCAACTTCAAGTAAAAGCCAGTGATGTTCCAAAGATAGCTTTCAGAACCAGATATGGGCATTACGAATTCCTTGTGATGCCTTTTGAATTGACTAATGCACCTGCCGTATTCATGGATTACATGAATTGGATCTTTCGCCAACATCTAGATAAGTTCGTGGTAGTATTCATCGACGATATCTTGGTCTACTCGAAAAGCAGAGAGGAGCACGAGGAACATCTGCGACTCATGTTAGGAATACTACGTGACAAGCAACTTTTTGCCAAGTTAAGCAAATGTGAATTCTGGCTACCAGAAGTAAAATTTCTGGGCCATGTCATATCTCGCGACGGAGTTGCTGTTGATCCTAGCAAGGTGGAAGCAGTTTTGGACTGGAAGAGACCAGAGACAGTGACGGAAATACGCAACTTTTTGGGTCTAGCAGGATACTACCGTAGATTCATACAGAATTTCTCACGTCTTGCCTTACCATTGACAAAGCTTACGAGGAAGAATCAACCTTTTGTGTGGGACGCAGACTGTGAGTCGAGTTTTCAGATACTGAGGGAGAGGTTAACTACAGCACCAGTGTTGATCATCCCAAATCTGGATGAGACTTATATGGTCTATAGTGATGCCAGTGGGCAGGGATTGGGATGTGTCCTGATGCAACAGGGCAGAGTTGTAGCTTATGCCTCTCGTCAGTTGAAGCCTCACGAGTCGAACTATCCTACGCATAACTTGGAGCTTGCAGCTATTGTATTCGCTTTAAAGATATGGAGGCATTACCTCTATGGTGCAATTGTAGAGTTATACTGCGACCACAAGAGCCTGAAATACCTGTTTGATCAGAAAGAGCTCAACATGAGACAACGTCGCTGGATGGACTTACTCAAAGATTACGACCTGGAGATCAAGTATCATCTTGGAAAAGCAAACGTCGTAGCAAATGCGCTCAGTAGAAAGACGGTACACACAGAATACATGATGATCCAAGAGCGGAGACTACTTGAAGATTTCAGAGATTTGAACCTGTCCAATCAGATTTGCATGAGGCGCGACGTGTATCTTGCAAGTCTCCTTGTTAGTCAAGGAGAATACGATCTAAGAGATGCGGTCGAGGAAGCTCAAAAGCACGACCAGTGGGCTATAGCAGCTCAGGAGATGATCTCGCGGGGAGAGACTCAAGACCATGACCTATCGCCTAGCGGCTTGATCAGGTACAAGAAGCGGATCTACATTCCGAAGGATGGTGAATTGCGACAGAAGATACTGGACGAGGCTCATAAGAGCAAATATACTCTACATCCGGGAATGGTCAAAATGTACCAGAACTTGAAATCCGAGTTTTGGTGGCCCAGACTAAAGAAAGATGTAACCGAATACGTGGGTAGATGTTTAACCTGTCAGAAAGTTAAAATTGAACATCAACGACCCCCTGGTCTTCTTCAGGGACTAGAGATTCCGGAGTGGAAATGGGAAAACATTACCATGGACCTAGTGGTAGGTTTACCCAAGATCAGACATCACGACGCGATTTGGGTGATTGTGGACCGATTGACTAAGTCGGCACACTTTCTCCCCATTAGTGTTAATTACTCACCGGAACAATTGGCGAGGATTTATATCAAAGAGATCGTGAGACTTCATGGCGTACCTAAGAGCATTGTCTCTGATCGGGACCCGCGATTTACATCTCGATTTTGGGAGGCTTTGCATGCAGAGATGGGAACTAAGCTAAGGCCTAGTACGGCTTATCACCCGCAGACCGATGGTCAGTCTGAAAGGACAATATAGACGCTAGAAGATATGCTTAGAGCGTGCGTGTTGGACTTCAAAGGCCATTGGGACGAACATCTACCGCTGGCCGAGTTCGCTTACAACAACAGTTACCATTCGAGTATACAGATGGCTCCATTTGAGGCATTGTACGGGCGGAAATGTCGATCGCCTATATGCTGGACAGAACTGTCAGAACGAGAATTCATCGGGACAGATTTAGTTGACAAAACTTCAGAACAAATCGCACTAATCAAGCAGAGACTCCTAACAGCGCAAAGCAGACAAAAGAGCTACACTGATAAGAGGAGAAAATCGTTAGAATTCGAAGTCGGAGACCATGTGTTTCTGAAACTATCACCAGTCACTGGTGTCGGTAGAACGCTGAAAAGGAAAAAGTTGAGTCCGTGATATGTAGGGCCATTTGAAATATTGGCCAAGCGAGGGCCAGTTGCGTACCAGTTAGCCCTACCCCCGAACTTGAGTAAACTCCATGATGTTTTCCATGTTTCCCAGTTGAAGAAATACCAACCGGACCACGATCATGTTATTCAGTATGAGGATGTCGAGGTGCGACATGATAACACTTTTGAGGTCGAGCCGGAGTGAATTCTCGATTACCAGGAGAAATGGCTTCGACACAGAAATATTCCTGTTGTGAAGGTGGTCTGGAAGGGTTTATCTCCTAACGAGGCAACTTGGGAAATGGAAGAAGATATGAAAGAAATATATCCGGAGTTCATGGCTCAATGTTTAGTTAGTGTAGAGTAAAAATTTCGAGGGCGAAATTTTATTTAACGGGGGGAGAAATATAATACCCCAAGATTGTATTTCACTTAAATATTATATTTTGGCCATTTAGGACCTATTGAAAATAGGAAAGTATGTTGTCTTCAAATTAGTAAGTGTATTTATTTTGTTTCTTAAATCAGTTGTTGGTAGAACTAAATAGGGCAAAATTCAACTCTCTAGATTTTAATAGGGGTCATAAAATATTGTAAAAATTCCATAAAAACCCCTAGACTAATTAAGTGAAATTTCCAACAATTTAAGAACAATTAAATTCACACTTAGGGGTATATTGTCATATAATTCACATATTGACAAAATTAAGCCGTAATGGAGTAGGAGGGAGCATAAAATAATTAGTGAACACTAAAAATAATTAGTATGTAATACCCTAAAAATCCTATTTAGCATAACCACTAAATGATACCTATTAAAGTAGGTGAATGTGTGGTCTCAAAGATATTATAGTTTATCTAGTTTAAAATTAGAGAATTTTCTCCTAGAGTTAAATAAACCAAAGCAACTCAAATATTCTAAGTTCATTTAAGGATCATAAAATACCCTATAATTTTCATATTGAAGCATAGTTCATATTTAAATTTTAAAGGGGCATAAAATGTTATTAATCTCAAGCAAATTAGAGGAAAGTGTCAATAATTGATTGGACAAATAATTGTACATTAATTAAAGTAATTGCATTGATTTTTGCAATTAATTATTGAATCCTTTTAGGAACCATAAAATATCATAAAATGCAAATTAAATTATGGTTCACATGGAATTAAAAGGACCAATAAGGAACTATGGAGAATACTTAAACAAGATAGGAGAAAAATAATAAATAGTTAGGTATCCATTAAATTAAATAATTGTGCCAAATCTTTATTAATAATCAAGGAATGGATTAAGCATCATTAACTTATTAAGACGTGAAATTTACTAAAATACCCTTAATTAACACACTAATGCATAAAATCATAATTGACTCATAGAAAGCCCTAAAGAGTTATCATCACACTGATCCCAATTAAGGGGTGAATAATAACAAGTAATGAGCAACTGAAATTACAACAATGAAGATACTAAATTTAACTAAATTAAAATAGGCATAATTAAAGATGTATAATTCAAATTAAAAGCCAATGGCTAATCAAGAGTTGTTTAAATTTCTAAGGACTATAATTAAATTGGAGTTCCTAAAATAGTATAAAACATCATGAAAATACCATAAAAGCCCTTAAACCAATTAAATGGAATTTCCAACAATTTAAGAACAATTAAACTCACAATTAGTGATATATTGTCATGTAATTTACATATTGGCAAAGTTAAGCCATAAAGGGATAGGAAGAGGTCTAAAATAATTAGAGGACACTAAAAATAATTAGTAAACATCAAAAATTAATCCTAATTGAATTAACATGCATAATTAATTTAATGATAAATATTTATAAACAAATTGCAATATTTTGGCTAAATTCAACAATAAAGCCTAACAAGGGATCCATAATTGTAACAATTGGACTTAGTAGGATCAAAATTTAATTGGTAATCAATGAAATCATTTCAAACTAAACTTAATTAAGCTTAATCTAATAATAAACAAGGAAGAATTAAATTAGGGCTTTTTGGCACAACAAAAACTAATTGGATCATTTTTGGTAACCCAAACAAATTGTCCAAACCACCAACAAAGCCCAAAACAACAACCCAACCTTAAGGACCAGAGGGCATTTCGGTTTTTAGAGCTTAAAAGGGAAGGAATTGAGTTTTCAACACATGTGTCAAATTAGTCAAAGGCTTGTAGAACACAAATCACTATTCATGGCTTAAAGTGCAAGTTTGCTTGAGCTTCTTGGAGAAGGAAAAAGAAAGAGAAGAGGGGAGAGAGAGAGGGATTTCAGCTGGAGCAATTGAGTGGTGAGGATGTGAGATTTCAACTTTAACCTAGATCCAATGGTGTTTAATTGACAAGAGCAAAGTTGCATTTTATTACCAAATTGCCCAACCTTTTTCCTATAAATAGGGACCCAAGCTCTTCACTTTTCTTCACACCAAGCAATACAACACTTGCTTATTTGAGAGAGAGTTGAGAGAGAGCTGAAGGGAAGTCTTGAAGGAGTTCAAGCTCTAGGTAAGAAAAGTTCTTAGTTTTTGAGTTTTGAATTCATAGGTAGAAGTAGTTTTAATCTTTAAAATTCTAGAATAATTTTAGTTTCATGTTTTTATAGATTAAATAGCTTCATTTCGAAAATATAGTGAAGGTAGTGGTTCTGTAAAAATTCCCAGGTCAAGAACAATGTAGTAACGAAGTTCTAGCGAAAATTCGTCGGTTAGGCGATTTCTGAACTAGTAACAGAAACACTCATATTTCATGTTGAAAATGCTATTGAAAAATTCTGAGAAAATTCATGATGAAAGTAGACATACAGAGCTTTTTAAATATGTAAAGAACATATTGAAATGATCTCTTCACAGTGAGAAAGAAATTCACAAGTTTAGGCTACGAAAATGCTGGAAATTCTGGGCAGAGGATGAATGCGTGAAATCTGGGAATGATTTTTAAATTCTGGGAAAAGTCTGGTATTTTTACTGGAAAATATACATCCTAAGGAGTCCGGAACATTTTACGGATCTTCGTTTCAATTTTTCTAGAATTAGTTATGAATTTTCAAAGATAGGCAAATTTCTGCCCAATAATTCCAGCGGTTTTTCAATAAATTATGAGAAAATAAAATAATGGTTTAAAATACCAAGGGTAGAATAGTCAATAGTGGCCAAAATATCTTTTAGAATATTATCTTTAAATTAATAGGACGATATTGCTCTGATAGGCTGTCCGAAAGAACGCAGATCGATCCATTACGTACCGAGACTATCGACTCAGGTACGGACGCGTACTGTAACACTAACTCTGATGCTTATGGTATGCTTATATGTGATAGATAGTCTGAAACTCTGTTTTGAAAATTGATTATACACATACAACTTGATACGGGTTATGGTTTTGATAATGCCGTTAAGTTTTCCTAGCGCTGAGGACACGATAGGCCGTCGTGGCACTGGAGATAGTGCAGACTGTAATAACATACATGTTGCAGTGGCCGTGTAATGTTATTACGTGAATATATGAATATTGTATGTGATTAAATGCTGTTTTGCCATGGATATCTGTCATACATATTTGATACATAAGCATGAGGTTAACCGTTACCTGAGGTTCAATGGTAATTGAACCTCAGCTCTTAACATAGCATCAGGGTCCGGAGGAACCAGGACCAAGGACAAGGATAAGGAGCCAGCGCAAGGACGAAGACAGAGAAATTTTTATTTCAGCGTTATCTTGTTGTACTATTTTCAAACTACTGTACCGCTGTGTAAGCAACCAAATACTACAACAGTGAAGGTTTTTATCAGATACTCGCTCTTTTGAAATTATTCCGATGCTCTACTCTGATCAAATAGTTCGAAAACGTTTTAGAAAATTGGGATGTTACATAGTAAGCACCAAAAATTAATCTTAATTGAATTAACATACATAATTAATTGAATGATAAATATTCACAAGCAATTTGGAATATTTAGACTAAATTCAATGATAAAGCCTAACAAGGGATCCATAAGGGTAACAATTGGACTTAGTAGGATCATAATTGAATTGGTAATCAATAAAATCATTTCAAACTAAACCTAATTAAGCTAAATTAAATAGTAAACAAGAAGAAAATTTATTTAGGGCTTTAGTTACAACAAAAATCAATTGGATCATTTTTGGTAACCCAAACCTTTACCAAACCTTTGCCCAAACCACCAATAAAGCCCAAACCAACCCAAAAACAATTCAAAAAGAGAAAAATCTGAGGGGGCACGGTTTTGATGTAGCTTCAAGAGGAAGGGAGTGATTTTCAACACATGTGCATTTGGTCAAGCTTGTACAATACAAATTACTATTCCATTCTTGCACTTCAAGTTGTTTAGCTTCTAGGAGAAGGAAGAAAAAGAGAATAAGGGAGAGAGAGAGAGAGGGAAGATGAGAGTGAGAGAGTGGTGAGGATTTGAAGTTGCAAAGTTGCCCTAGATCCAATGGTGAGAATTAGCCAAGAGGGAAGTTGCATTTAATTACAAGTTTGTCCAACCTCTTTCCTATAAATAGAGGGCCAAGTTCACTCATTTTCCTCACACCAAGCAAAGCATCATCTGCTTATTGAGAGAGAGTTGAGAGAGAGCTGAAGGAAGGCTTGAAGAAGATCAAGCTTTAGGTAAGCAACGTTCTTAGTTTTGAGTTTTAAATTCATTGGTAGAAGTAGTTTTAATCTTTAAAATTCTAGAATAATTTTAGTTTCATGTTTTTATAGTTTAAAATAGCTCCATTTCGAAAATTTGGTGAAGATAGTGGTTCTGCAAAATTTCTGGGCCAAGAACACTGTAGTAACGAAGTTCTGACGAAAATTCGTCGGTTAGGCGATTTCTGAACTAGTAACAGAAACACTCATATTTCATGTTGAAAATGATATTGAAAAATTCTGAGAAAATTCATGATGAAAGTAGACATATAGAGATTTTTAAATATGTAAAGAACATGTTGAAATGAGCTCTGTACAGTGAGAAAGAAATTCTCAAAGTTTACGTTGCGAAAATGCTGGAAATTCTGGGCAGAGGATGAACACGTGAAATCTGGGAATGATTTTTGAAATCTGGGCAAAGACTAATATTTTTTCTGGAAAATAGACAGCCTAAGGAGTTCGGAACTTTTTACGGATCTTCGTTTCGATTTTTCTAGAATTAGTTATAATTTTTCAAAGATAGGCGAAATTCTGCCCAATATTGTCCAGCGTTTTTCCACGAATTTTGAAGAAATAAAATAATGGTTTAGTGTACCAAGGGTAAATAGTCAGTAGTGGCCAAAATATATTCAAGAATATTATTTGTAATACCCTAAAAATCTCACTTATTATAAATGTCATATTTTGACAAATAATACCTATTAGAAATAGGTGGATATGAGGTCTCAAATTGTGGAGATATATTTATTTTATCTATTGGGTGATTTTCCTTTAGGATTTAAGGTAGCTATGTTTCATTTTTCTAAGTTTTGTTTAGGATCATAAAAATGCCAAAAACTCCCAAATTAAATTAGGGATTTTATAGGATCCAAAGAAAATAAGGAAAAATTAGGAAAACACATCAAATAAATAGGGGAGCATAAGAGGAATTAGTAGACCCTTAAAGTTTCTTTTAACAAAATAATTATGTAAATTTTCATAATTAATCAAAGGATTAATTAAAGAAGGTCTAAGTTCCAAATTCCATAATTTAATAAGAGACTCAATTTTCTAAACAACCCTTAAATAATACCTAGTTCATATTTGGTTTGTAAAGGTCATAAATATTATCTAAAACACTTAAACAATTAAAGGGCAACTACCACTACTTGAAGGGTAATTAAACTAGGATTGATAAGTGTTTAAAATAATTACTCACACTTAGTTTTAATAAACACCAATTAAAAGTATAATGAGCTAATTAAAATTCAATGACCAATAGAGACTTGAGATTAGTATAGAATAAAACACCAATGGTCATGAAATACCCTAAACATTTGTAAAGTAAAAATCAAGAGACAATTAGGCTTTGATTGGGATATTATTAATGAACAAGTAAAGGAATAATTACCAATAGGTAATGGACAATTAATTAACACTAATGGAAGGTTTAGTTAATTATCTACAATTGGCATTAAAAATCACCAACTAGAGGAAGGTTAGGCCAATTAAAAGTAAAGAACCAATAAGAGATTGGGATTAGCACTAAATGAATTATTAACAAACACAATTATTGCATGAACCAATAAACAACAATCAAGAGATAATTAAGCTTAGGATTAAGTTGTTAATCAAATACTAATCAAGAGTTGAAAAGTCAACAATTGCAACTATGATCTAAAGGCTAGAAATTAATTCCCTAAAGCTAATCCAAAGGCCCTAATAATTCCACTTAAGCTTGATCCATGTGAAAGAGGAGCAACCAATGGCATAATTTCCCCTAACACTTGGTATAATTAAAATATAAAAATTGAAAATAGATATTAAGGGGGAGGGGGACGGTTTCTACATCTAAAAGGGAAGAAGGAAGAGTAGTTCACACAAATTAAATACTTACATACTAATATGATGAGTCATGAACCTAGGCATGGAATGAGTCACTACTCTAAAAGGATGAAACACAACTCTATGAATGACTCACCACCCTAAACATGCATGAATCACTAATCTATTTAAGACATGAGTCATCACCCTAGCTATGAGTCATGACTCTAGCAATAAAGACTTGAAGACTTATAAGGTAAAATAGAAGAGGATAATGTACAACCTTATAAATGAATGGAAGAAGAGAAGAGAGTAAAATAGAAGCAAGAAGGTGGTAGGAAAAAGATGGAGGTGGTGTGTGTGTGTGTGTCGTATATGTGGGTGTATGTGGTGTGTGTGGGTGTGTGAAAAGGGAAAAAGGAGAGGTGTATATGTGTGTGTATAGGCGCATATGTGTGTGTGTGTTGAGGGTGTGTGTGATGTAAGGAATGATGTAAGGGGGAGGGGAAAAAGTCAAGTTCATGGCCAATGAGAAATTAGGTAATTAAAATAGTTAAATTGGTTCACAAAAATAATTCTAGATAAAAACTAAGAAAACCTATACAAATTAAATCATATCTTGAAATCCATGAACTAAGTATGAAAACTAAGTTGAGATTCATAACAAGCATAAATCAAGCATGAAAACAAGTATAACCAAAGTCATTTTCATAATTGTTTAAGGAATGGAATCAATAGGAAAGATAGGCAAGTTTGGTCTCAAAATGAAGCCAAGAATTTGTAGATCCCAAAACCAAAGAGAAAATTTGTAAACAACTTCATTAGGATCCCCAAAAGTATTTTTATCTAGTGAAATGCAAAGAATAGAAGGAGGTAAGCATTGTGTAGGTCATTCATGACATCACAAGCTTGTCCAAGAAGGATAATGAGTCATCAAAAATGGAAGAAGCTAGAAGGGGGGGGGGGGGGGAGGTGGCGTTTTTTTAAGGGTAAATGGTGAGGATTTGATCTTCTCTAATACCCTAAATCCAAAGGCCAAAAAAAGATTAGAAGTTGTTAGGTAGTTAAACCCCTCAAACCACTATAAATAGGGCCCTTGGCTTCATCATTTCTTCACACCAAACTCAAACCAAATAGGTGAGTTTAAGAGAAGAGTGAAGCAAGGAGGAAGAGGAAGTTTTTCAAGAGGTAAGCAAGCTTTTAGTTTATAGTCTTTAGCTTTTGTAGTTCTTTAGTTTTAGTCTTTAAATTCTTAAATAGAAGTAGGTTAGATCTTAAATATTCTAGAGTAATTTTAGATTCATGTTTTTATGGTTAAAATCATCTTTATTTCGGAAAAAAAATATTGAAGATAGGGCTTTAGCAAAATTTCCGGAAGAGAAACACCGAAGTAACGAAGTTCTGGCGAAATTTCATCGATTCTGGAATTTCTGAACCAGACCTGAAAATGCTTATATTTTATGCTGAAAACGTGGTTCAAAAATTCTGGGGAAATTTATGGTTCAAGTAGACATATAGGGCTTTTTAAATATGTAAAGAACATGTCCAAATGATTTCTGTATAGGGAGATAAAAATTCCCAAAGTTAGGGCTACGAATTTCTGGAAAATTCTGGACAGATGTTCAAAAATTAAAAACTGGGAATGAATCGTGGAATCTGGGCAAAGGCTATTATTTGTTTTGGAAACTAGACATCCTAAGGATTCCGAGGAATTTTACGGATCCTCGTTTCGATTTTTCTAGAATTAGTTATGATTTTTCAAAGTTAGGCAAAATTCTGCCCAGATTTAAGGACCATCGTTTTTCTCAAAATAATAAAGGGAAATAATAAATTCATAAATCCACTAGGGGTAAAATAGTCATTTGAGGCTAGGATATCTATTGGGATATCGATTGTGAATTAATAAATGCAATATTACCCTCATAGGGAACCTGTGATCGCTTCGCAACCGACAACGTGCCGTGAATACCGACCAAGGTACGGACGCGTATTGTAACACTAACTCTGATGCTTATGGTACACTTGTATGTGGTAGATATGTTCATAGGCTGTGACTTTGCTTTAAAAATTATTTGAATATACATACAGCTATATACGGGTTACAGTTTTGGTAATGTCGTCTGAGTTTTCCTAGCGTGCTGAGGACACGATAGGCCATCGTGGCACTGGTGAAGAGTGCAAACAGATTGTAGTAAATTTATATGGATATGTGATGATTGTGTTTTTGAGAAAGATTGAATATGAATACTGTTGTTTTATCATGAATATCTGTCATACATAACTGTACATAAGCATGAGGTTAATCGTTACCTGGGGTTCAATGGGAATTGAACCCCAGCTCCTAGTCTCAGATACTGGTGGAACCGCGACAAGAACGAGGATGAATAGCGCACGAGCGGACGCAGGCAGAAAAGTAATTAGGAGTCATGACAGTCATAAGTACTCGGAGAATTGTACCACTGTAATAGCAACCAAACTCAACAACAGGGAATGTATATCAGTTACTTGCTCTTTTAAGAAAAAAAAATTACTCTGATGCTCTGATTGAGATATTGTTTTCGAAAGAAAAATCTTTTCCGATGCCACTCTGATTATTTCTTCAAAGCTCTGATAATCCCTTTTCAAAAACCACATTTAAAAAGGTGGGATGTTACATTATTTACAATTAAATAACGCAATATTCCTATTATAGGACGTCTGCAAACGTATACCGATCGTCGTCATACCGGAATTATCAAACCAGGTACGGACGCGTATTGTAACCTTAACTCTGATGCTTATGGTATACTTATATGTGATAGATAGTCTGAGACTCTGTTTTTGAAAATTGATCATACACATACAACTTGATACGGGTTATGGTTTTGATAATGCCGTTATGTTTTCCTAGCGCTGAGGACACGATAGGCCATCGTGGCACTGGAGATAGTGCAGACTGTAATAACATGCATATTGCAGTGGCTGTGTTATGTTATTATGTGAATATGTGAATATTGTATGTGATTAAATGCTGTTTTGCCATGGATATCTGTCATACATATTTGATACATAAGCATGAGGTTAACCGTTACCTGAGGTTCAATGGTAATTGAACCTCAGCTCTTACTTTAGCCCCAGGACCCTCAGGAGGTCAGTCCGAAGAGAAGGGTAAGCAGATAGCGTGACGAAGCGGACGAGGAGACTTCTTTTGAAATTTTTATTTTACCGTCTTTTTGAATATTCGAATATTTTGGATGACTGTAACAGTACATAGATACATCATTATTGAATGTTATTCAGTTACTCATTTTCACGACTATTCCGATGCTCTACTCTGATAAACCCTTCTTGAACTCTGATAATTTTATTTTGAAAACGCTTTAGAAAACGGGGTGTTACATTTAACATAAAATATAAGCATTTTTATCACTGATTCAGAAATTCCCTAACCGATGAAATTTCACCAGAACTTTGTTACTTCAATGTTTCTTTTCCGGAAATTTTGCTAAAACACCTTCTTCATCAATTTTTTGAAATAAAACTGATTTTAACCATAAAAACATGAATTTAAAACTATCCTAGAATATTTAAGATCTAAACTACTTCTATCTAAAAATTTAAAGACTAAAAAGTAAAGAACTCAAAGCTAGAGCTACAAAACTTACCAAGAACTTTGCTCCTCCTTTCTTCAAGACTCTCACTCACACTCTTGCTCTTAGAATGAGCTTGTTCAAGCTTGGTTTGGTGTGAGGAAATGATGAAGCCAAGGTGCCTATTTATATTTATAGTGGTTTGGGGAGTTAACTTCCTAACAACTTTGAAGCATTTTTGGCCCTTGGATTGGGAGCACTCATCTTAACCCTACACCTTCCCCCTTCTAGGCTCTTCCATTACTTTATGACTCACCCTATCCTCTTCCAAAATTGCCAAGTGTATTAGCTTCTCAATTAAGCTATCAACTCCTCCCTCTTTGTTTATCACTAGAAAAGAATTTAGTTGGGGATCCTAATGAAGTTTTATGTACATTTTCTCATTGGTTTTAAATTCTTGAAGTTCTTAGCTTCATTTAGAGACCAATATCACTTACTTTCTCATTTGGTATCAATTTGCAAAGTTTGGGGAAATGACTTTGGTTATACTTATTTTCAAGCTTGAATTATGCTTGTTCCTAATCTCTTCTTACATTTGATTTATAGTTGATGGATTTCAAGATACAATTTAGTTTGTATGAATTTTCTTTTGTTTATGTATAGAATTAGTTTCTTGGATTATCCTAATTGCTTTAATTATCTAATTTCTTATTGGCTAACCCCTTGACTTTTCTTCCTTTCCCTCTCTCCTACACACACACACACACACACACACACAACACACACAATACGCCACACACACACACACACTCACCCTCCTTCTTGCTTTTTCTTCACTCTTCTATCCTCTTCCATCCCCTTTATGAGCCATTACTTCTAGTACATTATCTTCTTCCATTTTCAAAGAGTCTTCCACTAGATTTATGACTCATAGTTAGGGTTGTGACTCATTTCTTAAATAGGTTAGTGATTCATGCATGTTTAGGGTGATGACTCATTCATAGAGTTGTGATTCATCTTTTAGAGTAGTGACTCATTCCATGCCTATGTTTATGACTCATATTAGCATGTGAGTATTTGATTTGGGTGGACAATTTTTCCTTCTTCCTTTTTAGATATAAAAACCGCCCCCTCCCCTTAAATTATTTTTAATTTTTTTTCTTGTTTTATAATATTTGGAAGAAAATCTTCTATTGGTTAGTTTTGTTTCACATGGATTCCACTTTATGAGATTGATTTTCAAGCCCTTAGATTAGCTTTATGAGGGTTAATCTTGACCTTTAATGTTAATTGAGATTATTGACTTTTCAAAGCTTAATTAAAGTTTAATTAGCATTTTAATCAAAAGCCTAATTGTCTCTTGATTATTGCATAATTGGTGTTTAGGGTATTTTATGACTATTGGCAATCTATTTTATACTAATCTCAAACCCCTGTAGGTCTTTGAATTTTAATTAGCCAAATATACTTCTAATTAATGGCTATAATTGTTTAATTGTAAATAATTAGCTAATCATTCTATTAGTGATAATTAATTGCCCATTAAATATTGGTAACTATTCTTTTAATTGTTCAAGTGTTTTGGTAATTCTTTATGGCTCTTTATGAGTTGAAAATTTACTAGGTATTAATTCTAGGGTTTTAGAAAAATTTAGTTTCTTAATAAATTATGCATTTTGAGACTTAAGTCTTCTTTAATTAATCCCTTGATTAATTATGAAAATTTACATAATTATTTAGTTTAGTGAAAACCTAATTATCTACTAATTCTTATTAATTTCTCCCATTTGTTTAAATATTTTCGTAACACTTCCTAGCTCCTTTTTGATCATATAAGAATCATAATTTAATTTGGGGATTATCTGTATTTTTATGATATTTTATGATTCCTAACAAAATCTAGAAAAATAAAACATTGGCTATCTCAATCCTCAGGGAACATATTCTAGAGAATAAAATAAATATGTCACAAAATTTGAGACCATATATTCACCTATTTTAATAGGTGTTATCAATCAAAATATTGTATTTTTAATAATTATCAATATGGGGTATCACAGGTTAAGTTCTGATGCATTAAATTAATTAATCCAGTTGGCTACCTGTAGTAAATGGACCTAACAAATTTGAGTTTTGTCCTTTTTAAAACTTATTTACACTTTTCATAATTTTTTTTTTCTGTGTAGCTCTCATAAAATAAATAAATGGCATGGTACTTCTTGCTGGGTTATTTAATAATTTTTGGCCTATCGATCCAAGACACTATTGAATCACAAGCCCGAGGACAACTTCTATATAAGATAGTATATACACTTTGTGTCGCAGTCTTGTGATCTCATTCCTTAAGAAAAGAATTATTTTGAATTGGAAGGATATTCTCGTTTTTTTTTTCTTCAAATTTAAAAAATGGAAACTCCATTAGCTTGTAATTAATCCAAACTCTTCTTTTGGGGTGTGAGAGAGGTAATTAACAAATTAAGGAAGATGTTTAGGGTGTTTTGGAAAAAAAAAAATATATTATGTTAACTAACATTTAACTAATGACCTTAACATTGAAATTAGTAAATTAGATCTTATAGTAATACCTTAATTTAAAACATAAAAAATCTATAAGAATATTGAACAACGAAAAAAAATGTTGGAAAAAATATTTAAACATGATAAATATAATTAATATAATAAAAATACCTATAATCATATAAAAATCATCATAAAATTTTTAGAATAATGTTAACAAATATTTTAATATTTTTCGTTATACTATTAAATTGATTTATGTATTAAAAACTTAATTAATTCTATAATTGTAATATTTTATTTTATAATAAACTTAAATGTTTAATCTCATTTATTTATTGAAACCTGTGACATAATCTTTTAAATACATAGCTTTGTTGAAAATAGTTTGCAGTCATATATGTACTTTCAATGAAATTTTTTTAAAAATCCAACAACATTAATTTAAAAATAAAAAATAAGGCCTAAATTACAAAAATATTTTTTAAAAAAATTGACCTGGATCAGTCCAGGTGGTTTGGTCCCTTGGTCTAGAAATCGGTCAACCTTGACCAATCAGTCTAGTTCGATTTCATCATGTTGCTTATTTGGACCAGAATAGACTAGCTCGGGTTAGACTAGACTAGACACATCACGAGACACTTGAACATTGAATGTGAACAAAGGTTTCAACAACTTGCAAACTAGAACAATCATCAATTTGCATGAGTGTGTGTAATGATTTTTTTATCTATCTGGTCACCTTTTTGGTCTCAGCATATTACAACTCAAATAATTTGTGTATTGTACAGTTTAGTTGGCTCTTAAAGGAGGGAAAAGGTCATAATAGTTAGATAGACAATTAACAACAAATATGCCAAATTAAATTATAATCGTGATCACCCTTTTTTATTTAATTTTTCTTTTAAAAGATCTGAAGAATCAACCTCATCGGGCAGCTAAATTTGACATCTTGTTGAAAAATTTAACAAAAAAGCCAGCTTAGATTGGTTTACTAGACTCAAGAGGATTAAGCCAGTGATTGTTAAGCGTCACAGACTATTATATATAACCATATCATCAAACTAAATTTATTGCAAACCCACAAATAAATCATATATTTGGTCACTTTTTTCTAGATAGGGAAAAAAATTGGAGACATTCTAAATGAATGAAGAGATCGATATATGAATGATAGTATTTTCTCCCCAAGGCGACATACTGAGAAATGGAGTTTCTTTCCAAAAGAAACTTAGAAGAAAAGGCTATAACTAACAAACCACCCCCTCCTCTATCTCTCCCTCCCTCCCTCTTTCTCACTCACTCACCGAAAGTAAGCTCTTCAATAACTTCATAATAATAAGCTTCTCAAACTTCTTCACAGCCAACCAACACTGTGATGCCACAATATTGGAAGCCTGTGAAGAAATTTTGAAACATCTTCCATTACCATTAATTGACAAAGAGTTTGAGTGTCTCACTCATTGTTTGGTGAGAAAAACAAGACTATCAGTGGCTATACACACACACACACATATATATATATAGAAAGAGAGAGAGAGAGAGAGAGAGAGAGACCATCACTCTGTGTGTGTCTCTCCTTAATCTTACTAATTATAGATCGAATCTCATCTTGTCCCAACATCACAAAAAGTTACAAACAAATTAAGATAATAGTGCTAAATATTGTTGGATCAGTCAATATTTGATTCTCCACCAATCAATCTAAATTTTAGTCCATTATTTGTTTGTAACAAATATATAAAAATGAAGCTTATATAGTTGACTTTTGGGTGAAATATACCCTTTGGAAGAAAGAGTATAATTCTTATTTATCTAAAACGCAGTTAAAATATTGACGCATCACAAAGAATCACATGTTAGAAAGAAAGCTTTCTGAAAGGAATCTCGTTTTTTGCATGTTCCCCCCCCCCCCCTTCTCTTTTTTCATCTTCAAAATACACTTATTCCATTTGAGTAAGCTGGCTCTATTCAATTGCATTGTCCTTCAAATAAAGCCAAAGGTTAAGGATAGGACTGAATCTAGGGTTAATGCTAGTGAGCATAAATGCTTTGAAAACGCACTAAACGATTTACAAAATAGTCTGTATGTATATTTCAAACTCAAAGTGTGAGAATAGATGCAGTCTGAATATCAAGAATATAATTACTAATTAATTATATTGTTCATTCATAAGAATATTTTCCTTTCACACATACAATTCAAATTAACTCATCCCAGTACGTGCATGTTCACTCCAAGTGGCCCTTATTGTGCTTACTTGTTTGGTTTCTCTATATCAGAATAGAGTAACTAAATTGGAAAGATACAAGCTGTCTATTACCTGATTTATTCCCTGCAGTTCATAATCAATTAATAGCTTAGAATATATATATATGTGTGTGTGCGCGCGCGCGTGTGCGTATATGAGTGCGCGGCCGCACGCGCACTGTAATACTCTAAAATTCTTATTTATCATTAGTATTAATTTTGATAAATAATACCTAATAAATAAAGTAGAATATGTTGTCTCTAAATTTTGGTAGATTATTAATTAGTTTTTAGACAATTTTTCCTTGGAATCTAATAAACCAAAGATTAAATTTAAAGACCACATTTAAGGATCATAAAATACAAAATAATTATCATATTAAACTATGGTTCTTAAATAATCAAAAAGAGCAAGATAATGTTATGAAAATACTTAAACAAGTTAAAAGAAATTAACAACAATTAATGGGTAATTAAATTCACACTAATTAAAATGATGGTGTAAATTTTTATAATTAATCAAATGGCAAATTAAAAGGCATCAATTAGGGATGTATTAATTTAATTAAAAAATCAAGGACCAATAGGAATTCAATATTAGCATGAAATGAATTACTAATAAGCATAATTAACCTAAGAATCAATCACACTTTGACAATTATACCTAATAACACTTAAAATACTACACTAAGGGATGACAATTAGGATTAAATATGGAACCCCTAAAGTCATTGTGAAGGACGATTTCACATGGGAAGACAGAGGGAAAGATTAAACAATAATATGTTCAAGAGCACATGTGTTTGAAAAATAAAATCTTCAAATTGTTGTTAGTTCTCTATGTGTTTTGATGATTACTAATAATTGTAAACAATGAAAGGATGTTTTTGAGTAAGTCAGATGTTTGCTAAAACTTGTTAATTTCAACCAAAAACATTCTGTCAGCGCCAAATTCGAGCCTAGATTTGACAAACTCGAATTTGCCACTAACAGGAAGCTAAACTCGCCAGTTTGCACTTTGAACTCGAGATTGGACCTTAGAAATGAACCTGAGAAGTTTTCCAAAGTTTTCTCATACTTTGAGTAACCTCGAGTGTAACATCCCAATTTCAACAGCGGAATAATTTTTTTTTTCTTTTCCATTAGAGTAGAGCATCAGAATAATTTCAAAAAGGCGAGTATCTGATAAAACATTCACTGTTGTGGTATCTGACTGCTTACACAGCGGTACAATAGTCTGAATATAGTTCGAGGGTATAAAGGCAAATAAAATTCTCTCCGCCTGCGTCCTCACGCTGGCTCCTTACCCTTGTCCTTGGCCCTCGGTCTTCCAGACCCTGAAGCTATAGTAGAAGCTGAGGTTCAATGGCCATTGAACCTCAGGTAACGGTTAACCTCATGCTTATATATGACAGTATATATGACAGATATACACGCCGTTACAGCAATAATCCATACATAAGCACACAGCAGATGTATCTCACATTCAAGATATAATACCCCAAGATTTGTATTCCTTTTAAACATGATATTTTGGCCATTAGGACTTATTGAAAATAAGAGAGTATGTTGTAACACCCCTTGATATATCAAGTTTTATCAGAGTTGTGGCGCACAACATAATGAACACAACCGTTCTAGCATAGTAATACTGATATTATATTCTGATTGCATAATGAAATCCATATAGGATTATACAAATAACTTTTTAAACCCCCAAGGCTAATAAAATAACCTATAATATTCCTCGATCTGTCCCAGCATCACTATTAATCAGTGAGTGCCACCTTGCTTTGTGAGCCACGTTCCCCAACTGAACAATCCACAGGTAGCAACAAATACTGGGACCCCGAAGGTTCCCAGAGTAACATGTTAATCTTACATTCAAAGTATAATACAGTATATGACAGATAACCATCGATTATACATTCAACACATACAGCACAAACAATTCATACGGTACATATAATACATATTGAATGGTACATACAATCATATAAAGACATACAAAGAATGCAAGATTAGAGTTACTACCTGATAGCCTTTCCAATTCCTGATCCGGTTCTCAATCCTCTGGTCATCTCAGATAAATACCGAATCCTATAGTTAAATATTTATGGATGGCAAGTTATTACTTGTCCAAATTCTCTATTTCTTATTTCTGAACAAATTCTATAATCCGGTAGAATTTTCAATTAACTTAGAAAATTCATATTTAATTACACAAAACTCCAATTGATGTGCTTCCAAAAATCACGTGTTCCTTATTATGTCTATTTTCAGAGGAAAATACATTTCATTTCCAAATCGACAGACACTTTTCCAGATTAATCAATAAATCCTTACTGTTTCAGAAAAACGTTCAGGTTTAACGTTGAACTTGAAAAATCCATATCTGGAGTTCTAGGTGTCCAAATCAGTTGGTTCAAAAATCCATGAACTCCTCGTTAAATGTAGTTTCTAGGAAAATTGGTTTCAACATTTAATCATATGCCAATAATTCCCAGATTTCAAAAATGTAAACACTGTTCAGAAGATGTTTCAGAAAACGTCCCAGATTTCATACTTGACTTCAAAAATTCATAACTCCCTGAATATAAATCCAATTAAGGCTTGTGACCTATCAAATTAAAGCTTGATAAGTCTACTTTTATTCTGGAAATTTTCATAGAAAAACTCAAATGTTTAATATTTTAAAAGTGAATCCGAAAATCACTGTTCATTTCTGGAAACCAGCGTTTTTCAGTGTTCAACTTCTAACTTTGAAAAATCATAACTAATTCTATAGAACTCCGATTAAGGTGATTCAAAATTCTATTTGAAGTTCTATAAGTCTAGTTTATGAGAAAAATATTCATCAAGCCAATTAATAACTGTAAAATTCCCAGAAATTCGTAAAATCAACGTTATTTGAATATGAAAACATGAATTTCCAGTTTTTCTGAACAAACTTTGAAAATTCATAACTAGAGTTCTAGACGTCGGAAAAATACTTTCTAGTACTCATTTGAAAGATTAAGAAGTGTACTTTCAACTTACCAAATTTCATGGTCAAAGGAAATCATTTGCCCGATCAAAACCTCAAATGAAATTGGCTAACTTCTCAGAAATTAGCTTACATGTAAGTTTCAAACACTCTTCTTCCTTTCCTTCATTGGACTCATTCACTCGGCTCACACTCTCTTCTGCGTTTTCACTCACAGCTCCCTCTCTCTTTCTCTTCTCGTTCATGCAGACCAAACATGAAATAAAAGAGAAGATATATAATTGGTGTGAGAGAGAAGAGTTAGCGCATGACAAGCCATCCGTGAGTAAGAGACGTGATTGTCTTCCTTTCATTGTTTAAATAATTGATAAGAAAGGGACATACATGCTTACAGAAGTGGAGCATAATGGAGTGTGATGTGTTGTCTTCTTATAATAATAAAGAAAGTAGGAGGTTGAGTGGAACCGAAAGTGGGACAATGAAGAATTTAAAAGCATTTGAGTGTATAGAAGATACGCATGAAAGTCCTCTTTGGCAGCTGGAGAAAATAAGAGACAAGGTGTGAATGCAAATTATTCTATCACCTTTTTATCTTTGAAATAATGGAAATGGAAGGAGTGGCCAAATGAGATAGAAGAGATTGGACGTGGGGCATACATGTTGGCAAATTTTTCAATGAGTAATATGTGTGAATGGTGTTCCGTGCATAATAGGGAGTGTTTCATGAATAATTATATATTCTATGACCCACTACCACAATCACATTCACAATATGAACCCCTCTTGATTAGTTGCAAGCATAAATATATTGGAATTAAATCCTTAATATCTTATAAGGATTTGTCTTTCTCGATTAACTTCTAAAAGCCATAAAATATTGGCTCTAAAATTTCTAAACAAATATTTATTCTACAACTATTTTTCCTTGAATTATTCTTCTCCCGAAAATTCCAAGAAAAATAGGTCCTTAAATTCCAACAATTACATCTACAATCTTTTTAGGCTCAATTTTCATCATAAATTCCTATAAAATGTTCCTTATTTTCAAATCCCGAAATTTGGGATATTACATATGTTGTCTCCAAAATAGTATTGTATTTAATCTATCTCTTGAATAAGTTTTCGGTAGGACTTAATAGGGCAAAATCCAACTCCCTAAATTTTGTTAGGGGTCATAAAATATTGTAAAATGCCACAAAAACCCCTAAATCAGTTAAATGAATTTACAAGAACAATTAAATTCACACTTAAGGATATATTGTCTTATAATTCCTATATTGTCAAAAATAAGAAGTAAAGGAGTAGGAAGAGGTTTAAAATGATTAGAGGACACTAAAAATAATTAGTGAACACCAAAAATTAATCTTAATTGAATTAACATTCATAATTAATCTAATGGCAAATATCAACAAACAATTTGGAATATATTGGCTAAATTCAATATTAAAGCTTAACAAGGGATCGATAATTGAAACAATTGAAATTAGTAGAATCATAATTGAGTTGTAAAACAATTAGAACACTACAAATTAAACCTAATTAAGCTAAATCAAATAATAAATAAAAAGAAATTAAATTAGGGCTTTTTACCACAACAATTTACATTGGATCATTTTTGGTAGCCCAAATCCTTGCCAAACCTTTGCCCAACATAGCAATAAAGCCCAAAACAACCCTAAAACCCAAAAATTCAGAGGGAGCACATTTTTTGTACAGCTTCAAGAGGAAGGAATTGATTTTCAAACATGTGTCAAATGGGTCAAAGCTTGTAGGATACAAAACACTATTGCATACTTGCACCTCAAGTTGTTTTTGGCTTCTAGGAGAAGGAAGAAGAAAGAGAAGAAGGGAGAGAGAGAGAGAGGGCAGATGAGTGATTGAGTGGTGAGGATGTGAGTCTTCAAGGAAACCCTAGATCCAATGGTGGAAAGTTGACAAGAGGAAAGTTGCATTTAATTACAAGTTTGCCCAACCTTTTCACTATAAATAGAGGCTTTGGGCATTCACTTTTCCTCACACCAAGCAAAGCAACACTTGCTTATTTGAGAGAGAGTTGAGAGAGTTGGAGGAAGAGCTTGAAGGAGTCCAAGCTTTAGGTAAGCAAAGTTCTTTAGTTTTGAATTTATATTAATAGATAGAAGTAGTTTAATCTTTAAAATTCTAGAATAATTTTAGTTTCATGTTTTTATAGTTAAAAATAGCCTTGTTTCGAAAATTTAGTGAAGAAATTGGTTCTGCAAAATTTCCGGGTTAAGATCACGGTAGTAACGAAGTTCTGGCAAAAATTCGTCGGTTAGGCGATTTCTGAATGAGTCACAGAAAAACGCATATTTTATGTTGAAAATATTATTGAAAAATTCTGAGAAAATTCATGATGAAAGTAGACATATAGAGCTTTCCAAATCTGTAAATAACATGTTGAAATGAGCTCTGTACAATGAGAAATAAATTCTCAAAGTTTATGTTGCGAAAATGCTGGAATTTCTGGGCAGAGGATGAACACGTGAAATCTGGGAATGATTTTTGAATTCTGGGCAAGGGCTGATATTTTTTATGGAAAATAGACATCCTAAGGAGTCCGGAACTTTTTACGGATCTTCGTTTCGATTTTTCTAGAATTAGTTATGATTTTTCAAAGATAGGCGAAATTCTGCCCAATATTGTCCAGCGTTTTTCCACGAATTTTGAAGAAATAAAATAATGGTTTAATATACCAAGGGTAGAATATTCAGTAGTGGCCAAAAGTATCTTTTAGCATATTATTCTTTAAATTAATAGGACGATATTGCTATGATAGGCTGACCGAAAGAACGCTGCCCGATCAATTACATACGAAATTATCAATCCAGGTACGTTCGCGTACCGTAACACTAACTCTGATGCTTATGATATGCTTATATTTGTGATAGATGATTGTACATGTGATGTGTATTGTTAACATAAATGTTTGTACATGCGATATGTGCTGATAACATAGATAATTGTACATGTGATGTGTACTGATAACACAGGTGGTTGTACATGTGATGTGTACTGATAACACATATGGTTGTACATGTGATGTGTACTGATATCATAGATGATTGTACATGCGATGTGTACTGTTTACGTAGATGACTTTACATGTGATGTGTATTGTTGTTTCTTGCTGAATGAATATCTGTCATACATATCTTGTCATACATAAGCATGAGGTTAACCATTACCTGAGGTTCAATGGTAATTGAACCTCAGCTCCTAATATAGCTTCAGGGTCTGGAGGACCGAGGGTCGACGATAGGAGTAAGCAGCCCGTGTGAAGATCTGGCTGGAGTGTTTTTGTTTTTTATAATATTTTGAATTATTGGGATGAATGTACCACTACTATAACCAACCATGGTTAATATTTTTATACAATCATCAGTTACTCGCTATTTTAAACTTATTCCGATGCTCTACTCTGATCAATTATTTCAAAAACGATTTAGAAAGTTGGGATGTTACAATTTTGGTATCAGAGCAGACATTCTGGCCCAAAGTTAACTATGTTACTCCAGACAGTTTGGTGTCTAGAAAGGGTTTTGTGGTTGGCAATCAGTCCCCGTGAATTCGGCGAGCCTTCCACAAATACACCGGCCTGGCTAGATTGTTTGAGTAACGGAGTTAGGTTTGGAGTTTTTCAAAAAGTCTTTTCCGGCTAGAACTTGGCTCAGTTATAAGAAACCATTGGTGCCGAAGGCAAGGCTAGTCTATGTGGATCGGTCAAGCAGTCGCCATAGAGTTGGTGAGACCCCCATGATAGACACTTACCTGGCCAATCGGTTGATTAACTGAGTTAAGCTCTAAGCCGTAGCTTTGGAACATATTTTGAAAAAGAGTACTGATATAACCTTGGTGTGGTGCAGTAAGTGATGAACGGAGATGGACGAATGAGATATACGGCGCGGAGGGCTGTCCAGGAGAAAGTAACACCGATAGGCAACCCTAGGCCAGTGTACCACCCTACACCGGTGCACCACCGTAACCCCGAAAAGCCCCTTATACCTATTCATGACCACCCTGAGCAAGTATACGACCCCGAACCTGTACACAACCTTGATCCAGTGTACTACTCGGAACCAATCGCTGGTGTACCTTTTGAGCCAGAGAGGCCCATAGGATCGGATCATTCATCCGTCGATGACAACCGTGAATATTTGCTGCTGCTAGGCTATCAGGATGATGCTGAGAGTGAATCTTTCTACGAGCCCAATTCCCTACGACATGTCCTTGATACAAACAAAGAGTTAATAAGCGCTTTACGAACCGACTACTTTATGGTGGAACAACACAGTGAGACCGCGAAGGGGACGTACTTCCGGTACCTGGAGCAAGTCAAAACTACCTATGGAAGGAGAAAACACAACGTACTTCCCTACCCCCTAGATGATTAGGTGATATCAACGTTATACCTCTTACCACGAGACCGCTTCTGGATGGAAAAGACGAATGAGCTTCTAGAAGGAGAACGTATAACCGATTTCTACTTCTTTCTAAACCATCTCCAAAGGCTAGTGCTAAACAACATGTAAACAATGAGCCATGGAATACGCCAATATGAGGGATGTAAGATATAACCACTGGTCATAAACCAGTTGGGTCATGTGATATATGCTGACATGTACATTATATCTTATGTGAAATATATGTTTGATTTGCAGACTATATTGTCCCTCGATATTGATATATTTTTTTTTTCATTCTTACAATATCAAATATAGAAAGGTAAGATGGCGAATTTACGCGGAGCCGGCATTCCTAGAGGTAGAGGAAGAGGCCGAGGAAGAGGCAGAGGAAGAGGCAGACGGCTACGAACGATACCAGTACGCGAACCTGAACAGCAAGACCCACAACAACCAGAGCAAAATGAGTTGCATGAAATGAGGAGGATGCTGCAAGAACAAAGGGCTCTTATTGATGTACTTCTTGCTGAACGACAAGAGAGACAAGTTGAAGGACGACAAGCCGAGGGAGAACAAAATGCCGAGGAGGAGGGGGAAGACGAACACATGGAAGAAGCTGAGGAGTCTGAGAGATCGGTGTCACCTCCTAGGCACAATAGGGCGATAGCAGCACTACCGCCACCCAACGGAGTAGCTGAGACTACGCAATATTGGGTCACTCAATTCTGCAAACTAAAGCCCCCAGCTTTCCACGGTAAGCTGGACTCAGCCGAAGATTGGATAATGCGACTGGAGAAGATCTTCGAAGTTATGGAGTGCCCAGGGAATCGTAAAGCTCAACTTGCGATCTACAAGTTGGAAGGGGATGCGGACAGATGGTGGAAAAGCATTGCGACATCACTACGAGCACGCTATTGTCCCGTTACTTGGGAGAAGTTCCTAGAGAAATTCAACGAACAGTACTTTCCTCCCTCAATTCAAGTGATCAAGGAGTCGGAGTTCCTTCACATCCGACAAGGTCACGAGGAGTCATTCGATGACTACCTTGCCCGATTTACCAATCTGTCGCGATATTCATCACACCTGAGGCGGGGTGATAATGAAAGTAGTATGGCTAACATATTAATCCACGGATTGAAGTATGAAATAAGGGAAAGGTTAGTGTCACAGCGATTCTCAGAGCTAGTTCAAGCAGTGGAAGCCTGCCGTTTGATCGAACGTAACTTGAAGGAGCTACGCACATCAAGGAATTACAACAGCAGCAGTGCAAGCCGTGGCGGTGTTAGCCACGGGAATTCCTCGCAGAAAAGGGAGGCACCATGGAATAACTCCCGAAATGGAAGCAAGATGCCATTCCAGTCGAGGCAGCAGAACAACCCAAGAATGTCAGGATCCCAACCATGTCCAAAATGCGGGAAGTACCATACAGGTGTTAACTGTGATGGGAAACAAATTTGCTACAAATGTCAGAAGCCGGGACATATGGCTTGGAACTGTCCCCAAAAAGCTGAGGCGATAAGGCCACAAAACCCAGGTCGGGTTTTCATGCTGACAGACACAGAGAACAGAGAGTCTCCAGAGATGGTCCAAGGTACTATCCCTCTTAGTAGGGAATCTTTTTCAAACGCTGTATCACTCGGGTGCTTACCGTTCAAGTAGCTCATTTGATTGTTCAAATCACTTAGGGTTGTATGCCTATAGATTATCCTATGACTTGATAACAGCTACCCCACTTGACGTGACGACTTTCGGTTCTAATGCACATTTAAATCGTATTACGAGGGTGAATAGGGCGATATCCCTAGACTGTAAGACCGGTAGTATTTAGCTCTATATAAGGTATTAATCGTTATAGACTAGTATGTCTATAGCACATTTTGTGTCTGGCAAAAACGTTCATTGTACCAAGTAATAAATGAGATGCCTAGGGTCTGAGAATGATCTGCTAGGTATTGAGACTAGAATCCCTAATATTATGATAATAGATTGAGCCGGAAGGCTAATATATGTGAAGCCGGGAAGGCTAAATGAGTCAGGCGGTGAGGCCTGAGTTCAAAAAAAAATTGCGAGAATGGGTCAAGTAGATCCTTGGAATACGTATAAGAATAGTGTGTGTGCTAGAAAAGCATACATAGGGAAGAAATAAACTTGAAGTCTAAATAATACTTAGGGGTTATATGGTCAAATTTCGAGGACGAAATTTTATTTAACGGGGGGAGAAATATAATACCCCAAGATTTGTATTCCTTTTAAACATGATATTTTGGCCATTAGGACTTATTGAAAATAAGAGAGTATGTTGTCTCCAAAATAGTATTGTATTTAATCTATCTCTTGAATAAGTTTTCGGTAGGACTTAATAGGGCAAAATCCAACTCCCTAAATTTTGTTAGGGGTCATAAAATATTGTAAAATGCCACAAAAACCCCTAAATCAGTTAAATGAATTTACAAGAACAATTAAATTCACACTTAAGGATATATTGTCTTATAATTCCTATATTGTCAAAAATAAGAAGTAAAGGAGTAGGAAGAGGTTTAAAATGATTAGAGGACACTAAAAATAATTAGTGAACACCAAAAATTAATCTTAATTGAATTAACATTCATAATTAATCTAATGGCAAATATCAACAAACAATTTGGAATATATTGGCTAAATTCAATATTAAAGCTTAACAAGGGATCGATAATTGAAACAATTGAAATTAGTAGAATCATAATTGAGTTGTAAAACAATTAGAACACTACAAATTAAACCTAATTAAGCTAAATCAAATAATAAATAAAAAGAAATTAAATTAGGGCTTTTTACCACAACAATTTACATTGGATCATTTTTGGTAGCCCAAATCCTTGCCAAACCTTTGCCCAACATAGCAATAAAGCCCAAAACAACCCTAAAACCCAAAAATTCAGAGGGAGCACGTTTTTTGTACAGCTTCAAGAGGAAGGAATTGATTTTCAAACATGTGTCAAATGGGTCAAAGCTTGTAGGATACAAAACACTATTGCATACTTGCACCTCAAGTTGTTTTTGGCTTCTAGGAGAAGGAAGAAGAAAGAGAAGAAGGGAGAGAGAGAGAGAGGGCAGATGAGTGATTGAGTGGTGAGGATGTGAGTCTTCAAGGAAACCCTAGATCCAATGGTGGAAAGTTGACAAGAGGAAAGTTGCATTTAATTACAAGTTTGCCCAACCTTTTCACTATAAATAGAGGCTTTGGGCATTCACTTTTCCTCACACCAAGCAAAGCAACACTTGCTTATTTGAGAGAGAGTTGAGAGAGTTGGAGGAAGAGCTTGAAGGAGTCCAAGCTTTAGGTAAGCAAAGTTCTTTAGTTTTGAATTTATATTAATAGATAGAAGTAGTTTAATCTTTAAAATTCTAGAATAATTTTAGTTTCATGTTTTTATAGTTAAAAATAGCCTTGTTTCGAAAATTTAGTGAAGAAATTGGTTCTGCAAAATTTCCGGGTTAAGATCACGGTAGTAACGAAGTTCTGGCAAAAATTCGTCGGTTAGGCGATTTCTGAATGAGTCACAGAAAAACGCATATTTTATGTTGAAAATATTATTGAAAAATTCTGAGAAAATTCATGATGAAAGTAGACATATAGAGCTTTCCAAATCTGTAAATAACATGTTGAAATGAGCTCTGTACAATGAGAAATAAATTCTCAAAGTTTATGTTGCGAAAATGCTGGAATTTCTGGGCAGAGGATGAACACGTGAAATCTGGGAATGATTTTTGAATTCTGGGCAAGGGCTGATATTTTTTATGGAAAATAGACATCCTAAGGAGTCCGGAACTTTTTACGGATCTTCGTTTCGATTTTTCTAGAATTAGTTATGATTTTTCAAAGATAGGCGAAATTCTGCCCAATATTGTCCAGCGTTTTTCCACGAATTTTGAAGAAATAAAATAATGGTTTAATATACCAAGGGTAGAATATTCAGTAGTGGCCAAAAGTATCTTTTAGCATATTATTCTTTAAATTAATAGGACGATATTGCTATGATAGGCTGACCGAAAGAACGCTGCCCGATCAATTACATACGAAATTATCAATCCAGGTACGTTCGCGTACCGTAACACTAACTCTGATGCTTATGATATGCTTATATTTGTGATAGATGATTGTACATGTGATGTGTATTGTTAACATAAATGTTTGTACATGCGATATGTGCTGATAACATAGATAATTGTACATGTGATGTGTACTGATAACACAGGTGGTTGTACATGTGATGTGTACTGATAACACATATGGTTGTACATGTGATGTGTACTGATATCATAGATGATTGTACATGCGATGTGTACTGTTTACGTAGATGACTTTACATGTGATGTGTATTGTTGTTTCTTGCTGAATGAATATCTGTCATACATATCTTGTCATACATAAGCATGAGGTTAACCATTACCTGAGGTTCAATGGTAATTGAACCTCAGCTCCTAATATAGCTTCAGGGTCTGGAGGACCGAGGGTCGACGACAGGAGTAAGCAGCCCGTGTGAAGATCTGGCTGGAGTGTTTTTGTTTTTTATAATATTTTGAATTATTGGGATGAATGTACCACTACTATAACCAACCATGGTTAATATTTTTATACAATCATCAGTTACTCGCTATTTTAAACTTATTCCGATGCTCTACTCTGATCAATTATTTCAAAAACGATTTAGAAAGTTGGGATGTTACACAAGATAATAACATAACACAGCCACTGCAATATGCATGTTATTATAGTCAACACTCTTCACTAGTGCTACGGTGTACATCCGTGTCCTCAGCGCTAGGAAAACATAACGGCGTTATCAAGACCATAACCCGTATCAAGACATAAGCACACAGCAAATGTATCCCAACCGTACATAAGTACACAGCAAATGTAAAGTTATCTATCACATATAAGCATATAATAAGCATTATGCAAACGCACCTGAGTCGGTGATCTCGGTACGTAGTTGGTCGGTCTACGTTCTTTCGGATAGCCTAATGCTTGAACTCCTTCAAGCTTCTTCTAACCCTCTTTCACTCCTCTCAATATTCAGATGTTGCTTGGGATTTTGGTGTGAAGAAATGAAGAGGGAAGCCCTCTATTTATAGGGAAATCGCTATGGCTTCCTTGCTCAAGAAGTTGGGAAACTTGTTCATGAAGGCTTGAAAACTTGCTAACCAAGTTGGAAGGTTCCACTTCTTGCACAAGTTGTTGCATGTGATTGAATTGTCTTTCTTGCTCCCCAAGCTCTAACAACCGTGCTCCCTCCTCTCATGACTTGCAAGGAATGTGTTTTTAATAGTTAATTGATTCAATTAATCAATTGAGATGTGCTGGCCGACATGCCTTTCTTTTAATCATTCAATATGTTTTTAAGTAGCCAAAACTCATTGTTTATTCAATGCAAAATTCCATCAGATTTATCCAACACTCATGCGCCCCTTTAGTTGACTTTTGGGGGGTTGATTGATTAATTCATTTACCATGCAAAATCAATAGTTTAATTCTTCACTTTTATTGGCTTAATTAGATCCTTTTATTTGCTATTAGATTAGCTTAATTAGGTTTAGTTGTAATTGTTCCATTGATTATCAAATTAATTATGATCTTTCGAAATTCATTTGATACTAATATTGAACCCTTATTAGTCTTTAATATTTAATTAAGCCAAAATATTCCAAATTGTTTATTAATATTTGCCACTAGATTAATTATGAAAATTTACACAATTACTTAATTAGTGAAGACTTAATTGATCATTAATCTTTAATAATTTTTCTTTTAATTAATTCAAGTGGTTTCATAACACTCCTTGATTATTTTGGTTACGTAAGAACCATGTTTTAACATGACAATTTTATCATATTTATGTTCCTTAATCATACTCTTAAAATTAGCCCTTCAACTTTGATTAATCTCTCTTAATTAATTTTAGTATCTCCAGAGTATTTTATTGCTCTTATGATTATATAAGACTAGGCTTTAATATGGTAATTTTGTGGTATTTTATGATCTCAAAATAAAATTAGAGAATTTGGTTTTTAATTACCTTAATTCTTAGAGAAAATTCCCTAAGTTAACATAAATATGTTACTCAATTTTGAGACCACATATTCACCTATTTTTAATAGGCATTATTTGCCAAAATGTAATATCTATAATGATTATGAATTTTAGGGTATTACATCGAGTTTACTCTTGCAACCTCGAGTTTGTGAGAGACCGGGAACATTTTGACTTAAAACACTTTTAAACTCGAGACCTCTACTTATAAACCTTAAGTTTGCATTTCCAGAGAAAATCTTCAAAGAGTTTACAAAACCTGTAAACTCGAGTTTGTGGAGACAAACTCGAGTTTGCCCTTGGCGGGAAGAATTTTCAATTTCATAAACTGGACATTACTTATTTGTGAACAAAGTCTTTCTCCAGTTTGAAAAATCTCAAGACTTTACAAAACATGTAAACTCGAGTTCATTATTGTAAACTCGAGTTTACACTTGGCAGAGAGCTTTCAAGAATTTTTAACCAAAGTAAACTCGAGACTGATTTCATAAACCTCCAATTTACTCCAGGCCGAGAGCATTCATAGTTTTTGAAGTAAAACAAACTCGATGTTAAACTTTTGAACTCGAGTTTGAGCCTTACAAAGAGCAATGTATTTTCAACATGAGAAAACTCTAGAGTTTGCACTGAAAACCTCTGGTTTACCTTTTTGAAGACTAAAACTGATTTTTGACTTGAACAGTGTCAAACTTGAGCTTGTCTACTAATAGACTCGAGTTTGTGTTTTGTACAAAACTATTCCAAAGGTCAAAATCGCGATATTCCTCTCTGGATGGAGGAAACTCGAGTTTAGATGTTGAAACTCGAGTTTAGGCCAACCCGAGAGCATTGTACTTTTTTAATGTATTGAAAACCTCAGGTTTTGAAAGGAAACCTCCAGTTTAGATGTTTTGAACTTAAAATGCTTTTACATACTGAAGCTTCAAACTTGAGGTTGGATAAACCAAACTTGAGTTTACATCGCTGATTCAGAAATTCAAATCTGACGAATTTGGAAAACCTTATTGTTTGATCTTAATACTTTCCAGGATTATTCTCTACTATTCCTAGCTATGTTTAATCACTTTTTTAGTGAGTTTCAGATGAATTAGAGAATGTTTAAAGCAAAAGCAAAAAGTGATGTCAGCACATTAAATGCTAAACCCAGAAAGTTGCATACTTTTGGGTAATCCATCTGCACATGGTTGCAAAGCATTAAAGAATGATTTCTTCAACAAGCAACTACCTCTCCAATAGATTAATCTTGAGGAAGTCAACTCTGAACACTTGGACAGCTGGATTAAGTGGAGAATAGAGAGAGAGAAGAAGACTAAAACCACTTCCCAACCTTTACAGAGCTTCTCCAACGATTCAATTCAAGAAGCAACGGTTATTTAATGCATTCTTAGTAGAAATAGAGCTGCATTCAATTCTTCTCAACAACCAGAACAGGTGAAAACGAAAATCATTCAAGTCTTACATTTATTTCTTCAGTTTTCATCTGTATTGTATCTTTTGATACTTTGAGCTTCAATATTCATTATTATCCACTCTGAGAGAGAGTTTATCTTTGAAAATCATTTATTGTAAAGAATCACAAGTCAAGGGGACTTGATGATTTGGGAGTTCATTGATTACAACTTGTAAGGGGGAGTGAGTTCTTGTGAGAGAACTACTTCTTGAGTGTAGAGTGTGTAATCTTTGAGTTAGTGAAAATCCTAGAGAGTCTGGGGATTGGATGTAGGTCAAGTTGTTAGGACCGAACCAGTATAAATCTTTGTGTCCAGCTGCTCTTTCATTCTCTCTGTTTATCCCTGTTTTGCTGTTAGAAAACAGAGGTGTTTGTGAAAATTTTTAAAATACCCAATTTACCCCCCTTCTTGGGTATTTGGCTCCACTTTCAATAGTTGTAGGAATTTTCAACACAAATGAAATGCCAAGATTAATCTAATAAAATCTAATGATTCTAATTGGTCACATAATTAATCTAAATCCATGTGAATTTGAGAGAACTAATAGGAGGCTTTGAACATTAGATAATAGACAAATAAGAAACACAATTTGAGAACCATGGAGAAGGGGGGGGTGATGAGGGCCTTTTTGTCTTTAGTCTTGGGGTCCACAACCAAAAATTAACCAAGGATTGCGTATAGGTAAACCTAGGATCGTTCTCTCTCTCGAGGAACCTTTTATTGAGTCCTAAGTAATCTAAATGACAAGTAAATGCAATTAAAACAATGAGAAATTGGTTTTGGATTTTTCAATTGATAAACTAAAAAAAGATTGCAATTAAATTAAATGCTGAACTATTATTTTTGGTATTTTTATAAAATTGGTGAATGAGTGAATTAAATGAAATGGAATTGAAAATATGGATGATGGCGCTCTTGGTGATGAATAAATGACTATCCTTGCTCGAAAAGATTATGGGAGTTAAAATTCATCAAGTCTTTAAGTAAAACCCTAAGATACCACTTGAGTCCAATATTCTCAATTAATAGTAGCTCCTACAAACATAGCTAACCACTACCTTTTGAGAAATTGTTAAAAACCACTTAATGTGCAATTAAAATTGGAATAATGCAACATGAGTCTTCTTAAAATTGAGTACATAACTGTTCCTCAAAGGATACAAATCAACTACATTAATTAGACAATAACACGCTAATTAATATAATCTCATTGCAACCACAAGAAATTAAAACAAATATAATCTTCACATTGCAAAATCCAATATCAATCACAATTATCAAACTAACAGAGACAATACATTAATCTCAGTTCCAGATCTTATACACAATAATCCCTAAAATTAGGCAACCTAAATGTATAAATCTAGACTAATAGAGTGAACAAATTAACTCCCCTTTGAAGCTCTAAACTCAAGCCACTTAATCCATCTCTAAGAGAAAAAAAATCAACCCCACATGATTTAAAATTCTTCTCCAACTAGCTTTAATCCCACGACCATGAAAGAATGAATAGAGGAAAGATTTAATGATGAAGATATATGGAAGAGTATTTGTGGTGATGGAATAATGAATAGAGGAGACTGGAGGTTTGGTGGTTGGTGGCTAGCTGATGGTATGGGCTCTCTGTTCAGGTTTGCTGCTGGTTGAAGGAAGAAGAACGATGAAGCTCTCTCGGTGTGTTCGCTGGGGTGTTCTCCGGCAGAAGTATGGTGAGGGGGGAAGGATGGTGGCTCGCCAGCGATGATGGAGGAGCTTGTGCTGTCCGTGAGAGGGAAAGTCGAGGGAGAAAAGAAGGGTTGTGGATGGTCGATGCTTGTGTGTAGGCATTAAGTCCGAATGGATCCCAAGATGAAGGTCTCAATGTATGCGGTGCTCCTCTGAATATATTCTCCCAGCTCTCGGGTTTGCTCCAGGTTCACAGGTCTGATGGATATTAATTGAATCAAAGAAAGTCAACTGCCCTAGTTTGCAAAACGTAGAGTTTAGGTTAGGGACCTAAGTGAAAAATCTTAAAAACTTTGGCAGAGGGACTGAAATGAAAACTTTTATAACTTGAGCCCAAACTTCCATTTTCAAATTTGATCCAATTTCTTCAAGTACCTACAATTTAAACCAACCAAGCCAACATCAAATATTCCTAAGAAACAATGATTAAGAGTAATTACACTAATTATAACAATTTTACCCCTTTTTAACACATTTTCATGTAATCACTCATTAATCCAAATTAATCACAAACAATACATTTTTGACCCAATAAACATGATTAAATCCCAAATTAATCACGGAATAACATATCAAAATATGGTTCGATCAATTCCCCCACACTTAGACCTTTGTACTCCTGAACAAAGGCAATTGAGTACCCAATTCAAAGTCCAAATCACTAATGCAATTGAAAGATGAGCCATTTCATAATTAGAAAACAATGAATTAATTAATCAAATTCTTCAAGCCAACACCAGTGATAATCAAGTGATGTAAAGAAATTAGCTGACTACACAACTCAAAATATTAGAACGAAGCACAAGAGAACTCTCAAAATATTAGCGTTTCACTCATCTCATCTCATTGGAATAATTTCACTCTAGCCCACTTAATCAACACCTCACCATAGGCTTGTAACAACTCTAACATCTCCACTGCTAATGACAATTAATGTAATGAATCAAGAGGAATTAAAAGGCTTGTAATGTTGGATGAAGGCTAAATGGAATGAATTAATTTTTTTAAAAAAATGAATAGTTCATATGCAAGTCAAAGTTAGTGACCAAGTTCATAGGATTTAAATAACTTTACAAACTTTTGCCAATTCTTTTGAAAATGATGAACAAATGCCTTTTTGGTATTTCTTTTGCTTTTATTTTTATCTACCAAATACCTTTTCTTTTTTTTTTTCTTCTTTTTTCCCCCCAAAACTATACTCACTTTTCTTTTCTTTTCTTTTTTTTTTTTAACTTGGCATGTGAATATATACATTGTTCAAATTTTTATTGGCAATTCACTTTTGATTTTTAGAATACTATGAACACTATAAAAATTAAAAATGACATGCATACAACAAAGGAATTGCTCAAAGGGGGTAAGCAAAAGGTAGATTAATGTAGGTTTGTGTTTGGGTGTAAATGGTTTAGAATTGAATGCCTCTTTCATTTCCATAACACTAATGCAAATGTTGTTTCGAAAAAGAGTTGAAACAAGTTCTAAAAGGTGAAAAATTAAGCGAACATGGACACATGAAAAGAATTTAAGGCTCAAACAATCTTCCAACAAGGTTTTTTTTTTCAATGCCCACTCTAACACAATCAATTGCATAGTGAGCTAACCACAAAACATCTACTTAACTATTCCAAGTGCTAACCTGACAAAACACAACCAATCAAAACATTGCAATTAGTTAAAATAATGCTCAATTCCTAAATGAACAAATGATATCTAAACTCTCTTTTTCAAAATGAGGAGTAAGTAAAAATCAAATTGTGGGTTCATTTCTCTTCCCATTCACTTGAAAAACAAGACATGATTTTTTTTAAAGTTGCCAAAACACTAGATCTCATGAAAGCTTAAAGAATTTCCCACAAATTATACACTTCCAAAGTGGCAAATGCGACCCTTTATCACTTAGGACATGCATTAATGCAAGTCATTCTTGAAAAATTTCCTAGTTTTAGGCATTTTCTCGTTTAAAAACAACCAATTAACACTACTACAAAATACTAAAAAGACGACCTAAAAAAGACTCAAAAGACGACCTTATTTTAAGGGACGTCGAGGAGAGTGTAGTAGTATTTGCTCAATTAGGCGACCTGGTGTGGCGTCGGAGATAGAGGAGCGACGATTACCGGAAGACGGAAGTGCTTTCGAGAATATGAAAAAAGACGATTTGACGGTAGGCTGAGTTGAGAATCTGAGATTGCAAAGAGAGGAGTGTTGAGGTTGAGAGATGTGCTAAACGGCCAAAAGACTGAATCGAAGGTGTTGGGGTTTTTTCAAACAACCACCCCATATACGTGTCACACTCTGGAGGATAGAGGGGTAATTACAATTTTAGCCTTAAAATAGGTCGGCCTGTAAGGCCTAAAAGGCTTCTTATAAGGCCTGGGCCTGGCCTGTTAAGCAAAAAAGGCCTTGGCCTGGCCTTTTAGCTTGACAGGCCAGGCCTGACCAGGCTCAAAACAGGCCAGGCCACAGGCCCCTGGTCTATTTCCACCCCTAACTGTGACTTAGGTCACCTGTTAATACATTTAGCTTTATACTGGTTATAGTCTTGATAATGCCGTTAAGTTTTCATGGCACTGAGGACACGAGGGGCCGTCGTGGCACTGGTTAGTGCAAATGTGGATGACTTTACTTGTGCTCTGTGCTATGTATTGTTGATGTGTTAATCTTACATTTGCTGTGTGCTTAAGTATTGATTATTGCTTTAATGTCATGAATATCGGTCATACATATACTGTATTACTTGAGCATGAGGTTAACCATTACCTAAGGTCCGATGGGCATTAGACCTCAACTCTTACCATAGCTTCAGGGTCTGGAGGACCAAGGGCTGAAGACAAGGGTAAGCAGCGTGCATAAAGACCCGACTAGAGATTTTTATTTTGGGATATGTACTGTTATATTGTTAATATTCGGATAAATGTACTGCTATTTTAAACAATCAGATACGGCACAGTTAATGTTTTATCAGTTACTCACTTGCTTCGATGCTCTACTCTGATGAAAACATTTTATTCCGCTTTTGAAAATGGGGTGTTACACGCGCTCGCGCAGACACATATACACACACCTATATATATATATATGTATATATACACGTATGTGTGTGTATATATATAGACACACCTTTTTTGCTTATCAAAGATAATTTATGAATAAACTAATTTAATTATTTTTTGAGTAAAATACATCAACCTTACCTATATATAAATTACAGAGGCCTCCAGCCCCTTTATTTTGAAACCTATATATAGAATGTTCTTACAATTGGTTTGGTATGAGGGATTTTTTTTTTGGGGGGGGGGGGAGTGGAACAGAGGGAAATTTTTTATGAATTTGATTTAGAAAAATTAGTGAAGTGGGGTTGAACGTTTTTAATTAAATTTTCTTAATTTTTTTTTCTTTATCTCCTCTTTATAAAAATAATATAACCCCACTCAAGATTGTTAATTGCTTATTTGTAAGTGGAAAGTCTCAAGCCCAATGTGGGCCCCACCGTGTGCCTCTTCTTTAACCTCAACCATTGGATCTAAACTTAATCAAGAAGTTTTATTCCACACCCTTCACTATAAAATATGTGCTGTTGTGATGTCATCCTTGTGATGTCATCTTGATGACCTAATCAAGGCTTAAGTGTCCCCTAATGCCACATGTCCATACCCTATTGGTTTGTTAGTTAATCATTGTCATTAGTGCTTTATTAATTAAGCTTTATGCAATTTAATCCTTATTTAATTACTTCCATTGTCTTTTATCAAGTTGAAGACATGTGCTACTAATCTTTATTTAGTACAAGCTTAATTTCCAATTAGCATTTGCTAATTTGTTCTAATTTAATTAAGGGGTTAAATACCTAATTTGCCACGGAAGTATTGATAAGGGGGCACTCAGCAGCCAGAATTTTTTTTGGTACCAAATTTACCCTGGAATTATGAAAAGGATAGCAAATTTGCCCTGGAAGTATGAAAAAAGTAGCAAATTTGCCCTTCCGTTAATTTTGACCGTTAAGTTTAACTAAGTATACACGTGGCATGCCACCTCATCTAACAAATAAGAGTTAAGTATAATTTTTGCCTCGGAAATTTTCAGTGGGAGCAAGTTTGCCCTGGAAGTTTTCATTAAGGAGCAATTTTGCTCGGTAAGTTTACAAAACGTATCAATTTTTCCCTTCTTTCCCACATATTAAATTTGACTATTAAATCAGTCAAAGACCACACATGTTATGCCTTGAAAAGGTCGAACTTGGAGTCATAGAAGGAGATCCTTGAAATGTTGAGCTCAAAGCGGTCAGAATTTGTGAAGTCGAACTAGTCACAGGAAGCATCACTTATTATCTAAGCAAATGATCAGTCTGTACAAACGTAAATATTATCACTATTGATTTGTTTTATTGAACCAATTTTTGAAACAATTCATTTCTCGTTTTGTGTTTCATTTTTTTAAATCATAAGTGATGCTTCCTCTGGGTTATACGACAGACCTTTTAGTCCCTGTGATCAGTTCAACTTCACAAATTCTGGTCGCATTGAGCTCAACATCTCAAGGATCTCTTTCTCTGACTCCAAGTTCAACCTTTTCAAGGCATGACATGTGTGGTCTTTGACTGATTTAATAGTCAAATTTAATACTGGGAGAAAGAAGGGCAAAATTGCTACTTTTGTAAACTTCGAAGGCAAAATTGCTTCTTTGTGAAACCTTCAGGGACAAAATAGCTCCTCAGTGAAAACTTCCAGGGCAAAAATGATACTTAACTCTTATTCGGGTTGATGAGGTGGCATGCCACGTGTACACTCAGTCAAACTTAACGGTCAAAATTAACGGAGGGGCAAATTTGCTAACTTTTTTATACTTCCGGGACAAATTTGATACTGAAAACACTTCCCGGTACTGAGTGCCCCCTTATCAAAACTTCCATGGTAAATTAGGCATTTAACCCTTTAATTAAGTGTCTTCATAAACTTTTCTTAATTTTTTTTGGGTTATGTTAGGAAATAAATGTTAGAAATTCAGAAGATATGCTAGGATCCTTATAAATCAGGGAATAGGAATAATTCCCCATTAAATAGTTATTAAGAGTCATTAAAACTAGGTCTCTCTCCAATTGTATAAACACACCTCTCTTGTACATGAATATACAACTTTTTCAGATACATTGTGTTACATGATATCAGAGCTAAACAAATTCTGGTTCTTATTTTCGCTGCACCGCTGTCTCTGATTCTCGTTACAGTAAGAGAGAGAGTGAACATTCAACTTTTGTGTTTGGTGTCTCCTCGGTACACAGGCCACACCAATGGCGTCGCCTCCCTTCGATCGGCATTTCCCCAGTGGTCCGATCAGCTTCTGACCGGCGCGTGGTCCTCACGCGCCGTCGACTTTCCAGGGAGTTCTTGGTGTTTTCTTTGCATTTCCGGCATCGACTTGTTTTCCTTGGCATCTTCCTATAGTTTCGTGGTGCGAGTGTCTCCGGTTAAGGACTGACAGAGGTATTTGTGGCATTTTTCTACTGTTTTCATCTTGTTTGCCATTTGGTGGTCGTTGTTTCAGCTACTTGGTGGTTGGTGGAGTTGCTTTGACTTGTTTCTGTTGTTTGGTAGCCGGTGGGGCTACTGGGATTTGTGTTTTTGGTCGTCTTCCAATCTGATTTGCCTTTAGTTGGTATTTGGGCTCTAGTTGCTGTTTGGTAAACAGACCAGCAAGGTGATTTGAAAGGTTCAAGGTGTCTCTTGGTTCTGTGTGAGATTTTTTTTAATTTTTTTTTCTGGAGGAGGAGTTAGTATTTGGCTTCCTTTGTGTTGTTTCACAGTTCATTGGTTTTTCTTTACACTCTTGATATTGGTTGTTTCAAACTTCACTTATTATTTGTTGTGGAGCTCAACCTACTTCTGGTAAGGCTTGATGGCTGCTTCTACATTTAGTTCTTTCGGTGGTCTTGGCATAGGTAATATTGCTTTTAGTCTTGCTACTTCTTCCTCCAAGTGGATCATCAATTCCGGTGCTATTGATCATATGACAGGTAACCACTATTTGTTTTCCTCATATGTGCTTTATGCCAATCCTTCTAGTATCACAATTGACAATGGTTCTTATTCTCGTGTTCTTGGCTTTGGCACGGTTGAACCTACTCAGTCTGTTCTCTTATCCCATGTCCTTCATGCCCCTGACCTTACATTTAATCTTTTGTCTCCTAGCAAGCTTACTCGACAATCAAATTGTTTCATTACTTTATTTCCTGACCATTGTTTGATTCAGGATCATACAACGAAGCGAGTTATTGGTAGGGGCTATGAATCTGGTGGCCATTATTTCCTTGACAATCAGGTACTGCGTTCAGTTGCTTGCTCTAGTGGTTCAACCCCTTTTGATATTCATTGTCTCTTGGGTCATGTGTCCTTGTCTTCTTTGAAGAGGATGTATCCTCAATTCCATAATTTGTCTTCTTTAGAATGTGAGTCATGTTAGTTTGCTAAACATCATCGTGTTCACTTGGCACCTCGAGTTCATAAACGAGATGCATCTCCCTTTGATTTAGTTCATTCTAATGTTTGGGGTCCATGTCCTGTCGAATCTAAACCTGGTTTTAGGTACTTTGTTACCTTTGTTGATGATTTCTCTCGTACCACCTGACTTTATTTAGTGAAAACTCATTCTGAGTTGTTTCTCACTTTTGCAATTTTTGTACTGAAATCAAAACCCAGTTTGGTGTCTCTGTCAAAACCTTACAGAGTGATAATGCTAAAGAATACTTTTCTGCCCAATTTCAAACCTATATGCTCCAGCATGGCATGCTTCATCAGTCCTCCAGTCCAGATACACCGGCTCAAAATGACGTTGCAGAACATAAGAACCGACACTTATTAGAAGTCGCTCGGGCTCTTATGTTTCAAATGAACGTTCCTAAACCTTTTTGGCTGACGCCGTGTCTACTGTGTGCTTCCTTATTAATCGTATGTCCCCACTTGTCCTCAATGGTGCCACTCCATACACTACCTTGTGTCCTTCCAAACCCCTGTTTCCTGTTGACCCTAAAATCTTTGGTTGTGTCTGTTTTGTTCGCGATGTTCGGCCCACTGTTACCAAACTTGATCCCAAGTCTCTTAGATGTGTCTTCCTTGGGTAATCTAGGATTCAGAAGGGTTATCGATGCTATTCTCCTACTCTTCGGCGTTATCTTGTGTCTACCGATGTCACATTCCATAAGTCGACTCCGTTCTTTTTTGTCTCTACTCCAGCCCCATCTCCTGTCTCTACTGATGACACTTCCGATAGTCTTGATGATCTCTTGGTCCATATGGTTCCGTCCCCACCAGTGCAAGCATCTGACTCGGCACCTGCGAAACCACCTACCTATCATGTTTATCGGAAATGCCCTAAGGCAAATAATGTTGTTGACCAGGTTCATGACCCACCAGTGACTACTTCGACGTCTGATCTGGCATTAGTTCCTTCTGCTCCTACTTCTGAACCAGCACCAATGCCTGATATTCTCGATACTCTTGATCCTTCCCCTTCTACCTCTGAACCAGACATAGTGTTCGATCCTCCTGATGACTTACCCATTGCCTTACGCAAAGGTAAGCGTACTTGCACTTATCCTATTTCTTCCTTTGTTTCTTATAACCATTTGTCTCCTCCATCCTATTCCTTCATCACATCTTTGGACTCTCTCATTGTTCCCAATACTCTCCAACAAGCTTTAAGACAACCCGGTTGGCGTGCTGCAATAGAAGACGAAATGGTGGCCCTTGATAAGGCTGGTACCTGGAATCTCATTGATTTGCCTCTTGACAAGAAGGCTATTGGGTGTAAGTTGGTATTCACGATCAAAACAAAAGCTGATGGTACCTTGGAACGTTTGAAAGCTCAATTAGTTGCTAAGGGTTATGCTCAAACCTATGGTGTTGACTATTCGAAAACCTTTTCTCCTGTGGCAAAATTGTCCTCTATTCGCCTCTTCATTTCTATGGCAGCCAATTATGGTTTGGATCTTCATCAGTTGGATGTTAAAATTGCGTTCCTGAATTGTGATCTTCTTGAGGAAGTATACATGGAGCAACCACCTGGTTTTGTTGCTCAGGGGGAGCATGGGAAGGTGTGCCATCTTTAGAAGTCTTTATATGACTTGAAGCAAAGCCCTTGTGCTTGGTTTGACAGGTTTAGCTCTGTAGTTAAGAAGTTTGGTCTGAGTCAGAGTAAGTGTGATCATTCTGTATTTTATCAGCAGACAGATACTGGAATGATTTTGTTAGTGGTATATGTTGATGATATTGTTATTCCGGGAAGCAATGCTTCAGGAATCTCATCACTTAAAGCCTTTCTTAATTATCATTTTCAAACAAAGGATTTGGGTCCGTTAAAGTACTTTCTTGGGATAGAGGTTATGAGGAGTAAGAAAGGCATCCTTTTGACTCAGAGGAAATATGTTCTTGATTTGTTAAAAGAAACTGGGAAACTCGGAGCAGCACCGAGTAGCTTTCCAATGATTTCTAATCCCTTCTTGGACATTGATGACTGCATACCGTTTGATGAGCTACCTGAGGATGTAAGAAAGAAAGTTGATCCGGAGAAGATCAAGCCATTTGCCTATCCTGAGAGATACTGTAGATTAATTGGGAAATTGAACTACCTCATGGTAACTTGTCCCGATGTGACCTTTCCAGTTAGTTTGCTTAGTCAATTCATGACTGCACCAACCGTTGCTTAATGGGAAGCTTTGGAGCATGTGTTACATTACTTGAAGGGTTCACCTGTTCGTGGTTTACTCTATACAAATCATGGCCACAACAAGATTGAATGTATTTGTGATGCAGATCATGCAGGGTCAAAGGCTACCAGAAGATCCACCACAGGATATTGTGTGTTTGCGGGTGGAAACTTAGAATCATGGAGGAGTAAGAAGCAAGATGTGGTTTCTAAGTCGAGTGCAGAAGCTGAGTATAGAGCCATGTCTCAGTCAGTATAGGAAATTGTGTGGATTCACCAGTTAATGAAGGAGGTTGGTCTTGCCACGTCATTGCCTACGAAGTTGTGGAGTGACAATAAAGCTGCTCTACACATAGCCTCCAATTTTGTGTTTCATGAACGTACAAAACACATTGAGATTGACTGTCACTTTGTACGCGATAAGATTAAGGAGAACTTTATTTCTATGGGGCATGTGCAGTCTAGTGACCAATTGGATGATCTTCTGACTAAGGCTTTAAATGGGACTCGGGTTGACTATCTTTGTAACAAGTTGGGCTTGATTAATATCTATGCTCCAACTTGAGGGGGAGTGTTAGGAAATAAATGTTAGAAAATTAGAAGATATGCTAGGATCCCTATAAATCAGGGATTAGGAATAATTCCCCATTAAATAGTTATTAATTAAGAGTCATTAAGATTAGGTCTCTCTCTGTAATACCCCAAAAATTGTTAATTATTAAAAATACTATATTTTGGTTGATGACACCTATTTAAAATAGGTAAATATGTGGTCTCAAATTTTGAGATGTGTTTAATCTATCTTTTAGAATATTTTTCCTTAGGAATTAAGATAGCGATGTTTTATTTTCTAGCTTTTGTTAGGAATCATAAAATATCATAAAAATGCAAATAAATACCAAATTGAATTATGGTTCTTATGTGATTAAAAAGGAGCAAGGAAGTGTTATGAAAAATACTTAAACAAATAGGAGAGATTAATAAGAATTAGTAGACAATTAGGTTTTCACTAAACTAAATAATTATGTAAATTTTCATAATTAATCAAGGGATTATCTAAAGAAGATCTAAGTCTCAATTTTCATAATTTACTAAGAAACTAAATATTCTAGGAACCCATAATTAGTGCCTAGCTCATAGTAATTCATGAAAGAGCCATAAAGAATTTCCAAAACACTTGAACAATTAAAAGGATAATTACCAACATTTAATGGGCAATTAATTAACACTAATAGAATGTTTAGATAATTATTTAGGATTAACATTAATAATCACCCAATAGAGATGTGTTAAGCTAATTAAAATTCAAAGACCAATAAAGGTTTGAGACTAGTATAAAATAAATCACCAATGGTCATAAAATACCCTAAACACTAATGATGCAATAGTCAAGAGACAGTTGGGCTTTGATTAAGATGTTAATTACACTCTAATTAAGCTTTGAAAAGTCAATAATCTTGATTAACATCAAATGCCAAGATTAACCCTCATAAAGCTAATCTAAGGCCTTGAAGACCAATTTAATAAAGTGGAATCCATGTGAAACAAAACTATCCAATGGAGGATTTTCTTCCAAATATTATAAACTAAGAAAAACAAAATTAAGAATAATTTAAGGGGGGAGGGGCGGTTTTTGAAGAGGAAAAAGGGAAGAGAAGGAAAGTTCAAGAAGAAAAAACACATATGCAAAATGAGTCATAACTCTATGAATGAGTCATTAACCTAACATGAATGAGTCATTAACCTAACATGCATGAGTCACTAATCTATGCATGAAATGAGTCACAACTCTAAGTATGAGTCATAAACCTAGTGAAAGACTTTTTGGAAAAATGGAAGAGGATAGCATGGAAGAGGATAAGGTGGTTGAAAAGCAAGAGAGAGGTGTAGCGTGTGTGTGTGTGTGGCGTATTTGTGTGTGTGTGTTGTGTGAGTGTGTGTGTGTGTAGGAGAGAGGGAATGAAAGGAAGTCAAGGTAAGGAGGACCAATAAGAAATTGCATAATTGCATAATTAGGATAATTCAAGAAACTAATTATAGATATAAACAAATGAAAACTCAAACAAACTAAATTGTAACTTGAAATCCATTAACCATTGATCAAATATAAGAAGAGATTATGAACAAGCATAATTCAAGCTTGAAAAAGAGTATAACCAAAGTCATTTCCCCAAACTTTGCAAATTGATACCAAATGAGAAAATAAGTTGTAACACCCCAAAATTTACACTTGCTATAAATACAATATTTTGATGATTGACACCTATTTAAAATAGGTGAATATGTGGTCTCAAATTTTGAGATGTATTTATTCTATTTTTCTAGGTAATTTTCTTAGTATTAGAATATCCAATGACTCTAAATTCTTATTAGGCATCATAAAATACCATAAAATATAATAAAAACCACATTAACCTATATCTTATATGGAATTTAAAAAGAGCAAATAAGTGACATGAAAATCCTTAAATTAATTTAAGGAAATTAAATACCTTTAATGACCAATTAAAGTGCCACAAAATTGAATAATTAAACAAATTAAACCCTAATAACGAAGTCTAAACAAAATTTTTTATAATTTAACAAGAGATTGAATTTTCTAATAAATGATACCTAGTTCATATTTGATTTGTAAAGGCCATAAATATTATCTAAAACACTTAAACAATTAAAGGGCAATTACCACTACTTAATGGGTAATTAAATTAGCATTGATAAGTATTTAAAAATAATTATTCACAATTAGCTTTAATAAACACCAATTAAAGGATGTTGAGCTAATTAAAATTCAAAGACCAATAGAGATTTGAGATTAACATAAAATAAATTGCCAATGGTCATAAAATGCCCTAAACAATAATAAAGCAACAATCAAGAGATAATTAAGCTTATGATTAAGATGTTAATCAAATGTTAATCAAGAGTTGAAAAGTCAACAATTTCAACTATGATCTAAAGGCTAAGAATTAATCTCATAAGGTTTATCCAAAGGCCCTAAATAAGTCTCATAAAGCTTAATCCATGTGAGCCAAAGTTGACCAATGAGAGATTTCCTTCTAATATTGCAAGAGAATTAAAATACAAAATTAAAAACAAATAAGGGGGAGGGGGGACGGTTTGTGTGTGAAGGAGAAAGGGAAGGAAATTTCCTAGAAGCAACTAAAACCCACATGCACATATGAGTCACTAACCTAAGCTTGGATGAGTCATTTACCTAAGCAAGAAATGAGTCACAACCTAGAGAATGAGTCATAGCTCTATGTATCAATGGAAGAAGACTTTAGGGGCTTTGAGTTTAATGCTCTTCATAAGTTGGAAGAGGATAAGATGATGCATGTGTGTGTATGCTATTGTTGTGCATATGTGTGTGTCTAGTATGAAGAAGGAAAGGAAAGTCAAGTCAAGGGCCAATAAGAAATTAGGTAATTGAGTAATTAGGATAATCCAAGAAATTAATTTTAGACATAAATAAATGAAAACCTATACAAACTAAATTGTATCTTGAAATCCATGAACTAAGTATTAAAACTAAGTTGTGATTCATAACAAGCATAAATCAAGCATGAAAACAAGTATAACCAAAGTCATTTTCTTAATTGTTTAGGAAATGAAATCAATAGAAAAGATAGGCAAAATTGGTCTCTAAATGAAGCTAAGAACTTCAAGGATTCAAAACCAATGAGCCAATGTGCATAAAACTTCATTAGGATCCCCAAATGTATTTTTACCTAGGGAAAAAAAAAACAAAGCCAAGAAGAGAAGGAGGAGGAAGTTGTGATGTAGAAGCCAAGTGAAGTAGGTCATCAATGACCTCATCATGAAGGTGTGTCATCAAAAAATGGAAGAGGCTAGAAGGGGTGTGGTGTAAGGCTAGGATGAGAGTTTAAGAATTTAGCTAGATCCAAAGGCCAAAATTGAGAAGGTGAAGCTTGTTGGAGGTGTTGCATTTTTCCTATAAATAGGAAGCTTTGCTCTTCATTCTCCTCACACCAAATCAAAATCCAAGAGTTGATTTCTAAGAGGAGCAAGAAGGAGGAAGGAGAGCAAGGAGCTTCAAGAGGTAAGCTTGTCTTTAGTTTTTAGTTTTTAGTTTTGTAGTTCTTTGGTTTTAGTCTTTAAATTCTTAGATAGAAGTAGGTTAGATCTTAAATATTCTAGAATAATTTTAGATTCATGTTTTTATGGTTAAAATCATCTTTAATTCAAAAAATTGATGAAGAAGAGGTTTTAGCAAAATTTTTGGAAGAGAAACACCGAAGTAACGAAGTTCTGGTGAAATTTTGTCGGTAGGCGATTTCTGAAATCAGTCATGAAAATGCTAATATTTTATGTTCAAAATGTTGTTTAAAAATTCTGGAAATATTCATGATGAAAGTAGACATATAGAGGTTTCCAAATCTGCCAAGAACATGTCAAAATAAATTTTGTGCAGTGAGATAAAAATTCCCAAAGCTAGGGCTACGAATTTCTGGAAATTCTGAGCAGAGGTACAAAACTTAAAAACTGGGAATGAACCGTGTAATCTGGGAAAAAGCTATTATTTTTCCTTGAAAGTAGACATCCTAAGGATTCCAGGGAATTTTATGGATCCTCGTTTTGAATTTTGTAGAATTAGTTATGATTTTTCAAAGTTAGGCGAAAAACAGTCCAGATTTAAAACACCAGCGTTTTTCCAAATAGAAAGAGAAATAATTGAAAAATAAATTCTCTAGGGGCAAAATGGTCAATAGGAACTAAGATACCTACTAGGGTACCTATTAGAATAATGATTGTGAATTAATAGATGTGATATTACCCCCATAGGATATTTGCGAACACGGAACGACCGACGCTTGTACCGTGAACACCGAGAAGGTACGTTCGCGTACTGTAACACTAGCTCTGATGCTTATTGTATGATTGTATATGATTGTTGTGCTCATCGACTAAGACTTACATACGTGGTTATGTTACATACGAGGTTATGTTCTAATTATGGTTGTAGCATACGTGGTTATGTTACATACGTTGTTATTATCTTATATACGTGGTTATGTATTTCTAATCGTACATTTGTTATGGGCTTTTGTATTGATTATCATTGTAACGTCATGAATATATGTCATACATAACTGTACATAAGCATGAGGTTAACCGTTACCTGGGGTCTGATGGGTATTGGACCTCAGCTCTTCCTATAGCCTCAGGTTCTGGAGGAGGAAAGATAACAGACAAGGATAAGCAGCCCGCGTGACGGCTTGGACAGAGAATTAGTTTTTGATTTTTGCATAGAACATAGATGGATCATCTGGATATTCGAATGTCTGTACTAAGGACACACCACGATGATGGTTTATCAGCTATTTGCTTTGTCGACTTAAAAAAGAAAAAAAATTTTCCGATGCCGCTTTGATTAAATACTTTCGAAACTCTGATAATCTTTTTCAAAATTCCTTTTAGAAAAATGAGGATGTTACATAAGTGATATTGGTCTCTAAATGAAGCTAAGAACTTCAAGATTTCAAAACCAATGTGAGAATGAGCATAAGACTTCATTAGGATCCTCAAATAAATTCTTTTCTAGTAATTCTAACTAATGATATGCAAGAAGAGAGGAATTGATAGCTTAATTGAGAAGCTAGTACACTTGGCAATTTTGGAAGAGGATAATGTACCATAAAGTGGAAGTCATAAAGGAAATAGAAGAGGATGAGGGAAAGAGAGAGGGGGATGGTTAGGGGGTGAATGTAGGGTGAGGATTTGTGCTCCCAATTACCCTAAATCCAAGGGCCAAAAATGCTTAAAAGTTGTTAGAAAGTTAACTCCTCAAATCACTACAAATAGGCACCTTGGCTTCATCATTTCCTCACACCAAACCAAGCTTGAACAAGCTGATTCTAAGAGTAAGAGAGTGAGTGAGAGTCTTGAAGAAAGGAGGAGCAAAGTTCTTGGTAAGTTCCCTAGCTCTAGCTTTGAGTTCTTTAGTTTTTAGTCTTTAAATTCTTAGATAGAAGTAGTGTATATCTTAAATATTCTAGAATAATTTTAAATTCATGTTTTTATGGTTAAAATCAGCTTTATTTAGAAATTGAAGAAGGGGTTTTAGCAAAATTTGAAGGTTGGAGCTAAATACCCAAGAGGGGGGGTGAATTGGGTATCCTTAAAAAATTTAAATATTTTACTCTGTTTTTGACTAAGTAAAACAGGGTAAAACAGAGGAGAGAAGAAGAGAAGCAATACACAACAAGATTTATACTGGTTCGGTCCTTTCTCTGACCTACGTCCAGTCCCCAAGCCTCACTTGGGATTTTCAATCCACTAACTTCACAATATTGATTACAATCTCTGTACTCAGAGTAGTTCTCTCTCTAGAACTCACTCCCCCTTACAAGATGCAATCAATACACCCAACCACAAAGTCCCCTGACTTGTGGTTATCTCAATCAATGAATGATTTACAAGAAAAGACTATCTTATAGAGTAGATAAAATAAACACTGAAGCACAAGTATCAAATTGATACAATATAGATGAAAGCTGAACACAATAAATGACACTTAATAAATTTTCGCTCTCAGTTAGTGTAATGCACTCTATTTATAGGTAGAGAACATTAAATGACCGTTGCTTGATGAATTCAACCGTTGTAGGTGATTAGCACTAAGTCTGGTCTTCTTCTCTCTCTAAACTTCTGCTAATCCAAGTGTTAATGTGATCTGATGTGGCCCTTTGAGAATTTGCCCGTTGGAGATGACTTTACTTGTTGTAGTAAGCATTCTTTAACATTTAGAAGGCGTGCTCAGATGGATTAGCTGAAAGTAGGTTGATTTGCAGAAGTGCATTTAATGCACTGTACACTTTTTGCTTTATGGCTTTGACCTTCATTAATCTTCATCTAATCTAGCTGAAATTCACTTAACAAACTTGTTAAATATAGCTAGGAACATAAGTAAATGAATTATGAAAGCAATAAGGTCAAACAACAGAGATTTGCAAATTCGCGTAATTCAAAAATCAATTTTGACCGTTGTATACTGCGGTAAGTTCCTCTATACTGGAGTATGGCACTGTGCATTGTAATACCCTAAAAATTCTATTTAGCATAACCACTAAATGATACCTATTAAAGTAGGTGAATATGTGGTCTCAAAGATATTATAGTTCATCTAGTTTAAAATTATAGAATTTTCTCCTAGAGTTAAATAAACCAAAACAACTCAAATACTCTAAGTTCATTTAGGGATCATAAAATACCCTATAATTTTCATATTGAAGCATAGTTCATATTTAAATTTTAAAGGGGCATAAAATGTTATTGAAATATCAAACAAATTAGAAGAAAGTGTCAATAATTGATTGGACAAAGTAATTGCATTAATTTTTGCAATTAATTATTGAATCCTCTTAGGAACCATAAAATATCATAAAATGCAAGTAATTACCAAATTAAATTATGGTTCACATGGAATTAAAAGGACCAATGAGGAACTATGGAGAATACTTAAACAAGATAGGAGAAAAATAATAAATAGTTAGGTATTCATTAAATTAAATAATTGTGCCAAATCTTTATTACTAATCAAGGAATTGATTAAGCATCATTAACTTATTAAGAGGTGAAATTTACTAAAATACCCTTAATTAACACACTAATGCATAAAATCATAATTGATTCATAGAAAGCCCTAAAGAGTTATCATCACACTGTGCTCAATTAAGGGGCGAATAATAACAATTAATGAGCAATTGAAATTACAACAATAAAGACACTAAATTTAACTAAATTAAAATAGGCATAATTAAAGATGTATAATTCCAATTAAAAGTCAATGACTAATTAAGAGTTGTTCAAATGAATTTCTAAGGACTATAATTAGATTGGGGTTCCTAAAATAGTATAAGATATCATGAAAATAGGAAAGTATGTTGTCTCCAAAATAGTAGTGTATTTATTCTACTTTTTGAATAAGTTGTTGGTAGGACTTAATAGGGCGAAATCCAATTCTCTAAATTTTAATTAGGACTCATAAAATATTATAAAATTCCATGAAAACACCTAAATTAATTAACTAAGATTTCCAACAATTCAAGAACAATTAAATTCACACTTAAAGATATATTGTCATATAATTCACATATTGACAAAATTAAGCTGTAAAGGAGTAGGAAGAGGTTTAAAGTAATTAGATAACACTAAAATTTAATCATTTGACATTAAAAATGTATCTTAATGGAATTAAGATTCAAAACTGATCTAAAGGCAAATATCAACAAACAATTTGGAATATATTGGTTAAATTCAATATTAAAGCTTAACAAGGGATCGATAATTGAGACAATTGGAGTTAGTAGGATTATAATTGAGTGGTAAAACAATTACAACACTACCAATTAAACCTAATTAAGCTAAACCAAGAAATAAACAAGAGAAAATTAAATTAGGGCTTTTTACTACAACCATGCACATTGGATCAATTTTTGGGAGTCCAAACTTTTGCCCAACCAAGCAATAAAGCCCAAACAAACTCCAAAACCCAAATATTCAGAGGATGCCACGGTTTTGGGTGAAGCTTCAAGGGGAAGAATTGCTTTTTGTGTCACATGGTCAAATGGTAGCTTGTAGGATACAAGTTACTATTGCATACTTGCACTTCAAGTTGTTTAGCTTCTAGGAGAAGGAAGAAGAAAGAGAATAAGGGAGAGAGAGAGAGAGGGCAGATGAGAGTGAGAGAGTGGTGAGGATTTGAAGTTGCAAAGTTGCCCTAGATCCAATGGTTGAAATTAGCCAAGAGTGAAGTTGCAATTAATTACACAATTGCCCAACCTTTTCACTATAAATAGAGGCTTTGGGCATTCACTTTTCCTCACACCAAGCAAAGCAACACTTGCTTATTTGAGAGAGAGTTGAGAGAGTTGGAGGAAGAGCTTGAAGGAGTCCAAGCTTTAGGTAAGCAAAGTTCTTTAGTTTTGAGTTTATATTCATAGATAGAAGTAGTTTTAATCTTTAAAATTCTAGAATAATTTTAGTTTCATGTTTTTATATTTAAAAATAGCTTCATTTCAAAAATTTAGTGAAGGAAGTAGTTCTGCAAAATTTCCAGGTGAAGAACACTGTAGTAACGAAGTTCTGGCGAAAATTCGTCGGTTGGGCGATTTTTGAACGGGTCACAGAAAAACGCATATTTCATGTTGAAAATGTTATTGAAAAATTCTGAGAAAATTCATGATGAAAGTAGGCATATCGAGCTTTCCAAATCTGTATTTCATGTTGAAAATGTTATTGAAAAATTCTGAGGAAATTCTGGGCAGAGGATGAATGCGTGAAATCTGGGAATGATTTTTAAATTCTGGGCAAAGTCTGGTATTTTTAATGGAAAATAGACATCCTAAGGAGTCCAGAACATTTTACGGATCGTCGTTTCGATTTTTCTAGAATTAGTTATGAATTTCCAAAGATAGGAGAATTTCTGCCCAATAATTCCAGCGGTTTTTCAATAAATTATGAGAAAATAAAATAATGGTTTAATACACCAAGGGTAGAATAGTCAATAGTGGCCAAAATATCTTTTAGAATATTATCTTTAAATTAATAGGACGATATTGCTCTGATAGGCTGTCCGAAAGAACGCAGACCGATCAATTACGTACCGAGACTATCGACTCAGGTATGGACGCGTACTGTAACACTAACTCTGATGCTTATTGTATGCTTATATGTGATAGATAGTCTGAAACTCTGTTTTTGAAAATTGATCATACACATACAACTTGATACGGGTTATGGTTTTGATAATGCCGTTATGTTTTCCTAGCGCTGAGGACACGATAGGCCATCGTGGCACTGGAGATAGTGCAGACTATAATAACATGCATATTGCAGTGGATGTGTTATGTTATTATCTGAATATGAGAATATTGTATGTGATTATTGCTGTTTTGCCATGGATATCTGTCATACATATTTGATACATAAGCATGAGGTTAACCGTTACCTGAGGTTCAATGGTAATTGAACCTCAGCTCTTAACATAGCGTCAGGGTCTGGAGGAACCAGGACCAAGGACAAGGATAAGGAGCCAGCGCAAGGATGAAGACAGAGAAATTTTTATTTCAACGTTATTTTGTTGAACTATTTTCAGACTACTGTACCGCTGTGTAAGCAGCCAGATACTACATCAGTAAATGTTTATCAGATACTCAAAATTTTTGAAATTATTCCGATGCTCTACTCTGATCAATTCAAAAACGCTTTAGAAAAATTGGGATTTTACATGCATATGTGTCCATACTGCAGTATCCAAAGTCATACTATGGTATGCAGCTTCCAGAGGCAAACCATCGTGACTTGTGTTTGAAAATCATGACCTATACTGCGGTATGTAAGTAGTATACTGCGGTATGGCACTGTTTGTGTGAAAAAGTTTAAGTTGAAAAGCCTCTATACTGGAGTATCCATTTGTATACTGGAGTAGGCGAGTTCTTGACAAATTGAGAATCAGTTTAAGAGCCCAATACTGCAGTATGCAAACCTATACTGCAGTTTGCAATAGTTATAAAATTTGGGAGCTCTCTGTATAAGCTTATACTGCAGTATACATACCCATACTGCGGTATTGACTTGCCTTGAAAAACTTGGTTGCTCTCTGGATGGCCCTATATTGCAGTATACATACCTATACTGCAGTATTGACTTGACTTAAAAAAATTTGATTGCTCTCTGGATGGCCTATACTGCAGTATACATACCTATACTGCGGTATTGACTTAACTTGAAAAATTTGGTTGCTCTCTGGAAGTCCAATACTATGGTATAGCACCCTATACTGCGGTATTGACTTAACTTGAAAAATTTGGTTGCTCTCTGTAAGTCCAATATTGCGGTATAGCACCCTATATTGCGGTATTGACTTGTCTTGAAAAATTATTGCTTTCTGGATGACCCTTTACTGCAGTATACAGACCCATACTGCAGTATACAACTATCAGATGGTTTTTAAAGGATCTTGGAAACTTCAAAACATGTTTACACTTGTTGTTAATCATCAAAACACATTGAGAACTAACAAAATTTCCGGAAGAGAAACATCAAAGTAACGAAGTTCTGACGAAATTTCATCGGTTATGGAATTTCTGAATCAGTGATAAAAATGCTTATATTTTATGTTGAAAACTTGGTTGGAAAAGTTCTGGGAAAATTCATGGTTAAAGTAGACATATGGGGCTTTTTAAATATGTTAAGAACATGTCAAAATGATTTCTGTACAGTGAGATAAAAGTCCTCAAAAGTTAGGCAACAAATTTCTGGGAAAATGCTGGGCTGATGCTCAAAACTTAAAACCTGGGAATGAACCGTGTAATCTGGGCAAAATTTATTATTTTTCCTTGAAGGTAGACATCCTGAGAATTCCAGGGAATTTTACGTATCCTCGTTTCGATTTTTCTAGAATTAGTTTTGATTTTTCAAAATTTGGTGAAAATCAGCCCCAAATGCTGTGCATCAGCGTTTTTTTTTCCCGAAATTTGAGGAAAAATAATTAAATAATAAATACACCAAGGGTAAAATAGTCATTTGTGACTAGGATATCTATTGGGATATTGGTTGTGAATTAATAGATGCGATTTTACCATCATAGGAAATCTGTGGTCGCTTCTCGACAGACAACGTACCGTATTCGCCAAGCACAGGTACGGACGCGTACTGTAACACTAACTCTGATGCTTATTGTATTGTGACAGATAGTCTGAGACTCTTTTTTCAAAAAGTTGTGCATACATATATAGCTACATACGGGTTATAGTCATGATAACGCCGTTGAGTTTTCCTAGCGTTGAGGACACGATAGGCCATTGTGGCACTGGTGAATAGTGCAGACTAGATTAACATGAATATGTGGTGACTGTGTTTGTTAGTATTGTTGAGATGTGATTATGCTGTATTGTCATGATTATCTGTCATACATAACTATTACATAAGCATGAGGTTAACCGTTACCTGAGGTTCAATGGGAATTGAACCTCAGCTCTTACCATAGCCTCAGGTTCTGGAGGAGGCAAGGTCGCTGACAAGGGTAAGCAGCCCGCATGAAGACTTGGACAGAGAATTGTTTTGTATTTTTGTGTAGTCATAATTTGAATACTTCAATATTCGGATGACTGTATTAGTAACTAGACACATCAACTATAAAAGTTATTCAGTTACTCGTTTTGTTTTTACAAAAAAAAAAAAAAAAAACTATTCCGATGCCACTTTGATTAAACTCTTTTGAACTCTGATCAATCCTTTTCGAAATCACATTTGGAAAATTGGGATGTTACACTCTCTAATTGTATAAATACACCTCTCTTGTACATGAATATACAACTTTTTCAGATACATTGTGTTACAAGGTTATAAATTAGCTATTTAAGTGCTATTTATATAACATTAAATAGCCCTTAAATGTAGTCTCATAATTAACCATTGGTTAATTAATTCCAAAATGATAAGAATATAATTAATAGATTATAATCCTTTAAGACACTTATTCACCTTTGTATTTTAGTAATTATTTTCCAAAATACATTGTTTATAAGAGTTATGAAAATTAGGGTATTACACCCTCTGCATTGTTATTATTATTAATAATCTGATTTAGCATTTCATAATTGGAAGATATTGGAAAAAAGTTACAGTCGAGATTTTTAAGCTCATAGAGTTCCGCTGACTTGATTGATCAAGATTAGCTAGGAACTAGTATGGTTTCTGGAAAATTGGATATACAAAAGAAAAAGTTTAAGCTCAATGATACACAAATTACAAGTAATACTATATTTTACTTAGATTGATGTATTTGAAAAGCAAATTATTGCTGTTCAAACAAATGCGCGCACACACATGTAAGCTTTTGACAATACGAATTTACTGAAACAATGTTGACAGAATTCAAAAACATTGAGAACTTCTGAAATGATTCTACATTCTACCTCTCCTTGATGATGATCGTTATCTGTAAATTCTTCAAGTTAATCCTACTGCTGAAAATGATAAGAAAACATGGGGAAAATTAGATTGCTATCATTGCATTAGTGAATAGAAAGACAAGAGGCATGGACAAGGCTAGGACTTCCAAGAGTTTTTAGCTCTGATCTTCTTAGCAGAACTGAGTGCTCTTTTCCAAGAGTCCATTCCAGAATCTGCATGCCACAACGGGAATGTCTTTCGGAAATGAATTGAATCTGCTCAAAATTCTTATAAAGGCCATTTGCCTTTCATGTTGAGTTTGACTTTTTTCCCTAAAGATTAAGAAAGCTAAATAAATTACTTTGAAGTATTTATATTTATTGTTTTTGCTCTAAACTAATTAGCTTGATTTATCAACAAATTTATAATATAATGATGTATAAAATATACTTTGATTAAGTAATTTATTTAGCTTTTTTAATCTTTATATATAAAAAAAAGTCAATTGAGTCTTATATTTAAGATTAGTGTTAGTACAATTTAAGGGTTTATAGTTTAATTTGTTTCTTACCTTACCAGCTGGATAGGTAATGTCACTAGCTCCTCTCACTTAATTAATATGTCACTTCTTTGGATCCTAATGTAAGATCTCAATCCTCCCTCTTCCAAATTTATATCCCCCCGCCGCCCCCCCCCCCAAAAAAAAAATCCAACTATTGATTGCAGATTAAAGAGGTATTCCATCAAGAGAGTAGTTTCCGCCCATACAAATCTTTAGAAGGGATACTTTAGGGAAACCAACATTTTTTACCCAAAAAAAAAAAAACACACACACACACACACAACAAAACTAACCTTCTTAGTTACCAAACGCTTATATTTAGGACTAAAGGGATTATCAAAGGACTCTAACTACTGATTCCTCCTCTTCAACCACCATGAGGTAAAATCAGCTTCCTTTCACTTTACTAACACAAAACAACACAATCCATTGCCTATTGATCTGAACCAGAAGCTAAGCTCCTCAACCACTTAATAATAAGCTTCTGAAAGTTCATCCCAGTCAACCAATATTGTAGAGCCACAATATTGGAAGACTTTGTTGAGATTTCGATACATCTTCCATCAATACTATATGACAAAAATTTGAGTGTTATTAGTTTGTTATCTCGATCACTAGTTCTCTTGTGAGAAACCAAGACTATTAGGGGCTCTATACATAGAGATTATCACTTTCACTAAGAGATCGAATCTCATTTTTTCAACCCTACAGAATATTATGAACAAATTAAAATAGTGCTAAATATTATTACTCCACGAATTGTTTTTCTCACAAACATAAATGAAGTATCAATATATGGTTGATTTTCGGTGAAATATATACCCCTCGAAAGAAAGAATATGAAGATGGTTCAAGGCGTTTCACTCAATATTTGTCAAACTATTTTTTTAGTCTATTTTATTCATATGTCAAAATTTATATGTAGCATTTCACCAAAACACAGTTAATAAAAATGAAGAATTACACGGCAGAAGCACATGTCAAGAATAATGCTTCGTGAATCTAATCTAGTTGTTGGCATTTTTTTTAGCCTTTCATCTTCAAACACTCAATTTGAGTGAGTTCGCGCTATTCCAATGGCATAGTCCTTCAGGTAAAGCCAAAGGTTAAGGATAGGACTGAATATAGGGTTAATGCAGCACAAATGCTTAGAAATCGCAATAAATGATTTACAAAGTACTCTGTATATTTATCGCTAACTCAAATTGTAAGAATTGATGCTCTCTAAATATCAATAATTATATAAGCTATGATTCCATTCATTCTCTTCAGGTTCGAGCAATTCACTTAGTGCCAATCCTCTTCACTGTCCTGTGTTGATACTTATTGGGTTTTGGGCTCCCTTCCTTTGTGGAGAAAAGCCCTTGTTTGAATTGTTCAATTTTATGTATTTCTTATTTTATGAAGAAAAGAAAGGAAAAGGAAAAAATAGGAAAGAAGGAAAAGAGTGAGAGAAAGAAAAAAGAAAAGAAAAGTTTCTTGATAGTTCTTTGTGGGAAAGAATATTCTCTCAAAGTTTTCTAGTTTGAGCTTTGTGTCTCACTTATTTAAATAGAGAGGGGGCATATTAGGCTTTTGGGGTTAGAGAGCCCTAGAGAGGCCAGTGATGCCAGGTAGGTTGGACAGGCCGATGAGGCCAGGTAGGCTAGAGAGGTCTAATTATACAGCCATGTGAGAGAAAATAAGAGAGAAAGCGAAAAACCCAGGTTCATAGGTAAGTATTGGCAAATCGGCATTTTTTCATTCGTTAACCTTTGGGTCAAGCTACAATTTTGTCAACAGGTTCAGAACATATGGTTCATCCTTTTCAATGGTGGAATCATCATTTGGATGCTTGGTGTGAGAGAAAACTTGTTCATGACTAATGAGTAATATTTAGCATATATTTTCCCTATGTGTTTTGAATGTTGAATCTGAGCTTTATCGTTTACTATATGATAGATTGTCTGAGAATTCATACACATAGGGAAATGGAGGACAAATCTTACAAATTGTTGCATTCATATCATTTCCTGCTCATGTGAATAAGAAAAGGACCACTTTCTGGTTTACCATGAAAGTGCATAATAAAGTTGATACAATGCTATAGCATAGGGTATGCCCACAACTGTGCTAGCAATACAATGTGACCTCGATCCTGTAGCATTGTAAATGATGCAAAATTATGCGCTAAGTTATTCTAACCTTTCCTCACAAGTTTTTAAGAAATTAAGACAGGTCACTAAGGCGCACGTGAAGATTGAGATTGACTCGAGCCGAATCCAGAAAATGTGGAAAATTGAAAGAAAAATCTAAAGAATACTCTAGTATTTGAGGAAGGATGAATCAACCAAATTTAAGATCTTGGACCCAACAAATTTGGAACACCTAACTCACTGGACGTGCGGCCAAGGAGACTTAACTATAAGAGGAAAGCACGACAAAACCTAGAGAAGTCGAAGGTTGTGAGAGTCAATTAGTCAACACAATTCACATTTGACTGAACTCACACCGAAGGAATGAAAGAGATGACCGACCGAGAGGACAGTAGATTAGACCAAATTCTTCCTTGAAGCAAGACGGAACGTAGAAGACATAAAGACATTGCGTGACAGGGCTCCTCTTACGCTGTCAACCTTTTGACGAGCTTCCCTATTTTCTTCATTATTTCCCTTTTTATAATTCTACCATATGCTGTTCTCTGCTATTCTGCTTTGTTTGTCCCTTATCAGTCATGAACTTAATTCCCTTTGGTTGAGTGAGGATGGATTTTTGAGCTATAGAATAAATCTTGTTTGCTAGTTTTTATTGAAATAAATTCAGTTTGTTTAACATTGTTTTAATTCACAACCGATTAGTAGACGTTAAGGATTATCTGTGCGGTCTTGGCTTATTGGATAGGAGTCAAGGTTAGACTTAGATAGTTTGCTGGTAAGCCCATTCACGTCTCAATATACTATTAAATTGATTTATGTATTAAAAATTTAATTAATTTTATGATTATAATATTTTATTTTATAATGAATTTAAATGTTTAATCTTATTTATTTATTAAAACTTGTGATATAATCTTTTAAATACATAGCTTGGTTGAAAATAGTTTGCAGCCATATATGTACTTTCAATTAAATTATAAAAAACTCCATTAACATTAAATTAAAAATAAAAATAAGGCCTAAATTGTAAAAATATTTTTTAAAAAAATTGACCTAGATCAGTCCAAGTGGTTTGGTCTCTTGGTCTGGAACCAGGTCAACCTTGACCAATCAGTCTAGTCCGATTTCATTATGTTGCTTATTTGAATCAGACCAAACGAGCTTGGGTTAGACTAGACTAAACGAGCTCGGGTTAGACCAGACTAGACCAGACCACGAGACACTTGAACATTGAATGTTAACAAAGGTTTTAACAACTTGAAAACTAGAACAATCATCAATTTGCATGTGTGTCTGTAATGATTTTTTTTTTTAAAAAAACTATATATCTGGTCACCTTTTTAGTCTCTGCATATTACAACTCAAATAATTTGTGTATTGCACAGTTTAGTTGGCTTTTGAAGGAGCGAAAAGGCCATAATTAGATGGACAATTAACAACAAATATGCCAAATTAAATTATAACTGTGATCACCCTTTTTTATTTAATTTTTCTTTTAAAAGATCGGAAGAATCAACCTCATCGGGCAGCTAAATTAGACATCTTGAAAAATTTAACAAAAAAGCCAGCTTAGATTGGTTTACTAGACTCAAGAGGATTAAGCTAGGGATTGTTAAGCGTCACAGACTATTATATATAACCATGTCATCAAACTAAATTTATTGCCAACCCACAAATAAATCATATATTTGGTCACTTTTCTATAGATAGGGAAAAAAATTGGAGACATTCTAAATGATTGAAGAGATCGATATAAGAATGAGAGTATTTTCTCCCCAAGTCGACAGACTGAGAAATGGAGTTTCTTTCGAACAGAAACTCAGAAGAAAAGGCTATAACTAACAACCCGCCCTCCCCCCCCCCTCCCCCCCCCCCTCCCCTCAATAATAAGCCTCTCAAACTTCTTCGCAGCCAACCAACATTGTGATGCCACAATATTGGAAGCTGGTGAAGAAATTTTGAAACATCTTCCATTAGCATTAATTGACAAAGAGTTTGAGTGTCTCATGGGACAATATTTTGCCATGTGTTGACTATTATACCCCTTGCATTTAAAAATAATTTAATGGTGATAATTATTTAACAGTATTTATGAATGGGCACTTTTGCTAAATTTAAAAAATATAATGGAAGTAATTTCTTTTTCTCCTGATTACAGGATATATGCATCCCAATTCATCATTCCTAGCAATATAATCTTGATTACCCCAAATGTCTAGTCATGATTGCAAAATATAATCCTCTTTATATTGTATAAGCTCAACCAAACCATTTAATTAATCTGTTGCATGATAATCAATGTTATTAAAAAATCATTTTCTAGCAACCTTCTAACCACAACCTTCATCGTCACTTACATCAACCTCCCCATGTTCGTGGGCAAGCAGCAGCACCCCACCAATCTTTTTCACACCAAAAAAAAAAACCCAATAAAAGAAAAGTTTCAATTTTTTTTTTCTGGGTAACAAAGAAAAGTTTTGATCCTAGCTCCTTAACGTCTCTATGTACAAATCTATAGTTATATGTATTATTATAATAATTTCTTACAAAACATATTATATTTATAATTATAGTATCTATAATTTTAAATTTTATAATATTTGTAAGTACAAAAATAGTCATAAATATAATACCTTATATCTATAAATATTATAATCATATAAGGCTAAAGTATACTTTTAGTCTTACATAAGACATACTTTTAGTCCCTTAACTTTATAAAGTATACTTTTCGTCCTAAATTTCTAACACCGTAAATTTTACTAACGGAAAACTCTGACTCAGCGAACTCAAATGATGACTAATAACATTTAATTACACAAATTTTATATATTCTTCAATTTAATTATATTTTAAATTTAAGCTTAATAGCATTTAATTACACAATCATCACTTTAATTTACATCGTTATCACTTGAGTTTACATTTTCCGTCAGCAAAATTAACAGTGTTAGAATTATAGGACTAAAAGTATACTTTATAAAGTTAAGGGACCAAAAGTATACCTTAAGTAAACTTAAAGAACTAAAAGTATAACACCCCAAAATTTGTATATCTCTTGAATATAATATTTTGGCCATTTAGGACCCATTTAAAATAGGAGAGCATGTTGTCTCCAAATTAGTAAGTGTGATTATTCTAATTCTTGAATAAGTTGTCGGTAGAATTTAATAGGGCAAAATTCAACTCCCTAAATTTTTTTTAGGAGTCATAAAATATTGTGAAATACCATAAAAACCCCTAAACCAATTAAATGGAATTTCCAACAATTTAAGAACAATTAAACTCACAATTAGTGATATATTGTCATATAATTCACATATTGGCAAAATTAAGTCGTAAAGGGGTAGGAAGAGGTCTAAAATAATTAGAGGACACTAAAAATAATTAGTAAACATAAAAAATTAATCTTAATTGAATTAACATGCATAATTAATTTAATGATAATTATTTACAAGCAATTTGCAATATTTTGTCTAAAATCAACAATAAAGCCTAACAAGGGATCCATAATTGTAACAATTGAACTTAGTAGGATCATAATTGAATTGGTAACCAATAAAATCATTTCAAACTAAACCTAATTAGGCTTAATCTAATAATAAGTAAGAAGAAATTAATTTAGGGCTTTTTGGCACAACAAAAACTCATTGGATTATTTTTGGTAACCCAAACAATTGCCCAAACCACCAATAAAGCCCAAAACAACAACCCAACCACTAGGACCAGAGGGCATTTCAGTTTTTGGGAGGCTTCAAAGGGAAGGGAGTGATTTTCAACATGTGCAATTGGTCAAAGGCTTGTAGAACACAAGTTACTATTCCATTCTTGCACTTCAAGTTGTTTAAGCTTCTTGGAGAAGGAAAGAAAAAGATGAAGGTAGAGAGAGAGAGGAATTTCGGTTTTTGCTAGTGGATGGAGAGGATGTGATGTTTCAATTAAAACCTAGATCCAATGGTGGATATTTACCAAGAGGAAAGATGCTTTTATTTACCAAATTGCCCAACCTTTTTCCTATAAATAGGGACCCAAGCTCTTCACTTTTCTTCACACCAAGCAATACAACACTTGCTTATTTGAGAGAAAGTTGAGAGAGCTGAAGGGAAAGCTTGAAGGAGATCAAGCTCTAGGTAAGCAAAGTTCTTAGTTTTGAGTTTTAAATTCATAGGTAGAAGTAGTTTTAATCTTTAAAATTCTAGAATAATTTTAGTTTCATGTTGTTATAGTTTAAAATAGCTTCATTTCGAAAATATAGTGAAGGTAGTGGTTCAGCAAAAATTCCCAGGTCAAGAACAATGTAGTAACGAAGTTCTGGCGAAAATTCGTCGGTTAGGCGATTTCTGAACTAGTAACAGAAACACTCATATTTCATGTTGAAAATGCTATTGAAAAATTCTGAGAAAATTCATGATGAAAGTAGACATGTAGATCTTTTTAAATATGTAAAGAACATGTTGAAATGATCTCTGTACAGTGAGAAAGAAATTCTCAAAGTTTATGTTGCGAAAATGCTGGAAATTCTGGGCAGAGGATGAACACGTGAAATCTGGGAATGATTTTTGAATTCTGGGCAAGGCCTGATATTTTTTCTGGAAAATATACATCCTAAGGAGTCTGGAACTTTTTACGGATCTTCGTTTCGATTTTTCTAGAGTTAGTTATGATTTTTCAAAGATAGGCGAAATTCTGCCCAATATTGTCCAGCGTTTTTCCACGAATTTTGAAGAAATAAAATAATGGTTTAGTGTACCAAGGGTAGAATATTCAATAGTGGCCAAAATATATTCAAGAATATTATTTACAATTAATAACGCAATATTCCTATTATAGGACACTTGCAAACGTATACCGATCGCCGACATACCGGAATTATCAACTCAGGTACGTACGGACGTGTATTGTAACACTAACTCTGATGCTTATGGTATGCTTATATGTGATAGATAGTCTGAGATTCTGTTTTTGAAACTTGATCATACACATACATCTTGATACGGGTTATAGTCGTGATAATGCCGTTATGTTTTCCTAGCGCTGAGGACACGGATGTACACCGTGGCACTGGAGATAGTGCAGACTGTAATAACATACATATTGCAGTGGCTGTGTAATGTTATTATGTGAATATATGAATACTGTATGTGATTAAATGCTGTTTTGCCATGGATATCTGTCATACATATTTGATACATAAGTATGAAGTTAACCGTTACCTGAGGTTCAATGGTAATTGAACCTCAGCTCTGACTTTAGGCCCAGGACCCTCAGGAGGTCAGACCGAAGAGAAGGGTAAGCAGATAGCGTGACGGAGCAGACGAGGAGATTCTGTTGAAATTTTTATTTTACCGTCTTTTGAATATTCAGATAATTTGGATGACTGTAACAGTATACAGATACATCATTATTGAATGTTATTCAGTTACTCATTTCACGACTATTCCGATGCTCTACTCTGATAAACCCTTTTCGAACTCTGATAATTTTATTTCGAAAACGCTTTAGAAAACGGAGTGTTACAAAAAGTATACTTTACCCATCATATAATTATAAGGGAAAAGTAGTCCATATAAAAATGTTTTACCTCCCCTCACTTCCTGAACCAAATAAAGTAATACTAAAATTTCTCCGCTCACCTTTTAATCAATCCAAGCGGGGTAATATTAAAATCCCTCATATCCCCTTTATAATACCCCAAGATTTGTATTCCTTTTAAACATGATATTTTGGCCATTAGGACTTATTGAAAATAGGAAAGTATGTTGTCTCCAAAATAGTATTGTATTTAATCTATCTCTTGAATAAGTTTTCGGTAGGACTTAATAGGGCAAAATCCAACTCCCTAAATTTTGTTAGGGGTCATAAAATATTGTAAAATGCCACAAAAACCCCTAAATCAATTAAATGAATTTTCAACAATTCAAGAACAATTAAATTCACACTTAAGGATATATTGTCTTATAATTCCTATATTGTCAAAAATAAGACGTAAAGGAGTAGGAAGAGGTTTAAAATGATTAGAGGACACTAAAAATAATTAGTGAACACCAAAAATTAATCGTAATTGAATTAACATTCATAATTAATCTAATGGCAAATGTCAACAAACAATTTGGAATATATTGGCTAAATTCAATATTAAAGCTTAACAAGGGATCGATAATTGAAACAATTGGAATTAGTAGAATCATAATTGAGTTGTAAAACAATTAGAACACTACAAATTAAACCTAATTAAGCTAAATCAAATAATAAACAAAAAGAAATTAAATTAGGGCTTTTTACCACAACAATTTACATTGGATCATTTTTGGTAGCCCAAATCCTTGCCAAACCTTTGCCCAACATAGCAATAAAGCCCAAAACAACCCTAAAACCCAAAAATTCAGAGGGAGCACGTTTTTGTATAGCTTCAAGAGGAAGGAATTGATTTTCAAACATGTGCCAAATGGGTCAAAGCTTGTAGGATACAAAACACTATTGCATACTTGCACCTCAAGTTGTTTTTGGCTTCTAGGAGAAGGAAGAAGAAAGAGAAGAAGGGAGAGAGAGAGAGAGGGCAGATGAGTGTGTGTGTGGTGAGGATTTAGAGTTTCTATGAAGCCCTAGATCCAATGGTGAATATTAGCCAAGAGTGAAGTTGCAATTAATTACACAATTGCCCAACCTTTTCACTATAAATAGAGGCATAGATCATTCACTTTTCTTCACACCAAGCAAAGCATCATCTGCTTATTTGAGAGAGAGTTGAGAGAGTTGGAGGAAGAGCTTGAAGGAGTCCAAGCTTTAGGTAAGCAAAGTTCTTAGTTTTGAGTTTTAAATTCCTAGATAGAAGTAGTTTTAATCTTTAGAATTATAGAATAATTTTAGTTTCATGTTTTTATAGTTAAAAATAGCCTTGTTTCGAAAATTTAGTAAAGAAAGTGGTTTTGCAAAATTTCTGGATTAAGAACACGGTAGTAACGAAGTTCTGACGAAAATTCGTCGGTTAAGTGATTTCTGAACGGGTCACAGAAAAACTCATATTTCATGTTGAAAATGCTACTGAAAAATTCTGAGAAAATTCATGATGAAGGTAGACATATAGGGCTTTCCAAATATGTAAAGAACATGTTGAAATGAGCTCTGTACAGTGAGAAAGAAATTCTCAAAGTTCATGCTGCGAAAATACTGGAATTTCTGGGCATAGGTTGAATGCGTGAAATCTGGGAATGATTTTTGAATTCTGGGCAAAGTTTGATATTTTTACTGGAAAATAGACATCCTGAGGAGTCCGGAACATTTTACGGATCTTCGTTTCGATTTTCCTAGAATTAGTTATGATTTTTCAAAGATAGGCGAAATTCTGCCCAACAATTTCCAGCGTTTTTCAATAAATTGTGAGGAAATAAAATAATGGTTTATTGTACCAAGGGTAGAATAGTTAGTAGTGGCCAAAATATATTTTATAATATTATCTACAAATTCATAACGCAATATACCTATTATAGGAAGTCTGCAAACGTATACCGATCGTCGTCATACCGGAATTATCAACCCAGGTACGTTCGCGTACTGTAACACTAACTCTGATGCTTATTGTATGATTGTATATGATGGTTGTGCTCATCAACTAGGACTTACATACATGGTTATGTTGATGCTTATTGTATGATTATATATGATGGTTGTGCTCATCGACTAAGACTTACATACGTGGTTATGTTACATACGTGGTTATGTTCGAATTATTGTTGTAGCATATGTGGTTATGTTACATACGTTGTTATTATCTTACATACGTGGTTATGTATTCTGTTATGGGCTTTTATATTGATTATCATTGTTACGTCATTAATACCTGTCATACATAACTGTACATAAGCATGAGGTTAACCGTTACCTGAGGTTCAATGATCATTGAACCTCAGCTCCTACTATAGCTTAAGGGTCCGGAGGAACCAGGGCCAGGGTCAAGGGCAAGGAGCCAGCGTAAGGACGCAAACGGAGAGATTTTCATTTTGACTTTATTTTTATCCAACTATGTTGAGATTACTGTACCGTTGTGTAAACAGCCAGATACTACATTAGTAAATGTTTATCAGATACTCACACTTTTGAAATTATTCCGATGCTCTACTCTGATCAATTATTTCAAAAACGCTTTAGAAAATTGGAATGTTACACCCTCCATTAAAATCACTCCCTTCCCCTCCCCTTCGTTGAACCAAACAAACCCTTGTCATTTTTAAGCATTTATGCTCACTAGAAATAACCATAGATTCAATTCTATCCTTAACCTTTGGCCTTTCTTGCAGGACTGTTCAATTTTTTTTTTTTTTGAATAGCGCAAACATTCTCAGAGGAATAAGTATTTGAAGATGAAAAAGGGGCGGAAAAAGTCAAAAACAGGATTAGATTCACAAAGCAGCTTCTTAGCATGTAATTCTGTCCCTGTTTGATTCTCCACTTTCTTTACTGTTTTTCCATGAAATGCTACATATAAATTTTAAAATATGAATAAAATAGACAAACAAAATGGTTGACAAAAATTGAGTGAAATCGTTGAATCATCTTAACATTCTTTCTTTCAATGGGTATATATTTCACCGGAAAGTCAACTATACTTCATTCATATTTGTGACAAAAACAAATTATGGACATAAACTATATCTAGAAAGTGATTCAATAATATTAGTTTGACTAGTTTGTAATTTTTTGTGGAGATCGAAAAGAGAGACTCGGTCTCTTAAGTGACCGTGATGGTCTCTATATATAGAGCCACACAAGTCTTGTTTTCTCAAAATACAATGGGTGAGATATAACATATTAACACTCAAATTCTTTGTCGATTGATGAATGGAAGATGTATCCAAATATCATCAAAGTTGTAACATCCCAATTTTTCTAAAACGTTTTCGAACTATTTGATTAGAGTAGAGCATCGGAATAATTTCAAAAGAGCGAGTATCTGATAAAAACCTTCACTGTTGTAGTATTTGGTTGCTTACACAGCGGTACAGTAGTTTGAAAATAGTACAACAAGATAACGCTGAAATAAAAAATTTCTCTGTCTTCGTCCTTGCGCTGGCTCCTTATTCTTGTCCTTGGTCCTAGTTCCTTCGGACCCTGACGCTATGTTAAGAGCTGAGGTTCAATTACCATTGAACCTCAGGTAACGGTTAACCTCATGCTTATGTATCAAATATGTATGACAGATATCTATGGCAAAACAGCATTTAATCACATACAATATTCATATATTCACATAATAACATTACACGGCCACTGCAACATGTATGTTATTACAGTCTGCACTATCTCCAGTGCCACGGTGTACATCTGTGTCCTCAGCGCTTAGGAAAACATAACGGCATTATCAAAACCATAACCCGTATCAAGTTGTATGTGTATGATCAATTTTCAAAATAGAGTTTGAGACTATCTATCACATATAAGCATACAATAAGCATCAGAGTTAAGGTTACAATACGCGTCCGTACCTGAGTCGATAGTCTCGGTACGTAATTGATCGGTCTGCGTTCTTTCGGACAGCCTATCAGAGCAATATCGTCCTATTAATTTAAAGATAATATTCTAAAAGATATTTTGGCCACTATTGACTATTCTACCCTTGGTATATTAAACCATTATTTTATTTTCTCATAATTTATTGAAAAACCGCTGGAATTATTGGGCAGAAATTCTCCTATCTTTGGAAATTCATAACTTATTCTAGAAAAATCGAAACAAAGATCCGTAAAATGTTCCAGACTCCTTAGGATGTCTATTTTCTATAAAAAATATCAGGCCTTGCCCAGAATTCAAAAAGCATTCCCAGATTTCACGTGTTCATCCTCTGCCCAGAAATTCCAGCATTTTCGCAACATAAACTTTGTGAATTTCTTTCTCACTGTACAGAGCTCATTTCAACATGTTATTTACAGATTTGGAAAGCTCTATATGTCTAATTTAACCATGAATTTTCTCAGAATTTTTCAACAACATTTTCAACATAAAATATGCGTTTTTCTGTGACTTGTCCAGAAATCGCCTAACCGACGAATTTTCGCCAGAACTTCGTTACTACCGTGTTCTTAACCTGGAAATTTTGCAGAACTACTTCCTTCACTAAATTTTTGAAATGAAGCTATTTTTAACTATAAAAACATGAAACTAAATTTATTCTAGAATTTTAAAGATTAAAACTACTTCTATCTATGAATATAAACTCAAAACTAAAGAACTTTGCTTACCTAAAGCTTGATCTCCTTCAAGCCTTCCCTTCAGCTCTCTCAACTCTCTCTCAAATAAGCAAGTGTTGTATTGCTTGGTGTGAGGAAAATGTGAAGAGCTTGGCCCCTATTTATAGGAAAAAGGTTGGGCAATTTGGTAATAAAATGCAACTTTCCTCTTGATAAAACTCCACCATTAGATCTAGGGCTTCATTGAAAAATTAAATCCTCACCATACACACACTCATCTTCCCTCTCTCTCTCTCTCCCTCTTCTCTTTCTTCTTCCTTCTCCTTGAAGCTACACAAACTTGAGGTGCAAGTATGCAATAGTAACTTGTATCCAAGAAGCTACCAATTGACCACATGTGATGAAAATCAACTTCCTTCCCCTTGAAGCCACTTCAAAACCGTGCCCCCTCAGATTTTTCCCTTTTTGAATTGTTTTTGGGTTGGTTTGGGCTTTCTTGTTGATTTGGGTAAGGGTTTGGGTTACCAAAAATGATCCAATTGAGTTTTTGTTGTGCCAAAAAGCCCTAAATTAATTTCTTCTTGTTTATTATTAGATTAAGCTTAATTAGGTTTAGTTTGAAATGATTTTATTGATTACCAATTCAATTATGACCCTACTAAGTCCAATTGTTACCATTATGGATCCTTTGTTAGGCTTTATTGTTGAATTTAGCCAAAATATTGCAAATTGCTTGTAAATATTTATCATTAAATTAATTATGCATGTTAATTCAATTAAGATTAATTTTTGATGTTTACTAATTATTTTTAGTGTCCTCTAATTATTTTAGACCTCTTCCTATCCCTTTACGGCTTAATTTTGCCAATATGTGAATTATATGACAATTTATCACTAATCGTGAGTTTAATTGTTCTTAAATTGTTCGGAACTCCATCTAATTGTTTTAGGGGTTTTTATAGCATTTTACAATTTTTAATGATCCCTAATAAAAAATTTAGGGAGTTGAATTTTGCCCTATTAAGTCCTACCGACAACTTATTCAAGAATTAGCATAAATATACTTACTAATTTGGAGACAACATACTTTCCTATTTTCATGATATCTTCTATTATTTTAGGAACCCCAATTTAATTATAGTCCTTAGAAATTCATTTAAACAACTCTTAATAAGTTAATGATGCTTAATCAATTCCTTGATAAAGATTTGGCACAATTATTTAATTTAATGAATACCTAACTATTTATTATTTTTCTCCTATCTTGTTTAAGTATTCTCCATATTTCCTTATTGGACCTTTTAATTCCATGTGAACCATAATTTAATTTGGTAATTACTTGCATTTTATGATATTTTATGGTTCCTAAGAGGATTCAATAATTAATTGCAAAAATTAATGCAATTACTTTAATTAATGTACAATTATTTGTCCAATCAATTATTGACACATTCCTCTAATTTGTTTGATATTTCAATAACATTTTATGCCCCTTTAAAATTTAAATATGAACTATGCTTCAATATGAAAATTTATTGGGTATTTTATGATCCCTAAATGAACTTAGAGTATTTGAGTTGTTTTGGTTTATTTAACTCTAGGCGAAAATTCTCTAATTTTAAACTAGATAAACTATAATATCTTTGAGACCACATATTTACCTACTTTAATAGGTATCATTTAGTGGTTATGCTAAATAGGATTTTTAGGGTATTACAAAAGTCTTCCAATATTGTGGCTCTACAATATTGGTTGACTGGGATGAAGTTTGAGAAGCTTATTATTATATGATTATTGAAGAGGTTAGCTTCTAATTGAGATCCATAAGCAACAACGTTAACGGTATGTTTTGTGTTTGTGTTAGTAAAGTGAGAAAAACCTAGCTAACAGTGCTTATTGTGTGAAATGAAGCTCACTGGACGACTTGGTGGTTGAAGAGGAGAGATCCATGGTCAAAGTCTTGTGATACTTTCTTTGGCTCACAATGTAAGAATTAGATAACTAATTTAAAGAGGTTTTAAAAAAGGGAATATCATTTCTGCTTCTACGGCAGACAAGTATTCTGCAGCGACGTCAAACTGTGTCGTTTTTTTTATTAATTAACCTGAAAACTGAAAGGGATAGAGGCAAAACTGTGTGGTTTTTCTAATAAACTCTTATTTCATCCGTCTCTTTCATCCATCCTTTTGAAGTGGCCCCACGTTCAGGTAAAATCTAACTACAAGAGAGAGGCATAAAGCAGGGAAGCGCAGTGCATAATTTCATTGGGATGAACAAAGATTACTCACTCATGGAATCCAAACAGACAAACCAGTCAAGGATCCATAGGGAAGCACACAGCATGAATTGTGAAGAACCACTTACAGGGAGAATACCATACAGTGTGGGGGCCACTTCAGAAAGATGGATCAGAGAGACGGGTGAAGTAAGAGTTTATTAGGAAAACCACACAGTTTTGCCCCTGTCCCTCTCAGTTTTCACGTTAATTAATAGAAAAAATGACACAGTTTGGCGTGGCAGCAAAATACTAGTCTGCCGTAGAAGTAGAAATGATATTCCCTTAAAAAAATTAGTTTAGTGAGTTATTTGTTAAAAAAAAAAGTGTGTTAGCTTCCCTAAAGTATCCCTTCTAAGCATTTGTGTGAGAAATTACTCATTTGTTGGAAAACTCATTTCATATGTGCAATCAATAAAAAAGGTTTTGGGATAATAATCATAAATATATCAAAATATATCCCCTGCTAGCACTTACATTTTAGACAGACACGTGATCCCTAAGTCTTTTTCAAACTGCAGGGACTAACGTTGTAAGATGGACTAAAAATTCTTGTTCAAAACTTTAGGGACAAAAACCAAAATGAAACCACACTATAGGGACCAAACGTTATATTAACCCAAAAAATTTCTTCACTGATGTTTTTGAATTACAGCTCCTAGGCTGTCATAATGTAACATCCCAATTTTCAAAAGCGAAATAATTTTTTTTTCCTTTTCAATCAGAGTAGAGCATCAGAATAATTTCAAAAGAGTGAGTATCTGATAAAACCTTCACTGTTGTAGTATCTGGCTGCTTACACAGCAGTACAATAGTCTAAAAAAATGTTCAATAAAATAACGTCAAAATAAAAATTTCTCCGTCTTCGTCCTCGCGCTGGCTCCTTATCCTTGTCCTTGGCCCTGGTTCCTCCGGACCTTGACGCTATGATAAGAGCTGAGGTTCAGTTACCATTGAACCTCAGGTAACGGTTAACCTCATGCTTATGTATCAAATATGTATGACAGATATTCATGGCAATAGAGCAATAACCACATACAATATTCTCATATTCAAAATAATAACATAACACAGCCACTGCAATATGCATGTTATTATAGTCTGCACTATTCACCAGTGCCACGGTGTACATCCGTGTCCTCAGCGCTAGGAAAACATAACGGCGTTATCAAGACTATAACCCGTATCAAGCTGTATGTGTATGATCGATTTTCAAAAACAGAGTTTCAGACCATCTATCACATATAAGCATACAATAAGCATCAGAGTTAGTGTTACAGTACGCGTCCGTACCTGAGTCGGTGGTTTTGGTATGACGTCGATCAGAAAACGATTGCAGACTTCCTATAAGAGTAATATCGTGTCTATTAACTCAGAAATAATATACTAAAAGATATCTTATCCACAATTGGCTATTCTACCCCTGGTGTATTTATTTTTCCATTATTTGCTTTGAATTTTTGGATAAAAACGCTGATTATCAGCATTTAGGGCTGATTTTCGCCTAACTTTGAAAAATCATAACTAATTCTAGAAAAATCGAAACAAAGATCCGTAAATTTTCCCTGACTCCTTAAGATGTCTAGTTTTGAGGAAAAATATCAGTTTCCACCCAAAACTCAAGAACAATTCCCAGATTTCATGTGTTCATACCTTGCCCAGAAATTTCGCCCAGAAAAATAGCCTAATCTTCAAAAATTCATATCTCCTTGTCCAGAGATCAAAACGTTACATATTTTATATATTTGGAAAGCCCTACATGTCTACTTTATTTCTGGAAAATTTTGTTATTTTTAAACATCATTTGATACAGAAAATAATGCCCCCTAACCAGTTGACTCCCAAAATCCAGCAATTCTAGACTTCTTTCATCTTACTCTAACTTGTTCCCTTAATCCTAAAAGTCACTCCCCAATATGTTTCCACCTTGTCAGGCATATTTTTGATGCAATAAGGCTTGAAAAAAAATATGGGGAAATTACTTTACCTATTTACTAGATTAAACTAACATCTACATTAAAACTACTAAGAACAACTAAACTAAAAATTATAAAACTAAGAACAAGCTTACCTCTTGAAGACTCTTGCTTCTTCCTTCTAGCCCCAAGAAAACTCTCACTCTCACTCTCTTAATCAAAGGATTAGAGGTGTATGTGGTGATGGTGTGAAGAAATGAGGAGGGGAAGCCTCCTATTTATAGGAAAATTCCCAACTTCTTCAACAAGCCTCTTCTTAAATCCTAACCATTAGTGCTAAACTTAATGAAGAAGTTTAAATCTACACCCTTCATGTGTTCTTGTGATGTCATCCTTATGATGTCATCTTGATGACATAAGCAAGGCTTAGGTGTTATTTGTGTTTAGAAAACCCTAGCTTAATCAACAAGTTGTTGACTTTTTCTAGAGCATTCTAGCCAATTCTTACTTGCTCTCCAAGTTTTCCTGACTTGCTCGACTTACTCTCCAAGTCTTTCCGACTGGTTCTCCAAGTCTTCCCGAATTGCTCTCCAAGTTTTCCTGACTTGCTCTCCAAGTCTTCCTAACTTGCTCTCCGAGTCTTACAACTTGTCCACCAAGTAACTTGCTCGCCAAGTAACCTTGTCCGCCCAGTAACTTGTCCGCCAAGTAACCTTGTCCGCCCAGTAACTTGTCTGCCAAGTTGACTTGCTCACTAAGTAGCTTGGTGACTTGTTCTCCAAGTAACTTGCTTTCAAAGTTGGAAGGTTCCAACTTCATCCACAAGCCTTTGCATGTGTTTGAATTTTTGTTTCTTGCTCCACAAGCTAAAAACGTCCCCTTCTTCCTTCCTTTCTTTTTGTTCATTTTATGCTTTAATTTTAATAGTTGGATTTGCCTCTTTATTATTATTGAATTTTCGCCATATATATTGAATCTTTAGGGGATGATAATTTAATCCAAGTTATCATCTTAGTATAGTGTTTCAGATGTTACTAGGCTAAACAGCGTGATCAAATTAATTATGATCTCTGTACTAATATTAAACCTTTATTGATCTTTAATTAAGTCAAAATATAATGTTTATAACGATTATGAACTTTAGGGTATTACACATAAAAATTCACAACATATTTTCAACTAGTACCACACATTTTTTCACACTAAAGTTACAATAGAAAATAGTGTGTCTGGCATAAATCCACAGCTTTTCATAAAACTGATGATTAGCAACTTGCCATGTTTCTAATAGCAACCAATAAATAAAACACCAGAGCAGCATCTTATAGGGTAAAATATCAGCACATTCCATATTTTATAACCAGAGAAGACACCAAACAAATGCTTCAGATTGACAAACAAGCACCAAAGAAACAACTTGTTAGACCCATAGACAGTCAGATTATAACTTGATGAGTATGCGACACATCACCTTAGCCAATGTACCAAAAAAATCTTGGTTTGTAATTGAGATTGATGGTGATTGTGATTGAATTTTGGAAAATGATTGTCATTAATAGTGATTGTTGAGGTTTGGGAAAACTTCCGTTAATAAATGGCAAGAATAGCAAATTCAAAATAATACATGTCATTAATGCTGATTGACATCCGGATATATAGGGTTGGTGTTGAGCAAGGAGAAAACGTAAAAGGGGGGAAATAAAAATAAAAGTAAAAGTAAGTCTCCCATTTATGATGATTAGCTCTAAAGTTAGGAAATTGATTTTCAGTCATTATGGAGAAGAAAACATATAAATTATAAAAATCTCTTACGTACATTGATTGGATTCAAGTTAGGAAATTTAATCAAGGAAAATTGATTAAAAAGGAAATTAATCAACTTAAAATTAGCAACTAAATTAAACATGAGCCAATAAAAAATGATGTGAGGGGAAAATATCTTGCAATTTTACACGCATCCTTAATTGGAAGATCAAAAAGAGAAAGATTCCTTTTGTGTCTGAAAAAAGAAAAACGATCCTATTTACCCAAAAATAAGAAAAGGAAACGAATCAGAGTAATTAAGATTGGCAGAAAGATATGAATTTGTAATTAAAACAAAGGAGGATCTTTCACTTTCAATGGTTCAGATCTCACACGTCGGCCTATATAAACCCAACTATGGGTACTGATTTAGGCAATATATAACCACAGACTTTGTCTGGGTCTTATAATTCCGTAGTTACTATAGTAGTGGAGCTTGCTGAACTCCAATATCTGAGAGGAGGTGAGGGGTGGACTTGACTGCTTGTTCATGGATACCTATGGCCTTCGTGAATCAAAGAAATATATGCGTCGGTCAAGGGTCTGCATGCACTTGGAGATAGGGTCACCCTGATCCTTTTTTATATTGGAGTGAAGCAAGCTCCACAATCATATTTTATCCCAATTAAAAGGTTTAATTATCTATGCAATAAGGGTGCCAATGGAGCTTAAGTCTAGCGAAAGGGATTAACTCCTTACAACGTGGAGCCAAAGTTTGAATCCTTGCAGAAAGATGTGCTCAAATTTAGTGTCCACTTATAGGTTATAGTGCCTCAAACGGGCTTCCAAAAGAAGAATACGTGTATTTATCAAAACAATCATCTGTAATACGTTTTGAGATAATGGATATATATGACCTAATATTGTGTGGTAATGAAGACTCAAGTCGTATGTATATCTTTTCTAAGACTTATATGACCTTAGTATGGGTCCGCAATATTTTAGGTTCGATCGTTTATATTCCGTATGGGTATGGCTAATTCTTGTTAGTTAGTAGGGTGGTGTGCTGTATCATGATCTTTCATAATTATTGTTTACATTCTTTTATAGCAGGAGACCAGTTTGTCTGTATGTCTATGAGTACTTACAATGTTGCCTTGATCTATACGCCCTATTGGCTACGTGGCATTTAGATTAGGATTGTGTAATACCAACTTTTCACGTTTGGTATTGAGAAATCGAATTGGGTAATGAACATTTTAAGACTAAATTGGATTTAGTTTTGATCTTCTGGTGAGGTCTGATCCAAGGAAATCATGAATGTTGTTTCATGCCTAGCGTTTCTATTCAGTTCTTCATTTGAAGCGCCGACATTGGCTAAGACTTTAGCATCACGAATGAAAGAAGACAACGGCAATTTTGTCTTTTTCGTTTTTAAATCTTATTTATGTAATATTAATAAAATGTTTTTCATCTGTTTTTTCGGTCGAAAGCTTCTCAGCTTCGTTCCTTGTTTATAATATAGTATAAAATACTTTAGTCACTATCTTATTTTGCCTTAATTACACAAGTCTCTCATCTATTGAAAACATACATTTAAGTCCAAAACTTTACCTCTATTGAGAATATTCTAAAACTACATTTTTAATTAAAAATTTATATAAAAAAATAAATAATTATTTCCTATTTTAACCTAAACACTAAACCCCAAATTTTACTTGATGGTTTGTAAATATCACAAACTTTGAAAAATTCAAGTAAGTTTTTTAAATGTTTGTGGAAAAAATATGACATTATGAATTACTTATACAATATCTCAAACTGATATAGTTTCTTATATTTCATGAAAATAACTGTGTTTGATATATACACACACACACATATACATATGTGAGTGTGTCTTTGTACGTGTATATATATATATAGACACACACAGACATACACATACATACATACATTTATATATATGAGATATGCTATTGTCACTACTAGTTTTGGTCATTACCAATGTCACTACCACTTTTTTGTCATCTTGATAGAAGAGAGAAATAATAAAAGTAGATGAGATTATGATCTAACAGTGAAAAAGTGGTAGTGACCAAAATTGGTAGTGACAATAATATACATATCTATATATATTAAGTCATTTAAGAAACTAAAAATAAATAAATTTTAATAAATACAATGAAAATTTTAAATCATAAATTTTATAATCTCAAAATTAATAAATTTTGAATAAATTAGAAAGTTAAAGAATCTGTTAGAATTAACTTTTGTCAGGATAAGTTTTTTTTGGCTCATATAAATATGTGTGTGAGAATAATTCTAAAATTAAATAGGGGCATTTTGGTCAAACAATGTTTAAAGGCAAATTTAACAATCAACTCATGGTTTGGGTGGATGAAAATAAAATCTCAAAATATAAAGGAGATTTGTGTTACATACACTTTAAATTTTTTTTTTTGTGATATAGCCAGTGGGGGAGGAGGAGGCAAGGATTGAACCCTGGACAAGGGAGAAGGCCAGCTCCTAAGGCAAGCCCTAGTGCCATCGCGCTACGAAGCGCTTGGCACATACATTTTAATTTTAACAGAATAAAATATTAAAATTTCAGAAGCTTATTATTGAGTGGTTGAGGACCTTAGCTTCTGGTTCAGAACAATAAGCAATGATTTGTGTTGTTTTGTGCTAGTAAAGTGAAAGAAAGCTCATTGGACAGGATGGTGGTTGAAGAGAAGGAATCAATGGTCAAAGTCCTTTGATACTCCCTCTAATCCTAAATATAAGAGTTTTGTAACAAAGAAGATTAGTTTTGTTAGTTCTTTTTTTTTTTTGGGCAAAAGATGTCGGTTTCCCTAAAGTATATGTAATACACTAAAAATCTTACTTATTGTAAATGTCATATTTTGACAAATAATGCCTATTAGAAATAGGTAAATATGTGGTCTCAGATTGAGAGATATATTTATTTTATCTATTAGGTTATTTGCCCTTAAAATTTACGGTAGCTAATGCTTTGTTTTCTCTAAATTTTGTTTAGAATCATAAAATATCATAAAAATACAAATAACTCCCAAATTAAATTAGAGATTTTATAGGACCCAAAGAAAGTAAGGAAAAATAAGGAAAACACACCAAATAAATAGGGGAGCATAATAGGAATTAGTAGACACTTAGGTTTTCACTAAACAAAATAATTATGTAAAGTTTTATAATTAATCAAGGGATTAAATTAAGAGGACATAAATCTCAAAATTCATAATAAGAAACTATATTTTCTAAAACCCTAGAATTAATACCTAGCTCAAATTAATTCATAAAATGCCATAATAAATTAGCAAAACACTTGAACAAATAAAAAAATAATTACCAACATTTAATAGGCAATTAATTAACACTAATGGAAGGTTTAGTTAATTAATTACACCCACTAATTAAGAGGGATGATAGGCTAATTAAAAGGAAAGAACCAACAAGGAATTGAGATTAACACAAAAAGAATTGTTAGCAATCATAAATCATTTCATGAACCAATAAGACAACAATCAAGCGATAATTAAGCTTAGGATTAAGATGTTAATCAAATGCTAATCAAGAGTTGAAAAGTCAACAATTGCAACTATGATCTAAAGGCTAAGAATTAATCCTATAAAGCTAATCCAAAGGACCTAATTAGTTCTAATAAAGCTTAATCCATGAGATAAGGCAATAACCAATGAGATTTTTCCTTCCAACTATTATAAAACAAGAAAAACAAATTTAAACTAATTTAAGGGGGGTGGGGGACGTTTTTTGCAAGAGGAGGAGAAGAAAATTGACCAAAAATCAACTCCATGCCACATACCCCTTTGAGTCATAAATCTAGACCTATGTGAGTCATGGAGCTAAATATGAGATGAATCACCACTCTAACTAATGAATCATCATCCTAAATTTACATGAGTGACACACCTACATGATGAATCACAACCCTAACTAGATAAGATGATGTAAGGGATGATGTAAGGGACTTTGGTGTAAAGATAGGTGGACCAATGAGGAAAAAGATAATTAAAATAACTAAATTGGTTCATAAAAATAATTCTAGATAAAAACTAATAAAACCTATACAAATTAAATCATATCTTGAAATCCTTGAACTAAGTATGAAAACCAAGTTGAGATTCATAACAAGCATAAATCAAGCATGAAGACAAGTATAACCAAAGCCATTTTCATGATTGTTTAGGAAATGAAATCAATAGGAAAGATAGGCAAAATTGGTCTCAAAATGAAGCTAAAAATCTCTAGAACTCAAATCCAATGGGCAATTGAACATACAACTTCATTTGATTACCTAAACACATTCTTTTCAATAGATTCTAATTAGTATAAAGCAAGCCAAACTCTTAGGAAAATAGTCATTAAATGGGGGAAGAGGATAATGTACTATGGTAATGACTCATGTAGGTGACTCAAAAGCAATTTGAAGGGTTAGGATTTGTGCTCCAAAATACCCTAAATCCAAGGGTCAAGAATTGCCAAGAGGGAGTTTCAATTAATTACTAAACTTGCCCAACCCTTCTACTATAAATAGGGGTCCTTGGCCCTTCACAAACTCACACCAAAACCAAGCAATCTGAATATTAGTGAGAGTGGAAGAAGCTTGAAGGAGTTCAAGAAGAGGTAAGCAAGTTCTTTAGTTTCTAGCTTTAAAATTCTTAGTTAGAAGTAGCTTAGATCTTAAATAATTTAGAATAATTTTAAATTCATGTTTTTATAGTTAAAATTAGTTATATTTTGAAAAAATAGTGAAGAAAGGGTTTTAGCAAAATTTCTGGAAGAAAAACACCGAAGTAACGAAGTTCTGGCGAAATTTCATCGGTTCTGGAATTTCTGAACCAGTCATGAAAATACTATTATTTTATGCTGAAATCATGGTTAGAAAATTCTGAGAAAATTCATGGTTAAATTAGGCATATAGGGATTTTTAAATATGTAAAGAACATGTCCAAATGATTTCTGTACAGGGAGATAAAAATTCCCAAAGTTAGGGCTCCGAATTTCTGGAAAATTCTGGACAGATGTTCAAAAATTAAAAACTGGGAATGAACCGTGGAATCTGGGCAAAGGGTATTATTTTTACTTGAAACTACACATCCTAAGGATTCTGAGGAATTTTATAGATCCTCATTTCGATTTTTCTAGAATTAGTTATGATTTTTCAAATTTAGGCGAAATTCTGCCTAGATTTAAGTACCAGCGTTTTTCTAAAAAATAAAGGGAAATAATAAATTCATAAATCCACCAGGGGTAAAATAGTCATTTGTGGCTAGGATATCTATTGGGATATTGGTTGTAAATTAATAAACGTCATATTAACCTCATAGGAAACCTGTGATCACCTTGCAACCGACAACGTACCGTGCTCGACAGGCAAAGGTACGGACGCGTACTATAACACTAACTCTGATGCTTATGGTACACTTGTATGTGGTAGATATGCTCATAAACTGTGACTCTGCTTTACAAATTATTATTTGAATATATACAGCTATATACGGGTTACAGTTTTGGTAATACCGTTTGAGTTTTCCTAGCGCGCTGAGGACACGATAGGCCATCGTGGCACTGGTGGAGAGTACAAACAAGTTATGATAGATATATATATGGACATATGATGGTTGTGTTTTTGAGAAATATTGAATATGAATATTGTTGTTTTATCATGAATATCTGTCATACATAACTGTACATAAGCATGAGGTTAACCGTTACCTGGGATTCAATGGGAATTGAACCCCAGCTCATAGTCTCAGATACTGGTGGAACCAGGACGAGAACAAGGATGATCAGCACACGAGAGGGCACGGGCAGAGAAGTACCCAGGGGTCACTGTAATCATAGATATTCAGAGATTTGTACCACTGTAATAGCAACCAGACTCAACAACAGGGAATGTATATCAGTTACTCGCTCTTTTAAGGAAAAAAATTTATTCTAATGCTCTGATTGAGATATTGTTTTAAAAAGAAAATCTTTTCTGATGCCACTCTGGTTAATTTATTCGAAGCTCTGATAATCCCATTTGAAAACCACATTTAAAAAGGTGGGATGTTACATATCCCTTCTGAGAATTTGTATGGAAAAATATTCCCTTGATAGAAAGCCTCTTTAATCTGCAATCAATAGTTGGAATTTAGGGGGAAGTATAAATTTGGGAGAGGGTGGATTGAGATCTTACATTAGGATTGGAAGAAGTGACATATTAATTAAGTGAGAAGAGAGACATTTCCTATCCTACTGCTAAGGTAAGAAATATAATACCCTAAAAATCTTATTTAGCATAACCACTAAATGATACCTATTAAAGTAGGTGAATATGTGGTCTCAAAGATATTATAGTTCATCTAGTTTAAAATTATAGAATTTTCTCCTAAAGTTAAATAAACCCAAACAACTCAAATACTCTAAGTTCATTTAGGGATCATAAAATACCCTATAATTTTCATATTGAAGCATAGTTTATATTTAAATTTTAAAGGGGCATGAAATGTTATTGAAATATCAAACAAATTAGAGGAAAGTGTCAATAATTGATTGGACAAATAATTGTACATTAATTAAAGTAATTGCATTAATTTTTGCAATTAATTATTGAATCCTCTTAGGAACCATAAAATATCATAAAATGCAAGTAATTACCAAATTAAAATATCGTTCACATGGAATTAAAAGGACCAATAAGGAACTATGGAGGATACTTAAACAAGATAGGAGAAAAATTGTAACATCCCAATTTTCAAAAGCGGAATATTTTTTTTTTCTTTTCCATCAGAGTAGAGCATCGGAATAATTTCAAAAGTGTGAGTATTTGATAAACATTGATGTAGTATCTGGCTGCTTACACAGCGGTACAGTAGTCTAAAAAATTGTTTAATAAAATAACGTTGAAATAAAAATTTCTTCGTCTTCGTCCTTGCGCTGGCTCCTTATCCTTGTCCTTGGCCCTGGTTCCTTTGGACCCTGACGCTATGATAAGAGCTGAGGTTCAATTACCATTGAACCTCAGGTAACGGTTAACCTCATGCTTATGTATCAAATATGTATGACAGATATCCATGGCAAAACAGCATTTAATCACATACAATATTCATATATTCACATAATAACATTACACGGCCACTGCAACATGTATGTTATTACAGTCTGCACTATCTCCAGTGCCACGGTGTACATCCGTGTCCTCAGCGCTAGGAAAACATAACGGCATTATCACGACTATAACCCGTATCAAGATGTATGTGTATGATCAATTTTCAAAACAGAGTTTCAGACTATCTATCACATATAAGCATACCATAAGCATCAGAGTTAGTGTTACAATACGCGTCCGTACCTGAGTCGGTGATCTCGGTACGTAGTCGGCCAGTCTGCGATCTTTCGGATAGCCTATCATAGTAATATCGTCCTATTAATTTAAAATAATATCCTAAAAGATATTCTGACCACTATTGACTATTTTACCCTTGGTACACTAGTTTATCATTTTATTTCCTCAAAGTTCGTTGAAGGACGCTGGAGTATATTCGGCAGAATTTCGCCTAACTTCGAAAAATCATAACTAATTATAGAAAAATAGAAACGAAGATCCGTAAAATGTTCCGGACTCCTTAGGATGTCTATTTTTCAGAAAAAATATCAGACTTTGCCCAGAATTCAAAAATAACTCCCAGATTTCACGTGTTCATCCTCTGCCCAGAAATTCGCCCAGAAAAATAGCTTAACTTCAAAAATTCATATCTCCTTGTCCAGAGATCAAAACGGTACATATTTTATATATTTGGAAAGCCCTACATGTCTACTTTATTTCTGGAAAATTTCGTGATTTTTAAAGATCATTTGATGAATAAAATAATAGCCTCAAAGTTTGTTGCCAGCACAAGCTTAAAACCTGGAAATTCTACAACTTTTATCTTAACGATCTATTGATTCTATAAATCATTCCCTAACATGTTTTCCACTCCATTTTGCGTTTTAAAAGCAATGGAGGCTTCCAAACATGAAAGGGAACATTTGTAAAAATTTCCTAGATTAAACTACATTTATGCTAAAAACTACTAAGAACTACTAATTAAGAACTAGAAACTAAAAATAACCTTACCTCTTGAAGATCATTGCTACCTCCCATCCTTCTTGCTTCCTTCTCTCTACTCTCTTTCTCTCTAAAACTCATTTGAGTTTGGTGTGAAGAATGAAGAGGGATTTGCTTCCTATTTATAGCCTACAAGCAACTTCTCTAACAAGCCTCTTCCTTCAACTTTTTCATCCTTCTTCAAGAAGCTAAAAAACTTGCACATCAAGTAAGGAATAGTACCAACTTCCTTGACAAGTTGTTGACCATATTTAGCATGTGTTTGATTTATTTCTTTGCTTTTCCCTTAGTGTATATAATACCCCAAGATTTGTATTCCTTTTAAACATGATATTTTGGCCATTAGGACTTATTGAAAATAGGAGAGTATGTTGTCTCCAAAATAGTATTGTATTTAATCTATCTCTTGAATAAGTTTTCGGTAGGACTTAATAGGGCAAAATCCAACTCCCTAAATTTTGTTAGGGGTCATAAAATATTGTAAAATGCCACAAAAACCCCTAAATTAATTAAATGAATTTTCAACAATTCAAGAACAATTAAATTCACACTTAAGGATATATTGTCTTATAATTCCTATATTGTCAAAAATAAGACGTAAAGGAGTAGGAAGACGTTTAAAATGATTAGAGGACACTAAAAATAATTAGTGAACACCAAAAATTAATCTTAATTGAATTAACATTCATAATTAATCTAATGGCAAATATCAACAAACAATTTGGAATATATTGGCTAAATTCAATATTAAAGCTTAACAAGGGATCGATAATTGAAACAATTGAAATTAGTAGAATCATAATTAAGTTGTAAAACAATTAGAACACTACAAATTAAACCTAATTAAGCTAAATCAAATAATAAACAAAAAGAAATTAAATTAGGGCTTTTTATCACAACAATTTACATTGGATCATTTTTGGTAGCCCAAATCCTTGCCAAACCTTTGCCCAACATAGCAATAAAGCCCAAAACAACCCTAAAACCCAAAAATTCAGAGGGAGCACGGTTTTGGCATAGCTTCAAGGGGAAGGAAATGGTTTTCAACACATGTGATAAATTGGTAGCTTGTGGGATACAAATCACTATTCATTACTTGAACCCCAAGACTTGAAAATCCTATAAATAGGGACCTTGCCTTCCCTCATTTCTCACACCAAGAGCAAAGCAACATCTGAATATTGAGAGAGAGTTGAGAGAGTTGGAGGAAGAGCTTGAAGGAGTCCAAGCTTTAGGTAAGCAAAGTTCTTTAGTTTTGAGTTTATATTCATAGATAGAAGTAGTTTTAATCTTTAAAATTCTAGAATAAATTTAGTTTCATGTTTTTATAGTTAAAAATAGCTTCATTTCGAAAATTTAGTGATGGAAGTAGTTCTGCAAAATTCCCAGGTTATGAACACGGTAGTAACGAAGTTCTGGCGAAAATTCGTCGGTTAAGCGATTTCTGAATAAGCCACAGAAAAACGCATATTTTATGTTGAAAATTCTATTGAAAAATTCTGAGAAAACTCATGATGAAAGTACACATATAGAGCTTTCCAAATCTGTAAATAACATGTTGAAATGAGCTCTGTACAATGAGAAAGAAATTCTCAAAGTTTATGTTGCGAAAATGCTGGAATTTCTGGGCAGAGGATGAACACGTGAAATCTGGGAATGATTTTTGAATTCTGGGCAAGGGCTGATATTTTTTCTGGAAAATAGACATCCTAAGGAGTCCGGAACTTTTTACGGATCTTCGTTTCGATTTTTCTAGAATTAGTTATGATTTTTCAAAGATAGGCGAAATTCTGCCCAATATTGTCCAGCGTTTTTCCACGAATTTTGAAGAAATAAAATAATGGTTTAATATACCAAGGGTAGAATATTCAGTAGTGGCCAAAAGTATCTTTTAGCATATTATTCTTTAAATTAATAGGACGATATTGCTATGATAGGCTGACCGAAAGAACGCTGCCCGATCAATTACATACGAAATTATCAATCCAGGTACGTTCGCGTACCGTAACACTAACTCTGATGCTTATGATATGCTTATATTTGTGATAGATGATTGTACATGTGATGTGTATTGTTAACATAAATGTTTGTACATGCGATATGTGCTGATAACATAGATAATTGTACATGTGATGTGTACTGATAACACAGGTGGTTGTACATGTGATGTGTACTGATAACACATATGGTTGTACATGTGATGTGTACTGATATCATAGATGATTGTACATGCGATGTGTACTGTTTACGTAGATGACTTTACATGTGATGTGTATTGTTGCTTCTTGCTGAATGAATATCTGTCATACATATCTTGTCATACATAAGCATGAGGTTAACCATTACCTGAGGTTCAATGGTAATTGAACCTCAGCTCCTAATATAGCTTCAGGGTCTGGAGGACCGAGGGTCGACGACAGGAGTAAGCAGCCCGTGTGAAGATCTGGCTGGAGTGTTTTTGTTTTTTATAATATTTTGAATTATTGGGATGAATGTACCACTACTATAACCAACCATGGTTAATATTTTTATACAATCATCAGTTACTCGCTATTTTAAACTTATTCCGATGCTCTACTCTGATCAATTATTTCAAAAACGATTTAGAAAGTTGGGATGTTACAATTTTGGTATCAGAGCAGACATTCTGGCCCGAAGTTAACTAAGTTACTACCAGACAGTTTGGTGTCTAGAAAGGGTTTTGTGGTTGGCAATCAGTCCCCGTGAATTCGGCGAGCCTTCCACAAATACACCGGCCTGGCCAGACTGTTTGAGTAACGGAGTTAGGTTCGGAGGTTTTCAAAAAGTCTTTTACGGCTAGAACTTGGCTCAGTTATAAGAAACCATTGGTGCCGAAGGCCAGGCTAGTCTATGTGGATCGGTCAAGCAGTCGCCATAGAGTTGGTGAGACCCCCATGATAGACACTTACCTGGCCAATCGGTTGATTAACTGAGTTAAGCTCTAAGCCGTAGCTTTGGAACATATTTTGAAAAAGAGTACTGATATAACCTTGGTGTGGTGCAGTAAGTGATGAACGGAGATGGACGAGTGAGATATACGGCGCGGAGGGCTGTCCAGGAGAAAGTAACACCGATAGGCAACCCTAGGCCAGTGTACCACCCTACACCGGTGCACCACCGTAACCCCGAAAAGCCCCTTATACCTATTCATGACCACCCTGAGCAAGTATACGACCCCGAACCTATACACAACCTTGATCCAGTGTACTACCCGGAACCAATCGCTGGTGTACCTTTTGAGCCAGAGAGGCCCATAGGATCGGATCATTCATCCGTCGACGACAACCGTGAATATTTGCTGCTGCTAGGCTATCAGGATGATGCTGAGAGTGAATCTTTCTACGAGCCCAATTCCCTACGACATGTCCTTGATACAAACAAAGAGTTAATAAGCGCTTTACGAACTGACTACTTTATGGTGGAACAACACAGTGAGACTGCGAAGGGGACGTACTTCCGGTACCTGGAGCAAGTCAAAACTACCTATGGAAGGAGAAAACACAATGGACTTCCCTACCCCCTAGATGATTGGGTGATATCAACGTTATACCTCTTACCACGAGACCGCTTCTGGATGGAGAAGACGAATGAGCTTCTAAAAGGAGAACGTATAACCGATTTCTACTTCTTTCTAAAACATCTCCAAAGGCTAGTGTTAAACAACATGTAAACAATGAGCCATAAAATACGCCAATATGAGGGATGTAAGATATAACCACTGGTCATAAACTAGTTGGGTCATGTGATATATGCTGACATGTACATTATATCTTATGTGAAATATATGTTTGATTTGCAGACTATATTGTCCCTCGATATTGATATTTTTTTTCATTCTTACAATATCAAACATAGAAAGGTAAGATGGCGAATTTACGCGGAGCCGGCATTCCTAGAGGTAGAGGAAGAGGCCGAGGAAGAGGCAGAGGAAGAGGCAGACGGCCACGAACGATACCAGTACGCGAACCTGAACAGCAAGACCCACAACAACCAGAGCAAAATGAGTTGCATGAAATGAGGAGGATGCTGCAAGAACAAAGGGCTCTTATTGATGTACTTCTTGCTGAACGACAAGAGAGACAAGTTGAAGGACGACAAGCCGAGGGAGAACAAAATGCCGAGGACGAGGGGGAAGACGAATACATGGAAGAAGCTGAGGAGTCTGAGAGATCGGTGTCACCTCCTAGGCACAATAGGGCGATAGCAGCACTACCGCCACCCAACGGAGTAGCTGAGACTACGCAATATTGGGTCACTCAATTCTGCAAACTAAAGCCCCCAGCTTTCCACGGTAAGCTGGACTCAGCCGAAGATTGGATAATGCGACTGGAGAAGATCTTCGAAGTTATGGAGTGCCCAGGGAATCGTAAAGCTCAACTTGCGATCTACAAGTTGGAAGGGGATGCGGACAGATGGTGGAAAAGCATTGCAACATCACTACGAGCGCGCTATTGTCCCGTTACTTGGGAGAAGTTTCTAGAGAAATTCAACGAACAGTACTTTCCTCCCTCAATTCAAGTGATCAAGGAGTCGGAGTTCCTTCACATCCGACAAGGTCACGAGGAGTCATTCGATGACTACCTTGCCCGATTTACCAATCTGTCGCGATATTCATCACACCTGAGGCGGGGTGATAATGAAAGTAGTATGGCTAACATATTAATCCACGGATTGAAGTATGAGATAAGGGAAAGGTTAGTGTCACAGCGATTTTCAGAGCTAGTTCAAGCAGTGGAAGCCTGCCGTTTGATCGAACGTAACTTGAAGGAGCTACGCACATCAAGGAATTACAACAGCAGCAGTGCAAGCCGTGGCGGTGTTAGCCACGGGAATTCCTCGCAGAAAAGGGAGGCACCATGGAATAACTCCCGAAATGGAAGCAAGATGCCATTCCAGTCGAGGCAGCAGAACAACCCAAGAATGTCAGGATCCCAACCATGTCCAAAATGCGGGAAGTACCATCCAGGTGTTAACTGTGATGGGAAACAAATTTGCTACAAATGTCAGAAGTCGGGACATATGGCTTGGAACTGTCCCCAAAAAGCTGAGGCGATAAGGCCACAAAACCCAGGTCGGGTTTTCATGCTGACAGACACAGAGAACAGAGAGTCTCCAGAGATGGTCCAAGGTACTATCCCTCTTAGTAGGGAATCTTTTTCAAACGCTGTATCACTCGGGTGCTTACCGTTCAAGTAGCTCATTTGATTGTTCAAATCACTTAGGGTTGTATGCCTATAGATTATCCTATGACTTGATAACAGCTACCCCACTTGACGTGACGACTTTCGTTTCTAATGCACGTTTAAATTGTATTACGAGGGTGAATAGGGCGGTATCCCTAGACTGTAAGACCGGTAGTATTTAGCTCTATATAAGGTATTAATCGTTATAGACTAGTATGTCTATAGCACATTTTGTGTCTGACAAAAACGTTCATTGTACCAAGTAATAAATGAGATGCCTAGGGTCTGAAAATGATCTGCTAGGTATTGAGACTAGAATCCCTAATATTATGATAATAGATTGAGCTGGAAGGCTAATATATGTGAAGCCGGGAAGGCTAAATAAGTCAGGCGGTGAGGCCTGAGTTCAAAAAAAAAAAAATTTGCGAGAATGGGTCAAGTAGATCCTTGGAATATGTATAAGAATAGTGTGTGTGCCAGAGAAGCATGCATAGGGAAGAAATAAACTTGAAGTCTAAATAATACTTAGGGGTTAAATGGTCAAATTTCGAGGACGAAATTTTATTTAACGGGGGGAGAAATATAATACCCCAAGATTTGTATTCCTTTTAAACATGATATTTTGGCCATTAGGACTTATTGAAAATAGGAGAGTATGTTGTCTCCAAAATAGTATTGTATTTAATCTATCTCTTGAATAAGTTTTCGGTAGGACTTAATAGGGCAAAATCCAACTCCCTAAATTTTGTTAGGGGTCATAAAATATTGTAAAATGCCACAAAAACCCCTAAATTAATTAAATGAATTTTCAACAATTCAAGAACAATTAAATTCACACTTAAGGATATATTGTCTTATAATTCCTATATTGTCAAAAATAAGACGTAAAGGAGTAGGAAGACGTTTAAAATGATTAGAGGACACTAAAAATAATTAGTGAACACCAAAAATTAATCTTAATTGAATTAACATTCATAATTAATCTAATGGCAAATATCAACAAACAATTTGGAATATATTGGCTAAATTCAATATTAAAGCTTAACAAGGGATCGATAATTGAAACAATTGAAATTAGTAGAATCATAATTAAGTTGTAAAACAATTAGAACACTACAAATTAAACCTAATTAAGCTAAATCAAATAATAAACAAAAAGAAATTAAATTAGGGCTTTTTATCACAACAATTTACATTGGATCATTTTTGGTAGCCCAAATCCTTGCCAAACCTTTGCCCAACATAGCAATAAAGCCCAAAACAACCCTAAAACCCAAAAATTCAGAGGGAGCACGGTTTTGGCATAGCTTCAAGGGGAAGGAAATGGTTTTCAACACATGTGATAAATTGGTAGCTTGTGGGATACAAATCACTATTCATTACTTGAACCCCAAGACTTGAAAATCCTATAAATAGGGACCTTGCCTTCCCTCATTTCTCACACCAAGAGCAAAGCAACATCTGAATATTGAGAGAGAGTTGAGAGAGTTGGAGGAAGAGCTTGAAGGAGTCCAAGCTTTAGGTAAGCAAAGTTCTTTAGTTTTGAGTTTATATTCATAGATAGAAGTAGTTTTAATCTTTAAAATTCTAGAATAAATTTAGTTTCATGTTTTTATAGTTAAAAATAGCTTCATTTCGAAAATTTAGTGATGGAAGTAGTTCTGCAAAATTCCCAGGTTATGAACACGGTAGTAACGAAGTTCTGGCGAAAATTCGTCGGTTAAGCGATTTCTGAATAAGCCACAGAAAAACGCATATTTTATGTTGAAAATTCTATTGAAAAATTCTGAGAAAACTCATGATGAAAGTACACATATAGAGCTTTCCAAATCTGTAAATAACATGTTGAAATGAGCTCTGTACAATGAGAAAGAAATTCTCAAAGTTTATGTTGCGAAAATGCTGGAATTTCTGGGCAGAGGATGAACACGTGAAATCTGGGAATGATTTTTGAATTCTGGGCAAGGGCTGATATTTTTTCTGGAAAATAGACATCCTAAGGAGTCCGGAACTTTTTACGGATCTTCGTTTCGATTTTTCTAGAATTAGTTATGATTTTTCAAAGATAGGCGAAATTCTGCCCAATATTGTCCAGCGTTTTTCCACGAATTTTGAAGAAATAAAATAATGGTTTAATATACCAAGGGTAGAATATTCAGTAGTGGCCAAAAGTATCTTTTAGCATATTATTCTTTAAATTAATAGGACGATATTGCTATGATAGGCTGACCGAAAGAACGCTGCCCGATCAATTACATACGAAATTATCAATCCAGGTACGTTCGCGTACCGTAACACTAACTCTGATGCTTATGATATGCTTATATTTGTGATAGATGATTGTACATGTGATGTGTATTGTTAACATAAATGTTTGTACATGCGATATGTGCTGATAACATAGATAATTGTACATGTGATGTGTACTGATAACACAGGTGGTTGTACATGTGATGTGTACTGATAACACATATGGTTGTACATGTGATGTGTACTGATATCATAGATGATTGTACATGCGATGTGTACTGTTTACGTAGATGACTTTACATGTGATGTGTATTGTTGCTTCTTGCTGAATGAATATCTGTCATACATATCTTGTCATACATAAGCATGAGGTTAACCATTACCTGAGGTTCAATGGTAATTGAACCTCAGCTCCTAATATAGCTTCAGGGTCTGGAGGACCGAGGGTCGACGACAGGAGTAAGCAGCCCGTGTGAAGATCTGGCTGGAGTGTTTTTGTTTTTTATAATATTTTGAATTATTGGGATGAATGTACCACTACTATAACCAACCATGGTTAATATTTTTATACAATCATCAGTTACTCGCTATTTTAAACTTATTCCGATGCTCTACTCTGATCAATTATTTCAAAAACGATTTAGAAAGTTGGGATGTTACAGTGTAACCGTGGCTCCCTCCTCTCATGATTCAAGGCATTGATTTAATTATTCAATTGAAGCCAAACCTATCCATGTGCTTGTTATCTTGAATTAAATAATACACTTCCTTCTTTCATGCATGTGTCATCCGAAATTCCCTTTCTCTTAGCCTAAATGTTTGACTTTTCAACTCCATCTTTTTGCTCTTATTGGTTCATGAGTTACCACTTGGATTTAACTTATGTAATTAATTTAAACCTTTGGCTAATTATTTCTAACAAGGTGTTCTTAAATATTATTAGGCTTACTTGATTGGTTACAATATTAATCATAATCATTAGAGGCTACTTATATGCTAATCTTAGCCCTTTATTAGCCATTGGTTCTTAATTAAGGTCATATATCCCTAATTATGCCTTTAACACATGTTATCAAATTAATTATGAAAGTTTATGAATTTAATTCAATTAACGTAGATTTGATTATCTACTAATTATTGGCAATTTTCTTTAATTGGATTAATTATTTTCTCACAACTTTTGGGTTCACTTTGGTTATTAATGCACCATGCATTAATTTAATAATCATAGGGCAACTTATGGTCCCTAAAATAAAATTGGATTTTTGCCTCTTTAAATTCCAAGGAAAATAAACAAATATATTACTAAAATTAGAGACAACATACTTTCCTATTTTAAATAGGTATTATTTGGCCAAACTATAATGTTCAAGAGATATATGAATTTTGGGGTATTATACCATTATTTTAATTAGTGCAAATTTAATTGTCTCCTAATCGTAGTTAATTCCCTTTAATTAATTCAAGTAGTTTCATAACACTTCCTTGATTATTTTAGTTACATAAGAACCATGTTTTAATATGATCATTTTATCATATTTATGTTCCTTAATCATACTCTTAAAATTGGCCTTTCAACTTTAATTAATCTCTCTTAATTAATTTTAGTATCTCCATAGCATTTTATTGCTCTTATGATTATATAAGACTAGGCTTTAATATGGTAATTTTTGTGGTATTTTATTATCTCAAAATAAAATTAGAGAATTTGGTTTTTAATTACCTTAATTCTTAGAGAAAATTCCCTAAATTAACATAAATATGTTACTCAATTTTGAGACCACATATTCACCTATTTTTAATAGACATTATTTGCCAAAATATAACATTTATAATGATTTTGAATTTTAGGGTATTACAAAAATAATAAAGGTATTCATTAAATTAAATAATTGTGCCAAATCTTTATCAAGGAATTGATTAAGCATCATTAACTCATTAAGAGGTGAAATTTACTAAAATATCCTTAATTAACACACTAATGCATAAAATCATAATTGACTCATAGAAAGCCCTAAAGAGTTATCACCACACTGAGCCTAATTAAGGGGTGAATAATAACAATTAATGAGCAATTGAAATTACAACAATGAAGACACTAAATTTAACTAAATTAAATTAGGCATAAATAAAGATGTATAACTCCAATTAAAAATAAAGATGTATAACTCCAATTAAAAGTCAATGACTAATTAAGAGTGGTCTAAATGAATTTTTTTTTAAAGACTATAATTAAATTGGGGTTCCTGAAATAATATAAGATATCATGAAAATAGGAAAGTATGTTGTCTCCAAAATAGTAGTGTATTTATCCTACTTCTTGAATAAGTTGTCGGTAGGATTTAATAGGGCAAAATTCAACTCCCTAAATATTATTAAGGGTCATAAAATATTGTAAAAATTTCCTAAAAACCCCTAAACCAATTAAATGAAATTTCCAACAATTCAAGAACGATTAAATTCACACTTAGGGGTATATTGTCATATAATTCACATATTGGAAAAATTAAGCCGTAAAGGGATAGGAAGAGGTCTAAAATAATTAGAGGACACTAAAAATAATTAGTAAACATCAAAAATTAATCTTAATTGAATTAACATGCATAATTAACTTAATGATAAATATTTACAAGCAAGTTGCAATATTTTGGCTAAATTCAACAATAAAGCCTAACAAGGGATCAATGATTGAAACAAATGGATTTAGTAGGATTATAATTGAGTGGTAAAACAATTACAACACTACCAATTAAACCTAATTAAGCTAAACCAAGAAGTAAACAAGAAGAAATTAAATTAGGGCTTTTTACCACAACAATTTACATTGGACCAATTTTTGGTAGCCCAAACCATTGCCCAAACCACCAATAAAGCCCAAAACAACAACCAAACCCAAGGGACCAGAGGGGATTTCGGTTTTTGGGGGAGCTTCAAGGGGAAGGAAGTGGTTTTCATCACATGTGCCATTGGTCAAAGCTTCTAGAAAACAAAGCACTATTCCACTCTTGCACCTCAAGTTTGTGTGGCTTCTAGGAGAAGGAAGAAGAAAGAGAATGAAGGAGAGAGAGAGAGAGAGGGCAGATGAGTGTGTGTATGGTGAGGATGTGATGTTTTGAGGGAACCCTAGATCCAATGGTGGAAAGTTGACAAGAGGAAAGTTGCATTTAATTACAAGTTTGCCCAACCTTTTCACTATAAATAGAGGCTTTGGGCATTCACTTTTCCTCACACCAAGCAAAGCAACACTTGCTTATTTGAGAGAGAGTTGAGAGAGTTGGAGGAAGAGCTTGAAGGAGTCCAAGCTTTAGGTAAGCAAAGTTCTTTAGTTTTGAGTTTATATTCATAGATAGAAGTAGTTTTAATCTTTAAAATTCTAGAATAAATTTAGTTTCATGTTTTTATAGTTAAAAATAGCTTCATTTCGAAAATTTAGTGAAGGAAGTAGTTCTGCAAAATTTCCAGGTTAAGAACACTGTAGTAACGAAGTTCTGGCGAAAATTCGTCGGTTAGGCGATTTCTGAACGGGTCACAGAAAAACGCATATTTCATGTTGAAAATGTTATTGAAAAATTCTGAGAAACTTCATGATGAAAGTAGGAATATAGAGCTTTCCAAATCTGTAAATAACATGTTGAAATGAGCTCTGTACAGTGAGAAAGAAATTCACAAAGTTTAGGCTGCGAAAATGCTGGAAATTCTGGGCAGAGGATGAATGCGTGAAATCTGGGAATGATTTTTAAATTCTGGGCAAATTATGGTATTTTTTATGGAAAATAGACATCCCAAGGAGTCCGGAACATTTTACGGATCTTCATTTCGATTTTTCTAGAATTAGTTATGAATTTCCAAAGATAGGAGAATTTCTGCCCAATAATTCCAGTGGTTTTTCAATAAATTATGAGAAAATAAAATAATGGTTTAATATACCAAGGGTAGAATAGTCAATAGTGGCCAAAATATCTTTTAGAATATTATCTTTAAATTAATAGGACGATATTGCTCTGATAGGCTGTCCGAAAGAACGCAGACCGATCAATTACGTACCGAAGACTATCGACTCAGGTACGGACGCGTATTGTAACACTAACTCTGATGCGTATGGTATGCTTATATGTGATAGATAGTCTGAAACCCTGTTTTGAAAAATTGATCATACACATACATCTTGATACGGGTTATAGTCGTGATAATGCCGTTATGTTTTCCTAGCGCTGAGGACACGGATGTACACCGTGGCACTGGAGATAGTGCAGACTATAATAACATACATGTTGCAGTGGCCGTGTAATGTTATTATGTGAATATATGAATATTGTATGTGATTAAATGCTGTTTTGCCATGGATATCTGTCATACATATTTGATACATAAGCATGAGGTTAACCGTTACCTGAGGTTCAATGGTAATTGAACCTCAGCTCTGACTTTAGGCCCAGGACCCTCAGGAGGTCAGACCGAAGAGAAGGGTAAGCAGATAGCGTGACGGAGCAGACGAGGAGATTCTGTTGAAATTTTTATTTTACCGTCTTTTGAATATTCGGATATTTTGGATGACTGTAACAGTACACAGATACACCATTATTGAATGTTATTCAGTTACTCATTTTCACGACCCTTCCGATGCTCTACTCTGATAAACCCTTTTTGAACTCTGATAATTTTATTTCGAAAACGCTTTAGAAAACGGGGTGTTACAAGAAACAAACTATAAATCCTTCAATTGTACTCCCACTAGAAATAAGTATAAAACTCAACTGACTTTTTTGAAGAGATTAAGGAAGCTAAATTGTAATACTCTAAAATTCATATTCATTATAAATATTATATTTTGGCAAATAATAACTATTTAAAATAGGTGAATATGTGGTCTCAAAAATATTGTAGCTTATTTATTTGAATATTAGGGAATTTTTTCTTGGAATTAAAACTAACTAAAGGCCGATTTTCGAGTTTTCACTTAGGGATCATAAATTGCCCTATAGTTATTAAAATAATACATGGTGCATAAATGACTATGAAAAACCAAAGAGTTGTGGGAAAATAATTAAACCAATTAGAGAAAATTGCCAATAATCAGTGAATGAATCGATCTACATTAATGAATTAATTTCATAAACATTCATAATTAATGTAGTGGCATATGTTAAAGGCATAATTAAGGATGTATTACCTTACCTAAAAACCAATGGCTAGTAAAGGACAAAGATTAGCATAAATAAATTTCTAAGGGCCTTAATTAATTACCTAACTAATCCTAATCCATGTGATAGTAAATGGACCAATGAGAGACTTTGAGTCTAGCTTGTAAGACTCAACAAAAACACAAATTAAATATAAAAATGGGGGAGGGGGACGATTTTTATGCTGAAAAAAGGAAGAAGAAAATTGTTTAATATTAACATGCACACACATGGGATAATGGAGTTAAATGCATGGAAGAAGATAAGAGTACTCATAAAGACTTTAGAGGTTTTAAGTTTAATGCTTGGAAGAGGATAAATTGGAAAGAGAAAAGAGTTGTAAGTGTGTGTGTGTGTGTATGTGTAAGAGAGAGAGTGTTGTGAGTGTGTGCAAATGTTGTGAGGGTTGTGAGTCTAGTGTGTATGAGGGAGAAAAGTCAATGGATCCACCAATAGGAAAATTGAGCATAAATCCTATATGAATTAATCAATGGAATTAGTTTAAGACACAAGTAAATGAGAATCTATACAAAATAAATTGTATCTTGAGATACGTTAATCATAGATCAGATATAGGAGTTATTATGAACAAGCGTATTTTAAGCTTGGAATAGGTAATCACCAAAATATTTTTCCCAATTTTTGGAAGTAAACTTAAAATGATAAAAAGGAAATTATAGACTTCTAATTGAAGCCATAAACTTCAAAACCACAAAGCTAATTGGAAGACCTGAATAAGCTTCATATAAACCCCTAAGTATATTTTTATCTAGTTACAAGACACCTAAAGTAACTAATAATTGAATTACAAATCAAAGAAAGATGAAGGGGGAAATTGTTTGGCTTGGGGAAGGGATAGAGAATTGTTCACATAAAATTACAGCACATGCCAAATTAACATTGATGAGGGCAGACAAATTGGAGAGATGAAGTGTACTTGGGATAGGAAAATGGAAGAGGATGAGGGAGAGAGAGGGGAGGACGGTTTTGGTGAGAGGAATGGTGAGGATGAGAGTTTGATAGTTAACCTAGATCCAAAGGTCCAAAGTCAAGAAGATTAGGTTTGAAAAATTTACCAAACTTGCCATAGCATTTTACTATAAATAGGCACCTTGGGTCTTCACATTTCTCACACCAAAACAAGTTTAGAAATCTGAATATAGAGAGTGGAAGTTAGAGTGAAGAGTCTTGGAGAAGGAGGAGCAATGTTCTTGGTAAGTTCTCTAGCTCTATCTTTAAGTTCTTTAAGTTTAAGTTCTTAATTTATAGATAGAAGTAGCTTTGATCTTAAATATTATAGAGTAATTTTATTTCCATGTTTTTATGGTCAAAATTAGCTTTATTTAGAAAAAATGATGAGGAAAGTTCGATGAGGGCCTTTTTGTCTTTAGCCTTGGGTTCCACAATCAAAAATAACCAAGGATTGCGTATAGGCAAATCTAGGATCGTTCTCTCTCTCGAGGAGCCTTTTATTGAGTCCTAAGTAATCTAAATGACATGCAAATGCAATTAAAACAAGGGAAAATTGGTTTTGGATTTTTTAATTGATAAACTAAAATAAGATTGCAATTTAATTAAATGCTAAACTAATACTTTTTGTATTTTTAATAAAATGGAATGGAGTATGAAATGTATGAATGATTGCCCGTGGAAATGGAATAGTGATTATCATAGTTCAATTAAATGTAGGAGTAAATTTTCACTAAATCTAGATGAAAAACCCCAAGATACCACTTGAGTCCAATATTCTCAATTAATAGTAGCTCCTACTAACGTAGCTAACTACTACTTCTTGGGATATTGTTTAAAACCACTTAGTGTGTGATTATGATTAAATTAATGTAGCTTGCTTCCTCTTGAACAAGTGCGATACCATGCCAGTCAATAAATCCAATTCAATCATGCTATCAACAATACCACATAGAAAGCACAATCTCACTGAATCAATAAGGAAATACAAATTAATAAATCCAACAAACCACAAAATTCAATCCAATCACATAGGTTCAATCCACAAAGTTTTTCAAACCGATAGACTAAGTCTCAAACGAAAATTAAAATGTAATACAAGAAAATAAATTGAACAAATAAAGTCCCCTAATTTTGAGCTCTGAAACTCCAGCCACACAATCCACATCCAAGAGATGAAAGCCTCAGCCACACATGAATCAAATCTGCAACAATAGCTGTTCAAAAAGCCCAACTCCCATAGCAAAAAGATTGAAGTGTTGAATTTGGAGGGTAGCAAAATAAAAGCTGTAGCTTCTTGAAGAAAGAATGAAAGAACCGAATCTTTGATGGTGAGGCTAACGGTGGAAAGGAAAAGAGGTGAATGAGATTATGGAGGTATAAGATGAAGAAGATGAAGGAGATGCGTGAAAAAGGAGGGTTGCTGGTGTGTTGACAGGGAGATCGGAGATGATGGTGGTTGGAGTCTTTCCGGCGAATCAGCAACGCCGGTGATGGTAAGGGACGTCGTCGACGGTGGTGGTAGCTATCCGCCTCTTTCCCTCTCTGTATCGTCCCCGTTTCTCCCACGGAGGTGGCGGCTGATGGTGTGAAGGTAGGTAATGGTGAGGGTGAGAGGGAAGTGAGTCGCCAGCGACTATGGAGCTGATTGGTGAGGTCGCCGGCGACTGGGAGGAGGATAAAGAAACGGAAGGAGGGAAGGTGGAAAAAGGGATCCCCATTTGCGCCGCTGGTTCTGCAATTTAATCCCCCTCAGCTCTCGTTCCACTGTCGGGTTTTCTCAGGCTCCAAATCAATGTGTTAGATCCTTTATTTGAATTCAAATCTGACCTAAAATGCTGCCAAAACGCAGTGTTTAACTATAGGGACTTAAGTGCGAAGTTTAAAAAGTTCTTGAGAGGGACTAAACTGAAAACTTTATAACTTGAGCTCAAACTTCTATTTTCAATTTTAATCTAATCTTTTTAAGCACCTACAATTTAAACCAATTAACCTAATATCAAATATTCTCATAAAAGTCATTAATTAAGAGTAATTACATTTTTTGACAATTTTGCCCTTTTTAGCCTAATTTAATGTATTTACTCTTAATCTCAATTTATCATAAGAATAGCATTTTAAGCTCAATAACTATGACAAAATGCATTAAAAATCCCAATTTATTTATAAAAAATCATGTAAAAAAAATTCCCCCAAACTTAGACCTTTGTACTCCTGAACAAAAGCAATTGAGCACAAAATTCTAAGTACAAATCACTAATGCACTTGAAAAATGAGCAATTTCATAATTAGAAAGCAATGAATTAATTAATCGAATTCCTCATGCCAACACCAGTGATAATCAAGTGATGTAAAGAAATTAGCTGGCCATACAATCCAAAATATTAAAATGAAGCACAAGAGAACTCTCAAGGTATTATCAATGTTTCACTCATCTCACCTTATTGGAATAATTTCACCCTAACTCACTTAATCAACACCTTACCATAAGCTTGTAACAACTCTAACATCTCCACTTCTAAGAGCAATTAATGTAATGAATCAAGAGGACTTAGAAGGCTTGTAATGATGGATGAAGGCTAAATGGAATGAATTATTATTATTTTTTAAATGAATAGTTGATATGCAAGTCAAAGTTAGTAACCAAGTCCATAGCATCTAAATAACTTCACAAACTTTTGCCAATTTTTTCCTGCAAATCCATAAACAAATTCCTTCTTGATATTTTCTCTCTTTTTTTTTTATTTTTTTTATTTTTACATATACAGAACACTTTCTATTATTATTTTTTTCAATACCTTTCTTTTCTTTTCTTTTTTCTTCTTCTTTTTTTTTAAACCATACTCACTTTTTCCCTTTTTTTTTTTTAATATATATACATGGCATTTCAAAACTTTAAAATTCTGGCCTGAGGCTCAAAACTTTAAAACTGGAAGTGACTCGTGTAATCTAAGCAACAGTGAGTATTTTTACTTAAAGATAGACATCCTAAGGATTCCGAGGAATTTTACCTATCCTCGTTTCGATTTTTCTAGAATTAGTTATGATTTTTCAAAGTTAGATGAAAAATCTACCCAAAATACTGTACCAGCGTTTTTTTCATTAAAAAAAGGGAAATAAGTTGGAAATAATTCCATCAAGGGGAAAAGGATCATTAGTGAAAAGCATATAATAAATGCGATATTACCATTATAGGATATACGAGATCACTGTCCGACCGACTCGAACGTACCGATATCACTAACGAAGGTACGTACGCGTACAGTAACACTAACTCTAATGCTTATTATATGCTTATATGTGATAGATAACTTTACATCTGCTGTGTGCTTATGAGATACATCAGCTGTGTGCTTATGTACTGCTGGGATACATTTGCTGTGTATTTATGTACTGTTGGGATACATCTGCTGTGTGCTTATGTACGGTTGGGATACATTTGCTATGTGCTTATGTATTGATTGTTACTGAAACACCATGAATATCTGTCATACATATATTGTCATATTTAAGCATGAGGTTAACTGTTACCTGAGGTCCAATGGGCATTGGACCTCAGCTACTACTATAGCTTCGAGATCCGGAGGAATCAGGACCAAGGACAAGGATAAGCAGCACCAGTGAGGACCCGGCCGGAGAATTTCTTTTTGGTTGTGTTAATGTACTCTTAAATATTCGGATAACTGTACCGCTATATAAGCAACCAGATACACCAACAGTGAATGTTTATCAGATACTCACTCTTTTAAATTGTTCGGATGCTCTACTCTGATCAAATTGTTTTGAAAACACTTTAGAAAATTGGGATGTGACATAAATAAATTATTTAATCATAGTATTATATATTGTATATCATTAAATTATATATCAGTTTATAAGTTAGACAACTTAGTTTGAAAGAAAAACGATAAATATAAATACTTCAAAATAATTTATTTAGCTTTCTTAGTCTCCCTCTCTCTATATATAGAAGTTGTGAAAGACTCAACATGAAAGGCAAATGGTGTTGATAAGAATTTTGAGCAGATTCAATTCATTTCCAAAAGACATTCCCGTTGTGGCACGCAGATTCTGGAATGGACTCTTGGAAAACAGCACTCAGTTCTGCTAAGAAAATTAGAGCTAAAAACTCTTGGAAGTCCTGGCTGATATATATATATATATATATATATATATATATATATATATATATATATATATATATATACTTAACTTCCCTTGTTCATGCCTCTTGTTTTTTTTTTTTTTAATTCACTAATGCAATGATAACAATCTAATTTTCCCCATGTTTTCTTATGATTTTCAGCATAAGGATTAACTTGAAGAATTTACAAATCACGGTCATCATCAAGGGGAGGTTGAGTAAAGAATCATTTCAGAAGTTCTCAGAGACTTTGAATTATGTCAACTTTGTTTCAGTAAATTAGAATTGTCAAAAGCTTATATGTGTGAGTATATGTATTTATTTCAACAGCAATAATTTTCTTTTCAAATACATAAATATCAGTAAAATCTAGTATTACTTGTAAGTTGTGTATCATTCAGCTTAAACTTTTTTTTTTGTATATTCGATTTTCCAGAAACCATAATAGGTCCTAACTAATCTCGATTAAGTCTGCGGAACTATATGAGCAAAAAAACTCTCGACTATAACCCTTTTCCAATATCTTCCAATTATGAAAGACTAAATCAGATTAATAAAAATAATAATAATAAAGCTAAATCAGATACGCTTCATTACCCAAACTTTAATATTCAATATAAAGCTAGCTAGTTATAAATGAAACTAATTATAAATAATCCATTCCAAATACAAAATAATTTATGGCAATAAAACCGAAAGAGAGTTTCCTGAGGAATTTGAGAGTACTATTCCAGTTCAAAATGCGAAGATGACTGATGTGGTTAGTCTTATTTTCTCAAAACCAGATTTCACCAAAGCAGCTATGTTATCATTTTCATCAGTGACAAAAAATTTGAGGACAATCATAGAATGAGTTCCTATATTGCTGGAATTAAGCCTATCAGAAGATTGAGATTAGAACAATCCCTTGGGAGAAAGACATCCCAAAAGAAGACTGAAGAAACATAAACGACATTCATCGTAAATTTTTCAGCAGAAGACGCGGCAAGCAATTTTTACATTATTGCAAGAAAAATTAAACCTTAGATGGCCTTGGTGTCTCTATCAACTTGAAATTGACGTCAAAGTCCTCACACATCTTATAGCAACTCAAGATTTTTAAAAATCTTGCAGGGTTGTCTATCAACTTGAAATTGACATCAATGTCCTCCCACATCTTAGAGCACCTCAAGAATTTTGGAGACTTGAAGAAGGGTGATGGAGAGGAGAGCGGCTCTTCGCTTACAAACTCCAGTTCAAGTTCTGACTCCAAGTATTCTAGATCAAACTTGGGCTATAAGGAAATGAGCAATATCTAATCAGATAAAAAAAGAAAATGCAAAACGCTGCAGAAACAGGAGAAGTTACACGTTATCCTTGAGTTCAGTAGTAAATGCTGAATCTTCAGAAGAAAAAACTAGCTGATCCTTTGAAATTGTTCAAAGTACATATATCTAAGAATGAGTGACTCAAGCTCCAAACATAAACAAGAAACAACAAAAAAATATAGACTTCTTTAAGTGGTTTCCAAGAAAACTTGTAGGAGGCGAAGCTTTCTCACCATAAGATCTATGGTAAGATTCTTACTCTAATTTATTATGTGAGAATCTCAAGCTGTACCAAAATGTTCAAGAAAAAAATCTTACAGTTCTCAATTCAATACACGCTTCACTACAAAAAAAAGAGACCATTTACAGTGGTTAAAATTGTGTCTTTGTAGTGGTTTTAGGCGCTACAAATGACATTCGTAGTAGTTATAAAAACCGCTACAAAATACACCGTTGCAAGTTGATTTGTAGCGGTTAACAGAAACCGCTACTAAATATCGCTTGACCGCTATTGTATTTGTAGCAGCTTCACATGACCGCCACTATATGAGACGCCGCTGACGTCGTGTGTGAGACATTAGTAGCGGTTAACAAACATCTACATACATAATGAAATTGACCAAACTTGTAGCGGTTAGTAAACCACTACTAATTATATAAAAAATGCGCCAAACTTTAAAATTATCTTGTAGCGGTTATACGGCCACTACAAAATATTCCCGCCATTTTTTAGAAAAAGTTTTGCCGCCAGTTTTTTTTTTAAAATATTTGTAGCCATTGTAAACCGCTACAAAATATTCCCGCCATTTTTTCAGAAAGGCAGCAAAACCTTTTTCTGAAACACTTAAATGTGGTTTGGTGTGGGTATTTATGTTGATATATGTGTACCACTTTGTAGCAGTTTAGGTTATGCTTTTTATAGCAGTTACACTTTGTAGCAGTTAAGGATACGTTTTTTGTAGCGGTTTACTTGGTTTTGCAGCGGTTTAATAACCATTGAAGATGTCAAGCATTTATGTAGCAGTTTACTTGGTTAAGGATACGATTTTTTCAATTAAGAAATTATATGGCAATAATGACTTGTTCACTTGATTACAAGATATATGTATCCCCATTCATCATTTCTAGCAGTATAATCCTAATTGCTTCAAATGATATAATCATGATTACAAAATGTAATCCTCTTTGTATTGAATAATCTCAACCAAATGCTATAATTGGTTTGTTGCATCAAGATTAAGGTTATTAAACCCAGATACGTCACTGAACTATTCAAGGTACTAGGTCAAAGGTTAATGGGTCAGACCAAAATTAAATTGGAGCTAAACTAGGGTCTAACCGGTGAGAAAATGAATATTTCAGGGTTATTAATAAAAAATTATAAAGAAAACAAAAAATCAATTGATTGTATGTAACATCATGTTTTAATTAATATATACAGAAAGATTAATTAATATATTTTATTAATTCAAATTCGAAATTCGAATTTTAGATATGGTTTTAATCGGATTAAATAAATACGATACATTAGATCTAACAGATAGATTTAATTAATATTTATTTAATTCATATTTGAAATTCGAAATTCAAAATTAATAGGATTAATTTTGAATATAATATGCCGATGGGTTTAGAAAAACCTACGGGAGGGTGCAAAATTGAGAGAGATGCACAAGAGGCGCTAGCACGCTGCTGTGGCCGTGTTCGGGGATTGTTCGTGTGGATACCAGTAGAGGAAGCTGATTCTAAGAGTCGTCTTCTGCTGATCGAGAAGGTAGCCCACCTGTTCAAAGAGAATGAGACGCAGACGAGTTCAATATAAGGTATGATTCGGGTACCTTAACTTTGATTTAAATGCGCATGAGTGATCCTCCAGACGGGATTCATAAAATTTTTAAATCTGCTGCGTGTACCAATCCCAACAGTGGTATCAGAGCCAACTCAACGTGTGTTTAAATTAGGTTTTTCTGCATGCTATTATATGTGATATATATGCAAGAAACCGAATCTTTGTATCAAGAAATTGAATCTCGTATGCTTTATAATAAAATAGCTGTGTTAGGGTTTGAATCGTTCAAATTCGCGGCCAAATCTGAATTGTTCAAAGCGCACGATATTCGGAATCGTCCGTCACGTTCGCGTGCATCGAAGACGATCTGAATCGTTTAGAATTTTCGATCATGCTCGGACAACGCCCCTGGGGTTTGAAATTAAGTTTTATGAAACTCTCTTTCTAAAAGAATATGATATTTTCAAAAGCTCTGGGGGCGCTCCTACTAACCAGGTAGCGGGACCGCCGTAGGGACCAGCTGATTGTTTGAAGCGCGAGAAATGAAATTGTTTGTAGCGCGAGTAATTAAATCTTGATATATAAAATTAGAGAATTTTAATCATGAATTATTATATGTTATAATTTACCTTTCAAAGTGTTGTTTGGGTATGGTATCTTAGATTTAATTTATAAAGATAAATTAAATCGACAGGCTTTTATTTTAGATTAAAATAAATAGATCATATTAGATCTGTTGGACAGATTTAATTAATATTCTTTTAATCTAAAATTTGAATTCAAGATTAATTGAGATTAATTTTGAATATTTTAATATGGCCAATTAGGGTTTTAGAAATCCTGTAAGATATAGATCTAGTCGTATTAAAATGAAGCGACAGCCACAAGTCTCAATAATTTAATCATAATTGTATGAATTAACATATGTTATAATTAATTTATATTTTTAATTATGATTTGATTTGATCACTCATAATTAATTTAGAGTTTTAATTATGATTTGATTAGATCACTCATAATTAATTTGGAATTTTAATTATGATTTGATTAGGTCACTCATAATTAATTTAGAATTAAATTAATAGGATTAATTTGATTATATCAAATAATACCCTCTAAATAAAATCTTAAGTCACAATGCCATCACTTAATGAATACTTGTCAAAACCTCGATTACCCATTTGTATGTTCCACCAAAGTGGATGCATCTGAGTAATCTTGGGGAGACAAGAGAGAGTAATGGTGATACTCTGCATTCATTATTGTCTTGACTTAATTGAGATTATCAAAACGGTTTTGGATCTCAAGGTATTGGATGGGATTAAACATGCTAGATCATATGATGATCAAATCCCATAAAGATCTAAGAGTTACATGTGATGTAATTCGCAAAGTTGTTGCCTACCTAAATAACTTGATTTTAAGCGTCCTGCCAAAGCGGACTTAAGATTAAGCCAAATATGGATCTTAGTTCACTAATTAAAGTGAGGGTTGTTGATTCAGTGGGAGATTATTAACAAACTTTGCATTTCTTTTAAAATTGTAGAATCATGTCGAATAGTAACACCAGAACACCATCGATGCGATCGGTCCTTAAGAAGGACGAACTTGATGAGCCAAACTTTCTTGACATGTTTGGGAACTTAAGCGTTGATCCTAAACATGAAAGAAAGGAGTATCTTATCAATGAACCCATCCCTGACGAGCCTACAGCTGATGATCCAAGAGATCAGACTGATGCTTATAGAAGCATCAGGATGACTCTATGGATACAGGATGCCTGAAGCCTACCACTATGGTTCCAGACCTCGATGGAGATCTAGAACACATGGAGGTGTCTGAGATGATTTATCATCCTATGGAAATGTTCCAGCAACAGGCAAGGCAAGAGAGGTATGATACCACAAAGGCCTTACTCTCTTGCAAGATGGCAGAAAGTGAATCAGTTAGTCTTCATTTTCTTGAAAATGAAAGGCTACATTGATCACCTTGAAAGGCTTGGATTCCCCATATCCCAGGAGTTAGCTACAGATGTGATCTTGATCTTACTCCCAAAAAGTTATGATGACTTTGTCATGGATTACAACATGAACAATATGGAGGAATCAATTTCTGAACTGCATGGGATGCTCAAAACTGCTGAGCAGAGCTTTAAGAGGAGGCCTAGTACTGTTTTGTCTGTTCAGAGAGGAAAGGGTGTGAAACAGAAAGCCAAGAAGGCAAAACCTCCGAAGGGTGAGGTCTGCTTCTTCTGCAATGAAATTGGTCATTGGAAGAAGAATCACACACTCTACCTTGAAGATCTGAAAAGAACAAGAAGGATAGCGGGGCTATCGCTTCAGGTATCTATGTCACAAACATTCGCTTTTCTACTTCCTCAAACATGGGTATTAGATACTACATGTGGTTCACGCATTTGTATAAATGTATAGGATCTCAAGGACAGTAGAAAATTGAATGGACATCTGTGACATAAAGGATCAAGTCAAAAGATTTGAGTCCTACCTTCCTATGACATTGTCGTCTAGGCCATATAAATGAGAAACGCATTTCGAAACTCCATTACAGATGGATTTCTGAAGTCATTTGATTTTGAATCATTTAATACATATGAGTCTTGTTTATTGGGAAATATGACAAAGGCACCTTTTACTGGACACAGTGAGAGAGCCACCGATTTATTAGGTCTCATACATACTGATGTGTGTCGACCAATGAATACATCTGCCAGAGGAGGTCGTTTGCACTTCATTACATTTATAGACAATTTCAAGAGACATGTGTATATCTGTCTGATGAAACATAAAGTCTGAAACTTTTGAAATGTTCAAAATGTTTCAAAATGAAGTGCAAAACCAGCTTGACAAAACAATCAAGGCACTTCGATCTGATCGAGGTGGTGAGTATTTGAGTCAAGTGTTTGTTGACCATCTTAGGAGCTGTGGGATCATCTCACAGCTTACTCCTCCAGGAACACCTCAATGGAATGGTGTTTCAGAATGGAGGAATTGAACTCTATTAGATATAGTTCGATCTATGATGAGTCAAATAGATCTTCAATCTTCCTTTTGGGGCCATGCCCTAGAAACAGCTGCGTTCACACTAAATTGTGTTCCGTCAAAGGCGGTTGAAAAGACACCATATGAGATATGGACTGGGAAGAAACCTAGCTTGTCATTTCTTAAGATTTGGGGATGTGAGGTTTATGTTAAAACAACAAGCCTTTGACAAATTATCTTCTAGATCCTCAAAATGTCTTTTTGTGGGGTATCCTAAGGAAACTATATCTACAATCCCACCGATCACAAAGTGTTTGTTATTCGGAATGGTACCTTTTGAAAAAGAGTTTATCTCTAAAAGAACCAGTGGGAGCAAAGTGAACCTCGAAGAAGTTCGAGAGTCATAGGACAATGTGAAACCACAGATGGAAACCGGAGAAGACTCACAACAAGTTGGTGAGCCTACTCAAGTAACACAAGGCCCACGAAGGTCCGATAGATCACGGCTACAGCCTTAGAGATATGGATTTTTGATTACTGGAAGTCGTGATGTTTTGATCATTGAGCAGAATGAGCCAACGACCTATCGAGACGCCATAGTGGGACCAAACTCTGAAAAATGGCTTGATGCCATGAAGTCTGAAATGCAATCTATGTACGACAATAAGGTATGGACCTTAGTCGATCCACCTGAGGGTGTAAAAACCGTTGGGTGCAAGTGGGTTTTCAAAGAGAAAACTGACATGGATAGCAAAGTAAATGTCTTCAAGGCAAGGCTAGTTGCAAAAGGATTCACTCAAACTCATGGTGTGGACTATGATGAAACCTTTTCCCCAATTGCAATCACCAAATCAATCAGAATCCTTCTTGCCATTGCATCATATTATGACTATGAGATATGGCAAATGGACGTCAAAACGACCTTCCTTAATGGAAAGCTGCTTGAGGGTGTGTATATGACACAACCTGAGGGTTTTGTGCGTCCACAGGACACTGGTAAAGTTTGCAAGCTTCAAAGATCCATTTATGGATTGAAGCAGACATCTCAGAGCTAGAATCATTGTTTTGATGAAGTAGTCAAAGAGTTTAGATTCATTCAAAACATCGATGAACCTTGTGTTTACAAGAAGGTTAGTAGGAGCACGGTTGTATTTCTAGTGCTTTTGGTTGATGACATCCTACTCATTGGGACTGGCATTCCTACCTTACAGAGTGTAAAGTCTTGGTTAGGAAAGTCTTTCTCAATGAAAGATTTAGGCGAACCCACTTATATGCTTGGAATAAGGATCTATAGAGATAGAACCAAGAGGCTGATAGGCCTAAGTCAGACCACATATATAGACAAGATACTGCATAGGTTCAGTATGCAAGAATCTAAGAGGGGTAACATACCCATGTCTCATGGCATCCATCTCAGTAAGGATTTGTGTCCTAGTACACAAGATCAAAGAGACTGCATGAGTAAGATATCATATGCCTCCGCCATTGGATCTATCATGTATGCCATGTTATGTACTCGACCGGATGTGTCATTTACCTTGAGTATTGTAACATCCCGCCTTTTTAAAATGGGTTTCAAATAGGATTATCAGAGTTTCGTAGAAATTATTCAGAGTGGCATCGGGAAAAAAAAATTTCTTTAAAACAAACGAGTAACTGATATACATTCCCTGCTGTTGCATCTGGGTACTTATACATACAGTGGTACAACTATCCGAATACAGTGTCTAGACAAAGTAACCCGTCCTCCTCCCTGGTCATGCTGTCTTTCCTTGCTCTTGGTTCTAGCTCCTTCGGATCCTGAAGCTATGGTAAGAGCTGAGGTTCAATTCCCATTGAACCTCAGGTAACGGTTAACCTCATGCTTATGTACAGTTATGTATGACAGATATTCATGACATGACAATGACAATCAATATACATAACCACGTATGACAAACAATAACAATATTTGTAACATAACCACGTATGCTACAACAACAATTAGAACATAACCACGTATGTAACATAACCACGTATGAAAATCTTAGTCGATGAGCACAACCATCATATACAATCATACACTAAGCACTACGCGAACGCACCTTTGCCTGTTGAACACGGTACGTTGTCGGCTGCAAGGTGACTATTACCCTCACAGGTTTCCTATGAGGGTAATATTACGTTTAGTAATTCACAACCAATATCCCAATAGATATCTTAGCCACAAATGACTATTTTACCCTTGGCGGATTTATGAATTTCTTATTTCCCTTTATTTTTGAGAAAAACGCTGGTCCTTAAATCTGGGCAGAATTTCGCCTAACTTTGAAAAATCATAACTAATTCTAGAAAAATCGAAACGAGGATCCGTAAAATTCCCCAGAATCCTTAGGATGTCTAGTTTGAAGAAAAAATCATAGCCTTTACCCAGATTCTACGGTTCATTCCCAGTTTTTAATTTTTGAACATCTGTCCAGAATTTTCCAGAAATTCGTAGCCCTAACTTTGAGAATTTTTATCTCCCTGTTCAGAAATCATTTGGACATGTTCTTTACATATTTAAAAAGACCTATATGTCTACTTTAACCATGAATGTTCTCAGAATTTTCTAACCATGATTTCAGCATAAAATATAAGTTTTTTCATGTCTGGTTCAGAAATTCCAGAACCGATGAAATTTTGTCAGAACTTTGTTACTTTGGTGTTTCTCTTCCGGAAATTTTGCTAAAACTCTTTCCTCACTATTTTTCGAAATAAACCCAATTTTAAACCCAGAAAAACATAAAAACAACTATATCTAAGGAATTTAAAGATTAAACTACAAAATAACTAAAAACTTAAAAGCTAGAGCTCAAGAACTTACCTAGAACTTTACTCTTCCTTCCTCCAAAGCTCTCACACTCACTTTCTCTCTATATTTCAGATGTTGTTGCTTGTGAATTGGTGAGGATTGTGAAGACCAAAGGGTCCTATTTATAGTAGAAGCTCCATCTGCAAAAAGACTCATAATACCCCTCCCTACATCATCCCTTACACCATCTTATCCTCTTCCAAAGCATTGAAAGTCTTCTACTAGATACATGACTCATGGTTTAGGGTTATGACTCATCTCTTAACTAGGCTAGTGACTCATGCTTGTTTAGGGTGATGATTCATTCATAGAGCTTGTGATTCATCATTTAGGTTAGTGACTCATACATGTTTAGATTAATGACTCATTCATGTGTAGACTAATGACTCATTTCTAGAGTGATGACTCATTTTACATATGTATAATTAGAATTTCCTACTTCTTCCATTTTGTGTTCCACTATATAGAAATTCATTTGGGGATCCTAATGAACTTGTATGCTCAATTTCTCATTGGTTTTGAGTTCTAGAGATTTTTAGCTTCATTTTGAGACCCATTTTACCTATCTTTTCTATTGATTCCATTTCCTAAACAATCATGAAAATGACTTTGGTTATACTTGTTTTCATGCTTGATTTATGCTTGTTATGAATCTCAACTTAGTTTCCATACTTAGTTCATAGATTTCAAGATATGATTTAATTTGTATAGGTTTTCATTTGCTTATGTCTAGATTTAATTTTATGGATTAATCTAATTGTTTTAATGTCTAATTTTCTTATTGGCTAATGCTTTGACTTCTCTTTCTCACTCCTTCCACTAGACTCACAACACTCACAACGTTTGCACACACACACATTCACAACTCCCTCTCTCATTGGTCAAAACCTTTTCTCATGGATTAAGAATATTTTCTTGATTTATCATTGGCCAATTCCATTTCACAAGGATTTAGCTTTATGGTATTTAATTAAGGCCTTAGGATTTAGCTTTATAAGGTTTAATCCTAGCCCTCCACAACTAATCCTTAATTAGCATTCCTAATAAAGTGTTTTAGTGAAGTTGTCAATTTATGATTGGTTCCTAACTTGATTATGACTCTTAGAGTAGTTTATGACCATTGGTAATCCAACTTATACTAATCCTAACTTATTATTGGTTGTTGAGATTTAATTAACTTAATAATGATTACCTAATGTTAATTGTGATTATTGACTTTTCAAAGCTTAATTAAAGTTTACTTATCATCTTAATCACAAGCTTACTTGCCTCTTGATTATTAAATAATTGGTGTTTAGGGTATTTTATGACCATAGGCAATCTATTTTATACTAATCTCAAACCCCTATTGGTCTTTGAATTTTAATTAGGCCAATATACTTCTAATTAATGGCTACAATTGTTTAATTGTAAATAATTAGCTAATCATCCTATTAGTGGTAATTAATTGCCCATTAAATATTAGTAATTGCCTTTTTAATTGTTCAAGTGCTTTGGTAATTTATTATGGTATTTTATGAATTAATATGAGCTAGGTATTAATTCTAGGGTTTTAGAAAATATAATTTCTTATTTGATTATGAATTTTAAGATTTATGTCCTCTTAATTTAATCCCTTGATTAATTATAAAAATTTACATAATCATTTTGTTTAGTGAAAATTCAAGGGTCTACTAATTCCTCTTATGCTCCCCTATTTATTTGATGTGTTTCCCTAATTTTTCCTTGTTTTCTTTGGATCCTATAAAATCCCTAATTTAATTTGGGTGTTTTTGTATTTTTATGATATTTTATGATTCCAAACAAAACTTAGAAAAATAAAACATAGCTACCTCAAAGTCTAAGGGAAAATCACCTAATAGATAAAATAAATATATCTCAAAATTTGAGACCACATATTTGTTGGGATTCGTACACGCAGCGGATTAAAATTTTTTATGAATCCTTCCGAAGGATCACTCAACTACGTTTAAATCAAGGTTTGGGAACCCGAATCATACCTTATAATGAACACGTCCGCATCACGTTTTCTTTGATCAGGTGGGCTACCATCTCGATCAACACGTCCGCGTTTCGTTCTCTTTGATCAGGTGGGCTACCTTCTCGATCAGCAGAAGTCGACTCTAGGATCGGCTTCCTCTACTGGTATCCAAACGAACAAGCATCGAACACGGTTGCGGCAGCATGCTAGCGCTTCTTGTACATCTCTCTCAATTTGCTCTAGGGTTTCTCGCGGCTTTCTAATACGCTTGACTGAAAGTCCCGTCAGTTTTTTTTTTAAAAATCCGATAGGCGTATTATATAACCAAAATTAATCCTTATTAATTTTTGGAAATTCAGATTTTTGAATCTAGTCAATATATCAATCACATCTATCTCATAAATGTAATCAAATATATTAAAAGCCAGATTTGAAATCCGAATCTTGAATTTAGATCAAATCTAAATTTAAAGCCTTTTGATTTAATTTATCATCATAAATTAAATCCGAGATATGATATCTATCTATTTAATTAAATCTGAGATACCATATCTCAGTTTAATATTAAACAGATATGGGATATCTTTATTCGAAATTAAATGAGATACAATATCTCTATTTGTTTCAGATATTTAATTTATCAAATAAATTAAATACTAAACAAATATCATATATAATATTATAATCTCAATTTATAATAATATATTAATTTCGAATTTATATATATATATATATAAATCCTAGATCAAATTTAGTATTCATTTAATCTCAAACTAATCTGAGATTCAATGAATCTGGACACTTTTACCCGTGTTAGATTATTCTTGTGTGCGACCCTGCAGGCCCATATGAGATTGGCAGTGGGCCAATACCGTATCAGCCCACAAGTCGCAAGCGGCCTCTAGCAAGACATTGCGACTACCCAATTCACATGGGGATCTATGACACGATACTACCTATCGTACAACCATGTCACGTCCCTTTTGTCACGCGATAATTTGGTCAAGGATGAGGCATGGATAATGTCAACTTCCTTTTCTTGACCATTGCTTTCTCGATTCTTGAGTAGTCTAATAAGTGAAATGGAAACTCCTTTCCATCATAGTATGGCCATACATTTCTTAAACTCACTCATCGAGGGGCCCAGCATTATCTCTCTACATATGTGAGGGACAAATCCCATCTTGAACACTCACATTCCTCTGCATGAAAACCACTGATCCCGATCCCAGTCTTTATCATCACCCGGTCAAAGGTGACTTTTGACAAGGTCAAAGACCAGTGACTCATCATGTAGGAATCCATGATGATCTCAGGTCATAGGGCGTTGTGACGCGGTTATACATGAGATAAACTTATGACTTAATCCATGCAGCTTTCTCATAGTGGGTCGGTCCAGCACCTTGTACTCTTACAAGTGCCCATGACTTTGATTCGTATCTCCATACCTCATCAAAGTCATACTGGTCTTAACTCATCTTTGCTCCCGCGTAGATGACCGACCAGGGACATTTAGGATAATCTATAAGATATATCCAGGGATATAGTTATCACCATAAACATGCGTATGAAATGATAACTTAATGGAGAATAATGACTTGCCCTAGGGCATAATTTCCAACAATATTCACCTATTTAACATAGGTGCCATAAACCAAAATATTGTATTTATGAGAAATAACAATTTTGGGGTATTACATTTCTCCCCCCGTTAAATAAAATTTCGTCCTCGAAATTTGCTTTATATCAACCAGACTCTAAGTCTGTGAATTCAGAGTTTATTTATTTTCGTCCCTCCCCAACTATCTCGTATGGAGACAATCCCCTCTTTATTAACTTCATAACTGAGGCATTCCCTGATCTAAGACGCTTCTCTTGGTAAACAAGAATTCATTCTTGTTTTGACTATACGTTGTACTTTGACTAGTTCCTACACTATAACATGGTCACCCTGTAGAGGCAATGCCTCCATGTTCCCATAGCAAATGTGAGAATCTCCAGCTCTAGGTCGTTCGTAGAATGGTTTGACTTGAGAGACTTCCACTGACGAGAGGTATAAGTTACCATGCTGTCCTGCTGCAGCAAGACATATCCCAACCCATACCTAATGGTACCATTATAGACTATATCACCTTTACCTGGGTATGGGATAACCAACTCTTGGTGCTATGGTCAACTTCTCCTTTAGTCCATGAAAGCTCGGCTCACAGTCCCCATTCCATATAAACGGCTGGTTTTGTCAATGACAAAGCAAAGTACAAGAAATTCTACATGAATTTGCGGTAATATCTCGCTAGACCCAAACAATCACATATCTTTACTTATACTCGTAATTCAATTTTAAACATACTTCATAAGCTAGAAGGTTAACACCCAGTGGTGTAGCTATCAATAGGTCGTAAAAAATATATACACATATGCATAAAACTAGTTTGTAGAATCATTTGACATAAACGAGTGATTAGCACCCGTATCGTACAATATCTAAAGTAGATTCCTATAGTTATGTGGGCCATCTATGAAGATTTTTCAGCCTCGTTATTTGTCAAAGCAAAAATCCGACCTGGGTTTTGTGGCCTTATATCTGCAATCCTTTGAGGACAGTTTGTGTAAAAGTGCCCCGGCTTCTGACACTTGTAGCATATTTGCTCCCCTGTACAGTTAGTCCCTGGGTGGTTCGTTCCGCATTTTGGACATGGCCGGGGTCCTTGCATCCTGAAATTGTTCTGTTGCCCAGACTGAAATGGCATCTTGGTTCTACTTTGGGAGTTTTTCCATGGTGCCTCCCGCTTCTGTGAGGAATTCCCGCGGCTAACACCGCCACGACTTGCACTGTTGCTGTTGTAATTCCTTGATGTGCGTAGCTCCTTCAAGTTACGTTCGATCAAACGTCAGGCTTCTACTGCTTGAACTAGCTCTGAGAACCGCTGTGACACTAACCTTTCCCTTATCTCATACTTCAACCCGTGGATTAATATGTTAGCCATACTACTTTCATCATCACCCCGCCTTAGGTGTGATGAATATCGTGACAAATTGGTAAATCGGGCAAGGTAGTCATCGAATGACTCCTCGTGACCTTGTCGGATGTAGAGGAACTCCGACTCCTTGATTACTTGAATTGAGAGAGGAAAGTACTGTTCGTTGAATTTCTCTAGAAACTTCTCCCAAGTAACGGGACAATAGCGCGCTCGTAGTGATGTCGCAATGCTTTTCCACCATCTGTCCGCATCCCCTTCCAACTTGTAGATCGCAAGTTGAGCTTTACGATTCCCTGGGCACTCCATAACTTCGAAGATCTTCTTTAGTCGCATTATCCAATCTTCGGCTGAGTCTAGCTTACCGTGGAAAGCTAGGGGCTTCAGTTTGTAGAATTGAGTGACCCAATATTGCGTAGTCTCAGCTACTCTGTTGGGTGGCGGTAGTGCTGCCATCGCCCTATTGTGTCTAGGAGGTGATACCGATCTCTCAGGCTCCTCAGCTTCTTCCGTACGCTCCTCGTCTCATTCGTCTTCTTCTTCAGAGTGGTCGTGCTCCGCATTTCCCTGTCGGTTCGCCTCAGCTTGTTGTCTCTCCAATTGTCTCTCCTGCCTATCGGCGCGTAGTTCGTCAATTATTGCTCGTTGCTCCTGTAGCATCATCACTACTTCCTGCCAAGCTTGTTGGTTTGGTTGATTGGGTATTTGTTGTTCCTGTTCTGGTACCGGTATTGTTTGTGGTCCTCTGCCTCTTCCTCTACCTCTAGGAATGCCGGCTCCGCGTAAATTCTCCATCTTATCTTTCTAGACTTGATATCGTAAGAATGAAACATATCAATATCGAGGGACAATATAGTCTGTAAATCAAACATATATTTCTCATAAGACATAGTGTATGTGTCAGCATATATCACATGATCCAACTGGTTTATGACCAGTGGTTATATCTTACATCCCTCATATTGGCGTATTTAATAGCACCTCGTTTACATGTTGTTTAACACCAGCCTTTGGAGATGATTTAGAAAGAAGTAGAAATCGGTTATGCGCTCTCCTTCTAGAAGCTCATTCATCTTCTCCATCCAGAAGCGGTCTCGTGGTAAGAGGTATAATGTTGATATCACCCAATCATCTAGTGGGTAGGGAAGTCCGTTGTGTTTTCTCCTTCCATAGGTCGTTTTGACTTGCTCCAAGTACCGGAAGTACGTCCCCTTCCTGGTCTCACTGTGTCGTTCCGCCATTAAGTAATCGGTTCGTAAAGCACTTATCAACTCTTTGTTTGTATTAAGGACATGTCGTAGGGAATTGGGTTCGTAGAAAGATTCACTCTCAGAATCATCCTGATAGCCTAGCAGCAGTAAATATTCACGGTTGTCATCGACAGATGAATGATCCGATCCTACAGGCCTTTCTAGCTCAAAAGGTACACTAGCGATTGGTTCAAGGTAGTACACTGGATCAAGGTTGAGTACAGGTTCGGGGTCGTCTACTTGCTCAGGATGGTATACGTTCGAGGATTCATCATGAATAGGTACAGGGGGCTCTTCGGGGTTACGGTGGTGCACCGGCGTAGGGTGGTACACTGGCCTAAGGTTGCCTATCGGTGTTACTTTCTCCTGGACAGCCCTCCGCGCCATATATCTCACTTGACCATCTCCGTTCATCACTTACTGCACCACACCAAGGTTATATCAGTACTCTTTTTCAAAATAGGCTCTATGGCAATGGCTTAGAGCCCAACTTAGTTAATCGAACTGATTGGCCAGGTTGGCGTCTATCATGGGAGCCTCATCGTGCTAGGGTGACTGATTGGCTGATCCACATAGACTCGGCCCTACCTTCGGCACCAATAGTTTACTGTAACTGAGTCAGGTTCATACCAGATAAAATACTTTTTAAGGCTTAGAACCTAACTCTGCTACTTAAACAATCCGGCCAGGCAGGTGTATTTGTGGAAGGCTCGCCGAATTCATGGGGACTGATTGCCAACCACAAAACCCTTTCTAGACACCAGACTGTTTGGAGTAACTTAGTTAACTTCATGCCAGGATGCCTGCTCTGATACCAAATTGTAACATCCCGCCTTTTTAAAATGGGTTTCAAATAGGATTATCAGAGTTTCGTAGAAATTATTCAGAGTGGCATCGGAAAAAAAAATTTCTTTAAAACAAACGAGTAACTGATATACATTCCCTGCTGTTGCATCTGGGTACTTATACATACAGTGGTACAACTATCCGAATACAGTGTCTAGACAAAGTAACCCGTCCTCCTCCCCGGTCATGCTGTCTTTCCTTGCTCTTGGTTCTAGCTCCTTCGGATCCTGAAGCTATGGTAAGAGCTGAGGTTCAATTCCCATTGAACCTCAGGTAACGGTTAACCTCATGCTTATGTACAGTTATGTATGACAGATATTCATGACATGACAATGACAATCAATATACATAACCACGTATGACAAACAATAACAATATTTGTAACATAACCACGTATGCTACAACAACAATTAGAACATAACCACGTATGTAACATAACCACGTATGAAAATCTTAGTCGATGAGCACAACCATCATATACAATCATACACTAAGCACTACGCGAACGCACCTTTGCCTGTTGAACACGGTACGTTGTCGGCTGCAAGGTGACTATTACCCTCACAGGTTTCCTATGAGGGTAATATTACGTTTATTAATTCACAACCAATATCCCAATAGATATCTTAGCCACAAATGACTATTTTACCCTTGGCGGATTTATGAATTTATTATTTCCCTTTATTTTTGAGAAAAACGCTGGTCCTTAAATCTGGGCAGAATTTCGCCTAACTTTGAAAAATCATAACTAATTCTAGAAAAATCAAAACGAGGATCCGTAAAATTCCCCAGAATCCTTAGGATGTCTAGTTTGAAGAAAAAATGATAGCCGTTACCCAGATTCTACGGTTCATTGCCAGTTTTTAATTTTTGAACATCTGTCCAGAATTTTCCAGAAATTCGTAGCCCTAACTTTGAGAATTTTTATCTCCCTGTTCAGAAATCATTTGGACATGTTCTTTACATATTTAAAAAGACCTATATGTCTACTTTAACCATGAATGTTCTCAGAATTTTCTAACCATGATTTCAGCATAAAATATAAGTTTTTTCATGTCTGGTTCAGAAATTCCAGAACCGATGAAATTTTGTCAGAACTTCGTTACTTTGGTGTTTCTCTTCCGGAAATTTTGCTAAAACTCTTTCCTCACTATTTTTCGAAATAAACCCAATTTTAAACCCAGAAAAACATAAAAACAACTATATCTAAGGAATTTAAAGATTAAACTACAAAATAACTAAAAACTTAAAAGCTAGAGCTCAAGAACTTACCTAGAACTTTGCTCTTCCTTCCTCCAAAGCTCTCACACTCACTTTCTCTCTATATTTCAGATGTTGTTGCTTGTGAATTGGTGAGGATTGTGAAGACCAAAGGGTCCTATTTATAGTAGAAGCTCCATGTGCAAAAAGACTCATAATACCCCTCCCTACATCATCCCTTACATCATCTTATCCTCTTCCAAAGCCTTGAAAGTCTTCTACTAGATACATGACTCATGGTTTAGGGTTATGACTCATCTCTTAACTAGGCTAATGACTCATGCTTGTTTAGGGTGATGATTCATTCATAGAGCTTGTGATTCATCATTTAGGTTAGTGACTCATACATGTTTAGATTAATGACTCATTCATGTGTAGACTAATGACTCATTTCTAGAGTGATGACTCATTTTACATATGTATAATTAGAATTTCCTACTTCTTCCATTTTGTGTTCCACAATATAGAAATTCATTTGGGGATCCTAATGAACTTGTATGCTCAATTTCTCATTGGTTTTGAGTTCTAGAGATTTTTAGCTTCATTTTGAGACCCATTTTACCTATCTTTTCTATTGATTCCATTTCCTAAACAATCATGAAAATGACTTTGGTTATACTTGTTTTCATGCTTGATTTATGCTTGTTATGAATCTCAACTTAGTTTCCATACTTAGTTCATAGATTTCAAGATATGATTTAATTTGTATAGGTTTTCATTTGCTTATGTCTAGATTTAATTTTATGGATTAATCTAATTGTTTTAATGTCTAATTTTCTTATTGGCTAATGCTTTGACTTCTCTTTCTCACTCCTTCCACTAGACTCACAACACTCACAACGTTTGCACACACACACATTCACAACTCCCTCTCTCATTGGTCAAAACCTTTTCTCATGGATTAAGAATATTTTCTTGATTTATCATTGGCCAATTCCATTTCACAAGGATTTAGCTTTATGGTATTTAATTAAGGCCTTAGGATTTAGCTTTATAAGGTTTAATCCTAGCCCTCCACAACTAATCCTTAATTAGCATTCCTAATAAAGTGTTTTAGTGAAGTTGTCAATTTATGATTGGTTCCTAACTTGATTATGACTCTTAGAGTAGTTTATGACCATTGGTAATCCAACTTATGCTAATCCTAACTTCTTATTGGTTGTTGAGATTTAATTAACTTAATAATGATTACCTAATGTTAATTGTGATTATTGACTTTTCAAAGCTTAATTAAAGTTTACTTATCATCTTAATCACAAGCTTACTTGCCTCTTGATTATTAAATAATTGGTGTTTAGGGTATTTTATGACCATAGGCAATCTATTTTATACTAATCTCAAACCCCTATTGGTCTTTGAATTTTAATTAGGCCAATATACTTCTAATTAATGGCTACAATTGTTTAATTGTAAATAATTAGCTAATCATCCTATTAGTGGTAATTAATTGCCCATTAAATATTAGTAATTGCCTTTTTAATTGTTCAAGTGCTTTCGTAATTTATTATGGTATTTTATGAATTAATATGGGCTAGGTATTAATTCTAGGGTTTTAGAAAATATAATTTCTTATTTGATTATGAATTTTAAGATTTATGTCCTCTTAATTTAATCCCTTGATTAATTATAAAAATTTACATAATCATTTTGTTTAGTGAAAATTCAAGGGTCTACTAATTCCTCTTATGCTCCCCTATTTATTTGATGTGTTTCCCTAATTTTTCCTTGTTTTCTTTGGATCCTATAAAATCCCTAATTTAATTTGGGTGTTTTTGTATTTTTATGATATTTTATGATTCCAAACAAAACTTAGAAAAATAAAACATAGCTACCTCAAAGTCTAAGGGAAAATCACCTAATAGATAAAATAAATATATCTCAAAATTTGAGACCACATATTCACCTATTTAACATAGGTGCCATAAACCAAAATATTGTATTTATGAGAAATAACAATTTTGGGGTATTACAAGTATGACTAGCATATATCAACAAGATCCCAGTGAGGGTCACTGGACTACTGTTAAGAATATCCTTAAGTACTTAAGAAGGACTAAGGACTTATTCTTGGTATATGGTGGCTTGGAGGATGAGCTCTGTGTGATTGGTTACACAGATGCGAGTTTCCAAACTGACCAAGATGATTTAAGATCACAATCAGGATGAGTATTCCTGTTGAGTGGTGGTTCGGTGAGTCGGAAAAGCTCTAAGCAGAGCACTGTAGCTGATTCTACAATATAGAAGCTGAGTATATGGCAGCATCGTATGCAGCTAAGGAACCCGTTTGGATCAAAAAGTTCATCACTAAACTGGGGATGGTTTCTACCATCTCAGATCCAATAGTCTTGTTCTGTGACAATAGCGGTGCTATTGCACAGACCAAGGAGCCTCGGTCACATCAAAGTATCAGGCATGTACTCAAGCAATTTCATCTTATCGGAGAAATCAATGAAAGAGGTGATACAAACAAATGCAAATTACCAGGAGAATACAATGAAGCTGATCCTCTTACTAAACCGCTTGCATAAGCAAAACATGAGCGTCATGTTAGGGCAATGAGAATTAGAGTAATTAATGATTGCGCCTAGTGCAAGTAGGAGTCTGTTGGAAATTATGCCCTAGGGGCAAGTCATTGTTCTCCTTTAAGTTATCATTTCATACGCATGTTTGTTCTTGTTTTATTTTTGTGGCAGGATCCGATCCAAAGGGGCATGTTATAAAAGAGGATGTTATACGTTGTTGGTGGGAATCAGATGAAGGCATGGTGAATATTATTTTGGGCATGTTTGTTGTATTTGTAACTTATGGTATTTGTAAGTAAGTTTTCTTATTGTATTATTAATTAATTTAGGTGTTGTAGTCATAGTATAATAATTACTTAAGAGGCCGCATAACTCATGGTTAATAATATTTGTATTATTTTTCCCAATTCAATTTATTCAATAATTTGTTCATAGTTTGTAGCTTAAAGTATCAACTTTTATGTGCTGGATTTAGTGGTGGATTTGTGTGTAATATAATCAGGAAGAATAGAACAGGGAGAAATTCGGGAAAATTTAGACCGCAAATAAATATGCCGGTCTTAAAAGTTCGGCTTTTAAGACCGGATGTATTTATATGTCCAGTCTTAAATGTCATTTAAGGTCTTAAAAGTTGGTCTTTTAAGACCGGTAAATTTTTTACATCCCGTCTAAAATAAAATTTTTAAGACCGGAATTATTTATCATCCAGTTTTGAAAGTCAGTCTTTTAAGACTGCGTATAATTAGTCGGTCTTAGAAGCCACTAAGTTTAAGACCATATTTATTTTTGTCTGGTCTTAAAAATCAGATCTTTTAAGAGTGGCCTAGTTATTAGCCGGTCTTAAAAGTTGAGTTTTAGGACCGAACAAAAAGCTACTCCCAGGTTTGTTTAGTACGACTTTTAAGACTGAATGTTTTAAATGCCTGGTCTAAAATAGTTTCTTTAAGACTGGTCGTAGTCCGGTCTTAAATGTAGACTTTTAATACCGGTTGGAACAAGATCGGTCGCAGGTCCGGTCTTACGATGCCTCTTTTGTCTGTTCTTAAAAGCCTTTTTTGCACTAGTGTTTATAATATAATGATATATAACATATACTTTGATTAAGTAATTTATTTAGCTTTTTTAATCTTTATTAAAAAAAAAGAGTCAATTGAGTCTTATATTTAGGATTACTGAGAGTACAATTTAAGGGTTTATAGTTTAATTTGTTTCTTACCTTACTAGCTGGATAGGTAATGTCACTAGCTCCTCTCAATTAATATGTCACTTCTTTGGATCCTAATGTAACATCCCAATTTTCTAAATCGTTTTTGAAATATTTGATTAGAGTGGCGCATCAGAAATTTTTTTTTAAAAGAGTGAGTATCTGATACACATTCCCTGTTGTTGAGTCTGGTTGCTATTACAATGGTACAATTCTATTAATACAAGAACTCATGACTATCTTCTCTTCCCGTGTCCCCTCGTGTGCTCTGTATCCTTGTTCTTGTCCCGGGTTCCGTCAGAATCTGAGACTATGAGCTGAGGTTCAATTCCCATTGAACCTCAGGTAACGGTTAACCTCATGCTTATGTACAATTATGTATGACAGATATTTATGACTTTACAATGATAATCAATATACATATCCACGTATGAAAAACAATAACAATATTTGTATCATAACCACGTAAGCTAATTAGAACATAACCACGTATGTAACATAACCACGTATGAAAATCTTAGTCGATGAGCACAACAAACAACCATCATATACAATCATACAATAAGCACTACGCGAACGCACCTTCGTTGACGGGAAACGGTACTTTTGATAGCGGTACGACAGCGGTACGTGATTACAGATATCCTATAGGGATAATATCACATTTATCAGTGATCCACATCATAACAGGCATTTTAGGTACAAATTACCATTTTGCCCCTAGTTTGACTAACTGGCGAAATTTCGCCAGAGCTTCGCTATTTTGACTCTAATCTTCCAAAATTTTGACATATCTCCATCTCCAATATATTTTTGAAATAAATATCATATTTATCCCTAAAACATGATTTCTAAACTTACTTGGAAGATTAAAGATTAATCTATCATTTCTACTATAACTATCGAAACAACTACGAAAACTAAAGACTAGAGACCGAAGAACTTACCCGGAACTTGCTATTTTCTCCAGACTCCTCCTTCTCTCTAAAACCTCTCTCTAAGTGGCTCTAGGAATTGTGAAGAATGAAGTGAAGAGGGGTTGCCTATTTATAGGGAATTTGGATGGATCTCAACCCTTGGATCAACTTTTGTATCAAGGGCTAAGATGATGAAGATGTGGCCTTCTCTCTACCACACAAGTGTCCCCTTATGTCATCAAGATGATGTCATCCAGGTGATATCACTCATTCACTTTATGAGTTTTTATCGATAAAGTTCCCTATTCGGTGTTCTGATCGCGTAATTTTGCAAAATCTCAAAAATCCGGGAACACAGCCTTGAAGTTCTATTCTTCCTCTTTGGAAATATCTAAGTTAACTAAATTTTTGATCCCATTAAGGGTATTCCGTAACCTACCGAAGATTCTAAGCCGGACGCTGTCGGTTACGGAAATTACTTCGGGTGACACCAACTTCGGGACAAAAATTCACTGATTCATAATATGTCCAGTTGTTTTCTACTTAGTTCAAGGATTTCAAGTTATGATTTATTTTCCATTGGTTCTCACTTTTCTTATCTGCCCTTTGTTTACAAAATATCATGATATTATTTTTGAAAAACCCACAACCCTTTTCACACTCAATTTTCGGTTTTCTCTCTTCTGCACCTTGCTCAACAAGTTGCTTCCTGAGCCTTCCAACTTGTTCACCAAGTTTCACAACTCGGTCTCCAAGTAACTTGTTCACCAAGTAACCTCGTCCGCTCGGTAACTTGTCCGCCAAGTAACCTCGTCCGCCCGGTAACTTGTCCGCCAAGTAACCTTGTCCACCCGGTAACTTGTCCCCCAAGTAACCTCGTCCGCCAGGTAACCTCGTCCGCCCTGTAACTTGTCTGCCAAGTAACCTCGTCCGCCTGGTAACTTGTCCCCTAAGTAACCTCGTTTGCCCGGTAACTTGTCCGTCAAGTAACCTCGTCCGCCCGGTAACTTGTCCGCCAAGTAACCTCGTCCGCCCGATAACTTGTCCGCCAAGTAACCTCTCCGCCAAGTAACTTGCTCGTCAAGTAACCTACTCACCAAGTAACTTGTTCGCCAAGTAACCTTGCTCGGCAAGTAACTTGCTCCCCAAGTAACTTGCTCTCCAAGTTTCCCCTACTTGCTCTCCAAGCTTTCCTGACTTGCTCTCCAAGCTTTCCTGACTTGCTCTCCAAGTTTTTCCCGACTTGCTCTCCATGTTTCCTAACTTGTTCTCCAAGTCACCCAAAAATCGCCCCCTACCTTATTCCTTTCTTTTTGTTCATTTTATGCTTTAATATGGTAATTTTGTGGTATTTTATGATCCCAAAATAAAATTCGAGAATTTGGATTTTGATTACCTTAATTCTTAGAGAAAATTCCCTAAATTAACATAAATATGTTACTCAATTTTGAGACCATATATTCACCGATTTTGAATAGATATTATTTATCAAAATATAATATTTATGATGAATATGAATTTTGGGGTATTACACCTAATGTAAGATCTCAATCCACCCTATTCCAAATTTATATTCCCCCCCCCCCAAAAAAAAAAAAATCCAACTATTGATTGCAGATTAAAGAGGTATTCCATCAAGAGAGTAGTTTCCCATACAAATCCTTGGAAGGGATACTTTAGGGAAACCAACATTTTTTAGCCAAAAAAAAAAAAAAACACACACACACACACACAACAAAACTAACCTTCTTAGTTACCAAACGCTTATATTTAGGACTAAAGGGATTATCAAAGGACTCTAACTACCGATTCCTCTTCTTCAACCACCATGAGGTAAAATCAGCTTCCTTTCACTTTACTAACACAAAACAACACAATCCATTGCCTATTGATCTGAACCAGAAGCTAAGCTCCTCAACCACTTAATAATAAGCTTCTGAAAGTTCATCCCAGTCAACCAATATTGTAGAGCCACAATATTGGAAGACTTTGATGAGATTTCGAAACATCTTCCATCAATACTATATGACAAAAATTTGAGTGTTATTTGTTTGTTATCTCACTAGTTCTCTTGTGAGAAACCAAGACTATTAGGGGCTCTATACATAGAGGTTATCACATTCACTAAGAGATCGAATCTCATTTTTTCAACCCTGCAGAATATTATGAACAAATTAAAATAGTGCTAAATATTATTAAATCACTTTCTAGATATGATTCTCCTCCAATCTAAAGTCTTACTCCACGAATTGTTTTTCTTACAAACATAAATGAAGTATCAATATATGGTTGATTTTCGGTGAAATATATAGCCCTCAAAAGAAAGAATATGAAGATGGTTCAAGGCGTTTCACTCAATATTTGTCAAACTATTTTATTCATATGTCAAAATTTATATGTAGTATTTCACCAAAAAACAGTTAATAAAAATGAAGACTCAGACGACAGAAGCACATGTCAAGAATAAAGCTTCGTGAATCTAATCTAGCCTTTCATCTTCAAACACTCAATTTGAGTGAGTTCGCGCTATTCCAGGGTCATAGTCCTTCAGGTTTTGTAACCAAAAAAATAGTCCTTCAGGTAAAGCCAAAGGTTAATGATAGGACTGAATATAGGGTTAATGCAGCACAAATGCTTAGAAATCGCGCTAAATGATTTACAAAGTACTTTGTATATTTATCGCTAACTCAAATTGTAAGAATTGATGCTCTCTGAATATCAATAATTATATAAGCTATGATTCCATTCATTCTCTTCAGGTTCGAGCAATTCACCTAGTGCCAATCCTCTTCGCTGTCCTGTATTGATACTTATTGGGTTTTGGGCTCCCTTCCTTTGTGGAGAAAAGCCCTTGTTTGAATTGTTTAATTTTATGTATTTCTTATTTTATGAAGAAAAGAAAGGAAAAGGAAAGAAGGAAAAGAGTGAGAGAAAGAAAAAAGAAAAGAAAAGAAAAGTTTCTTGATGTTTCTTTGTGGGAAAGAATATTCTCTCAAAGTTTTCTAGTTTGAGCTTTGTGTCTCACTTATTTAAATAGAGAGGGGGCATATTAGGTTTTTGGGGTCAGAGAGCCCTAGAGAGGCCGGTGATGCCAGGTAGGTAGGACAGGCTGATGAGGCTAGGTAGGCTAGAGAGGTCTAATTATATAGCCATGTGAGAGAAAAGAAGAGAGAAAGTGAAAAACCCAGGTTCATAGGTCAGTATTGGCAAATCGGCATTTTCTCATTCGTTAACCTTTGGGTCAAGCTACAATTTTGTAAACAGGTTCAAAACATATGGTTCATCCTTTTCAATGGTGGAATCATCATTTGGAGGCTTGGTGTGAGAGAAAACTTGTTCATGACTAATGAGTAATATTTATGATATATTTTCCCTACGTGGTTGAATGTTTTGAATGCTGAATCTGAGCTTTATCGTTTACTATATGATAGATTGTCTGAGAATTCATACACATAGGGAAATGGAGGACAGATCTTACAAATTGTTGCATTGATATCATTTCCTGCTCATGTGAATTAGAAAAGGACCATCCACTTTATGGTTTACCATGAAAGTGCATAATAAAGTTGATACAATGCTATAGCATAGCGTATGCCCACAACTGTGCTAGCAATACAATGTGACCTCGATGTTGTAGCATTGTAAATGATGCAAAATTATGCGCTAAGTTATTCTAACCTTTCCTCACAAGTTTTTAAGAAATTAAGACAGGTCACTAAGGCGCACGTGAAGATTGAGATTGACTCGAGCCGAATCCAGAAAATGTGGGAAATCGAAAGAAAGATCTAAAGAATCCTCTAGTTTTTAAGGAAGGATGAATCAACCAAATTTAAGATCTTGGACCCAACAAATTTGGAACACCTAACTCACTGGACGTGTGGCCAAGGAGACCTAACTATAAGAGGAAAGCACGACAAAACCTAGAGAAGTCAAGATTGTGAGAGTCAAGTAGTCAACACAATTCACATTTGACTGAACTCACACCGAAGGAATGAAAGAGATGACCGACCGAGAGGACAGTACATCAGACCAAATTCTTCCTTGAAGCAAGACGGAACGTAGAAGACATAGAGACATTGTGTGACAGGGCGCCTCTTACGCCGTCAACCTTTTGATGAGCTTCCCTATTTTCTTCGTTATTTCCTTTTTTATAATTCTACCATGTGATGTTCTCTGCTATTCTGCACTGTTTGTCCCTTATCAGTCATGAACTAAATTCTCTTTGGTTGAGTGAGGATGGATTTTTGAGCTATAGAATAAATCTTGTTTGCTAGTTTTTATTGAAATAAATTCAGTTTGTTTAACATTGTTTTAATTCACAGCCGATTAGTAGATGTTAAGGGTTATCTGTGCGGTCTTGGCTTATTGGACAGGAGTCAAGCTTAGGCCTTTGTTAGATAGTGTTTGCTAGGTAAGCCCATGCACGTCTCGATATACTATTAAATTGATTTATGTTTTAAAAATTTAATTAATTTTATGATTATAATATTTTATTTTATAATGAATTTAAATGTTTAATCTTATTTATTTATTAAAACTTGTGAAATAATCTTTTAAATACATAGGTTGGTTGAAAATAGTTTGGAGTCATAATGTACTTTCAATTAAATTATAATAAACTCCATTAACATTAAATTAAAAATAAAAAAATAAGGCCTAAATTACAAAAATATTTTTTTAAAAAAAATTGACCTAGATCAGTCCAAGTGGTCTGGTCTCTTGGTCTGGAACCTGGTCAACCTTAACCAATCAGTCTAGTCCGATTTCATGATGTTGCTTATTTGAACCAGACCAAACTAGCTTGGGTTGGACCGGACCAGACCAGACGAGCTCGGGTTAGACCAGACTAGACCAGACCACGAGACACTTGAACATTGAATGTTAACAAAGGTTTTAACAACTTGGAAACTAGAACAATCATCAATTTGCATGTGTGTCTGTAATGATTTTTTTCCCCTTAATTATCTATATGCTGACCTTTTTAGTCTCAGCATATTACAACTCAAATAATTTGTGTATTGCACAGTTTAGTTGCCTTTTAAAGGAGCGAAAAGGCCATAATTAGATAGACAATTAACAACAAATATGCCAAATTAAATTATAATCGTGATCACCTTTTTTTATTTAATTTTTCTTTTAAAAGATCGGAAGAATCAACCTCATCGGGCAGCTAAATTATACATCTTCTTGAAAAATTTAACAAAAAACCCGGCTTAGATTGGTTTACTAGACTCAAGAGGATTAAGCTAGGGATTGTTAAGCGTCACAGACTATTATATATAACCATGTCATCAAACTAAATTTATTGCAAACCCACAAATAAATCATATATTTGGTCTGTAACACCCCAATTTTCTAAAGTGTTTCCAAAATAGTTTGATTAGAGTAGAGCATCGGAGTAATTTAAAAGAGCGAGTATCTGATAAATCTTCATTGTTGTTGTATCTGGTTGCTCATACGGCGGTACAGTTATCCGAATATAGTACGATAATAAAATTCAAAATAAAATTCTCCGCCCGAGTCCTCATGCGTGCTGCTTATCCTTGTCCTCGGTCTTGGTTCCTCTGGACCCTGAAGCTATAGTTAGGGCTGAGATTCAATTACCACTGAAGCTCAGGTAACGATTAACCTCATGCTTATGTAACAGTTTATGTATGACAGATATTCATGACATTACATTAGTAATCACATATCAAAAATAATAACAGAATACAGCCACTGGCTATGAATGTTATTATGGTCTGCACTATTCACCAGTGCCACGATGTACATTCGTGTCCTCAGCGCTAGGAAAAACTCAACGGTATTATCAGAACCATAACCCGTATATAGCTGAATGTGTATGAAAAAATTTAAGACAGAGTCTTAGTCTATGAATACATCTATCACATATAAGTATACAATAAGCATCAGAGTTAGTGTTATAGTACGCGTCTGTACCTTCGTTGGTGATATGGGTATATTCGTCGGTCGAAATGTGATCACGTATATCCTATAATGGTAATATCGCATTTATTAATTCACAAATAATATCCTAGTAGATATCTTAGTCACTAATGACCATTTTACTTTTGGTGAAATTATTTTTCAACTTATTTTCCTTATTTTTCGGGAAAAAAAACACTGATACAGCTTTTTGGGCAGATTTTTCATCTAACTTTGAAAATCATAATTAATTCTAGAAAAATCAAAACGCGGATCCATAAAATTACTCGGAATCCTTAGGATGTCTATTTTTAAGTAAAAAAAACTCGTTTCTGCCCAGATTACTTGAGTCATTCCCAGTTTTAAAGTTTTGAGCCTCTGCCCAGAATTTTCTAGAAATTCGTAGCCCAACTTTGAGAATTTTTATCTCACTGTACAGAGCTCAAATTAATACGTTCTATGCATATTTGAAAAGCCCTATATGTCTAATTTAACCATGAATTTTCCCAGAATTTTATAACTTCATTTTCAACATAAAATTATAGCGTTTTTACTACTGATTTCAGAAACTTCTACTCGATGAATTTTCGCTAGAGCTTCACTACTTAGATCATAATCTTCCAAAAATTTTGCTATACCAAATGGCTCATCTAATTTTCGAAATTTCACTATTTTTGAATATAAAAACATGATATTAAAATTACTCTAGCATATTTAAAATCAAAGCTACTCCTAACTATGAATTTAAGAACTAAAACTTAAAGAACTTACTAACCAATGCTTCAACTACTTCAAGAAGCTCCTCACTCCCACTTGCTACTTTCTATATCAGATTTTCTATGCTTGTTTTGGTGTGAAGAATGGATGAAGCATAGGTTGCTATTTATAGCAACTTAATCTTGATTACCCCAAATGTCTAGTCATGATTGCAAAATATAATCCTCCTTCTATTGTATAAGCTCAACCAAACCATTTAATCAATCTGTTGGATGATAATCAATGTTATTAAAAACTCATTTTCTAGAAACCTTCTAACTACAACCTTCACCGTCGCTTACATCAACCTCCCCATGTTCGTGGGCAAGCAGTAGCACCCCACCAATCTTTTTCACAAAAAAAAAAAAAAACCCAATAAAAGAAAAGTTTCAATCTTTTTTTTTTTTTCCTTTTTTGTAACTAAGAAAAGTTTCGATCCTAGCTCCTTAACGCCTCTCTGTACAAATCTATAGTTATATGTATTATTATAATAATTTCTTACTAAACATATTATATTTATAATTATAGTATCTATAATTTTAAATTTTATAATACTTGTAAGTACAAATATAGTCATAAATATAATACCTTATATCTATAAATATTATAATCATATAAGGCTAAAATATACTTTTAGTCCTTTAAGTTTTACATAAGACATACTTTTGGTCCCTTAACTTTAAAAAATATACTTTTGGTCTTACATTTCTAACACCGTTAATGTTATTAACGGAAGACTCTGACTCAGTGAACTCAAGTGATGACTAATAACACTTAATTATACAAATTTTATATATTCTTTAATTTAATTATATTTTAAATTTAAGCTTAATAGCATTTAATTACACAACCATCACTTAAATTTACGTCGTTATCACTTGAGTTTGCGTTTTCAGTTAGCAAAATTAACAGTGTTAGAATTATAGGACTAAAAGTATACTTTATAAAGTTAAGGGACTAAAAGTATACCTTAAGTAAACTTAAAGGACTAAAAGTATACTTTAACCATCATATAATTATAAGGGAAAAGTAGTCCATATAAAAATGTTTTACCTCCCCTCTCTTCCTAAACCAAACAAAGTAGTATTAAAATTTCTCCCCTCACCTTTTAATCAATCCAAGCGGGATAATATTAAAATCCCTCACACCCCCTCCATAAAAATCACTCCCTTCCACTCCACTTCGTTGAACCAAACAAACGCTTGTCATTTCTAAGCATTTATGCTCACTAGAAATAACCATAGATTCAATTCTGTCCTTAACCTGTGGCCTTTCTTGCAGGACTGTTAATTTTTTATTTTAGTTTTTTTTTTTGAATAGCGCAAACTTTCTCAGAGGAATAAGTTTTTGAAGATGAAAAAGGGGCGGAAAAAGTCAAAAACAGGATTAGATTCGGAAAGCTTCTTCTTAGCATGTAATTCTGTCCCTGTTTGATTCTCCACTTTCTTTACTGTTTTTCCGTGAAATGCTACATATAAATTTTGAAATATGAATAAAATAGACAAACAAAATGGTTGACAAAAATTGAGTGAAATCGTTGAATCATCTTCACATTCTTTCTTTCAATGGGTATGTATTCCACCGGAAAGTCAACTATACTTCATTCATATTTGTGACAAAAACAAATTATGGATATAAACTATAGATTGGTGGAGAATCATATCTAGAAAGTGATTCAATAATATTAGTTTGACTAGTTTGTAATTTTTTGTGGAGATCGAAAAGAGAGACTCGGTCTCTAAAGTGACTGTGATGGTCTCTATATATTAACACTCAAATTCTTTGTCGATTGATGAATGGAAGATGTATCCAAATATCATCAAAGTCTTCCAATATTGTGGCTCTTCAATATTGGTTGACTGGGATGAAGTTTGAGAAGCTTATTATTATGTGATTATTGAAGAGGTTAGCTTCTAATTGAGATCCATAAGCAACAACGGTATGTTTTGTGTTTGTGTTAGTAAAGTGAGAAAAACCTAGCTAACAGTGGTTATTGTGTGAAATGAAGCTCACTGGACGACTCGGTGGTTGAAGAGGAGAGATCCATGGTCAAAATCTTGTGATACTTTCTTTGCTTCACAATGTAAGAATTAGATAACTAATTTAAAGTGGTTTAAAAAAAATAGTTTAGTGAGTTATTTGTTAAAAAAAATGTGTGTTAGCTTCCCTAAAGTATCCCTTCTAAGCATTTGTGTGATAAATTACTCATTTGTTGGGAAACTCATTTCATATGTGCAATCAATAAAAAAGGTTTTGGGATAATAATCATAAATATATCCCCTGCTAGCTCTTACATTTCAGACAGACACGTGATCCCTAAGTCTTTTTCAAACTGCAGGGACTAACGTTGTAAGATGGAGTAAACTTAAAAGACTAAAACTCTTGTTCAAAACTTTAGGGACAAAAACCAAAATGAAACCACACTATAGGGACCAAATGTAATACCCTAAAAATCCTATTTAGCATAACCACTAAATGATACCTATTAAAGTAGGTGAATATGTGGTCTCAAAGATATTATAGCTTAAAATTAGAGAATTTTCTCCTAGAGTTAAATAAACCAAAGCAACTCAAATACTCTAAGTTCATTTAGGGATCATAAAATACCCTATAATTTTCATATTGAAGCATAGTTTATATTTAAATTTTAAAGGGGCATGAAATGTTATTGAAATATCAAACAAATTAGAGGAAAGTGTCAATAATTGATTGGACAAATAATTGTACATTAATTAAAGTAATTGCATTAATTTTTGCATTTAATTATTGAATCCTCTTAGGAACCATAAAATATCATAAAATGCAAGTAATTACCAAATTAAAATATGGTTCACATGGAATTAAAAGGACCAATAAGGAACTATGGAAGAATACTTAAACAAGACAGGAGAAAAATAATAAAGGTATTCATTAAATTAAATAATTGTGCCAAATCTTTATCAAGGAATTGATTTAGCTTCATTAACTCATTAAGAGGTGAAATTTACTAAAATCTCCTTAATTAACACACTAATGCATAAAATCATAATTGACTCATAGAAAGCCCTAAAGAGTTATCACCACACTGAGCCTAATTAAGGGGTGAATAATAACAATTAATGAGCAATTGAAATTACAACAATGAAGACACTAAATTTAACTAAATTAAATTAGGCATAAATAAAGATGTATAATTCCAATTAAAAGTCAATGACTAATTAAGAGTGGTATAAATGAATATTTTTTAAAGACTATAATAAAATTGGGGTTCCTGAAATAATATAAGATATCATAAAAATAGGAAAGTATGTTGTCTCCAAAATAGTAGTGTATTTACCCTACTTCTTGAATAAGTTGTCGGTAGGATTTAATAGGGCAAAATTCAACTCCCTAAATATTATTAAGGGTCATAAAATATTGTAAAAATTTCCTAAAAACCCCTAAACCAATTAAATGAAATTTCCAACAATTCAAGAATGATTAAATTCACACTTAGGGGTATATTGTCATATAATTCACATATTGGCAAAATTAAGCCGTAAAGGGATAGGAAGAGGTCTAAAATAATTAGAGGACACTAAAAATAATTAGTAAACATCAAAAATTAATCTTAATTGAATTAACATGCATAATTAACTTAATGATAAATATTTACAAGCAAGTTGCAATATTTTGGCTAAATTCAACAATAAAGCCTAACAAGTGATCAATGATTGAAACAAATGGATTTAGTAGGATCATAATTAAGTTGGTAATCAATAAAAGCATTACAAATTAAACTTAATTAAGCTAAATCAAATAATAAACAAAAGGAAATTAAATTAGGGCTTTTTACCACAACCATGCACATTGGATCAATTTTTGGGAGTCCAAACTTTTGCCCAACCAAGCAATAAAGCCCAAAACAAACCTAAAACCCAAAAATTCAGAGGGGGCACGGTTTTGGGAGCTTCATGAGGAAGGAATTGAGTTTCATCACATGTGCCAATTGGTCAAAGCTTGTAGGATACAACTTACTATTCAATTCTTGCACTTCAAGTTGTTTTAGCTTCTAGGAGAAGGAAGAAGAAAGAGAAGAAGGGAGAGAGAGAGAGAGGGCAGATGAGAGGGAGAGTGGTGAGGATTTGAAGTTGCAAAATTGCCCTAGATCCAATGGTGGAAAATTGACAAGAGGGAAGTTGCTTTTATTTACCAAATTACCTTGAGAAATTCCTATAAATAGGGCCTTTGGGCATTCGCTTTTCCTCACACCAAGCAAAGCAACACTTGCTTATTTGAGAGAGAGTTGAGAGAGTTGGAGGAAGAGCTTGAAGGAGTCCAAGCTTTAGGTAAGCAAAGTTCTTTAGTTTTGAGTTTATATTCATAGATAGAAGTAGTTTTAATCTTTAAAATTCTAGAATAATTTTAGTTTCATGTTTTTATAGTTAAAAATAGCTTCATTTCGAAAATTTAGTGAAGGAAGTAGTTCTGCAAAATTTCCAGGTTAAGAACACTGTAGTAACGAAGTTCTGGCGAAAATTCGTCGGTTAGGCGATTTCTGAACGGGTCACAGAAAAACGCATATTTCATGTTGAAAATGTTATTGAAAAATTCTGAAAACATTCATGATGAAAGTAGGCATATAGAGCTTTCCAAATCTGTAAATAACATGTTGAAATGAGCTCTGTACAGTGAGAAAGAAATTCACAAAGTTTAGGCTGCGAAAATGCTGGAAATTCTGGGCAGAGGATGAATGCGTGAAATCTGGGAATGATTTTTAAATTCTGGGCAAAGTCTGGTATTTTTAATGGAAAGTAGACATCCTAAGGAGTCCGGAACATTTTACGGATCTTCGTTTCGATTTTTCTAGAATTAGTTATGAATTTCCAAAGATAGGAGAATTTCTGCCCAATAATTCCAGCGGTTTTTCAATAAATTATGAGAAAATAAAATAATGGTTTAATATACCAAGGGTAGAATAGTCAATAGTGGCAAAAATATCTTTTAGAATATTATCTTTAAATTAATAGGACGATATTGCTCTGATAGGCTGTCCGAAAGAACGCAGACCGATCAATTACGTACCGAGACTATCGACTCAGGTACGGACGCGTATTGTAACCTTAACTCTGATGCTTATGGTATGCTTATATGTGATAGATAGTCTGAGATTCCGTTTTTAAAAATTGATCATACACATACAACTTGATACGGGTTATGGTTTTGATAATGCCGTTATGTTTTCCTAGCGTTGAGGACACGATAGGCCGTCGTGGCACTGGAGATAGTGCAGACTGTAATAACATACATGTTGCAGTGGCCGTGTAATGTTATTATGTGAATATATGAATATTGTATGTGATTAAATGCTGTTTTGCCATGGATATCTGTCATACATATTTGATACATAAGCATGAGGTTAACCGTTACCTGAGGTTCAATGGTAATTGAACCTCAGCTCTTAACATAGCGTCAGGGACGGGAGGAACCAGGACCAAGGACAAGGATAAGGAGCCAGCGCAAGGACGAAGACAGAGAAATTTTTATTTCAACGTTATTTGTTGAACTAGTTTCAGACTACTGTACCGCTGTGTAAGCAGCCAGATGCTACATCAGTAAATGTGTATCAGATACTCAAAATTTTGAAATTATTCCGATGCTCTACTCTGATCAAGTATTTCAAAAACGTTTCTACTCTGGTTTAAATATTGTGAAAACAGATTTCAAAAATGAGGATGTTACACCAAATGTTATATTAACCCAAAAAAATTTCTTCACTGATGTTTTTGAATTACAGCTCCTAGTCTGTCATAAAAATTCACAACATATTTTGGTAAAGGTACAGTTTCAGAAAGAGCACCAGGTGAGTGAATAGCGTCCCTAATTTTTATAAAAGATAGATATTTTTATTGTTGAACTTTTAAGTTTATTTCCATATTTAAAAGTGTGATTTTGTCAAGTAATATTTCTTGAAAGAATATGAGTAAAGAATGGTGATTTTATTTATTTTCTTCCAATTGTTTGAAAGCACAATTCATGATTATGCAATTAAATAGAAATGAGACTTTTGAGATATTTTTCATAAATTTTATACTACAATGATCTTGCATTTTGGAAAGTTTACGAGCTAGACATTATCATTCGAAATGGAATATTTTTATGTGAGTTTATAATTGTAATACCCTAAAAATCCTATTTAGCATAACCACTAAATGATACATAATAACATAGGTGAATATGTGGTCTCAAAGATATTATAACTTATCTAATTTAAATTAGGAAATTTCCTCCTAGAATCAAATGAACCAAGAAGACTCAAATATTCAAATTTCATTTAGGAACCACAAAATATCATAAAATGCAAATAATTACCGTATTAAGTTATGGTTTACATGGAATTAAAAAGAGCAATGAGCGATTGAAATTACAACAATGAAGACACTAAATTTAACTAAATTAAAATAGGCATAATCAAAGATGGATAATCCCAATCAAAAGCCAATGACTAATTAAGAGTTATTTAAATGAATTTCTAAGGACTAAAATTAAAATGGAGTTCCTAAAATAGTATAAGATGTCATGAAAATAGGAAAATATGTTGGCTCCAAAGTAGAAGTATATTTATGCTAATTCTTGAATAAGTTGTCGGTAGAACTTAATAGGGCAAAATTCAACTCCCTAAATATTTATTAGGAGTCATAAAATATTGTAAAATACCATAAAAGCCCTTAAACCAATTAAATTGAATTTCCAACAATTTAAGAACAATTAAACTCACAATTAGTGATATATTGTCATATAATTCACATATTGGCAAAGTTAAGCCGTAAAGGGGTAGGAAGAGGTCTAAAATAATTAGAGGACACTAGAAATAATTAGTAAACATCAAAAAATTAATCTTAATTGAATTAACATGAAAAATTAATTTAATGATAAATATTTATAAACAAATTGCAATATTTTGGCTAAATTCAACAATAAAGCCTAACAAGGGATCCACAATTGTAACAATTGGACTTAGTAGGATCAAAATTTAATTGGTAATCAACAAAATCATTTCAAATTAAACCTAATTAAGCTTAACCTAATAATAAACAAGAAGAAATTAATTTAGGGCTTTTTGGCACAACAAAAACTCATTGGATCATTTTTGGTAACCCAAACAAATTGCCAAACCACCAATAAAGCCCAAAACATCAACCCAACCTAAAGGACCAGAGGAATTTCGGTTTTTAGAGCTTCAAAGGGAAGGAATTGAGTTTTCAACACATGTGTCAAATTAGTCAAAGGCTTGTAGAACACAAATCACTATTCATGGCTTAAAGTGCAAGTTTGCTTGAGCTTCTTGGAGAAGGAAGAAGAAAGAGAAGAGAGGAGAGAGAGAGAGAGGGCAGATGAGTGTGTGTATGGTGAGGATTTAATTTTTCAATAAAGCCCTAGATCCAATGGTGGATAATTGACAAGAGCAAAGTTGCATTTTATTACCAAATTGCCCAACCTTTTTCCTATAAATAGGGACCCAAGCTCTTCACTTTTCTTCACACCAAGCAATACAACACTTGCTTATTGAGAGAGAGTTGAGAGAGAGCTGAAGGAAGGCTTGAAGAAGATCAAGCTTTAGGTAAGCAAAGTTCTTAGTTTTGAGTTTTAAATTCATAGGTAGAAGTAGTTTTAATCTTTAAAATTCTAGAATAATTTTAGTTTCATGGTTTTATAGTTTAAAATAGCTTCATTTCAAAAATTTAGTGAAGGAAGTAGTTCTGCAAAATTCCCAGGTCAAGAACACTGTAGTAACGAAGTTCTGGCGAAAATTCGTCGGTTAAGCGATTTCTGAGCTGATAACAGAAACACTCATATTTCATGTTGAAAATGATATTGAAAAATTCTGATAAAATTCATGATGAAACTAGACATATAGAGACTTTTAAATATGTAAAGAACATGTTGAAATGAGCTCTGTACAGTGAGAAAGAAATTCTCAAAGTTTATGTTACGAAAATGCTGGAAATTCTGGGCAGAGGATGAACACGTGAAATCTGGGAATTATTTTTGAAATCTGGGCAAAGCCTGATATTTTTTCTGGAAAATAGACATCCTAAGGAGTCCAGAAATTTTAACGGATCTTCGTTTCGATTTTTCTATAATTAGTTATGATTTTTCAAAGATAGACGAAATTCTGCCCAATATTGTCCAGCGTTTTTCAACGAATTTTGAGGAAATAAAATGATGGTTTAATGTATCAAGGGTAGAGTAGTCAGTAGTGGCCAAAATATATTTTAGGATATTATCTTTAAATTAATAGAACAATATGGCTATGATAGGCTGACCGGAAGAACGCTGACCAACCGATTTCGTACCGAACTACCGATTCAGGTACGGACGCGTACTGTAACACTAACTCTGATGCTTATTGTATGCTTATATGTGATAGATAGTCTGAAACTCTGTTTCGAAAATTGATCATACACATACAACTTGATACGGGTTATGGTTTTGATAATGCCGTTAAGTTTTCCTAGCGCTGAGGACACGATAGGCCGTCGTGGCATTGGAGATAGTGCAGACTGTAATAACATACATGTTGCAGTGGCCGTGTAATGTTATTACGCGAATATATGAATATTGTATGTGATTAAATGCTGTTTTGCCATGGATATCTGTCATACATATTTGATACATAAGCATGAGGTTAACCGTTACCTGAGGTTCAATGGTAATTGAACCTCAGTTCTTAACATAGTGTTAGGGTCCGGAGGAACCAGGACCAAGGACAAGGGTAAGGAGCTAGCGCAAGGACGAAGACAAAGAAACTTTTATTTCAGCGTTATCTTGTTGTACTATTTTCAAACTACTGTACCGCTGTGTAAGCAACCAAATATTACAACAGTGAAGGTTTTTATCAGATACTCGCTCTTTTAAAATTATTCCGATGCTCTACTCTGATCAAATAGTTCGAAAACGTTTTAGAAAATTGGGATGTTACAATAATGTTTTAAAAGGATTTTACTGACAGATTGAATGGAAGGAGAGTTTTGAAATATTGTTTGTGAAACTTCATATTGGGGGATTTAATTATGAATATGAGATAGAGTTGTTATTATCTTGAAGAAAGAATTTTTATTGCTTTGATGACTTGACCCCAAGCATGCTTGAAATTGATTTTTTTTTAGAGGACGGAATATAGAACGCTGGTTACTAACAGCAGTACTGTTAGTCCTTGGTGCACCATGGTTAACCTCGAGCTCGCTTGATTTTCATGAGATTCGTTCTCATGATTGTCTCATGGACTGTTTGTCCATGCTTGTTTCATGGCCTTGAGTCATGCTTGGTTAGTTTACCCTCGTGGACTGTGTGTCCATGCTTGTTTCATGGCCTTGAGTCATGCTTGGTTAGTTACCCTCGTGGACCATGTGGCCACGCTTGTCATTCGTTCTGTAAGAAGTTCTGTGAAATGATGTGGTTTTGAGAATTATGTTTTAAATTGATTATATGAAGTTCTGTTTATTTATGATTTACTGTTTAAACCGATTTTGTCACACAAAATAATTTATTACATATTTTGAGATAATTGATTGATGAACCAATCTATATCTATATATATATATATATATATATATATATATATATATATATATATATATGTATATATGTATATGTAGTTTTGTTTTTTTTTTAATTCATTATTTTATGATATTGAGATTAGAATTTTATTGCTATATGGTTATTGTGAAAATGTAAAAATGTTTAAATTATTTACTCTTGTATTTTATTAAATTATAAGAATGGGACGTTATTCACCGGAAAATTTGTTTTGGTTCAGATGATAGCACTGATCCTGTAACTCCTACTAAGGGGTGAAGAATCTTCCTAGCGACTTAAAGCTTGCGGACACATTTTGGAGTACTACTAGTTGATGTAATTATAACTTAGACTTTTTGTATTATTATTAATACTAGATGCTCCATGTAGTTTATAGGCAGGATCCTACCTCCTTTTTGTTGTTTGGAACTCATAAATATTCTATGATATGGTATTATGTTTATTAATTAACATTTGTATATCAGTTTAAGGCTTAAGGAATGTGAGTCCTCTCATATTCCGTGCCGGTCACCCCCTTTAGCTTTTCAGGGCGTGACACATCATGATCGCGGATAAGACTACCGGCACCTGCCCTCATAGTTCCCACTTTTTTAGCTCCATCACAGTTGAGGGAGACAGCAGAGCAAGGTGGTTTAAGCCATCGGATGATACGTTCCTGCTTGCGGTGACCACCGCCTTGTGCCTCACGACGCTGCTCGGCGACTCGCTTGTTGACGCTTGCTAGGATCATAACCTCCCGAACAAGGTTGCACGGCTGCATGTGCTGGTTCTGAAAGATACGTCTATTCCGTGCTTCCCAAATCTTCCAGCAGACCAAACCGAAGACACTCGACCATCTAGCTTGTCCATTGCTCCAACGGTGGTAGGTTAGATTCTGTAATAACCATGCCTGAAGGTTCAATCGTGACTACTGCTGAGCGTCCCACAGATGAGAAACTCGACTCCAAACCAGCTTAGCAAAACTGCAGTGTCGTAAGACGTGATCCATATCCTCCCTTGCCTCACCACATTGTGTACATGCATCACTTTCCACCATGTACCGCCGCTTACGTTCAGCATTCGTAAGGAGGCCCTGCCGTGCTACCAGCCAAAGAAACACTCTAACTCGTTGTGGCCCATCCCACTTCCAAATCACCTCCCACAATTTGTTTGATTCAGCTTCCTCTGCACCTCCGAGCATATCGTAGGCTGACGCAACTGAGAACCTACCATCAATTGAGTAGTCCCAGAAGCATTGGTCCATGCCGTCCTCACCCCTTGGAGGTATGTAGCCAGAGATGAGGGAGAGCACTTGAGTGGGGAGATCACCCTGAAAAAGTTCCCAATCCCAGCTTCCATCTTGCTTCACATACCTTTGAAGGGGACGTGAGGCCTCCTCCTGTGTCACCTCCCGAAAGGCTAAGAGCCTTAGAGGGCCCACATCAGGGAGCCAATTGTCTGACCAAAAATGAATCCTCGAGCCGTCCCCCACATCCCAACGTGTTCCTAAATTAATCTCCGGCCAGAGCTTCCTAAGGTGCCGCCATAGGTAAGAACAGCGATGATTCTGCCGTGTAGGGCCGGCCCTGGAGGTCGTCCCAACCATACGTAATCGTGTTGGAATCAGATGTCCAGCAGAAACAAGTATCATTACTATTCATTGCATTTCACAGCCTCACACGTGGTGTGGAATTCTAAATCCAATCTACTTTACAAATGTTTGCTTTTCATTTGGAATTTTTTTTCGCAACTCAATTCATGATATTAACAAAAATAAAAATCATGACAATAATTGAGTTCAATGGAAAAAATTATTAAACTTTTTTTTTCTTTGGATTGAAATAATTAAATAAGTCAAAAATATAAAATAAAATAACTGATGGGTAATAATATAATAATAATTATTTTTTTAATTTTAGATTGATATTAGCGAGAGAAAGAAGACTTATATTGATATTATATTTACATAATTATTATATTTTTAATTTAATTTTAATCATTTTAGAAAAAATGAAAATTGGTGAAAACCCTCAGTGAAGAAGTTGTCAAAGCTTAGAGAAGGAGTTGTAAAAACGTGGAGATGGAGTTGTCAAAACCTGGAGATGGAGTTGTTATAACATGAAGATGAAGTTGTCAACACTTGGAGAAGTAGTTGTTAAAATGTGGAGATGGCACTACTACAAAAAGGGTCAATAACGTCCTATTTTAAGCCTTTTTGACGTCCTATTTCATGGAGACGCATATCTGGGGGGCGTAAGAAAGGAAAATTGACAACGTCTAATTTTTAACTTAGACGCCGTAAGTACTTTTTTTTTTAAAAAAATAAAACGCAAAAACGTATTCCGGTATTCTGATCAGGTGCAGACGCCGGAGATAGACAGATCGAAAAATGCAAACTCGCTGAAACAAAAAACACAAAATCTCAGAAGAAAAAACCCAGAAATAAAACAGAACATTCTCGTGATTGGGTAGCTGAGACACGTCCACTGGTTTTCTTCCAAACAATAGCAGGAATCAAAACATATCGCAAAATTGAAACAAAAACGCAAAATCGCACAAACAAAATAGATTGAGAACCAAAATAATTAGCAAAATCGCAACATAAATGCAAAATCTCATAAACAAAACAAATCAAGAACCAAAACAAATTGCAAAATCGCAACAGAAACACAAAATCTCAAGTACCACAAAAAAAATCGAGCTGTTGGACTTGAAATCGAAGGAGCCGAAGATTTTGTCCTCGCCGTCTTTCGCAAATTTGAGGAGATGGGAGCAGAAGAGTGGCCATGCGAAGGATATGGTAGATCCACCTCCTTTTTTCGCAGATCTGAGGAGATGGGAGCAGAAAAGTGGCCACGCGAAGGATATAGCAGATCCACCTCCTTTTTTCGCAGATCTGAGGAGATGGGAGCAAAGGACCCCATTAGAGATGGGAGCGGGGAATGGAGACGGCCAGATTTGCAACTCCACAAGTCTGATGAGGAGGAACGGTGGCAAAGACTGAGAGGATGAAATGAGAACTTGGAGGCGGCAAAGGCTGAGAGAATGAAAAGATGAATGAGAGAGGACGAGCGAAAAAAGGAAAAAAACAAGCGGAGAACACGAAGGATCAAAGGCTGAAAAGATAATTGAGAGAGGATAAGGAAAAAAAAAGAAAACTGAAAAGACAAGGCGGTAAATGAAAACTTTTGGAGTCTAAGCTTTTTATTTAGACTTCAAAAATGACCAAAAAGGAGGGGAATTTGGAAATATGGGCGGCAAATGAAAAGTCGGGTGGGAAAAAGGACTACTTTTGGAGTCTAAGTTTTAAAATAGGACTCCAAAAGCATGATTTTTGGAGTCTAAGTTTAGAACTTAGACTCCAAAAGCACCAAAAGCATGATTTTTGGAGTCTAAGTTTAGAACTTAGACTCCAAAAGCATGACTTTTGGAGTCTAAGTTTAGAACTTAGACTCCAAAAGTGTCTCTCGCGGGACCCACACATAACCCCCTGCTGCACGATGTGACCCTCTGCTACACGACGTGACCTTCTTTTCTGCTGTACGACATAACTTTTGGAGTCTAAGTCTTAAACTTAGACTCTAAAAGCTTGACTTTTGGAGTCTAAGTTTAGAACTTAGACTCCAAAAGTGTCTCTCGCGGGCCCCACACGTAAACTTTTGGAGTCTAAGTCTTAAACTTAGACTCTAAAAGCTTGACTTTTGGAGTCTAAGTTTAGAACTTAGACTCCAAAAGTGTCTCTCGCGGGCCCCACACGTAAACTTTTGGAGTCTAAGTCTTAAACTTAGACTCTAAAAGCTTGACTTTTGGAGTCTAAGTTTTAAACGTAGACACATGCTTTTGGAGTCTGAGTTTTAAACTTAGACTCCAAAAGTCAATTTTTATCACATATAATTACAAAAATGCCACCGCCTTTATTTTTCACTTCCTTTTTTAAAAATAGGACGTTTTTCTGAGACGCCAAAACGGTTTTTTGTAGTAGTGTGGAGATTTCAAAGCAAAGATGGAGTAGTTAAAATGTGAAGATGGAGTTGTCAAAACTTGGAAAATGAGTTATTAAAACCTAAAGATGAAGTTGTTTAAACATGGAGATGGACTTATCAAAACCTAGACATGAACTTGTCAACAAATATGGACATAGACTTTTCAAAAATTGGATAAGGGGAATATGGAGAGGGCTTACTATTTTTAACCAACTACAAATTTAAGCCCACATCACTTAAAGCAACACTTGCTCAATCACTTGCATATATAGCCTCTCCCCATCAAGCTCACTTTAGTCAGGACTCAGATATGCAAATGGATGCCCTTGCACTCATTAGTGCATTTTCCTACACTTGTCAATCACATGTGAAACAAAATGCGATAGTCACAAACATCTACATTCATTTTGATAAACTCAATTTAGTACAAAAGAATCAAGTATGAAAAACTTCATTAACCATTGAAATCATGTGAATACAATAATATCATTAAATTAATTAACAATTAAGTTACAAAATACACATATCTATTTTTCCTCATCTCTCTTTCTTCCTGGTTACAATCAATTCTTATAGTTCTTGCATGGAGTACTCGAGCCAACATAGTATTCTAAATTGATTGTGCATAATATCATGCCTAACTAGGGGGTGGGAATTGTAATACCCCAAAAATTATAATTTCTCATAACTACAATATTTTGATAAATGACACCTATTTAAACTAGGTTAATATGTGGTCTCAAATTATGAGGTATGATTATTCTTATAATACCCCAAAATTTGTATATCTCTTGAATATAATATTTTGACCATTTAGGATCCATTTAAAATAGGAGAGTATGTTGTCTCCAAATTAGTAAGTATATTTATTCTAATTCTTGAATAAGTTGTCGGTAAGACTTAATAGGGCAAAATTCAACTCCCTAAATTTTTATTAGGGATCATTAAATATTTTAAAATTCCATAAAAACCCCTAAACCAATTAAATGGAATTTCCAAAAATTTAAGAACAATTAAACTCACAATTAGTGATATATTGTCATATAATTCACATATTGGCAAAATTAAGCCGTAAAGGGATAGAAAGAGGTCTAAAATAATTAGAGGACATTAAAAATAATTAGTAAACACCAAAAATTAATCTTAATTGAATTAACAAGCATAATTAATTTAATGATAAATATTTACAAGCAGTTTGCAATATTTTGGCTAAATTCAACAATAAAGCCTAACAAGGGATCCATAATTGTAACAATTGGACTTAGTAGGATCATGATGGAATTGGTAATCAATAAAATCATTTCAAACTAAACCTAATTAAGCTTAATCTAATAATAAACAAGAAGAAATTATTTTAGGGCTTTTTGGCACAACAAAAACTCAATTGGATCATTTTTGGTAACCCAAACCTTTCCCCAAACCACCAATAAAGCCCAAAACAAAAATCTAACCCAAGGGACCAGAGGGGATTTCGGTTTTAGAGGCTTCAAAGGGAAGGAATTGAGTTCAACACATGTGTCAAAATTGGTCAAAGCTTCTAGATTACAAAACACTATTCATGGCTTAAAGTGCAAGTTTGTGTGGCTTCTTGGAGAAGGAAAAAGAAAGAGAAGAGGGGAGAGAGAGAGGGATTTTCAGCTGATGCATTGAGTGGTGAGGATGTGAGATTTCAACTTTACCCTAGATCCAATGGTGTATAATTGACAATAGGAAAGTTGCAAAAAAATACACAAATGTCCAACCTTTTTCCTATAAATAGGGGCCAAGCTCTTCACATTTTCCTCACACCAAGCAATACAACACTTGCTTATTTGAGAGAGAGTTGAGGGAGAGAGAGCTGAAGGAAGGCTTGAAGAAGATCAAGCTTTAGGTAAGCAAATTCTTAGTTTTGAGTTTTAAATTCATAGGTAGAAGTAGTTTTAATCTTTAAAATTCTAGAATAATTTTAGTTTCATGTTTTTATAGTTTAAAATAGCTTCATTTCGAAAATCTAGTGAAGGGAGTGGTTCTGCAAAATTCCCAGGTCAAGAACACTGTAGTAACGAAGTTCTGGCGAAAATTCGTCGGTTAGGCGATTTCTGAACTAGTAACAGAAACACTCATATTTCATGTTGAAAATGCTATTGAAAAATTATGAGAAAATTCATGATGAAAGTAGACATGTACAGATTTTTAAATATGTAAATAACATGTTGAAATAAGCTCTGTACAGTGAGAAAGAAATTCTCAAAGTTTATGTTGCGAAAATGCTGGAAATTCTGGGCAGAGGATGAACACGTGAAATCTGGGAATTATTTTTGAATTCTGGGCAGTGTCTGATATTTTTTCTGGAAAATAGACATCCTAAGGAGTCCGGAACTTTTTACGGATCTTCGGTTTGATTTTTCTAAAATTAGTTATGATTTTCCAAAGATAGGCGAAATTCTGCCCAATATTGTCCAGCGTTTTTCCACGAATTTTGAAGAAATAAAATAATGGTTTAGTGTACCAAGGGTAAAATATTCAGTAGTGGCCAAAATATATTCAAGAATATTATTTACAATTAATAACTCAATATTCCTATTATAGGACGTCCGCAAACGTATACCGATCGCCGTCATACCGGAACTATCAACCCAGGTACGGACGCGTATTGTAACCTTAACTCTGATGCTTATATGTGATAGATAGTCTGAAACTCTGTTTAGAAAATTGATCATACACATACAACTTGATACGGGTTATGGTTTTGATAATGCCGTTATGTTTTCCTAGCGCTGAGGACACGATAGGCCATCGTGGCATTGGAGATAGTGCAGACTGTAATAACATGCATATTGCAGTGGCTGTGTTATGTTATTATGTGAATATTGTATGTGACTAAATGTTGTTGTCATGGATATTTGTCATACATATTTGATACATAAGCATGAGGTTAACCGTTACCTGAAGTTCAATGGTAATTGAACCTCAGCTCTTATTTTAGGCCCAGGACCCTCAGGAGGTCAGTCCGAAGAGAAGGGTAAGCAGATAGCGTGACGAGGCGGACGAGGAGAATTCTGTTGAAATTTTTATTTTACCGTTTTTGATATTCGAATATTTTGGATGACTGTAACAGTACACAGATACATCATTTTTGAATGTTATTCAGTTACTCATTTTCACGACGATTCCGATGCTCTACTCTGATAAACCCTTTTGAAACTCTGATAATTTTATTTCGAAAACGCTTTAGAAAATGGGGTGTTACAATTCTAATTTCTAGGAAACCTTTATATAGGATTAAGGTGACCGATGGTTGAATTTTTCTAGGGATCATAAAATATCATAAAAATACAAACAATTACCAAATTAAATTAGGGTTCTTGTAGGATCAAAAGGAGCAAGAAAGAGTTATGGAAATACATAAATAAATTTGGAGAAATATAATACCCTAAAAATTCATATTCATTAAAAATATTATATTTTGGCAAATCATACCTATTAAAAATAGGAGAATATGTTGTCTCCAAATTTTGTAGTTTATTTTATGTCTTGGGCAAATTTTCTCTAGAATTTAGCTAGGGCAAAACCCAATTTTAAAAGTTACATGATGGATCATAAAACATTATAAAATGCCCTAAGCTCTCTAAAACTAAGTATGATCCTAATTTAATCGCCTGAAAATGCGTATACAAGTTAGGAAAAATTACTAACAACTAAAGAACAATTAAATTTACAATAACTGGAATAATTGTATTAATTTTCATAATTAATCAAAAAGTCTTAAACACCAATTTTATAATTATTTAAGAGATCATATCTTTTAAAACCCTAGAACTAATATCTAGCTCACATTAATTCATAAAAGGCCATGAAGAATCACCAAAACATTTGAACAATTAAAAATGCAATTACCAACAATTAATGAACAATTAAATTACACTAATAAACTATTTAGATAATTATTTACATTTAATCTTAATAATCATCAATTAGAGGTGTATTGAACTAATTAAAAATCAAAGGCCAACAAGGGGTTAAGATTAGCATAAAATAGATTATCTATGATCATAAACTACTCTAAGAGCCAATAAAACAATAATCAAGGGACAATTAAGTTTTTAATGAGGATGTTAATTAAATGTTAATTAAGCTTTGTAAAAGTCAACAATTTCAACTATGGTTTAAAGGCCACAATTAAGCTAAGAACCAATCATAATTTGACAACATCACTAAACCACTTTATTAGGGATGCTAATTAAGATTAGCAATGGAGGGCTAAGATTAATTCTAATAAAGCTAAATCCAAAGGCCTTAATTTCACCTCATAAAGCCAAATCCTTGTGAAATTAGATTAGCCAATGATAAATCAAGAAAATGTTCTTAATCCTCATAAAAATTAATTGGACCAATAAGAGATTAATACAAATTGAAGGTGTGGATTAAATCTAGTAAAGTTAAATCCTAAGGCTTAAATTAACTCTCATAAAACACAATCCATGTGAACTTAAAACAACCAATGAGAGGGAGTTGTGCATGTGTGTGGGAAAGAGAGAGAGTGTTCTGAGTGCTATTGTTGTGAGCCTAGTGGGAAAGTTGGAAGAGGGTAAGATGATGCATGTGATGATGTCATTGTTGTGCATATGTGTGTGTCTAGTATGAAGAGGGGAAGGGAAGTCAACTTGTTAGCCAATAGAGATTTAGTTAATTGCATAATTAGGATAATGCATGAAATTAATTCTAGACATAAACAAATGAAAATATATCTTGAAATCCATGAACTAAGTATGGAAACTAAGTTGAGATTCATAACAAGCATAAATCAAGCATGAAAACAAGTATAACCAAAGCCATTTTCATAATTGTTTAAGAAATGGAATCAATAGAAAAGATAGGCAAAATTGGTCTCTAAATGAAGCTAATAACTTCAAGGATTCAAAATCAATGAGGAAATGTACATGAAACCTCATTAGGACCCCCAAATGAATTTCTATCTAGTGGAATACAAAGTGAAAGAAGTAGGAAATTCTAAGAAGCAATTACACATATGCAAAAATGAGTCATCACTCTATGAATTAGTCATTAACCTAAACACATATGAGTCACAACCCAATGCAATATGAGTCACAACCCTAGACATGAAATGAGTCACAACTCTAAAAGATGAATCATCATTCTAGTTGAAGACTTGGAAGAGGATAGGGTGACTCATAAAGTAATAGAAGAGACTAGAAGGAAGAGGTGTAAGGCTAGGATGAGTGCTTCTCAAATACCCTAGATCTAATGGCCATAATGCAAGATGAATTAGGTTTGAATTAATTGCCAAATTGCCACACCAATCTACTATAAATAGGGGTCCTTGGTCTTCACAATTCTTCACACCAAAACCATTCTAAACAAGAGTGAAGTGAAGCAAGAAGGAGGAAGAGAAATAGTCTTCAAGAGGTAAGCTTGTCTTTAGTTTTAGTTTTTAGTTTTATAGTTCTTTAGTTTTAGTTTTTAAATTCTTACATAGAAGTAGGTTAGATTTTAAATATTCTAGAATAATTTTAGATTCATGTTTTTATGATTAAAATCAGTTTTATTTTGAAAATATGATGAAGAAAGAGTTTTAGCAAAATTTCAAGAAGAGAAACACCAAAGTAACAAAGTTCTGGCGAAATTTAATCGATTCTGAAATTTCTGAACCAGCCATGAAAATGCTTATATTTTATGCTGAAATCATGGTTAGAAAATTCTGAAAAAATTCATGGTTAAATTAGACATATAGGGATTTTTCAATATGTAAATAACATGTCCAAATGATTTCTGTAGAGGGAGATAAAAATTCCCAAATGTAGGGCTACGAATTTCTGGAAAATTCTGGACAGATGTTCAAAAATGAAAAACTGGGAATGAACCGTGGAATCTGGGCAAATTCTATTATTTTTCCTTGACAGTAGATATCCTGAGGATTCCAGGGAATTTTACGGATCCTCGTTTCGATTTTTCTAGAATTAGTTATGATTTTCCGAAGTTAGGCGAAAATCTGTCCAAAATTTTGGACCAGCGTTTTTGAAGAAGTAAAGGTGATAAGTTGAGAAATAATCCTACCAAGGGTCCAAAGGGTCATTAGTGACTAGGATACCTTCTAGAATATTATTTGTGAATTAATAAATACGATATTACCATTATAGGGTAAACGTGATCACGGTCCGAGCGCCAGCGTACTGATATCGCCAACGAAGGTACGGACGCGTACTGTAACACTAACTCTGATGCTTATTGTACACTTGTATGTGGTAGATATGCTCATAGACTATGACTCTGCTTTAAAAATTATTTGAATATATATATAGCTATATACGGGTTACAGTTTTGGTAATGCCGTTTGAGTTTTCCTAGTGCGCTGAGGACACGATAGGCCATCGTGGCACTGGTGAAGAGTGCAGACTGGTTTGATATGAATATGTGATGAGAATGGAATAATATGTTTTAATCTTTGAGAAATGAATATTTAATATGAATATTGCTGTTTTTCATGAATATCTGTCATACATAACTGTACATAAGCATGAGGTTAACCGTTACCTGGGGTTCAATGGGAATTGAACCCCAGCTCATAGTCTCAGATACTTGTGGAACCGGGACAAGAGCAAGGATGAATAGCACACGATGTAACACCCCGTTTTATAAAGCATTTTCGTAATAAAATTATCAGAGTTCCAAAAAGGGTTTATCAGAGTAGAGCACCGGAATAGTCGTGAAAATGAGTAACTGAATAACATTCAATAATGATATATCTGTGTACTGTTACAGTCATCCACAATATCCGAATATTCAAAAAGTCGGTAAAATAAAAACTTCAACAGAATCTCCTCGTCCGCTCCGTCATGCTATCTGCTTACCCTTATCTTCGGTCTGACCTCCTGAGGGTCCTGGGCCTAAAGTCAGAGCTAAGGTTCAATTACCATTGAACCTCAGGTAACGGTTAACCTCATGCTTATGTATCAAATATGTATGACAGATATCCATGGCAAAACAACATTTAATCACATACAATATTCATATATTCACATAATAACATTACACGGCCACTGCAACATGTATGTTATTACAGTCTGCACTATCTCCAGTGCCACGGTGTACATCCGTGTCCTCAGCGCTAGGAAAACATAACGGCATTATCACGACTATAACCCGTATCAAGATGTATGTGTATGATCAATTTTCAAAAACAATATCTCAGACTATCTATCACATATAAGCATACCATAAGCATCAGAGTTAAGGTTACAATACGCGTCCGTACCTGAGTTAATAATTCCGGTATGTCGGTGATCGGTACACGTTTGCAGACGTCCTATCATAGGAATATTACGTTATTAATTGTAAATAATATTCTTGAATATATTTTGGCCACTATTGAATATTCTACCCTTGGTACCCTAAACCATTATTTTATTCCTTCAAAATTCATGGAAAAACGCTGGGCAATATTGGGCAGAATTTCGCCTATCTTTGAAAAATCATAACTAATTCTAGAAAAATCGAAACGAAGATCCGTAAGAAGTTCCAGACTCCTTAGGATGTCTACTTTCCAGAAAAAATATCAGGCCTTGCCCAGAATTCAAAAATCATTCCCAGATTTCACGTGTTCATCATCTGCCCAGAATTTCCAGTATTTTCGCAACATAAACTTTGAGAATTTCTTTCTCTCTGTACAGAACTCATTTCAACGTGCTCTTTACATATTTAGAAAGCTCTATATGTCTACTTTCATCATAAATTTTCTCAGAATTTTTCAATAGCATTTTAAACATGAAATATGAGTGTTTCTGTTACTAGTTCAGAAATCGCCTAACCGACGAATTTTCGCCAGAACTTCGTTACAACTGTGTTCTTGATCTGGAAATTTTGCAGAACCTCTTTCTTCACCATATTTTCGAAATGAAGCTATTTTAGACTATAAAAACATGCAAATAAAATTATTCTAGAATTTAAAAGATTAAAGCTACTTCTACCTATGAATTTAACTCAAAAACTAAGAACTTTTCTTACCTAGAGCTTGAACTCCTTCAAGAACTCCCTTCAGCTCTCTCAACTCTCTCTCAAATAAGCAAGTGTTGTATTGCTTGGTGTGAAGAAAAGTGAAGAGCTTGGGTCCCTATTTATAGGAAAAAGGTTGGGCAATTTGGTAATAAAATGCAACTTTGCTCTTGTCAATTAAACACCATTGGATCTAGGGCTTCATTGACAAATTAAATCCTCACCACACACACACTCATCTGCCCACTCTCTCTCTCTCCCCTCTTCTCTTTCTTCTTCCTTCTCCAAGAAGCTAAACAAACTTGGAGTGCAAGAGTGGAATAGTGTTTGTGTTCTAGAAGCCATTGACTATTTGCACATGTTGGAAATCACTTCCTTCCCTTTGAAGCTCCCCCAAAACCGTGCCCCCCTCTGATTTTTGGGTCTTGGGTTGATTTTTGGGCTTTATTGGTGGTTGGACAATTTGTTTGGGTTACAAAAATGATCCACTTGAGTTTTTGTTGTGCCAAAAAGCCCTAATTTAATTCTTCCTTGTTTAGTATTAGATTAAGCTTAATTAGGTTTAGTTTGAAATGATTTTATTGATTGCCAATTAAATTTTAATCCTACTAAGTCCAATTGTTGCAATTATGGATTCCTTGTTAGGCTTTATTGTTGAATTTAGCCAAAATATTGTTAATTGTTTGCAAATATTGGTCTTTAAATTAATTATGCATGTCAATTCAATTAAGATTAATTTTTGGTGTTTACTAATTATTTTTAGTGTCCTCTAATTATTTTAGGCCTCCTCCTATCCCTTTACGTCTTAATTTTGCCCATATGTGCATTGTGTGACAATATATCATTAATGGTGAGTTTAATTGTTCTTTGAATTGTTGAAAATTCCATTTAATTGGTTTAAGGGCTTTTATGGTATTTTACAATTTTTTATGACCCCTAATAAAATTTTGGGGAGTTGTATTTTGCCCTATTAAGCTCTACCGACAAGTTATTCGAGAATTAGAATAAATATACTTAATACTTTGGAGACAACATACTCTCCTACTTTAAATGGGTCCTAAATGGCCAAAATATTATATTCAAGAGATATACAAATTTTTGGGGTATTATATTTCTCCCCCCGTTAAATAAAATTTCGCCCTCGAAATTTACTCCATACTAACTAAACATCGAGTCATGAACTCCGGATATCTTTCTCTCATATTTTCCTCTGTTTCCCAAGTCGCCTCATTAGGAGATAAACCCTTCCAGACCACTTTCACAACAGGAATATTTCTGTGTCGAAGCCGTTTCTCCTGGTAATCGAGAATTCGCTCCGGCTCGACCTCAAAAGTGTTATCATGTCGCACCTCGACATCCTCATACTGAATAACATGGTCATGGTCAGGTTGGTATTTCTTCAACTGGGAAACATGGAAAACATCATGGAGTTTACTCAAGTTCGGGGGTAAGGCTAATTGGTACGCAACTGGCCCTCGTTTGGCCAGGATTTCAAACGGTCCTACATATCGCGGACTCAACTTTTTCCTTTTCAGCGTTCTACCGACACCAGTGACTGGTGATAGTTTCAGAAACACATGGTCTCCGACTTCAAATTCTAACGGTCTTCTCCTCTTATCAGCATAGCTCTTCTGTCTGCTTTGTGCTGTTAGGAGCCTCTGCTTGATTAGTGCGATTTGTTTGGAAGTTTTGTCAACTAAATCCGTCCCGATGAATTCTCGTTCTGACAGTTCTGTCCAGCATATAGGCGATCGGCACTTTCGTCCGTACAATGCCTCAAATGGAGCCATCTGTATGCTCGAATGGTAACTGTTGTTGTAAGCGAACTCGACTAGCGGTAGATGTTCGTCCCAATGGCCTTTGAAGTCCAACACACACGCTCTAAGCATATCTTCTAGCGTTTGTATTGTCCTTTCAGATTGACCATCGGTCTGCGGGTGATAAGCCGTACTAGGCCTTAGCTTAGTTCCCATCTGTGCATGCAAAGCCTCCCAGAAACGGGATGTGAATCGCGGGTCCCGATCAGAGACAATGCTCTTAGGTACGCCATGAAGTCTCACGATCTCTTTGATATAAATCCTCGCCAATTGTTCTGGTGAGTAATTAATACTAATGGGGAGAAAGTGTGCCGACTTAGTCAATCGGTCCACAATCACCCAAATCGCGTCGTGATGTCTAATCTTGGGCAAACCTACCACTAGGTCCATGGTAATGTTTTCCCATTTCCACTCTGGAATCTCTAGTCCTTGAAGAAGACCAGGGGGTCGTTGATGTTCAATCTTAACTTTCTGACAGGTTAAGCATCTACCCACGTACTCGGTTATGTCTTTCTTCAGCCTGGGCCACCAAAACTCGGATTTCAGGTTCCGGTACATCTTCACCATTCCTGGATGTAGAGTATATTTACTCTTATGAGCCTCGTCTAGAATCTTCTGTCGTAATTCACCATCCTTTGGAATGTAGATCCGCTTCTTGTACCTGACCAAGCCGCTAGGCGATAGGTCATGGTCTTGAGTCTCTCTTCGTGAGATCATCTCCCGAGCTGCTATAGCCCATTCGTCGTACTTTTGAGCTTCCTCGACCGCATCTCTTAGATCGTACTCTCCTTGACTAACAAGGAGACTTGCAAGATACACATCATCGGGCGCGTAGTGCCTCATGCAAATCTGATTAGACAGGTTTAGGTCTCTGAAATCTTCAAGTAGTCTCCGCTCTTGAATCATCATGTATGCTGCGTGCACCGTTTTTCTACTGAGCGCATCTGCTACGACGTTTGCTTTTCCGGGATGATACTTGATCTCCAGGTCGTAATCTTTCAGTAAGTCCATCCAGCGACGTTGTCTCATGTTGAGCTCTTTCTGATCAAACAAGTATTTCAGGCTCTTGTGGTCGCAGTATAACTCTACGATTGCACCATAGAGGTAATGCCTCCATATCTTTAACGCGAATACAATGGCTGCAAGCTCTAAGTCATGCGTAGGATAGTTCGACTCGTGAGGCTTCAACTGACGAGAGGCATAAGCTACAACTCTGCCCTGTTGCATCAAGACACATCCCAATCCCTGCCCACTGGCATCACTATAGACCATATAAGTCTCATCTGGATTTGGGATGGTCAACACTGGTGCTGTAGTTAACCTCTCCCTCAGTATCTGAAAACTCGACTCACAGTCTGCGTCCCACACAAAAGGTTGATTCTTCCTCGTAAGCTTTGTCAATGGTAAGGCAAGACGTGAGAAATTCTGAATGAATCTGCGGTAGTATCCCGCTAGACCCAAAAAGCTGCGTATTTCCGTCACGGTCTCTGGTCTCTTCCAGTCCAAAACTGCTTCCACCTTGCTAGGATCAACGGCAACTCCATCGCGAGATATGACATGGCCCAGAAATTTCACTTCTGGCAGCCAGAATTCACATTTGCTTAACTTGGCAAAAAGTTGCTTGTCACGTAGTATCCCTAACACGAGTCGCAGATGTTCCTCGTGCTCCTCTCTGCTTTTCGAGTAGACCAAGATATCGTCGATGAATACTACCACGAACTTATCTAGATGCTGGCGAAAGATCCGATTCATGTAATCCATGAATACGGCAGGTGCATTAGTCAATCCGAAAGGCATCACAAGGAATTCGTAATGCCCATATCTGGTTCTGAAGGCTGTCTTTGGAACATCACTGGCTTTTACTCGAAGCTGATGGTATCCTGATCGCAGATCGATCTTGGAGAATACACAGGAACCAGATAATTGATCAAGTAGATCATCAATGCGGGGAAGGGGGTATTTGTTCTTGACAGTTACTTTGTTCAACTCACGGTAGTCGATACAAAGTCGAAGGCTTCCGTCTTTCTTCTTTACGAACAATACGGGGGCTCCCCATGGTGACACGCTGGGTCGGATAAACCCTTTCTCTAATAATTCTTCAAGTTGCTTCTTCAGCTCCTGCATCTCGTTCGGCGCCATTCGGTATGGTGTTTTTGATATTGATCCTGTGCCAGGCATTAACTCAATGGCGAACTCAACTTCCCTTTCAGGAGGTAACTCAGTGAGATCCTCTGGAAACACATCAGGGAATTCGTTGACGACCGGAATGTCTTGGAGTGAGGGTTCAGCTTCCGCTTTGACAGAGAAAAACACCATGTATGCTTGGCACCCATGCTGTATGCATTTTTCTGCTTCTGTAATAGAGATATAACTCAAACTCGCATCAACCTTGCTCCGGTTGCGCGGGGGTGCAAATGATATCTGTTTACTTCCACAGTCGATTATCGCGTTGTTAGCCGTCAACCAGTCGAGACCGAGAATGATGTCGATGCCACTGAGTGGTAGTCGGATAAGATCTATGTTTGAATCTCGTCCATTTACACTCGCAACATAGTTAAGACATGCGTCAGATGCTAAGGATTTCGCACCTAGTGGTGTAGCTACTAACAGATCATAAGGTAGTCTATAAGCATGCATTCCTAATCGCTCTGCGCAGTCATATGAAATAAACGAGTGACTAGCACCCGAATCATACAATGCTTGGAGTAGATTTCCATTAAGAGAAATGGTACCTTTGATCATATCGGGAGATCTTCTGGCTTCTTCATTCGTAAGAGCGAAAACCCGACCTGGGTTTTGCGGCCTCGCCTCCAGCGCTTTTTGAGGGCAGTTTGTGCTGATGTGTCCCGGCTTCTGGCACTTGTAGCACACCAGCTTCCCTTCGCAGTTGGTCCCCTGGTGATACCTTCCGCACTTTGGGCACGCTCTGGATATCCTTGAAAAGTTCTGCTGCCCGGGTTGGAACGGCCTTTTATTCCCATTACGGGAATTTCCCCAACTCGTCTTCCGCTTCTGCGAGGAATTTCCACGGTTAAAACCGCCACGGCTGGGACCACTGCTATGGAAGGCTCTGGTCTTCCTAAGCTCCTTCAGATTCCGCTCAATCAATCGACAGGCCTCTACCGCCTGAATCAGCTCGGAGAATTTTTGTGACACTAGCCTCTCCCTTATCTCATACTTCAACCCGTAAATCAGTAGGTTCGCCATGCTGCCCTCATCTTCATTTCGCCTGAAGTGGGTTGAGTATCGAGACAAGTTAGTGAAATGGGCATAGTAATCATCAAAAGACTCTTCTTGCCCTTGCCGAATGTGCAAAAACTCGGACTCCTTCATCATCTGAACAGAGGGTGGGAAATATTGTTCATTGAATTTCTCTTTGAATTTTTCCCATGTGACGGGACAGTGACGTGCTCGCAATGTGGTTGCAGTGCCCTTCCACCAGCGGTCTGCATCCCCTTCCAACTTGTAAATTGCCAGTTGTGCCTTTCTGTCTTCAGGACATTCCAAGACCTCAAAGATCTTATCCAAGCGCATCAACCAGTCTTCTGCTGAGTCAAGTTTACCTCGGAAGGCTGGGGGTTTCAGTTTGCAGAATTGTGTTACCCAGTATTGGGTGTTCTCGACCATTCTGTTTGGTCGTTGAAGCTCTGCCATCGCTCTCTCCTGCCGGGGATGTGGTTGGGATCGGTAGGATCCTTCAGATGCATGGCTCCGTTCGTCATTCTGATTGTCACGATTCTCTCCTTCTTCGGTATTTTGTTGCTCTTCTTCATCAGCTTGTCGTTCCCTGCTTTGTTCTTCATTTTGTCCTCCCTGCCGGTTAGCAAGGAGTGTCTCAATGAGGACCCTTTGCTCTTGGACTATACGCCTCATTTCCTGGATCTCATCACGAACAGGTGGTGGTGGTGGTTCCTGCTGATTTAGTTCATGTATGGGTATGGTTCGTGCTTGTCTACCACGACCTCTGCCTCGGCCTCTACCTCGGCCTCGGCCTCGGGGAGCTCCAGCTCCTCTTAAGGTTGCCATTAGTCTAATTTTTGACGAATAATAGATAGATCATTAGAGAAAGACAAGATAAAGACAAAGCATCATATTATATATGTCAAATATTTTACAACGTTACGGTGTAGTTCATCATCATAGTTACTTCATTACAACCTTACCAAATACTCTAATCTATTCCCTAAGGGTGTACTAGAATCAACAACTATTTCTACTAGTCTGGCGTCAAATTAATATTAATACTATGCGTCATAATCTTCCACTGCTTTCTTGGACTGTTGCTGGGTTCTGACCTTCCTCCTCCGGTTCACATAGCCCGATGCACCCAACTCCTGATCTGAAAAAGATGGATGCAAACCTCCCCTAATGGACCTTCGTCGAGAAGTTCATTTGTCTTTCGTATCCAATAGTTGGTTCGAGGGAAGTGGTGAAGAGTGGATCTGATCCATTCTTCCGGAGTATAAGGGTCGTTAAGGGGCATGGTCATATCATAAATCTCCCTGACACGGGTCAGGAAACGTAGGTAATGCTCTTGAATGGTTTCCCCGTAGCAGCCTGCCATCAAGAATGCGTCATACAGCGTCTCAGTCAGCTCGCGGTTGCCATCTAGTACGTACCGCAGGTTCTCCGGGTCGGCGTGCTCAGCTACGTCGTCAACGGGCTCATCCTCTAAGTCAGCAAGCTCAATAAAATCGTAGTCGGAGTCAGCACCCTCCTCCACCAGATCCGCTACGTCAATATACTCAAAATTATCCCCAACAGAGGAGTGGTGTGAGCCTGCCGGGGCATTAGGAGCTGGTAGAACATTCAAGGGTATAGCCGGGATGGGATTTGGGTCGTACAGGTTATCGGGGTACTCCGGGCCCGGGTGATACTCAGGTTCTGGGTCATGCAGGTGCTCTACCGGAAACAACGGATTGTAAGGTAATCCCGAGGGATTTGCAAAGGCAGGAGGTGCTGGCACGTGCTGGGGTGCCGGTGCGGGCGGAGGGTATACGGGTTCCGGGTTTAACCTTCGGCCCACCATCTGCGGGTTCACGCTCTTCCGTGCCACGCGTCTCATAAGTCCGTATCGATAAACGAAATCGGCTCTCTGATGATTAATCGGCGGTCTAACCATTTTCCTGCAACATGTACACCGAAGTTACATCAGTACTCTTTTCGAAATGTGTTTCAAAACTACGGCTTAGAGCCCAACTCAGTTAATCAACCGATTGGCCAGGTAAGTGTCTATCATGGGGGTCTCACCAACTCTATGGCGACTGCTTGACCGATCCACATAGACTAGCCTTGCCTTCGGCACCAATGGTTTCTTATAACTAAGCCAAGTTCCAGCCGGAAAATACTTTTTGAAAAAACTCCAAACCTAACTCTGTTACTCAAACAGTCTGGCCAGGCCGGTGTATTTATGGAAGGCTCGCCGAATTCACGGGGACTGATTGCCAACCACAAAACCCTTTCTAGACACCAAACTGTCTGGAGTAACATAGTTAACTTTGGGCCAGAATGTCTGCTCTGATACCAAAAATGTAACACCCCGTTTTATAAAGCATTTTCGTAATAAAATTATCAGAGTTCCAAAAAGGGTTTATCAGAGTAGAGCACTGGAATAGTCGTGAAAATGAGTAACTGAATAACATTCAATAATGATATATCTGTGTACTGTTACAGTCATCCACAATATCCGAATATTCAAAAAGTCGGTAAAATAAAAACTTCAACAGAATCTCCTCGTCCGCTCCGTCATGCTATCTGCTTACCCTTATCTTCGGTCTGACCTCCTGAGGGTCCTGGGCCTAAAGTCAGAGCTGAGGTTCAATTACCATTGAACCTCAGGTAACGGTTAACCTCATGCTTATGTATCAAATATGTATGACAGATATCCATGGCAAAACAACATTTAATCACATACAATATTCATATATTCACATAATAACATTACACGGCCACTGCAACATGTATGTTATTACAGTCTGCACTATCTCCAGTGCCACGGTGTACATCCGTGTCCTCAGCGCTAGGAAAACATAACGGCATTATCACGACTATAACCCGTATCAAGATGTATGTGTATGATCAATTTTCAAAAACAATATCTCAGACTATCTATCACATATAAGCATACCATAAGCATCAGAGTTAAGGTTACAATACGCGTCCGTACCTGAGTTAATAATTCCGGTATGTCGGTGATCGGTACACGTTTGCAGACGTCCTATCATAGGAATATTACGTTATTAATTGTAAATAATATTCTTGAATATATTTTGGCCACTATTGAATATTCTACCCTTGGTACCCTAAACCATTATTTTATTCCTTCAAAATTCGTGGAAAAACGCTGGGCAATATTGGGCAGAATTTCGCCTATCTTTGAAAAATCATAACTAATTCTAGAAAAATCGAAACGAAGATCCGTAAGAAGTTCCAGACTCCTTAGGATGTCTACTTTCCATAAAAAATATCAGGCCTTGCCCAGAATTCAAAAATCATTCCCAGATTTCACGTGTTCATCATCTGCCCAGAATTTCCAGTATTTTCGCAACATAAACTTTGAGAATTTCTTTCTCTCTGTACAGAACTCATTTCAACGTGCTCTTTACATATTTAGAAAGCTCTATATGTCTACTTTCATCATAAATTTTCTCAGAATTTTTCAATAGCATTTTAAACATGAAATATGAGTGTTTCTGTTACTAGTTCAGAAATCGCCTAACCGACGAATTTTCGCCAGAACTTCGTTACAACTGTGTTCTTGATCTGGAAATTTTGCAGAACCTCTTTCTTCACCATATTTTCGAAATGAAGCTATTTTAGACTATAAAAACATGCAAATAAAATTATTCTAGAATTTAAAAGATTAAAGCTACTTCTACCTATGAATTTAACTCAAAAACTAAGAACTTTTCTTACCTAGAGCTTGAACTCCTTCAAGAACTCCCTTCAGCTCTCTCAACTCTCTCTCAAATAAGCAAGTGTTGTATTGCTTGGTGTGAAGAAAAGTGAAGAGCTTGGGTCCCTATTTATAGGAAAAAGGTTGGGCAATTTGGTAATAAAATGCAACTTTGCTCTTGTCAATTAAACACCATTGGATCTAGGGCTTCATTGACAAATTAAATCCTCACCACACACACACTCATCTGCCCACTCTCTCTCTCTCCCCTCTTCTCTTTCTTCTTCCTTCTCCAAGAAGCTAAACAAACTTGGAGTGCAAGAGTGGAATAGTGTTTGTGTTCTAGAAGCCATTGACTATTTGCACATGTTGGAAATCACTTCCTTCCCTTTGAAGCTCCCCCAAAACCGTCCCCCCCTCTGATTTTTGGGTCTTGGGTTGATTTTTGGGCTTTATTGGTGGTTGGACAATTTGTTTGGGTTACAAAAATGATCCACTTGAGTTTTTGTTGTGCCAAAAAGCCCTAATTTAATTCTTCCTTGTTTAGTATTAGATTAAGCTTAATTAGGTTTAGTTTGAAATGATTTTATTGATTGCCAATTAAATTTTAATCCTACTAAGTCCAATTGTTGCAATTATGGATTCCTTGTTAGGCTTTATTGTTGAATTTAGCCAAAATATTGTTAATTGTTTGCAAATATTGGTCTTTAAATTAATTATGCATGTCAATTCAATTAAGATTAATTTTTGGTGTTTACTAATTATTTTTAGTGTCCTCTAATTATTTTAGGCCTCCTCCTATCCCTTTACGTCTTAATTTTGCCCATATGTGCATTGTGTGACAATATATCATTAATGGTGAGTTTAATTGTTCTTTGAATTGTTGAAAATTCCATTTAATTGGTTTAAGGGCTTTTATGGTATTTTACAATTTTTTATGACCCCTAATAAAATTTTGGGGAGTTGTATTTTGCCCTATTAAGCTCTACCGACAAGTTATTCGAGAATTAGAATAAATATACTTAATACTTTGGAGACAACATACTCTCCTACTTTAAATGGGTCCTAAATGGCCAAAATATTATATTCAAGAGATATACAAATTTTTGGGGTATTATATTTCTCCCCCCGTTAAATAAAATTTCGCCCTCGAAATTTACTCCATACTAACTAAACATCGAGTCATGAACTCCGGATATCTTTCTCTCATATTTTCCTCTGTTTCCCAAGTCGCCTCATTAGGAGATAAACCCTTCCAGACCACTTTCACAACAGGAATATTTCTGTGTCGAAGCCGTTTCTCCTGGTAATCGAGAATTCGCTCCGGCTCGACCTCAAAAGTGTTATCATGTCGCACCTCGACATCCTCATACTGAATAACATGGTCATGGTCAGGTTGGTATTTCTTCAACTGGGAAACATGGAAAACATCATGGAGTTTACTCAAGTTCGGGGGTAAGGCTAATTGGTACGCAACTGGCCCTCGTTTGGCCAGGATTTCAAACGGTCCTACATATCGCGGACTCAACTTTTTCCTTTTCAGCGTTCTACCGACACCAGTGACTGGTGATAGTTTCAGAAACACATGGTCTCCGACTTCAAATTCTAACGGTCTTCTCCTCTTATCAGCATAGCTCTTCTGTCTGCTTTGTGCTGTTAGGAGCCTCTGCTTGATTAGTGCGATTTGTTTGGAAGTTTTGTCAACTAAATCCGTCCCGATGAATTCTCGTTCTGACAGTTCTGTCCAGCATATAGGCGATCGGCACTTTCGTCCGTACAATGCCTCAAATGGAGCCATCTGTATGCTCGAATGGTAACTGTTGTTGTAAGCGAACTCGACTAGCGGTAGATGTTCGTCCCAATGGCCTTTGAAGTCCAACACACACGCTCTAAGCATATCTTCTAGCGTTTGTATTGTCCTTTCAGATTGACCATCGGTCTGCGGGTGATAAGCCGTACTAGGCCTTAGCTTAGTTCCCATCTGTGCATGCAAAGCCTCCCAGAAACGGGATGTGAATCGCGGGTCCCGATCAGAGACAATGCTCTTAGGTACGCCATGAAGTCTCACGATCTCTTTGATATAAATCCTCGCCAATTGTTCTGGTGAGTAATTAATACTAATGGGGAGAAAGTGTGCCGACTTAGTCAATCGGTCCACAATCACCCAAATCGCGTCGTGATGTCTAATCTTGGGCAAACCTACCACTAGGTCCATGGTAATGTTTTCCCATTTCCACTCTGGAATCTCTAGTCCTTGAAGAAGACCAGGGGGTCGTTGATGTTCAATCTTAACTTTCTGACAGGTTAAGCATCTACCCACGTACTCGGTTACGTCTTTCTTCAGCCTGGGCCACCAAAACTCGGATTTCAGGTTCCGGTACATCTTCACCATTCCTGGATGTAGAGTATATTTACTCTTATGAGCCTCGTCTAGAATCTTCTGTCGTAATTCACCATCCTTTGGAATGTAGATCCGCTTCTTGTACCTGACCAAGCCGCTAGGCGATAGGTCATGGTCTTGAGTCTCTCTTCGTGAGATCATCTCCCGAGCTGCTATAGCCCATTCGTCGTACTTTTGAGCTTCCTCGACCGCATCTCTTAGATCGTACTCTCCTTGACTAACAAGGAGACTTGCAAGATACACATCATCGGGCGCGTAGTGCCTCATGCAAATCTGATTAGACAGGTTTAGGTCTCTGAAATCTTCAAGTAGTCTCCGCTCTTGAATCATCATGTATGCTGCGTGCACCGTTTTTCTACTGAGCGCATCTGCTACGACGTTTGCTTTTCCGGGATGATACTTGATCTCCAGGTCGTAATCTTTCAGTAAGTCCATCCAGCGACGTTGTCTCATGTTGAGCTCTTTCTGATCAAACAGGTATTTCAGGCTCTTGTGGTCGCAGTATAACTCTACGATTGCACCATAGAGGTAATGCCTCCATATCTTTAACGCGAATACAATGGCTGCAAGCTCTAAGTCATGCGTAGGATAGTTCGACTCGTGAGGCTTCAACTGACGAGAGGCATAAGCTACAACTCTGCCCTGTTGCATCAAGACACATCCCAATCCCTGCCCACTGGCATCACTATAGACCATATAAGTCTCATCTGGATTTGGGATGGTCAACACTGGTGCTGTAGTTAACCTCTCCCTCAGTATCTGAAAACTCGACTCACAGTCTGCGTCCCACACAAAAGGTTGATTCTTCCTCGTAAGCTTTGTCAATGGTAAGGCAAGACGTGAGAAATTCTGAATGAATCTGCGGTAGTATCCCGCTAGACCCAAAAAGCTGCGTATTTCCGTCACGGTCTCTGGTCTCTTCCAGTCCAAAACTGCTTCCACCTTGCTAGGATCAACGGCAACTCCATCGCGAGATATGACATGGCCCAGAAATTTCACTTCTGGCAGCCAGAATTCACATTTGCTTAACTTGGCAAAAAGTTGCTTGTCACGTAGTATCCCTAACACGAGTCGCAGATGTTCCTCGTGCTCCTCTCTGCTTTTCGAGTAGACCAAGATATCGTCGATGAATACTACCACGAACTTATCTAGATGCTGGCGAAAGATCCGATTCATGTAATCCATGAATACGGCAGGTGCATTAGTCAATCCGAAAGGCATCACAAGGAATTCGTAATGCCCATATCTGGTTCTGAAGGCTGTCTTTGGAACATCACTGGCTTTTACTCGAAGCTGATGGTATCCTGATCGCAGATCGATCTTGGAGAATACACAGGAACCAGATAATTGATCAAGTAGATCATCAATGCGGGGAAGGGGGTATTTGTTCTTGACAGTTACTTTGTTCAACTCACGGTAGTCGATACAAAGTCGAAGGCTTCCGTCTTTCTTCTTTACGAACAATACGGGGGCTCCCCATGGTGACACGCTGGGTCGGATAAACCCTTTCTCTAATAATTCTTCAAGTTGCTTCTTCAGCTCCTGCATCTCGTTCGGCGCCATTCGGTATGGTGTTTTTGATATTGATCCTGTGCCAGGCATTAACTCAATGGCGAACTCAACTTCCCTTTCAGGAGGTAACTCAGTGAGATCCTCTGGAAACACATCAGGGAATTCGTTGACGACCGGAATGTCTTGGAGTGAGGGTTCAGCTTCCGCTTTGACAGAGAAAAACACCATGTATGCTTGGCACCCATGCTGTATGCATTTTTCTGCTTCTGTAATAGAGATATAACTCAAACTCGCATCAACCTTGCTCCGGTTGCGCGGGGGTGCAAATGATATCTGTTTACTTCCACAGTCGATTATCGCGTTGTTAGCCGTCAACCAGTCGAGACCGAGAATGATGTCGATGCCACTGAGTGGTAGTCGGATAAGATCTATGTTTGAATCTCGTCCATTTACACTCGCAACATAGTTAAGACATGCGTCAGATGCTAAGGATTTCGCACCTAGTGGTGTAGCTACTAACAGATCATAAGGTAGTCTATAAGCATGCATTCCTAATCGCTCTGCGCAGTCATATGAAATAAACGAGTGACTAGCACCCGAATCATACAATGCTTGGAGTAGATTTCCATTAAGAGAAATGGTACCTTTGATCATATCGGGAGATCTTCTGGCTTCTTCATTCGTAAGAGCGAAAACCCGACCTGGGTTTTGCGGCCTCGCCTCCAGCGCTTTTTGAGGGCAGTTTGTGCTGATGTGTCCCGGCTTCTGGCACTTGTAGCACACCAGCTTCCCTTCGCAGTTGGTCCCCTGGTGATACCTTCCGCACTTTGGGCACGCTCTGGATATCCTTGAAAAGTTCTGCTGCCCGGGTTGGAACGGCCTTTTATTCCCATTACGGGAATTTCCCCAACTCGTCTTCCGCTTCTGCGAGGAATTTCCACGGTTAAAACCGCCACGGCTGGGACCACTGCTATGGAAGGCTCTGGTCTTCCTAAGCTCCTTCAGATTCCGCTCAATCAATCGACAGGCCTCTACCGCCTGAATCAGCTCGGAGAATTTTTGTGACACTAGCCTCTCCCTTATCTCATACTTCAACCCGTAAATCAGTAGGTTCGCCATGCTGCCCTCATCTTCATTTCGCCTGAAGTGGGTTGAGTATCGAGACAAGTTAGTGAAATGGGCATAGTAATCATCAAAAGACTCTTCTTGCCCTTGCCGAATGTGCAAAAACTCGGACTCCTTCATCATCTGAACAGAGGGTGGGAAATATTGTTCATTGAATTTCTCTTTGAATTTTTCCCATGTGACGGGACAGTGACGTGCTCGCAATGTGGTTGCAGTGCCCTTCCACCAGCGGTCTGCATCCCCTTCCAACTTGTAAATTGCCAGTTGTGCCTTTCTGTCTTCAGGACATTCCAAGACCTCAAAGATCTTATCCAAGCGCATCAACCAGTCTTCTGCTGAGTCAAGTTTACCTCGGAAGGCTGGGGGTTTCAGTTTGCAGAATTGTGTTACCCAGTATTGGGTGTTCTCGACCATTCTGTTTGGTCGTTGAAGCTCTGCCATCGCTCTCTCCTGCCGGGGATGTGGTTGGGATCGGTAGGATCCTTCAGATGCATGGCTCCGTTCGTCATTCTGATTGTCACGATTCTCTCCTTCTTCGGTATTTTGTTGCTCTTCTTCATCAGCTTGTCGTTCCCTGCTTTGTTCTTCATTTTGTCCTCCCTGCCGGTTAGCAAGGAGTGTCTCAATGAGGACCCTTTGCTCTTGGACTATACGCCTCATTTCCTGGATCTCATCACGAACAGGTGGTGGTGGTGGTTCCTGCTGATTTAGTTCATGTATGGGTATGGTTCGTGCTTGTCTACCACGACCTCTGCCTCGGCCTCTACCTCGGCCTCGGCCTCGGGGAGCTCCAGCTCCTCTTAAGGTTGCCATTAGTCTAATTTTTGACGAATAATAGATAGATCATTAGAGAAAGACAAGATAAAGACAAAGCATCATATTATATATGTCAAATATTTTACAACGTTACGGTGTAGTTCATCATCATAGTTACTTCATTACAACCTTACCAAATACTCTAATCTATTCCCTAAGGGTGTACTAGAATCAACAACTATTTCTACTAGTCTGGCGTCAAATTAATATTAATACTATGCGTCATAATCTTCCACTGCTTTCTTGGACTGTTGCTGGGTTCTGACCTTCCTCCTCCGGTTCACATAGCCCGATGCACCCAACTCCTGATCTGAAAAAGATGGATGCAAACCTCCCCTAATGGACCTTCGTCGAGAAGTTCATTTGTCTTTCGTATCCAATAGTTGGTTCGAGGGAAGTGGTGAAGAGTGGATCTGATCCATTCTTCCGGAGTATAAGGGTCGTTAAGGGGCATGGTCATATCATAAATCTCCCTGACATGGGTCAGGAAACGTAGGTAATGCTCTTGAATGGTTTCCCCGTAGCAGCCTGCCATCAAGAATGCGTCATACAGCGTCTCAGTCAGCTCGCGGTTGCCATCTAGTACGTACCGCAGGTTCTCCGGGTCGGCGTGCTCAGCTACGTCGTCAACGGGCTCATCCTCTAAGTCAGCAAGCTCAATAAAATCGTAGTCGGAGTCAGCACCCTCCTCCACCAGATCCGCTACGTCAATATACTCAAAATTATCCCCAACAGAGGAGTGGTGTGAGCCTGCCGGGGCATTAGGAGCTGGTAGAACATTCAAGGGTATAGCCGGGATGGGATTTGGGTCGTACAGGTTATCGGGGTACTCCGGGCCCGGGTGATACTCAGGTTCTGGGTCATGCAGGTGCTCTACCGGAAACAACGGATTGTAAGGTAATCCCGAGGGATTTGCAAAGGCAGGAGGTGCTGGCACGTGCTGGGGTGCCGGTGCGGGCGGAGGGTATACGGGTTCCGGGTTTAACCTTCGGCCCACCATCTGCGGGTTCACGCTCTTCCGTGCCACGCGTCTCATAAGTCCGTATCGATAAACGAAATCGGCTCTCTGATGATTAATCGGCGGTCTAACCATTTTCCTGCAACATGTACACCGAAGTTACATCAGTACTCTTTTCGAAATGTGTTTCAAAACTACGGCTTAGAGCCCAACTCAGTTAATCAACCGATTGGCCAGGTAAGTGTCTATCATGGGGGTCTCACCAACTCTATGGCGACTGCTTGACCGATCCACATAGACTAGCCTTGCCTTCGGCACCAATGGTTTCTTATAACTAAGCCAAGTTCCAGCCGGAAAATACTTTTTGAAAAAACTCCAAACCTAACTCTGTTACTCAAACAGTCTGGCCAGGCCGGTGTATTTATGGAAGGCTCGCCGAATTCACGGGGACTGATTGCCAACCACAAAACCCTTTCTAGACACCAAACTGTCTGGAGTAACATAGTTAACTTTGGGCCAGAATGTCTGCTCTGATACCAAAAATGTAACACCCCGTTTTATAAAGCATTTTCGTAATAAAATTATCAGAGTTCCAAAAAGGGTTTATCAGAGTAGAGCACTGGAATAGTCGTGAAAATGAGTAACTGAATAACATTCAATAATGATATATCTGTGTACTGTTACAGTCATCCACAATATCCGAATATTCAAAAAGTCGGTAAAATAAAAACTTCAACAGAATCTCCTCGTCCGCTCCGTCATGCTATCTGCTTACCCTTATCTTCGGTCTGACCTCCTGAGGGTCCTGGGCCTAAAGTCAGAGCTGAGGTTCAATTACCATTGAACCTCAGGTAACGGTTAACCTCATGCTTATGTATCAAATATGTATGACAGATATCCATGGCAAAACAACATTTAATCACATACAATATTCATATATTCACATAATAACATTACACGGCCACTGCAACATGTATGTTATTACAGTCTGCACTATCTCCAGTGCCACGGTGTACATCCGTGTCCTCAGCGCTAGGAAAACATAACGGCATTATCACGACTATAACCCGTATCAAGATGTATGTGTATGATCAATTTTCAAAAACAATATCTCAGACTATCTATCACATATAAGCATACCATAAGCATCAGAGTTAAGGTTACAATACGCGTCCGTACCTGAGTTAATAATTCCGGTATGTCGGTGATCGGTACACGTTTGCAGACGTCCTATCATAGGAATATTACGTTATTAATTGTAAATAATATTCTTGAATATATTTTGGCCACTATTGAATATTCTACCCTTGGTACCCTAAACCATTATTTTATTCCTTCAAAATTCGTGGAAAAACGCTGGGCAATATTGGGCAGAATTTCGCCTATCTTTGAAAAATCATAACTAATTCTAGAAAAATCGAAACGAAGATCCGTAAGAAGTTCCAGACTCCTTAGGATGTCTACTTTCCAGAAAAAATATCAGGCCTTGCCCAGAATTCAAAAATCATTCCCAGATTTCACGTGTTCATCATCTGCCCAGAATTTCCAGTATTTTCGCAACATAAACTTTGAGAATTTCTTTCTCTCTGTACAGAACTCATTTCAACGTGCTCTTTACATATTTAGAAAGCTCTATATGTCTACTTTCATCATAAATTTTCTCAGAATTTTTCAATAGCATTTTAAACATGAAATATGAGTGTTTCTGTTACTAGTTCAGAAATCGCCTAACCGACGAATTTTCGCCAGAACTTCGTTACAACTGTGTTCTTGATCTGGAAATTTTGCAGAACCTCTTTCTTCACCATATTTTCGAAATGAAGCTATTTTAGACTATAAAAACATGCAAATAAAATTATTCTAGAATTTAAAAGATTAAAGCTACTTCTACCTATGAATTTAACTCAAAAACTAAGAACTTTTCTTACCTAGAGCTTGAACTCCTTCAAGAACTCCCTTCAGCTCTCTCAACTCTCTCTCAAATAAGCAAGTGTTGTATTGCTTGGTGTGAAGAAAAGTGAAGAGCTTGGGTCCCTATTTATAGGAAAAAGGTTGGGCAATTTGGTAATAAAATGCAACTTTGCTCTTGTCAATTAAACACCATTGGATCTAGGGCTTCATTGACAAATTAAATCCTCACCACACACACACTCATCTGCCCACTCTCTCTCTCTCCCCTCTTCTCTTTCTTCTTCCTTCTCCAAGAAGCTAAACAAACTTGGAGTGCAAGAGTGGAATAGTGTTTGTGTTCTAGAAGCCATTGACTATTTGCACATGTTGGAAATCACTTCCTTCCCTTTGAAGCTCCCCCAAAACCGTGCCCCCCTCTGATTTTTGGGTCTTGGGTTGATTTTTGGGCTTTATTGGTGGTTGGACAATTTGTTTGGGTTACAAAAATGATCCACTTGAGTTTTTGTTGTGCCAAAAAGCCCTAATTTAATTCTTCCTTGTTTAGTATTAGATTAAGCTTAATTAGGTTTAGTTTGAAATGATTTTATTGATTGCCAATTAAATTTTAATCCTACTAAGTCCAATTGTTGCAATTATGGATTCCTTGTTAGGCTTTATTGTTGAATTTAGCCAAAATATTGTTAATTGTTTGCAAATATTGGTCTTTAAATTAATTATGCATGTCAATTCAATTAAGATTAATTTTTGGTGTTTACTAATTATTTTTAGTGTCCTCTAATTATTTTAGGCCTCCTCCTATCCCTTTACGTCTTAATTTTGCCCATATGTGCATTGTGTGACAATATATCATTAATGGTGAGTTTAATTGTTCTTTGAATTGTTGAAAATTCCATTTAATTGGTTTAAGGGCTTTTATGGTATTTTACAATTTTTTATGACCCCTAATAAAATTTTGGGGAGTTGTATTTTGCCCTATTAAGCTCTACCGACAAGTTATTCGAGAATTAGAATAAATATACTTAATACTTTGGAGACAACATACTCTCCTACTTTAAATGGGTCCTAAATGGCCAAAATATTATATTCAAGAGATATACAAATTTTTGGGGTATTATACACGAGAGGCACTGGCAGAAAAGTACCTAGGGGTCATTGTAATCGAAAACATTCAGAGATTTGTACCACTATAATAGCAACCAGACTTAACAACAGGGGATGTATATCAGTTACTCGCTCTTTCAAAAATTATTCTGATGCTCTACTTTGATTGAGATATTGTTTTAAAAAGAAAATCTTTTCCGATGCCACTCTGATTAATTTCTTCAAAGCTCTGATAATCCCATTTGAAAACCACGTTTAAAAAGGCGGGATGTTACAGGAATAGGTCAGGCTCCTATCAAAGGCCTACAACCTGACCTGTTTAGGACCTGATCAGGCCTAACTTGTTTGTTAAAAAGACCAGGTATTTAAAGGCCTATATGTGTAAATAAGTTAGGCCTGTAAGCCTTCAGGCCTAACCTGTTTACTCATTGAATAAATATATTTATATTTGTATTATATAAATCACACAATATTTATTTTTTATTCATATATTTACATAGATTTTGATAGGCTCAAAGTGAATAAAGCCTATTTATGGCTTTCAAAGCCTGCAATATAAGGCATTTTTAAAAGGTCTACATTGTAAGTAAGCCTTTAAAAAGGGTTTAGGCTTGACTAAGCCTTATAAAGGCTCAGGTTCAGCCCTTTTACCACCATTAAAGTCTCAGACCTGTTTAGCCAGAACTTGGCATGACCTAGCATATTACCATGCCTGTGCCCAACTATAGTACTTTTAATTACATAATATAATTAGTCGCCTATATTATTAATAATATAACTACAATGTACGTCTTTTTCTTCCTCTTGCTTTGTTAGTTGCTTGTTACAATGGACAACACCTTTTGCGCATGTATGTTCTTCTTCTCTGTGAAAGGCATGAGCTCTTCATTGTTCTTCTTTTTCTTGTAATACGCTTTTGTGAACAATATGTATGTAGACAACTTTGGCTGCCTTTCTCCGTCTTTATCTTTCATTTTCCCATTTTTTGGCGTATTCTTAATCTGTAAAATAATTACTACTTCAATCACCCAGCAGCACAAATAGATGAAATGCATTACACACGACACCAAAGGATTACTTTGTGCTACCAAACAATTTTGTCTCACCAACCATTAATACAAACCTTTGCTGAAAGTAAAGAAGTAGAAAGTTTCTCGAGAAGCAAAGGAATGACAAATGGTTCAATAAGGGGCTTGGAAGATAATGTAGACTACATAGAAGTCAAACAATTCGTTCTTGATAAAGTTTGTCTAGTGCTATCAACAAGAACGTTGTCAATCACAAGTTTGTCTAGTGCTATCAACAAGCTTTCAAGTTCCACCAACTGAAAAACCTCCTCAATACTAGACAATTACAATCTTCATTACAGGAATGTTGTTTTTAAGGATACAAAAATAATATTTTAATTGGACTACCTAGATACCTATTCCATGATAATACTTAACTGAAACTAAGGAATAAAGTCTTCAACTTTATTACCATCCTAGAAGTGATGGGAAAAAGAATGGTAGTATCTACTTAAACAAAAGTTAGTTGAACAACTAACATCTCAACATACCAAATTCAAAAATAAATTAGCTTCTTATTGCTAACAGTTCTAAACTGCTTTTCACCCATGCACCTACTAAGACCTAACAATACTTATATAAATTTCACTACAAAGATTTAAGATAGATATAAACAAATGGATCATATTACAACACTAGTCATCAAATGGAGTACTGTCACACCCCGAAATTTGAGAAGTGACCGGCCCGGAATATGCATTCCTTAAGCCTTTAAACATATAGAACTTCTAATATATATATACATACATGTTTTTAATATATGTAAAATAAATATCATAAATATATTTCATATAAAAAAACTTATCAACTTTTGTAGAAATTTCAACAGAGTCACTCTTGCACGCAGGATCTCTCGAAAATTCTAGAATAGCCTAATATTGTCAAGAGAAGCTTTGCTCCTTATCATCAAATATAAAACCTGCAAATCATGTGAGGACCCTATCTATAGCATACGTGGAGCACCTAAATTACAACAAAATAATAATAATAATACATAGGTTGAATGTTACATTAACTAGAAATTTTCAGCATGACGCTTCAACTTCAAACAACAGTATGGATCTTCAATGATCAGCAAGAGGATCCAAGAAAACTGCACTATCTGAGACCAAAAATAATTTTTCGGTGAATAACGTCCCATTAAAATAAGTAAATAAAATACTAAAGGAATAAATTAAGCAAGTAAAATTTTATAATAATGAAATGATAATTATATTCAACATCCAAGTACAAAATCAATAACGTAGATGACATTATATGAAAGGTTATTAATAAGAAAATACTAGGTAAACAAATAACTTATCGATGAAATTAAGTACCAACTGGTATGAAAAACTCATTTTGGGTGAGGACTTAAACAGAATGAGAAATAAGCATGGACACACAGTCCACGAGGGTAACTAGCCAAGCGCAGCTTGAAGCCATGGAAATAAGCGTGGACACATAGTGCACCAAGCATGCATGGGAAATAAGCATGGACACATAGTGCACCAAGCATGCATAGGATAAATAACAAATCAAGCGCAGCACGAGGCTACTGAACAAGCGCAAGTATAAGACCTACGAATAACAAGCGTGAGAACGAATCCCACGAATAACAAGCGAGCTCGAGGTTAACCATGGTGCACCAAGGACTAATTGCACTGCTATTAGTAACCAGCGTTCTGTATTCTATCCTCTTTAAACGTTTCAAGCATGAATGGGATTGATTTACAATCTATAAATGAAAAGGATCTAATCTAGAAAACTTGTAAGGAATATTTCATATAAGTGATCCCAACATGAAGGTTTGTAAATAATAACCCAAAACTATTTTCAAGCATGCATGGAGCCTACATCTTCCAAATTATTTCTTTTCAATACAATTTGGCATATTTACCTTTTAGAAACAATCCTTTCACCATCTCCATGCATGAATCAAAATTGTCAAATACTTCACATATTAACTAAATTCAAAGTGCAAGAAAAAACTTATATAAAACAAATCTAGAAGAGCAAACAATATTAAGTAATATTCTTGTTCTTTACTTATTCCAATATCAATGTGAAAATGAGATACTTCAAATAAAAGTTATAATGGGACGCTATTCACTCACCTTCTAAATTGCCAAATCCTACCTACAATTCACTTTTCTAGTAGCTTCATGTGGGGTCCACTCCTTGCATATCCTGGCGTGCATAACAAAACTATTATAGTTCCCCTGTCACAACCCTTAATAAAATTCAAAGAACCCATTTAATAAAATCGGTGCTACTACATATTTAGCAATAATAACTTCAAATGACCCAATGGGCACATCCACCATTCTAAGCTCATGTCAATTCAATAGATATAAAGAATGATACATATGTGTGTATACACTCATGTATGCCTTTTTCAAACTTCCTAACATCCATGTATAACTTACTATGCTACCTCACTTAGTTCTTTATTCAGGGTAAATTTAGACCAAAGAAAATCAACACCAAAATCCATATCATTGCTCTACCGAAGTTAGACAAAAGATTGTGAGAATATCGGTATCTTCTCCTTCAGTGCTTCAATTAAATAAGACTTCAAATGTTCTCCCAATCTATAATACCCCAAAAAAATTGTATTTTCCTCGAATATGGCCACTAGGACCTATTGAAAATAGGAGAATATGTTGTCTCCAAAATTTGTAGTCTACTTATTCTATTCCTCGAATAAGTTTTCCTTAGGACTTAATAGGGCAAAATCCAACTCTCTAAATTTAATTAGGAGTCATAAAATATTATTAAATGCCATAAAAACACCTAAATTAATTAGCTAAAATTTCCAACAATTAAAGAACAATTAAATTCACACTTAAGGATATATTGACATATAATTCATATATTGTCAAAAATAAGCCGTAAAAGAGTATAAAGAGGCTTAAAATAATTAGAGAATACTAAAAACAATTAATGGGCACTAAAAATTAATTTAATTGAATTAAAATTCATAATTAATCTAGTGGCAAATATTAACAAACAATTTGAAATGTTTTTGGCTAAATTCTATATTAAGGCTTAACAAGGGATCAATAATTGAAACAATTGAGTTTAGTAGGATCATAATTGAGCTGGTAAACAATTAAATCAATACAAACTAAACTTAATTAAGCTAAATCCAATAGTAAACAAGAGGGATTTAATTTAGGGCTTTTTGTCACAACAAATCACCAATGGATCAATTTTTGTAGCCCAAACTTTTGCCCAAACAAACAATAAAGCCCAAAACAAATTAAAAACAAAAAGGGTCCAGAGGGGGGGGGGGGCGGTTTTTGAAGCCTTGGGGACCAAGGGAATGAATTTAGCACATGGCCAAATGTGGTCAAAAACTTCTAGAGGAAGGAGCACTATTCATTGCTTGGCTTGCAAGTTCTTAGGCTTCTTGATGAAGGAAGAAGAAAAAGATGAAGGAAGAGAGAGAGGGGGAGGTCGGATGGGGAGGAATCAAAGGTGAGGATTGTAGTTTGAAAATTTTCCCTAATCCAATGGCCAAAATCCAAGGGGTGGTAGCTTGTAGGAGCTGTTGCAATTTTACTATAAATAGGGGCAAGGGTCATTCACATTTCCACACACCAAGCAAAGCAACATCTGCATATTTGAAAGAGAGTGGGAAGAAGCTTGAAGGAGTTCAAGCATTAGGTAAGCAAGTTCTTGAGTTTTGAGTTTTAAATTCATAGATAGAAGTAGTTTTAATCTTTAAAATTCTAGAATAGTTTTAATTTCATGTTTTCATGGTTAAAAATAGCTTTATTTTGAAAAATTAGTGGAGAAAGTGGTTTAGCAAAATTTCCGGAAGAAAAACACTGAAGTAACGAAGTTCTGGCAAAAATTCGCCGGTTAGGCGATTTCTGAACTAGTAACAGAAATGCTCTTATTTCATGTTGAAAATGATATTGAAAAATTCTGGGAAAATTCATGGTCAAAGTACATAAATAGGGCTTTTCAAATATGTAAATAACATGTTGAAATGGGCTCTGTACAGTGAGAAAGAAATTCTCAAAATTTTTGTTACAAAAATGCTGGAAATTCTGGGCAGAGGATGAACACGTGAAATCTGGAAGTTATTTTTGAATTCTGGGCAAATTATGATATTTTTTATGAAAAATAGACATCCTAAGGAGTCCGGAACATTTTACGGATCTTCGTTTCAATGTTTCTAGAATTGGTTATGATTTTCCAAAGATAGGCGAAATTCTGCCCAACGAATTCCAGCATCCTTCAATGAATTTTGAGGAAATAAAATGATAATCTAGTGTACCAAGGGTAAAATAGTTAATAGTGGCCAAAATATCTTTTTCGGATATTATTTCTAAATTAATAACGCGAAATTACTCTTATAGGAAGTCTACAATCGTTTTTTGATCGATGTCATACCAAAACTACCAATTCAGGTACGGACGCGTACTGTAACACTAACTCTGATGCTTATGGTATACTTATATGTGATAGATATTCTGAGACTCTGATTTTGAAAAGTTGTGGATTCTGTTTTAAAAATTGATCATACACATACAACTTGATACGGGTTATAGTCTTGATAACGCCGTTATGTTTTCCTAGCGCTGAGGACACGGATGTACACCGTGGCACTGGTGAATAGTGCAGACTATAATAACATGCATATTGCAGTGGCTGTGTTATGTTATTATCTTGAATATGAGAATATTGTATGTGGTTATTGCTGTGTTGCCATGAATATCTGTCATACATATTTGATACATAAGCATGAGGTTAACCGTTACCTGAGGTTCAATGGTAATTGAACCTCAGCTCTTACCATAGCCCCAGGACCCGAAGGAGGCAGGTCCGAGGAGAAGGGTAAGCAGGTGGCGTGAAGAAGCAAACGAAGAATTTCTTTTTGGAATTGTTTTGTATTTTCCGTCTTTTTGAATAGGCGACCATTTGGATGACTGTAACAGCATACAGATACACCATTGATGGATGTTTTATCAGTTACTCGTTTTTAAAACTATTCCGATGCTCTACTCTGATTAAACCCTTTTGAACTCTGATAACACTATTTCGAAAACGCTTTAGAAAATTGGGATGTTACACAATCTAAACAATCAACTGCAGTAAGAAACTGAAATTCAAACCAAATTCATCTTCTACACATTTTCACAAACACCTTGTGTACAACAAGGTCCCAGCAATTAAAAAAAAAATCATCGAAAACAGAACATTTCCTCTTAAAGTATAACAAGCAGCACGAAAACGCGAGAGAATAAGAAGGCAGAAATGAGTATGGAATATCCCAAATTTTTGGATAAGGAGTTTAGGAATAAGATTGAGATGAGTAGGCTGCTAAGCTAATAAAAGCCAGTAGTCTTGAGCTTGTTTTGAGGGGGGGAAAAATCCCTATATAGAGATTAAATTTTAACACCTATCCATCCTTTCCAACTAAAGGAGTAAAGGATCAATTTGCAAATGAGAGTCTTGTAAAGAATGAAAATGGAGTTAATGAGATCATTTTGGGAGTGGACCCCACACACACACACCCTCCCCTCCATTTCACGCCATCTTGCAAACTTCCTTCTCTAATTTCATGACACCTCATCTCACTTGATTCAGTTTCAGCCCAGCCCATCAATTCCTTGTTTCTCTCATTCGATTCATTAGGCAAGCATATTATATATAGCCTCATTCTAGGCGAGAATTCTCATTTCCCATTCAGCTGAAATAGAAAGAGAGCGTCGGAGTGAGTTTGAAAACACAAAGCAAGAGAGAGAGAGAGAGAGAGTTGGAGATAGACCGTGGAAATTCAAGGGATCAATCACATGCAAGCTTGGATTTGAGTTGGGGTAAGACTTCTAGGCATTATTCTACCTTTTGTTCTTTCCTCTTGGGCGTTTTGGTGGATGATTGTGGTTGGAAAATCTGATCTTAGTGAAGAGAAAATAATGCTGTAGTGAAATAATCATAGGGACCGATATGGATTAAAGCCTAAATCGTTGATATATAGCTGCTGCACTTTGTTTGGGTTTTGAGGAGGTGAACTTCGATTTTGTACTTTTCTGACCAGAGGAGGTTGCATGTTCGACTTTTTCTTTTGGGATTGTAAGGGAAAGCCTAAATGCTTAAATAGATAATTTTAATAAAAGTCAAGTGCTTTTCGGATAGTTGGCCTGGTGCATGTTGAAGCTGATATTTGGGGTGTGGAAATCGATTGAAAATTTAACTGTGTTGATGGCTATAGATGTTAAACAAGTGATTTTGGATGTTAAAAGAATTCTCTAGGATGCTTAAGTTCATGGTAGAAAATATTATTTGGGTTACTTGGGTAGTTTTTCAAAACTGAAGGCCTGTGTTTACTTTGGGGAGTTAGAATAATTGTGTGATAGGTGTGATTGAAGGATTTCTGGTACTTTAGGATTTTTCAAATCAGTGAGTAAATTCCATTAGAGGTTGATATATGAATTTCAAAATTTATAGGAATTGGCAATTGTCAGAGCTCAAGAGAAAAGCGAACAAAAAGAGATTTTGATAAAGGTATAGTTTCAGAAGGAGCAACAGGTGGGTGAATAGCGTCCTTGATTTTTATAAATGATATTTTTGTTGTTGAAATTTTATGTTAATTTTCATATTTAAAAGTATGATTTTGTGAAGGAATATTTATCGATAGTATATGAGTAAAGAATGAGGATTTTATTCATTATTATGTATTTTCTTCCAATCGTTTGAAAGCATAATTCATGATTATGCAGTTAAATGGAAATGAGAGTTTTGAGATATTTTTTCATAAATTTTATATTGCATTGATCTTGCATTTTGGAAAGTTTATGAGCTAGAAATTATTATTCGAAATGGAATGTTTTTACGTAAGTTCTTTTAATGTTTTAAAAGGATTTTACCGACATATTGAATTGAAGGAAAATTATGAAATATTGTTTGTGAAACTTCATGTTGGGGGATTTGATTATGAAGTATGAGATAAAGTTGCTATTATTATGAAGAAAGAATTTTTACTGTTTTGATAAATTGTCCCCATGCATGATTGAAAATGTTTTGGAGAGAACTGAATACAGAACGCTGGTTACTAACAGCAGTACTGTTAGTCCTTGGTGCACCATGGTTAACCTCGAGCTCGCTTGAAATTCATGGGATTTGTTCTCATGCTTGTTTCATGGACTGTGTGTCTATGCTTGTTTCATGGACTGTGTGTCCATGCTTGTTTCATGGCCTTGAGTCATGCTTAGTTAGTTTACCCTCATGGACTGTGTGTCTATGCTTGTTTCATGGCCTTGAGTCATGCTTGGTTAGTTTACCCTCGTGGACTGTGTGACCACGCTTGTCATCTGTTCTGTAAGAAGTTCTATGGAAAGATGAGGTTTCAGAATTATGTTTTAAACTAATCATGTGAAATCAAACATTTTGTTCCGTGCATGAAATTATCTTATTAACGATATTTTATATAGAGTTTTATTTTTATTCCTGAACGTATGGTTTAGAAATTGAGATTTATTAATATTTTGCTAATGTCCAAAAAAGAAAGATGTTTAAATTATCTTACTTTTGCAGTTTATTAAATTTTAACAATGGGACGTTATTCACCAGAAAATTTTGTTTTGGTTCAGACGATACTGCCAACCATGTATCTCCTGCTGAGTGGTGAAGGTCCTCTTTAAGGATGTAGAGACCGTTGACCCATCAAGAGGTGCTAGTAGTTGATGCAATCATAGCCCTAGACTTTTGTATTATTATTTAGAGTTAGATGCTCCATGTAATTTATAGGCAGGATCCATGTATTTTAAATCGCATGTTTATAAGTTTAAGGCTTAAGGAATATAAGTCCTCTCATATTCCGTGCCGGTCACCCCTTGGGTTTTCAGGGCGTGACAGAGTAAGCGAGAGAGAACGCGAGGGCAAGGGCCACGAACGGTGGCTGGCGGCAAGGAGGGCTCGGGTGGAGGAGACGGAGATGGTGATGGTAGTAAGGAACCTGCCAAGGGCGCTTATGCCATTGACGGTCAGGGATTTACCTTTGGAGAGACGGCAAAGGTCAGGGGGAGTGGAGAAGAAAGCTCTGACGGTAACAAGACCAATTTGAGGAGCAGTGGCCATAACCTATCTTATCGGGACAAGCTCCTCTCACCGGGATGCGCTGGCTTCCTAGTGAAACATTCCGAGGATGATGACATCATGCAAGGGTGGAAGGACTATTTCCACAAGATGAACGTGAAGGAACACCAAAACGACTTGGAGGACTCGAATGACGAAGAGAATGAGACAACGAGAAGGATGGAAGGGAAGGCTGGAAGACTATGTTTCACCACGGATGAATACACAACATGGTGTCTACCATGGATGAATTCGCTTATCATCAAAGTGCTGGGTGCATACTTCCCCTCCTATGTGATCCGTGATCATATTAACCGTATGTGGAGACCGAAGGATGCTCTGAAGCTTATTCCTTTAAGCAATGGGTACTATATGTATCCTTTTCTAATAAGGAAGACCGGGAGTATGCGTTCCAGGAGGGCCCATGGATGATAGAGGATCATTACTTGATAGTCCAACGATGGAGACCAAATTTTAACCCCTGGAAGGCGGACCTACAATGTATTATTGCGGCCTGGGTACACCTGCCAGATGTACCTTTTGAATTTTATCACGTGGAGTCCTTATGTAGGATTGGAAACATGATAGGCAAGATGATTAAAGTGGATCAATCTACCTCAATATATGATAAGCGTGGCTTCGCGCGCATATGTATGGAAATTGATCTGAAACAACCCCTCTTACCTACATACATGGTTTTTGGTGAAGAGCGTCCCATCATCTACGAGGGCCTTCCTAATATCTGCTTCACATGTGGCAAATATGGGCACCAAAAACATGCTTGTCCTACGATCAAGGATCATGTGAACCCTCACGATCCTGTATAGGAATCTGTAGAGCCCGTGACAGGTGGCGATGGGGATAAGATAGGATGAAAGGTCTCTGATGGTGGAGGTAGTGGAGAAGATCAGCGGGAGAAGGGGAAGGCTGTAGAAGGTGGCAATGTACAACCAAAAATGGGTTTCACAGTGATCGGAGGAGGGCGTGCTGAAGTTTCTGGTGGCGATGAGAACAATGGAAGCCCGTTTGGGAAAATCCGGATCTTGCGACGAGATTTCTGTGGTTCTCTAAATCAGAGTAATTTCAGATATGGTATTAATGAGGATCAATCACAGGCTGGCGCTCAACGATTTCCTGAGGATAAGCAAGATACGCGTCTGATGAATTTAAAGAAAGAGAAAGCAACGGTATTAATGGAGAAAAAAGGGGAGTTGACCATTGATAATGGAAATAAAAAAACAAAGTAGGTCCTAGTGGGATCCAAAAGAAAGAATACGGGGAAGGGAAAGGAAAAAGGGAAAGAAAAGGTTCCTCCAGCAAAACGTGATTTGCGCAAGGTGAAAATGGACCGTGGATCGAAGCCCAATGCTTCAAATTCTTTTATTGTTTTGCAGGATATGGAGGCGCCTTTGACCACGGAAAATTCAGCCACTTTGGAGAAGCCCACAAATGCGTCTGAACTAGAATCAACGGTGGCTATTAGTGCCTACGAGAAATCTAAGATTGGGCCCTCGTTGATGCAAGTTGATACCATGCAAGTTATTTTAGAAGATGAAGCAAGGGTGCAGCCAGAGTTGGCCAACCAAGAACCTATGGATGAATTGATGTGTGACCAGGATAAAGCCTTGGGGGAGGCTGCCACACCCCAAACCTCAAACTCTGTTTCTTAATGAAGTTTTTAATCTGGAATTCAAGAGGCACTGGAGCTCAAAGCTTCCCTGCTCTTGTTCGTGACCTTAAATCACACTACCGGCTAGACTTTCTTGCAGTGTTGGAAACTAGATGTAATAAAGAATTCTCTCAAAATCGTGCGCAACAACTGGGATTTCCCAACATGGAGTTAATTGATTGTGAAGGCTACAGTGGCAGTATATGGTATTTATGGGCGCATAGCATCTCTTCAATTTCCGTAATTGAATGACACCATCAATTTATTCATCTACAGGTTATCGGTGCTAATGGCTGCTCCTGGATGCTCACCGTAGTTTATGCTAGTCCTGTTTGTGCTTCTCGTAGGCTACTTTGGGATACTTTGTCCCATCTTGCTCGTTCGGTACAAGGCCCCTGGCTGCTAGGAGGTAACTTTAATGGTACCTTACTTCTTTGTTAAAGACGCTCTCTTGCTAAGTTTCAGTCCTCTGTTGATCGGGACTTCCTTAGATGGGTTAAGGATCAGGATATGAGGGATATTGGCTTTGCGGGCCCTGAGTTTACGTGGAAATGAGGTACTTCTGAGGCACGCCTAGACAGAATCTTGGTGAATAACCAGTGGATGAACAACTTCCCAAATGCCTTAGTCACTCATCTTCCCTTCTTCAAATCAGATCACAGGCCTTTGCTTCTATGCCTGGATAAGAGTATGTGCACAGGGCCACCAAATCGGCCTTTCAGGTTTATTGCTGCCTGGGCACTCCATCAAAAATTTGACGAGTTTGTCCGCCAGTCATGGTCTCCTAACATGGCATGGGTTCAAAACATCTCACAATTTACCAACGAGTGCTCTAAGTGGAACAAAGAGGTGTTCAGGTATACTGAGGGAAGAAAGAAACTACTCCTGCAGAGGCTAGATGGCGTCAATAGAGTGGTAGCCCGGCTTGGTATACTGCCAAGATATGAGGCCCTGCAGTTAGAGCTTTGGAAGGAATTGGAGGATGTCTTGCTCCGGGAGTCCCTGATTTGGGCACAGAAGGCTAGAGCAGAGTGGTCAGTTTTTGGTGACAGGAATACTCGTTATTTCCATGCCCGAGCCAATCGTCGACAGAGTTGTTACCGGTGCCTTGACAGAGTTGTTACCTCACAGACGTTTTCCATCTCCCCTGCCTCCCCCTTCGTTCAGCTACAAGGTTACCCCTTCACGTCCTGCTGCTGCTGATGACTAGGGAGTTATTACCTTTGCTCCTGCACACACCCCTTAAGATAGCCCCTACTGAGTTAGGCCCTCTGAGACACCCCCCTTGAGACACGACCTGATCATCAGGCTCCTGATAGTTAGTTTTTATTTTCACACACATTTTTGTACCTAAAATGTTTGTTCGTTTTTTATTTTATTTGGTTTTTTAACAATTTTATTTCTTTAAATTATTTGACATCTTTTATTTTATTAGGTTTTTGATATTGGAGTACTATTTCAATACTTATATTTCATTTATATTAGTTTACTAATGTTACTTATAATATAGAACAATAGTTATTGAAAAATATATTTAGTGAAATAAATTTATCAAAGTTTAATAAAATAGATATTGTAAAATAATTAATGGAGTTAATAATTAGTGAATAAAAAGATATTTTCTAAAATTTGAAATAGTTAAACTTAAAATTTGTAGCGGTTAATATGAATCAACTACTACTAACTTCTGACTGTTTAAACCCAATCAATGGTTAAACCTTTGTAGCAGTTAGGTGCATACAAACTGCTACAAATTTGAATTTTAAAATGAATAAAAGAGCACCAAAATTTTGTTGTGGTTTGTATGACAAACCGCTACAAATTTCCAGCGGGTAACATTTTGTAGCGGTTTATTAACTGCGACTTAACTCTGGTGGGATTTTATTCAGTTATAAATTCAAATTTGTAGCGGTTGGTGTAGCGGTTGTTTAACCGTTACTAATGGTATTTTATATTTGTAGCGGTTTTGTAACCACTACAAAGTAACCGATGTTGCATTTGAAGATCTCAAGTGCTGTGAAGGTAATTAAACATTCTCTCTTCATTTGTATTCTATCCTAGCTTTGTTTACTATCTATTGATAAGTCATGGGTCAAGTTGCCGGATAATTGTCCTGTATATTTAGCAGGATTGAAAACTTTCTTAGATTTTGCCTTTTATCACACTAGAATTAATGGCAAGATCGTGCGTCCGTGTGTTGTCGATGCAAGTTTAAGAAGTGGCAAACACGAGAAGGTGCTATAGAACATCTTCTTTTGAAGCCTTTCCTGGAAACATATACATTTTGGTGAGTCCATGGTGAGAAACATGGTATGAGATATGAGGATCATCTTCCTCGAAGCTCACAAGTAGGAAATCAAGTAGATCAAGATGATCCAGTTAATAAAGCTGTCCGCGATGCTTTTGGTTTTCAAGACGGCAACTTCATGGTAAAAGTTCAAGGTGCAAAACCTGTTTTCTTTAGGAATGATGTATCGGGAATTTTTCAACCTCATGGATGGAGTGATCGTCCTTTGTTTCACAGTTATAAAAAATACTCAAAATTATCTTTCCCTAATCAAATTGTACCATATCAAGTGCTTATGTGGGATCATTGATAAGGCAATGTCGATGTTGCTAGAATTACTATGAGATGCTTTCCCTAACGCGGACATTCCCACAACCTTCTACAAGGCAAAGAAGATAATTAACAGACTAGGCTTGAACTACACAAAAATTGATGCTTGCCCCAACGATTGTATGCTTTATTGGGGAGAGGACGCCTGTAGGGAGACTTGTAAGGAATGTCACACTACAAGGTTCATGATAGTTTGGAAGGGAAAAAACCAGAAGAAGAAACCCGAAAAGATTTTGTTAGTCGATTTCCTTAATGGAAAGTGAACTAATCGAACGAGTAATAAAGTGTAAGTAGAGTATTGTCGCACAGAGACTGAGATACCAGGAAGTGACGCTCAATTGCTATGATAGTTGTGTGAAATAGAGAGTAAATATGATTGGTTTGAGAGGTTGTTGTGGTTATACTAATCAACAAACAAAAGTGAACAGAGTATCGTAGTCGTAAGAAGATATCAATAAGAAATTAGGCTGAACGTGGAATCATCCTTAAGGATCTCAATCCCCCAATTGCTTTACCCATTGCTATAGCATCTATACTGCGCAGCTTCTACAATGCTACAACATAGCTACTAACTACAATGCTATTCAGTTAACCCACCACTATAGTCTATCGAAGCTTCCACGTCGGATATTTCTAATGCTAACTTTACTCCTTTCGTTTGCTTATGGCAATTTCCTAGTTAGATCAACATTACAAAATAGGGTGTAGTGGTTATGAGCGGTAGACCCATTCCTGAAGCCTACAATAATAGGTCAAGCCTTACACCAACCTGTCTAGCAATCACTGTTTCTCAGAGGTCTAACCTCAACTCCTTGCTAGTAAGTCGAGGCCACAAATCTCACCCTTAACTTTCGCGAGTTGACAAGGTAATTAAATCACTAATTAGCAAACTGAATTTAATGAATTAAGAACTAGCAACTGGGTTCATTCAAAACTTAAAGAATCATCCTCGTTCAGCCATAAGAAGTTCAGTTCATGACTGATGAGGGAAATGCAAAATACATAGCAACAAAATGACCCATGAGAAAAAGATTAAAATAAAAGAAAATAGAAAAGCTCGACGAAGTTCCGATGGCGTGGAAGAAGCCCTGTCACGTCATGATAGGGCAAAACTTTATAGCCTATAAACTCCGTAAGTGCACGGGCCGTATCAAGTAATAAAGTGATAAGAAAAGTATCGTTCTCACGAGGATTTAGTATCACAAACTTTAGTTAAGCATTAATTTCACAATTTCGTTTAAGTTGAGAAAACCAAATTAAATTTAATTTTGAAAAAGAAATTAAAACAAAAATTAAAATAAACTAACTACAAAAATAATCAAATGAACAACCTAGAGTCACTAATCCCTTATTTGATTCCTAGATTTTATCCCCACTAAATTAATTTTGACTTAACCTAATCAGCTAATCTAGAGTATTAATGTCTATAAATACCTTCCGGTCCATTTATCTACCTATCTTAATCAATTATGTGATGCCTCACACAACTAAATAAGATGCTTTTTAAATCAGGCTCACTCTAATTTGATTATGCGGACGTTCTAGGTATATTTCTATCATAGACGCAAATTGGATTAAAACCTAACGTCACATTAAATTTAAACCTAATTCCACATTATTTACTCCCAAGGTCAATTTAGGATTCCCTCTTTCAAGTTCAACCCTAAATCCCCAAAACATGCTTAATGGTGATCAATCAATATGCAATAACAATAAACACAGGATTAAATAAACTGAAATAAAATTAAGCAAAACTAACAAGTGGGAATAATCTCTAAAACCCAAACAAGTTCATAGATTCTCTAGGTTGCAAAACCAACTAGCCACACATGGCTTTATTTAAATCCATAACAAAAAGATAAGACTTCAGGTTCAAAGAAGAAGGAGAGAGAGGAAAGAAAATTTCTCCGTCGCCTCCACAGTCCTTCCATCTTTCTTGTGGAGATGATGAAGAGAATTGAAACGCTCAGCCTCTGCTCCTCTACTTCTTCGTTCCTTCTTGTTCTGCATCTCTCTGATCTTTTTCCTCCATCCCCTTTTTGCTTGTCTCTACCTCCTTATTTATAATTTAGGTCTTAGGTCACTGATTCTCTTTTTCTTATTAAAAAGATATCTTATATCTTGTAATTTACTCCACCAGATCACACAATTGATTTTGTTTCTATTTTCTTGTGGGGGACCATCAAGTTTGGCTGATTGCATATCCTCTTATTGCCTTTTCTACTTCATTCCAAATCAGCTAATATTTCCTACACAATAAAAATAGGATATGAGTAGATTTTATGTCGATTTATTCTTTGATCCCAAGTTTCATTCAATTATGGAAAAGTTCATAAAAGATAATTAAATAGGTATAAAATATCAATAATTCCATTTAAATCTCATAAAATATACACCTATTTAATCATAAAATATATACTCATCACGTCACCACTCCACGTCTTCCTCTCTCTGTCTTACTGCAAGAAAGGATGTTGGGTTCTCTTGAAATTCTCGTGCCTCGTGAATTCTCTCTCTCTTCTTTCGAGTTTGACCAAATGTGAAAATTCGTTTAGGCTCTCCACAACTCTACTTTTAGGGTTGGCTTGTTGTTTCCTTATATAATCGAACTTTCTTGCGGTGTAATCTCCAGCAAGCTAGGCCTTCCTAATCTGTCGAGATCCATCGTATCTTTCGATTGTAGTAGATTGATTCTGCTGATCCTGTGGGATTCTTCAAATTTGTTAGTTTCAATCCTCTGCATCTTCTATTCTGTTACATCAACAATCTAATTGTCTTTTCTCGACCTTCGCAATTTTTCCTGAAACAATCTTGACAAAAGATTAGAACATATGCCGCATAGCATCACGTCCTTTACTTTGCTATAGCTTCAGAGATGCCTTGTATTGCACTTCGAGATGCTGTCAGAATGCTATAGCATAATATCAGCTTTGCTGTACGTTCTTCTCATAAAACCTTGTAACTTGTTCTTCTTTTAGCACATGTTTAGGATGTGAATGGTTTTTATCCTTCATTTCCCTACATTCATGAATTACTGCCTTTTTGCTTAGATTGATTGTAGTTAAGCTTGTATTTACCATACAATTCAGTTATAAAATATAGGGAAAACATGACATAAATCGTGCTCATCGGATTCTTAGGTACTTTTCTTTAAAACCTCGCTTGTAAAGATTGTTTATGTCGTGTAAGACAGCTGAGCATATGAGTTGGCATGAAGCTGAAAGAACGAAGATAGTAAACTTAGTCAACCACGAGATGCTGAAGCGTGGAAAGCATTCGAGTCACACTTTCTAGATTTTGCAACCGACCCTAGAAATATTCATCTTTCTTTGGTGACTGACAGTTTTAATCCGTTTGGGAATCTTAGCAAAAATTATAGTATATGACTAGTTGTTTTGATACCCTACAACTTGCCCCCTTGGATGTGTATGAAACAAAGTTCCTTCATTATGTTCATGGTGGAGTTGTAGAATGTAGGTGTCGAGATGTATGACTCGCTAAGACACTATTGAACTTGCATGCATCCTTGATGTGAACGATAAGTGACTTACCTGGACTCGGAACATTATCCGGGTGGAATGTGCATACCGGCCTTGCGTGTCCAGCTTGTAATTTTGACTCTGACTTAGTGCGCCTTCCCCACAGTTGTAAGTTTGCTTCATGGGTCATCGACGGTTTCTTCATGGTACGCACAGGTTTAGGTTGCAACACAATCGTTTCAGGGCAATAATATAAAATAGGATATCTTCAGAATTTATTCGGTGCATAAATCATAGAGCAGCTTCAGGATGTTGAATTTGAGTATGGGAAAAAAGATGATACAATAGATTGCTAGGATTGCTAGGGCTTCTGGTTTTACGCCCCAACAATGGCAGAAGATAAACATCTTCTTCACTCTTCTGTATAGGAAAGATAATTTGCCCTATCACAGTTTGAATGTCATTTATATTTAAAAGAATGTGTGCGACAATGTGTTGTATAAAATTCTAAATGAACCAAGCAAGTCAACCACTAAAAGTGAAGAAGAAGGAGGAACTAGGGGAGATACGAACCTCATATAAGACTCCTTATTACGATAAACAAAGACAAGTTCAGGTTATGAATGAGAAGATGCCACCGATGACTTTTGGGTAAGCGACGTCCGCTCGAAATTCCCAAGAAAGCCTAGAGTTGATGATCCACTATCCCTGATCCAATTTTCGCATTGTTTCTAGAGAGCACCGCGTTAGTCTTCAAAAAAACTAGGGGACGAAACTCGTCTCAGACTTAAGGTCCTTGGGTTTGAATGAAACTATACTTTCAACCTTAATCTGAAAAATGGAGCCTAATATGGAAGAGGGGGGTGAATTGGGTATTTTAAAAATTTGAAGAACTTGTTCTGTTTTAAGTTAGTAAAAACAGGGCAGAACAGAGCAAGAAGAAGAATAGCAAGACACAAGGATTTATACTGGTTCGGTCCTAACAAACTGACCTTCATCCAGTCCCTAGACTCTCTGGGATTTTCCACTAACTCAAAGATACACACTTTGTACTTTAGAAGTAGTTCTCTCACTAGAACTCACTCCTCCTTACAAGTTGTAATCAATGAACTCCCAAATCACCAAGTCCCCTTGACTTGTGATTCTTTACAATAAATGATATTCAGAAAGAAAACCCTCTCTAAGAGCAGATATTGATAAACACTGAAGTTCTTTGTATCTGAAGATACTACACAAGTGAAAACTGAAGAAGATAAATGAACACTTGAATGCAATTCGTTTTCAGTAGTTGTGGTTGTCGGGAAGACTTGAATGCTCTTCTATTTATTCTCAGAGATCATTAAGTGACCGTTGCTTTCCCAATAGATCTGTTGGAGAAGTTCTGCCAAGGTTAGGAAGTGGTTTAGGCAACTTCTCTCTCTAATTTCCACTTAATCTAGCTGGGCAATGTTTCAAAGTTGACTTTCAGCAAATAAATCCGTTGGAGTAGTTGCTACTGGAAGTAGAAATCATTCTTTAATTCTTTGTAGGCATGTGCAGATGAATTAGCCAGAAATATGCAACTTTCTAGGTTTAGCATTTAATGTTCTGACATCACCTTGTGCTTTTGCTTAAACCTTCAATAAACATCTTCTAAATCATCTAAAACTCACTAACAAAGTGATTAAACATATATGGGAATATAGAAGATTAATACTGGAAAGTATTGGGATCAAATAACAAGATTTCATAAAATCGTTAAATTCAAATTTCAGAATCAGCGATGGAAACTCGAGTTTGTTCATCAAAACTCGAGTTTTCAACTGTGCACTTAAGCTCAAACTCGAGTTTCAAACTCTAAACTCAAGTTTTTTTTTTCGATAGAACAAAGTCGTGTTTTGAGCTTTTGGACCAGAGTTTAAGTGAAACTCAAAACTCGAGTTTTGGACTTTTAATGAAAATAGCACGTGGAAGTCCAAAACATCAAAACTTGAGTTTTTAAAACCAAAACTTAGTTTTCAAGGTGTTGATGTAACACCCTAAAATTCATAATCATTATTGATATTATATTTTGGCAAATAATGCCTATTAGAAATAGGTGAATATGTGGTCTCAAAATTGAGTAATATATTTATGTTAATTTAGGGAATTATCTCTGAGAATTAAGGTAATTAAAAAAAACCAAATTCTCTAATTTTATTTTGAGATCATAAAATACCACAAAATTACCATATTAAAGCCTAGTCTTATATAATCATAAGAGAAACAAAATACTATGGAGATACGAAAATTAATTAAGAGAGATTAATCAAAGTTGAAGGGCCAATTTTAAGAGTATGATCAAGGAATATAAATATGTTAAAATTATCACGTTAAAACATGGTTCTTACGTAACCAAAATAATAAAGGAAGTGTGATTCCAGGGAATTTTACGGATCCTCGTTTCGTTTTTTATAGAATTAGTTATGATTTTTCAAAGTTATTGAAAATTCTGCCCAGAAATGCTGAAGTAGCATTTTTAATAAAATGTAAGGGTAAAAGTATAATAATAAATCCACGAAGGGTAGAAAGGTAAATTAAACCTTTAGGATATTATTCTAAGCAATATGATATTTATCTAATATCATACAAAAATCCGACAATAATGTATAGGATATCCGGGAAGTCTGGAGTCGAGTTCAAAGGTCAGGCGTGTTCACAATAACGTGGTGAAAGGTACGTTCGCGTACTAGTAACTTTAATCGCCTATATCTTGTATGATTATATATGATTGATTCATGAAGTGATGGACAAGACTAGGTCTTGGGTCATACATTGTGACTAAGTTTGTTGGGCTTAGATCACCTGTTTATATATTCAGCTTTACACGGGTTATAGTCTTTATAATGCCGTTGAGTTTTCCTAGACCTGAGGACACGATGGGCCGTCGTGGCACTGGTGAATAGTGCAAACTGTAATAACATTTATATGCAGTGGCTGTGTTCTGTTATTAACTTTCATATGTGATTACTGCTGATATGTAATGAATATCTGTCATGTATTATTATATTTGTTATAAAGGTTAACTGTTACTTAGGATTCAATCCGATTGAATCCCAGATCTGTCTAAGATTCAGGAAAGGAACCAGGATTAGAGAAGGCACCGGTAGATGGAGTCGTGAAAAGGCACCGGTCAAAGCAAATGTCGGGAGAACGTCAACAGAGCATTTTTTCTGGCATGGATTTAACAAAGTTATTTCAAACCATTCGGTGTTGAAAGCAGGGCTCGTCTATGTGGGTCAGTCAATCAGTTGCCATAAAGTCAGTGAGACTTCCACAAGATAGACACCTACCTGGCCGAATCGGTTGATTAACTGAGTTGGGTTCATTGCCCCAAGTCTAGCTGAGGCTTGGTTTAAGGCTGTATTGTTACTATGTAAAAATGTAATTATACAAAGCTCTGTAATTGTATCACAAGAATTATTCCTCCGGGAAAATTTTTAATATATCAGCTTATGTCAGGGCATCAGCATATGTCTGGGTGATGAGTATATATTTTATGATTAAATAGGTGTATATTTTATGAGATTTAATTGGAATTATTGATATTATATACCTATTTAATTATCTTTTATGAACGTTTCCATAACTGAATGAAACTTGGGATCAAAGAATAAATCGACATAAAATCTACTCATATCTTATTTTTATTATGCAAGAAATATTAGCTGATTTGCAAAGAAATAGAAAAAGCAATTAAAAGGATATGCAATCAGCCAGACTTGATGGTCCCCTACAAGAAAAAAAGAAACAAAATCAATTGTGTGATCTGATGGAGAAAATTACAAGATATGAGATATCTTTGTAATAAGAAAAAGAGAGTCAGTGACCCAAGACCTAAATTATAAATAAGGACGGAGCAGATCAAGAGAGACGCAGAACGAGAAGGAGGGACGAAAAGAAGAAGCAGAGTGTGATATTAATTCAAGAAGCAAAGTTGTTCTGGGATTTCTTCTTCTTCTTCTTCTTCTTCTCTTTATGTTGGAATTTGAATTTCTTATTTTTGTAATGGGTTTTCTTATAGCCATGTGTGGCTAATTTTCTTTTGCAACCTAGAGAATCTATGAATTTGTTTGGGTTTTAGAGATTATTCCCACTTGTTTGTTTTGCTTAATTTTATTTCAGTTTATTTAATTCTATGTTCATTGTTATTGCTTATTGATTGATCACCATTGAGCATGTTTTGGGGATTTAGGGTTGGACTTGAAAGAGGGAATCCTAAATTGACCTTGGGAATAAATAATGTGGAATTAGGTTAAAATTTAACGTGAAGTTAGATTTTAATCTAATTTGCGTCTAGGATAGACATATACCTAGAAGCTCCGCATAATCAAATTAGAGTGAGCCCAATTTGAATTGCATCTTAATTAATTATGTCAGACATTGCATAATTATTTGAGGTAGGTGTATAAGTGGACCGACAAGCACTTATAAACATTAATACTCTAGATTAGCTGATTAGGTTAAGTCAAAGTTAATTTAGTGGGGATAAAATCTAAGAATCAAATAAGGGATTAATGACTCTAGGTTGCTCATTTGATTATTGTGGTAGTTTTCTTATTTCTTATTTTAGTTTTAATTTCTTTTTAATTAAATTTAATTTGGTTTTCTCAAATTAAATGAAATTGTGAAATCAATGCTTAACTGAAGTTTGTGATACCAAGTCCTCATGGGAACGATACTTTTCTTATCACTTTATTACTTGGTACAACCCGTGCACTTGCGGAGTTTTTTAGGCGTAAATTTTTGCCCTATCACTGGGCATTTTGTATCAGATGCTCATTGTCCAAATGCCAGTGCATGCTCTCCGTTTCTGCATTAAAATAGTATATATAGGGCACACGATGAACTCGAGTTCACAACTTGTGGGCTCGAGTTCGTCATAAAAATCCACTTACCTGGACTTCAAGAGTGTACTGTGAACTCTTGAACTTTCTCGTGAACCTGAGGTTCTCACTTATGGGCTCGAGTTCAGAATGATTTCTCAGCAGGGTTGCTCTCTGTGACTTTCGAACTCGAGTTCGTTATTGATGGGCTCGAGTTCACCTTGTCTGAGGTTCATTTTTGCTTTCTGCCTGAAGTGAACCTGAGGTTCATTTACTAATGAACTCGAGTTCACTCACCCTTTTGCCTTTCATCTTTTATCTGCCTTCCTCGAGCTCGAGTTCATCATTCACAAGCTCGAGTTCATCTCAGTTTTCAGCAGATGTTAGATAGATGCATCCTGCATAAAACATATCTAGAAGCTCCGATGCTTAAGTTAGTAACAGATAATCATCAAAACCTTGAACTAACATTGGGTTAAGAGTAAACTTACAACTCATTGGGATTTACCATTCCCAATTCTCTCCTTATGAAAGTGAATGGCTCCTTGGCTAGAGGTTTGGTGAAAATGTCTGCCAATTGAAGATGAGTTGGAATGAACATCACTTTGACATCTCTCTTCTGCACATGATCCCGAATGAAGTGATGTCTCACATCAATATGCTTGGTTCTTGTATGTTGCACGGGATTCTTGGCCAAGCTTATTGTGCTAGTATTATCACACAGTATTGGGATCTCCTTTAAGTGCACTCCCAAGTCAGCAAGTTGTTGCTTCAGCCACAACACTTGAGCACAGCAACTTGAGGCAGCCATATATTCAGTTTCTGTTGAGGACACAGCCACGGTAGTTTGCTTCTTGCTAAACCAAGAGACAAGTGAATTGCCAAAGAACTCGCATTGCCCACTTGTACTCTTTCTATCCGTCTTGTAGCCAGCATGATCCGAATCTGAATATGCAACCAAGTGCTCCGGCTGACCTTTGGGAAACCATAGTCCAAGAGTTTTTGTATCTGAGAGATATCTGAATATCCTCTTTACATGTTCAGCGTGAGACTCTTTGGGAGCGGATTGGAATCGTGCACACATCCCTACACTGAATTGGATGTCTGGGCGGCTTGCGGTAAGATAGAGCAATGATCCAATCATTCCTCTATACTTGGTGATGTTGAAATCCTTGCCTTCTTCATCAGCATCCAAGGAAGTGGTTGTGCTCATTGGTGTGTCAGCTCCATTGCACTTGTCCATCCCAAACTTCTTCAGCAAATCATTTAGATACTTGGTTTGGGATATGAATATCCCATTTTTTCATTGCTTGATTTGCAGTCTAAGGAAGTAGTTGAGCTCACCCATCATTGACATTTCAAATTCACCCTGCATAGTCTTGGAAAATTCCTCACACAAGGAGTCATTAGTAGCACCGAATATGATGTCATCAACATAAATTTGAACAATTAAAATTTCATTCAATTTGTTTTTCTTTATGAAAAGTGTTGTATCAGCTTTGCCTCTGATAAATCCTTGATTGAGTAAAAATTGACTCAATCTTTCATACCAAGCTCTAGGAGCTTGCTTAAGGCCATAAAGTGCTTTCTTTAATTTGAAAACATGATCTGGAAGATGATCATTTTCAAAGCCTGGAGGTTGTTCAACATATACCTCCTCTTGAATAAAACCATTCAAAAATGCACTTTTGACATCCATTTGAAAGAGTTTGAAACCTTTTGTACAAGCAACGGCTAGAAGAACTCTTATGGCTTCCAATCTTGCCACTGGAGCATAAGTTTCTTCATAATCAATTCCTTCTTCTTGATTGTAACCTTTGGCCACTAATCTAGCCTTGCTACGCACAATGATGGCTGACTCATCACGTTTGTTCTTAAATACCCATTTTGTCCCAATTATCGAATGGTCTTTGGGTCTAGGCACCAATTCCCAAACTTGATTTCTATCAAATTGATGTAACTCCTCTTGCATAGCAATCACCCAATCATTGTCTGAAAGAGCTTCTTCTATCTTAGAGGGTTCTATGTGTGAAATAAATGCAGAAAATGTAACTTCATTCAAAGTACTATTTCTGGTCCTAACTCCTTGATTCACATCACCTATGACTTGGTCTAAAGGATGATTCCTTATAAATCTCCAAGCTCTAGGTTGAGACTGATCAAGATTTTCTAAGATATTTTCAGGATCAGCCTCAAAAACATTTTCGGAATTTTCAGAAGGAGTAGGAGCATTTTTCGAAAAGAATTTGTTTTTGAAAATAGTCTCCTCTTCATCATCCAAGGATTTATCAGATTCACATTCACATTCACAGAATACAACATGTATAGATTCTTCAACAATCTTAGTCCTAGTATTAAACACCCTATATGCCTTACTCCTATTTGAATAACCGATAAAAATAGCTAGATCAGATTTAGGATCGAATTTACCAAGATTATCTTTACCATTATTGTGCACATAGCACTTGCATCCGAAGATATGCAAATGACGGAGATTCGGCTTTCTTTCTTTGTAGATTTCGTATGGTGTTTTGTTCATCTTCTTTCTCATGTAGGCTCGGTTGGAGATGTAACATGCCGTACTCATCGCATCAGCCCAAAACACTTGTGAAGTGTTATATTCGTTCAGCATTGCCCGGGCCATTTCCGTGAGTACTCGATTCTTTCTCTCCACAACACCATTCTGTTGGGGTGTTCTTGGTGCCGAGAAATTATGGTTGATCCCCATACTATCACAAAACTCAGCAAAGGCATTGTTTTCAAATTCTCCACCATGATCGGTCCTTATACCTGAAATTGAAAAACCTTTCTCGTTCTGGACCTTCTTGGCAAAAGCAACAAACTGATCATATGTTTCATCTTTTGATGATAAAAATATTGTCCAAGTAAATCTAGAAAAATCATCAACAATGACCAACGTGTATAAGTTTCCACCAAGACTTTTCACTCTAGCTGGTCCAACTAGATCCATGTGAAGAAGTTGAAGAGGTCTGTTTGTTGAAATCTCATTTTTAGCTTTAAAGGAAGATTTGGTATGTTTTCCCTTTTGACAGGCATCACAAATCATATCATTTTTGAAATTCAATTTGGGAATGCCAATAACCAAATCCTTTTTCAATAACTTATCAAGTTGTTTCATATTGACATGAGCTAATCGCTTATGCCATAGCCAACTCTCATTCAGGTTACTGACAAAACAATTTTCAGAAACAGAAGCATTGCTAGAGAGGTTCAAAGTATAACAGTTTCCATCTCTAGGTGCTCTAAATAGGGCTTTGTTTTTCAAATCATTCATAGAGATTAAATCCTTTTTAACAATAAAGCATTCATCAGAGTCAAATATTACCAAATTACCCTTATCGGTGCTTTGGCTCACACTTAGGAGATTGTGACACAATCCTTCTACAAGGTAGACGTCTTTGATGAGTGGGCCTTCATTATTGCCTGTCTCACCAATGCCAGCGATTTTCCCGGATTGATCACCTCCAAATGTGACTCTACCTCCATCTTTTGGCTTTATTGATAAAAACTTTGATTTGTCTCCAGTCATGTGTCTTGAGCATCCACTATCGATGTACCACTTGTTTGGCCTTGATGCTCTAAGACATACCTGCAGATCACAAGAGATCAAGTTTTAGGTACCCATCTTTTCTTGGGTCCTTTGGGGTTAGCATGTACCTTGGGAACATATGTTCCTTTTGGTACCCAGACATAATTTCCTACAGGTTTAGCTTTTCTTTCTTTTCGATGAAAACAAGATGAAGTAGAATGACCCTTCCTATTGCAATATGTACAATGTGCAAAAGGGTTTGAGGAATGAACAGATTTAGTAAAATAATTCATATAGGATTTTTGTCCATTCTTTTTCTTTCCTTTCTTCTTATCAAAGTCTGGTCTATAACCAATGCCCGATCTATCGTTTGTAAAACGTTGTTGTTTCAAAATCACATTGAGCATTTCACTTCCCTTAGTAAATTTCTCAAGTGCTTTTGTAAGTTGTGAATTCTTTTTCTCTAGGATAGAGCATTCATCACAAATCAGAGATTGAGGAGAAGAGAGGTTTTCAATTTGCAGCTCAAGAAAGGAATTTTTTCTTTTCAATGACATATACTTGTCTGCAAGTTTTTCAAACTCCTTTTGAACAACATTGTATTCAGCAAACAATTCATCATAGGAAGGAAGAGATTCATATACCTCATTTCTTTCATTGTGTAGCTCTTCTTCCTCAGCGACTAGGCATATGTTGGCTTTTTCGCTTTCGTCTTCGTCAGCTTCATCCTCATCCGATGAGCTATCTCCCCATATTGCTGACACATATGCCTTCTTTTTGAATTTCTTGAACTTCTTCTTTTCTTTCTCCTGATTCTTCAGCTGAGGGCAATCTGCCTTGATATGTCCGGGCTTCTCACATTCATAGCAGATGATAGGTTTTTTCGATTCATAACTTGAGCTTCCCTTCTGAAACTTCTTGAAGCCTTGATCCTTCTTATAAAACTTTTTGAATCTCCGGACCATCTTCCCAATTTCTTCATCCTCATCTTCATCTTCCTCATCCTTTTCCACATTCAGAGCCACTCCTTTGTTGCGATTGTTGCCACCATTGACATCTTCTAACTCCTTTTTGAACTTCAGTTTGCTCTCATACTCAGATAGGCTTCCAAATAATGCAACAACTGAAGTCATTGATTCTCCACGAGCTTCTTCAATGGCAGTAACCTTGGCTTCCCAGTCCTTTGTCAGAATATTGAGGATTTTCCTCACTTGAGCTCCTTGATCGAAAAGCTTTCCTAAGGCTGCTAGCTGATTGGTCAGATGAGTATATCTCAACTGAAATTCTCCAATACTCTCGCCTTGCTTCATCCGCAACAGGTCATACTCAGTGGTTAGAATGTTGATGCGATTTTCCTTGATTCCAGAGGTTCCTTCATAAGCTATTTCTAGCGCCTTCCACATTTCCTTAGCCGTTGATAAGTTACAGATACGAAAGTACTCCTTTTGACTAAGAGCACTCTGAAGCATCAGGATAGCCTTGCTATTGAGAGTAATGTTCTTCTTATCATTATCATCGAATTCGGCTTCTGTCTTGGGCACAGTGATGCCTCCTTCTACCTTGACTGGAACATAGTCTCCAGTTTCAAAGACTCTCCATAGACCATATTCTGTTGCCATCACGAACACACGAAATTTGGCTTTCCAGAAAGAGTAGTGTTCGCCGTCGAAACCGGGAGGTCTGTTGATTGAAGCTCCATCTGGAAGAATTCCTTCCATAATGATCCTTCTCGAGTGGTTAAGCTCTTCTGAGAAGACCTTGCTCTGATACCAAATGAAAGCAGGAGCTTTATACCCAAGAGGGGGGGTGAATTGGGTATCTTTAAAATTTTCGTAACTTGTTCTGTTTTCGATTACTCAAAACAGAGCACAACAGAGAGGATAAGGAGAAGAAGCTAAACACAATGCAATTTATACTGGTTCGGTCCTTTCCTGACCTACATCCAGTCCCCAAGCCTCACTTGGGATTTTCAATTCACTAACTCAATAATATTGATTACACACTCTGCACTAAGAGTTGTTCTCTCACTAGAACACACTCCCCCTTACAAGTTGTAATCAATACACCTCAACTACCAAGTCCCCTGACTTGTAGTTATCTCAATCAATAAATGATTTACAAGTATTTAACTCTCTTACAGAGTAGATATGATGAACACTGAAGTACTTGTATCAAGTATGATACTCTATAAGTGAAAGCTAATACACAATAAATGAATTTAGTAGAAATTCGCTCAGAGTAGTTGTGTCTTTTTGTGAAGATGTTAAGGAACTCTATTTATAGCTAGAGAACACTAAATGACCGTTGTAGCTTGAATCAGACCGTTGGAGAAGTTGCCCAAGTGTTCTGAAGTGGTTTTGGGGTCTTCTCTCTCTTGTTTTCCCTTAATCTAGTTGGTCAAGACATCAGGGCTGACTTTCTGCGAATTAATCCGTTGGAGAGGAGTTTTCTTGTTTCAGCTAACATCCTTAAATACTTTGTAAGCGTGTGCAGAAGGATTTGGGTAGAAGGAGTAACTTTTGTGCTTTGCAATAAATGCTCTGAGTTGCTTTTTGCTTTATACTCTAACCTCTCACCAAACATTCTTTAATGCTCTGAAATCCACTAATAAATACGTTAAACATAGCAGGGAATATCAGAGAATAATATTGGAAGAAGATAGGATCAAATAACATTGATTTCTGAAATGCCTAAATTCAAAAATTCTGAACCAGCGTCACGAACTCGAGTTCAGTTCTTACAGGCTCGAGTTCGAGGCTTTAGTGTTCAAAACTGTGCAAGTTCAAAAAGTGTAAACCTGAGGTTTGCTTTATAAACCTGAGGTTTGCAGATCATTGAAAAACTAAAATGCTCTCGGGTTGAAATGCACTCGAGTTTATTAATGTTAGGCTCGAGTTCGAGGCTTCAATGTTTAAAAGCATGTAAGTTCAAAATGAACAAACCTGAGGTTTGTCTTTTAAACTGGAGGTTCTCAAGTCATTGAAAAACTAAGAAGCTCTCGGGTTGACATGAACTCGAGTTCATTAATGTCAGGCTCGAGTTCGAGACACTTTTGAACAGACTTCGTTTTAGCTTGAAAGCACAAACCTGAGGTTTGCAAAACACACTCTCGAGTTTAAAAACATATCCAAAAGTTCTTTGCTCTCTGGAACTTTTAGGCTCGAGTTTGAAAGTCTCAGGCTCGAGTTTAAATAGCTTAAAAACAGTTCTTTGCTCTCGGCCAAAACTAGGCTCGAGTTTGAATATGTTAGGCTCGAGTTTGAGCATTGGTGAACTTTTCAAATCGAAAAACTTTTCTTTTAATGGAACAGTGCAGAGTTTGAAAATATCTTTAAGTTTCAAACAACTTGTCCCGCCAGAGATGAACTCGAGTTTGCCATGACAGGCTCGAGTTCATGCTCTTAAAACTTTCTTTGGATTCTTTCAAACCTGAGGTTTGAAGAAAGCAAGTGTAAGGTTTAACATGTTTTTCAAAGTTCAAAAACTCTCTAGAAACAATGAACTCGAGTTTGACCTTAGTAGGCTCGAGTTCATGTGAACTTTTTCAAAAGTTTAACTTTAAACTTCAGGTTCAGTCTCGAGTTTGGAAATCAACTGAACAAGTTTGAGTTCTCTGTCAAATCCAGGCTCGAGTTCAACACTAACAGGCTCGAGTTTGGTTTTGACAGATTGAAATATACAAGTTTAACTTTGTCTCACCTTATCAGTAGTATTTACAATTGTTAGTAATCATCAAAACACACAGGGAACTAACAGTCTTGACGTGAAAAACAAGTGCTCTCTGTAAATTCTGAAATTCGAGTTTCCTCATGGAAACTGGAGTTTTGCCATTTTTATGAAAATAGACCAACTCTCTGTCAATCCCAAAACTCGAGTTTTGTCTTGACAGTAAGTTTTTCAACTTACCAAGACAACTTCACTTTGGGTTTGCAATTGTCAGTCATCATCAAAACCCATAGAGAACTAACATTCTCCCCCTTTTTGATGATGACAACACTTGTAAACCAAAGCTTCCAAGAATTAGAGAAAGTTTGAAAATCATGGTTCAAAAATCAAGTGTAATTTGTTAAACACACTATCAAGGCATACCAGAGATAGACAGCAGAAACAAGAAGCAAATGTAATTGATAAAGATCAGTACATGAAAGTTCAAGAAAGAAAGATACAAGACAAGTACAAACTTAAAACACAAATTCTCCTAAATTTTTCAAACTTTTACTCAAAAACTCCTTAAAACTCAAAATGTCCTAAGCTTCTTTTTCTCCCCCTTTGTCATCTTCAAATTGGGGAGGAACAGGATTGAGAATGAAAGGCTCAGTTGCAGGAGTAGTGGGAGAAGGAGAATGATGAGGAAAGATTTTAGTGGCTGGGGTAGAAGGAGTGGGTAAGACGACTGTGGCTGGAGTAGTGGGTGAAGGAAGAATGACAGTGGATGGAGTGGAAACAGATGCTAGAGCTGAAGATGGGATAAGAAGACTAGGAAAAGTAAAGGATGGGGGTGAAGAAGATGTTTCAGGTTCTGGTTTGGGCGAGGATGAACTTGGACCTGTAGTAGTTCCAAAGGTAGATGAGGAGCCAATGCCAAGGTGCTTCAGGATCTTGTCAACCTTGGTATCCAGATTAATGGTGGTGACTGAATGAGTGGACAGCTTGGAATCAAGATCAATTAGCTGATCAAAGTGCTCGCCATGTTTCTCCTCAGACTGTTCCTTGAATTCATTGATCTGAACCTTCATTGCTTCCTGGGCATCTATCATCTCATGATTGCCACCCCTTACCTCTGCAACCAATTTGCCAATTTCAAATTCCAATTTAATTGATAAAGAGGCAATGGCCGCATCCATAATCCCCTTGACCCGAGACTCAAAGTCTGAGATCCTATAGGAGCCTGAGACTTGTCTGAACCTTCACCCTCCAAATTTAGCTTCATATAGTTCAATTGGCTCTTTCCAAAGACTGCTGGCTTCTTAATAGAGTCAGGGGAGCCAAGGTGCCAGATCTTGTGATAGAATAGTATCACAGATACCAAGGAAGGGAAGGGAATATGAGAGGGTCGTCTGGAAGCAAACTTGAATTTGATCATCTCTTGAAAAATCCAATGACCAAGATCAAATTTGGTCTGTCTCACAAATGCAGCAAAGAGGGGATAGTCTTTTTGGGTGAAGTATGTAAAATTTCCTCCCTTTTGCATGAAGTTCCGAGAGTATATGTACCAGAGAATTCGGTTAATGTTGGTCATATCAGCTGGCTTAAAGGTGAGAGTGTTGGATTGGTCAGCTAGAAAAGGTGTGTTTGGGCAAAGGGTGGTGAAGATATCTCAATTGCTCAATCTGATTTCAGAAATAAGAGGTGGGTTTGCAATCTTGAGAATCTTATTGATGATAGAAGCAGAAATGGTGAACTCAGCACCTTTCACCATTGTGGTTACTCTTTCTTCAACTAGACTTCCCTCAGAGTCAGTTATGTTATTAGAAACCACGTTGAAATAAAAGATTTTAACAATGTTTGGTGTGAAAGGGGCACTGATGGACACAAAAGACTCATAATCCTTCAACCAAGGTGAAAGATCCAAATTATGGTCTTCTCTCAGCTTGGCCAAGTCGACAGACACAAAAGGAAAGAAAGCTTTATTCAAAAAGATATCCTTAAACCTTTCTCCTTCTGCAGTAGGCAGTTGAGTGGTAGCTGAGAAGAAACCTTCTGGAAGTGAATTGTGATTGTAGATCTCAGTAATGGCTTCTTCCATAAACTCAGTGGCTTGAGGGAAGAATTCTCCCAAGTTAGCAAGTTGTTGCTTAAGCCATAGCACTTGAGCACAGCAACTTGATGCAGCCACATATTCAGCTTCAGTTGATGACACAACTACACTGGTTTGTTTCTTGCTGAACCAAGACACATGTGAATTTCCAAAGAACTCACATTGACCACTTGTGCTCTTCTTACCAGTCTTGTAGCCGACATGATCTGAATCTGAATATGCCACAAAATGTTCAGGTTGAAAGAATGGACCTTGATACCCAAGAGGGGGGTGAATTGGGTATCTATAAAATTTTAAAGACTTGGCTCTGTTTTGGGCAAGTTAAAGCAGAGGATAAATGAAGAGAGGAGTAGAGAAGCTTTGCACGGATCAATTTATACTGGTTCGGCCTTTTCTCTGACCTACATCCAGTCCCCAAGCCTCACTTGGGATTTTCAATCCACTAACTTCACAAGACTTGATTACAATCTCTGTACTCAGAGTAGTTCTCTCACTAGAACTCACTCCCCCTTACAAGATGCAATCAATACTCCCAACCACCAAGTCCCCTGACTTGTGGTTATCTCAATCAATGAATGATTACAAGAAAGACTCTCTCAAAGAGTAGATAAGATAAATACTGAAGTACAATGTATCAAAGATACAGCCTAATGAAAAGAACAACTTAGGATGATTATTTTCGAGTAGAGTAGTTGTTCATCAGATCTGTCTATTTGGCTTCAGTTCCTCAGTCATTTATAATTGTTTGAATCATTTGAACGTTAATAATCCACTGAAGCTTGTTCCCATTCGAAAATGTGACTGTTGTGAGTGTTCTTCCATGTGTAAAGGTACTGCAGAAGCTGATGGGTAATATTCTGTTGCTACTTTCCAGATTTGGGTGTTTGTAGCTTTTGCATTTGAATATTGGTGGCCCATGACATTCTGTTTTTAGAATAATCACGTTTGGCTTTCTTCAGAGGTGATTGTACTGTCTGTAATGCCAACCTGTCATGCATTTAATCTTGTCTTGAAGGATAAGATAAAATAATCCAAGTTGCATAAAGTGTTGCTCCAATTGAATCTCTGTCTATTTCAAATTCTTTCTGTTATCTCATAAATAAACTTGTTAGAACAGTTCACTTACATATATAAGAGATAGATATAATGATTAGATTCAATGGGTAACTTGAAACATGAAGAAAGAATCAGATTTGACATATCAGAGTTTAAATGCGTTTTTCTGTTAAAATGGCCAACACTCGAGTGTTGAGTAACAACACTCAAGTTATGAACTGTGCTAAGTTCATAACTGGCAGTGTTCAAAAACAACACTGGCAGTGTTGATCCTAAAAAGAAATCAATGCTCTCAGTCTGGTCAACACTCAAGTTTTTCTTCTCAACACTCGAGTGTTGAAACTTTGATAAAAAGTTTCAAACTCCAAAACTTTAGTTTTAAGTCATCACTGGCGGTTTTCAACTGGATGAATTTTAAAGGCTCTCTGCCTTGTCAACACTTGAGTGTTGGTATGCAACACTCGAGTTTTCACTTATATTGAAAATTCAGGTTCAGTTGAACACTGGCAGTGATGGAGCAACACTGGCGGTGTTGAAACTTTGAAAACCATGGGTTGCTCTCTGTCTCTTCAACACTCGAGTTTTTCTTCTCAACACTCAAGTTATGAACTGTGCTAATTTCATAACTGGCAGTGTTCAAAAACAACACTGGCAGTGTTGATCCTAAAAAGAAATCAATGCTCTCTGTCTGGTCAACACTCAAGTTTTTCTTCTCAATACTCGAGTGTTGAAACTTTGATAAAAAGTTTCAAACTCCAAAACTGTAGTTTTAAGTCATCACTGGCGGTTTTCAACTGGATGAATTTTAAAGGCTCTCTGCCTTGTCAACACTTGAGTGTTGGTATGCAACACTCGAGTTTTCACTTATATTGAAAATTCAGGTTCAGTTGAACACTCGCAGTGATGGAGCAACACTGGCGGTGTTGAAACTTTGAAAACCATGGGTTGCTCTCTGTCTCTTCAACACTGGAGTGTTGGTTTCCAACACTCGAGTTTTGATCTTTCTTTGAAAAAATAAAAGACTCAAAACTGCAGTGTTAGACTAACACTGGAGGTGTTGGGGTTTTGAAAAACTTGATATTTCTCTGCCAGGCCAACACTCGAGTGTTGAAAACTCAACACCCGAGTTTTGAACTTTTCATAAGTTCAAAACTGGCAGTTTTGCTAGAACACTGGCGGTGATGCTTTCTAAAACATCTTGCCAATGTCCAACACTCGAGTTCTGGAACTCAACACTAGAGTGTTGCTATGTTTAAAAATGATCAACAGTTTTTCTTTTAAAAGCTCATATCTTCATCTTCCAATGATTTCCAATTTGTTCAATCATCATCAAAACCTTATGAGAACTAACATTCTCCCCCTTTTTGATGATGACAACCCTTGAAAAACAAAATTTTATAGTATTTGAGAAAATCTGATTTGGAAATCATGAAGTTCATTTATCATTTTAAAAACTTATGCATCCAAATAAGTTTAAACATAAAAGACTAAGACAGATGACTTCATTCATGTAATTCAACTAGAGAATCAAGTGTTTGACAAGACACTTACAAAGGATTACAAAATATGCACTACAAAAGATACAAATTAAAACATCAGAAATCACACAATACTCTCAAATCACAATACTCTCAAATTCTGACTCTGATCTTCTCCCCCTTTGGCATCATCAATAGATGGGGGTACAACGGATAGAGGTGTTGGTGAAAGAGGAGGTGTTTGTGTCTCTGCAGCTGGAGTGACTAGAGGATCTGAGGTATGATGCTCTGAAGTGTGAGGCTCAGAAGATTGTTGAATGTCTGCAGCTGGAGTGCTCAAAGGTTCTACAAGTGGTGTAGAGGCTGAAGGTATATCAGAAGCAATTCCAGAAGGTTGAGGATCTGAGCCTGAAGAAAGACCTATGTTGAATTGTTTCAACAACAAATCAGCTTTGTCATGAAGGCTTGAGTTTGATATACTCAGAGACGTGAGCAAAATATCATGACTCTGAACTAGGTCTATAAGCTTGGCATTTTGGATCTCGCAGAGCAAAATATCATGACTCTGAACTCAGTGGTGTAGCTTTTGATCTCGCAGGGCCTTTGGATCTAGTAGGGGCTTTTGATTGCCCTGATCCTTCTTCCTCAAATGTCAAATTCATCAAATTCAATTTGCCCTTATCAAAGAATGGTGGAAGCTTTAAAGCTTCAACAGACCCAACATGCCATATCTTGAAGTAAAACAGGATAACAGATACTAGTGAAGGAAATGGCATATGAGAGAGTTTCCTAGTGGGGAACTTGAACCTGATCATTTCCTTCAAAATGTGATGGCCTAGATTGAAAGGAGTCTTATTGACAAAAGAAGTAAACAAGGGGTAATCTCTCTGGGCAAAATGAGTGAAATTACCACTCTTTTGAATGAAATTTCTAGAAAAGATATACCACAAGACTCTATTCTTAGGGGGCATTGAGCTAGGATTAAAATTGAAATAGTGAGATTGGGCTTCAGGAAATGGTTTGTGTGGCATGAGGATGGACCAAATTGTCCTATTACCATAATCAGAAGTGTGTATTGGAAATTGGTCCATTTTCAAAATCGTGTTCAAGATAGAGGCTGAAAGGGTGAATTTGGTGTGTCTCACTGTAGTGGTTGCCCTTTCCTCTAACAATTCTCCCTCTGAACCTAGTAGGTTGTCATAGGCCATATTAGAATAAAATTGCCTAACTAATGTAGGTGAGTAGGGACAAGCAATGGAAATGAAATTTTCATAGAATTTGAGCCAAGGTTTTAAATCCAAACTGTTTTCTTCCTCAAATTTGTCCAAATCCAAGGCTACTACTGCACAGGATTCTCTTGAAGCAAATTTTTCTTTAAAAATACTATCTTGGTCTTTCAAATGCACAGTAGTAAAATCAAAATCTTTAGGTGGAAACTGAAAATGATAAATTTCTTCAATGGCATTTTCTTTTACCAGAGCGGAGCTAGATGAAGAAGGTTGTGAAGTAGAGGACTTCTTCTTTTTTTAGGGAGGTGCTTCCTCTGGTTCAAAATTTGATGCCCTTTTTGTTCTGACTTTCTTTTTAGGCTTAGTAGCTGATTCTGGTTCAGCTTCTTTCTTTTTCTTCAGAGGGGCCGCAATCGGTTCTTGAAACGATACACCCTTTGAACGAGTGGGTGTGGCTGAGACTGCTTTTGAAGAGGATTGAGGAATTTCTCCACTAATTCCTGGGAGTGATTGGTCTATTCCATCGTGAAATCTATTGGGTATCATTTTTATTCTTGGTGGTCTCTGTGAAGGAGGAGAGGTTTGAAAAGGAGACTGTTCAGACGGTGATTTACACTACTACAAAAATGGGATATCACTACCCTAAAAAACGTCCTTATTTAAAAATAGGAAGTAAAAAATGAAGGCAGTGGCATTCTTGTAAATATATAGAGTAAAAATCCTTTAGGCGTGAATTTAGGCGACCTGAATAGAATTCAGGTCGCCAAAATTTGAATTTAGGCGACCTGAATTCAATTTAGGTCGCCTAAAAGATTCTTTAGACAACCTAAATACTATTCAGGTCGTCTAAAATTCACTTTAGACAACCTAAATACAATTTAGGTAGTCTAAAATGAAATTTTTGGCGCCATTTCAGATAATTTTGGCTCCAAAATTCTTTTGAAAATGAGACTTTAGACAACCTAAATAGTATTCAGGTTGTCTAAAATTGACTTTAGACAACCTAAATACAATTTAGGTAGTCTAAAATGAAATTTTTGGCATTTCAGATTTTTTTGCTCTAAAATTCTTTTGAAAATGAGACTTTAGACAACCTAAATTGTATTCAGGTCGTCTAAAATTGACTTTAGACAACCTAAATACAATTTAGGTAGTCTAAAATGAAATTTTTGGCATTTCAGATTTTTTTGGCTCCAAAATTCTTTTGAAAATGAGACTTTAGACAACCTTAATGGTATTCAGGTCGTCTAAAATTTATTTTAGACAACCTAAATAGTATTCAGGTCGTTTAAAATTGAATTTAGACAACCTAAATACAATTTAGGTAGTTTAAAATGAAATTTTTGGCGCCATTTCAGATATTTTTGGCTCCAAAATTCTTTTGAAAATGAGACTTTAGACAACCTAAATAGTATTCAGGTTGTCTAAAATTGACTTTAGACAACCTAAATACAATTCAGGTCGTCTAAAATGAAATTTTTGGCGCCATTTCAGATTTTTTTGGCTCCAAAATTCGTTTGAAAATGAGACTTTAGACAACCTTAATAGTATTCAGGTCGTCTAAAATTGATTTTAGACAACCTAAATAGTATTCAGGTCGTCTAAAATTGACTTTAGACAACCTAAATATAATTTAGGTAGTCTAAAATGAAATTTTTTAATTTCATTTATGCCTTCTCTCCTCTGCACACTATTTAATTCCCCCACATGCGCCCTTCACTTCTCATTTTCGATCTACACATACTATACGCCTTCCTCTTCTTTCCTCTACACCCCATCTTCTCTGTCAATCTATTCCTACTCCTTCAACACTCTTCGATCTGGCTAGACAAGAAGATGGCGGCGAGGAGACCGAGCAACAAGATGCTAGAATCTGCATTCAGAATAAAAGTCACCATCGATTTCATCCAAAACACTGCCGCCAGTAAGTGTGTTTCCAGATCTGACTCTTGTTGATTTTTTAGATCTGAGAGGGCACTAATTTTTGCAAATCTGGAAATCTCCTAAACCAAGACGATATTATGAACACCAAGTCTCTTGCAGATCTGAAATTAATCTGTTTTTTGCATTATTGTTCCTTATTCCTTCTATTTTAGGGGATTAGAATGCGAGTTATTAGTTACTTGTTAGGTTTTTTTTTTCCTTTTTTTCATTGTATCTTCCTTGTTTTCTCTGTTTCGATTACTCTCTTTTTGTTCTTTTCTTGTTCTTGTTCTTGTTCTTGCTGGTTCTGGAATTTAATTTTTGATTTGTTCGTGGCCAACCTCATGGGTTTTTTTTTTTAAAAAAAAAAAAGCAGTAAGACGACCTGAATTTAATTCAGGTAGTCTAATGTAATACAAAAGACTACCTGAATAAAGTCTTTTGTATTACATTAGACTACCTGAATTAAATTCAGGTAGTCTTTTGTATTACATTAGACTACCTGAATTAAATTCAGGTAGTCTTTTGTAAGCAGTAAGACGACCTGAATTTAATTCAAGTAGTCTTTTGACTTACATTAGACTACCTGAATTAAATTCAGGTAGTCTTTTGTAAGCAGTAAGACGACCTGAATTTAATTCAGGTAGTCTAATGTAATACAAAAGACTAGTCTTTTGTATTACATTAGACTACCTAAATTAAATTCAGGTAGTCTTTTGTATTACATTAGACTACCTGAATTTAATTCAGGTAGTCTTTTGTAAGACGACCTGAATTTAGTTCAGGTCGTCTTACATTAGACTACCTGAATTAAATTCAGGTAGTCCAAACTATTTTTTTTTACTACCCCTCACGAGACGTCCTTGAAAAAAAGGACGTTAAATGGGTCAAATTCAGGTCGTTTTTTATGTTTTTTGTAGTAGTGTTAGTCTCAGATTGAGTGGGTTTCGTTGATTGAGAGGCCATTGTAGAGTTGTAAGATTTTTCCGAGGTTAGATTGGAGATCTGAGAGAGAATCAGAAAGATTTGAGAAGAAGAGAAGTGAGAGCACCGAAGAACACTTAGGGCAAAACTGCGGTTATGAAGGCAGTTTTGGAGAACATATATATATATAGAAGCGTCAACACTCGAGTTCTCATAATCAACACTGGAGTGTTTAACTGTTTACACTACCAACACTCGAGTTCTCACAATCAACACTGGAGTGTTGATAAAAATTTGACTAACCTGGGTGCCAATAGTGTACTGAGAACCGTTGGCATTTCTTGTTCAAAACTAACACTCTAGTTTTCATTTCTCCTTATTTCTCTGACCTCGACACTGGACTCCCAACACTGGAGTTTTGATTATCAAAACTCGAGTGTTCAGATTTGCAGGTACTTTGGTATTGCCATTGATCCACAAATACTGGAGTGTTTCATCCCATAACTCAAGTGTTCATCTTTTGATATCAAAAATTAACTTGTTAAATCCTGCAAAAAAGAAAAACTACATACTCCGATGCTTAAGTTAGTAATTTGTAATCATCAAAACCAGAGCTAACATTGGAATTTAGTTGGAAATACTTACAACTCATTGGGATTCACCATTCCCAATTCTCTTCTTATGTAATTAAATTGTTCTTTAGCTAGTGGCTTTGTGAAGATGTCTGCCAATTGGAGATCAGTTGGGATGAACATGACTTTAACTTCCTTTTTCTGGACATAATCTCTTATGAAATGATGCCTTACATCAATATGTTTGGTCCTAGTGTGTTGGACTGGATTTTTGGCCAAGCTAATAGTGCTTGTGTTGTCACACAATATTGGGACTTCTTTGAGATTGATTCCCAAGTCTGAAAGTTGTTGTTTCAGCCACAAAACTTGTGCACAACAGCTTGAAGCAGCCACATATTCAGCTTCAGTGGATGATACAGCTACTGTTGTTTGTTTCTTGCTAAACCATGACACAAGTGATCCACCAAAGAATTCACACTGTCCACTTGTGCTTTTCCTATCGGTTTTGTATCCAGCGTGATCTGAATCTGAATAGGCTACTAAGTGTTCTGGTTGTCCTTTAGGAAACCATAATCCTAGAGTTTTAGTGTCAGCAAGATATCTGAAAATTCTTTTCACATGTTCAGCATGTGACTCCTTTGGAGCTGATTGAAACCTTGCACACATTCCAACACTAAATTGGATGTCCGGGCGACTTGCTGTAAGGTAGAGTAAGGAACCAATCATCCCTCTATATTTTGTAATATTAAAGTCCTTTCCTTCCTCATCTGCATCCAATGAAGTAGTTGAACTCATAGGAGTGTCAGCACCATTACATTGATCCATTCCAAACCTTTTTAAGAGATCATTCAAGTACTTGGCTTGTGATATGAAGATACCATCTTTCTTTTGCTTAATTTGTAAGCCAAGGAAGTAGTTGAGTTCTCCCATCATAGACATCTCAAATTCTCCCTGCATTTTCTTTGCAAAATCTTCACACAAGTAATCATTAGAAGCACCAAATATAATATCATCAACATATATTTGTACAACTAAAATTTCATTCAATTTATTAGTTCTAATGAATAAAGTAGTGTCAGCTTTTCCTCTAACAAAGCCTTGATCAAGAAGAAATTTACTTAGGCGTTCATACCAAGCTCTAGGAGCTTGTTTAAGGCCATATAAAGCTTTCTTGAGATGATAAACATGATCTGGAAATTTTTCATTTTGAAATCCAGGTGGTTGTTCAACATAAACTTCTTCTTGTATGAAACCATTTAAAAAGGCACTTTTAACATCCATTTGAAAGAGTTTTATTCCTTTAACACAAGCAAAGGCTAGAAGAACCCTTATGGCTTCCAATCTTGCCACTGGAGCATAAGTTTCTTCATAATCAATTCCTTCTTCTTGATTGTAGCCTTTGGCAACTAGTCTTGCCTTATTTCTGACTATGATTGCAGATTCATCACGTTTGTTTTTGAATACCCATTTGGTGCCAATGACCGGATGGTCTTTAGGCCTAGGTACCAAGTCCCAAACTTGATTTCTGTCAAATTGATGTAATTCCTCTTGCATAGCTATCACCCAATCATTGTCTGAAAGGGCTTCTTCTATTCTAGAGGGTTCAATGTGTGAAATAAATGCAGAGAAGGTTACTTCATTTAACGTGCTTCTTCTGGTTCTTACTCCTTGATTAATATCACCTATAACTTGGTCTAAAGGATGATTCCTTATATATTTCCAAGCTCTAGGCTGAGTCTGATCAGGATTTTCTAAACTGTTTTCAGGATCAGCTTCAAAAACATTTTCAGAATTTTCAAAGGAAGGGGTAGTTTTTGAAAAGAATTGATTTTTGCAAATGTTTTCTTCTTCATCATCCAAGGATCTGTTAGAATCATTTTCACAAAACACAACATGTATTGATTCTTCTACAACTTTAGTTCTAGCGTTAAAAACTCTATATGCTTTGCTTCTATTAGAATAACCAATAAATATCGCTAAGTCAGCCTTAGAATCAAATTTACCAAGATTCTCTTTACCATTATGGTGCACATAGCACTTGCAACCAAAAATGTGAAGGTGACTGAGATTTGGCTTTCTCCCTTTGTAGAGCTCATAAGGAGTCTTGTTCAACTTCTTCCTTAAGTAAGCTCTATTGGAGATATAGCATGCAGTGCTCATGGCATCAGCCCAAAATACTTGTGATGTGTTGTTTTCACTCAACATTGCTCTTGCCATCTCAGTGAGTATTCTGTTCTTTCTCTCCACAACACCATTCTGTTGTGGTGTCCTTGGTGCTGAAAAGTTGTGATCAATCCCCGTGTTGTCACAGAACTCAGCAAAGGCGTTGTTCTCAAATTCTCCACCATGGTCGGTTCGTATACCTGAAATTGAGAAACCTTTCTCGTTCTGGACCTTCTTGGCAAATACAATAAATTGATCAAATGTTTCATCTTTAGATGATAAGAAAATTGTCCATGTGAATCTAGAATAATCATCAACTATGACCAAAGTGTATAAATTTCCACCAAGACTTCTAACTCTAGCTGGTCCAACTAAGTCCATATGAAGTAATTGAAGGGGTCTGGTAGTAGAAATCTCATTCTTCGTTTTAAAGGATGATTTGGTTTGTTTTCCTTTTTGGCAAGCATCACATATCTTATCATTTTTGAAATTCAATTTTGGAATACCAATAACCAAATCCTTTTTCAGCAACTTGTCAAGTTGAGACATGTTCACATGAGCTAATCTTTTGTGCCATAACCAACTTTCATCCAAGTTACTTACAAAACATTTTTCTGACACGGAGGTATTACTAGAGAGGTTAAGTGTATAACAATTGCCATCTCTAGGTGCTCTAAACAAGGCTTTAGTTTTTAAATTTTCTATGGGAATCAAATCCTTTTTGACAATAAAGCATTCATCAGAATCAAAGATAACTAAGTTACCCTTATCAGTGCTTTGGCTCACACTTAGGAGATTGTGACACAATCCTTCTACTAGATAGACATCCTTGATGAGTGGACCATCACTACTTCCAATCTCACCAATGCCAGCAATCTTTCCTGATTGGTCTCCTCCAAAGGTGACTCTACCACCATCTTTTGGTTTAATTGTAAGGAATTTGGTTTTATCACCAGTCATGTGTCTTGAGCATCCACTATCAATATACCATTTGTTGGGTCTTGATGCTCTAAGACAAACCTCATCATCATCTTGTTGTTCTTGAGCTACTAGGCATATGTTTGCTTTTCCATCTTCATCCTCTTCATCCTCATCTGAAGAGCTATCACCCCATATGCTTGAAATGTATGCTTTCTTTTTATACTTGCTGAAGCTCTTTTTGTCCTTCTCTTTGTTGGTGTTGTTCAGCAAAGGACATTCAGACTTGATGTGTCCAGGCTTTTGGCACTCATAACAGATGATTGGTTTCTTTGTTTCATGACTTGAGCTTCCTTTCTGAAACCTTTTGAATCCTTGGTCTCTCTTGAAGTATTTCTTGAAGCGCCTGACCAACATACCGATTTCTTCATCTTCATCTTCCTCATTTTCTTCATTATCAGAATCTCTTGCTTCCTTGGCTGTTTTAAGAGCCAATCCCTTGCTTTTTCCATGTACCTCGTCAAGTCCTTTCTTGAACTTGATTTTTGCTTCATATTCTGAGAGGCTACCAAATAGAGCAGCCACAGAAGTCATTGATTCTCCTCTAGCTTCTTCTATTGCTGTGACTTTGGCCTCCCATTCCTTGTTGAGAACATTGAGAATTTTTCTTACTTGGACTGACTGATCATAGTCTTTACCAAGTGCAGCAAGTTGATTTATGAGATGAGTGAAACGAAGTTGAAATTCACCAATGGATTCGCCGGACTTCATTCTAAGGAGATCATATTCTGTCATGAGGGTGTTTACACGATTTTGCTTTACACCTGCTGTCCCTTCATGAGCAATTTCTAGTGCATCCCACATATGCTTTGCAGATGGAAGTGTGCAAATCCGGAAGTATTCTTGTTGACTTAATGCACTTTGGAGAAGTAGAACTGCCTTACTGTTGAGTGTGATGTTCCTTCGATCATTGTCATCATATTCCTCTTCAAGCTTTGGAATTCTCACACCATCTTCCATAGTTGTAGGAGTGTAATCTCCTCTTTCAAATACTCTCCATAGTCCATATTCAGTAGCCATGACAAAGACTTTGAACTTGGCTTTCCAGAATGAGTAGTGCTCTCCATTGAAACCAGGTGGTCTGTTGATAGAGGCTCCATCGGGAAGAATTCCTTCCATAATGATCCTTCTCGAGCTGTTAGACTCTCTTGAGAAGACCTTGCTCTGATACCAAATGAAAGAATGGACCTTGATACCCAAGAGGGGGGTGAATTGGGTATCTATAAAATTTTAAAGACTTGGCTCTGTTTTGGGCAAGTTAAAGCAGAGGATAAATGAAGAGAGGAGTAGAGAAGCTTTGCACGGATCAATTTATACTGGTTCGGCCTTTTCTCTGACCTACATCCAGTCCCCAAGCCTCACTTGGGATTTTCAATCCACTAACTTCACAAGACTTGATTACAATCTCTGTACTCAGAGTAGTTCTCTCACTAGAACTCACTCCCCCTTACAAGATGCAATCAATACTCCCAACCACCAAGTCCCCTGACTTGTGGTTATCTCAATCAATGAATGATTACAAGAAAGACTCTCTCAAAGAGTAGATAAGATAAATACTGAAGTACAATGTATCAAAGATACAGCCTAATGAAAAGAACAACTTAGGATGATTATTTTCGAGTAGAGTAGTTGTTCATCAGATCTGTCTATTTGGCTTCAGTTCCTCAGTCATTTATAATTGTTTGAATCATTTGAACGTTAATAATCCACTGAAGCTTGTTCCCATTCGAAAATGTGACTGTTGTGAGTGTTCTTCCATGTGTAAAGGTACTGCAGAAGCTGATGGGTAATATTCTGTTGCTACTTTCCAGATTTGGGTGTTTGTAGCTTTTGCATTTGAATATTGGTGGCCCATGACATTCTGTTTTTAGAATAATCACGTTTGGCTTTCTTCAGAGGTGATTGTACTGTCTGTAATGCCAACCTGTCATGCATTTAATCTTGTCTTGAAGGATAAGATAAAATAATCCAAGTTGCATAAAGTGTTGCTCCAATTGAATCTCTGTCTATTTCAAATTCTTTCTGTTATCTCATAAATAAACTTGTTAGAACAGTTCACTTACATATATAAGAGATAGATATAATGATTAGATTCAATGGGTAACTTGAAACATGAAGAAAGAATCAGATTTGACATATCAGAGTTTAAATGCGTTTTTCTGTTAAAATGGCCAACACTCGAGTGTTGAGTAACAACACTCAAGTTATGAACTGTGCTAAGTTCATAACTGGCAGTGTTCAAAAACAACACTGGCAGTGTTGATCCTAAAAAGAAATCAATGCTCTCAGTCTGGTCAACACTCAAGTTTTTCTTCTCAACACTCGAGTGTTGAAACTTTGATAAAAAGTTTCAAACTCCAAAACTGTAGTTTTAAGTCATCACTGGCGGTTTTCAACTGGATGAATTTTAAAGGCTCTCTGCCTTGTCAACACTTGAGTGTTGGTATGCAACACTCGAGTTTTCACTTATATTGAAAATTCAGGTTCAGTTGAACACTGGCAGTGATGGAGCAACACTGGCGGTGTTGAAACTTTGAAAACCATGGGTTGCTCTCTGTCTCTTCAACACTCGAGTTTTTCTTCTCAACACTCAAGTTATGAACTGTGCTAACTTCATAACTGGCAGTGTTCAAAAACAACACTGGCAGTGTTGATCCTAAAAAGAAATCAATGCTCTCTGTCTGGTCAACACTCAAGTTTTTCTTCTCAATACTCGAGTGTTGAAACTTTGATAAAAAGTTTCAAACTCCAAAACTGTAGTTTTAAGTCATCACTGGCGGTTTTCAACTGGATGAATTTTAAAGGCTCTCTGCCTTGTCAACACTTGAGTGTTGGTATGCAACACTCGAGTTTTCACTTATATTGAAAATTCAGGTTCAGTTGAACACTCGCAGTGATGGAGCAACACTGGCGGTGTTGAAACTTTGAAAACCATGGGTTGCTCTCTGTCTCTTCAACACTGGAGTGTTGGTTTCCAACACTCGAGTTTTGATCTTTCTTTGAAAAAATAAAAGACTCAAAACTGCAGTGTTAGACTAACACTGGAGGTGTTGGGGTTTTGAAAAACTTGATATTTCTCTGCCAGGCCAACACTCGAGTGTTGAAAACTCAACACCCGAGTTTTGAACTTTTCATAAGTTCAAAACTGGCAGTTTTGCTAGAACACTGGCGGTGATGCTTTCTAAAACATCTTGCCAATGTCCAACACTCGAGTTCTGGAACTCAACACTAGAGTGTTGCTATGTTTAAAAATGATCAACAGTTTTTCTTTTAAAAGCTCATATCTTCATCTTCCAATGATTTCCAATTTGTTCAATCATCATCAAAACCTTATGAGAACTAACACAGGTTGACCTTTGGGGAACCACAATCCAAGTATCTTTGTGTCAGCAAGGTATCTGAAGATCCTCTTCACATGCTCAGCATGAGATTCCTTTGGAGCAGATTGGAACCTTACACACATCACCACACTAAATTGGATATCTGGTCGACTTGCAGTCAAATAGAGCAATGATCCAATCATTCCTTTATACTTGGTGATGTTGAAGTCTTTGCCCTTTTCATCAGCATCCAATGAGGCAGTTGAACTCATAGGAGTGTCAGCTCCATTGCATTGGTCCATCTCGAACTTTTTCAACAGATCATTGAGATACTTGGTCTGGGATATGAAAATTCCATCTTTTCTTTGCTTGATTTGCAGACCAAGGAAATAATTAAGCTCTCCCATCATAGACATCTCAAATTCTCCCTGCATATTCTTGGCAAATTCTTCACATAAAGCATCATTAGAAGCACCAAATATAATATCATCAACATAAATTTGAACAATTAAAATTTCATTGAGCTTATTACTCTTTATGAAAAGAGTTGTATCTGCTTTTCCTCTAATAAAACCTTGATCAAAAAGGAATTTGCTTAATCGCTCATACCAAGCTCTAGGAGCTTGCTTAAGTCCATAAAGGGCTTTCTTGAGATGATAATGATCTAGATGATGTTCATTTTCAAAAACAGGAGGTTGTTCAACATAAACTTCCTCTTGAATAAATCCATTTAGAAAAGCACTTTTCACATCCATTTGATAGAGTTTAAAACCTTTTACACAAGCAAAGGCTAGAAGAACTCTTATGGCTTCCAATCTTGCTACTGGAGCATAAGTTTCTTCATAATCAATTCCTTCTTATTGATTATAGCCTTTGGCAACCAATCTTGCCTTGTTATGGACAATGATTGCTGACTCATCTCGTTTGTTCTTAAATACCCAGTTAGTGCCAATGACCGGATGGTCTTTAGGCCTAGGTACCAAATCCCAAACTTGATTTCTATCAAATTGATGCAATTCCTCTTGCATTGCTATCACCCAATCATTGTCTGAAAGGGCTTCATCAATCTTAGAGGGTTCAATGTGTGAAATAAATGCAGAAAAGATTACTTCATTCAAAGTACTGTTTCTGGTTCTTACTCCCTGATTCACATCACCTATAACTTGGTCTAAAGGATGATTTTTTATAAATTTCCAAGCTCTGGGTTGAGATTGATCAGGATTTTCAATATTATTTTGGGGATCATCCTCAAAAACGTTTTCAGGACTTTCAATAGAAGCAGGAGTAGTTTTCGAAAATAATTCATTCTTGAAAAAATTTTCTTCACCATCATCCATAGGTTTATCAAACTTGGATTCACAGAAAACAACATGCATAGACTCTTCAACAATACGAGTACGAGTATTAAAGACTCTATAAGCTTTACTCCTATTTGAATAACCCAAGAATATACCTTCATCTACCTTGGGATCAAACTTTCCCAAGTTATCCTTACCATTATTGTGGATGAAACACTTGCATCCAAACACATGTAGATGACTTAGGTTGGGCTTTCTTCCTTTGTACAATTCATAGGGAGTCTTGTTCAACTTCTTCTAAAGATATGCCCGATTTGAGATGTACCAAGCAGTGCTCATTGCATCAGCCTAAAACACTTGGGATGTACTGTTCTCATTCAGCATAACTCTTGCCATCTCGATAAGAACTCGATTCTTCCTTTCTACAACACCATTTTGTTGAGGAGTCCTTGGGGATGAGAAGTTGTGCTCTATCCCCATGTTGTCACAGCAAACGTATTGTTTTCGAATTCTCCTCCATGATCAGTTCTAATTCCTGAAATAGAGAAACCTTTCTCGTTCTGGACCTTCTTGGCAAATATAATAAACTGATCAAATGTTTCATATTTAGAGGATAAGAATATTGTCCATGCAAATCTATAATAATCATCAACTATGACTAAAGTATAAAGATTGCCACCGAGGCTCTTAACTCTAGCTGGTCCAACTAGATCCATATGAAGCAATTGAAGAGGTCTACTAGTTGAAATCTCATTTTTAGATTTGAAAGACGATTTGGTTTGTTTTCCCTGTTGGAGGGCTGGACCACGATTTCAAAATTTTTTCCTTTCGAAGTCTTCACTTTAAGCTTCATGTTGGCAAGTTATGAGAGTAACGCCAATAATCGTGGCAATCCGACTCAACAAAGTACGCTCTGGTTCAGAGGGAAACCCTAGAAATCAATTACCTAGTTGTAGCATTTCATCAAAATTAGGGATCGACTTAGACTGGGAAAGTCGTCGACTCTGATGAAGGACGGATCGAAACAAACAAATCAGTGATCAACTTTACCTGGTGTGGCGTCGGAGATAGAGGAGCGACGATTGCCGGAAGACGGAAGCGCTTTCCAGAATCCGAAAAAAGACGATATGACGGTAGGCTGAGTTAAGAATCTGAGATTGCAAAGAGAGGAGTGTTGAGACTGAGAGATGTGCTAAATGGCCAAAAGACTGAATCGAAGGTGTTAGGGGTTTTCCAAACAACCACCCCGTATATGTATCACACTCTGGAGGATTGAGGGGTAATTACAATTTTAACCTTAAAATAGGTCGGCTTGTAAGGCCTAAAAGGCTTCTTATAAGGCCTGGGCCTTGCCTGTTAAGTAAAACAGGCCTTGGCCTAGCCTTTTACCTTGACAGGCCAGGCCTGACCAGGCTCAAAATAGGCTAGGCCACAGGCCCCTGGTCTATTTCCACCCCTAACTATGACTTAGGTCACCTGTTTATACATTCAACTTTATACAGGTTATAGTCTTGACATCTCCGTTAAGTTTTCATGGCGTTGAGGACACGAGGGGTCGTCGTGGCACTAGTTAGTGCAAATTTGGATGACTTTACATGTGTTGTGTGCTATGTACTGTTGATATGTTAATCTTACATCTGTTGTGTGCTTATGTATTGATTATTGTTGTAATGTCATGAATATCTGTCAAACCTATACTGTATTACTTGAGCATGAGATTAACTGCTACCTAAGGTTCGATGGGCATTAGACCTTAGCTCTTACCATAGCTTTAGGGTCTGGAGGACCAAGGGCTGAAGACAAGGATAAGCAATGCGCATAAAGATCCAACTAGAGATTTTTATTTTGGGATATGTACTATTATATTGTTAATATTCGGATAAATGTACTGCTATTTTAAACAATCGGATACGGCACAGTTAATGTTTTATCAGTTACTCACTTGATTCGATGCTCTACTCTGATGAAAACATTTTATTCCACTTTTGAAAATGGGGTGTTATATGCACACACACACACACATATACACAACTATATATATATGTGTGTGTATATATACACGTATGTGTGTGTGTATATATATAGACACACCTTTTTTGCTTATCAAAGATAATTTATGAATAAATTAATTTAATTATTTATTGAGTAAAATGCATCAACCTTACCTCTTTATAAATTACAGAGGCCTCTGGCCCCTTTATTTTGAAACCTATATATAGAATGTTCTTACAATTTGTTTGGTATGAGGGATTTTGTTTTTTTTGGGGGGTGGGGGCAAGGGAGTGGAACAGAGGGAATTTTTTTATGAATTTGGTTTAGAAAAATTAGTGAAGTGGGGTTGAATGTTTTTAATTAATTTTTCTTAATTTTTGTTTTTCTATATCTCCTCTTTATAAAAATAATACAACCCCACTCAGGATTGTTAATTGCTTCTTTGTAAGTGGAAAGTCTCAAGCCCAATGTGGGCCCCACCGTGTGCCTCTTCTTTAACCTCAACCATTGAATCTAAACTTAATCAAGAAGTTTTAATCTCCTCTATCCATCTATGCTAGAGGACTTTGGGGGCTCTTGTGATGTCATTTTGATGACATAATCAAGGCTTAGGTGTCCCCTAATGCCACATGTTCATGCCCTATTGGTTTGTTAGTTAATCGTGGTCATTAGTGCTTTATTAATTAATCTTTATGCAATTTAGTCCTTACTTAATTACTTCCATTGTCTTTTATCAGTTGAAGACATATGCTACTAATCTTTATTTAGTACAAGCTTAATTTCCAATTAGCATTTGCTTATTTGTTCTAATTTAATTAAGTGTCTTTATAACCTTTTCTTATATATATATATTTGGTTATAAATTAGTTATTTATATCACATTAAATAGCCCTTAAATGTAGTCTCATAATTAACCATTGGTTAATTAAATCCAAAATGATAAGAATATAATCAATAGATTATAATCCTTTGAGACACATATTCACCTTTGTATTTTAGTAATTATTTTCCAAAATACATTGTTTATAAGAGTTATGAAAATTAGGATATTACACCCTCTGTATTGTTATTATTATTATTAATCAGACTTAGCATTTCATAATTGGAAGATATTGGAAAAAAGTTATAGTCGAGATTTTTAAGCTTGTAGAGTTTCGCTGACTTGATTGATCAAGAGTAGCTAGGACCTAGTATAGTGTAACATCCCATTTCCAAAAGCAATATATATATTTTTTCATCAGAGTAGAGCATCGGAGTGATTGAGTAACTGATATTTATATTCAAAATGTCGTAAGTCTAGTGGATTACAGTAGTGGTACGTTACATCGAGTGTTTTCAAAAGTAAATATAACAAAAGAAGAAAGTCTTCAGCTGAGTCCCTATGCGTGCTGCTTGCCTTTCTCCTCAATCCTCGGTCCTCCCGACCCTGACGTTATGTTAAGAGCTGAGGTTCAATGCCCATTGAACCTCAGGTAACGGTTAACCTCATGTTTATATACACAACATGGATAGTATATGAGCATGCAAACAAGCTTATCCCAACAGTACACACGCCCCCCCAGCAGATATGTCGCACTTAGCAGACGTTTCGCACTTAGCAATCATTTCGCACCTAGCAAACGTATCCCAACACCCAGCAAGCATAATAACAGTACATTGAACATACCACAGAGCTATCAACAACCTCACATAAACATACCATACACATAGCACATGTACGCATACAATAAACATTATAGTTAGTGTTACAGTACGCGAACATACCTTCGTTGACGGAAAATGGTACTTTTTGACAGTGCTACGACAGCGGTACGTGATTACAGATATCCTATAAGGATAAGATTATATTATCAAGGCCCAACATCATAATAGGTATTTCAGGTACAAATTACCATTCTACCCCTAACTCTCCTAATTGACGGAATTTCGCCAGAACTTCGTTACTTTAGCTCTAATCTTCCAAAATTTTGACATATCTCCATATCCAATATATTTTTGAAATAAATATCATATTTATCCCTAAAACATGATTTCTAAACTAACTTGGAAGATTAAAGATTAATCTAGCATTTCTACTATAATTACCGAAGGACCTACCAAAGCTTAATATTAGGGACCGAAGAACTTACCCGGAACTTGCTATTTTCTCCAGACTCCTCCTTCTCTCTAAAACCTCTTTCTAAGTGGCTCTAGGAATTGTGAAGAATGAAGTGAAAGGGAAGGCCTATTTATAGGCAAAAAGTATGACACTATTTATACTTTTTCATATCGGATTTCAGCCATCGGATCTTGACTTTACACATGGCTTCATCTCCACCATCCAATCCACCTCCTTACCTCATTCTTCAAGACCATGATGCCATCAAGATGATGTCACTCCCTTATTTTATGCATTTACCTGATAAAAATCCCCTGATCGGTGTTCTAATCGCGTAATCTTAGAAAATCTAAAAAATCTGGGAACACGGCCTTAAAGTTATATTCTTCCTCTTTGGAAATATCTGAAATAACTAAATTTTTGATCCCATTAAGGGTATTTCGTTGTCTATTGACCAATTTCAGACATACATTGTCGGTTACAGAAATTACTTCGGGTAATTCTACTTTCGGGACAAAAATCCACTGATTCATAATATGTCTAGTTGTTTTCTACTTAGTTCAAGGATTTCAAGTTATGATTTATTTTCCATTGGTTCTCACTTTTCTTATCTGCCCTTTGTTTACAAAATATCTTTTCATCTGATCCGTTATTCGCCCCGTCGGTTACGGAAATGACTTCCGCTAACAGCAACTTCTAGACAAAAATTCACTTGTTTGTAATATGTCCTGACCTAAGAAACCTAGTTCACGGTTTTCTAGGTTGGATTTAATTTCTATCGGCTCCCCTTTATCCTACTGGTTCTTCCATAAATATGTCCTTTATATTATTATTTAATTAACAAAATATCATGATATTATTTTTGAAAAACCTACAACCCTTTTCACACTCAATTTTCGCTTTTTTCTTCCCTTGATTATTATTATTGTTTTAATCTATCTAAATTAGCTACAAGCTTAATTAGAGTCTTAATCCCATGATTAGCAATCTTTTAGGATTTAGGGTTTTCATTTTCTTAATCTTTTCTAATTGATTAGCAAGCACACTTTATGCTAATGTTAGCCATAAACACTTAATCAAAGGATTTTCCATAACCTACCTTAAATATTCTCTTGTTCAGGCTTAAATAATTAGCCATTAATTACTTAACTAATCACTTTCTAATTGTTGATAATTTTCTTAATTAGGATTAATCATTTTCTCACAACTATTTCATTGACATTGGTATTTTATGTCCCACATATTATATTAAAAATCATGGGGCAACTTATGCACCCCAAAATTATATTTAATTTTGCCTCATTATTTTTCAAGGGAAATAATCCCAAAAATTCCTAAAATTAGAGACAACATACTTTCTAATTTTCAATAAATATTTTATTGCCTCTTGGGATTTATCATAATATTTTCAGGGCATTTTACGACCCAAAAATGCACTTTAGGGATTTTTAGCTCTCTATCTCTTCCAATTTCCATAGAAATTACCTTAGAAAATAAGATAGTTATAACTTATTATTTGAGACCACTTATTCACCTATTTCCAATAGATACCATTTGCTAAAGTATAATATTTCAGATAAATAATTATCCAGGTATTACATTTCTCCCCTGGTTAAAAAAAAATTCGCCCTCGAAGTTTGTTCTATATTAACCAAATTCTGCATTATCTAGACCTCGAACTATATGTCCCGGAACTTTACTCTATTTCCGGCTTGACTACAAGGATTGTGTCATATCGTACTTTGGTATATAGTGTCTCCCGAGGCGCCCATACACCACAGTCAACACCACATATACCAAAATGTTCCCATGGCGCCCATACACCATGGCAGCACAAGATACCTTAAATGTTTCCATGGCGCCCATACACCATGTCAACACAAGATACCTCCTACTCAATGACATGGTCGCGGTCGAATTGTAATAACTAAGAGACATGAAAAACGTTACGGAGGTAACCACATGATCTAACCTAGAGAAGATTCTCTACTAAGAGATAGTACCTTGGACCATCTCTGGGAGTTCTCTGTCCTCTGCACTGGTTATTGCGTACATTCGGCTTGGTTTCCGTGTTTTCAATTCCGTAGGTTTCTCAGGACAGTCTGCGATAAAATGTCCCAGCTTCCGACATCTGTAGCAAGTCTGTCTCCTATCGCAGTCCACAGCAGGATGGACATTTCCGCATCTTGGACATGGTCGGGTCTCTGGCATTCTTGAGTTGTACTGCTGCCCAGTCTGAAATGGCCTCTTACTTTCCCTTTGGTAGTCACTCCATGGTGCCTCTCTCTTTCGCGAGGAATTTTCACGTTTGACCTCGCTACGACCCGTACTACTACAGTTGGAAGGTCTAGCCCTCCGCAATTCCTTCAAGTTCTGATCAATCAACAGGCAAGACTCCACCGCTTGAGCCATTTCAGGATACTGTTGTGCTACCAGCTTCTCCCTTATGTCGTACTTTAACCCGTAAATTAATCTACTCGCCTTCCAGCTTTCGTTGTTAGTACTCTTTAGATACGATGAGTATCGAGACAAATTGGTGAACCGGGCAAAGTAATCGTCAAAGGATTCCTCGGAACCTTGCTGGATGTGAAGGAACTCCGCCTCCATAATCACTTGTGTTGAGGGAGGCAAATACTGTTCATTGAATTTTTCTAGAAACTTCTCCAAGTGACAGGGAAATAACGTGTTCACAACGTTGTAGCTACGCTTTTCCACCATTTATGCGCATCACCTTCGAGTTTATAAATGGCAAGTTGGGCTTTTCAGTTTTCTGGGCATTCCATAACTTCGAATATTTTGTCTAGACTCATCAGCCAATTCGTTCTTCGCATGGAAAGCGGGTGGCTTGAGCTTGGAAAATTGCGTGACCCAGTGTTGTGTGGTCTGCACATTTCTCCCTCGTCGTGGAGGTGACTGGGACCTATCAGATCCCTCAGCTTCTTCCTCGTGCTCATCACTTTGCTCATCTTTTTCATCGTTGTGCTCTTCCTCATCTTGTCGTTCTTCTAATTGTTTATCAGCTTCTCGATCTTGTCTATTCTGCCTATCCAGGAGTGCATCTATAAGAGCCCTCTGCTCTTGCAGAGTTCTCCTCATATCCTGCATCTCATTCTGCTCCGGTTGGTCTGGTATTGGATTCACCCGAGCTTGTCTACCTCGTCCTCCACCACGGCCCCTACCCCGGCCCCTGCCCCGGCCTCTAGGAGCTCCGGCTCCTCTTAAATTCGCCATGTCTCGTTCTTTTTCCTTCGTTAGGGAAAACATTACATTTAAGAAGACAATGATTAGTATATTGAAGACTTTATCGCACCAGTATCTACACTACACATAGACTTTATCGCACTTAGCATTCACACTACAAACGAACAGGCACCCACAATATTTCCCTCGTTCAGAATTTTGTTGATTTGGTCTACTCAGAAATGGGTACGGAAATACGTGTCAGGAGTTCCTCTACATGAGTCAAATACTGCATGTACTTATCTTTATTGATCTCGGAGTTTCATTCGGCGTGGCCCAGCTCCACATATAAGATTTGGGTTAGAATGGAATTAATGCCTAGTACAAACTGGAGATTATCAAAATTATCGGAGCCTAATTTCGATGTAGATACAGGCGATGGATACACCGGCCCTAGTTTAGAGTGGTGCACCGATAGAGGGTGGTACACTGGTTTAGGATGGTACACCGGTTTAGGATAGTATACCGGTTTAGACTGGTATACTGAAGTAAGGTGGTACTCTGACCTAGGCGTATATCAGTACTCATTTTCAAAACATGCTCTTTAAAAAGGCGTAAAGCCTAACTTTGTTACTCAAACCAAATGGCCAGGTAGGTGTCTATCATGGGAGCCTCACTGTGCTAGGGTGACTGATCGGCTAATCCACATAGACTAGCCCTACCTTCAGCACCAAAAGGTTTGGAATAACTTAGTCAGATCTATGCTAGGACAACTGTTCTGATACCAAAATTGTAACATCCCATTTCCAAAAGCAGTATATATTTTTTTTCATTAGAGTAGAGCATCGGAGTCATTGAGTAACTGATATTTATATTCAAAATGCCGTAAGTCTGGTGGATTACAGTAGTGGTACGTTACACCGAGTGTTTTCAAAAGTAAATAACAAAAGAAGAAAGTCTTCAGCTGAGTCCTTATGCGTGCTACTTGCCTTCGTCCTCAATCCTCGGTCCTCCTGACCATGACGTTATGTTAAGAGCTGAGGTTCAATGCCCATTGAACCTCAGGTAACGGTTAACCTCATGTTTATATACACAACATGGACAGTATATGAGCATGCAAACAAGCTTATCCCAACAGTACACACGCCCCCCAGCAGATATGTTGCACTTAGCAGACGTTTCGCGCTTAGCAATCATTTCGCACCTAGCAAACGTATCCCAACACCCAGCAAGCATAATAACAGTACATTGAACATACCACAGAGCTATCAACAACCTCACATAAACATACCATACACATAGCACATGTACGAATACAATAAACATCATAGTTAGTGTTACAGTACGCGAATGTACCTTCGTTGACGGAAAATGGTACTTTTTGATAGCGTTACGACAGCGGTACGTGATTACAGATATCCTATAAGGATAATATCATATTATCAAGGCCCAACATCATAATAGGTATTTCAGGTACAAATTACCATTCTGCCCCTAACTCTCCTAATTGGCGGAATTTCGCCAGAACTTCATTACTTTAGCTCTAATCTTCCAAAATTTTGACATATCTCCATATCCAATATATTTTTGAAATAAATATCATATTTATCCCTAAAACATGATTTCTAAACTAACATTAAAGATTAATCTAGCATTTCTACTATAATTACCGAAGGAACTACCAATGCTTAAGATTAGGGACCGAAGAACTTACCCGGAACTTGCTATTTTCTCCAGACTCCTCCTTCTCTCTAAAATCTCTCTCTAAGTGGCTCTAGGAATTGTGAAGAATGAAGTGAAAGGGAAGGCCTATTTATAGGCAAAAAGTATGATACTATTCATACTTTTCATATCGGATTTCGGCCATCGGATCTTGACTTTACACATGGCTTCATCTCCACCATCCAACCCACCTCCTCACCTCATTCTTCAAGACCATGATGTCATCAAGATGATGTCACTCCCTTATTTTATGCATTTACCTAATAAAAATGCCCTGATCGGTGTTCTAATCGCGTAATCTTAGAAAATCTAAAAAATCTGGGAACACGGCCTTGAAGTTCTATTCTTCCTCTTTGGAAATATCTGAATTAACTAAATTTTTGATCCCATTAAGGGTATTTCGTTGTCTATTGACCATTTTCAGACAGACACTGTCGGTTACAGAAATTACTTCGGGTAATTCTACTTTCGAGACAAAAATCCACTGATTCATAATATGTCCAGTTGTTTTCTACTTAGTTCAAGGATTTCAAGTTATGATTTATTTTCCATTGGTTCTCACTTTTCTTATCTGCCCTTTGTTTACAAAATATCTTTCCATCTGATCTGTTATTCGCCTCGTCGGTTACGGAAATGACTTCCGCTAACACCAACTTCTGGACAAAAATTCACTTGTTTGTAATATGTCCTGACCTAAGAAACCTAGTTCACGGTTTTCTAGGTTGGATTTAATTTCTATCAGCTCCCCTTTATCCTACTGGTTCTTCCACAAATATGTCCTTTATATTATTATTTAATTAACAAAATATCATGATATTATTTTTGAAAAACCCACAACCCTTTTCACGCTCAATTTTCGGTTTTCTCTTCCCTTTATTATTATTATTGATTTAATCTATCTAAATTAGCTACAAGCTTAATTAGAGCCTTAATCCCATGATTAGCAATCTTTAAGGATTTATGGTTTTCATTTTCTTTATCTCACCAATTTTTCTTAATCTTTTCTAATTGATTAGCAAGCACACTTTATGCTAATATTAGCCATAAACACTTAGTCAAAGGATTTTCCATAATCTACCTTAAATATTCTCTTGTTCAGGCTTAAATAATTAGCCGTTAATTACTTAACTAATCACTTTCTAGTTGTTGATAATTTTCTTAATTAGGATTAATCATTTTCTCACAACTATTTCATTGACATTGGTATTTTATGTCCCACATATTATATTAAAAATCATGGGGCAACTTATGCACCCAAAATTATATTTAATTTTGCCTCATTATTTTTCAAGGGAAATAATCCCAAAAATTCCTAAAATTAGAGACAACATACTTTCTAATTTTCAATAAATATTTTATTGCCTCTTGGGATTTATCATAATATTTTCAGGGCATTTTACGACCCAAAAATACACTTTAGGGACTTTTAGCTCTCTATCTCTTCCAATTTCCATAGAAATTACCTTAGAAAATAAGATAGTTATAACTTATTATTTGAGACCACTCATTCACCTATTTCCAATAGATATCATTTGCTAAAGTATAATATTTCAGATAAATAATTATTCGGGTATTACATTTCTCCCCTCGTTAAACAAAATTTCACTAGCTGGATAGGTAATGTCACTAGCTCCTCTCACTTAATTAATATGTCACTTCTTTGGATCCTAATATAAGATCTCAATCCACCCTCTTCCAAATTTATATTCCCCACCCCCCCCCCCCCCACCAAAAGAAAAAATTCCAACTTTTGATTGCAGATTAAAGAGGTATTCCATCAAGAGAGTAGTTTCCCATACAAATCCTTAGAAGGGTACTTTAGGGAAACCAACAATTTTTACCAAAAAAAAACACACACACACACAATTAAAACTTATAATTTCCTATAACTTAAAATAAAAATTCTAATAATAATATATATCATCATAACAAAATTTGAAAATGACATTTTAGTCCCACAAATTCCAGAAATTACAGTTTTGCCCCAAAATTACAGAAATTACATTTTTGCCCCCAACATTCCGAAAATTACAATTTTGGCCCGATGTATAAAAAACTAAGCTAATGAAATTCCAATAATATCTCCCTAACCCAAATAAATTATTTTCATAACATTTAATCAGTAAAAATATTTCATAGATATAAAATCCAAAACTTCTTAAGTGAAAAAAAAAATCATTTTAAAGTCCTATAACAACCAAACAATAAATCTAACCGATTAAAATTCTAATAGTATCTTCCTAACCCAAATAAATTATTTTCAAAACATTTAATCAGTAAAAATATTTTATAGACATAAAATCATAAACTTCTTAAATGGGAAATTCATTTTAAATTTCTATAACAACCAAACAATAAATCTAAACCGATTAAAATTTACTATTAATCATCTACTACTTATATATAGTCTTCTATTGTCAAAACTCAAAACTTTCCCAAAATCTTAGTCCCAAAATGTTCACTAACCAACATAATAATACCCCCATTAGAAAGATAAAAATATATAGAATAACGTTCATGAAGAAAGTTTCTTGAAAAGAAGCTAGTTTAACTACCAAAATAATCTTATAAGATAAAAGACATACCTTAAAATAACCACCACCTCTTCTCTATTTCTCTCCTTCCCTCCTCACACTCTCCCTCTCGGCTCTCCTCTCTGGACCGAGTGTGTGTGCGTGTTCTGTGTGGATTATGTGTGTGTGTGTATTAAATAGAAGGGAAGGAGTGTGATTGGAGGGAAAATGATGGGGAGTGGTTAAACCACTCCCATTCTCTTCCCTCACGCCAAGAAAGATGGGGGCAGACCTGCCCCCATCTAACGCACCAGGTCCTTCATTTTTTTATTTTATTTTATTTTTGTTGTTGCTTCATTCATTCTTTTTTTTTTTGGTAGATTTCCTTCTTTCTCTTTCTCCTTCTCTCCTTCCAACACTTACATAATAAATACATTTATCAAATATAATTACTTTATAATTTTATAATTAAATCCTAAGTTAAAAATTAGGATGTTACAAGTGATGCCAGGTAGGTCGGACAGACCGATGAGACAAGGTAGGCTAGAGAGGTTTAATTATATAGCCATGTGAGAGAAAAGAAGAGAGAAAGCAAAAAACCCAGGTTCATAGGTCAGTATTGGCAAATCGGCATTTTCTCATTCGTTAACCTTTGGGTCAAGCTACAATTTTGTCAACAGGTTTAGAACATATGGTTCATCCTTTTCAATGGTGGAATCATCATTTGGAGGCTTGGTGTGAGAGAAAACTTGTTCATGACTAATGAGTAATATTTATGATATATTTCGCTATGTGTTTTGAATATTTTGAATGCTGAATCTGAGCTTTATCGTTTACTATATGATAGATTGTTTGAGAATTCATACACATAGGGAAATGGAGGACAGATCTCACAAATTGTTGCATTCATATCATTTCCTGCTCATGTGAATAAGAAAAGGACCACTTTATGGTTTACCATGAAAGCGCATAATAAAGTTGATACAATGCTATAGCATAGGGTATGCCCGCAACTGTGCTAGCAATACAATGTGACCTCGATCCTGTAGCATTGTAAATAATGCAAAATTATGCGCTAAGTTATTCTAACCTTTCCTCGCAAGTTTTTAAGAAATTAAGACAGGTCACTAAGGCGCGTGTGAAGATTGAGATTGACTCGATCCGAATCCAGAAAATGTGGAAAATTGAGAGAAAGATCTAAAAAATACACCAAATTTAAGATCTTGGACCCAACAAATTTGGAACACCTAACTCACTGGACGTGCGGCCACGGAGACCTAACTATAAGTATAATACCCTAAAATTTATATTCATTATAAATATTATATTTTGGCAAATAATGCCTATTAAAAATAGGAGAATATGTTGTCTCCAATTTTGTAGTTTATTTTATTTCTTGGGCAAATTTTCTCTAGAATTTAAATAGGGCAAAACCCAATTTTCTAATTTACATTATGGAACATAAAACACCATAAAATTATCATAATACAACATAGTTCATATTTAATCATAAAGAACCATAAAATGTTATAAAATACCCTAAAATTTCCAAAACTAAGTATAATCCTAATTTAATAATAAGAAACAATTAAATGACATAAAAATACTTATACCAATTAGAGAGAAAATTGCCAACAATTAATGGACAATTAAATTTGCAATAATTAGAGTAATTGTATTAAATTTCCATAATTAATTGAAAGACTAAATTTTCTAATTTTCATATTAAGGATGCTAATTAAGATTAGATATGGAAGGCTAGGATTAAACCTCATAAAGCTAAATCCAATGGCCTTAATTAATTACATAAAAGATCTTAATCCATGTGAAATTGTAAGGACCAATAAGAGAGCTCTAAGCAATATCTACTAGGCTTAAATAAACTACAAATTCAAGATAAATTAGAAGGTGGGGGACGGTTCACTTGGCTTGTGCAAGAGGAAAGGAATTGTTTAATGATAAACATATACACACATGGAGACATAAGCACATGGGTTCACATGGGTGCACACGGGGGTAATTAAATGCAAAAAAAAAAAAAGGAAAAGGATAAGAGTGTGAGAGGGACCACGGTTGAGAGGGAAAAAGAAGAGGAAGGAAAAGAAACATAGTGAAGAAGAAATGTGGGGCCCACAAGACTTGAACAACCAATAGGAAAATTAAGCATAAATCCTATGTAAATTAAATTAATCAATGGGAAAATTCAAAACATAAATAATCTAAATCCCTAGTTAATTAATTGGATCAATGAGAGATTTAAATCCTAGATTAATGATAAGGATTAATCCTAAATAGATATACATATTAAGCTTGGGATAAAATATCACCGTGATTTTTACCCAACTTATACATTTAATCTTAAGATGATAAAGGGTGAGTAGAAACTTCTAATGACGCCATGATTTTCGAAATTAAGAGCTAAAAGAAAGACTTAGATAAACTTTATAAATAATCCCTAAATGTATTCTTACTTAGTTAGTAACCAACTATCATCTTACATCTAGTAACAAAGGACACTTGGAGTAACTAATAATTGAAATCAACCAATGAGAACATTTTTTTTTAGTATAAAATGAGCCTTCAAAAAGAGAACTCTCATGAACCATCGATATAAAAATGATCATCCAAAGGTTCTAATTAAATCATGTAAATCCATGTGAAACTTGTAGAACCAATAGGAAGTTTGGAGTGTTATTAGAGACTTAAGGAAAACACAAATTGAAGAGTCAGGGGGGGAAGGTGGTCCATGGTTCACCTTGCTTGAAGAGGAAGAATTCAAATTGTTTAATATAAACCTATGCTCACATGTTTGATAAAGGCACATGGGGTCATTTATGTAGGAGACAAATTGGAAAGAAGGTGGAGTACTTGAGATAAGGCTTTAATTAAAAGTGGAAGAGGATAGAAGGGAGAGAGAAGAGGGAGGCACGGTTTGGGGGAGGTTTGAAGAGTGAAAAGCATGAAGCAAAGGGTGAGATGAAATCTTCTCATTTGACCTAGATCCTATGGTTCAAAATCAAGATGAGAAAGTTCAAAGAATTTACTAAGAGTGCCATGACATTTTAGTATAAATAGGAGGGCTTAGGCTTCATTATTCTTCACACCAAAAACAAGCATAACATCTTATTAGAGAGTAAAAGTGAGAGTGAAGAGTCTTGGAGAAGGAGGAGCAAAGCTCTTGGTAAGTTCTCTAGCTCTAGCTTTAAGTTCTTTAAGTTTTAGTTCTTAAATTCATAGTTATTCTGTAGCTTTAATCTTAAATATTCTAGAATACTTTTATTTTCATGTTTTTATAGTCAAAATTAGCTTTATTTTGAAAAAAATGATGAGAAAAGTTATAGAGCAAATTTTTTGGAAGAGAAACATCAAAGTAACGAAGTTCTGGCGAAATTTCATCGGTTAAGCAATTTCTGCAATCAGTGATAAAAACGCCAATATTTTATGTTGAAAATGAAGTTGAACAATTCTTGGCAAATTCATGGTTAAATTAGACATATAGGTCTTTTCAAATATGCCAAGAACGTATTAAACTGAGCTCTGTACAGTGAGATAAAAATTCTCAAAGTTTGACTACGAATTTCAGGAAAAATTTCGGGCAGAGGCTCAAAACTTTAAAACTGGGAATGACTCGTGCAATCTGGGTAAAAGTGAGTATTTTTACTTAAAAATAGACATCATAGGGATTCCAAAGAATTTTATGGATCCTCGTTTCGATTTTTCTAGAATTAGTTATGATTTTTCAAAGTTAGCAAAAATCTGCCCAAAATACTATACCCACGTTTTTTCAGAAAATGAGGGAAATAAATTCAAAAATAATTCTACCAAGAGAAAAATGGTCATTAGTGACTAAGATACCTGCTACGATATTATTTGTGAATTAATAAATGCGATATTACCATTATAGGGTACACGTGATCACATTCCGACCGACAAACGTACCGATATCACCGACGAAGGTACGAACGCGTATTGTAACACTAACTCTGATGCTTATGATATGCTTATATATGTGATAGATGACAACTGTACATGCGATGTGTACATGAACAACTTTACATGTGATGTGTAATGTTGACATGTGATGTGTATTGTTAATTCGGATAACTATACATGCGATGTGTACTATTGATATATTAAACTTACATCTATTGTGTGATTGTGTGTTAATTAATGTTATAATATTTTTCATACATAAGCATGAGGTTAACCGTTACCTAAGGTCCAATGGGCATTGGACCTCAGCCCTTACAATAGCTTCAGGGTCTGGAGGACCGAGGGCCGACGACAAGGGTAGGCAGCCCGTGTGAAGATCTGGCTGGAGTTTCTTTTTGTTTTTTTGGATTGTATAATATTTTGAATTATTGGGATACATGTACCACTACTATAACCAACCATGGTTAATATTTTAATACACTCATCAGTTACTCGCTCTCTTGAATTGCTTCGATGCGCCACTCTGATCAAACTATTTTGAAAACGCTTTAGAAAAATGAGGTGTTACAATAAGAGGAAAGCACAACAAAACCTAGAGAAGTCGAAGGTTGTGAGAGTCAAGTAGTCAACACAATTCACATTTGATTGAACTCACACCGAAGGAATGAAAGAGATGACTGACCAAGAGGATAGTAGATCAGACCAAATTCTTCCTTGAAGCAAGAAGGAATGTAGAAGACATAGAGACATTGCGTGACAGGGCGCCTCTTACGTCGTCAACCTTTTGATGAGCTTCCTTATTTTCTTCGTTACTTCCCTTTTTATAATTCTAATATATGTTGTTCTCTGCTATTCTGCTTTGTTTATCCCTTATCAGTTATGAACTAAATTCCCTTTGGTTGAGTGAGGATGGATTTTTGATCTATAGAATAATTCTTGTTTGCTAGTTTTTATTGAAATAAATTCAGTTTGTTTAACATTGTTTTAATTCACAGCCGATTAGTAGACGTTAAGGATTATCTGTGCGGTCTTGGCTTATTGGACAGGAGTCAAGGTTAGACCTCTGTTAGATAGTGTTTGTTGGGTAAGCCCATGCACGTCTCGATATACTATTAAATTGATTTATGTATTAAAAATTTAATTAATTTTATGATTATAATATTTTATTTTATAATGAAATTAAATGTTTAATCTTATTTATTTATTAAAACTTGTGATATACTCTTTTAAATACATAGGTTGGTTGAAAATAGTTTGCAACCTTATATGTACTTTCAATTAAATTATAAAAAACTCCATTAACATTAAATTAAAAATAAAAAATAAGGCCTAAATTACAAAAATATTTTAAAAAAAAATTGACCTAGATCAGTCCAAGTAGTCTGGTCTCTTGGTTTGGAACCCGGTCAACCTTGACCAATCAGTCTAGTCCGATTTTATTATGTTGCTTATTTGAACCAGACCAAACGACCTCGGGTTGGACCAGACCAGACGAGCTCGGGTTAGACCAGACTGGACCAGACCACGAGACACTTGAACATTGAATGTTAACAAAGGTTTTAACAACTTGCAAACTTGAACAATCATCAATTTGCATGTGTGTCTGTAATGATTTTTTCTTAAATTTTTTTTTATCTGGTCACCTTTTTAGTCTCAGCATATTACAACTCAAATAATTTGTGTATTGCACAGTTTAGTTGGCTTTTAAAGGAGCGAAAAGGCCATAATTAGATAGACAATTAACAACAAATATGCCAAATTAAATTATAATCGCGATCACCCTTTTTTATTTAATTTTTCTTTTAAAAGATCGGAAGAATCAACCTCATCGGGCAGCTAAATTAGACATCTTGAAAAATTTAACAAAAAAGCCAGCTTAGATTGGTTTACTAGACTCAAGAGGATTAAACTAGGGATTGTTAAGTGTCATAGACTTTTATATATAACCATGTCATCAAACTAAATTTATTGCAAAACCACAAATAAATCATATATTTCTATAGATAGGGAAAAAAATTGGAGACATTCTTTTTTTTTTTTTGATACAGCCAGTGGGGGAGGGGGAGGCAGGGCTCGAACCCTTGACAAAGGGGAAGGCCAGCTCCTAAGACTGGCCCTAATGCCATCACGCTACGAGACGCTTGGCAAAATTGGAGACATTCTAAATGAATGAAGAGATTGATATATGAATGAGAGTTTGAGTGAAGAAATTTTGAAACATCTTCCATTAGCATTAATTGACAAAGAGCTTGAGTGTCTCATGGGACAATATTTTACCCTAAAATTCATAATCATTATAAACGTTATATTTTGGCAAAAAAAATGACTATTAAAAATAGGTGAATATGTGGTCTCAAAATTGAGTAACATATTTATATTAATTTAGGGAATTTTCTCTAAGACTTAAGGTAATCAAAAACCAAATTCTCTAATTTTATTTTGAGATCATAAAATACCCAAACAAATTAAAGGAAATTGTCAATAATTGTTGGACAATTAAATTTACAATAATTGAAGGAGCTGAGTTAATTTTCATAGAGAATTAAAAGACATATTAAAAGTCATCAAGTATGAATGTTTTGACTTAGCTAAAGATCAAGGACCAATAAGGGGTCAATATTAGCATTAAGTGAATTGTTGATTAAATTAATATTCATGATTAATCTAGTAGCAAATAAAATGAACCAAAAGAAAGGAAGAAGGTAGGGGGCGATTTTTTTGGCTGACTTGGAGAACAAGTTAGGAAACTCGGAGAACAAGTTACTTGGTGAGCAAGTCACCAAGTTACTTAGTGAGCAAGTTACTTGGTGAGCACGTTACTTGGTGAGCAAGTTACTTGGCGGTCAAGGTTACTTGACGGACAAGTTACTTGGCGGACAAGGTTACTTGGCGGACAAGGTTACTTGGCGGGCAAGTTACTTGGCGGACAAGTTACTTGGAGGACAAGTTACTTGGAGAGCGGGTCGTGAAACTTGGAGAGCAAGCCGGGAAAACTTGGAGAGCAACTCGGGAAAACTTGGACAGCAAGTTGGAAAACTTGGAGAGCAAGTCGGGAAAACTTGGAGAGCAAGTCGGGAAAACTTGAAGAGCAAGGAAATAGTTTCAAACACATGTCAAATAGGGTCAACAACTTGTTGGAGAAGTGTCACTATTCAACACTTGGTCATCAAGTTTCTCAACTTCTTGAGGAAGTTGCAACAACTTCTTGAGGAAGTAGAGTCTTGAATTTTCCTCTAAATAGAGGCCTTGCCTCTCTTCATTCTTCACACCAAAATCCCAAGCAACATCTGATTCTAAGAGTGAAAGGGAGAGTGAGAGTCTTGGAGAAAGGAGGAGCAAGAGTTCTAGGTAAGTTCTTGAGCTCTAGTTTTTGAGTTTAGTTATTTTGTAGTTTGATCTCTAAATCCTTTAGATAAAGTTGTTTTTATGTTTTTCTGGGTTTAAAATTGGCTTTAATTTGAAAAATTGATGAAGAAAGTGGTTTAGCAAAATTTCCGGAAGAAAAACACTGAAGTAACGAAGTTCTGGCGAAAATTCGTCGGTTAGGCGATTTCTGAACTAGTAACAGAAATACTCTTATTTCATGTTGAAAATGATGTTGAAAAATTCTGGGAAAATTCATGGTGAAATTAGACATATAGGTCTTTCTAAATATGTAAAGAACATGTTGAAATGAGCTCTGTACAGTGAGAAAGAAATTCTCAAAGTTTATGTTGCGAAAATGCTGGAAATATTGGGCAAAGGATGAACACGTGAAATCTGGGAGTCATTTTTGAATTCTGGGCAAAGTATAATATTTTTTATGAAAATTAAACATCCTAAGGAGTCCGGAACATTTTACGGATCTTCATTTCGATTTTTCTAGAATTAGTTATGATTTTTCGAAGTTAGGCGAAAATCAGCCCTAAATGCTGATAATCAGTGTTTTTATTCGAAAATTCAAAGGAAATAATGGAAAAATAAATACACCAGGGGTAGAATAGCCAATTGTGGATAAGATATCTTTTAGTATATTATTTGTGAGTTAATAAATGCGATATTACCCTTATAGGAAGTCTGCAATCGTTTTCTGATCGATGTCATACCGAAACTACTAATTCAGGTACGTTCGTGTATTGTAACACTAATTCTGATGCTAATTGTTGAAGGTGGAATATCACCTAGAGGGGGGGTGAATAGGTGATCTGAAAAATTCTTTCTACGTGCGATGGATAAATGATGAAAGCAGTAAGAAAAGTAAAGAGAAATGACACAAAGAAATTATACTGGTTCGGTCCAACTCTTGACCTACGTCCAGTACCCAGACACTCTAGGATTTTCTACTATCACTCAAGAACAATTACACACTCTGTAACTTAGGATGATCCTTTCTCCCAAGGACTCACTGTAACATCACAATTTTCTGAAGCATTTTTGAAATAATTGATCAGAGTAGAGCATCGGAATAATTTCAAAAGTGTGAGTATCTAATTATAGACATTTACTGATGTAGTATCTGGCTGCTTACACAGCGGTATAGTAGTCTGAAAATAGTTCAACAAAATAACGTTGAAATAAAAATTTCTCCGTCTTCGTCCTCGTGCTGGCTCCTTATCCTTGTCCTTGGCCCTGGTTCCTCCGGACCCTGACGTTATGTTAAGAGTTGAGGTTCAATTACCATTGAACCTCAGGTAACGGTTAACCTCATGCTTATGTATCAAATATGCAAGACAGATATCCATGTCAAAACAGCAATAATCACATAAAATATTCTCATATTCAAATAATAACATAACACAGCCACTGCAATATGCATGTTATTATAGTCTGCACTATCTTCCAGTGCCACGATGGCCTATTGTGTCCTCAGCGCTAGGAAAACATAACGGCGTTATCATGACTATAACCCGTATCAAGCTGTATGTATATGATCAATTTTCAAAACAGAGTTTCAGACTATCTATCACATATAAGCATACAATAAGCATCAGAGTTAGTGTTACAGTATGCGTCCGTACCTGGATTGTTAATTCCGGTATTACGACGGTCGGTATACGATTGTAGACTTCCTATAAGAGTAATATCGTATGATTAATTTACAAATAATGTTCTAAAATATGCTTCGGCCACAATTGACTATTCTACCCTTGGTACATTACCCCATTATTTTATTTCTTTAAAATTTGTTTGGAAAAACGCTGGAATTTAGGGGCAGAATTTCACCTATCTTTGGAAAATCATAACTAATTCTAGAAAAATAAAAACGAAGATCCGTAAAACGTTCCAGACTCCTCAAGATGTTTATTTTTCAGAAAAAATATCAACCTTTGCCCAGAATTCAAAAATCATTCCCAGATTTCACGCATTCATCCTCTGCCCAGAATTTCCAGCATTTTCGCAGCATAAACTTTGTGAATTTCTTTCTCACTGTACAGAGCTCATTTCAACATGTTATTTACAGATTTGGAAATCTCCATATGTCTACTTTCATCATGAATTTTCTCAGAATTTTTCAATAGCATTTTCAACATAAAATATGCGTTTTTCTGTGACTTGTTCAGAAATCGCCTAACCGACGAATTTTCGCCAGAACTTCGTTACTTCCATGTTCTTAACCCGGAAATTTTGCAGAACCAATTTCTTCATTAAATTTTTGAAACAAGGCTATTTTTAACTATAGAAACATGAAACTAAAATTATTCTAGAATTTTAAAGATTAAAACTACTACTACCTATGAATTTAAAACTCAAAACCAAGAACTTTGCTTACCTAAAGCTTGGACTCCTTCAAGCTCTTCCTCCAACTCTCTCAACTCCCTCTCAAATAAGCAGATGATGCTTTGCTTGGTGTGAAGAAAATTGAGTGACCTATGCCTCTATTTATAGTGAAAAGGTTGGGCAATTGTGTAATTAATTGCAACTTCACTCTTGACAACTTTCCACCATTGGATATAGGGCTTCTTCAAAACATCAAATCCTCAGCACTCAATCCCTCTCATCTGCCCTCTCTCTCTCTCTCCCTTCTTCTCTTTCTTCTTCCTTCTCCTAGAAGGTAATAACCTTGGGGTGCAAGTATGGAATAGTGCATTGTGTCCTACAAGCTACCATTTGACCACATGTGATGAAAATCAACTTCATTCCTCTTGAAGCTCTCCCAAAACCGTGGCCTCCTCTGGATTTTTGGGTTTTGGGCTTGTTTTGGGCTTTTTGCTTTGTTGGGCAAAGGTTTGGCAAGGATTTGGGCTACCAAAAATCATCCAACTAAGTTTTGTTGTGACAAAAAACCCTAGGTTAATTCCTTCTTGTTTAATATTTGATTTAGTTTAATTAGGTTTAGTTTGTAGTGTTTTACTTGTTTCACAATCCAATTATGATCCTACTGATTCCATTTGTCTCAATTATTGATCCCTTGTTAAGCTTTAACACTAAATTTAGCCAATATATTCCAAAGGGTTTGTTGATATTTGCCATTAGATCAATTTTGAATCTTAATTCCATTAAGATTAATTTTTAATGTCAAATGATTAATTTTTAGTGTTCTTTAATTATTTTAAACCTCTTCCTACTCCTTTACGGCTTAATTTTGTCAATATGTGAATTATATGACAATATATCCTTAAGTGTGCATTTAATTGTTGGAAATTTTAGTTAATTAATTTAGGTGTTTTTATGGCACTTTATAACATTTTATGACTCCTAATTAAAATTTAGAGAATTGGATTTTGCCTTATTAAGTTCTGCCGACAATTTATTCAAGAAGTGGAATAAATACACTACTATTTTGGAGACAACATACTTTCCTATTTTCATGATATCTTATACTATTTTAGGAACCCCAATCTAATTATAGTCCTTAGAAATTCATTTGAACAACTCTTAATTAGCCATTGGCTTTTAATTGGAATTATACATCTTTAATTATGCCTATTTTAATTTAGTTAAATTTAGTGTCTTCATTGTTGTCACTTCAATTGCTCATTAATTGTTATTAATCGCTCCTTAATTGGGCTCAGTGTGATGACAGATGTTTAGGGCTTTCTATGAATTAATTATGATTTTTTGCATTAGTGTGTTGATTAAGGGTATTTTAGTAAATTTAGTCTCTTAATAAGTTAAATGATGCTTAATCGATTCCCTGATTATTTATAAAGGTTTGTCACAATTATTTAATTTAATGAATACCTAATTGTTTATTATTTTTCTCTTATTTTGTGTAAATATTCTTCATAGTACCTTATTGCTTTTTTTTTTTTGTTTTAATTCCATGTGAACCATAATTTAATTTAGTAATTATTTGCATGATATTTTATGGTTCCCTAAGAGAATTCAATAATTAATTGCAAAAATTAATGCAATTACTTTAATTAATGTACAATTATTTGTCCAATCAATTATTGACAATTTCCTTTAATTTGTTTGGGTATTCCAATAACATTTTATGTCCCTTTAGAATTTAAATATGAACTATGCTTCAATATGAAAATTATAGGGTATTTTATGATCCTTAGAATATTGAGTCTTTTTGGTTTATTTAACTCTAGGAGAAAATTCTCTAATTTAAACTAGATAAACTATAATATCTTTGAAACCACATATTCACCTACTTTAATAGGTATCATTTATCAAACATAGTGGTCATGATTTTTAGGGTGTTACACTCACTCCCCCTTACAAGTTGTAATTGTACACAATTAGATACACATTCTGTACTCGAAAGTTATCCTCTTTCTAGGATACACTCTCCCTTATAAGTTGTACTCTGATTACCTAATCTCCAAGTCCCACGATTTGAGATTCTTACAATGAATGATATACACGAAAATGAACTCTCTCACAGAGTAGATGTTAATAAGCACTGAGACTCAATAATATCCGAAGATATAAACAGAATAAAGATTGATCACTTTGAGTGCTTTGTCTGTGTATGCGTTTTTGTCCATCTTGATGAATTCAAACCTTTGAGTATTTATAGTAGTTGAAGACTGAAGAAATATCCGTTGAGGCTCTTTAAAATGACCGTTGGAGATGAAGCAGAAGAGTCGGAATGATCGTCATCATTATTCCTGTAATGGTGATTATGACCGTTGAGTAATCAGAGTCATTATTCCCATAATTGTGATTATGACCGTTGAGACCCAGCAAAGGAAATGAAATATTATTGCCTAGAATGTTGTAGAGGTATATCTGTTGTTGAGTTTCTCGAATAGGCAAGTTTAATGGATTCCGGATTGCCTTTGATCGATATCCTGTGTTGATCCTCATTCTAATAATCTGTAACTCATTAACAAATTGATTAAATGCAATTATGAATAGTAATGAGTAATGAATTGAGGAAATAGAGTCACAATCAACTGAATTTGATTTTCTGGAGACGGTGATTTGATGATTAGAAAGATGTGACTTTCAGTTAAAGAGTTGATGACTTGAGGTAATGAGTCAGGGTAGTATAATACTTGACTCGAGGCAATTGATTTTAGAAAATCAAGTCATAGGATGAAGGTGTCTAAGACATGACTTGAGTTGAGAAAGAATTGACTTGAATTGATGACTTGAGGTATTCACTTGATATGCAAAAGTCAGTGACTTTCTCTTTGAAATGCACAAGTTGAAAGCTTTAACTTGATATAAGAAGTTAATGACTTGAGTCATTAACTCGAGATGCAAAAGTTAAACCCGATAATTTCATAAGAAATGAGCAAATGAAAGCTTGACTCGAGTTAATAAGTGAGTGACTTGAGTCACTGACTTGATATATCAAAAGTTAAACGCGATGCTGTGAGAACAAATGGCCAAATGAAACCTTAACTTGAGGTAAAAAAATGAATGACTTGAGTCAATGACTTGATCTATCAAGAGTTAAATCCGATGCTCTCCAAAAATAATAGACAATTGAAAGCTTAACTTGAGTTACTAAGTGAATGACTTGAGTTGGTGACTAGAGTCATCAACTTGATACCAAAAGTTAAAAATGATGACATTGAAAAAGAAGCAAGTTGAAAGGCTTAACTAGAGTCAATGACTTAAGTCAAAAGAGGAAGTTCAGCGTAATTACGGTTTTGCTATAAATGAATTTCAATGTATTTACAACTTTGCCATTATATGTGAATTCTCTGAAACACATGCGGGAATAACTTGCATGAACAAATTAGATGACTTGAGGCAAAAGAGGAAGTTAGGCGTAATTACGGTTTTGCCATTAGAGTGAATTTTCACCGTAACTACGGTTTTGTCATTAGAGTGAATTTTCACCGTAACTACGGTTTTGCCATTTTAAATGGATTTTCTGAAACATATACTTTGAGATAAAATATTGAATGACTAGAGGAAAACCAGAAACTACAAATTTTCATCTAAAATTAAGATTCAATTACATTATAATTGTTATCATCAAAACATCAAAAACATGAGAACTAACATTCTCCCCCTTTTTGATGATGACAACACTTAAAGTGAACTTGAAAGTTCTTAATGTTGTGTCCTCTGGAGTAGGGATAACTCAATACCTCATGAAGTCTGGTATCACATTATTATTTGGTATCAGAGCATAGGTTTCTCTATTGGGCTTAACATCCCGAGATAGATCATGGAAGGAATATTACCTGACGGTGCCTCAATCAACTGACCACCTGGCTTCGACTGTGAACATTATTCGTTTTGGAAAGCAAAGTTCAAAGTGTTTGTGTTAGCCACGGAGTATGGTCTCTGGCAAGTAATAGAGAATGGGGATTATGTTCCTACAAGAGTGGAAGGAGGAATTAATGTTCCAAAGACTAAAGATGAGTTCAACGGGGATGACAGAAGGAAAATAACTCTTAGCAGCAAAGCCATCTTGATGCTCCAGAGTGCTCTTAGTCAAAAGGAATATTTACACATCTGTAACTTATCAAGTGCTAAGGAGATGTGGAAAGCTTGGGAAAAAGCCTACGTATCTACCATATGGGGATATAGTTCTTCAGATGAAGAAAGTGAGGAAGAAGAAGTAGCAAATGTCTGTCTAGTTGCTGAAGAACAATCTGAAAATGACGATGAGGTAAGTGACTCTGAGCCTACATATGATGAGCTACTTTTTGAATATAATGAATTGCATTCTGAATTTAGAAAAATTGCAAAAGAGCTTATTACTTCAAGAAAGAAAATCAAAATGCTCGAGCAACAAGCTAAAGATACTCCTCTGGTTTGTGAAATCTCTATTTGTGAAAAGTGTCCTGATCTTGAGAAGAAAAACATTTTTCTTACGAAAACACTTGAGAAGTTCACTAAAGGTAGTGAAATGCTCGATGTTATTTTGAAAGCTCAAAGATTTACAAATGACCGATCAGGCATAGGTTACAATCCTATTTTTGACAAAAAGAAAGGGAACAAGAGAAGTGGTGGAAAATCCTACTTAAACTATTTTCAAAAAACTGTCCACTCTTCGAACCCCTTTGCTTACTGTAGTTATTATAATCGAAAAGGACATAATACTTCATCATGTTTTCATAAGAAAGAAAGAAGAGACAAACCTGTTGGTAATTATCAATGGGTACCAAAGGGAACTTATGTTTTCCCTAAGGCTTGAACTAACAGTGAAGGACCCAAGTATAAATGCGTACCAAAATGTCCATCTAGTGCTTTATGTGTGCAGATTGACTCTGAAAAGAATGGACCTAGACGTGTAAAGAAGAATAAGAGTCGAAGAGTTTCTCATGAACCAAAAATGAGATTCACATCAGTTAGGAGAACTCATGGAGAAGCCATTGCTACAACCTTATCCTCAAATCAAAAGAAGCAATGGACACAAGCAAGAGGAGTATGTTCCACCTCAAGAGCAAATTACCACAGAATACCATTCAACTATCTTGAGGAAAATAAGAAAATGAGATTCTCTCAAGTATCAAACAAAAGATACTTGAAGCCTATATCCTTTGAGAGAACTTTGCAGACACCCATGGAAAGACGTACGAAGAATCAATGTGATGGGAAGACACAGTGGGTAAGCAAAGCTAATCCTCCAAGTACCTAAGGTCTAAGGTATACAATGGTAAAACCTCCTACGCTATTATCAGTAATAATTATTGAGGTTTTATACCTTGGATATTATGAATAAGCATTGAAAACTATTTTGAAATTGAGTTTTTTCTTATTTCTTGAAAATCCATTTGACAGATTTATTCATAAAGGGATTGCAATGTTCAAAAAGTTTAATTCTTTATGCAGACATGATAATTTGAAAAGAAATTATTTCTTTTATAGAGTCATGCTTAATTCTCTGTGCTAAGTTGTTCTGAATTAATTATATTCTTAAGAGCATATGATCTTGTTCCTACACGCTAACAATAATTGGATCCAAGCAAGGTTGGATACCAAGAGAGAAAAAGACTTATACAGTTTTGTAGGATTAAAGAAAGCTTCTCAAGAGAGCAAACTACATAGTGAGATAATTCGACTCTTGAGGAAGCTGAAGAAGCAATGCTTGATGTTTATGGTGAATGTCGAAGCAGGAGACATCTACGTCAACCTACCTTAATCAAACAAGTCTCTCTACAATACGGTGATATTTAACCTTACTCTATACTGTGAAATTCATATTTCTTATTTGGGTTATGAATACTTGTCCATTATTGAATTCCATTAGCAATCAATCATTTATGGCTTTCGAAATGTTTTTCAAATTTCTAAATAGACCGTAAATGAATTTGTGCAGAACTTTCTGATTATGTGAAATGCATAATTCTAAAATTTGTTTTTGATGTCAGTTGACTCTGTTTCTTGAAAATGAATACAAAAGTTTTGAAAAATATTTATGCTTTGATTGCATTCAAATAGTGTTTCAAAATCGGAAGTTAATATCTTTGAATGTCAGATATGCTTCAAATTTCTCTAGTTGAGTTTTTCCTATTGATCTTTGGAATTCAACGTGTTGCTTGAACTCTATAGTTTCATTCTCGATCTAGTTGGATGTCATGTCTAACAAATATGAGTTTCAAGCCTATCTTCAAGAAAAGAATTCAATTTTGTGAAACTGTCATGCTTAAAGCATAAATTCTTAGTTGGTCTAGTTATTCCAATCTTTATAATGTTCATTAATGCATTGAATCTTAATGTATTAATCATTAGTAGAATAACTCACTAGGATAATATACTGGATCTCTAGTCATTTGGACTAATGAGAATATGCTTCATCATTCGTGAATCCTAGTAGTCATTTTGTTACTCAAAGTCATCAACTTTTTCTTCATCCATCTTTGAGTAACTATATTCAAATTCTTGCCTTGAATGTTCATATATTTCAAGACTATATTCTAAGAGGCAAGATTATATCTTGATCAATTGCAAAGTCATTTTGCATATATATATATATATATATCTACTGTGCTAAGCATGTCTTATGATCTTTGCTTTTGGGAAATTCTTCTACTTGTCAACTTCTATGTTCGACATGTTCTTCAAAATTAAAGCATTCTGATATATTCTCTCACATGTTGACATCCATTGTTTTTGAGAGAGCATTGTTTTTTAAACATATTTCAAAACTGAGTTTGCATATCTTCAAAATCTCAATTTCATAATGCATTATCATGATTCGAAAGAATATTTGAGATTTGAAACCATTTGCATGTTTCATTATTATTTTTGAAAATTCAATCTCGTCCGTGGTTTACGTAAGATTTATATCAATGACATGTTTTCCTACATAGAGTGTTTTTACAAATTGTCATTGAGAAATAACTTTCTTGGTATCATTTATTTGTTGACCTGTATGTTCAATGTCATGAATCAATTGGATACCATTATTGCTGATTGTGATATTCTCCTTACTCAAATATAATATATTTCAATTATGTAAGAGCGTGTTTAAGAGCTGCAATGTCTAATCTTATGTGGACCCAAGAAACATAGGGTACCAAAGAGCATATATTGTTGTTTTGCAGGACTCTGTTTAGAAGATGAAAAACAGAGGCTAACAACGTAAAGAATGACTCCATTTGCTAATCCTTGTTCCTTGAGTTAATTCAACCAATATTATGTAATTTGATGTTACAAAGTTGTAACTCCAAGTTAAGATGCCCCGAGAGAGCTATTAGTTTGGGATCCTCTATCTACCTCGAGTCCACAACGATCAAAACCAAGTCATGGGACAATGCCTCAAGTCAACTAGTAATTTGCCTCGAGTTAAGGAGGAGCGAAAATAAAATATCATAACTTTGTGCCTCGAGCTATCTGCACTATGTCTTGAGTTAGAAAAAGACAAAAACTAATTGCCTCATGGCACATTACAATTGCCTCGAGTGACTCCAGCATTTCACAAAGTAATTTGCTTCGTCCATTTTCTCCATCTGTACCTCAAGTCGGTTCATTCAATACCTCGAATCAAGGCATTTCAGTAACCCCACGAGTTGATCCCGGCCTTGCTGATATCAATTTCGAGATATCACATTCGTTTTGCACCTCGGCAAGCTGAGATTTGACAAGATAAATATTTGAAGCTTATCCTCCGTGATATTGGTGCCGACAATCCAGTCTTTGATCCCCGCATGTATAAGATAAGCACCTACAAGTTATTTCATTGACGATGATGTCGTCTACGTACTCTGACAACCCAGTCAAGGATTCCGGTAACTTAGCAACTCGGTTGAAGAATCAGAGAAAAGTTCCGTGGCTGACAAACACCTGGAGTTATCCTGAGTCAAGTATTCTCGAAACATACTTGATGTCAGGTAAGTATCATTCACTACCTTGAATCATTCTTTGAATATATATATCTTCATTATCTCTCACCTCGAGTCTTGCATTCCATTTCTGTCCATCTTCCATCATCTTCCTCTGATAGCCATGTCTTTGAGCATAGTAATTTGGTTTGATCTGTGTGTTTATTCTCATTCTATATTATTGAAGTAGTAAACTAAATTGTTTCACCCTATTTACAAAAGCATTTATTTCCTTTGCCTGAAGGTAATTCTCATTCTGTTATCTACCTTGGTGTTTACTCTCTTGGCATTCATTCCGTATCTAGAGTGCATACCAATATTTGTAGAAAAATATAGTCCTTGCGCTTAGAGCACAAGATTTGCGCTTAAATCATAGGACTGTGCGCTTCAGGTGCAACATTTGCGCTTCAAGCGTAGGACCCCGTGCTTCAGGCGCAAGATTTGCGCTTCAAGCGTTGCCTACTGGATGCTACCCAAGCGCTTAAAATGCAGTGTTCTGGATATTCATTTTATATAAAATGCTTTGTATCAAAGCCTTACATTGTTTTTAAATAACTTTTAATTGATATATTTTCCCAAAAACGTCCCTCTGATAAATCCTCAACCCTTTTTCGCTGATGACAAAGGGGGAGAGAGCTTGTGAAGAAGTTTTGAAATATTCCTTTGATAGTTGTATGCTTTATCTGGTTTAATGAAGCTTTGTTAATTTGACTATAAGCTTTGTTAATTTGACTATATGCATATATCTTGTCTGCTCTTGCAATTAATTTTGCTGTCATTTGATTCAACCCTTTTTTTTTAATTAATTAACCTGAAAACTGAAAGGGATAGAGGCAAAACTGTGTGGTTTTTCTAATAAATTTTTATTTCATCCATCTCTTTGATCCATCTTTTTGAAGTGGCCCCACGTTCAAGTAAAATCTAACTACAAGAGAGAGGCATAAAGCAAGGAAGCGCAGTGCATAATTTCATTGGGATGAACAAAGATTACTCACTCATGGAATCCAAACAGACAAACCAGTCAAGGATCCATAGGGAAGCACACAGCATGAATTATGAAGAATCACTTACAGGGAGAACACCATACAGTGTGGGGGCTACTTCAGAAAGATGGATCAGAGAGACGGGTGAGGTAAGAGTTTATTAGAAAAACCACACAGTTTTGCCCCTGTCCCTCTCAGTTTTCACGTTAATTAATAGAAAAAACGACACAGTTTGGCGTGGCTGCAGAATACTTGTCTGCCGTAGAAGCAGAAATGATATTCCCTTAAAAAAATTAGTTTAGTGAGTTATTTGTTAAAAAAAAATGTGTGTTAGCTTCCCTAAAGTATCCGTTCTAAGCATTTGTGTGAGAAATTACTCATTTGTTGGAAAACTCATTTCATATGTGCAATCAATAAACAAAGTTTAGGATAATAATCATAAATATATCAAAATATATCCCCTACTAGCTCTTACATTTAAGACAGACACGTGATCCCTAAGTCCTTTTCAAACTGCAGGGACTAACCTTGTAAGATGGAGTAAACTTAAAAGACTAAAACTCTTGTTCAAAACTTTAGGGACAAAAACCAAAATGAAACCTCACTCTAGGGACCAAACGTTATATTAACCCAAAAAAATCTCTTCACTGATGTTTTTGAATTACAGCTCCATGGCTGTCATAAAAATTCACAACATATTTTCAACTAGTACCACACATTTTTTCACATTAAAGTTACAATAGAAAATAGTGTGTCTTGCATAAATCCACTGCTTTTCATAAAACTGATGATTAGCAACTTGTCATGTTTCTAATAGCTAGCAACCAACAAATAAAACACCACTAGAGCAGCATCTTATAGGGTAAAATATCAGCACATTCCATATTTTATAGCCAGAGAAGACACCAAACAAATGCTTCAGATTGACAAACAAGCACCAAAGAAACAACTTGTTGTGATAACTTGATGAGTATGGACACATCACCTTAGCCAATGTACCAAAAAAATCTTGGTTTGTAATTGAGATTGATGGTGATTGTGATTGAATTTTGAAAAATGATTGTCATTAATAGTGATTGTTGAGGTTTGGGAAAACTTCCGTTAATAAATGGCAACAATAGCAAATTCAAAATAATACATGTCATTAGTGCTGATTGGCATCCGGATATATAGGGTTGGTGTTGAGCAAGGAGAAAATGTAAAAGGGGGGAAATAAAAATAAAAGTAACAGTAAGTCTCCCATTTATGATGATTAGCTCTAAAGTTAGGAAATTGATTTTCAGTCATTATGGAGAAGAAAAAATATAAATTATAAAAATCACTTACTTACATTGATTGGATTCAAGTTAGGAAATTTAATCAAGGAAAATTGATTAAAAAGGAATTTAATCAACTTAAAATTAGCAAATAAATTAAACATGAGCCAATAAAAAATGATGTGAGGGGAAAATATCTTGCAATTTTACACGCATCCTTAATTGGAAAATCAAAAAGAGAAAGATTCCTTTTGTGTCTGAAAAAAGAAAAACGATCCTATTTACCCAAAAATAAGAAAAGGAAACGAATCAGAGTAATTAATCAAGATTGGCAGAAAGATATGAATTCGTAATTAAAACAAAGCAGTATCTTTCATATCCAATGGTTCAGATCTCATCTTTCATATTCAATGGTTCAGATCTCACACGTTGGCCTATAAAAACCCAACTATGGGTACTGATTTAGGCAATATAGACAAACAGACATTGTCTGGGTCTTATAATTCCGTAGTTATTATATTAGTGGAGCTTGCTGAACTCCAATATCTGAGAGGAGGTGACGGGTGGACTTGACTGCTTGTTCATGGATACCTATGGCCTTCGCGAATCAAATAAATATATGCGTCGGTCAAGGGTCTGCATGAACTTGGAGATAGGGTCACCCTGATCCTTTTTTATATTGGAGTGAAGTGAGCTCCACAATCATTATCCCAATTAAAAGGTTTAATTATCTATGCAATAAGGGTGCCAATGGAGCTTAAGTCTAACCAAAGGGATTAACTCCTTACAACGTGGTGAGCCAAAGTTTGAATCCTTGCAGAAAGATGTTCTCAAATTTAGTGTCCACTGACAGGTGATAGTGCCTCAAACGGGCTTCCAAAAGAAGAATACGTGTATTTATCAAAACAATCATCTGTAATACGTTTTGAGATAATGGATATATATGACCTAATATTGTGTGGTAATGAAGACTCAAGTCGTATGTATATCTTTTCTAAGACTTATATGACCTTAGTATGGGTCCACAATATTTTAGGTTCGATCGTTTATATTCCGTATGGCTAATTCTTGTTTGTTAGTTGGGTGGATCATGATCTTTCATAATATATGTTTGTGGACTTGCTGATGATTAGTTATATAATTATTGTTTACATTCTTTTATAGCAGGAGACCAGTTTGTCTGTATGTATATGAATACTTACAATATTGCCTTGATCTATACGCCCTATTGGCTATGTGGGATTTAGATTAGGATTGTGTAATACGAACTTTTCACGTTTGGTATTGAGAAATCGAATTGTGTAATGAACATTTTAAGATTAAATTGGATTTAGTTTTGATCTTCTGGTGCGGTCCGATCCAAGGAAATCATGAATGTTGTTTCATGCCTAGCTTTTCTCTTCAGTTCCTAAAAATTATAGTTAGCATAACCACTATATTTTGATAAATGATACCTATTAAAATAGGTGAATATGTGGTCTCAAAGATATTATAGTTTATCTAATTTAAATTAGAGAATTTTCTCCTAGAATTAAATAAACCAAAAAGACCCAAATATTTTAATTTTATTTAGGGATCATAAAATGCCCTATACTTTTCATATTAAGGCATAGTTCATATTTAAATTCTAAAGGGGTATAAAATGTTATTGAAATACCCAAACAAATTAAAGGAAATTGTTAATAATTGATTGGACAAATAATTGTATATTAATTAAAGTAATTGCATTAATTATTGAATTTTCTTAGGAACCATAAAATATCATAAAATGCAAATAATTATCAAATTAAATTATGGTTCACGTGGAATTAAAAAGAGCAACGAGGTACTACGGAAAATACTTAAATAAAATAGAGGAAAATAATAAAATCAAAGATCAGCTAGGTATTCGTTAAATTAAATAATTGTGAAAATCTTTATAAATTATCAAGGGATTAATTTGGCACCATTTAACTTATTAAGAGGCTAAATTTACTAAGATACCCTCAATTAACAAACTAACATTTAAATTCATATTTAACTCATAAAAGACCATAAAGAACTACCACAACACTAAGACCAATTATTAACAATTAATGAACAATTAAAATTGCAACAATTAAGACACTAAATTTAATAACTAAATTAAAATAAGCATAATTAATGATGTATAATCCTAAGTAAAAGCCAATGGCTAATTAAGGGCTGTTTGAATGAATTTATAAGGACTATAATTAAATTAGGGTTCCTAAAATATTATAAAATACCATGAAAATACCTAATTAATTAGAGGGAATTTTCAACAATTAAAGAACAATTAAATCTGTATTTAAAAAGATATTAACATTTAATTCTTATATTTTCAAGAATAAGTCGTAAAGGAGTATGAAAAGGCTCAAAGTAATTAGGGAATACTAAAACTAATTATTGGGCACCTAAATTAATATTAATTGGATTAACATTTATAATTAATCTAATGGCAAGTATTAATAAGCAATTTGGAATATTTTGGCTTAATTAAATATTAAAGCCTAACAAGGGTTCAATATTAGTATCAAATGAATTTTGAAAGATCATAATTGATTTGGTAATCAATTAAACAATTACAACTAAACCCAATCAAGCTAAACCTAATAGCAAATAAAAGAATCTAATTAGGAGTATTTTTCTTTAATTAATAATCCAAGAACCAATATAGCTTCAAAAACATTATCCAACAATTAAGAAAAAGCACAAAACAAATAAAAAGAGAAGAGGAAGGAAGGGGCTTATTTTTTAGAGTAGTGAAGAGCTAAGAATTAAATCAAACACATGTTAGAATTAGGTCAACAACTTGCTAAGGAAGGTGGACTATTTAAACTTCATAGACAAGCTTCTTAACTTCTTGAGGAAGGGAAGAAAAAGGTGAAGATGAAGGGAAGAGGTGGAGTGCACGGTTTTGGCTTGCTTGATGAGGAAGTAGGAATGTTTTAGAATAGTCAACAACTTGTAGAGGAAGTTGGACAACTTGTAGAGGAAGTTGCAACAACTTCTTGAGGAAGTAGGACCTTAAGTTTTCCCTATAAATAGAAGAGCAATCCTCTTCATTTCTTCACACCAAAATCCCAAGCAACATCTGATTCTAAGAGTGAAAGAGAGAGTGAGAGTCTTGGAGAAAGGAGAAGCAAGAGTTCTAGGTAAGTTCTTGAGCTCTAGCTTTTGAGTTTTTAGTTATTTTGTAGTTTGAGCTCTAAGTTGTTTTTATGTTTTTCTGGTTTTAAAATTGGCTCTATTTGAAAAAATTGATGAAGAAAGTGGTTCAGCAAAATTTCTGGAAGAAAAACACCGAAATAACAAAGTTCTGGCAAAAGTTGTCGGTTAGGCGATTTCTAAGTCAGTGGCAGAAATGTTCATATTTCATGTTGAAAATGATGTTGAACAATTCTGGGAAAATTCATGGTTAAAGTAGACATATAGGGCTTTCCAAATTTTCAAAGAACATGTTGAAATGAGCTCTGTAAAGTGAGATAAAAATTCTCAAAGTTTATGCTGCGAGATTTCTGGAAATTCTGGGCAGCGTATGAACATTTGAAATCTGGGAGATGTTCTTGAATTCTAGGCGAAACCTGATATTTTTTCTCAAAAATAGACATCTTAAGGAGTCCGGGACATTTTACGGATCTTCATTTTGATTTTTCTAGAATTAGTTATGATTTTTCAAAGTTGGATGAAAATCAGCCTATATGCTGTTAATCAGCGTTTTTTTTTCCCGAAAATTAAAGGAAAACAATTGAAAAATAAATACACCAGGGGTAGAATAGTCATTTGTGGCTAGGATATCTATTAGAATATTATGTATGAATTAATAGTCGCGATATTACTCTCATAGGATATCTGCGATCGTTTTCCGGCCGACAACGTGTCACATCCCAATTTTCTAAAACGTTTTCAAAATAGTGTTATCAGAGTTCAAAAGATTTGATCAGAGTAGAGCATCGGAATAGATTTTAAATTACACGAGTAACGCATCAACATTCGATAATGGTGTATCTGTGTACTGTTACAGTCATCCATATAGTCGGATATAAAAAAAACGGAAAGTAAAAATTTCAAAAGAAACTCCTCGGCTGCCTCTTCACGCCACCTGCTTACCCTTCTCCTCGGACTGGCCTCCTGAGGGTCCTAGGGCTGAGGTAAGAGCTGAGGTTCAATTACCATTGAACCTCAGGTAACGGTTAACCTCATGCTTATGTATCAAATATGTAGGACAGATAACCATGGCAAAACAGCAATAGTCACATACAATATTCTCATATTCACATAATAACATAACATAGCCACTACAATATGCATGTTATTATAGTCTGCACTATTCACCAGTGCCACGATGTACATCCGTGTCCTCAGCGCTAGAAAAACATAACGGCGTTATCAAGACTATAACCCGTACCAAGCTGTATGTGTATGATCAATTTTCAAGAACAAAGTTTCAGACTATCTATCACATATAAGCATACCATAAGCATCAGAGTTAGTGTTACAATATGCGTCCGTACCTGAATCGGTAGTTTCGGTATAACGTTGATCAGAGAATGATTGCAGTCTTCCTATAATAGGAATATTGCGTTATTAGTTTATAAATAATATCCTAAAATATATTTTGGCCACTACTGACTATTCTACCATTGATACATCAAACCATCATTTTATTTCTTCAAAATTCATGGAAAAACGCTGGAAATTATTGGGCAGAATTTCGCCTATCTTTGGAAAATCATAACTAATTTTAGGAAAATTGAAACGAAGATCCGTAAAATGTTCCGGACTCCTTAGGATGTCTATTTTCCAGAAAAAATATCAGGCTTTGCCCAGATTTCAAAAATCATTCCCAGATTTCACGTGTTCATCATCTGCCCAGAAATTCCAGCATTTTCGCAACATAAACTTTGAGAATTTCTTTCTCACTGTACAGAGCTCATTTCAACATGTTCTTTACATATTTGAAAATCCCTATATGTCTACTTTGATCATGAAGTTTCTCATAATTTTTTGACATCATTCTCAACATGAAATATGAGTGTTTCTGTTACTAGTTCAGAAATCGCCTAACCGACGAATTTTCGCCAGAACTCTGTTACTTCAGTGGTTTTCCTCCGGAAATTTTGCTAAACCACTTTCTTCACTAATTTTTCTAAATAAAGCTATTTTTAACCATAAAAACATGAAATTAGAACTATTCTAGAATTTTAAAGATTAAAACTACTTCTAGCTATGAATTTAAAACTCAAAACTAAAGAACTTTGCTTACCTAAAGCTTGATCTCCTTCAAGCCTTCCTTCAACTCTCTCTCAAATATGCAGATGATGCTTTGCTTGGTGTGAAGAAAAGTGAATGACCCAAGCCTCTATTTATAGTGAAAAGGTTGGACAATCTTGTAAATAATTGCAACTTCACTCTTGGTAAATTTCCACCATTGGATCTAGGGTAACATTGAAATCTCACATCCTCACCACTCAATCCCCTCATCCGCCCTCTCTCTCTCTCTCTCCCTTCTTCTCTTTTTTCTTCCTTATCCTAGAAGCCAAAGAACTTGAGGTGCAAGCAATGAATAGTGATTTGTATCCTACAAGCTTTTGACCAACTCTGCAACATGTGTTGAAATTCATTTTCTTCTCTTTGAAGCCACCAAAACCGTGCCTTCCTCTGAATTTTTCGGTTTTATGTTTGTTTTGGGCTTTATTGATAATTAGGGCAAGAGCTTGGGCTACCAAAAATTGGTCCAATGTGAATTGTTGTGGTAGAAAGCCCTAATTTAATTTCTCCTTGTTTATTATTTGATTTAGCTTAATTAGGTTTAGTTTGTAGTAATTTTATTAATTACCAATTCAATTATGATCCTACTAAATCCAATTGTTACAATTATTGATCCCTTGTTAGGCTTCATTATTGAATTTAGCCAAAATAATGCAAATTGTTTGTAAATATTTAACATTAAATTAATTATGAATGTTAATTTAATTAAGATTAATTTTGATGTCCAATAATTATTTTTAGTGTCCTCTGGTTATTCTAAATCTCTTCCTACTCCTTTACGGCTTATTTTTAACAATATGTGACTTATATGACAATATATCCTTAAGTGTGAATTTAATTGTTCTTTAAGTGTTGGGAATTTTAGCTAATTAATTTAGGTGTTTTTATGGCATTTTATAATATTTTATGACTCCTAATTAAATTTAGAGAATTGGATTTTTCCCTATTAAGTCCTACCAAAAACTTATTCAAGAAATAGAGTAAATACACATACTAATTTGGAGACAACATACTCTCCTATTTCCAATAGATCCTAAATGGCCAAAATATCATATTCAAGTGAAATACAATTTTGGGGTATTATATTTCTCCCCCCGTTAAATAAAATTTCGCCCTCGAAATTTACTCTACACTAACTAAACATTGAGCCATAAACTCCGGATATCTCTCTTTCATATCTTCTTCTGTTTCCCAAGTTGCCTCATTAGGAGATAAACCCTTCCAGACCACCTTCACAAAAGGAATATTTCTGTGTCGAAGCCGCTTCTCTTGGTAATCGAGAATTCGCTCCGGCTCGACCTCGAATGTGTTATCATGTCGTACCTCAACATCCTCATATTGAATAATATGATCGTGGTCAGGTTGGTATTTCTTCAGCTGAGAAAAGTGGAAAACATCATGGAGTTTACTCAAGTTCGGGGGTAAGGCTAACTGGTACGTTATCAGTCCCCGTTTGGCTAGGATTTCGAATGGCCCTACGTAACATGGACTCAACTTTTTCCTTTTTAGCGTTCTACTGACACCAGTGACTGGTGATAGCTTCAGAAACACATGGTCTCCGACTTCGAATTCTAACGGTCTTCTCCTCTTATCAGCATAGCTCTTCTGTCTGCTCTGTGCTGTTAGGAGTCTTTGTTTGATCAGGGCGATTTGTTCGGAAGTCTTATCAACTAAATCTGTCCAGAGAAATTCTCGCTCTGACAATTCCGTCCAGCATATAGGCAATCGACACTTTCGCCCGTACAATGCCTCGAACGGAGCCATTTGTATGCTTGAATGGTAACTGTTGTTGTAAGCGAACTCGGCCAGCGGTAAATGTTGGTTCCAATGGCCTTTGAAGTCCAATACACATGCTCTAAGCATATCTTCTAGCGTCTGTATTGTCCGTTCAAATTGACCATCGGTCTGTGGGTGATAAGACGTACTACGCCTTAGCTTAGTTCCCATCGCTGCATGCAAAGCCTCCCAGAATCGGGATGTGAATCGCGGGTCCTAATCTGAGACAATGCTCTTAGGTACGCCATGAAGTCTCACGATTTCTTTGATATAAATCTTCGCCATTCGTTCTGGTGAGTAATTAACACTAATGGGAATAAAGTGTGCCAACTTAGTCAATCGGTCCACAATCACCCAGATCGCGTCGTGATGTCTGATCTTGGGTAACCCTAGCACTAGGTCCATCATGGTAATGTTTTCCCATTTCCATTTCGGAATTTCCAGTCCTTGATGAAGACCAGGGGGTCGTTGATGTTCAATTTTTACTCTTTGACAGGTCAAGCATCTACCCACGTACTCGGTTACGTCTTTCTTCAATCTGGGCCACCAAAACTCGGATCTCAAGTTCTGGTACATCTTGACCATTCCCGAATGTAGAGTATATTTACTCTTATGGGCCTCGTCTAGTATCTTCTGCCGCAACTCACCATCTTTCGGTATGTAGATCCGCTTCTTGTATCTGACCAAGCCACTAGGCGATAGGTCATGGTCTTGAGTCTCTCCTCGTGAGATCATCTCCCATATTGCTACAGCCCATTCATCGTGCTTTTGAGCTTCGTCCACAGCGTCTCTCATATCATATTCCCCTTGACTAACAAGGAGACTTGCAAGGTAAGCATCACCGGGCGTGTTATAGTTCATACAAATCTGATTGGACAGGTTCAGGTCTCTGAAATCTTCGAGTAGTCTCCGTTCTTGACACCAAAAACCATTCTAAACAAGAGTGGAGTAAAGCAAGAAGGAGGAAGAGCAAGAATCTTCAAGAGGTAAGCTTGTCTTTAGTTTGTAGATTTTAGTTTTGTAGTTCTTTAGTTTTAGTCTTTAAATTCTTAGATAGAAGTAGGTTAGATCTTAAATATTCTAGAATAATTTTAGATTCATGTTTTTATGGTTAAAATCATGTTTATTTCGAAAAATTGATGAAGAAGGAGTTTTAGCAAAATTTCCGGAAGAGAAACACCGAAGTAACGAAGTTCTAGCAAAATTCATCGGTTCTGGAATTTCTGAATCAGTTATAAAAATGCTTATATTTCATGTTGAAAATGATGTGGAAAAATTCTGGGAAAACTCATGGTCAAACTAGACATATAGGGCTTTTTAAATATGTAAAGAGCATGTCCAAATGATTTCTGTACAGTGAGACAAAAATCCTCAAAGTCAGGCTACGAATTTCAGGAAAAATTCTGGGCAGAGGCTCAAAACTTAAAAACTGGGAATGAACCGTGTAATCTGGGAAAACACTATTATTTTTCCTTAAAAATAGGCATCCTAAGGATTCTAGGGAATTTTACGGATCCTCGTTTTGATTTTTCTAGAATTAGTTATGATTTTCCAAAGTTAGGAGAAAATCTGTCCAAAATTTTGGACCAGCGTTTTTGAAGAGTTAAAGGTGATAAGTTGAGAAATAATCCAACCAAGGGTAAAAAGGGTCATTAGTGACTAGGATACCTTCTAGAATATCATTTGTGAATTAATAAATACGATATTACCATTATAGGGTAAACGTGATCACGGTCCGAGCGACAGCGTACCGATATCGCCAACGAAGGTACGGACGCGTATTGTAACACTAACTCTGATGCTTATTGTACACTTGTATGTGATAGATATACTCATAAACTATGACTCTGCTTGAAAATTATTTGAACATATACGGGTTGCAGTCTTGGTAATGCCGTTTGAGTTTTCCTAGCGCGCTGAGAACACGATAGGCCATCGTGGCACTGGTGAAGAGTGCAGACTGGATTGATGGGAATATATGATGATTGAACTGAAATGTGGTTATGCTTGATTATCATGAATATTTGTCATATATAACTGTTCATAAGCATGAGGTTAACCGTTACCTGAGGTTCAATGGGAATTGAACCTCAGCTCTTACCATAGCTTCAGGGACTGAAGGAGCTAAGACCAAGAGCAAGGATAGGCAGCACGAGTGAGGTCACGAGCGGAGGATTTTTCCTTTTATGTACATACTGTATTCAGATAGTTGTGACACTGTATAAGTACCCAGACTCAACAGCAGGGAATATATATCAAATACTCGCTCTTTTAAAATTGTTACGATGCTCTACTCTGATTAAATTATTTTGGAACTCTGGTCAAATATTGTAACACCCCCAATTCCTAACAGCTATACTAACAAAAATTTAAATAATAATTTTTATAAATAAACTAAATTTCAAAATAAACAAATGTGGGAGTGACACCGCCGCACTTGTATGGGACAAGTACAAGGCTACTTATTACATTATTATAAATTAAAACTTAAATAAAGATGTCTGCATAAAATGAAAATATAAATAAAGAAAAGAAACTAGCTAAGACTTTTCATTCTCGCTTCTCACTGCTAGCCCCAGCGGCCCCAGCTTAACCTATTTCAATTAAAAATCTGCTCCCCCGAAGGATCGTCGCAGCCCATAAAACACACATCAGCAAACGCTGGTAATCCTAATAAACGAAAATAATACAAAAATAACCATAAAATATTCTCATGTTATAAAAAAAGATTTTATATTTATATGTAATCTAAAATATTTGTTTTATATCATCTGTGACTCATTAGTTTTTTATTAAATTTTATTTGGACCTGGAAACCTGCCAGTCACAATCAATTGGCCATAAACATAATAGTCATATCTTCCTAGTGTGCACACCTCTTCCCAAAGTTGCTACTAGTGTCCTGGAAACCTGCCAGACACCATTTTGGGAAGAACGGATTCTCAATTTTCTCATCACATAATATTTCGAGGCATAAAGCCTACGGGTTGTGTTCATCACTTTGGGAGGTACCATCCCAAAGCTATCCTCCCACTGTTTAAGTTGCTTTAAAACACATACACAAAATAGACTCCCAATTTATTTCTATTATTTAATTGTATTTTATATATTTTAAATTAAATAATAATATAAAGAAATTTTGTATCCTATCTTACTGTGTATGAGATATTACATCAATAAAAGAAAATTCAATAGTAAAAGCAGATAACATGGACAGATAGCATTTTTTTTAATCAATTCCAAATAAAAAAAACGCACAGGAATCTATTCACGCGAACCAAGGCAAAATGGTTTTTTTTTCAATCACCCGATGAACAGAATGCAAGGGGAAATATGTTTTGATTCAATATATAAAGAATAAAGATAACACGTACAGGGGTATGCCTAAGGAAAAACAACGCACGCAAGCCGAAAACTTTATTCAATACGTAAGGAAAGATAGAAAGAATGCACATGTATTATTATATAACCAGCACGCGAACCGAGGACAAGAACTCTTGGCATATTCTTTTTTTTTCAGAAGGAACATCATACAATTAATAACCATCAGTAGCAACGGAAGGCACAAAAAAAAAAGGTTTGTACAGGTGATCTAGAAATTAGGTCTACCTTTCAAAATTTATATATAAACCTAACCTAGGACTTATGGGAATTAGGATTACCTAGTCTCCGTGTTTGCTAGCCTCCTAGAAGAACGAGCAGAGAAAAGTGTCGAGTGATTTTGTTTTTTGTTTTCTAGGTTTAAGCGGCCAGACCTAGTACTTATAATTAAATTTAGGGTTTTGGCTATGGGTGGGACCTTTTTTTAATTATTAGATATATTTGAATCCGATAAAGAATTCAAAAAGATTTAAAATTTTGATCTAATATAACTAATCCTATAATCTTGGATCTAATTTTAACCGATCTAATAATAATATTATTACCCCAGGGATAATACAACATTATTATTATATTTTTTTGTATTATTTTAATCTATCACTATCAGTTCTATTCCTATTATTATTATTATTATCATTAAAATTCAGGGTATTACAGTTATAATATCTTTTATCCTATATTTAATTTAAAGATAGATAAGTACATAAAGATAATTAAATAAGTACAAGATATTAATACCTTTAATCCAATATATCTTAGAATCTATACTTATTAAAATATATACTTATTTCAGAAACAATTCAACGCTATTAATTTAATTTATTTATTTATTTTTCTATTATTTTATTCTGCTGTTATTATTATTATTACTATTATTTTTTATTATTAATCATTATTATTCTGTTAGTATTATCTTAATCTATTATTGTCCATACTATTTCTATTATTACTCAGGGGTATTACAATCTACCCTCCTAAAAAGAAGTTTCGTCCCCGAAACTTAATTGCGTACCTTCTTCGAATAATTTTAAACATACAGTTATCAACACTAACTATCACTTTTCTCATCACATATATTTATATCGAAAATCAATCATCAGATAATGCAATATAGATTCAAAGGATAAATCAATATAAATTCAAACGACAAATCAACATCTTGTATTTAAAATTAAGAATTCTATCATTTTTCATTATTCAAAATAATTCACAAAATAAATTCTAATTACCCCTCTAACATCTCTTTCTAAATAAAATTCACAAGTTAATAATAATCACTTAACGAATCACACAATAATTTTAAATATACAATTATAAGAATTTTAAAGAAATAAATCATTTCTAAAAGACAAGGAAATAACCCTTCACTACCCATCTCTCACGTTTTAATTACTATTATTATTATTTTACTCATTTACTTACTTAACTCTGGGATCTTTGATCCCTTGAGTTAGTATCCAAAGTGAACCCAAGTCGAAACCTAGGGCTCTGATACCATTTTGTAACACCCCCAATTCCTAACAGCTATACTAACAAAAATTTAAATAATAATTTTTATAAATAAACTAAATTTCAAAATAAACAAATGTGGGAGTGTTACCGCCGCACTTGTATGGGACAAGTGCAAGGCTACTTATTACATTATTATAAATTAAAACTTAAGTAAAGATGTCTGCATAAAATAAAAATATAAATAAAGAAAAGAAACTAGCTAAGACTTTTCATTCTCACTTCTCACTGCTAGCCCCAGCGGCCCCAACTTAACCTATTTCAATTAAAAATCTGCTCCCCCGAAGGATCGTCGCAGCCCATAAAACACACATCAACAAACGTTGGTAATCCTAATAAACGAAAATAATACAAAAATAACCATAAAATATTCTCATGTTATAAAAATAAAAAAAAGATTATATATTTATATGTAATCTAAAATATTTGTTTTATATCATCTGTGACACATTAGTTTTTATTAAATTTTATTTGGACCTAGAAACCTGCCAGTCCATTTAATTTAGTGGGAAGAGAACCATGGTAGACCCGGAAACCTGCCAGTCTACCCTGTGACCCAGAAACCTGCCAGTCACAATCAATTGGCCATAAACATAATAATCATATCTTCCTAGTGTGCACACCTCTTCCCAAAGTTGCTACTAGTGTCCCGGAAACCTGCCAGACACCACTTTGGGAAGAACGGATTCTCAATTTTCTCATCACATAATATTTCGAGGCATAAAGCCTAAGGGTTATGTTCATCACTTTGGGAGGTACCATCCCAAAGCTATCCTCCTACTGTTTAAATTGCTTTAAAACACATACACAAAATAGACTCCCAATTTATTTCTATTATTTAATCGTATTTTATATATTTTAAATTAAATAATAATATAAAGAAATTTTGTATCCTATCTTACTGTGTATGAGATATTACATCAATAAAATAAAATTCAATAGTAAAAGAAGATAACATGGACAGATCGCATTTTTTTAATCAATTCCAAATAAAAAAACGCTCAGGAATCTATTCACGCGAATCGAGGCAAAATGGTTTTTTTTTCCAATCACCCGACGAACAGAACGCAAGGGGAAATATGTTTTGATTCAATATATAAAGAATAAAGATAACACGTACAGGGGTATGCCTAAGGAAAAACAACGCACGCAAGCCAAAAACTTTATTCAATACGTAAGGAAAGATAGAAAGAATGCACAAGTATTATTATATAACCAGCACGCGAACCGAGGACAAGAACTCTTGGCATATTCTTTTTTTTTCAGAAGGAACATCATACAATTAATAACCATCAGTAGCAACGAAGGGCACAAAAAAAAAGGTTTGTACAGGTGATCTAGATATTACGTCTACCTATCAAAATTTATATATAAACCTAACCTAGGACTTATGGGAATTAGGATTACCTAGTCTCCGTGTTTGCTAGCCTCCTAGAAGAACGAGCAGAGAAAAGTGTCGGGTGATTTTGTTTTTTGTTTTCTAGGTTTAAGCGGCCAGACCTAGTACTTATAATTAAATTTAGGGTTTTGGCTATGGGCTGGACCTTTTTTTAATTATTAGATATATTTGAATCCGATAAAGAATTCAAAAAGATTTAAAATTATGATCTGATATAACTAATCCTAGAATCTTGGATCTAATTTTAACCGATCTAATAATAATATTATTACCCCAGGGATAATACAACATTATTAATATTATATTAGTACAGAGATCATAATTAATTTGATCACACTGTTTAGTCTAGTAACATTTGAAACACTATACTAAGATGATAACTTGGATTAAATTATCATCCCCTAAAGATTCAATATATATGGCGAAAATTCAATAATAATAAAGAGGCAAATCCAACTATTAAAATTAAAGCATAAAATGAACAAAAAGAAAGGATGGAAGAAGGGGACGTTTTTAGCTTGTGGAGCAAGAAACACAAATTCAAACACATGCAAAGGCTTGTGGATGAAGTTGGAACCTTCCAACTTTGAGAGCAAGTTACTTGGAGAACAAGTCACCAAGCTACTTAGTGAGCAAGTTATTGGGCGGACGAGGTTACTTGGCGAGCAAGTTACTGGGTGGACGAGATTACTTGGCGAGCAAGTTACTTGGCGGACGAGGTTACTTGGCGGACAAGTTACTAGGCGGACGAGGTTACTTGGCGAGCAAGTTAGTGGGCGGACGAGGTTACTTGGCAGACAAGTTATTTGGCGGACAAGTTATTTGGCGGCCAAGTTACTGGGCGGACGAGGTTACTTGGCGAGCAAGTTATTGGGCGAACGAGGTTACTTGGCGAGCAAGTTATTGGGCGAACGAGGTTACTTGGCGAGCAAGTTAGTGGGCGGACGAGGTTACTTGGCGGACAAGTTATTTGGCGGACAAGTTATTTGGCAGCCAAGTTACTGGGCGGACGAGGTTACTTGGCGAGCAAGTTACTGGGCGAACGAGGTTACTTGGCGAGCAAGTTATTGGGCGAACGAGGTTACTTGGCGAGCAAGTTACTTGGTGGACAAGTTGTAAAACTTGGAGAGCAAGTTAGGAAGACTTGGAGAGCAAGTCAGGAAAACTGGGAGAGCAAGTCGGGAAGACTTGGAGAGTAAGTCGAGCAAGTTGAGAAAACTTGGAGAGCAAGTAAGAATTGGCTAGAATGCTCTAGAAGAAGTCAACAACTTGTTGATTAAGCTAGGGTTTTCTAAACACAAATAACACCTAAGCCTTGCTTATGTCATCAAGATGACATCATAAGGATGACATCACAAGAGCACATGAAGGGTGTAGATTTAAACTTCTTCATTAAGTTTAGATCTAATGGTTAGGATTTAAGAAGAGGTTTGTTGAAGAAGTTGGGAATTTTCCTATAAATAGCAGGCTTCCCCTCCTCATTTCTTCACACCATCACCACATACACCTCTAATCCTTTGATTAAGAGAGTGAGAGTGAGAGTTCTCTTGGGGCTAGAAGGAAGAAGCAAGAGTCTTCAAGAGGTAAGCTTGTTCTTAGTTTTATAGTTTTTAGTTGTTCTTAGTAGTTTTTAATATAGATGTTAGTTTAATCTAGTAAATAGGTAAAGTGATTCCCCATATTTGTTTTCAAGCCTTATTGCATCAAAAAGATGCCTGACAAGGTGGAAACATGTTGGGGAGTGACTTTTAGGATTAAGGGAACAAGTTAGAATAAGATGAAAGAAGTCTAGAATTTCTGGATTATGGGAGTTAACTGGATAGGGAGCATTATTTTATGCATCAAATGATCTCTAAAAATCACGAAATTTTCCATAAATAAAGTAGACATGTAGGGCTTTCGAAATATATAAAATATGTAACGTTTTGATCTTTGGACACGGAGATATGAATTTTTGAAGATTAGGCTATTTTTCTGGGCGAATTTCTGGGCAAAGTCTGATATTTTTTCTGAAAAATAAACATCATAAGGAGTCCGGAACATTTTACAGATCTTCGTTTTGATTTTTCTAGAATTAGTTATGATTTTTCGAAGTTAGGCGAAAATCAGCCTTAAATGCTGATAATCAGCGTTTTTATCCGAAAATTCAAAGGAAATAATGGAAAAATAAATACACCAGGGGTAGAATAGCCAATTGTGGATAAGATGTCTTTTAGTATATTATTTGTGAGTTAATAGACGCGATATTACTCTTATAGGAAGTCTGCAATCGTTTTCTGATCGACGTCATACCGAAACCACCGACTCAGGTACGGATGCGTATTGTAACACTAACTCTGATGCTTATGGTATGCTTATATGTGATAGATAGTCTGAGACTCTATTTTTGAAAATTGATCATACACATATAGCTTGATACGGGTTATAGTCTTGATAACACCGTTATGTTTTCCTAGCGCTGAGGACACGGATGTACACCGTGGCACTGGTGAATAGTGCAGACTAATAACATGCATATTGCAGTGGCTGTGTTATGTTATTATTTTGAATATGAGAATATTGTATGTGGTTATTGCTGTATTGCCATGAATATCTGTCATACATATTTGATACATAAGCATGAGGTTAACCGTTACCTGAGGTTCAATGGTAATTGAACCCCAGCTCTTATCATAGCGTCAGGGTCCGGAGGAACCAGGGCCAAGGACAAGGATAAGGAGCCAGCGCGAGGACGAAGACGGAGAAATTTTTATTTCGACGTTATTTTATTGAACTATTTTTTTAGACTACTGTACCGCTGTGTAAGCAACCAGATACTACAACAGTGAAGGTTTTATCAGATACTCACTCTTTTGAAATTTTTCCGATGCTCTACTCTGATGAAAAAAAAAAATTATTCCGCTTTTGAAAATTGGGATGTTACACATGTAGCATACAAAACACTATTCATGGCTTAAAGTGCAAGTTATTTAGCTTCTTGGAGAAGGAAAAGAAAAGATGAAGGGGGAGAGAGAGGGAGATTTCGGTTTTTATGAATTCAAGGGTGAGGATGTGAGTTTTGGATTTTAAATTAGATCCAAGGGTCAAGAATTAGCAAGAGTGATGTTGCATTTAATTACAAGTTTGTCCAACCTTTTCACTATAAATAGAGGCTTGTGTCATTCATTATTCTTCACACCAAGCAAAGCAACAATTGCTTATTTGAGAGAGAGTTGAGAGAGTTGAAGGAAGGCTTGAAGGAGTCCAAGCTTTAAGTAAGCAAAGTTCTTTAGTTTTGAGTTTAAATTCATAGGTAGAAGTAGTCTTAATCTTTAAAATTATAGAATAATTTTAGTTTCATGTTTTTATAGTTAAAAATAGCTTTATTTCAAAGAATTAGTGAAGAAAGTGGTTTTGCAAAATTTCTGGGTTAGAAACACGGTAGTAACGAAGTTCTGGCGAAAATTCGTCGGTTAGGCGATTTTTAAACGAGTCACAGAAAAGCACTGTTTTCATGTTGAAAATGTTATTTAAAAATTCTGAGAAAATGTATGATTAAAGTAGACATATAGGGATTTCCAAATATATAAAGAACATGTCGAGATGAGCTTTGTACAGTGAGAAAGAAATTCTCAAAGTTTATGCTGCGAAAATGCTGGAAATTCTGGGCAAAGGATGAATACGTGAAATCTGGGAATGATTTTTAAATTCTGGGCAAAGTCTGGTATTTTTACTAGAAAAGAAACATCCTAAGGGGTCCGGAACATTTTACGGATCTTCGTTTCGATTTTTCTAGAATTAGTTATGAATTTCCAAAGATAGGCGAAATTCTGCCCCATAAATTCCAGCGTTTTTTTCAACAAATTTTGAGGAAATAAAATGATGGTTTAATGTACCAAGGGTAGAATAGTCAATAGTGGCCAAGATATATTTTAGGATATTATTTATAAATTAATAATACGATATCACTCTTATAGGAAGTCTGCAAACGTATACCGATCGTCGTCATACCGGAATTATCAATCCAGGTACGGACGCGTACTGTAACACTAACTCTGATGCTTATTGTATACTTATATGTGATAGATAGTCTGAAACTCTGTTTTGAAAATTGATCATACACATACAACCTGATACGGGTTATAGTTTTGATAATGTTGTTATGTTTTCCTAGCGCTGAGGACACAATAGGCCATCGTGGCACTGGAGAATAGTGCAGACTATAATAAAATGCATATTGCAGTGGCTGTGTTATGTTATTATCTGAATATGAGAATATTGTATGTGATTATTGCTGTTTTGCGATGGATATCTGTCATACATATTGGATACATAGCATGAGGTTAACCGTTACCTGAGGTTCAATGATAATTGAACCTTAGCTCATAGTCTCAGATTCTGGAGGAACCAGGACTGAGGGCAAGGATAGATAGCACACGAGAAGACACGGGCAGAGAAGATGGCTACGAATTTTTGTATCACTATATTAGTAAATATTCAGAGCTTTGTACCCCTGTAATAGCAACAAGACACACCAATAGTGAAGGTTTATCAGATACTCGCTCTTTTAAAATTATTCCGATGCTCTACTCTGATTAAAATATTTTTAAAACGGATTTCGAAAATGAGGATGTTACAATATACCAGTTTATAAGTCAGACAAATTAGTTTAAAAGAAAAACGATAAATATAAATACTTCAAAATAATTTATTTAGCTCTCTTAATCTCCCTCTCTCTATATATAAAAGCTGTGAAAGACTCAACATGAAAGGCAAATGGTCTTTATAAGAATTTTGAGCAGATTCAATTCATTTCCCAAATACATTCCCGTTGTGGCACGCAGATTCTGGAATGGACTCTTGGAAAACAGCACTCAGTTCTACTAAGAAGATCAGAGCTAAAAACTCTTGGAAGTCCTGGCTGCTATATATATATATATATATATTTACTTAACTTCCCTTGTTCATGCCTCTTGTTTTTTTTATTCACTAATGCAATGATAACAATCTAATTTTTCCCATGTTTTCTTATCATTTTCAGCATAAGGATTAACTTGAAGAATTTACAAATCACGGTCATCATCAGGGGGAGGTTGAGTAAAGAATCATTTCAGAAGTTCTCAGAGACTTTGAATTATGTCTACTTTGTTTCAGTAAATTAGAATTGTCAAAAGCTTATATGTTTGCGTATATGTATTTATTTCAACAGCAATAATTTTTTTTTCAAATACATAAATATAAGTTAAATCTAGTATTACTTGCAAGTTGTGTATCATTGAGCTTAAACTTTTTCTTTTGTATATCCGATTTTCCAGAAACCATAATAGGTCCTAGCTAATCTTGATTAAGTCTGCGGAACTATATGAGCAAAAAAACTCTCCACTATAACCCTTTTCCAATATCTTCCAATTATGAAAGACTAAATCAGATTAATAAAAATAATAATAATAAAGCTAAATCAGATACGCTTCATTACCCAAACTTTAATATTCAATATAAAGCTAGCCAGTTATAAATGAAACTAATTATAAATAATCCAATCCAAATACAAATTAATTTATGGCAATAAAACCGAAAGAGAGTTTCCTGAGGAATTTGAGAGTACTATTCCAGTTCAAAATGCGAAGATGACTGATGTGGTTAGTCTTACTTTCTCAAAACCAGATTTCACCAAAGCAGCTGTGTTATCATTTTCATCAGTGACAAAAAATTTGAGGACAATCATAGAATGAGTTCCTATATTGCTGGAATTAAGCCTATTAAAAGATTGAGATAAGCACAATCCCTTGGGAGAAAGACATCCCAAAAGAAGACTGAAGAGACATAAACAACATTCATCGTAAACTTTTCAGCACAAGATGCGTCAAGCAATTTTTACATTATTGCAATAAAAATTAAACCTTAGATGGCCTTGGTTTCTCTATCAACTTGAAATTGACGTCAAAGTCCTCACACATCTTACAGCAACTCAAGATTTTTAAAAATCTTGCAGGGTGTCTATCAACTTGAAATTGACATCAATGTCCTCCCACATCTTATAGCACCTCGAGAATTTTGGAGACTTGAAGAAGGGTGATGGAGAGGAGAGTGGCTCTTCGCTTACAAACTCCAGTTCAAGTTCCGACTCCGAGTATTCTAGATCAAACTTGGGCTATAAGGAAATGAGCAATATCTAATCAGATAAACAAAAGAAAATGCAAAACGCTGCAGAAACAGGAGAAGTTACATGCTAACCTTGAGTTCAGTAGTAAATGCTGAATCTTCAGAAGAAAAAACTAGCTGATCCTTTGAAATTGTTCAAAGTACATAAATCTAAGAATGAGTGACTCAAGCGCCAAACATAAACAAGAAACAACAACAAAATATAGACTTCTTTAAGTGGTTTCCAAGAAAACTTGTAGGAGGCGAAGCTTTCTCACCATAAGATCCATGGTAAGATTCTTACTCTAATTTATTATGTGAGAATCTCAAGCTGTACCAAAATGTTCAAGAAAAAAATCTTACAGTTCTCAATCCAATACACACTTCACTACGAAAAAAAGACCATTTGTAGTGGTTAAAATTGTGTCTTTGTAGTGGTTTTAGGCGCCACAAATGACATTCGTAGAGGTTACAAAAACCACTACAAAATACACCATTGCAAGTTGATTTGTAGCGGTTAATAGAAACCGCTACTACATATCGCTTGACCACTATTGTATTTGTAGCAGCTTCACATGACTGCCACTATATGAGACTACGCTGACATCGTGTGTGAGACATTAGTTGTGGTTAACAAACCACTACATACACAATGAAATTGACCAAACTTGTAGCAGTTAGTCAACCACTACTAGTTATATAAAAGATGCACCAAACTTTAAAATTATTTTGTAGCGGTTATACGGCCACTACAAAATATTCCCACCATTTTTTGGAAAAAGTTTTGCCGCCATTTTTTTTAATATTTGTAGTCATTGTAAACCACTATAAAATATTCCCGCCATTTTTTCAGAAAGGCAACAAAACCTTTTTCTGAAACGCTTAAATGTGGTTTGGTGTGGGTATTTATATTGATATATGTGTACCACTTTGTAGCAGTTTAGGTTACGCTTTTCATAGCAGTTACACTTTGTAGCAGTTAAGGATACTGTAACGTCCCGCCTTTTTAAATGTGGTTTTCAAATGGGATTAACAGAGCTTTGAAGAAATTAATCAGAGTGGCATCAGAAAAGATTTTCTTTTTAAAACAATATCTCAATCAGAGAGCATTAGAATAAATTTTTTTTCCTTAAAAGAGCGAGTAACTGATATACATTCCCTGTTGTTGAGTCTGGTTGCTATTACAGTGGTACAAATCTCTGAGTATTTACGATTACAGTGACCCCTAGGTACTTCTCTGCCCGTGTCTTCTCGTGTGCTATTCATCCTTGTTCTTGTCCCGGTTCCACCAGTATCTGAGACTATGAGCTGGGGTTCAATTCCCATTGAACCCCAGGTAACGGTTAACCTCATGCTTATGTACAGATATTCATGATAAAACAACAGTATTCATATTTAATATCCATTTCTCAAAGATAAAAACACAACCATTATATATCCATATATATACTTATCACAACTTGTTTGCACTCTTCACCAGTGCCACGATGGCCTATCGTGTCCTCAGCGCGCTAGGAAAACTCAAACGGCATTACCAAAACTGTAACCCGTATATAGCTGTATGTATATTCAAATAATTTTGAAAGCAGAGTCATAGTCTATGAGCATATCTACCACATACAAGTGTACAATAAGCATCAGAGTTAGTGTTACAGTACGCGTCCGTACTTTTGTCGGTGTTCACGGTACGTTGTCGGTTGTGAAGTGATCACAGATTTCCTATGAGGGTAATATTGCATTTATTAATTCACAGCCAATATCCCAATAGACATCCTAGCCACTAATGACTATTTTACCCTTGGTGGATTTATTAATTAATTACTTCCCCTTATTATTGAAAAAACGCTGGTCCTTAATTCTGGGCAGAATTTCGCCTAATTTTGAAAAATCATAACTAATTATAGAAAAATCGAAACGAGGATCCGTAAAATTCCTCAGAATCGTTAGGATGTCTAGCTTCATGGAAAAATAATATGTTTTACCCAGATTTCAAAAATAACTCCCAGATTTCACGTGTTCATCCTCTGCCCAGAATTTCCAGCATTTTCGCAACATAAACTTTGAGAATTTCTTTCTCACTGTATAGAGCTCATTTCAACATGTTCTTTACATATTTGGAAAGCCCTATATGTCTAATTTGACCATGGATTTTCCCAGAATTTTTCAATATCATTTTCAACATGAAATAAGAGCAGCATTTCTGTTACTAGTTCAGAAATCGCTTAACCGACGCATTTTCGCCAGAACTTCGTTACTTCAGTGTTTTTCTTCCGGAAATTTTGCTAAACCACTCTCTTCACTAATTTTTTGAAATAAAACTATTTTTAACCATAAAAACATGAAATTGAAACTATTCTAGAATTTTAAAGATTAAAACTACTTCTAGCTATGAGCTCAAAACTCAAGAACTTGTAAAGAACTAAAGACTATAAACTAAAAGCAATCTTACCTCTTGAAGACTCTTGCTTCCTTCTCTCTAAACTCATTTGAGTTTGGTGTGAAGAATTTGAAGCTAGGTGCTTGCTATTTATAGGGAAAGGTTTGGGCATTTGTGTAATTCTCTTGCAAGTTCTCATTGGTGGATTCCAAATGAAGTTTGTGTTTCATTTAATTCCTTATCTCAAACATTATCCTATATTATTACAATACTAAATCATATTATCCTCTTCCATTCATTAAAACCTTATCTTATCTTCTTCCCAATTGTCCCCTTCAATTATCCATATGCTTTGATTAATTATACTATTTTAATTCAAATAAAACAAACGTCCTCCTTCTTCATATGAGCTAGCCGACATCCTTCTTCCTTCATTAGCATTCAATGTTCTCGTTTATTGATTACATGTGCCATTGATTATTTACATAATAAGTTTTATCCAAACTTCTCACATGCAAGAGATGTGGTCAACAATTTCAACTTCAATGAGTTTTATTCCATCATCTTTGATTCTCATTATTCCCATCTGAACAAAATGAGGCTATTTAACGTATATTTTTTATTAACAAAATATCATCTTTTTCTAATAGCCATTTCATGCATTTTCATTTAGCAAGTTATCTTTGATTATTTATAAATAATTCTTGTGGGTGAAACTTTTGACTTTTCAAAGCTAAGCTTAATTATGATAAATACTCTCCCCTCCTTATCTTCTAGCCTCTTCCATTGCTTTTTGAGTCATCACCAAGCTAGTACATCATCCCCTTCCACAATCAATGACTATTATCCTAAGAGTTTGGCTTGCTTTATACCAACTAGAATCCATTGAAAAGAATGTGTTTAGGTAATCTAATGAAGTTGTATGTTCAATTGCCCATTGGATTTGAGTTCTAGAGATTTTTAGCTTCATTTTGAGACCAATTTTTGTAATACCCTAAAAATCCTATTTAGCATAACCACTAAATGATACCTATTAAAGTAGGTGAATATGTGGTCTCAAAGATATTATAGTTCATCTAGTTTAAAATTATAGAATTTTCTCCTAGAGTTAAATAAACCCAAACAACTCAAATACTCTAAGTTCATTTAGGGATCATAAAATACCCTATAATTTTCATATTGAAGCATAGTTTATATTTAAATTTTAAAGGGGCATGAAATGTTATTGAAATATCAAACAAATTAGAGGAAAGTGTCAATAATTGATTGGACAAATAATTGTACATTAATTAAAGTAATTGCATTAATTTTTGCAATTAATTATTGAATCCTCTTAGGAACCATAAAATATCATAAAATGCAAGTAATTACCAAATTAAAATATGGTTCACATGGAATTAAAAGGACTAATAAGGAACTATGGAGAATACTTAAACAAGATAGGAGAAAAATAATAAAGGTATTCATTAAATTAAATAATTGTGCTAAATCTTTATCAAGGAATTGATTAAGCATTATTAACGTATTAAGGGGTGAATAATACCAATTAATGAGCAATTGAAACTACAACAGTGAAGGTTTTTATCAGATACTCGCTCTTTTGAAATTATTCTGATGCTCTACTCTGATCAAATAGTTTGAAAACGTTTTAGAAAATTGGGATGTTACATTTTGGTATCAGAGCAGACATTCTGGCCCGAAGTTAACTAAGTTACTCCAGACAGTTTGGTGTCTAGAAAGGGTTTTGTGGTTGGCAATCAGTCCCCGTGAATTCGGCGAGCCTTCCACAAATACACCGGCCTGGCCAGACTGTTTGAGTAACGGAGTTAGGTTCGGAGTTTTTCAAAAGGTATTTTTCTGGCAAGAACCCGACTCAGTTACAGTGAACCATTGGTGCCGAAGGCAGGGCCGAGTCTATGTGGATCAGTCAATCAGTTGCCGTAAAGTCGGTGAGACTCCCAAGATAGACGCCTACCTGGCCAATCGGTTTAACTAAACTAAGTTAGGCTCTAAGCCATTGCCTTAGAGCATATTTTGAAAAAGAGTACTGATATAACCTTGGTGTGGTGCAGTAAGTGATAAACGGAGATGGACGAGTGAGATATACGACGTGGAGGGCTATAGGCAACCCTAGGCTAGTGTATCACCCTAACCCGGCACACCAGTGTGGATCAATATCCCATCCTGAACCAGTGTACCACCCTCTGTCAGTGCACCACTCTAAAATAGGGCTGGTATATCCATCGCCTGTATCTACAATGAAATGGGGCTCTGATAATTCTGATAATCCTGATAATTCTGATAATTATGATAATCTCCAGTTTGTACTAAACATTAATTCCATTCTAACCCAGAGCTTATATGTGAAGCTGGGCTACGCCGGATGAAACTCCGAGATCCATAAAGATAAGTACATGTAGTATTTGACTCATGTAGAAGAACTCATGACACGTATTTTCGTACCCATTTCTGAGTAGACAATGAATCCTTGAACGTATACCCACCTGAGCAAGTATACAACCCTCAACCTGTACACAACCCTAATTCTGTGTACTACATCGAATCAAAGGCTAGTCTTAAATAACGAGTAGTTAAAGAATGAAATATGAACCTAGTACCAGTCAAGGGAAGCTAAGGAAATATTGATAATCGAACATAGTTGAGTATTATGAAGTATGTGACGTAGCAACTACAGTAATGTAATATACATATGTTTGTGATAGGTGCTGATTGCTGCTTCGTTCTAATATTTATAAGGGACTATAGTTTCCCAAAGGTAGAGATAGAAATCAATACAGTGGTAGAAACAAACAACCACAAATAGAACCAGTTTCAATACCCAGAGCAATGTTTTCATTGGGGTCTTGATTATCGTTATGAACCCGGGTATAATCATAATCAAGGCATCATTGAGGGCCGTATAGGTGGTCCATCTTGCTTTACCCCTGTAGGCTAGTTTGTCTTCATAGATAGTACAAGATATCTTAATGATGAAAGACGGATTAACTAAAGACTCTTTATGGAGTATGTACTCAAGGAAGAAAAAGATGTTAGCAGACTAATGCCTAAATATATGTTAGGAGACAAGTCCAGAAAATAGTTAATTTTTCGAAATCCATACCGATGTTTAAATAAAGAAACTAGAAAATACATAAGATGGGAAGTGAGGTTTATGTGGAATGTGATTTTTGGATTTCCTAATATGATTAATTATGTTTCTAAAAGTTTTAGATATGTCTTAGTAAATCTCCTTCTTCATGTGGTTACAAAAGATATGCCTTGTTTTGACAACCGTTTGTATCGCTGGAATTTGTGATAAAATAAGTAATGCCTTCTATGAACTCTCTTCTATTGTTGGGACCATCTACTGTCCATAATTGCAAGAAGTGCATTTTATTAGTACTCAAAGCATGGAAAAAGCTCTAGACTATGGCATGTTAGGTTGGTAGCTTTTACTGAAACAATCATTATTTGAGAAAGGTTAAAAGAATCTAGATGTAATTAGATCTTTATCTGATATTCTCTAAATTGATATTAAAAATCTTTTGCGATCATCTCTTCATTGTATGTTCTATGTATGTTCGTTTTAAATGGTGGAGAAAGAAAATTTTTATAGTTTATGTTATACAACTTATGCTATTCATCTTGTTGAATAGTTATATTTCTAAATGATTGTTCCACCTATTAAGTGGAATTACTTATTTTCCAACTTTAAAAAAAAAATCTATTTATAAAGTGATCAATTGCTTGTAACTGAATGTGTTTTATGAAATTGCATGGGATATTTGTGTTTTGAGCTTATTGTCGTAATCTTAAATTTGTATGAATTATTGTTGCTAATGTTATCTAAATTTTTGTATACGTGTGTTTTGAGCATTTATTTTATTCCGAAAATTCCTGCTCAGATTTAACCTGAGTATTTCCCTTGAATTTTCTAAACTAAGTTAGTATGAAACTATGTTTAAAAAACAAATAACAATAATAAATAAATAAATAAATAAAATAATAATAATAATAATAATTCTGAATATGTTAAAAGGTTGAATATTGCGAAATGTGCATAGTTGTCGTACTTCATAAAATTATTTTAGCTAGCTATAAGAACTCTAAATGGTAACACTTGCGTAGGGTATTGGTAGGAACTAATCGTATGTTGGAAATAATACTTAAATAATTAGTTGAAAATCTAAATGTTTGTGTTAACCTATTCTAAAAAGAGTTGTATGTCTAATGATACTATGACTTGCACATCCTCAAAATATTACGTGCCTCATTTATTTTTATTGGGAAATCTGAGTTCGGAAATTTACCTTAAAATCTTTAACTAATTACATTCATGAAATTGGTTTGTGCCATAATAAGTTCCATTATGTATGTGCATCATCACTCTTTAAATTTCTAATATCACGCTTTATGAAATTTGGACAAATAGTTGTAGTTGATATCATTTTTTTCAAAATACCAAGTCGACCACTATGTTTGGTAATCTCTATTGATGTAAACTTGATGTTAGACATTGATATGTTAAACAAAATTAGCTTCAAATGGTGTATGCTAGAATTAGATGAAATCTGATGAATAAACTGGTTTTGGCAAATAAAAACGACACTTGGTGAAATTTTGTGGCATGCAATGCATAGGAATCTTGTCTTGAAATATGTTGTATTGAAATAAAGATTTCTTATCACTTTATAAGATAACCATGAATTATATGTATCCTTGTTCCATATTGAACTTATGATGAACGCCTTCAAGTTGACGTAAACTATTTGACTTGGCAATTTTGCATTGATCTGTTGCACTTATAGAAACAGAAACCATAAGGATTAGCTTCCTGGATTTTAACCCAAAGAAATGAAGTTTTAAACATGAACTTTTGAGTATACACTTTAGTGAATTTTGAGCATCTATCTAAATTGAGAATTAGCATATTATTATTGATACTCTTGGAACCCTACTATAAAGTGCACCACTATACAAATACTGTTGGGCTAAATTTTTGGCCAAACTAATAGATTCTAGACATATAAAACATAAATTGGAATGTGTTAGTTATAGTAGTAATTGAAAACGAATTTTGTCTTCCCATATCATCTACATCTATTGTGCTCTTATGATAGATAATAAACATGAAATTTGTGATAGCATGTGAATTTCATAGAAACTAAATAGTACTTACAAGCTGTTAGAATTTTGTTGAAACTATTTCTCAGTTGATCTGTGCGTTGATTTCTCCTCACTTCTGATAAAAATATTGAGAATATAAAATTCTCATTGTATGTCAAGAAATTGGCATAGTGTCTGCCTTAGCGAAGAAAAGATTTACCATTGCAATCAAGAATACTTGTTTTTGTATAGAAACTAGTAAAAGCCTAGATACCTAAGGAATTATTGAGTTCCTAATATAGCTTGAGAACTTGACTGGGAAAAAGGTTCAGATAAAATAGTCAAGCAATTGCTCAAAGATCTAGGTGTATAAATATGCATAGGGCTGTGTCCTTAGGCCTTAAGACAGTGTTACTTAGCACTGTGTAAAATACGAATTGATATCGTGACTTTAGACTTGTATGTCTACAGTATGTTTTGCGTTCAGTAAAACATTTATTGTACCAGGTAGTAGTTGAAATACCTTAAGCCTATGGATAATCTCCTAGGTATTAAGGCTAAAATCCCTAGTGTTGTGATGATGGATTGAGCCGAAAGGCCAATATGTATGAAGCCAAGAGGCTAGATGGTCAGGCAGTAAGACCTGTGTAACCAAGTATGATGGGGATGGACGAGAAGGTCCTGTGTCTGGATACTATACCTGGGTACAAAAATAAAATTATTATTTGAATATTAGAGTGTGTGCTAAGCAAGCATGCATAATAAAGAAATAGACTAGATGTCTAAAGTTTTTGAATTTATACGATCAAATGTCAAGGGTGAACGTGTTAGTCACCCTTATCTAAGTAGAAGTTACTTGAACCGGATCTGATTGATCAGACCTCCACTGTGATCAAAAGACAACCCCTAAGCAACACAAAGCAGACAGAAGAGCTACGTTGACGAAAGAAGACGACCTCTAAGAGTTCGAAATCGACAATCATATGTTTTTAAAGCTATTCCCAGTAACCAGTGTCAATCGAACGCTACAGGGGCAAAGATTTAGACCGCGTTATTAAAGACCATACGAAATCCTTGTTAAACGTGAACCAGTCTTTTACCAGATAGACACACTCTCGAACCTGAATGATCTTGATAACATTTTCCATGTTTTCTCAATTATACCTCGACCTTATCCTAGAATACGAGATACCATAGGCACCACAGAAACATTTCATACAAGGATGTCAAGGTACGACCTGACAATACCTTTGTAATTAAACCGGAGCAAATTTTCGGTCACCAAGAGAAACGGCTTAAACATAAAGGTGATCCAACTGAGTGAATATCCAGAGTGTATGGTCTGAAGTCTAACTAGTGTAGTGTAAGTTTCCAGAAGTTGTGATTCAAAGTCTAGAACATAGTATAGAGCAAATTTCGAGGACGAAATTTTATTTAACGGGGGGAGAAATGTAATACCCTAAAAATCCTATTTAGCATAACCACTAAATGATACCTATTAAAGTAGGTGAATATGTGGTCTCAAAGATATTATAGTTCATCTAGTTTAAAATTATAGAATTTTCTCCTAGAGTTAAATAAACCCAAACAACTCAAATACTCTAAGTTCATTTAGGGATCATAAAATACCCTATAATTTTCATATTGAAGCATAGTTTATATTTAAATTTTAAAGGGGCATGAAATGTTATTGAAATATCAAACAAATTAGAGGAAAGTGTCAATAATTGATTGGACAAATAATTGTACATTAATTAAAGTAATTGCATTAATTTTTGCAATTAATTATTGAATCCTCTTAGGAACCATAAAATATCATAAAATGCAAGTAATTACCAAATTAAAATATGGTTCACATGGAATTAAAAGGACTAATAAGGAACTATGGAGAATACTTAAACAAGATAGGAGAAAAATAATAAAGGTATTCATTAAATTAAATAATTGTGCTAAATCTTTATCAAGGAATTGATTAAGCATTATTAACGTATTAAGGGGTGAATAATACCAATTAATGAGCAATTGAAACTACAACAGTGAAGGTTTTTATCAGATACTCGCTCTTTTGAAATTATTCTGATGCTCTACTCTGATCAAATAGTTCGAAAACGTTTTAGAAAATTGGGATGTTACAATTTTGCCTATCTTTCCCATTGATTCCATTTCCTAAACAATTATGAAAATGACTTTGGTTATACTTGTTTTCATGCTTGATTTATGCTTGTTATGAATCTCAACTTAGTTTCCATACTTAGTTCATGGATTTCAAGATATGATTTAATTTGTAGAGGTCTTATTAGCTTTTATCTAGAATTATTTTTATGAACCAATTTAGTTATTCTAATTATCTTTTTTCCTCATTGGTCCACCTATAATTCCCTTACATCATTCCTTGCATCACTCCTTACCTCATCTTATCCCCTTATCCTCTTCCATCATCCTCCAAAGTCTTCACTAGGGTTGTGATTCATCATTTAGGGTGGTGATTCATTCATTCCTAGACTCATGACTCATTGCACATGTGTATGTTAATTACTCCTTCTTCTTCTCTTCCAAAAAAAAAAAAAGCCCCTCCCCCTATATTTTATTTTTTTGAATTTCGTTTTATAATTTTCCTATACTCATGTGGTAATTTTCCATTGGTTGATGCCTTATCTCATGGATTATGCTTTATTAGAATGAATTAGGGCCTTTGGATAAGCTTTATAAGATAAATTCTTAGCCTTTAGATCATAGTTGAAATTGTTGACTTTTCAACTCTTGATTAGCATTTGATTAACAACTTAATCCTAAGCCTAATTATCTCTTGCTTGTTGCCTTGTTGGTTTATGATTGTTAACAATTCTTTTGATGCTAAACCTAATCCCTTATTGGTTCTCACCCCTATTAGTTAATTTAATACACTTCTATTTAATGATTATAATTGTTTAATTGTAATTGATTAGCTTAATCCATCTCTAGTTGGGGATCATTGGTGCTACTTGTAAATAATTAGCTAAACCTTCCATTAGTGTTAATTAATTGCCCTTTAAATGTTGGTAATTCTTCCTTTAATTGTTCAAGTGTTTTGGTCCTTTTATGAATTAAATATGAACTAGGTATTAGCTCTAGGGTTTTAGAAAATTTAGTTTCTTAATAAATTATGCATTTTGAGTTTTAAGCCTTCTTTAATCAATCCCTTGATTAATTATGAGAAGTTACACAATTATTTTGTTTAGTGAGAACTTAGCTGTTTATCAATTCTTATTAATTTCTCCTATTTGTTTAAGTACTTTCCATAATACTTTCTTGTCCTTTTTGATCATACAAGAGCCCTAACTTAAGTTGGAAATTATTTGCATTTTTATGGTATTTTATGATTCCTAAGATAATTTAATTATTGGTCACCTTAATCCTAAATAAGGATTTCCTAGAAAATAGATTAAATGTACTTCAAAATTTGAGACCACATATTCACCTATTTTAAATAGGTGTCATTTGTCCAAATATTGTATTTATGAGGAATATTAATTTTTGGGGTATTACAGATACGTTTTTTGTAGCGGTTTACTTAGGTTTTTTAGTGGTTTAATAACTGAAGATGTCTAGCATTTATTGTAGCGGTTTACTTGGTTAAGGATACGATTTTTTCAATTAATATATTAATGGCAATAATGACTTTTTCACTTGATTACAAGATATATATATCCCCATTCATCATTTCTAGCAATATAATCCTAATTACTTCAAATGATATAATCATGATTACCAAATGTAATCCTCTTTATATTGAATAATCTCAACCAAAGGCTATAATTGATCTGTTGCATCAGGATTAAGGTTATTAAACCCGGATAGGTCACTGAACTATCCAAAGTACTAGGTCAAGGGTTAATGGGTCAAACCGAAGTTGGATTGGAGCTAAACTAGGGTCTAACCGGTGAGAAAATGAATATTTCAGGGTTATTAATGTAAGTGAAGCCTAAATACCCAAGAGGGGGTGAATTGGGTATTCTTAAAATTTTCGACAAGTGCTCTGTTTTACAACAATAAAAACAGAGATAAACAGAGTAAGAGAAGAATAGTGTAACATCCCAATTTTCTAAAGCATTTTTGAAATAATTGATCAGAGTAGAGCATCGGAATAATTTCAAAAGTGTGAGTATCTGATAAACATTTACTGGTGTAGTATTTGGCTGTTTACACAGCGGTACAGTAATCTGAACATAGTTTGATAAAAATAAAGTCAAAATGAAAATCTTTCCGTTTGCGTCCTTACGCTGGCTCCTTGCCCTTGACCCTGGCCCTGGTTCCTCCAGACCCTGAAGCTATAGTAGGAGCTGAGGTTCAATGACCATTGAACCTCAGGTAATGGTTAACCTCATGCTTATTACAGTTATGTATGACAGATATTCATGACATAATAATGATAATCAAAACAAAAGCTCATAACAGAATACATAACCACGTATGTAAGATAATAACAACGTATGTAACATAACCACGTATGCTACAACAATAATTCGAACATAACCACGTATGTAGCATAACCACGTATATAAGTCTTAGTCGATGAGCACAACCATAATCATACAATAAGCATCAACATAGCCACGTATGTAAGTCCTACTCGATGAGCGCAATCATCATATACAATCATACAATAAGCATCAGAGCTAGTGTTACAGTACGCGAACGTACCTGGGTTGATAATTATGGTATGACGACGATTGGTATACGTTTGCAGACTTCCTATAATAGGTATATTGCGTTATTAAGTTGTAGATAATATTATAAAATATATTTTGGCCACTACTAACTATTCTACTCTTGGTACAATAAACCATTATTTTATTTCCTCAGAATTTATTGAAAAACGCTGGAAATTGTTGGGCAGAATTTCGCCTATCTTTGAAAAATCATAACTAATTCTAGGAAAATAGAAACAAAGATCCGTAAAATGTTCCGGACTCCTCAGGATGTCTATTCTCCAGTAAAAATATCAAAATTTTCCCAGAATTCAAAAATCATTCCCAGATTTCACGCATTCAACCTCTGCCCAGAAATTCCAGTATTTTCGCAGCATGAACTTTGAGAATTTCTTTCTCGCTGTACAGAGCTCATTTCAACATGTTCTTTACATATTTGGAAAGTCCTATATGTCTACTTTCGTCATAAATTTTCTCAGAATTTTTTAGTAGCATTTTCAACATGAAATATGAGTTTTTCTGTGACCCATTCAGAAATCGCCTAACCGACGAATTTTCGTCAGAACTTCATTACTACCGTGTTCTTAATCCGGAACTTTTGCAAAACCACTTTCTTTACTAAATTTTAGAAACAAGGCTATTTTTAACTATAAAAACATCAAACTAAAATTATTCTAGAATTCTAAAGATTAAAACTACTTCTATCTAGGAATTTAAAACTCAAAACTAAGAACTTTGCTTACCTAAAGCTTGGACTCCTTCAAGCTCTTCCTCCAACTCTCTCAACTCTCTCTCAAATAAGCAGATGATGCTTTGCTTGGTGTGAAGAAAAGTGAATGATCTATGGCTCTATTTATAGTGAAAAGGTTGGGCAATTGTGTAATTAATTGCAACTTCACTCTTGGCTAATATTCACCATTGGATCTAGGGCTTCATAGAAACTCTAAATCCTCACCACACACACACTCATCTGCCCTCTCTCTCTCTCTCTTCCTCTTCTCTTTCTTCTTCCTTCTCCTAGAAGCCATAAACAACTTGAGGTGCAAGTATGCAATAGTGTTTTGTATCCTACAAGCTTTGACCCATTTGGCACATGTTTGAAAATCAATTCCTTCCTCTTGAAGCTATACAAAAATGTGCTCCCTCTGAATTTTTGGGTTTTTAGGGTTGCTTTGGGCTTTATTGCTATGTTGGGCAAAGGTTTGGCAAGGATTTGGGCTACCAAAAATGATCCAATGTAAATTGTTGTGGTAAAAAGCCCTAATTTAATTTCTTTTTGTTTATTATTTGATTTAGCTTAATTAGGCTTAATTTGTAGTGTTCTAATTGTTTTACAACTCAATTATGATTCTACTAATTCCAATTGTTTCAATTATCGATCCCTTGTTAAGCTTTAATATTGAATTTAGCCAATATATTCCAAATTGTTTGTTGACATTTGCCATTAGATTAATTATGAATGTTAATTCAATTAAGATTAATTTTTTGTGTTCACTAATTATTTTTAGTGTCCTCAAATCATTTTAAACCTCTTCCTACTCCTTTACGTCTTATTTTTGACAATATAGGAATTATAAGACAATATATCCTTAAGTGTGAATTTAATTGTTCTTGAATTGTTGAAAATTCATTTAATTGATTTAGGGGTTTTTGTGGCATTTTACAATATTTTATGACCCCTAACAAAATTTAGGGAGTTGGATTTTTCCCTATTAAGTCCTACCGAAAACTTATTCAAGAGATAGATTAAATACAATACTATTTTGGAGACAACATACTTTCCTATTTTCAATAAGTCCTAATGGCCAAAATATCATGTTTAAAAGGAATAAAAATCTTGGGGTATTATATTTCTCCCCCTGTTAAATAAAATTTCGTCCTCGAAATTTTACCGTATAACCCCTAAGTATTATTTAGATTTCAAGTTTATTTCTTCCCTATGCATGCTTTTCTAGCACACACACTATTCTTATACGTATTCCAAGGATCTACTTGACCCATTCTCGCATTGTTTTTTTTTTTGAACTCAGGCCTCACCGCCTGACTTATTTAGCCTTCTCGGCTTCACATATATTAGCCTTCCGGCTCAATCTATTATCATAATATTAGGGATTCTAGTCTCAATACCTAGCAGATCATTCTCAGACCCTAGGCATCTCATTTATTACTTGGTACAATGAACGTTTTTGCCAGACACAAAATGTGCTATAGACATACTAGTCTATAACGATTAATACCTTATATAGAGCTAAATACTACCGGTCTTACAGTCTAGGGATATCGCCTTCGTAGTACGATTTAAACGTGCATTAGAAACGAAAGTCGTCACGCCAAGTGGGGTAGTTATTATCAAGGCATAGGGTAATCTATAGGCATACAACCCTAAGTGATTTGCACAATCAAACAAGCTATTTGAACGGTAAGCACCCGAATCGTACAACGTTTGAAAAATAAAATTCCCTACTAAGACACTTCTCTTGGTAAACAATAATTCATTCCGGTCTTGATTATACGTTGTACTTTGACTACTTCATGTACTATAACATGGTCACTCTGTAGAGGCAATGCCTCCATGCTCCCATAGCAAATGTGAGATTCTCTAACTCTAGGTCGTTCATAGAATGGTTCGACTTGAGAGGCTTCAACTGACGAGAGGTATAAGTTACCATGCTGTCCTGCTGCAGCAAGACATATCCCAACCCATACCTAATGGTACCATTATAGACTATATCACCTTCACCTGGGTATGGGATAACCAACTCTTGGTGCTGTGGTCAACTTCTCCTTTAGTCCATGAAAACTTGGCTCACAGTCCCCATTCCATGTAAACGACTGGTTTTGTCAATGACAAAGCCAAAATCTGTGGTAATATCTCGCTAGACCAAAACAATGACATATCTTCGTAATTCGATTTTAAACACACTTTATATGCTAGAAGGTTAACACCCAGTGGTGTAGCTATCAATAGGTCACAAGAAATATATATACATATGCATCAAAATAGTTCGCATAATCATCTGACATAAACGAGTGATTAGCACCCGTATCACACAATATCTAAAGTAGATTCCTATTGAGAGATAGTTATGTGGGCCATCTATGAAGATTTTTCGACCTCGTTATTTGTCAAAGCAAAAATCCGGCCTGGGTTTTGTGGCCTTATATCTGCAGTTCTTTGAGGACAGTTTCTGTAAAAGTGCCCCGGCTTCTGACACTTTAGCATATTCGCTCCCTCGCATAGTTAGTCCCTGGGTGGTTCGTTCCGCATTTTGGACATGGTCGGGGTCCTTGCATCTTGAGATTGTTCTGCTGCCCAGACTAGAATGGCATCTTGATTCCACTTTGGGAGTTTTTCCATGGCGCCTCCCGCTTCTGCGAGGAATTCCCGCGGCTAACACCGCCACGACTTGCACTGCTGCTGTTGAAATTCCTTGATGTGCGTAGCTCCTTCAAGTTACGTTCGATCAAACGGCATGCTTCTACTGCTTGAACTAGCTCTGAGAACCGCTGTGATACTAACCTTTCCCTGATCTCATACTTCAACCCGTGGATCAATATGTTAGCCATACTACTTTCATCATCACCCCGCCTCAAGTGTGATGAATATCATGACAGATTGGTAAATAGGGCAAAGTAGTCATCGAATGACTCCTCGTGACCTTGTCGGATGTGAAGGAACTCCGACTCCTTGATTACTCGAATTGAGGGAGAAAAGTATTGTTCGTTGAATTTCTCTAGAAACTTCTCCCAAGTAACGGGACAATGGCGTGCTCGTAGTGATGTCGCAATGCTTTTCCACCATCTGTCCGCATCCCCTTCTAACTTGTAGATCGCAAGTTGAGCTTTACGATTCCCTGGGCACTCCATAACTTCGAAGATCTTCTCTAGTCGCATTATCCAATCTTCGGCTGAGTCCATCTTACCGTGGAAAGCTGGGGGCTTCAGTTTGCAGAATTGAGTGACCCAATATTGTGTAGTCTCAGCTACTCCGTTGTGTGGCGGTTGTGCTGCTATCGCCATATTGTGTCTAGGAGGTGACACCGATCTCTCAGACTCCTCAACTTCTTCCATGTGTTCATCTTCCCCTTCCTCCTCGGCATTTTGTTCTTCCTCGGCTTGTCGTTCTTCAGCTTGTCTCTCTTGTCATTCAGCAAGAAGTACATCAATAAGAGCCCTTTGTTCTTGCAGCATCCTCCTCATTTCATGCAACTCACCTTGCTCTGGTTGTTGTGAGTCTTGTTGTCCAGGTTCGCATACTGGTATCGTTTGTGGCTGTCTGCCTCTTCCTCAGCCTCTTCCTCTACCTCTAGGAATGCCGGCTCCACGTAAATTTGCCATCTTATCTTTCTATATTTGATATCGTAAGAATGAAAAATATCAATATCGAGGGACAATATAGTCTGCAAATCAAACATATATTTCACATAAGATATAATGTACATGTCAACATATATCACATGACCCAACTGGTTTATGACCAGTGGTTATATCTTACATCCCTCATATTGGCATATTTTATGGCTCATTGTTTACATGTTGTTTAACACTAGCCTTTGGAGATGGTTTAGAAAGAAGTAGAAATCGGTTATACGTTCTCCTTCTAGAAGCTCATTCGTCTTTTCCATCCAGAAGCGGTCTCGTGGTAAGAGGTATAACGTTGATATCACCCAATCATCTAGGGGTAGAGAAGTCCGTTGTGTTTTCTCCTTCCATAAGTTGTTTTGACTTGCTCCAGGTACCGGAAATACATCCCTTTCACAGTCTCACTGTGTCGTTCCGCCATAAAGTACTCGGTTCGTAAAGCACTTATTAACTCTTTGTTTGTATCAAGGACATGTCGTAGGAAATTGGGCTCGTAGAAAGATTCACTCTGAGCATCATCCTGATAGCCTAGCAGCAGAAAATATTCACGGTTGTCATCGACGGATGAATGATCCGATCCTATAGGCCTCTTTAGCTCAAAAGGTACACTAGCGATTGGTTCTGGGTAGTACACTGGATCAAGGTTGTGTACAGGTTTGGGGTCGTATACTTGCTCGGGATGGTATACGTTCGAGGGTTCATGGTCATGAATAGGTACAAGGGGTTCTTCGGGATTACGGTGGTGCACCGGCGTAGGGTGGTACACTGGCCTAAGGTTGCCTATCGGTGTTACTTTCTCCTGGACAGCCCTCCGCGCTGTATATCTCACTCGTCCGTCTCTGTTCATCACTTACTGCACCATACCAAGGTTATATCAGTACTCTTTTTCAAAATATGTTCCAAAGCTACGGCTTAGAGCTTAACTCAGTTAATCAACCGATTGGCCAGGTAAGTATCTATCATGGGGGTCTCACCAACTCTATGGCGACTGCTTGACCGATCCACATAGACTAGCCTTGCCTTCGGCACCAATGGTTTCTTATAACTGAGCCAAGTTCTAGCCGTAAAAGACTTTTTGAAAACCTCCAAACCTAACTCCGTTACTCAAACAGTCTGGCCAGGCCGATGTATTTGTGAAAGGCTCGCCGAATTCACGGGGACTGATTGCCAACCACAAAACCCTTTCTAGACACCAAACTGTCTGGTAGTAACTTAGTTAACTTCGGGCCAGAATGTCTGCTCTGATACCATAAATGTAACATCCCAATTTTCTAAAGCGTTTTTGAAATAATTGATCAGAGTAAAGCATCGGAATAATTTCAAAAGTGTGAGTATCTGATAAACATTTACTGATGTAGTATCTGGCTGTTTACACAGCGGTACAGTAATCTGAACATAGTTTGATAAAAATAAAGTCAAAATGAAAATCTTTCCATTTACATCCTTACGCTGGCTCCTTGCCCTTGACCCTGGCCCTGGTTCCTCCAGACCCTGAAGCTATAGTAGGAGCTGAGGTTCAATGACCATTGAACCTCAGGTAACGGTTAACCTCATGCTTATGTACAGTTATGTATGACAGATATTCATGACGTAATAATGATAATCAAAACAAAAGCTCATAACAGAATACATAACCACGTATGTAAGATAATAACAACGTATGTAACATAACCACGTATGCTACAACAATAATTCGAACATAACCATGTATGTAGCATAACCACGTATGTAAGTCTTAGTCGATGAGCACAACCATAATCATACAATAAGCATCAACATAGCCACGTATGTAAGTCCTAGTCGATGAGCGCAATCATCATATACAATCATACAATAAGCATCAGAGCTAGTGTTATAGTACGCGAACGTACCTGGGTTGATAATTCCGGTATGAAGACGATTGGTATACGTTTGCAGACTTCCTATAATAGGTATATTGCGTTATTAATTTGTAGATAATATTATAAAATATATTTTGGCCACTACTAACTATTCTACCCTTGGTACAATAAACCATTATTTTATTTCCTCATAATTTATTGAAAAACGCTGGAAATTGTTGGGCAGAATTTCGCCTATCTTCGAAAAATCATAACTAATTCTAGGAAAATAGAAACGAAGATCCGTAAAATGTTCCGGACTCCTCAGGATGTCTATTTTCCAGTAAAAATATCAAAATTTTCCCAGAATTCAAAAATCATTCCCAGATTTCACGCATTCAACCTCTGCCCAGAAATTCCAGTATTTTCGCAGCATGAACTTTGAGAATTTCTTTTTCACTGTACAGAGCTCATTTCAACATGTTCTTTACATATTTGGAAAGCCCTATATGTCTACTTTCGTCATGAATTTTCTCAGAATTTTTCAGTAGCATTTTCAACATGAAATATGAGTTTTTCTGTGACCCGTTCAGAAATCACTTAACCGACGAATTTTCATCAGAACTTCGTTACTACCGTGTTCTTAATCCGGAAATTTTGCAAAACCACTTTCTTTACTAAATTTTCGAAACAAGGCTATTTTTAACTATAAAAACATGAAACTAAAATTATTCTATAATTCTAAAGATTAAAACTACTTCTATCTAGGAATTTAAAACTCAAAACTAAGAACTTTGCTTACCTAAAGCTTGGACTCCTTCAAGCTCTTCCTCCAACTCTCTCAACTCTCTCTCAAATAAGCAGATGATGCTTTGCTTGGTGTGAAGAAAAGTGAATGATCTATGGCTCTATTTATAGTGAAAAGGTTGGGCAATTGTGTAATTAATTGCAACTTCACTCTTGGTTAATATTCACCATTGGATCTAGGGCTTCATAGAAACTCTAAATCCTCACCACACACACACTCATCTGCCCTCTCTCTCTCTCTCCCTTCTTCTCTTTCTTCTTCCTTCTCCTAGAAGCCATAAACAACTTGAGGTGCAAGTATGCAATAGTGTTTTGTATCCTACAAGCTTTGACCCATTTGGCACATGTCTGAAAATCAATTCCTTCCTCTTGAAGCTATACAAAAACGTGCTCCCTCTGAATTTTTGGGTTTTAGGGTTGTTTTGGGCTTTATTGCTATGTTGGGCAATGGTTTGGCAAGGATTTGGGCTACCAAAAATGATCCAATGTAAATTGTTGTGGTAAAAAGCCCTAATTTAATTTCTTTTTGTTTATTATTTGATTTAGCTTAATTAGGTTTAATTTGTAGTGTTCTAATTGTTTTACAACTCAATTATGATTCTACTAATTCCAATTGTTTCATTTATCGATCCCTTGTTAAGCTTTAATATTGAATTTAGCCAATATATTCCAAATTGTTTGTTGACATTTGCCATTAGATTAATTATGAATGTTAATTCAATTAAGATTAATTTTTTGTGTTCACTAATTATTTTTAGTGTCCTCAAATCATTTTAAACCTCTTCCTACTCCTTTACGTCTTATTTTTGACAATATAGGAATTATAAGACAATATATCCTTAAGTGTGAATTTAATTGTTCTTGAATTGTTGAAAATTCATTTAATTGATTTAGGGGTTTTTGTGGCATTTTACAATATTTTATGACCCCTAACAAAATTTAGGGAGTTGGATTTTTCCCTATTAAGTCCTACCGAAAACTTATTCAAGAGATAGATTAAATACAATACTATTTTGGAGACAACATACTTTCCTATTTTCAATAAGTCCTAATGGCCAAAATATCATGTTTAAAAGGAATAAAAATCTTGGGGTATTATAAATAGCTTGCACACAGAGATTTATACTGGTTCTCCCCAACAACTTGACTTACATCTAGTCCCCAGACTCTCTAGGACTTTTCACTAAGTCAAAGATTACACACTCCGCACTTAAGAAGTGATTCTCTCACTAGAACTCACTCCCCCTTACAAGTTGTAATCAATGTACCCAACCACCAAGTCCCCTGACTTGTGGTTCTTTACAATAAATGATTTGCAATCAGAAACTCTCTCTAAGAGTAGATAATGATAAACACTGAAGCTCTTCGTATCAAAAGATACTATACAAGTGAAAACTGATGAAAATAAATGAACACTTGAATGCAATACGATTTCAGCAGTCGTGGTTGTTGGAAAGACTTGAATGCAGCTCTATTTATACTTAGAGATCATTAAATGACTGTTGCTTTCCAAATAGATCCATTGGAGAAGTTGTGCCAATGTTTAGGAAGTGGTTTAGGCACCTTCTTTCTCTAATTTCCACTTAATCCAGCAGAGCAAGACTTTAGAGTTGACTCTCTACAAATAATTCCGTTGGAGAGGTTGTTGCTAGAAGTAGAAATCATTCTTTAATTCCTTGTAAGTGTGTGCAGATGGATTAGCTAGAAATGTGCAACTTTTTGGGCTTAGCATTTAATGTTTTGACATGCTTTTTGCTTTATACTTTAACCTTCAATAAACATCTTCTAAATCATCCAAAACTCACTAACAAAGTAGTTAAACATAGATGGGAATATAGAAGATTAATACTGGAAAGTATTGGGATCAAGCATGAAGCATATGCAAAAATGTGAAATTCAATTTTCAAATTTAGCGATGGAAACTCGAGTTTGTTCATCAAAACTTGAGTTTTCAACTGTGCACTTAAAACAAAACTTTAGTTTCAAACTCTAAACTCGAGTTTTGTTCATCCAGAGAGCAAAGTCGTGTTTTGAGCTTTTGGACAGGTGTTTAAGTAAATCTCAAAACTCAAGTTTCCAAACCAAAACTCGAGTTTTGGACTTTTAATGAATATAGTACGTGGAAGTCCAAAACATCAAAACTTGAGTTTTCAAACAGTTGAAAAATCTTAAACTCTCTGTTTGATCAAAACTCGAGTTTTCATTTAAATGTGAAAATATTGAGAAAAGTTCCAAGGCTTTCGGTCTGATCCAAACTCGAGTTTGTAAACCAAAACTCAAATTTTCATTTGAACATGAAAACTAAGAAAAATTTAGACCTCTCTGCCAGATCAGAACTCGAGTTTTGAAACCAAAACTCAAGTTTTCACCTTAAGAGTGAAAACGTTGAAAACATTAAAACTTCTCTTTCTGGCTGAAACTCGAGTTTTCATTTTTAAATGAAAACTTTGAAGATTTTAAGCCAGATCACTCTCCAGTTTTCAAAAGCTGTGTAAAACGTCGAAAAAAAAACACTTAACCAAGTCAAAACTCGAGTTTTGAAACCAAAACTCGAGTTTTCTCTTAACTCAGAGAAAACATTTAAAATCTTAGAACAGGTTGAGGTTATAGATACTTGGCGCAAAATTGGATTTAAAACTTAGAGACTCTCTGGATGGGCAAAACTCGAGTTTTCAAACTAAGACTCGAGTTTTGTCTGTAGTTGAAAACATTTTGAGGTCACTGTATGACCCAAAACTCAAGTTTCAAAACTGAAACTCGAGTTTTGTCTTGAGATGAAAAACTGAGTGCTCTCTGTAAAGGTCAAAACTCGAGTTTCCTTTGAGTTTTGTCATATTTAGAAAAATTGAGCAGCTCTCTGTCAAACCCAGAACCCGAGTTTTGTCTTTGACAGTAAGTTTTTCAACTTACTAAGACAAAACTTCATTTTGTGTTTGCAAGTGTCAGTTATCATCAAAACCAATAGAGAACTAACATTCTCCCCCTTTTTGATGATGACAACATTTGTAACCCAAAAATTGCAAGAATTTGAGAGAGTTTGTATTTGAGATGAAAATTGGTTTAGGAACTTTGAGTTTTAAGATTTGAAATTCTGTCATGAGTACATTTTAACATAAGTTTGCATTCTTGTTGAATCACAGTACTATGATAGATTAGAGACAAGCATCAGAAGCATTTAAACAAGATTCAAAATGCACATTTCATTGATAATGTTTAAATTGTAACAACTGAAAGTGAAACATAGAGCAAAACATCAAACATCGAACATAAAAGTGCAAAATGCTACCAAGCTACCAAGTTCCCAAAAACACTTGCCACTCAAACTCTTTCTCCTAGTTTCTAATCTACTTTTTCTCCCCCTTTGTCATCTTCAAATTGGGGAGGAGAAGGATTGGGAATAAATGGCTCAGTTGTAGGAGTAGTAGGGGAAGGAGAAGAGTGTGGAAAAATTTTGGTGGCTGGAGTAGTGGGTGAGGGAAGAACCACAGTAGCTGGAGTGGAGGTAGATGCGGGAGATGAAGATGGAATAGGAGGACTGGGAAAGGAGAAAGATGGAGTTTCAGGTTCTGGGTTGGGGCTTTAAGGTAGTGCCAAATGTGGATGATGATGAGTTGATGCCAAGATGCCTCAGTATTTTGTCAACTTTGTTATCCAGTTACATGGTAGTGATTGATTGAGTAGACAATCTGGCATCAAGATCAATCAGTTGATCAAAATGCTCTTTTTGTTTCTTTTGAGATTCTTCTCTGAGCTCATCAATCTCAAGTCTCATCGCTTCCTGTGCATCCACCACTTCATGGTTGCCACTTCTCACCTCAGCAACCAACCTTCCAATGTCAAACTCCAGTCTGATAGTCAAAGATGCAATGGCTGCATCCACAATTCCTTTGATCCTAGACTCAAAATCAGGTGGAAGTGTGGAAGGAGCAGGGGCAGACTGAGCTTCCTGTGCTCTTCAGTGTGTAGCCCAAGTCTAAGATCTAGAAGGAGCCTGAGACTGACCTAAGCCTTCTCCTTCAACAACAATCTAAATGTAGTTTAGCTGGTTCTTTCCAAATACCACTGGTTTCCTCATGATATCAGGAGGACCCACATACCACACCTTGTAGTAGAAGAGAATAACTGATACTAGGGAAGGATAGGGGATATGAGAAGGCCTGCGGTAGGAGAACTTAAATTTGAGCATCTCTTGGTATATCCAATGAGCAAGATCAAACTTGGTCTGTCTCACGAAGACAGCAAACAGTGGGTAGTCCTTCTGTGTGAAATAGGTGAAATTTCCTCCCTTCTGAATGAAGTTTCGAGAGTAAATATACCAGAGGATGCGATTGATATTGCTCATATTAGCTGGCTTGAAAGAGAGAGTATGTGAATTGTTTACAGGGAAGGGTTTGTTGGGACAAAGGGTAGTGAAGATGTCTTGATTGCTTAGACTAATCTTAGGAATAGGAGGTGGACTGGAAATCTTCAGAATTTTGTTGATGATAGATGTAGATATGGTAAACTTCACTCCTTTGACAACCGTAGTTACTCTTTCTTCAACTAAACTTCCCTCTGAATCCAGGATGTTATCTGACTCCATGTTAAAGTCAAAAATCTTTACAAGGTTGGTGGAGTAGGAGGCAGATAAAGAGATGAAGGATTCATAATCTGAGAGCCAAGGTGAAAGATCAATACTGTGCTCCTCCTTTAGCTTTGCTAAATCCCCAGAAACAAAGGGGCAGAAGGATTTGTTCACAAAGAAATCTTTGAACCTATCAGCATCCTCCTTAGTCATCTGAATAGGGGCAACCGAGAAACCCTCTGGAGCAGAATTAAAATTGTGAATCTCAGAAATGGCATCCTCAATGAATTCGGGTACCTGAGGAGCAGTCGACCCTTGACCCTTTTCTGGAATTGATGTTTTCTTGGATCTCTTTGCTTTTGGGGGCTTGGGAATTTCTGGCAATTTCGATTTCCCTTTCTCTTTGGGTGAAATTTCAGGATCGTGTCTCTTCTTGGTTCGACCCTCAGCCCTATGATCGATGACGATCCCCTTGGCTTTTGGAGTGGGCGATTTGTGTGGAGAAGACGCATCTGGGACTCCTTTGACAGATTTATCCACTCCATAATGAAGCCTTGTTGAACACGTGTTCACCCTCTTTGGCTGTTCAGAGGGAGTGGATGATGGATTTGAGGTTTCTCTAGGGTTAGGAATGCTTTGGGTGGATTTGGGAGAAGTGGAGGAAGACATCTTAGGGTTTTTGAGAGAAAATTTGGAGAATCAGAGAGATTTGGGAAGATGAGAGAAACAGAGGGTTGAGAGAAAGTGAGAGAGCTAGGGCAAAACTTGAGTTTTGGAATGAGTTTTGAAGAACAAGTGAAAAACAAACTATATAGGGCCCGACTAAAACTCGAGTTTTACATACAAAACTCGAGTTTTGAAGAATAAAAGCTAACCTGGACTTCAAAAGTGTACTGTGAACTTTTGAACTTTCAGGGCAAAACTCGAGTTTTAAACTTACAAACTCGAGTTTTCATCATTCTTCAAAACTGGTTGCTCTTTGTCTGATGGAAACTCGAGTTTCCAACTTACAAACTCGAGATTTCATCTTCTTCAAAAATCAAGTTTTCTTCTCTCTCCCCGACACTTTTCCAAAATTCGAGTTTTGATATCAAAACTCGAGTTTTCACCCTTTGACAGCAAAAACTATGATTTTCAAACATATCCTGCATAAACCATAACTATACACTCCGATGATTAAATTAGTAACAGTTAATCACCAAAACCTTAAACTAACATTGGGTAAAAGAGAACTTACAACTCATTGGGATTTACCTTTCCCAATTCTCTTCTTATAAAGTTGAATTGCTCCTTTGCCAATGGTTTGGTGAAGATGTCAGCTAGTTGAAGGTGAGTTGGGATGAACATAACTTTGACATCTCTTTTCTGAACATGATCCCTTATAAAATGATGTCTCACATCAATATGCTTGGTTCGAGTATGTTGGACTGAATTTTTGGCCAAGCTTATTGTGCTTGTGTTGTCACACAAAATTGGGATCTCCTTCAGATTCACTCCCAAGTCAGCAAGTTGTTACTTAAGCCATAGCACTTGAGCACAACAACTTGATGCAGCCACATATTCAGCTTCAGTTGATGATACGGCCACACTTGTTTGCTTTTTGTTGGACCAAGACATAAGTGAATTGCCAAAGAATTCACATTGACCACTTGTGCTCTTCCTATTAGTCTTGTAGCCGGCATGATCTGAATCTGAGTAAGCCACCAAGTGTTCAGGTTGACCTTTGGGAAACCACAACCCAAGTGACCTTGTGTCTGCAAGATATCTGAAAATCCTATTCACATGCTCAGCATGAGACTCCTTTGGAGCAGATTGGAATCTTGCACACATCGCCACACTGAATTGGATGTTTGGCCGACTTGCAGTCAAGTAGAGTAATGATCCAATCATTCCTCTATACTAGGTGATGTTGAAATCCTTACCATTCTCATCAGCATCCAATGAAGTGGTGGTACTCATGGGAGTGTTAGCTCCATTGCATTGGTCCATCCCGAACTTCTTCAATAGATCATTGAGATATTTTGTTTGGGAGATAAAAATTCCATCCTTCCTTTGCTTAATTTGCAGCCCAAGGAAGTAGTTGAGATCTCCCATCATTGACATCTCAAACTCTCCCTGCATAATCTTTGCAAATTCCTCACACAAAACGTCATTAGTAGCACCAAAGATTATGTCATCAACATAGATTTGCACAATCAAGATTTCATTTAGCTTGTTTCTTTTTATAAACAATGTTGTGTCAGCTTTTCCTCTGATAAACCCTTGTTCAAGAAGAAATTGGCTTAATCTCTCATACCAAGCTCTAGGAGCTTGCTTGAGACCATATAAAGCTTTCTTAAGTCGATAAACGTGATCAGGAAAGTGCTCATTTTCGAAACCAGGAGATTGTTCAACATACACCTCCTCTTGAATAAAACCATTCAAAAATGCACTTTTAACATCCATTTGAAAGAGTTTAAAACCTTTAACACATGCGAAGGCTAGAAGAACTCTTATAGCCTCCAATCTTGCCACTGGAGCATAAGTTTCCTCATAGTCTATTCCTTCCTCTTGATTGTAACCTTTTGCAACCAATCTTGCCTTATTTCGGACAATGATTGCAGATTCATCACGTTTGTTCTTAAATACCCATTTTGTCCCAAAAACTAGATGGTCCTTGGGTCTAGGTACTAAGTCCCAAACCTGATTTCTGTCAAATTGATGTAACTCCTCTAGCATAGCTATCACTCAATCATTGTCTGAAAAGGCTTCATCTATTTTAGAGGGTTCTATATGAGATATGAATGCAGAAAAGGTTACTTCATTTAAAAGTACTATTTCTAGTTCTTACTCTTTGATTCACATCACCTATAACTTGGTCTAAAGGATGATTTCTTATAAATTTCCAAGCTCTAGGCTGAGACTGATCAGGATTTTCAATAGAAATTTGGGGATCAGCCTCAAAAACATTTTCAAAATTTTCATTAGAAGTAGGAGTAGTTTTCGAAAAGAATTGATTCTTGAAAAGATTTTCTTCCTCATCAACTAAAGGTTTATCAAATTTATCTTCACAGAACACAACATGAATAGATTCTTCAACAACTTTGGTTCTAGTATTAAAAACTCTATAGGTTTTACTTCTATTTGAATATCCAAGAAATATGCCAACATCAGCCTTAGAATCAAACTTACCCAAATTTTCCTTACCATTATTGTGCACATAGCACTTACATCCAAACATGTGCAAGTGAGCAAGATTCGACTTCCTTCCTTTGTATAGCTCATATGGTGTCTTATTCATTTTCTTCCAAAGATAGGCTCGATTTGAGATATAACATGCAGTGCTCATTGCGTCAACTCAGAAAACTCGAGATGTTCGGTTCTCATTCAACATTTCTCTTGCCATCTCAGCAAGGACTCGATTCTTCCTTTCTACAACACCATTTTGTTGAGGAGTCCTTGGGGCTGAGAAATTGTGATCAATTCCCATGTTGTCATAGAATTCTGCAAATGCATGATTCTCGAATTCTCCTCCATGATCAGTTCTTATACCTGAAATAGACACACCTTTCTCGTTCTGGACCTTTTTGGCAAACACAACAAACTGATCAAATGTTTCATCCTTTGATGACAAAAATATGGTCCAACAAAATCTTGAGAAATCATCTACAATAACCAATGTATATAAATTACCACCAAGGCTCCTCACCCTTGCTGGACCCACAAGATCCATATGTAGTAATTGTAGTGGTCTATTGGTAGAGATTTCATTTTTGGTTTTAAAAGATGCTTTGGTTTGTTTCCCCTTTTGACATGCCCTACAAGTCAAATCATTTTTAAAACTAAGTTTGGGAATACCAATCACCAATTCCTTTTTGAGCAACTTGTCAAGTTGGGACATGTTGACATGAGCTAATCGCTTGTGCCACAACCAACTCTCACTCAAATTGCTTACAAAACATTTTTCAGAAATTGAAGCATTACTAGAGAGGTTAAGAGTGTAACAATTATCATCTCTAGGTGCTCTAAATAAAGCTTTTGATTTAAGATTTTCTAAAGGGTGGATATCTTTACTAACAATCAAAAACTCCTCAGAATTAAAGATAACTAGGTTACCTTTATCAGTGCTTTGGCTAACACTGAGGAGATTGTGACAAAGTCCTTCAACGAGGTAAACATCTTTGATTAGTGGACCTTCATTATTTCCAATTTCGCCAATTCCAGCGATTTTTCCTGATTGATCTCCACCAAATGTCACCTTGCCACCATCTTTGGGTTTGATTGAAGTAAACTTTGATTGATCTCCCGTCATGTGTCTAGAGCATCCACTGTCAATGTACCACTTGTTTGTTTTTGAGGCTCTTAGACATACCTGCATTTCACAGAGGATCAAGTCTTAGGTACCCATCTTTTCTTGGGTCCTTTGGGGTTAGATTGGACCTTAGAAACATATGTTCCTTTCGGTACCCATTGATAATTCCCAGACGGTTTCACTTTTCTTTCTTTTCTATGAAAACATGATGAAGTAGAATGACCCTTCCTATTACAATAATTGCAGTGTGCAAAAGGATTTCAAGAACGTACTGACTTTCTAACATAGTTCATATAGGATCTCTCTCCATTTTTATTTTTGCCTTTCTTTTTATCAAAGATAGGTTGATAACCAATTCCTGATCTGTCATTGATAAACCTCTGTTGTTTCAGAATGACATTGAGCATTTCACTACTTTTAGTGAATTTCTCAAGTGGCTTAGTAAGATGTAAATTATTTTTCTCCAGATCAGGACAATTTTCACAAACAGAAATTTCAGGAGAAGAGATTTTTTGAACTTGTAACTCAAGAGTTGTGTTTTTCCTCTACAAACTCAAATATTTATCAGCAAGTTTTTCAAATTCAGTTTGCACATAGAGATACTGAGCGAAAAGCTCATCATAGGAAGGTTTAGAGTCATATACCTCATCACTTGCAGCATTTTGCTCTTCTTCTTCAGCAACTAAGCATATATTTGCTTTCTCTTCCTCATCCTTATCATCTTCATCGGAAGAGCTGTCACCCCAAATGCCTGACACGTAGGCCTTCTTCTTGTATTTGCTAAACTTCTTCTTTTCTTTGTCCTTATTGCTGTTCAGCTGGGGGCATTCTGATTTGATGTGACCAGGCTTTTGACACTCGTAGCATATGATCGGCTTCTTTGCTTCATAACTGAAGCTACCTTTTTAAAGTTTCTCGAAACCATGGTCCTTCTTATAGAATTTCTTGAATCATCGAACCAACATGCCTATCTCTTCATCATCGTCTTCATCCTCCTCGTTTGATTCTTTATTGTTTTTTGCAGTCCTGAGGGCGATGCCCTTGTTTTTCCCATGAACTTCATCAAGTCCCTTCTTGAACTTGATTTTCGCGTCATATTCAGAAAGGCTACCAAAGAGAGCAACCACTGAAGTCATTGATTCTCCTTGTGCCTCTTCTATAGCTGTGACCTTAGCTTCCCATTCCTTGTTGAGGATATTCAGAATTTTCCTCACTTGGACTGGTTGGTCGTATTCCTTCCCAAGGGCAGCAAGTTGATTAATCAAATGGGTGAATCTCAGCCAGAACTCTCCAATAGATTCGCAAGGCTTCATTAGAAGAAGATCATACTCTGTCATAAGAGTATTAACTCTATTTTGCTTGACTCCAGCGGTTCCTTCATGAGCAATCTCAAGAGCATCCCACATATGCTTTGCAAATGACAAAGTGCAAATACTGAAGTATTCTTGTTGACTTAAAGCACTTTGGAGTAGAAGAACTGCCTTGCTATTAAGTGTAACATTCCTTCTGTCATTGTCTTCATATTCTTCTTCTAGTTTAGGAACTCTTACACCATCTTCTACAGTTGAGGGCACATAATCTCCTCTTTCAAAGGCTCTCAAAAGCCCATACTCTGTTACCATCACGAACACCTTGAATTTAGCTTTCCAAAATGAATAGTGTTCTCCATTGAAGCCACGAGGTCTGTTGATTGAGGCTCCATCGGGTAGAATTCCCTCCATATTGATCCTTCTCGAGTTGTTAAGCTCTTATAAGAAGACCTTGCTCTGATACCAAATGTAAGTGGAGCCTAAATACCCAGGAGAGGGGGGTGAATTGGGCATTCTAAAAATTTTCGGCAAGTGCTCTGTTTTACAACACTAAAAACAGAGATAAACAGAGTAAGAGAAGAATAGCTTGCATATAGAGATTTATACTGGTTCGGTCTCAACAACTTGACCTACATCCAGTCCCCAGACTCTCTGGCATTTTTCACTAACTCAAAGATTACACACTCTGTACTTAAGAAGTGATTCTCTCACTAGAACTCACTCCCCCCTTACAAGTTGTAATCAATGAACCCAACCACCAAGTCCCGTGACTTGTGGTTCTTTACAATAAATGATTTACAATCAGAAACTCTCTCTAAGAGTAGATAATGATAAACACTGAAGCTCTTCGTATCAAAAGATACTATACAAGTGAAAACTGATGAAAATAAATGAACACTTGAATGCAATATGTTTTTAACAGTTGTGGTTGTTGGAAAGACTTGAATGTAGCTCTATTTATACTTAGAGATCATTAAATGACCATTGCTTTCCAAATAGATCTGTTGGAGAAGTTGTGCCAATGTTTAGGAAGTGGTTTAGGCACCTTCTCTCTCTAATTTCCACTTAATCCAGCTAGGTAAGACTTCAGAGTTGACTCTCTGCAAATAAATCCGTTGGAGAGGTTGCTGCTGGAAGTAGAAATCATTCTTTAACTCCTTGTAAGTGTGTGCAAATGGATTAGCCAGAAATGTGCAACTTGTTGGGCTTAGCATTTAATGTTCTGACATGCTTTTTGCTTTATGCTTTAACCTTCAATAAACATCTTCTAAATCATCTGAAACTCACTAACAAAGTGGTTAAACATAGATGAGAATATAGAAGATTAATACTGAAAAGTATTGGGATCAAACATGAAGCATATGCAAAATCGTGAAATTCAATTTTCAAATTTAGCGATGGAAACTCGAGTTTGTTCATCAAAACTCGAGTTTTCAACTGTGCACTTAAAACAAAACTTGAGTTTCAAACTCTAAACTCGAGTTTTGTTCATCTAGAGAGAATAGTTGTGTTTTAAGCTTTTGGACAGGTGTTTAAGTAAATCTCAAAACTCGAGTTTACAAACCAAAACTCGAGTTTTGGACTTTTAATGAATATAGCACGTGGAAGTCCTAAACATCAAAACTTGAGTTTCTAAATCAAAACTTGAGTTTTCAAACGGTTGAAAAATCTTAAGTTCTCTATTTGATCAAAACTCGAGTTTCCAAACTGAAACTCGAGTTTTCACTTAAATGTGAAAACATTGAGAAAAGTTCCAAGGCTCTCGGTCAAACTCGAGTTTTCATTTGAACATGAAAACTAAGAAAAATTCAGACCTCTCTGCTTGATCAAAACTTGAGTTTTGAAACTAAAACTCGAGTTTTCACCTTAAGAGTGAAAATGTTGAAAACATTAAAACTTCTCTATCTTGCTGAAACTCGAGTTTTCAAAGTAAAACTCAAGTTTTCATTTTTAAATGAAAACTTTGAAGATTTTAAGTCAGATCACTCTCTAGTTTTCAAAAGTTGTGTAAAACATTGAAAAAAAACAGTTAACTAAGTCAAAACTCAAGTTTTGAAACCAAAAGTCGAGTTTTCTCTTAACTCAGAGAAAACATTTAAAATCTCGGAACAGGTTGAGGTTATAGATACTTGGTGCAAAACTAGATTTAAAACTTAGAGACTCTCTGGATGGGCAAAACTCGAGTTTTCAAACTAAGACTTGAGTTTTATCTTTAGTTGAAAACATTTTGAGGTCTCTGTATGACCCAAAACTCGAGTTTCCAAACTGAAACTCGAGTTTTGTCTTGAGATGAAAAACTGAGTGCTCTCTGTAAAGGTCAAAACTCGTGTTTCCAAAGGAAACTTGAGTTTTGTCATATTTAGAAAAATTGAGCAGCTGTCTGCCAAACCCAAAACTCGAGTTTTGTCTCTGACAGTAAGTTTTTCAACTTACTAAGACAAAACTTCATTTTGTGTTTGTAAGTGTCAATTATCATCAAAACCAATAGAGAACTAACAATTAATAAAAAATTATAAAGAAAATAAAAAAAATCAATTTAAGAAAAACATAAATCGGCTTGATGCTTGGACCAGTCTAGTTTATCAACTGATTCGTCAGTTTCCAGGCCTTACCGGCCGATCTGGTACATGTTTAATAACACTAATCAGGATTAAATGTAATCATCTCCCATGGAATAAAACTGAATAGAATATAAGGGTCAATTGGTTTGAGGGGACGGGAGGGATTTTGCTCCCCTTTATTTAGCATTTGAAAATTTTCCCTCCCTCCCTTATACCCCCTCCCCCCCCCCCCCCAAAAAAAAATAATAATCCAACAAAAAAAATGAAGGGATTTGGTGAAGTCACTAGAAATATTAAAATGTCTCATTAAATAATATTCTCACCATTAAATATTGGAAAAAATTATTATGATCCCAACGTGTACACTGCACAAATTAAATATATATATATATATATATATATATATATATATCATCGTAAACAACCTAACAACTATAGTATACATATATGTGTAGATAGGGGGTAATTTTTTCGCTTGCTATAATATTCCTATATATTCTCATGTTCAGTGTAATCCAATGAAACGTTTTTATGCACATGCATCATTTTTCCTTAATGACGAAACAAACAAATTCATATTATCATCATTACATTAGTTCTTTTTTTTGGGGGGGGGGGGTTTAAGATCTGTTTATATTATTACTGCAAATTAGTGTAATACATGAAAACAAACTGAAGATGGAATACAAACAAAGTCAAACCAAATACAACAAAATTAGCCAAATACATGAACAACCGATTACCATACATTAAAGATTTAAGAATAGATGTTGAAGCATGAACAAAACCGGCCTTCTCGATATCCACGGTTAGAAATGACATGAAAGAAAGTGTTGATTGTAAAACCCACCCTAACGGGCACATCTACTTATAAGCATTAGCTGTAATTAGAGCAGCTGCACAGATATCCTAACTTAGGGTAAAGATCAAAGAAAACGCAACCTCAAAAGGAAGAAAACCCATGATATCTTGAAGAACACTTCTTTTATGTTTAAGCAAATATAGTGATCTTGACGGATAATAAGCTTTGAAGGATGTATATATAGTCAGATTCTTGTTTTTGATAATTTTCTGCTTTTATATATATATATATATATTCTTGTAATGTATGGCAATATTCAAGTAATATATATGCTATCAAGAACTATAAGCTTGTCTCTTTTTAATTTTTTGTTCATATTCTCCAGTAATTTAAGAAATTCAACTCCATTTTTCCTTTAATTCTTACTCATTCATCAGTTGCTGCGCTCGCCAAAGCCAATACTTTTTTCTTGAAAAATAAAAAACTTAGGTCCAGAGTATTATAAAACTCCGGTCTTAAATATTTAGTTACATATTTAGGACCGGAGACAGGATAAGAATTCGGTCTTAAAAGTAATACTTAAAAAATTAAATAAAAGATATTTAGGACTGTTTACTTATAATTAACCAGTCTTAATAAAATCTACGAATGAATAATAAAAACTTAGGTCCGGAGTATTATAAAAGTCCGGTCTTAAATATCTAGTTACATATTTAGGACCGGATACAAGATAAGAATTCGGTCTTAAAAGTAATACTTTAAAAAATTAACAAAGAATATTTATGACATGACACTTTATAATTAATCCGTCGTAATAAAGTCCAAATACAAAAACACGTCTCTGACGCGCGGAAAATTAAATTTCCCTCTCTGAATTTCTCTTGTCGCGCCGAAAGTGATTACTGAGGAGGTTCTGTCTCCAGTGTTTGTGTGTTGCTCCGTCGATGCTTCGCATTGCTCTCTTGACAATCACTTTCTGGTTCCTCAGCTATACGTATATAGATCAAGCTGTAAGAGGTGTTTCAGTTATATAACTTCATGGTTTCCTGCTTATCGTTCTGGGTTTTTCATGGGTTGAATGAAATCGATGAAATGTTCTTGTGGATTTCTCTGTTGTTAATGAATATTGTATTTTGAAGATTATATTTGCACTTGAGACCTACCCAACTAACCAACAAATGTTTTTAGGGTACTCTTGCGTGCTGTCTCCAACATCAACGTTTGTGGTGGGAGAAGAAAGACTCTTATTTCGCATTAGAATTTATATGCTACAGGTGAATCCACAAGACCTTCATGCGAAGCATTTAATTTCCTCGTCATGCATTTATTTTGCTTTGTGATATTTTATTTTGGATTCACTGTGATATTCCTGACCAAAAGTGATTCTTCGTTATGCGTTTATTGAAATTGCCTTATTTTACGTATGTTAAATCTTTCCGTCCATAGGAATTCTACTATGGATCACAGTTGGATAGATGCTTTACGGACGAGCGTTGAATATCAGAATGGGGTGAGGGACTTGATTGAATTTGCTAAACAAAATACCAATGATGATAGTGGGAAGTTTTATTGCTCTTTTATAAAATGTTTGAATGAGAGGCGACTAAGTCCTGAAGTTATACGCACACATTTAAGTTGTCATGGATTTTGTAAGACTTATACAGTATGGGTATGGCATGGTGAAAAAATACCAAGTGGGTCTCAACATGGGGAAGGTGCCTTTGATGATAATGACACGGATATGGATGATCGCATAGAGGACATTATTCGTGATGTAGGAGAAGAGGCCTTTCAACAATCACATGCATATGGTAATATGTGTAGTGATGCAGAGACCCCTCTATACCCTAGGTGTCAAAAATACCAGTTGCTGAATGCTGTATTGAAATTGGTAAGCTTGAAGGCACGTCATGGATGGAGCGACAAGAGTTTTTCTGAAATGCTTGAGGCTTTTAAGGACATGCTTCCAAATGATAATGTGTTGTCGCATCGATACTATGATGCTAAGAAAATACTTTGTCAATTGGGGATGGAGTACAAAACGATCCATGCATGCCCGAATGACTACGTATTGTATAGAAAAGAATTTGAAGAGAAGCAGAATTGTCCAATATGTGAAACCCCAAGGTACAAGTCAAATAAGGGGCCTGCAAAAGTGTTGTGGTATCTTCCAATCATACCAAGGTTCAAGCGGTTGTTTGCGAATGAAAATGATGCAACTTATTTGCGGTGGCATGCAGATGAAAGGATTTATGATGGAAAGCTTCGTCATCCAGCCGATTCTTCTCAATGGAAGAAAATCGATCAATTACTTCTCAACTTCGGTGAAGAACCTAGGAACCTTAGGCTTGCCCTTAGCACGGATGGCATGAATCCATATGGAAGCCTTAGCAGTGTACATAGTTCATGGCCTGTACTCCTCATTATTTACAACTTATCTCCTATGTTATGCACGAAACGAAAGTACATGATGCTGTCTATGTTGATTTCGGGACCAAAACAACCCAGAAATGACATTGATGTTTACCTTCAGCCTTGATCGAATACTTGAACGAGTTATGGGAAGAAGGTGTTGATGTTTTTTGACTCTTTCAAGAAGGAGGTATTCAAATTGCGAGCCATGTTATTCTGTACTATAAATGACTTCCCAGCATATGGTAACTTGTCAGGGTATAGTGTAAAGAGCCATAAAGCATGTCCGGTTTGTGAAGAAGGCACATGCTACCATCAACTCCAACATGGAAGAAAGACGGTTTATTTTGGACATAGGAGATTTCTTAGACGGGGCCACCCATATCGTCGATTGAAGAAAGCCTTCTTTGGTGGCCAAGAATATGAAGATGCTCCGGTGCCATTGACTGGGGAGCAAGTTTATGAGAAGGTGAAAAATATCAATGTCATCTTCGGTAAGACAGCCAAGAGTAGAAAAGATACAAATATATGGAAAAAGATATCTGTATTCGTAGATCTTCCCTATTGGTGCAATCTTGATGTGGGACACTGTATCGACGTCATGCATGTGGAGAAAAACGTATGTGATAATATTGTTGGCACGCTTCTCAACATACAAGGCAGTTCCAAGGATGGTGTGAAGGCAAGATTGGATCTGCAAGCAATGGGAATACGTGAAGAGTTACATCCAAGGCAGTATGGGAAGAGAACTTATTGTCCCCCGACTTCTCATACTTTGTCTAAGGATGAGAAACGAAGTTTTTGTGAGTGTTTACATGGCACAAAAGTTCCCTCAGGGTATTCTTCAAATTTTGAGAGGCTTGTATCGATGATGGACTTGAAATTAGTAGCCCAAAAATCGCATGATTGTCATGTCTTGATGCAACAGCTACTCCTAATAGCTATTCGAGGCATCGCCAAATATGATCTTCGGATCGTTTTGACTAGACTTTGTGTCTTCTTCAATGCGGTTTGTGGTAAAGTTTTTGACATTGAAAAGTTGGTTGAATTTAAGAATGAAGGATATCTTATCTTGTGCCACCTTGAGAAGCTTTTTGTTCCTACATTTTTTGACATCATGGTTCATCTAATTGTTCATCTAGCGAGAGAGATAAAGTCGTGCAGCTCTATCCATTTATGGTAGATGTACCCAATTGAAAGATCTATGAAATTCCTTAAAGGGTACGTGAAGAATGCACACCGTCCAGAAGCATCGATTGTTCAGAAATATGTTTCTGAAGAAGCCATGGAATTTTGTCAAAATTATTTGGCCAAAGTAAGACATATTGGGCTTCCAAAACGTCAGCATGCTGAAGGGGGTAGGCGAGGGGCTTCAGTAAAGACTGTGTATCCTGATGAATTGTCACAAGCCCACTTATACATCTTGAATAATGTTGATGAAGTTCAAGGCAGCATAGCTGGACATAAAGAAGCTTTGAGGAATGAAAATCCTCGAATGACTGAACAAAGGTTGATTAGGGAGCATAATAGAACTTTTGCACATTGATTCAAACAAAAGGTCGAGGGGGAGGAATGTGTTTCTAATATCCTGAAATGGTTAGCACGTGGTCCTGAGGTTGATGTCATAAGTTGGAATTCGTATGTGATCAATGGTTATACATTTTACACGAAGTCCCTAGATGATAGGAGCACAGTGCAGAATAGTGGTGTTATGTTAGAGGCTGAATCTATGCACTTCTCTAGTTCGAAAGACAAGAGCCCTTTATTGGCAGGCATGCCATATTATGGGGTTATTAAAGAGATATAGGAGGTGGACTATGTGAAAATTAGATTTCCCATTTTTAAATGCAAGTGAGTTAATGTCAATAATGGTGTTCGGATCGATCGGCTAGGATTTACATTAGTCGATGTCAATGGTAGAAGTTTTGGAGATGAACCTTTTATTATGGCAGACCATGCGAAACAAGTGTTCTATATCACCGATCAAGAAAATAAAATGTGGTCTGTAACTCTCCAAGGAAAGAAGGTCATTGATATTGATGAGGAAATGAATTCAAATTATGGTATTCCTAAGAGTACTCCTTTTTCAAGGGGTCTACCGGACATGAACGAAGAAGATGAAGCGAATAATGAACCCAGCATAAGAAGTGATCATCAAGAAGGGATATGGGAAGATATCACTTTATAAAAGAGTCAATTCATAAGGTAATATTCATATATATGCATATTTCTTTGAAAACTTTAAGTCTTTAACTATAACATTTATTCCTTTTATGTTCATAAAATGTCTTTGACTATGAAGTCTGTTCTTTGTTTTATTTTTGTGGCAGGATCCGATCCAAAGGGGCATGTTATAAAAGAGGATGTAACGTTGTTGGGTGGGAATCAGATGAAGGCATGGTGAATATTATTTTGGACGCATGTATGTTGTATTTGTAAGTAAGTTATCTTATTGTATAAATTAATTTAGGTGTTGTAGACATAGTATAATCATTAATTAAGAGGCCAAATAACTTATGGTGAGTAATATTTGTATCATTTTTCCAATTCAATTTGTTCATAGCTTGTAGCTTAAAGTATTGACTTTTATGTGCTGGATTGGGTAGTGGATTTGTGTATATATATATAGTAGCAGGAACAACAGCAGGGAAAAATTCAGGAAAAATTAGACTGGAAATAAATAAGCTGGTCTTATATGTTTAACTTTTAAGACCGGATGTAATTTTCTGACAGGTCTTAAAGGTCATATTAAGCCGGTCTTAAAAGTTGGTCTTTTAAGACCGTTATGTTATATTTAGACGTCCGGTCTTAAATGAAAATTTTTAAGATTGGAGGTAATTATCATACAGTCTTGAAAGTCAGTCTTTTAAGACCGCGTATAATTAGTCGTCTGGTATTAGAAGCCGCTATTTTTTAGACCGTATGTGTTTTGTTCGGTCTTAAAAGTTCGATATTTTAAGGGTGGCCTATTTTAGGCTGGCCTTAAAAGTTGAGTTTTAGGACCAAACAAAAACTATTTCAGGTTCATTTAATACAACTTTTAAGACCCAATGTTTTAAATATTCGGTCTAAAAGATTTTCTTTAAGACCGGTTTGTGTCCGGTCTTATATGGTAGAGTTTTAAAACCGGCTAGAATAAGACCGGTCATCCGTCTGATCTTACGAGCCTCTTTTGTCCGGTCTTAAAAGCCTTTTTTGCACTAGCGTCAATTACTCACTCTTTTACTTGCTCCGATGCTCTACTCTGATGGGAAAAAAATATTCCACTTTTGAAAATTGGGGTGTTACATTTTTGGTATCAGAGCTTTCATTCTTGCACAAATTTAACAAAGTTACTCCAAACAGTTTGGTGCAGAAGGCAGGGCTAGTCTATGTGGGTCAGTCAATCAGTCACCGTGAACTTGGTGAGACTCCCATGATAGACACCTACCTGGACAAATTGTTTGATTAATGGAGTTAGGTTCTAAGCCTTTTCAAAACCTTGGAGCATATCTTAAAAATGAGTACTGATATAACCTTGATGTGACGCTATAGTGATGGACGGAGATAGATCTCCAGACATAAACTATTACGAACGAGTAGAACGTATCGCACAAAACCAGTGAACCCTAGACTACGGTACCACCCTAACTCAGTATACCATCTGGAACCAGTATACCACCTTGAGTCAGTGCATTACCCTAACTCAGGAAAAATCCCTACACTCATTCGTAATCATGAGTCCTTGAACGTATACCCTTCGAAGTCGGTATACAAACTCTAAACCTATACACAACTCTGATTCTGTGTACTACCTTGAATCAATGGCTAGTATACTTTCTGAATCGGAGAAACCTATAGTATCGGATCATACACTTGATATCGACAACAGTGAATATTTTCAGCTGTCAAAATGACTCTGAGACCTCTTACGAATCCAACCTTTCTTATGACGTGTTCTGGATACGAACAAAAATTGATAGGCACTTTACGAACAAGGTACATAATGGCAGATCAACATTGTAAGACTAGCAAAGGAACATACTTTCAGTATCTAGGACAAGTCAATATGACTTACGAACAAAACGATGCAAGGGTCTTCCCTACCCGTTAAACAATCGGGTGATATCAAATCTATACCTCTTTCCTAGAAACCATTTCTGGATTGAAAAGGCGAATGAACTCTTAAACGATGAATGTACAACCAATTTCCACTATTTTCTGTATCATCTCCAAAGGATAGTTTTAGATAACATATAGTCGAAGAACGAAATATGAACCTAGTACCAGTCAAGGAAAGCTACGAAAATAGTGATAACTAAACATAGTTTACTATTATGAAGTATTATGATGTAACAACTACAGTGATATAGTACCTTTGCAAAGAATATATATTTATATGTTTGCAATAGGTGCTAATCACTACTCCATTCCGATGTTTATAAGGAACTGGACTTCCCGAAGGTAGAGATAGAGATGGATGTAGAGGTAGAAATAGACAACCACAAATAAAACCAATTCCAGTACCTAGAGCAATGTTTTCATTAGGGTCTCGATTATCATTATGAACCCGGGCATAATCATAATTGAGGCATCATCGAAGACTGTATAGGTGGTTTATTTTGCTCTACCCCTCTAGGCCAGTTTGTCTTCATAGATAGTATGAGATATCTTAATGATGAGGGACAAATTAACTAATATTGAAAGACTCTTTATGGAGTATGCACTCAAGGAAGAAAAAGTATTAGTAAACTAATGCCTAAGTATGTGTGAAGAAACCAGTCTGTGAAGTAGTTTTCTTTTACAACATCGAAATCGGTATCCACACTGGAAATTAAAATAAAACTTGAAGGAGAAATATTCTTTAAGGAAACACATAAGAGGGAAACTGAGGTTTATGTGGAATATGATTTTTGGATCTTCCTAATATGATTAATCACGTTTCTAAAGGTTTTAGATATGTCTCAACAAATCCCTTTCTTTATGTGGTTATGAAAATATATGCCTTATTCAATAGAGTTTTGATATCATTATGAAATTTGTGATAAATCAAGCAATTCCTTGTATGAACTCTCTAATATTGTTGAAATCATCTATTGGTCATAATTGCAAGTAGTACATTCACAACTACAAAATACTAAAAAGACGACCTAAAAAAGACTGAAAAGATGACCTTATTTTAAGGGACGTCGGGGAGAGTGTAGTAGTTTTTCCTCAATTAGGCGACCTGAATACATATCAGGTCGCCTAATATTAGGCGACTTGAATTTACATCAGGTCGCCTAATATTAGGCGACCTGATTTATATTTAGGTCGCCTAATATGAGGTATAGGGGGTATATTTTATTTTCAAATAGACTACGTAAATTTTATTCAGGTAGTCTATTTTACAAAAAAGACTACCTAAATGGGAAATCAGGTCGCCTATTGTATTGAACAGACTACCTAAATTGTGTTCAGGTAGCCTATTGGATTATCGCAGGGGGTATATTTTAGTTTAAAAGAGACAACCTAAATTACGTTAAGGTAGCCTATTTTATTAAAAAGACTACCTAAATTGCCTTTCAGGTCGCCTATTGTGTCAAAAAGACTACCTAAATTGATTTTAAGTAGCCTATTTTATTCAAAATGTAATATCCCGAATTTTGGACCCGTAAAATTGAGAATAAGCCTAAATTAGGCAGACTACTAAGCCCGATTCGGGAAGAATCCCTATAATGACAAGAGTCTTTGGTGGGCCCGGGCTTGTAAAGTTTTTGTGCTGCTTGTTGGGGTTTGGTTTTGGGGTCTGATGTTGGCGTTTTTTATGGTCCCAAAGTGTTTAAAACGTGATTTTGTGTGGGGTTAAGTTATGGTTCAAGTTTCCGAACTTGAAAACACCGGAAACTCAAGAAGAAGCTTGCTGCCAGTGTTCTGGGCTTCTGGGCAGCGAAGCTTCAAAACTGTTTTTAAGACTGTGGAGACTTCGGTTTGAGCTGAAATTTTACAGGTGAAAAGTAGACATCTGGGGCATCATTTTGATATGTAATTCAATATATTTTTGATGTACCGATTGAGAGATAAGAATTTTCTAAGTTGATTCTGCCAGCAACAGGGCGAAATCTGACCCAGTTGTGAAAAGTGAGTAACACGCCAAAATATATAAGTGTTTTCTGGGTCTGAGAATATTTTTCATGAAAAATAGACATTTCAATGGTTCAAATGGTGCTGGTTTCGTGTAAAAATGATTTTTGTGGAATTTATTAAAAATCCCACAAGTTGGACCAAAATCACTGGATTTCTAGAAATTGAGGCTTAAAGGGGCATGGCATGTAGGTAAAATTGGAGAATTATCAATGTTGAATAAAACCATCAGCTTGCTCCGTACAAGTTAAACCGACATGAGAATTCTTTGACAATGATTCAATGAATTGTCAATTAATTTAACAAACCGTAACCCTTACTCTTTCTAAGTTTCGGCTAACAAATCTTGTTGGAATTGAACCGAATGGCAGCTTGTAAAAAAAAGAAAGTTAAAGTTCAAATAATAGCCCTCCAAGCCAACCGACAATACCAATATTAGAATTAAATCATTTGATCAATTCTTATAGCTCAACTCGGACAAATCATTCAAAAGAGCACCGAATAGGAAGAAGGGGGAGAGTGATCTAGGAAAATGCCAAACCTCACCGAAAAGGAAAAAGGAAAGTGAGAAGACTAAGGTACCATGGAAATTTGCAATTCAGCGCATGGTTAAGGTAAGTTCTAATGCCTCTTGACAACATGTATGATATTGTGGAAGGCGTATTAAATTCTGAAAGTTTGGGTTTGGCTTAAGAAATAATTGAAGCTTGAGTTATAAAAGTGAAGCTTAGGAATTGGTATGAATGATTGGGTATGAAATAGTTTGTGAAGTTAGTGCTTTGTTAAATTCTTTTGCTGATTGTCACCGCATGGGGTAGTATATATATATTGCTTGTGAAGGTTTGTTTTCATGTTGGTTAGCCACTGAATGAAAGAAGGAAGTTATATTCATGCTATCTTGTTCCGGACTGAAGAAAGAATGATATGCCGGTCGAGTTAATGTTGTGATGTGCTCTCTTGCTGTTTGACCGAATGGGAAAAAAATTAATATATTGTCATGTTCCATGTTGAGTTGTCATTGAATAAGGGGAAATTTTCGGATGCTATAATATGAACATGATTTTGGAAAGGCAAATTTTGAAGAGACCTCATATAGACATTGGTATTGATTAAAATACAAACTAAAGTCTCTCTCCCTTGTCTTATAATCTTTTCGGTTAGCATATATTTTGGGGGAGAGTTAAAGTTTAGGGCCCGTTTGGGAAAGCAGTGGGAAAAGTGGCTTTTGTTTCTGATGGACTTTTCTTAATGGACTTTTTTCTGATGGACTTTTTTCTGATGTGATTTGTGTTTGGGATAGTAGTAGCAGAAGTAGCTTTTGTTTGTAATGAGAACTTGTTTGGCATAGCTTAAAAAAAGTTGGATGAGATGGAAAATGACTAAAAAGGGCATGAAGCAAATTCTCTCACACACACATATATGTGCCCTATAAAATGTAATAATTTGGGATAAAATATCAAAAATAAATATAAATTTACCAAATAAAATGGTAAAATTCCATTAAATAAATTACAATACAATAAAGTGTTTAATCAAATCTAGTCTCTACAAGTTCATTTCTGATTTTATCACGAAGATCATTTGATGAGGATGCTTTATCAAGTGGATCATCATTATCAAGTGGATCATTATTATCTTCATCACTCATATTTCCTTCTTCAGCTTGATCAAATTCTACATCATTTTGAGAATATCTCCGGATAAAATTATGTATCTCCATTATTACGCAAACTATGCGGGCTTGTGTTTAAAATCTGGGTTTAATCAATTTCTTCTTCACGTCTGGGCAAATTGCACCTCACAGATCTTCTACTTAAAGGTTGATGAATTTAACCCATTTCATCACAGATATCAAATCAGCTCTCTCTTGTTTAATATTACTAGGCGTACATATTGTTGGTACCATACATCAGTTAGAAATCAATAAAAACCGATAAGCATGCCATAGCATATATAATGGAAATCAATCAAGACTCAGATTGACGTACGAAGACTAATAATACCAGCCGAGTGTTTATTTATTTATGTGGAGTCCTGATGACAATGTGGATGATATACAAAACATATGTCAAGCAGGTGAAACAAGGGTAAAATGGTCTGAAAAAAAAAATACTCCTTTTCAATGGACTTCAATGGAGTTATAAGCACCCCCATAAGTGCTTCAGAAAAAAAAAACCTCATTACCCCAATAAGTCCATCAATTTTTTTCTCTTCCCAAACAGGCCAAAATTACTTGATGGACTTATTATCCCATTTAATGGGATAATAAGTCCATTTTGCCTGTTGCCAAACATGCCCTTAGTCAAAATAAGTGATTTCATGATGTGCAAAATGAAGGGTTATGTAGGTTAGGCACGGCTTTGAGAAAATCAAGATAAAGTAGTAGCATTTTTATGACACTAAGTGAGTGTATTTTAATGATTGATAGGTTTAAGGAATCCTTGGAAAATCTACGGGCCTACTAAAATATTAAGGACCGAAATTATCACAACAGGTAGTAACCGCTTTACTCAAATATCTTTATGTGTTTTGTTGTATGTTTGTGTTTTGCCATGTGTGTTTTTCCTTGTATATGTTGTGCCAAATATGCATACAGTATTGTATGATTCCTAGCGCTGAGGATGTTCAGTCTGAGGCCGACCTTGGTTGGCGGCTGTACGGGTTAAGTATCAGTCCGAGGCTAGCCTAGAAAAGGCGGCTCTACGGGTTGTGAGTCCGGTGAGTCCGAGGCTTGCCTTGGTAAGGCAGCTGTACGGGTTCTTGGATTGTGGTACGTGTTTTACTGTGATATGATCTGGATGCACATGTGGTATGTATTTGGCATGTTAATATATTTCTGTTTGCATGGTAGCATACATACTCTTGACACATTTAGTATTTGAGTACTGACGGTTACTCTGGGGGGCCGTTATTGGACCCCAGCCTCTTCTGTTGTCACAAGGAGACATGCCCGATGTGAAGAGCCCTCCTCGGAATGAGAAGTGTTACTAGTACAAACTGAAGAAAACGGATTGCCTATCATGTTTGTACATATGTTTGAGATGGCGGTACATTTTGCTTAATATTTGTACTGGATAACTGTACCCTTAACCCTTCGGGGACTTATATTTTCTGTTTATTTTACTTTTACCAGTACAGTAGATAGTCTAAGCCAGTTAAATGCTCTGTTGCGCTCACTCTGGTATAAATTAAATGGACCAATAACGAAGGAAAGGTAACTAAGTAAGTGAATCCCTCTAACCCGCCACCCGAAAGGGGCGAGGCCGGTAGGGGTGTAACACAAAAGACTACCTAAATAGATTTTAGGTCGCCTATTCCATCAAAAAGACTACCTAAATTGTTTTAAGGTAGCCTATTTTATTCAAAAGACTACCTAAATTGGTTTCAGGTAGCCTATTGTGTTATTGCAAGATGTATATTTTATTTTAAAACAGACTACCTAAATTATGTTCAGGTAGCCTATTTGATTAAAAAGACTACCTAAATTTCCTTTCAGGTCGCTTATTTTATTAAATAGACTACCTAAATATTGTTGAGGTCGCCTTATATTAGCTCTTTTTTTTTTACAAAAAATTAGTTCTCGCTCTTTGTTTGTCCAATTTGCTGCAAAACTGAATACTTCACAATTACAGCAAGGCAATTCATAACTCAATTACAACAATTTCCTGCCAAATTCCTGTTTTTCTAACACCAATTACAGCAAGGCAATAACTCAAAATGTACAAGTTTTTACCATAATACTCAGCCAACCATAGCAAAATTCAAACAATGTTAATGGTACATACATGTCCATGATTCACAACAAAACTACAGTTACAATCAATCAAATTGAAGTCATTCACTCAACTCCCAGACTCAGAAACTATCCGCTGAACAAGTTACTACAACAATTTTAACTATACCACTGCAAAATAGAACCAATTTGTACAATATTAATAAGGGAAGGCCAGATAGAGCTAAGTCATACCACAACAAGTCATACCCTAACAATAGATTAATTTGCAAGTGAGCCATGTTCAAGAAGATATCTAGCCATCATGTCTCGAGTCGAATCCAGGTCATCCTGTGAGTACGGATCCACAGTACGAAAATACTGTAAATTGGAAAACAAGGTATAATTAACAACTAAAGTACCACAACATAAAATATTATCATTTGAGGATCAAGGAGCATTACGTACGTTTTGAAAGCCAGTAGTTTTTCCATTGGAAACAATAGATTGCATCCAACTATAACGTAGTATCCGCACTCGGTGTTCCCTGGTTGTTGATGGCACTATAAATCAAAAACAAATTGTTAAAACGGAAGCTATTGTGGCACAGAAAAACACTTGAATTGAAACTACTTACCTTGGGGTAAAACCACTTTGGTCCACCCTGGTCTCTTTGTCCAGCAAGCTCTTTATACGTCCTAAGAGCCCTATCATCATTAAAATGGAAATTAACAGACATGAAAACAATTCATTTCAAAGACAAATCGATGATTTAGACAAAAATTTACTTACTCGGCAAACATGTTTTTGATATCCTCGGTTGGCCTGCCACTTATAGAATCATACCAATAACAAGCGCTCTTAGAGGGGCAAACTACACACAGGGTCCAATGAGCACTACAACATATACATATTCATATTAAACTAAGATAAGAAAACAATTAATTCTAATCTTATATAGACAAAAAAATACGTACCCTTCATGTATAGGCGCTAAATAACAAGTCGAATTTAGGTCACCCATTGCTAACCCAGCATAAATGGCCCTCCTCGCTAAGTTATTGCCAGCCGAAGCCGTGCTTCCAGGACATAAGAATCCGAATGAACCCAATAGGCCTCCCTTTTTGCACAGGTCGTGGCAGACACTATGATCAAAATAAAATGATAGATGTTGTTGAATATATTAAACAAAAAAATAGTACCTGACATAATTAAAGGGTACAAAAAACTTACAAGATTGCAAGTTGAAGCCACTGTATATCTAAATCTTCCATATGCATAAACTCTGTCAGATCTTTGTTGTCAATATTGATCGAATATGACTTGTCTGCACCGACAATGCCTGAAGGCATCTGCAAGCCTATAGAGATGACGTCCTTCTAGAGCCCTCGCAGCTGTGCTAAGTATGGAAATATGTCCGCAGCTTGTTCATGCTATGAAAACATAATAAACAGATTATGAGTGGGTTAGCAATGAAAAATCAAACGGGAACCTACTCATCGTCAATCAGTAAAGTATGGAAATACCATTGGAGGTGTCGTCCCCATTCAATAAGATGATGCGGCCAAAGGATGAACGATGTGGTGGCAGCACTGAGATAGGGAACCTCCTCATCATCAATCGGGATGGCTGTCTTTTCTTCACCCTCTCACACACTTCTTACACTCACCCTACGTAGGTCTTGTGGAATTTGCATATTGTGGTGTGTGGTTTGTTCTGGGTAAACAAGACCATCGGCAACAATACGCCAGTGTGGGTCATCCAAATATATAGTGCAGGGTTGTTCACCCTGTGGAGTGTGAGAAGGCTCGCCAATATGTACATTTGGAGAGTGATGAGAAGGTTCGCCAACAGGTACATCTGGAGCGTGAAAACTTTCTTTACTGCTTGGGAAGGCCAGAGATTCCTAGTTTGTAGGCTGCGTATTTCCCCTCTCTTGTATCATAGCCCTCATTTCACCCCGTAGTTGTGCCATAACCTCATCTACGAGGGATGCTCGAATTTTGGCTACAAGCTGAGGGCTAGGGTTGTCATCGTCATGCGAACAAGTAGAACGCCGTCCAAAATATTTCGCGACGCTAACTCCCCTCGGCTCCCCTCGAACAGCATCAAGGTAATCCGGCTTCCCAATCGTCGTGGACAAAATGTCCATCCGTGTACCCAGAGGCTATTATTTAATACTTCTAATTTAACTACTTATAATCTTCTTGGCAACCTCAGCCACATCTTCATTTACGAAATTGTCATCCCTCTTCCTTGCAGCTATCCATTTTTTGTGGCGAGGAGGACGCTCAGGGGCCTGGATAACAGTGGAAGGATCGGATTGCGCAGCTTCCTTCATTCTCTGCAACTCTTCTTCCATCAGCTTCCGTTCAAGCTTCTTATAGCCACCCCTAGACATGCAGTGCGGATACTTATTTCTCGCTTGCCTCTCTCTATTGGCCTGACTTTGTTCCTGTGACACGAAAACAAATAAAATTGAGCCTTCGATGTCAAACCAATGCGAACTAAAAGATAAGATATGAAAGAAACTTTACAAGAAATTGACGATTTTGGCGTAACGCCACAAACTCCCGCCAGTCCTCTGGAGAAATGTAATCATAGTCCTGACATGGGTCCTTGTCCCTCTTTGCCCCTCGGATATACTTTTTAGTGAGCTTGTTCTTAAAGTCTTTCCAACGCAGATGAACCTCGCCCATCCAATGCTTGTACATGGCCTTATTGTTAGGCACATCATACGTTTGCTGTAAGGAAAAAGATAGAAGATATTAGACAAATCAAGTAATAAAACTAAAGATACAAATGCAGAATGAATCGAAAGTGAGATACCAAAATTTGTGCCCAGATCAACTCCTTCGTTTTCTAAGGAACCAACTTCCAATGAGAGATAACAATGCGGACTTTGCTTCGAGCCAGGTAGCCTACGTAGCTAATGAAATTGTCTTCCTCTGGACCAATCGGATTCATATTGGCAATGAACTCCACATGCAGCCTTTTTTTCGTACCCTGACGACGTGCAATTAAAGCACCCATATGTGTGCTACCTCTACCCTTTCTCACCACCGTTACATCATCTCCGCTATCACTCGATGACTTGGCAGAGCCAGACATATTCCTGATCATCAAAGACAAATCAATAATGTTAGATAGGGTTATTATTAAATAATAAACAAATGAATAAAATGAACTAACATGTTAAACCTGTACAACAATAACATAGCACTTTTTCATAACTTAAGATCTTACTTTATATGGTCTCCCATATTCCTTCAGAATGATCCTTTCTTGGAGCATACTCTTCATCATCTACCAATTCTACTTCACGTGTTGTAGGTGGATTTGTTGTGAAAGGGAGTGTATCGTCCAGGTTTAAGGATTCTTCACCATATGTCTGTTTTTTACTTTGAAGTACAATGGACATTTTCTTATTTGCAGGGTCTATAACATAAAACACTTGTTTCGCCTGGCTTGCTAGAATGAATGGCTCGTCTCTATGACCAAGTCTTTGAAGATCAACTGAGACAAATCCAAATTTAGGATCTATTACAACAGTATTATTGTTAACCCACTTACATTTAAATAAAGCGACTTTGAACTTGATGTAGTACATCTCCCATATTTCTTTAATAACTCCATAATAGGCCATTGATGCTAACACCGGGTTTTGGTCTTTAGAACTCGAAAAGTGCATGGATTCTGCTTCAACCATCACCCCACTGTTTTGCACAGAACTTCTGTCATCTTGGTCTTTTGTGTAGAAAGAATATCCGTTTATATCATAACCTGTCCAAGTGATGACCTGATAAGAAGGCCCCCAGGCTAACCACTCGATTGTATCCGACACTCCGGTCTCGTGCGATACCTTCTCCTCGAACCACTTTATGAACGTCTTCGTTTGCTCATAAGCTATTTGCATGTCATTCTTCCTTGGATTCTTATTCTTCAAACTCTTTCTGTGTTCATCAATGTATGGTTGAACTTCTTCCATATTATTCAAGATGTACAGGTGTGCTTGCAACACCTCTTCACGAGGCTTATTCTTCAGTTTGATTCCTTGAGTTCCCTCACTTATCCCCTTATCATGCTGAAATTGTAACGTCACCCCTGATAGATAATCTTTACAGAACTCCATAGCCTCTTCCACTACATATCTCTCAACTATTGAGGCTTCCGGTCGATAAGGATGTTTAGAATACCCTTTTAAGATCTTCATGTATCGCTCGAAAGGGTACATCCACCTTAGGTAAACTGGACCGCAGAGCCTTACCTCCCTTACCAAGTGCACTATCAGGTGCACCATTATATCGAAAAATGCAGGAGGAAAATGCATCTCGAGTTGGGACAAAATAAAATAACCCTCATTTTCCAATTCATCCAACTTTTCAATGTCAGTGACTTTGTTACATATAGCATCAAAGAAAATACACAATTTTGTTATAGTGGTCCGCACTTCATCTTTCATAATGCCCCTAATAGCTACTGGTAATAGTTGTTGCATCAACACATGATAATCATGGGACTTCATTCCCACTAACTTGAAATCGTCCATTGAAACACACCTTCTCAAATTTGAAGAATATCCTTGTGGAACCTTAATGTCATATAGACACCCACACAAACTTTTTTTCTCCGCTTTTGACAGTGTATGAGCTGCTGGCTCCATGTATGCCCTCTTACCATCTTCCATTACTCGTGGATGTAACCGTTCTCTTATTCCCATATCAACCAGGTCTAGTCTCGCACTAATTCCATCCTTAGTCTTCCCTGGTATGTGCAAAAGAGTACTGACAAGGCTATCATAAACATTTTTTTCCACATGCATCACATCAAGACTGTGTCTCACATCAAGACTACGCCAATATGGAAGATCAAAGAAAATTGATCTCTTCTTCCATATATTCTTCTCACCCGTAATCCTTTTCTGCTTACCCAATATGACATTGATATGCATCACCCGACTATAGACTTCCTCTCCGGTTAATGCCTTTGGAGCCGTTCCATGCTCCGGTAAGCCGTTAAAACGCTTTCTTAACTTACGATATGGGTGGAACCGATCAAGAAACCTCCTGTGACTGAGGTAGACCGTCTTCTTTCCATGCTTTAGTTGCTGGAAGTTTGTGTCAGCTTCACATATTGGACATGCTTTATGCCCCTTCACACTATACCCAGACAAATTTCCATATGCAGGAAAGTCGTTGATCGTGGTAAAAATCATTGCACGCAACTTGAAGAACTCCTTCCTCCTACAACTTCTTCAAATCCTCAACCAAAGGCGCCAAGTACACATCGATATTGTTACCGGGCTGTTTTGGTCCAGAAATCATCATAGACAGCATCACATACTTGCGTTTCATACATAGCCAGGGAGGTAAGTTGTATATTACAAGGAGGACCGGCCATGCACTATGGGTACTGCTAAGAGTTCGATACGGATTGAAGCCATCTGTACAAAGCCCCAGCCGAAGGTTTCTTGGCTCACTGCCAAATTGAGGGAATATTTCGTCTATTTTCTTCCATTGCAGAGAGTCAGCCGGGTACCGAAGATATTTTCCATCGGATATTCTCTCATCAGAATGCCATCTCAACTTCTTCGCCGTTGCTTCACTAGTATACAGACGATTAAACCGTGGAATTATTGGAAGATACCACAATGTCTTCAAAGGTTGCCTTTTTGTTGTCTGCTCCCCAGAAACACTACATTTCTTCACTTTGTATCGTGCAGTCTTACACTTCAGACACTTATCAAGGCCTTCGTACTAGTTTCTGTATAATATGCAGTCATTAGGGCAGCTGTGTATCTTTTTATACTCCATACCCATCGTAGATAAGATTTTCTTGGCCTCATACATATGATTTGGAAGTACATTATCATCTGGCAACATATCACACAACAATTCAAGCAATGACGTGAAACTGCTATCGGTCCACCCACAAGTTGCCTTTAAGTTGACCAAATGTAAGGTCCCAGTCAACCGTGTATACTTAGTACACCCAGGGAACAAAGGTGTCTCTGCATCACTCCGCATGCTATCAAATTCATGCGGTTGTGCAAAGGATTCGACCTCAACATCATGAATCATTCTCTCCATTCCATCATCATCTACCTCAACCTCATTTTCGTGGGATGCACTAGGTGTTACCTCCTCACCATGCCATATCCACATTGTGTATCGAAGGTTTATTCCATCACAAATTAGGTGATCCCTTATATCAGCAATATCCCTTCGAATCCCATTTAAACAATTAACACATGGACAATAGTACATCCCATTTTTTGTAGCCACATTCCTTCTAGCAAATTCAATAAACTCTTCCACCCCTTTCTCATATTCTTCGCTAGTTCTCAAAGCATTCATCCAACTATGACTCATTTTATTATCACCTAAGACATTTCCAACAACAGTCAAGTTCATAACAATTTCAAAAAATTTCGGCAGCATTTCCCCTCAACTGTAAGACATCCCCAAATTTCAACAACAAACCATTTCAACTTAATTCAACAAAACTTACTAACTAAGGCAATTTAGAAAATATCAGCTATTAAATCCAATATTTTCATCAATACAAAAAACTAAAATATATCTAAGTAGTAAAATTAGAAAGGTGCAGCAGCAATAGGAGAATTCACTGAGAACTTGCAATTAAATTTAAGAATTACAAAGGTGCAGCAATAGGAGAATTCACATTCACTGAGGATAAAATGAGCAAAAGTACAATAGTCTTATGCTCACAATGATGCAACACTTCCCAAATATTCAGTTTCTAAGTAAGCCAGGAAGTAAATTTGAACTTTTTACTCACACGCACACAACAAGCTAAGTCAATTGCAATAAAGAAATCTCTCAAATTAAACAATAAAAGCAACAAAAAACAGAGCAGAAGAAGCGCTGACCTTCAAGACAACTAACAGCGAACGGCAACCCAAAGCCAAAGAGAGGCAAAAAGAATAAAAGGCTCGACCTAACCCTGAGTGCGTCTCTGGTCTGGGTCAGTAGGTAGCAGTCATGACACGAGCAGAAAACGATGATGCAACACTGAGGATAAAATGAGCAAAAGAACAATAGTCAGCAATAGGAGAATTCACATTCACAGAGGATAAAATGAGCAAAAGTACAATAGTAATTTGATATGGAAAATGGAGGAACTAACACCATTATTTTGAGATAATATATGTTTGAGTTGACGTTGATATAAGTCGAAACATAACTCATATCACATGTTTACTTTGTATACCTTAAATCACATTAGAAAAATAATTTCTACTCATCATCAAATCGACCAGGTGCAATTTTTCAATTAAATTTTTTCATGAGAATTTTTTATTATAAACTATATTTTAACATAATTTTAAAATTTTTTCCACGTGAATTTTTATTATTATAAAAAATCCATATCATACGAGTTAATCAGAGTTCAGAGGATTGAATTTAAGGATATAAGTAGATGGACTCAATTTTTGTCGGAAAGTAAAACTGCAATAAAAAATTATCCAACCTCACAAATCATCATGGGAATTGACCGTAATAATAATAACTTGTGACACCAAACTGATAATGATAATCGTAGGCCAAAAAACAATTGACAAAAATCATCCCCATCATCAATCATCTGTAAATTATAACTATAATTGATGACTAAAAAACGGGCAATGATGAAGCATAATACTCTGGCAAATTAAAAAATAAAGGAAGAGACATGATCTTGGAATAGTTTGGAATTACCTATGGTTGGAATCATGGAAGAGATATATATTTTTAACATTGTTACTCTTATTGTTGTAACAAAAAAAGAACTATTTGTTGAACGTTAAATAGATGTTAATAAATGAATGTTGAAAAAGTAGTAAGTGGGGATGGCTTGAGGGTTCTACTGTATAAGGTTTTTTAATTACTAAAAGGCATACTCTCACTATGTCTTGAGGATGGTGACAACTAATTTTGTGGAGAGGAGGACATGGAGACAAGTTTCCAATTTCTCAAATGTATTAGCAGTTGAAAGGAGATATAAATATAGAACTGGGGGCCATTTGGAAGGTGAAAACCATAAGATAGATCTAAGTATTCTTGCAGAATCTGACAATACACGCTCGCACAGAAAAGCTAGAAACAAATGGAGAACATGGAAATACTCTGAACAGATTTCTTCTAGATTTCTTGAAGCCAGGGCTAAAGATACCATGCCAGATCAAGTTTGAGCTCATATAAGTGCAAAAAACGCCTTGAAGAGCTACTACCCTCAATTGGACCCAAAAATACTCTGAACAGCACAACAGCCAGATAAACATATATAGAAAAATGAGGCTATTGCTTTGTCTTTGTCTTGCTTTTTCCTACAAATATTGGGGGAGAGCATAATCAAGTCAATTACTTCTATCTTAGAGCACAATAGGGTACTCATCTTATTGCAATGATGATTGAATGAGGTCTTTGTTTTTTGAAAAATAGAATGTACGTCATATATAATTATGTTGTTAAGCAACGTTGGTTATTTCAAAACCAAAAACTACAGAAAAAACATCTTATTAAAGAGAAGAAAATTCATTATATACTGATATATTGCTGTTATACTTCCAAACATTAGTACGGCTTATTCATCTATAAACAAAAATTCTAACAAATGTTTTGGTTGAATGGGACATTCCCAATTCCAAGCTGCAAACAAAATAAAAAAATTGCTCAATTTCAGAATCTGTCACACTCGCATGAGAAACTTAGATGTGTTTGGGAAAATAAAAGCCATTTAGCCAACAAACATTTGTTTGAAAAAATTCCATTTAAAAAAATATATCCGCATTTGATTTTTCATTATTAATATGGGAAAGGGACGGGGCAACAGGTACAGGGAGCACAGTCTGTCTACCATAGATTGAAATAAAGGTAAGCCAAATAAATTCCATCTAACTAAGAAAGACTCTAGGCGACCACAGAGAACGAGCGAAAGACTTGTAACGATAATAATGGAAGCGAATCTAACTCGTACCTGTCAAGTCGAGGAATAACCTCGTTGAATTAATCCCATAGAGAATAAGGATTCGCAGGCGAGTCAGACATTGAGTTCACAGAGAAAAGGGAATGTGTAGTTGGGCTGGGGGAGAGATTGAATGGGAAGAATGTCGGGCTCGTCTTCCTTAAGCATTTCTTGGACCCGCCATCGGCGACCGCTCCGACCTCCTTCAATTTCTCTACGTCCACTGCAGTGTCGCCTGAGCTCACTGTGATTTCATAAAAATAAACAAAGTGAGAAGCGGACGTATGCAAGGGAGGTTGGCACAGCCGCGAGTGGAGGAGGTAGTGGATGATTTGGGATTTAGGGCTTGGGGAGGACTGAAGCAGCGCGAAATAGGGAAATGGAACTTTGAATAAGCTTTAAAGATTTAAAATGTTTTTAGGCGACCTGAAAACGATTTCAGGTTGCCTAATTTTAATTTTAGGCGACCTGATTAACTATCAGGTCGCCCAAAATCAAAAATAAGCGACCTGATTGCTAATCAGGTCGCCTATTTTAAGAAATAAGCGACCTGATAGCAAATAAGGTCGTCTATTTTTCAAAAATAGGCGACTTGATTGCTAATCAGGTCGCCTATTTTTAGAAATAAGCGACCTGATAGCAAATAAGGTCGCCTATTTTTAAAAATAGGCGACCTGATTGTGTATCAGGTCGCCTATTTATAAATATAGGCGACCTGATTGTTTAACAGGTCGCCTATTTTCGCCTATTTTGAACAAAATAGGCAACCTTATTATTTTTGAGGTCACCTATTTTTAAAAATAGGCGACCTTATTGTGTATAAAGTCGCCTATTTTAACAAAATGAACAACCTGAAATATGTATTCGGTCGCCAATTTTCTCATTGGCGCGCAGACAAAAAATTCTCCCCTATTTCCCTCTGGCGTGAAATTTTTTTGCAGATTTTAGGCAACTTGAAATATTATCAGGTCGCCAAAAATGAATTTTCCCATGGCGGGAAGCTCATTTTCCTTGTATATAATAACAATATTGCCATTGGCCTAATTTTTTACTACCTATTTTTTATTTAGGACGTATTTGAGGGTAGTAATATCAAATTTTTGTAGTAGTGATTTCTTTTCTTTTTTCTTTTTTAACTCAAAGCTTGAAAAACTCTCTAGATTGTGGCATGTTTGGTTGGTATTTCTTGATTGAAACCATCATTATTAAGGAAAGGTTAAAAGAATTTGGATATAATTAGATCATTATCTGATATTCTCTAATTTGACATTGAAAATCTTTTGCGATCATCTCTTCATTGTATGTTCTTTTAAGTTTGTTTCAAATGGTGGAGAAAGAAAAGTTTTATAGTTTACGCCATGCATTTTGTGCTGTTCATTTTGTTGAATAGCTACATTTCTAAAGGTTGTTTCACCTTTTGAGTGAAATTAATTATTTTTCCTACATTAAAACTAAATCACAGCACAATCATCCCTCAGTTTCCTTGTTCAACCGCATTTTATTAACCGAACTATCAACCTTGGACATTTTGCGCTAGATTATTATCATTTTATAAGTTAAAAGGATTTCTTTATTTACTCTGCTAAGAGTAGGAGGGGCTTACTATTGAGCTTTCCCTGGTTTTTTAAATCTATATTACAAAAAGGAGGTGAATTAAGACATAAGAGAAGAATTTCCCTTTGTTATGTTTCTTTTGTGATCAAATGCTGGTTGCTGAACATGTTGAAAAATGAAATTTGCATTGGGTATGTATACTCTGAGCTTGTTGTTGAGACTCTAAACTTATATGAATTATTGCTTCTAAATGTTTCCCAAATCTCTGTATACATATGTTTGAACACTTATTCTATTTCTGAAAATTCCCAACCAGATCTAACTTCTAGGAATCATGTTGTCCAATTATCTAGTCACTTGGAAATCTAACCTGAGTGTTTCACTTGAATTTTCCAAACTGAATTGGTGTGAAACTATGTTTTTGAGAATGATTCTCCTTTGAATTTGTTAAAATCTGAGTATTGTTAAGCGCACATTGTTACAGTACTTCATTAAAACTTGAGCATGTAATTATGTTAGTTCCAAACCAACTAGTTGAACTCTAAATTATGACACTTGCATAGGGTTTTGGTAGGATTAGTTATATGTTGGAAGTAACACTTAAATAGTTAGTTGAAAATCTAAGTGTTTTATGATAACCTATTCTAAAAAGAGTTTGCATGTCTAATGATGCTATGACTTGTACATCCTTGTAATATTACTTGCCTCATTTAACTATATTGGAAAATATGAGTTCGGAAATTTTACTTCATTTTACAATAAAATCTTTAATAGATTAAATTCATGAAAGTGGCTTGGAGTATACTATATTAAGTTCCATTTTGTATCTGTATTATCACTCTTTGAATTTCTGCTATCACACTTTATGAAATTTGAACAAATAGATGTGGTTGATATCATTTTTCTCAAAATACTTGATTACCCATTGTTTTTGGTAATCTCTGTTGTTGTAAACTTGATTGTTAGTCATTGGTATGTTAAACAAGATTAGCATCAAATGATGCATGTTAGAATTAGATGAAACCTAATGGATAAACTGGTCTTAACTATTGAAATAGCACTCGGTTGAATTTTATGGCATGCATTGCGTTGGAACCCTATTTTGAATTGCATTTTACTCCTAGTTCATAGAGATTAAGATTTCTTATCACTTTTCATAGTGAAATAACCTTGCATTATATATCTTTGTTTCATTTTGAAATTTTGATGAACATTTTCAGGTTAACATGAACTATTTGGCTCGGAAATTTTGAATTTATTTGTTGCACTTTGTAAAAACAGAAACCGTAAGGATTATATTCCTAGATTTTAAACCAAAGAAATAAATCTCTAAATATGAAATTTTGAATGTGCACTTTAGTAGATCTTGATCACCCATTTGAATTAAGAAATAACATTTTATTTTATTAATACTCCTGGAACCCTACTTTAATGTAACACTACACAAATACTTTTGTGCTAAATTGCTGTTCACACCATTAGATTTCCAATATATATAAAACCTAAATTAGAATTTGTTTGTTACTGTAGTAACTGAAGTTGAATTTTATTTTCTCATATCATTTGTAGCTATTGTGCACTTGTAGTGAATATTGGACACGAAAGTTGTAGTATCATTTGAATCGCATATAAATCAAATGGTACTTAAAGTTGTTGTAGATTTCGTTAGAACAGCTTTTCGGTTACTATGTAAACAATACATTGACTTTTCCCTCACTATTGATAAAAATGTTGAGAATTAAAGTCCTCATTTTATGTTAAAAGTTTTGGCATGGTGTATACTTTGTCTAAGAAAAGATTTGCTGCTACAATCAATAATTTGTATTCTTGTGGAGAAATTAGTAAAGACCTTAAGAGACCTAGGGAATAATTGAGCTTCTAAAATGGACTGAGAGCTTGAATGGGAAAAGCTCAGATAAAATAGACGAGTAGATGCTCAAGATCTAGGTATGCAAGTGTGCATAGGACAAGTGTTCCTAGGCCTTAAGACAGTGAAACTTAACACTGTGTGAAATGCTAATTGTTACAGTGACTTTATACTAGTATGTTTACAGCATGTCTCGAGTTTGGTAAAACATTCATTGTACCAGGTAGTAGTTGAAATGCCTAAAGCCTGAGGATAATTTCCTAGGTATTGAGGCTAAAATCCCTAGTGCTATAATAAAGGATTGAGCCGGAAGGCCAATGTGTGTTAAGCCGAGAGGCTGAATGGGTCAGGCAGTGAGGCCTGCGTAACCAAGCACGGTGTAGATGGACGAGTAGGTCCTTTGTTTAAATACTAAACCTGGGTACAAAATAATTGAGATTATTATTTGAATGTTATAGTGTGTGCTAAGTAAGCATGCATAGTAAGGGAATTGATTAGATGTCTATAGATTTCCGAGTTTATACGATCCAATTTTGAGGGCGAAAAGTGTCAGCCACCCTTATGCTAGATAGAGTTATCTGAGCGGAAGTTGCTTGGACTGGATCTGTTTGATTAGACCTTCGAACAAATCGTTGTGATTAAGAGACGACTTCTAGCGGCACAAAGCAGATAGAAGAGCTACGCTGACCAAAGGAGACGATTTCTAGAGTTTGAAGTCGGCAATCATATGTTTCTAAAGATATCCCCAGTAACCGATGTCGGTAGAACGCTTTAAAAGTGAAAACTTAGTGCGCGTTACGTAGGACCATTCGAAATTTTAGCTAAACATAGACAAATCACATACCAAATAGCCTTACCCTCGAGCTGGATTAATCTCCATAACTTTTTCCATGTTTCCCAGTTATACCAACCAGACCGCAAGCATGTTTTTCAGTATGAGGTATCTTATGTTGCCGCGGTATATGGGTGCCACGTAGACATTTGGGGTATAAGGATGTCAAAGTACGACATGACAAACACCTTCATAGTCGAGCCGGAGTGAATTCTCGATCACCGAGAGAAGCGGCTTAGACATAGAAGCATTTCGATAGAGTAAACTCCCAGAATTTATGGTTCAAAGTCTCGTTGGTATAAAGCAAATTTGAAGGATGAAATTTTATTTAACGGGGGGAGAAATGTAATACCCTAAAATTCCTATTTAGCTTAACCATTATACTTTGATAGGAAATGCCTATTAAAAATAGGTGAATATGTGGTCTCAAACTTTAGAAGCTTATTGATTGTTATTTTAAGTAATTTCTTCTTGAAATTAAATAAGCTAAAGACCAAAATATTCTAAGCTCTTTTAGGGATCATAAAACATCACAAAATTATCATAATTGAGCAAAGCCTTAATTTAATCATAAGAGACAATAAAATGACATGGAAACACTTACTCCAATTAAAGAAACTTATCAACAATTAGTGGGCAATTAAATTTGCAGAAATCGGAATATTTAGGTTAATTTTCGTAATTAGTTAATAATTAAATTAAAAAGGCATAATTAAGAAATGTGTGAAATCAATTAGTGATCAAAGGCTAACAAAACTCAAGATTAGCATAAAAAAGGGATTTTTAATGATCATAGTTAATATTGTAACCAATCATACTTTGACAATTAAGCCTAATAACATCTAAAATGCTATATTAGGGATATTAACCAATATTAATTTAATTTTCCCTATATAAATAAGAGTGGAGAAAATTCCCTCTTAAAGAGGCAAGAAAATTGCATAAATTTTAAATCCTAAGAGCACATAAAATATGAATAAATATCATCAATAGTGGTAGGATTTTTCCAACACAAATTAAAGGCTTGGATTAAAACTAATAAAGCTAAATCTAAAGGCCTTAACTTAACCTCATAAAGCATAATTCTTGTGAAAAAAAAAACCCACCAATGAGAGATTTTTCTTCTTGAGTTTGTGAGACAATTAAAACACAAATTGAAAATCAAAAAGATGAAGGGGGGGGGGCGGTTTTTGTGCTTGATGAGGAGGAGTAAAAATTGTTTAATATTAAACAAAACCCACATGCAAAATTAAGCAAATGCAAGTCATAAATTGTGGAAGAGGATATGGTACTTGTGATAAGGTCTTAATGACCTTTGGAAGAGGATAATGAGAGAGAGTGAAGGGGGAGTTGTGAGTATGAGTGTGTGTGTAGTGTGTAGGTGTGTAAGAGTTGTGAGTGTTGTGAGCCTAGTGAATGAGAGAGAAAAGTGTGTAATTAATTGAGTTGTGAGTTAAAAAAGCATTGGGATTAATTCAAGACACAAGTACATGAGAATCTATACAAAATAAATTGTATCCTGAGATATGTTAATCATAGACCAAATATAAGGATTTTTTATGAACCATCATATTTTAAGCTTGGAATAGGTTATCTCTGAAATCTTTTCCTCAATTTTTGGAATTAATCTTAAAATAAGTAAAAGGTTGGTTAAGACCTCTAATGAAGCCAAAATTTTGAAATTAGTGAATTGAAGAAGGAAAACTTGAATAAACTTCAAATTAAACCCTAAAAGCATTTTTGCTTAGTTGATAACCAACTACCAATTTCATCTAGTTAAAATCACACTTAGAGTAACTAGGAATTTAAAGCACAAAATTGGAGAATCAAAGGGGAGGGGGGACGGATGGATTGGCTTGAAAAAGGGGTAAGCAATTGTTTAGTATATGTATTAAGACACATGCAAAATCAAGCATTGATGAGGGGAGCAAATTGGAGAGAGGAATGATACTTAGGATAGGATGCATCGATGAAATGGAAGAGGATAGGGTGGTGAGAGAGAGGGGGACGGTTTTGAGGGGTGAAGGGTGAGGATGAGAGCTTGATAAATGACCTAGATCCAATGGCCAAAATACAAGATGAATTGGGTTTGAAAGAATTACCAAAGTGCCATGACAAATTGCTATAAATAGGGGGCTTTGGCCTTCACAAAATTCATACCAAAACAAGCAAGAAGCATCTGAAAATAGAGTGAAAGTGAGAGTTAGTGAGAAGCAAGAAGGAGTAGCAAGGTTCTCTAAGGGTAAGTTCTCTAGTTCTTAAGCTTTACCTTTTAGTTTATAGCTTAAATGTTGTTTTGATCTTTAATCTTCCAATATTTTCTTGTTATCATGTTTTTATGGTTAAAAGCGGTTTTAATTCGAAAAATTGATGAAGGTGGTGTTATAGCAAAATTTTTTGAAGATTATTATCAAAGTAGCAAAGCTCTGGCGAAAATTCATCAGGTAGAAGTTTCTGAAATCAGAGATAAAAACGCCAATATTTTATGTTGAAAATGAAGTTACAAATTTCTGGGAAAATTCATGGTTAAAGTAGACATATGGGGGTTTTCAAAATACCTAGAATGTATTATTTTGAGCTTTGTACCGTGAGATAAAAATTCTTCAAGTTAGGCTACGTTTTCTAGAAATTTTCTGGGAAGAATATAAAGACGTGAAAATTGGGAATGATTCACAAATTCTGGGTGAAGACCATTATTTGTCTTTAAAAATAGATATCCTAAGGTTTCCGAAGAATTTTATGGATCCTCGTTTCGATTTTTGTAGAATTAGTTATGAATTTTCAAAGTTTGCGGAAATTCTACTCAAAATGCTGAATCAACGTTTTTGAGAAATAAAAGGGATATAATTGGAATAACAAATCCACCAGGGGTAAAAACGTCGGTAGTGGTTAAAATATCTCCTAAGATATTATTTACGAGGTTATAATGCGATAATACTATTATAGGATATTTGGTAAAAAACGGGAGACATACCGACCAAGCAAGCGTATCGCTATCTGAACGGACTAGGTATGGACACGTATTGTAAGACTAACTCTGATGCTTATTGTTTGCTTATATGTGATAGATACTTTCATAAGCTCATGGACGGGACTATGTATTGGGTCATGCACCGTAACTAAGTTTATGGGGCTTAGATCACAACTTATACATTCAGCTTTATACACGGGTTATGGTTTTGATAATACCGTTACAATTTTCCTAGCGCTGGGGACACGATAGGCCATCGTGGCACGGGTGGGGCAGACTATGTAACACCCCATTTTTCTAAAGCGTTTTCAAGGTAGTTTGATCAGAGTGGCGCATCGGAGCAATTCAAGAGAGCGAGTAACTAATGAATGTATTAAAATATTAACCATGGTTGGTTATAGTAGTGGTACATTTATCCCAATAATTCAAAATATTATGCAATAAAAAAACAAAAAAGAAACTCCGGCCAGATCTTCACACGGGCTGCTTATTCCTGTCGTCGGCTCTCGGTCCTCCAGACCCTGAAGCTATAGTAAGGGCTGAGGTCCAATGCCCATTGGACCTCAAGTAACGGTTAACCTCATGCTTATGTATGACAAAATATGTATGACAGATATTATAACATTAATCACCACACAATCACACAGTATATGTAAGTTTGATATATCCACAGTACACATCGCATGTACAGTTGTCATCTATCACATATATAAGCATATCATAAGCATCAGAGTTAGTGTTACAATACACGTCCGTACCTTTGTTTGACGAATACGTTATGTTGCCTGTCAAGTAGCGATCACAGCTTTCCTATGAAGGTAATTGTAATACCCTAAAATTCATAATCATTATAAACATTATATTTTGGCAAAAAAAATGCCTATTAAAAATAGGTGAATATGTGGTTTCAAAATTGAGTAACATATTTATGTTAATTTAGGGAATTTTCCCCTAGAATTAAAAAGACCAAAGATCCAAATTATCTAGATTTCAATTAGGGATCATAAAATACCCTGATAATTCATATGTCTTTTGATCACACTGTTTAGCCTAATAACATCTGAAACACTATACTAAGGTGATAACTTGGATTAAATTATCATCCCCTAAAGATTCAATATATATGGCGAAAATTCAATAATAATAAAGAGGCAAATCCAACAATTAAAATTAAAGCATAAAATGAACAAAAAGAAAGGAAGGGGAAGGGGACGGTTTTTTTAGCTTGTGCAGCAAGAAACACAAATTCAAAAACATGCAAAGACTTGTGGATGAAGTTGGAACCTTCCAACTTGGTGGTCAAGTTTCAAGACTTCATGGGCAAGTCTTCAAACTTCTTGAGCAAGTTACTTAGTGAGCAAGTTACTTGGCGGACGAGGTTACTTGGCGAACAAGTTACTTGGCGAACAAGTTACTTGGTGGACAAGTTATCTGGCAGACAGGTTACTTGGTGGACACGTTACTTGGTGGATGCGGACAAGTTACTTAGTGGACAAGTTAGGAAACTTGGAGAGCAAGTCAGGTTGGAAAACTTGGAGAGCAAGTTGGAAAACCTAGAGAGCAAGCGGGGAAAACTTGGAGAGCAATTCGGGAAAACTTGGACAGCAAGTTGGAAAACTTGGAGAGCAAGTCGGGAAAACTTGCATAATAAGTCAGGAAAACTTGAAGAGCAAGGAAATTGTTTCAAACACATGTCAAATAGGGTCAACAACTTGTTGGAGAAGTGTCACTGTTCAATACTTGATCATCAAGTTTCTCAACTTCTTGAAGAAGTTGCAACAACTTCTTTAGGAAGTAGAGCCTTGGATTTTCCTATAAATAGAGGCCTTGCCTCTCCTCATTTCTCACACCAAAATCCCAAGCAACATCTGAATATTTGAGAGAGAGTGAAAGAAAGTGGGAGAGCTTGAAGGAGTTCAAGCATTAGGTAAGCAAGTTCTTGAGTTTTGAGTCTTAAATTCTTAGTTATTTAGTAGTTTGATCTTTAGATCTTCTAGATATAGTTGTTTTTATGTTCTTCTGAGTTTAAAAATGGTTTTATTTTGAAAACTTGATGAAGAAAGTGGTTTAGCAAAGTTCTTGGTGGAAGAACACCGAAATAACAAAGTTCTGGCGAAATTCGTCGGTTAGGCGATTTCTGAGTTAGTAACAAAAAAGCTTATAGTTCATGTTGAAAATGTTGTTGAAAAATTCTGATAAAATTCATGGTTAAATTAGACATATAGGGATTTTCAAATATGTAAAGAACATGTTGAAATGAGCTCTGTAGAGTGAGAAAGAAATTCTCAAATTTTATGTTGCAAAAATGCTGGAAATTCTGGGCAGAGGATGAACACGTGAAATCTGGGAATTATTTTTGAATTCTGGGCAAAGTATGATATTTTTTCTGAAAATTATACATCCTAAGGAGTCCGGAACATTTTACGGATCTTCGTTTCGATTTTTTTAGAATTAGTTATGATTTTTCGAAGTTAGGAGAAAATCAGCCCTAAATGCTGATAATCAGCGTTTTTATCCGAAAATTCAAAGGAAATAATGGAAAAACAAAATACACCAGGGGTAGAATAGCAAATTGTGGATAAAATATCTTTTAGTATATTATTTGTGAGTTAATAAACGCGATATTACTCTTATAGGAAGTCTGCAATCGTTTTTTGATCGACGTCATACCGAAACTACCAATTCAGGTACGTTCGCGTACTGTAACACTAACTCTGATGCTTATGGTATGCTTATATGTGATAGATAGTCTGAGACTCTATTGTGAAAATTGATCACATACATGCAGCTTGATACGGGTTATGGTCTTGATAACGCCGTTATGTTTTCCTAGCGTTGAGGACACGGATGTACACCGTGGCACTAGTGAATAGTGCAGACTATAATAACATGCATATTGCAGTGACTGTGTTATGTTATTATCTTGAATATGAGATACATCTGCTGTGTGCTGTTAGAATACATCTGCTGTGTGCTTATGTATTGTTGTAATCAAACATCTGCTGTGTGCTTATGTATGGATTATTGCTGTAACGCCGTGAATATCTGTCATATATAAGCATGAGATTAACCGTTATCTGAGGTTTAATGGCCATTGAACCTCAGCTCCTACTATAGCTTTAGGGTCTGGAAGACCAAGGGCCAAGGACAAGGGTAAGGAGCCAGCGTAAGGATGCAGACGGAGAGAATTTTATTTGACTTTATACCCTCGAACTATATTCAGACTATTGTACCACTGTGTAAGCAGCCAGATACCACAACAGTGAATGTTTTATCAGATACTCGCATTTTTGAAATTATTCCGATGCTCTACTCTGATGGAAAAGAAAAAAAAATTTTATTCCGCTTTTGAAAATTGGGGTGTTACAGTAATATCGCGTCTATTAATTCACAACCAATATCCCAATAGATATCCTAGCCACAAATAACTATTTTACCCTTGGTGTATTTACTCTCTAATTATTTTTCTCTAAATTTTGGGAAAAAACGCTGATATTCAGCATTTGGGGCTGATTTTCACCTAACTTTAAAAAATCATAACTAATTCTATAAAACTTGAAACGAGGATCCGTAAAATTCCCTAGAATGCTCAGGATGTCTATTTTGAAGGAAAAATAATAGCCTTTTCCCAGATTACACGGTTCATTCCCAGATTTAAAGTTTTGAGCATATGTCCAGTATTTTCCCAGAATTTCATAGCCTAACTTTGAGGATTTTTATCTCACTGTACAGAAATCATTTGGACATGTTCTTTACATATTTAAAAATTCCTATATGTGTAATTTAACCATGAATTTTCTCAGAATTTTTCAACCATGTTTTCAATATAAAATATGGGCATCTTCGTCACTAGTTCAGCAAATGCTTAACCGATGAGATTTCGCCAGAACTTCGTTACTTTGTTGATTTTCTCCCAAAAATTTTACTATATGACCTTCCTCATCAGTTTTTTGAAATAAAGCCAATTTTAACCATAAAAACATGAAATTAAAATTATTCTAGGATATTTAAGATCTAAACTACTTCTACCTAAGAATTTAAAAACTAAAACTTAAAGAACTTAAAAGCTAGAGCTAGAGAACTTACCCTTGAAGAACTTCCTCCTTCTTGCTTCCCACCAATTCTCACTTTCTCTCTACTCTTGCTCTCTAAAACTCACCTATTGTGGTTGAGTTTGGTGTGAAGAATTGTGAAGAACCTAAGCTCCTATTTATAGTAAATTGGTGTGGCATTTTGGTAGTTAAATTGAACTTGCCTCTTCTTGCTTTTGAGCCAAAGGATCTAAACTTAGTTAAGAAGTTTTAATCCTACCCATCCATGTGATTAGAAAACCCTAGCTTAATCAACAAGTTTTCCTACTTCTTTGACAAGTTGATGATGTCATTGATGACCTTTATTTATGACTTCATGTGCTAATTATCCCATGTGTGTTATACTAGCTAATTCCTAGCTTTCTCTTCTACCACTAGATAGAACCACTAGATAAATATATTTGGGGATCTTAATGAAGTTTTAGTAAAATTTTCTCATTGGTTTTGAAGTCTTAAAGTTCTTGGCTTCATTTAGAGACCATAAACACCTATTTTTTCATTTGGTATCAATCTTCAAAAGTTGAGGAAATGGCTTTGGTTATAACCATTCTCAAGCTTGAATTATGCTTGTTAATAATCACTACTTATATTTGATTTATGATTAATGGATCTCAAGATACAATTTAGTTTGTATAGATTCTCATTTACTTATCCCTTGAATTTATCCCAATGGCTTTATCTTTTATTGAATTATCTTATTGGTGGATTTCAAATTAATATTGAATTATGTTTATTTTTCTCTCTCACCCACTAGACACACACACACTCACAACAATTGTACACACACACATGCACAACATCTCTTTCTCTCTCATTATCCTTTTCTAAAGAAATTAATACATTATCATATCCTCTTCCAACTTGTTGACTTTAACAACACCATGTGGTTAATTGAGATAATATCTAGATTTTATCACAACCTTTCTTCAATTCTTCCCTTGCAAACCGTGGCCTCTCCTCCCCCAAATACTCTTGATTTGTTCTTCTTCCAAGTCTCAAAATATCCTATGTCTAAGTCCTCCCATTGGTTCATAATTTATTACAAGGATTAAGCTAAATTATGTAATTAATCTAGAATCTTTGGATTTACTTTATGAGACTTAATATTGACTTTCAATTTATGCTAATCTCTTATTGGCCCAATTAATTTCATGAGGATTAAGAATATTTCCTTGATTTACCATTGGCCAATTCAATTTCACAAGGATTTGACTTAATGAGGTTTAATTAGGGCCTTTGGATTTAGCTTCATTCAATTATCTCATAGCATCTAGAAGAAAGACTCTCATTGGTTGATTTAATTTCACATGGATTATGCTTTATTAAATTAATTTTAAAGCCCTTAGATTAGCTTTATGAAGTTTAATCCTAGCCCTCCATACCTAATCTTAATTAGCATTCTAATATGGCAGTTTACAAGTTGCTAAGTGTAGTTGCCAAAGTGTGATTGGTTCTTTAATTGGTTATGATCATTAGCAATTTATTTAATGCTAATTCAAATTCCTAATGGCTTTTAATTAAGTTAGAATATCCCTAACTATGCCTTTTTAATTTAACTTTTGGTTAATTATGAAAATTAGTATAATTATTCCAATTGTTGTAAATTTAATTGTTCATTAGTTGTTGGTAATTTCCCCTAATTTGTATAAGCATTTTCAAGCCCTTTAATTGTCTCTTATGATTAAATTAGGATTATACTTAGTTTTGGAGACTCTAGGGTATTTATAATATTTTATGGCTCTTTATGATTAAATATGAACTATGTTGTATTATGATAATTTTATGGTGTTTTATAATCCATAATGTAAATTAGAAAATTGGGTTTTTCCCTATTTAAATTCTAGAGAAAATTGGCCCAAGAAAATAAAATATCCTACAAAATTGGAGACAACATATTCTCCTATTTTTTATAGGTATTATTTGCCAAAATATAATATTTTAATGAATATAAATTTTAGGGTATTACAGACTAGATATAACGGGCATATGCAGTGGCTGTGTACCATTATCTAGACAAATCATACATCTGTTATGGGCTTTTATATTGATTATTGTTGTAATGTCATGAATGTCTGTTATACATATTGTGTCATATTTAAGCATCCGGTTAACCATTACCTGGGGTCCGATGGGTATTGGACTTCAACTCTTACCATAGCTTCAGGGTTCGGGGAACCAAGGACTGAAGACAGGGGTAAGCAGAGTAAACAGCACACGTAAAGACCCAACTGAAGACCCTATTTTTAGACTTGTACTGTTATAACATTACTCAGATAAATGTATTATATATTATGAATAGACGGATACACTACAATTAATGATATATCAGTTATTCATTCTTTTACTTGCTCCGATGCTCTACTCCAATGAAAATAAAAAAAAAAATTATTCTGCTTTTGAAAATTGGGGTGTTACAGAGAAACTGAGCACAATACTCCCAATCCATGTAAAAATCGAACAAAAGAATCAGCAAAACACATATCTGAAGAGGGAATGCCAGCTTCAGTGTTTTTGGGGCAGAGGACAGAATTGCTGACGGAATAATGGACGATCAGTAGCGGTGGACGGACGGCGACAACAAGGAAGGGTGAAAGAAAAGATACGAGCTTTCCCCGAAATCGCAAACTTCTTCGTCCCACCCATCAGGTATGAGATCCACCTCCTCCGGAAAAACCAAATAAAAATCTGATCCTCCCCTTTTTTATGTTTCACAAAAGTGCAGTTTAATAGATTCCCAATGCTAAAATAAAATAATATTCCTAGAGATCTAAACCCATATCCCAAATTCACTAGTCACGGTGCCACCAAGCTACTAACTTAGTTATTTTTTTTTTCCAAATTCTAAAAATATAGATACATATATATTTATAAAATATTAATTATTGATAAATCTACATATACATATGTATAATCTTTACAAGTATTACTCATATATATAACAAATAAATCAAATACTAGTTAAAAATGAAATAACTAATTGTTTTTTTTTTGGGCCATTACAAGACTAGACTAGCTTGGGTTAGACCAAACTAGACAGACCACGTGACACTTGAACATTGAATGTGAACAAAGGTTTCAACAACTTGCAAACTAGAACAATCATCAATTTATGAGTGTGTGTAATCATTGTTTTATCTATCTAGTCACCTTTTTGGTCTCAGCATATTACAACTCAAATAATTTGTGTATTGTATAGTTTAGTTGGCTTATAAAGGAGGGAAAAGGTGTAACATCCCAATTTTCAAAAGCGGATCTTTTTTTTTTTTTAGAGTAGAGCATCGGAGCAAGTAAAAGAGTGAGTAACTGATATATCATTAACTGTGTCATATCTGCCTGTTCATAATGTAAAGTACATTTATCTGAGTAATGTCATAACGGTACAAATCTGAGAAGAGGATCCTCAGTTGAGTCTTTACACGTGTTGTTTACTCTGCATACTCCTGACTTCGGTCCACGGTTCCCTGGATCCTGAAGCTATGGTAAGAGCTGAGGTTTAATACCCATTGAACCTCAGGAAACGCTTAACCTCATGCTTATGTAAACAAGATATCTATGATAGATATTCATGACATTATAGCAATAATCAATATAAAAACTCATAACTGATTCATCTGGATAACGGTACACAGCCACTGCAATATGTCCGTTACCCCCAGTCTGCACTATTCACCAGTGCCACGATGACCTATCGTGTTCTCAGTGCTAGGAAAACTCAACGGCATTACCAAGACTGTAACCCGTATAAATAAAGCTGAATTGGATGCACAACTTTTTAAAACAGAGTCTCAGACTATCTATCACATATAAGTATACCATAAGCATCAGAGTTAGTGTTACAGTACGCGTCCGTACCTGAGTTGATGATCTCGGTATGTTGTCGGTCGGGAAAACGATCGCAGATATCCTATGAGAGTAATATCGTGTCTATTAATTCATAAATAATATTCTAATAGATATCCTAGCCACAAATGACCATTCTACCCCTGGTGAATTTATTTTTCAATTATTTCCCTTTGATTTTCGGGAAAAAAAACGCTGATTAATCAGCATATAGGCTGATTTTCATCCAACTTTGAAAAATCATAACTAATTCTAGAAAACTCAAAACGAAGATCCATAAAATTTTATGGACTCCTTAAGATGTCTATTTTTGAGGAAAAATATCAGTTTTCACCCAGAATTCAAGAACAATTCCCAGATTTCACGTGTTCATACCATGCCCAGAAATTCGCCCAGAAACATAGCCTAATCTTCAAAAATTCATATCTCCTTGTCCAGAGATCAAAATGTTACATATTTTATATATTTGGAAAGCCCTACATGTCTACTTTATTTCTGGAAAATTTCGTGATTTTTAAAGATCATTTGTTGTACAAAATAATGCTCCCTATCCAGTGAACTCCCAAAATCCAGAAATTCCAGAATTCTTTTATCTTACTCTAACTTGTTCCCTTAATCCTAAAAGTCACTCCCCAATATGTTTCCACCTTGTCAGGCATCTTTTGATGCAATAAGGCTTGAAAACAATTATGGGGAATTACTTGACCTATTTACTAGATTAAACTAACATCTACATTAAAACTACTAAGAACAACTAAAACTATAAAACTAAGAACAAGCTTACCTCTTGAAGCTTTTTGTTCTCCTTCCTCCTTCTTTCTTCTCTTAGAAATCAACTCTTGGTGTTTGATTTGGGGTGAAGAATGAGGGTGGACAAGGCTTCTATTTATAGGCAAAGGGTGTGGCAATTTTTGTAATTAATTGAAACTTTCTCCTATCAATTTTTGACCATTGGATTAAAGCTAAATTTCAAACACTCATCCTCACCCTTGGTCCCACCTAACCATGCTACTCCCTCTCTCTTCCTCCTCACTATTTTTCTTTCCCTTAATCAAGAAGTAAAGGAGCTTGTTCATGAAGCTTAAATAGTCCACCTTCTTGGACAAGTTGTTGACCTAATTGGAGCATATGCTGATTTAATTTTTCTTGTCCTCCAAGACTCCACAAAAACTGCCCCCCCCCCTTCAACTCTTTTTTTTTTGTTTGCTTTGGGCTTTAATTACTCACCTAGATAATAATTTGGGGCCAAAACATTGGTCCTTTGATGACTAATTATGATAAAATGCTTTTAATTAGATCCTTTTTATTTGCTATTAGATTTAGCTCAATTAGGTTTATTTGTAATGATTTAATTGTTTACCAAATAAATTATAATCTCTCAAATTCCACTTGTTACAAATATTGGACCCTTGTTAGGCTCAAATATGTAATTAAGCCAAAATATTCCAAATTGCTTTTTAATATTTGCCATTAAATTAATTATGAATATTAATCCAATTAGTATTAATTTAGGTGCTCAATAACTATTCTTTAGCATCCCCTAATTACTTTAAGCCTTTTCATACTCCTTTACGACTTATTCTTGAAAATATGAGAATTAAATGTTAATATCTTTTTAAATATAAATTTAATTGTTCTTTAATTGTTGGAAATTCCCTTTAATTTTTTTTATAGGTATTTTCATGATATTTTGGGAACCCTAATTTAATTATAGTCCTTAAAAATTCATTTAAACAATTATTAATTAGCCATTGGCTTTTAATTGGAATTATACATCTTTAATTATGCTTAATTTAATTTAGTTAAATTTAGTGTCTTCATTGTTGTAATTTCAATTTCTCATTAATTGTTAATAATCGCCCCTTAATTGGGCTTCGCTTTGTGATAGTTCTCTATGGCTTTTTATGAACTAAATATGAATTTAGACACTAGTTTGTTAATTAAGGGCATTTTAGTAAATTTAGACTCATAATAAGTTAAATGATGCTTAATTAATTCCTTGGTTATTTATAAAGATTTGCACAATTATTTAATTTAATGAATACCTGGTTGTTCTTTGATTTTATTATTTCCCTCTATTTTGTTTAAGTATTTTCCGTAGTATCTCTTTGCTCTTTTTAATTCCATGTGAACTATAATTTAATTTGGTAATTATTTGCATTTTATGATATTTTATGGTTCCTAAGAAAATTCAATAATTAATTGCAAAAATTAATGCAATTACTTTAATTAATCTACAATTATTTGCCCAATCAATTATTGACAATTTCCTTTAATTTGTTTGGGTATTTCAATAACATTTTATGTCCCTTTAGAATTTAAATATGAACTATGCTTTAATATGAAAATTATAGGGTATTTTATGATCCCTAAATGAAATTAGAATATTTGAGTCTTTTCGGGTTATTTAATTCCAAAAGAAAATTTCCCAATTTAAATTAGATAAACTATAATATTTTTGAGACCACATATTCACCTATTTTAATAGGTATCATTTATCAAAATATCAAAAGGTCATAATAGATAGACAATTAACAACAAATATGCCAAATTAAATTATAATCGTGATCACCCTTTTTTATTTAATTTTTCTTTTAAAAGATCTGAAGAATCAACCTCATCGGGCAGCTAAATTTGACATCTTGTTGAAAAATTTAACAAAAAAGCCAGCTTATTAGATTGGTTTACTAGACTCAAGAGGATTAAGCTAGTGATTGTTAAGCGTCATAGACTATTATATATAACCATATCATCAAACTAAATTTATTGCAAACCCACAAATAAATCATATATTTGGCCACCTTTTTTCTAGATAGGGAAACAAATTGGAGACATTCTAAATGAATCAAGAGATCGATATATGAATGAGAGTTTTTCTCCCCAAAAGAAACTTGGAAGAAAAGGCTATAACTAACAAACCACCCCCTCCTCTATCTCTCTCTCCCTCCCTCTTTCTCACTCACTCACCGGAAGTAAGCTCTTCAATAACTTCATCATAATAAGCTTCTCAAACTTCTTCACAGCCAACCAATACTGTGATGCCACAATATTGGAAGCCTGTGAAGAAATTTTGAAACATCTTCCATTACCATTAATTGACAAAGAGTTTGAGTGTCTCACTCATTGTCTGGTGAGAAAAACAAGACTATCAGTGGCTATATATATACATATATAGAGAGAGAGAGAGACCATCACTCTCTGTGTGTCTCTCCTTAATCTTACTAATTATAGATCGAATCTCATCTTCTCCCAACATCACAAAAAGTTACAAACAAGCTAAGATAATAGTGCCAAATGTAATTGAATCACTCTATATTAGATTCTCCACCAATCAATCTAAATTTTAGTCCATTATTTGTTTGTAACAAATATATAAAAATGAAGCTTATATAGTTGACTTTTGGGTGAAATATACCCTTTGGAAGAAAGACTATATATGAAAATGAATGAACGCATTTCACTCAATGTATGTCAACTATTTTGTTAGTCTATTTATTTTATTCTTATTTATCTAAAACGATGCATCCCAAAGGATCACATGCAAGAAACAAAGCTTTCTGAATCGAATCTCGTTTTTTTAAACATTTTTCCCCCTTTTCATCTTCAAAATACACTTATTCCATTTGAGCAAGTTGTCTCTATTCAATTGCATTGTCCTTCAAATAAAACCAAAGGTTAAGGATAGGACTGAATCTAGGGTTAATGCTTTGGCCATAAAAAGAAAATAATAATAAAATAAAATATAGGGTTGATGCTGGTGAGCATAAATGCTTAGAAATCGCACTAAACGATATACAAAATAGTCTGTATGTATATCTCAAACTCAAATTGTGAGAATAGATGCTGTCTGAATATCAAGGATTACTAATTAATTATATTGTTCATCCATAAAAATATTTCCTGTTCACATATACAATTCAAACTAACTCATCCCAATACGTGCATGGTCACTCCAAGTGGCCCTTATTGTGCTTACTTGTTGGGTTTCTCTGGTATCAGAATAGAGTAACCAAAATGGATAGGTACAAGCTGTCTTTTATCTGATTCATTTTCTGCAGTTCATTGTCAATTAATAGTTGATAATATATATATATATGTGTGTACCCCAAAAATTATAATTTCTCATAACTACAATATTTTGATAAATGACACCTATTTGAACTAGGTGAATATGTGGTCTCAAATTTTGAGGTATGATTATTCTAATTTCTAGGGAATCCTTATATAGGATTAAGATTGAATTTTTCTAGGGATCATAAAATATCATAAAAATACAAACAATTACCAAATTAAATTAGGGTTCTTGTATGATCAAGAAGAGAAAGAAAGAGTTATGAAAATACATAAATAAAATTGGAGGAATGGAATATCCTAAAATTCATATTCATTAAAAATAGTATATTTTGGCAAATAATACCTATTAAAAATAGGAGAATATGTTGGGCAAATTTTCTCTAGAATTTAAATAGGGCAAAACCCAATTTTAAAAATTACATGAAGGATCATAAAACATTATAAAATGCCCTAAAGTCTCTAAAACTAAGAGTAATCCTGATTTAATCATAAGAGAAATTACTAACAACTAAGGGACAATTTAATTTGCAATAATTGGAATAATTGTATTAATTTTCATAATTAATCAAAGGGTTTTAAACACCAAATTTTATAAATGTTTAAGAGACCAAATTTTCTAAAACCCTAGAACTAATACTTAGTTCATATTTAATTCATAAAATGCCATAAGGAATTATCAAAACACCTGAACAATTAAAAAGTAATTACCAACACTTAATGAACAATTAAAATTACACTAAGGGAATATTTAGCTAATTATTTACAATTAATACTAATTGTCATCAATTAAGGATGTGTTAAGCTAATTAAGAATCAAAGACCAATAGGGGATGATACTAGCATAAAATAGATTAACAATAGTCTTAAATTACCCTAAAAGTCAATAATACAATAATCAAGGGGCGATTAAGTATTGGATTAATATGATAATTAAATTCTAATCAAGCTTTGAAAAGTCAATAAAATCAACTATGATCTAAGGTCAAGAATTAACCACATAAAGCCAATCTAAGGGCTTAAATAATTATAAAGGCTTAATCCTTGTGAAATTGGATTAGCCAATGATAAATCAAGAAAATGTTCTTAATCCTCATAAAAATTAATTGGACCAATAAGAGATTAATACAAATTGAAGGTGTGGATTAAATCTAGTAAAGTTAAATCCTAAGGCTTAAATTAACTCTCATAAAACACAATCCATGTGAACTTAAAACAACCAATGAGAGGGAGTTGTGCATGTGTGTGGGAAAGAGAGAGAGTGTTGTGAGTGCTATTGTTGTGAGCCTAGTGGGAATGTTGGAAGAGGATAAGATGATGCATGTGATGATGTCATTGTTGTGTATGTGTGTGTATGCTATTGTTGTGCATATGTGTGTGGCTAGTATGAAGAGGGAAAGGGAAGTCAACTTGTTAGCCAATAGGGATTTAGTTAATTGCATAATTAGGATAATGCATGAAATTAATTCTAGACATAAACAAATGAAAATCTATACAAACTAAATTATATCTTGAAATCCATGAACTAAGTATGAAAACTAAGTTGAGATTCATAACAAGCATAAATCAAGCATGAAAACAAGTATAACCAAAGCCATTTTCATAATTGTTTAAGAAATGGAATCAATAGAAAAGATAGGCAAAATTGGTCTCTAAATAAAGCTAAAAATGTCTAGAATTCGCATCCAATGAGCAATTAAGCATACAACTTCATTAGGATACCCAAACAAAATTCCTCTCTAATGAACAACCAAGAGATAACTTAAGTAAGAAGACTAGGACACTTGGCCATCTTGGAAGAGGATAAGGTGAGTCACAATCCTAAGCAATATGAGTCACAACCCTAGACATGAAATGAGTCACAACTCTAAAAGATGAATCATCACTCTAGTGGAAGACTTGGAAGAGGATAGGGTGACTCATAAAGTAATAGAAGAGACTAGAAGGAAGAGGAGTAAGGCTAGGATGAGTGCTTCTCAAATACCCTAGATCCAATGGCCATAATGCAAGATGAGTTAGGTTTGAATTAATTGCCAAATTGCCACACCAATTTACTATAAATAGGGGTCCTTAGTCTTCACAATTCTTCACACCAAAAACCATTCTAAACAAGAGTGGAGTGAAGCAAGAAGAGGAAGAGAAAGAGTCTTCAATAGGTAAGTTTGTATTTAGTTTTTAGTTTTTAGTTTTATAGTTCTTAATAGCTCTTAGTTGTTCTAGGTAGTTTTTAGTAGAATTGTTAGTTTAATCTGGAAAATAGGTAAAGTAATTTCCCATAGTTGTTCTCAAGCCTTATTGCATCGAAAGATGTCTGACAAGGTGGGAACATGTTGGGAAGTGACTTTTAGGATTAAGGGAATAAGTTAGAGTAAGATAAAAGAATTCTGGAATTTCTGGATTTTGGGAGTTAACTGGATAGGGAGCATTATTTTATGCATCAAATGATCTTTAAAAATCACGAAATTTTCCAGAAATAAAGGAGACATGTAGGGCTTTTCAAATATGTAAAATATGTAACGTTTTGATCTCTGGACAAGGAGATATGAATTTTTGAAGATTAGGCTATAATTCTGGGTGAATTTCTGGGTAAGGTATGAACACATGAAATCTGGGAATTGTTCTTGAGTTCTGGGTGAAATGTGATATTTTTCCTCGAAGCTAGACATCTTATGGAGTCCGGGAAATTTTACAGATCTTCGTTTCGATTTTTCTGGAATTAGTTATGATTTTTCGAAGTTAGGCAAAAATCTGTTCAAAATTTCAGAACCAGCGTTTTTGAGAATTAAAGTGGATAAGTTGAAAAATAAACCTACCAAGGGTAAAAAGGGTCATTAGTGACTAGGATACCTTCTAGAATATTATTTGTGAATTAATAAATATGATATTACCATTATAGGGTAAACGTGATCATGGTCCGAGCGACAGCGTACCGATATCGCCAACGAAGGTACGGACGCGTATTGTTACACTAACTCTGATGCTTATGGTACACTTGTATGTGATAGATATGCTCATAAACCATGACTCTGCTTTGCAAATTATTTAAACATATAGTTTTATACGGGTTACAGTTTTGGTAATGCCGTTTGAGTTTTCCTAGCGCGCTGAGGACACGATAGGCCATCGTGGCACTGGTGAAGAGTGCAAACAGGTTGTGGTAAATATATATGGATATTTGATGGTTGTGTTTTTATCTTTGAGAAATGAATATTGAATATGGATATTGTTGTTTTATCATGAATATCTGTCATACATAACTGTACATAAGCATGAGGTTAACTTACCTGGGGTTCAATGGGAATTGAACCCCAGCTCATAGTCTCAGATACTGGTGTAACCGGGACAAGAGCAAGGATGAATAGCACACAAGAGGGCACGGGCAGAGAAGTACCTAGGGGTCATTGTAATCGAAAACATTTAGAGATTAGTACCACTGTAATAGCAACCAGACTCAACAACAGGGAATGTATATCTGTTACTCGCTCTTTTAAAGAAAAACGTTTATTTTGATGCTCTGATTAAGTTGTTGTTTTAAAAAGAAAATCTTTTCCGATGCCACTCTGTTAATTTCTTCGAAACTCTGATAATCCCATTTGAAAACCACATTTAAAAAGGCGGGATGTTACAGTGTGTGTACATATATATCTTTATATATACATATATATATATATAGATATAGTAATATATGTGTGTATACATATATATATGTATGTATGTATATATCTGGGTGTGTGGATATAATGGAAGGAAATGGACAAAGAAATGTAAGTAGTGTTGATTCAGGACAACAAACTGAAATGCAATTAAGTCCTTTAAATGAGTCATACGCTCAAATTGGGTCATCCACCCAAACTCAAGGAAATAGAAATGGGTCATCTACCCAAGGAAATGAGTTGATTGCATATTAATTTGATTTCCATCTATTATTCTTAAATTTTGTAATTCTTATGTTATGTCATCTAAATTTGTTTCATTTTGACTCATAAATTTTTCTATTTCATCTTCATAATCTGAATCTGAATTTTTATTCCTACTTCACATCATATTTAACTTTCTAGTTTCAGCATTATTAAATATACTTAATAATTCTCCAAATTTATCTTTTGTTTCAACACTTCTTAATAATTTATCTCTTGCTTCAACATTTTTCAATACTTGATTATTTTTATATTCCATTTTATATTCAGTTTCTTTTTCTTTTCCCTTATTTTTATAAAATTGTTCTAATTGTCTTAATCCATCTACAATATCTATTTTATTTTTGTTAACAGTTTCATATATTGTAAATAAGTTGTTATTAATTACATTTTGACCTTTCTTATTTTCTTCTGTTATTATTCTAGTTTGTTCTACATTTACATTTAAATTTTGGTTTTTTATATTTAGTACAATTGTATCTGAATTTTCCCATTCATATAAAGATCTCATTGTAACACCCCATTTTCTAAAGCGTTTTCGAAATAAAATTATCGGAGTTCAAAAAAGGTTTATCAGAGTAGAGCATCGGAATAGTCGTGAAAATGAGTAACTGAATAACATTCAATAATGATGTATCTGTGTACTGTTACAGTCATCCAAAATATTCGAATATTCAAAAAGACGGTAAAATAAAAATTTCAAAAGAAATCTCCTCGTCCGCTTCGTCACGCTATCTGCTTACCCTTCTCTTCGGACTGACCTCCTGAGGGTCCTGGGGCTAAAGTAAGAGCTGAGGTTCAATTACCATTGAACCTCAAGTAACGGTTAACCTCATGCTTAGGTATCAAATATGTATGACATATATCCATGGCAAAACAACATTTAATCACATACAATATTCACATAATAACATAACACAGCCACTGCAATATGCATGTTATTATAGTCTGCACTATCTCCAGTGCTACAATGGCCTATCGTGTCCTCAGCGCTAGGAAAACATAACGGCATTATCAAAACCATAACCCGTATCAAGTTGTATGTGTATGATCAATTTTCAAAACAGAGTTTCAGACTATCTATCACATATAAGCATACCATAAGCATTATTAATTTGCCATATCAGAGTTAGTGTTACAATACGCGTCCGTACCTAGGTTGATAATTCCGGTATGACGACGATCGGTATACGTTTGCAGACTTCCTATAATAGGAATATTGCGTTATTAATTTGTAAATAATATTCTTGAATATATTTTGGCCTCTACTGAATATTCTACCCTTGGTACACTAAACCATCATTTTATTTCTTCAAAATTCGTGGAAAAACGCTGGACAATATTGGGCAGAATTTCTCCTATCTTTGAAAAATCATAACTAATTCTAGGAAAATCGAAACGAAGATCCGTAAAATGTTCCGGACTCCTTAGGATGTCTATTTTCTATAAAAAAATATTAGGCCTTTTCCAGAATTCAAAAATCATTCCCAGATTTCACGTGTTCATCCTCTGCCCAGAAATTCCAGCATTTTCGCAACATAAACTTTGAGAATTTCTTTCTCATTGTACAGAGCTCATTTCAACATGTTACTTACAGATTTGGAAAGCTCTATATGTCTACTTTCATCATGAATTTTCTCAGAATTTTTCAATAGCATTTTCAACATAAAATATGCGTTTTTCTGTGACTTGTTCAGAAATCGCCTAACCGACGAATTTTCGCCAGAACTTTGTTACTACCGTATTCTTAACCCGGAAACTTTGCAGAACCAATTTCTTCACTAAATTTTCGAAACAAGGCTATTTTTAACTATAGAAACATGAAACTAAAATTATTCTAGAATTTTAAAGAATAAACTACTTCTAGCTATGAATTTAAACTCAAACTAAAGAACTTTGCTTACCTAAAGCTTGATCTTCTTCAAGCCCTCCTTCAGCTTTCTCAATTCTCTCTCAATAAGAAGATGATGCTTTGCTTGGTGTGAGGAAAAGTGAATGACCCAAGCCTCTATTTATAGGGAAAAGGTTGGACAATTGTGTAATTTTTTGCAACTTTCCTCTTGTCAATTATACACCATTGGATCTAGGGTTCCCTCAAAACATCAAATCCTCACCACTCTCTCCCTCTCATCCGAAATCTCTCTCTCTCTCCCCTCTTCTCTTTCTTTTTCCTTCTCCTAGAAGCCACACAAACTTGCACTTTAAGCCATGAATAGTGTTTTGTATCCTACAAGCTTTGACCAACTTTGCAACATGTGTTGAAATTCAATTTCTTCCTCTTGAAGCTCCTCAAAACCGAAATCCCCTCTGGTCCTTTGGGTTTGGTTGTTGTTTTGGGCTTTATTGGTGGTTTGGGCTAACAAAAATGATCCAATTGAGTTTTTGTTGTGTCAAAAAGCCCTAAATTAATTTCTTCTTGTTTAGTATTTAATTTAGCTTAATTAGGTTTAGTTTGAAATGATTTTATTGATTACCAATTCCATCATGATCCTACTAAGTCCAATTGTTACAATTATGGATCCCTTGGTAGGCTTTATTGTTGAATTTAGCCAAAATATTGCAAATTGCTTGTAAATATTTATCATTAAATTGATTATGCTTGTTAATTCAATTAAGATTAATTTTTGGTGTTTACTAATTATTTTTAATGTCCTCTAATTATTTTAGACCTCTTCCTATCCCTTTACGGCTTAATTTTGCCAATATGTGAATTATATGACAATATATCACTAAGTGTGAGTTTAATTGTTTTGAAATTGTTGGTGTTAGTTCTCAGTATGTTTTGATGATTAACAACAAGTGTAAACATGGTTTGAAGTTTCCAAAATCAGTTTAAAAGAGTTTGACAGTTGCTTACTCGAGTAGAGGTAAGCTTACTCGAGTAAAGGACTGTTGAAGGATTGCTCAAATTGCATCTTACAAGTCTTTACTCAAGTATAGGAAGCTATACTCGAGTAAAGGACTTCCAGAGAGCAAAATGAATTTTTGAACTTGAGTGTTTACTCGAGTAAAGGACTTACAGAGAGCAAACCTGTTTTTCACAGAGAGTGCATACTCGAGTAGAGGTATGCTTACTCGAGTAAAGGACTTACAGAGAGCTCCAAACATTTTATAACTAGTGCTTACTCGAGTAGAGTCTTGCTTACTCAAGTAAGAGTTTGTGTACTCAAGCAAAGACATGGAGTAACTTCTCACTTTTTGAGGAATTGAGTTGCTTACTCGAGTAAAGGCTTCTATACTCGAGTAAAGCCCATACAGAGAGGTTACTGATTTGTCCAGGACTGGCTTACTCAAGTAAACAAACCCTTACTCAAGTAAAGAGGCATTTTGAACTTAAAATTTTTCACATGAACAGTGCCTTACTCGAGTAGACTACTAACTTACTCGAGTAAAGCCTTTTGTTTTCAAAAACAAGTCACGATGGTTTGCCTCTGGAAGGTGCTTACTCAAGTAAACTTTGATTACTCAAGTAAAGACACTTATGAACAGTGCCTTACTCGAGTTAAGATGAACTTACTCGAGTAACCAACAGTAACATTTGGATTTTGAATTTCACGAATTCACAAATCACTGTTGTTTGATCTAATTGCTTTCATATATCACTCACTTATGTTCCCAGATATGTTTGACAAGTTTGTTGAGTGTTTTTCAGTTAGCACAGATCAAGATTATTGAAGATTAGTGAGATAAAGCAAAAAGTGAACAGTGCATTTAATGCACCTCTGCGATCTCACCTACTTTTAGCTAATCCACCTGAGCACGCCTAATGAACGTTAAAGAATGCTTACTACATCAAGTAAAGTCATTTCCAATGGGCAAATACTCAGATAGCCACATCAGCTTCAATTAACTCTTGGATTAGCAGAAGTTTAGAAAGAGAAGATGACCAGACTTAGTGCAAATCATCTACAACGGCTAGAATCATCTTGCAACGGTCATTTAATGGTCTCTACCTATAAATAGAGAGCATTAACTCCTTCTCAAGCTGATACAACAACTCAGAGTGAAAATTTACTAAGTTCATTCATTGTGTATTAGCTTTCACTTGTAAAGTATCATACTTGATACAAGCACTTCAGTGATTATCTTATCTACTCTGTGAGAGAGTTTTATCTATAAATCATTTACTGATTGTGATAACTACAAGTCAGGGGACTTGGTAGTTGGGGTGTATTGATTACAACTTGTAAGGAGGAGTGTGTTCTAGTGAGAGAACAACTCTTAGTACAGAGTGTGTAATCAATATTGTTGAGTTAGTGGATTGAAAATCCCAAGTGAGGCTTGGGGACTGGATGTAGGTCAGAGAAAGGACCGAACCAATATAAATCGTTGTGTGCAAAGCTTTCCTCCCTATCTCCTCTATTCTGCTCTGTTCTGAGTGTTTAAAAACAGAACAAGTTTCCAAGATTTTTAATATACCCAATTCACCCCCCCCCCTCTTGGGTATAAAGCTCCTCTTTCAGTAGGAAATTCCATTTAATTGGTTTAAGGGCTTTTATGGTATTTTACAATATTTTATGACTCCTAATAACAATTTAGGGAGTTGAATTTTGCCCTATTAAGTCCTACCGACAACTTATCCAAGAATTAGAATAAATATACTTACTAATTTGGAGACAACATACTCTCCTATTTTAAATGGGTCCTAAATGGCCAAAATATTATATTCAAGAGATATACAAATTTTTGGGGTATTATACTCATTATATTTATTTGAGGATTACTACTTATTGGTTCTAACCTTTCATATATTCATCAAGCCTTTTTTATTCCTTTAATATCATTCTTTACTTCCTTTAAATCTTTTGTATTTTGTCTGATTTCTGTTTTAATTTCATATATTTTTTGTTCTAGTGGTTTTTCTAATTCTTTTAATCTATCTTTTTGATTTTTAATATCTTCTTATTCTAAAATTTCTCTAGTTTCTTCTGGTAATTGCTTTATTATTTCATCTAAATTAAATATTTGTAATAAATCTTCTATATTTAGATTTATATAACTTCCTAATTGTTTCATTAAATACATATTATTCCAATTCATCAGATTACATGTATATTCTCCTTGACCTCCTAATATAAAAGGTGTAAAATTACAAGTTTCTTTTTCTTTTTCTTGCAATAAATAAGAACTATCGGGAAACTTTCATATTCTATTTCATACATTCTGGGTTCTAACTTTTTAATTATATTCATATTACAACTAAATATTACAACTATGGCTTGTAAAAATATTAAAACAAACAATAAGATTTCTATTAAACAAATACTAAACACACAATAAGATTTCTCTTTCTCATGAAGCAGATCAGTTATTACTGCAACTTCAGAGGATACTTGAGATAATCTTCAAACAACAATATATAAAATGCAATAAAGTGAATAGAATAAGGTAAACTTTAACAATATCAACAGAAAAGGGATCAAACTTCGGTTTCATATTATCATTAATCCATAGTTCTGATACCATATATATCAATTGTAACACCCCATTTTCAAAAGTGGAATAATATATTTTTATCAGAGTAGAGCATCGGAGCAAGTAAAAGGGTGAGTAACTGATAAGTATTCAAAATGTTAACTATGGTGTATCTGGCTGGTTATAATAACTGTACATTTATACGACTATTTAATAATATATAGCCCCCCCCCCCCCAAAAAAAAAGCTTCGACCAAGTCTTCACGCGTGTTGCTTACCCTTGTTGTCAGCCCTCAGTTTTCCAGACCCTGAAGTTATAGTAAGTGCTAAGGTCCAATACACATTGGACCTCAGGTAATAGTTAACCTCATGCCCAAGTATGACAAAATATGTATGACAGATATCCACAACATTACATCATTACCCAATACATAGCACACTGCAGATGTAGGATTACAACAATACATAAGCACAGAACAGATGTAATATCAACATAATAACAGTACATAGCACACATCACATGTAATAAAGTCAACCCACGTTTGCACTAACCAGTGCCACGACAGCCTATAGTGTCCTCAGTGCTAGGAAAACTCAATGGTATTATCAAGACTATATCCCATATAAAGCTGAATGTATATAAACATGTGACTAAGGTCCGTAAACTTAGCCACAGTGCATGACCCAAGACCAAGTTTTGTTCATGACTCTATGAAATCATCTATCACATATAAGCATACAAGAAGCATTAGAATTAGAGTTATAGTACGCGTCCATACCTTAGTCCGTGCGGATAGCGGTATGTCTGTCTGTCGGTATGTCTCTTGGATAGCCTATAAGAGCATTTACCGCATTATTCTCTTACAAATAATATCATAAGAAATATTTTAACTACTAATGACCTTTTTACTCCTGGTGGATTTGTTTTTCCAATTATATCCCTCAATTTTCGTAAAAATACTGTTTCAGCATTTTTGGGCAGATTTTTCGATAACTTTGAAAAATTATAACTAATTCCACAAAAATTGAAACGGGGTTCTGTAAAATTCCTTGCAAACCTTATCATGTCTAGTTTTGAGGAAAAATAATGGTTTTCACCCAGAATTGGTTAATCATTCCCAGTTTAACATTCTTCAACCCCTGCCCAAAATGTTTCCATAAAATGTAGCCCAGCTTTAGGAATTTTTATCTCCTTCTACAGACCTCTGATTGATACATATTTTATATCAATGGAAAACTATACATGTCTACTATAACCATGAATTATTTCATAATTTTCAAAGATAAAGTTATAGATTAAAAAAATACCCTCTATCTGGATGACTCTAACAGCCTAGCAAAATCCAACAATTCCCTATCTTACTCTAACCTGCTCCATTAATCCTAAAAGGTACTTCCCAACATGTTTTTACCTTGTCAGGCATCTTTCAATGCAATGAGGCCTAAAAACGCTTATGGGAAATTACATTACCTATTTCCTAGATTAAACGAACATTTATAATAAGAATTATAAAAACTAAAGACTAGAAAACTAAAAGCAAGCTTACCTCTTGAAGACTCTTGCTACTCCTTCCTCTTTCTTGCTTCACTCTCTACTCTTAGAAATCACCACTTGGTGGTTGATTTGGTGTGAAGAATTGTGAAGAGGGTTGCCCTCTATTTATAGGAAAAGTCCAAGGATTTCAACCTTTGGATCATTTTCCACAATCAATGGCTTAGGTTGTTTTGTGTTTTCATGACGGCACAAATTACCCACAAAAGCTTCTCATTGGTCAATTTTATTTACATCGGACTTAGCTTCTTATTTTTTAATTTGACATGTGCTCATAAAAAAATTATATTATAGTCTCTCTCTCTCTCTCTCTCATCTTCTTGCATTTTTGCATTAAATGCCCCATGTGCTAGTGTAATTATCATATTTTAAATATTATCTTAAATCTCATATTATCCTCTTACTTTGATCCCTAACCATTGGATTTGTTTTGGTGTTTGTTTAAATTAAATCCTCACCCATAACCTATGGTTTAATTCTCCCATTGGTCCATTTAATTTCATGAGGATTAAGCTCAATTCTTTGATTTCTTGGCTAGACAATTTGCAAGAGGATTAAGCTTATTTATAGGATTTATTAACCCTTAATTGCATTTGTTAACTAATTATATAAATTAATGCTTAATTCTTCTTTAATTAGCCCTTTGATTAAATATGAAGATTTACACAATTACTTAATTATTGAAGACTTAATTGCTCATTTATCTTTGTCAACTTCCCTTAATTGGTTTAAGTATTTTCATGACATTATCTTGCTTTTGTTTTTTTTAATCTAAGAACCAAAGCTTAATATGATATTTATTTTGTATTTTATGATCCTTAAGGGTGGTCTTAAATTTAGTCTTGAGGAATTCCTTTTTCCTTTTGTCGTAAAGTTGTTTAATATACTTATGTCTCCTTTCATTCTGAATATCCTTCTGAGTTAGGCTTTGAATTATTATCACTGCATCTTGCAAACTTGACCCATCTTCCAATTTCGAGGACTTTGGCGAAAATTCAAAATTCGTTGTGCGCAATGTAGGTATGGGATCACTCATCAGCAAAATTTACCCGCCTAAGTGACTTATCAGAAATTAGTCAGGAACAAGAAGCCACTCGTCACACATCTAGGTTTAGTATTGTAACCAAACTCAAAATAGCCCGACTTGATCAGAGTCGCTTTGACAATTAACTTGTTGCTATCTCATCTTAGATGCATCATAGCCACAGTGGGCTTCAATAGTTACACCGTGTTTCAGAGAACCACGCGCTAACCATAATGTGGGCGTCTACATGTTTCTTATCTCCAACTTGATGTAAATTGCTTTGTCTTCATTCTTTCCATCTAGCCATGCATCACTTTCACGAGTCATAGGATATTTTGTGCCTTTTTTTATCTCTTTTGAATTCATGTGCATTTTTCAATTTATGATGACATCACCAAGGACCTAATCATAGAGCTATCATTTTCCAAAGGGTCAAGGTGTAGATTTGCCAACCAACTATTACCCGAGGAGCGTCTGGCACAAATAACTATTGAGGGGACCAAAATTGCTAATCAACAATTAAAAAGTGAAAAAAAAGAATTTGGAGTAGATTCCCCAATGAACTATTACCCCCGGCCGTCAATGTCTTAATGTCTCCGTCTTCCATTGACTGTCATAGTGTCAGCGACATCAGTATTTCCAAAGCTTCTATTGTTACTGCACTGGGTGTTCCACTCACCCTCTTGAACTCATCCAGTAGTCCACAGCATTCAACTGGCACGCACCTTGCACCATGGTTCCATCCCTCCGATGCAACAAGCAGCAACCACTGCTGCCACAATGCCTGCTCTCATGGATCCCATCTCTATTGGTGTTTTTCTTTTCCAACAAGAAGGCTTAACCGCTCTTTTCTCCAGCGTTTCCGCCACCGTCCTATGCCAGTGCCTCATATTTTAACTTAATTGTGATATTTTTTAAAATAGTTATTTGGTGTTTTTTTTCACTTTTAATAGTTATTTGGTGTTTTTTTCCACTTTTTAATTGTTGATTGGCAATTTTGGTCCCCTCAATAGTTATTTGTGTTAGATGCTCTTCGGGTAATAGTTGGTTGGCAAATCTGCACCTTCACCCTTTTCCAAACTAATCATATTTTGTTGAAACTCCTCTTATCTTTGCCATATGTACATATTCATGAATTTTCTATTATTCTCTTATTCCTCTTCCTTTTAGGCGCATACATGGTCCTTTCTAGACTCCAATTTAATCTCTAATTGAGTCAATTTGTCTCATACTTTTGCTTAGTCATTTAGTCAAGATAAATATCCAGTTATGATTTTGGATACTTTCCTTTCTCCCTTTGTCTCCTCTTGGTTCGAAATTTTTAAGTAAAAAGGAAAAGAATATTTATTCACTTGACTTCCATTTTCATCTTCTCCTTTTGAGTGTCCAAAATCATACTGATTTAGCCAAGTTTCCAGAAACAATTCCTCATCCTTATCTTTATCCTTTATATAATCATATCCATGGCATAATTCCTTTATTAGCCAATTAGGTTAAAAATAAATACCATTGCCATGGATTTAGTGAAAATTTCGTATATTCCAATATGATAATAATTCAATTTATACAATAATTTACATGGAAATGGAGTTATTATGGCTACCATCTTTCTTTATTTTGTTTAATGCATTTTTATATTTTAGGTACTCATTTATTCATTCATACTATTTTCTATACAATATGCAGTCATTAGGGCAAGTATGTATCTTTTTAAACTTCATGCCCATCTTAGATAAGATTTTATTGGTCTCATACATACCATTTGGAAATACATTATCATCTAGAAACATATCACACAACAGTTCAACTAACAATATGAAACTATTATCGGTATACCCACGTGTTGCCTTTAAGTTGACCAAATGCAAAATACTTGATGAATGAGTATACTTATTACACCCAAGGTACAAAGGTGTCTTTGTATCACTCCGCAAGCTGTCATATACACGTGCATGCCAAGGGAATACACCTCAACATCATGAACCATATCCTTCATTGTATCATCAAGTACATTCTTCACAATTTCCTTCTTCTAGGACACATAAGTAGTTACTTCATCACCATGCCATATCCACTTTGTGTATTGAAGATTTATTTCATCAAAAAGTAGGACATCCCTTATATCATCAATATCCCATCAACTCTTATCTAAACACTAGAAACAAGGACAAAAATACATCTCATTATTACTATGTGCATTCCTTTTATCAAAATTGGTAGCTCTTCCACCTCATTCTCATATTCTTCACTAGTTCTACATACATCAAACAATGATCCATTTTGTTACCATCTAAGCGATTTAAGTAAGACTCAAGTTTATAACAATTGTCATAAGGGCATATATATGAATATGTGTGAAGGAAGAGGTTGCCTTACTCATTTTTTTAAAAATTTCAAAAGCATTTCCCCTTAAAATTAAGACATCACAATTTTTTAATGACAACCAAATTCATTAAACATTTCATAGATATTTTAAAGTTTGCACCACTTAATCTTTAAAATCTCAAATAGACATCTTTTCATCATCATGAAGTCATAAGATTTCTATTTTCAATCAAATCTCAAGATTCAACTTAAAGAATCAAACCATCATCCAAACACATATACTTCTTATTTCACAATTGGGATTGTTTCATAATTAATACTTTTAGTCGTATCTAGTTACTCGTTTTAATTGGGATTTACCTCTCAAACATTTTTTCTAACACCTATCATGCATAGAAGAAATTGAAATGCATTAAACAAATTTCTTTTCTTCAAAATTTTCACCCACCAACTTTTAAAAGTTATACCCTTTACCAACATATCAATAACTACACCTTTAATAAATTTATTTACTCTCCTAAACTCCCTCAAGTCATTTAGCAACAATTTTCAATAACACAAGATAGGATTATAAACCTCAATTCCTCTAAAACCTGTAATTTCTCAATCACTCATTTCATCAAGAACCTTATGAGCATTTTTAATAACTCATAAAACAAACATCTAAATGCATAATCTACCATCTAAATTTAGACCCGCTTCTTGTACCTGACCAAGCCACTAGGCGATAGGTCATGGTCTTGAGTCTCACCCTGTGAGATCATCTCCCGTGCTGCAATGGCCCATTCGTCGTGCCTCTATGCTTCCTCGAATGCATCTCTCAAATCATATTCTCCTTGACTAACAAGGAGATTTGCAAGATAAGCTTCATCGGGCGTATTATAGTTCATGCAAATATGATTTGACAGGTTCAAGTCTCTGAAATCTTCAAGTAGTCTCTGCTCTTGAATCATCATATAGGCTGTGTGCACCGTCTTCTTACTAAGAGCATCTACAACGACGTTTGCTTTCCTCGGATGGTACTTGATCTCCAGGTCGTAATCTTTAAGTAATTCCATCCAGCGGCGTTGTCTCATGTTGAGTTCCTTTTGATCAAAAAGGTATTTTAGGCTCTTGTGGTCGCAGTATAACTCCACGGTCGCACCACAGAGATAATGCCTCCATATCTTCAAAGCAAACATGATAGCTGCAAGCTCTAAGTCGTGCGTAGGGTAGTTCGACTCGTGAGGCCTCAACTGACGAGAGGCATAAGCTACTACCCTGCCCTGCTGCATCAGGAGTCATCCCAATCCCTGCCCACTAGCGTCACTATAGACTACATAAGTTTCATTTGGATCTGGGATGATCAATACTGGTGCTGTGGTCAACCTCTCCCTCAGTCTTTAAAAACTCGTCTCACAGTCCTCATCCCACACAAATGGTTGATTTTTCCTTGTGAGCTTTGTCAATGGTAAGGCAAGACGTGAGAAGTTCTGTATGAATCTGTGGTAGTATCCTGCTAGACTTAGAAAGCTACGTATCTCTGTCACTATTTCTGGTATATTCCAATCCAAAACTACTTCCACCTTGCTGGGATCTACAGCAACTCCGTCGCGGGATATGACATGGCCCAGAAATCTCACTTCCGGTAGCCAAAATTCACATTTGCTTAACTTAGCAAAAAGTTGTTTGCCACGTAGTATACCTAATACGAGTTGCAGATGTTCCTCGTGCTCCGCTCTACTTTTTGAATAGATCAGGATATCGTCGATGAACACCACTACAAACTTGTCTAGGTATTGACGGAAAATTCGATTCATGTAGTCCATGAACACGGCAGGCGCATTTGTCAATCCGAAAGGCATCACAAGGAATTTGTAATGCCCATATCTAGTTCTAAAGGTTGTCTTTGGAACTTCACTGGCCTTTACTCGTAGCTGGTGATATCCTGAGCGTAAATCGATTTTTGAGAATACACAGGAACCAGATAGTTGATCGAGTAGATCATCGATTCGGGGGAGTTGGTATTTGTTTTTGACAGTCACTTAGTTCAACTCGTGGTAGTCGATACAAAGTCGTAGGCTCCCATCTCTCCTTTTTACGAATAACACTGGGGCTCCCCATGGTGATACATTGGGTCGAATAAACCCTTTCTCCAGTAGTTCTTCAAGTTGCTTCTTTAATTCTTGCGTCTCATTTGGTGCCATACGGTACAGTGCTTTTGATATCGATACTGTTCCAGGCATCAATTCAATGGCAAACTCAACTTCCCTTTCAGGAGGTAACTCAATGAGATCCTCAGGGAATACATCAGGGAATTCATTGACGACCGGGATATCTTTGAGTGAGAGTTCGGCTTCTGCCTTGATGGAAAAGAACACCATGTATGTTTGACAACCATGCTTCATGCATCTTTCTGCTTCTACGATAGAGAGAAAATTTAGGCTCACATCAGTCCTACCCAGGTTGTGCGGAGGTGAGAACAATATCTTCTTACTACCGCAATCGATTATTGCGTTGTTTTCCGTCAGCCAATCAAGACCGAGAATGACATCGATGCCACGGAGTGGTAATCGGATAAGGTCTATATTTTTATCTCGTCCATTTACACTCACAATACAATTAAGGCATGCATCAGAAGCTAAAGATTTCACGCCAAGTGGTGTAGCTACTATCAAATCATAAGGTAATCTATAGGCATGCATTCCTAGTCGTTTTGCACAGTCATATGAAATAAACGAGTGACTAGCACCCGAATCATACAATGCCTGAAGTAGATTCCCTTTAAGAGAGATAGCACCTTTGATCATTTCAGGAGATTTTCTGGCTTCTTCATTCGTCAGAGCAAAAACCCGACCTGGGTTTTGCGGCCTTGCCTCTAGAGCTCGCTAAGGACAGTTTACGCTAATGTGCCACGGCTTCTCGCACTTGTAGCAAACAGGCTTCCCCTCGCAGTTAGTTCCTTGATGGTACCTCTCACATTTTGGACATGCTCGGGATGTCTGTATCCTTGGAAAGTTTTGCTGCCCAGGTTGGAATGGCCTTTTGTTTCCTCCTCGGAAATTCCCCCAAGGTGCCTCCTTTTCTGCGATGGGTTTCTGCGGTTAAAACCGCCATGGTTAGGACCACTGCTGTTAAAGACTCTGGTCCTACGAAGTTCCTTCAAGTTTCATTCGATCAGTCAACAGGCTTCCACCGCTTGAACTAGCTCTGAGAACTGCTGCGACACTAGCCTTTCCCTAATGTCATACTTCAATCCATAAATCAATATGTTCGCCATACTACTCTCGTCATCATTTCGTCTTAGGTGTGATGAGTATTGTGACAAGTTGGTGAAGCGGGCAAAGTAGTTGACGAAAGACTCCTCCTGTCCTTGTCGGATGTGCAAGAAATTTGATTCTTTGATCATTTGCACGGAGGGTGGGAAGTATTGTTCATTAAATTTCTCTTGAAATTTCTCCCATGTAATGGGACAGTAGCGTGCTCGCAGTGTTGCCGCCGTGCTTCTCCACCATCGGTCGGCATCTCCCTCTAGCTTGTAAATTGCCAGTTGTGCTTTTCTGTTTTCCGGACATTCCATGACCTCAAAGATCTTGTCTAGACGCATTGGCCAGTCTTCTGCTAAGTCGAGTTTACCTCAGAAAGCTGGTGGTTTTAGCTTACAGAATTGGGTCACCTAGTACTGTGTGCCTCCAGCTACTCTATTAGGTTGATGTAGTACTGCCATTGCTCTCTCCCTTCGGAGAGGTGACTGAGATCGATCAGACCTCTCAGATGCATTGCTTTGTTCATTATCTTGCTCGTTGTTGTCCTCTTCTTCATTTTGTTGTTCTCCTTCAGCTCGCTGTCCCTTGTTTTGTCTTTCGTTTCTTCCTTCTTGCCTGTTAGCAAGGAGTGTATCAATGAGAGCTCTTTGTTCCTGGAGCATTCTTCTCATCTCTTGAATTTCATCTTGAACTGGTGGTGGGGGTGGTGGTGGTTCATGTTGATCAAGTTTGTGTATTGGTACCGTTCGTGGTTGTTTACCCCTACCTCTACCACGGCCTCTACCTCTGGGAGCTCTGGCTCCTCTTAAATTGCCATTTTTTAAACCTGAAGAATGATAGACAAAGACATTAGACAAACAAAATAGATTTAAATATTGCACATATTTATATATTGATAACAAGTATTTTACATTCGTCAAGGCTCTATAGATTACTAGCCTAATCGTTATCTTACAACCCTTTTATCGAATAGAATATTTTACACCTCCTCAAGGTGTTTAGAGGAGTACTAGCATATACCACACATAGTCTTTCTATTATAATCTACTCCTACTACTACTTCCACGGCTCTCTTGGACTGGTGTGGGGTTGTCTTTGTCTGTCTACATGTTCAAGTAGACCAGATGTTTGAGGCGGAAAATGCATGAACACACATCCTCGATGTGGCCCTAGTCTAGGATTTCGTTGGTTTTGTTTATCCAGAAGCGGGTGCGGGGAAAATGATGAAGAGTGAATCTAACCCAATCTCCGGAAGGGTACGAGAAAAAGGGTACGGGAAAATGAAGTGGGAGTTTACTAGGTAAGACTCCTTAACTCAGGTCAGATACAGGAGGTATTTATCTTTTTCAATCTCGATGATTAGGTCAGCGTAGAGAAGTTCTGAGTGTAAGGCTAGTGTTTGGATGGAATTGTCATTCAGGACATATTGTAGGCTGTCAGAGTCGGCATCAGAATCGTGGTCGAGATCTCGTATCTGATGGTAGTCAAAGTTATCGCCCACTAAGGAGTGATGCGAACTGTCGGGACTTTCGGGTACGGGTGGGTACACTATATTTAAGGGTTCCACATGGATGGGTACTGGGTCGTACAGATGGTCGGGGTACTCAGGTCCAGGATGGTACTCTGGTTCTAGATCATCAGTAGGTGCAAGAGGGTTGTTTGGGAAATACGTCAGGTCAAAGTTATAGTCAGGAGCGGGTAGAGTGGTTCTGGTACAGGCACAGGTACAAGCATTGGTACAGGGGCTGGGTATACCGACTCGGAGTTCAGCCTCATCCCTACTAGTTCGGGAACTACCGATCTATGTGCAGTTCGTCTCATCCTCCCGTGGTAATTTATGAAAGGGGAACCTTCTCTGTCTATCTCTGCAACATCACACCAAAGTTGTATCAGTACTCATTTCAAAATAGGTTTTAAAATAATGGCTTAGAGCCCAACTTAGTTAATCAAACCGATTGGTCAGGTAGGTGTCTATCATGGGGGTCTCACCGAGTTCACGGCGACTGATTGACTGACCCACATAGACTAGCCTTGCCTTCGGCACCAATGGTTTATTATAACTGAGTCAGGTTCTTGCCAGGTAAAATGCTCTTTGAAAAGTTCCGAACCTAACTCTGTTAATCAAATAGTCTGGCTAGGCTGGTGTATTTGTGGAAGTGTCGCCGAATTTGTAACATCCCAATTTTCTAAAACGTTTTCGAACTATTTGATCAGAGTAGAGCATCGGAATAATTTTAAAAGAGCGAGTATCTGATAAAAACCTTCACCGTTGTAGTATTTGGTTGCTTACACAGCGGTACAGTAGTTTGAAAATAGTACAACAAGATAACGCTGAAAAAAAAATTCCTCTGTCTTCGTCCTTGCGCTAGCTCCTTATCCTTGTCCTTGGTCCTGGTTCCTCCGGACCCTGACGCTATGTTAAGAACTGAGGTTCAATTACCATTGAACCTCAGGTAACGGTTAACCTCATGCTTATGTATCAAATATGTATGACAGATATCCATGGCAAAACAGCATTTAATCACATACAATATTCATATATTCACGTAATAACATTACACGGCCATTGCAACATGTATGTTATTACAGTCTACACTATCTCCAGTGCCACGACGGCCTATCGTGTCCTCAGCGCTAGGAAAACTTAACGGCATTATCAAAACCATAACCCGTATCAAGTTGTATGTGTATGATCAATTTTCAAAACAGAGTTTCAGACTATCTATCACATATAAACATACAATAAGCATCAGAGTTAGTGTTACAGTACGCGTCCGTAACTGAATCGGTAGTTCGGTACGAAATCGGTTGGTCAGCGTTCTTCCGGTCAGCCTATCATAGCCATATTGTTCTATTAATTTAAAGATAATATCCTAAAATATATTTTGGCCACTACTGACTACTCTACCCTTGATACATTAAACCATCATTTTATTTCCTCAAAATTCGTTGAAAAACGCTGGACAATATTAAGGGAAATAGACTAGATGTTTAGAGTATTTTTCGAATTTACACGAGCAAATGTTAAGGGTGGACGTATTAGTCACCCTTATTTAAAGCAAAACTTGCTTCGACCAGATATGATTAACGAGACCTCAAAACAAATCACGGCAAACACAGGACGACCCCTAACAGTACGAAGCTGACAAGGAGCTACGTTGACAATCATATGTTATTAACGGTGCCCCAGTAACCAGTGTTGGAAGAACGCTGGAGAGGCAACAATTAAGACCCCGATATGTAGGGCCATTCGAAGTTTTATCTACACAAAGATCATCGGATAAACCTTAACCCCCAAACTTAATAACGTTTTTTTTATATATATATATTTCTCAGTTACATCGATCAAATCACAATCACATCATGGAACTTAGAGTCCCTGATACTGCCATAATTGATAGGCGTTACAGAAAAGTTTATGGGATGGGGATGTCAAAGTATGACATGATAGTTGAACAGGAGCAAATTTTTGCTCACCCACAAGAAGAAGTGGAGGCATAGAGTCATGCCCATAGAATGAATTCCTAGGGAAATTATGATTAAGGATCTAGTTAGGATAGAACAAATTTCGAGGACGAAATTTTATTTAACGGGTGGAGAAATGTAATACCCTAAAAATCCTATTTAGCATAACCACTAAATGATACATAATAACATAGGTGAATATGTGGTCTCAAAGATATTATAACTTATCTAATTTAAATTAGGAAATTTCCTCCTAGAATCAAATGAACCAAGAAGACTCAAATATTCAAATTTCATTTAGGAACCATAAAATATCATAAAATACAAATAATTACCGTATTAAGTTATGGTTTACATGGAATTAAAAAGAGTAATGAGCGATTGAAATTACAACAATGAAGACACTAAATTTAACTAAATTAAAATGGGCATAATCAAAGATGGATAATCCCAATCAAAAGCCAATGACTAATTAAGAGTTATTTAAATGAATTTCTAAGGACTAAAATTAAAATGGAGTTCCTAAAATAGTATAAGATGTCATGAAAATAGGAAAGTATGTTGGCTCCAAAGTAGAAGTATATTTATGCTAATTCTTGAATAAGTTGTCGGTAGAACTTAATAGGGCAAAATTCAACTCCCTAAATCTTTATTAGGAGTCATAAAATATTGTAAAATACCATAAAAGCCCTTAAACCAATTAAATGGAATTTCCAACAATTTAAGAACAATTAAACTCACAATTAGTGATATATTGTCATATAATTCACATATTGGCAAAGTTAAGCCGTAAAGGGGTAGGAAGAGGTCTAAAATAATTAGAGGACACTAAAAATAATTAGTAAACATCAAAAAATTAATCTTAATTGAATTAACATGCAAAATTAATTTAATGATGAATATTTATAAACAAATTGCAATATTTTGGCTAAATTCAACAATAAAGCCTAACAAGGGATCCACAATTGTAACAATTGGACTTAGTAGGATCAAAATTTAATTGGTAATCAATAAAATCATTTCAAATTAAACCTAATTAAGCTTAACCTAATAATAAACAAGAAGAAATTAATTTAGGGCTTTTTGGCACAACAAAAACTCATTGGATCATTTTTGGTAACCCAAACAAATTGCCAAACCACCAATAAAGCCCAAAACATCAACCCAACCTAAAGGACCAGAGGAATTTCGGTTTTTAGAGCTTCAAAGGGAAGGAATTGAGTTTTCAACACATGTGTCAAATTAGTCAAAGGCTTGTAGAACACAAATCACTATCCATGGCTTAAAGTGCAAGTTTGCTTGAGCTTCTTGGAGAAGGAAGAAGAAAGAGAAGAGAGGAGAGAGAGAGAGAGGGCAGATGAGTGTGTGTATGGTGAGGATTTAATTTTTCAATAAAGCCCTAGATCCAATGGTGGATAATTGACAAGAGCAAAGTTGCATTTTATTACCAAATTGCCCAACCTTTTTCCTATAAATAGGGACCCAAGCTCTTCACTTTTCTTCACACCAAACAATACAACACTTGCTTATTGAGAGAGAGTTGAGAGAGAGCTGAAGGAAGGCTTGAAGAAGATCAAGCTTTAGGTAAGCAAAGTTCTTAGTTTTGAGTTTTAAATTCATAGGTAGAAGTAGTTTTAATCTTTAAAATTCTAGAATAATTTTAGTTTCATGTTTTTATAGTTTAAAATAGCTTCATTTCGAAAATTTAGTGAAGGAAGTAGTTCTGCAAAATTCCCAGGTCAAGAACACTGTAGTTTTTCAAGAACTTTTAAACTATATTAGAGGACCTGGGAATATAGCTTCAAGAAAATTTAGTTCTTGACCTGGGAATTTTGCAGAATTACTTCCTTCACTAAATTTTCGAAATGAAGCTATTTTAAACTATAAAAACATGAAACTAAAATTATTCTAGAATTTTAAAGATTAAAACTACTTCTACCTATGAATTTAAAACTCAAAACTAAGAACTTTGCTTACCTAAAGCTTGATCTTCTTCAAGCCTTCCTTCAGCTCTCTCTCAACTCTCTCTCAATAAGCAAGTGTTGTATTGCTTGGTGTGAAGAAAAGTGAAGAGCTTGGGTCCCTATTTATAGGAAAAAGGTTGGGCAATTTGGTAATAAAATGCAACTTTGCTCTTGTCAATTATCCACCATTGGATCTAGGGCTTTATTGAAAAATTAAATCCTCACCATACACACACTCATCTGCCCTCTCTCTCTCTCTCCTCTCTTCTCTTTCTTCTTCCTTCTCCAAGAAGCTCAAGCAAACTTGCACTTTAAGCCATGAATAGTGATTTGTGTTCTACAAGTCTTTGACTAATTTGACACATGTGTTGAAAACTCAATTCCTTCCCTTTGAAGCTCTAAAAGCCGAAATTCCTCTGGTCCTTTAGGTTGGGTTGATGTTTTGGGCTTTATTGGTGGTTTGGCAATTTGTTTGGGTTACCAAAAATGATCCAATGAGTTTTTGTTGTGCCAAAAAGCCCTAAATTAATTTCTTCTTGTTTATTATTAGGTTAAGCTTAATTAGGTTTAATTTGAAATGATTTTATTGATTACCAATTAAATTTTGATCCTACTAAGTCCAATTGTTACAATTGTGGATCCCTTGTTAGGCTTTATTGTTGAATTTAGCCAAAATATTGCAATTTGTTTATAAATATTCATCATTAAATTAATTTTGCATGTTAATTCAATTAAGATTAATTTTTTGATGTTTACTAATTATTTTTAGTGTCCTCTAATTATTTTAGACCTCTTCCTACCCCTTTACGGCTTAACTTTGCCAATATGTGAATTATATGACAATATATCACTAATTGTGAGTTTAATTGTTCTTAAATTGTTGGAAATTCCATTTAATTGGTTTAAGGGCTTTTATGGTATTTTACAATATTTTATGACTCCTAATAAAGATTTAGGGAGTTGAATTTTGCCCTATTAAGTTCTACCGACAACTTATTCAAGAATTAGCATAAATATACTTCTACTTTGGAGCCAACATACTTTCCTATTTTCATGACATCTTATACTATTTTAGGAACTCCATTTTAATTTTAGTCCTTAGAAATTCATTTAAATAACTCTTAATTAGTCATTGGCTTTTGATTGGGATTATCCATCTTTGATTATGCCTATTTTAATTTAGTTAAATTTAGTGTCTTCATTGTTGTAATTTCAATCGCTCATTGCTCTTTTTAATTCCATGTAAACCATAACTTAATACGGTAATTATTTGTATTTTATGATATTTTATGGTTCCTAAATGAAATTTGAATATTTGAGTCTTCTTGGTTCATTTGATTCTAGGAGGAAATTTCCTAATTTAAATTAGATAAGTTATAATATCTTTGAGACCACATATTCACCTATGTTATTATGTATCATTTAGTGGTTATGCTAAATAGGATTTTTAGGGTATTACAGAATTCACGGGGACTGATTGACAACCACAAATCCCTTTCTAGACACCAAACTATTTGGAGTAACTTAGTTAACTTTGTGCCAGAATATCTGCTCAGATACTAAAAATGTAACATCCCAATTTTCTAAAGCGTTTTCGAAATAGTTTGATCAGAGTTCGAAAAAGTTTAATCAGAGAAGAGCATCAGAATAGTTTTATAAAGCGAGCAACTGATAAACATTCATAGTCGGTGTGTCTGGTTGCTATTACAGTCATCCGAATATTCAAATATCCAAAAGTACAGTTATACAAAAATCAAAAAGAAATCCTCTGTCTAAGACCTCACGCGGGTAGCTTACTCTTGTCCACAGTCCTGGCTCCACCAGAACCTGAGGCTATAGTAAGAGCTGAGGTTCAATTCCCATTGAACCTCAGGTAACGGTTAACCTCATGCTTATGTAACAATTGTGTATGATAGATATTCATGACATTACAGCAATAACCACATATGAAAGATAATAACAGAACACAGCCATTGCCTATGCATGTTATTATAGTCTGCACTATTCACCAGTGCCACAGTGTACATCCGTGTCCTCAGCGCTAGGAAAATTCAACGGTATTATCAGAACCATAACCCGTGTATAGCTATATGTGTATGAAAAACTTTCAAAAACAGAGTTTCGGACTATGAATACATCTATCACATATAAGTATACAATAAGCATCAGAGTTAGTGTTACAGTACGCGCCCGTACCTTCGTTGACGATTTTGGTACGTTCGTTGGTCGAACTGTGATCACGCTTATCCTATAACGATAACATCGCATTTATTAATTCACAAATATTATCCTAATAGATATCTTAGTCTCTAATGACCATTTTCTATTGTGGAATTATTTTTCAACTTATTTCCTTTATTTTTCTGAAAAAACGCTGGCCCAGAATTTTGGACAGATTTTCGCCTAACTTTGGAAAATCATAACTAATTCTAGAAAAATCGAAATGAGGATCCGTAAAATTATTTGAAATCCTTAGGATATCTATTTTTGAGTAAAAATAATCACTTTTTCCCAGATCACCTGAGTCATTCCCAGTTTTAACGCTTTAAGCCTCTGCCCAGAATTTTTTCAAGAAATTCGTAGCTAAACTTTGAGAAATTTTATCTCACTGTACAGAACTTATTTTAACATGTTATTGGCATATTTGAAAATCCCTATATGTTTGTGTTAACCATGAATTTCCCCATAATTTGGCAACATCATTTTCAACATAAAATATCGACATTTTCAACACTGACTTCAGAAATTGCTTAACCGATGAAATCTTGCAAGAACTTCGTTACTTTGACGTTTCTCTTCCAAAAATTTTGCTCTTTAACTTTCCTCATCATTTTTTCGAAATAAAGCTAATTTTAACCATTAAAACATGAAAATAAAATTATTCTAGAATATCTAAAATCTAACCTACTTCTATCTAAGAATTTAAGAACTAAAGCTTACAGAACTTAAAGCTAGAGCTAGAGTACTTACCAAGAACCTTGCTACTCCTTCAAGAAGCTCCTCACTCTTACTCTCTACTCTCTAAATCAGATTGCTTTGCTTGTTTTGGTGTGAAGAATATGAAACCCAAAGACCCCTATTTATAGTAAATTGGTGTGACAATTATGGTAAGTTTTTCAAACCTAATCTTCTTAAATTTAGACCCTTAGATCTAGGTCATTTGGGAAGCTCAAATCCTCACCTTTTACTCCCCAAAACCATGCTCCCTCTCTCCATCCCCCCCCCCAAAGTACATTATCCTCTTCCAAGCTTGAAGAGTTTTATCCCATGTGTGTTTAAACACATCTTGGCTCCTTCTTCAAGTCACTGTAATACCCTAAAAATCTCACTTATTATAAATGTCATATTTTGACAAAAAAATACCTATTAGAAATAGATGAATATGTGGTCTCAAATTTTGAGATATATTTATTTTATCTATTAGGATATTTGCCCTTAGAATTTAAGGTAGCAATGTTTTATTTTCCTAAATTTTGTTTGGAATCATAAAATACCATAAAAATACAAATAATTCCCAAATCTAGGGATTTTACAGGGCCAAAGGAGAGCAAGGAAAAAATTAGGAAAACACATCAAATAAATAGGGGAGCATAATAGGGATTAGTAGACACTTAAGTTTTCACTCAACTAAATAATTATGTAAATGTTCATAATTAATCAAGGGATTAATTAAAGAAGACCTAATCCCAAATTCCATAATTTACTAAGAAACTCAATTTTCTAAAAACCCTAGAATTAATACCTAGCTCATATTAATTCATAAAATGCCATAATAAATTAGCAAAACACTTGAACAAATAAAAGAATAATTACCAGCATTTAATAGGCAATTAATTAACACTAATGGAAGGTTTAGTTAATTAATTACAACCACTGATTAAGAGGGATGATAGGCTAATTAAAAGTAAAGAACCAACAAGGGATTAAGATTAACACTAAAAGAATTGTTAGCAATCATAAATCATACCATGAACCAATAAACAACAATCAAGTGATAATTAAGCTTAGGATTAAGATGTTAATCAAATGCTAATCAAGAGTTGAAAAGTCAACAATTGCAACTATGATCTAAAGGCCAAGAATTAATCTCATAAAGCTTATCCAAAGGCCCTAATTACTTCTAATAAAGCTTAATCCATGTGAAGTAAGAACAACCAATCACATAATTTCCCCTAAAACTTGGTATAATGAAAACATAAAAATTGAAAACAAATATTAACGGGGGGGGGGGGGGGGGGTGGTGCGTTTTTTTATTGTAGGGAAAGGAAGAAGAAGAATTAAATAATTACTCAAAATACACTATGAGTCATAAACCTAGACCTATGTGAGTCATTGATCTAAATATGAGATGAATCATCAGCCTAAACATGAATCACCACTCTAACCAATGAATCATCATCCTAAACTTTCATGAGTCACACACCTATATGATGAATCACAACCCTAATGAGATAAGATGATGTAAGGGATGATGGAAGAAGGTGATGTAAGGAAGTAGAGGTGGACCAATGAGATAAAAGATAATTAGAATAACTAAATTGGTTGATAAAAATAATTCTAGATAAAAATTAATTAAACCTATACAAATTAAATCATATCTTGAAATCCATGAACTAAGTATGAAAACCAAGTTGAGATTCATAACATGCATAAATCAAGCATGAAGACAAGTATAACCAAAGCCATTTTCATGATTGTTTGAGAAATAGAACCAATAGGAAAGATAGGCAAAATTGGTCTCAAAATGAAGCTAAAAATTCCTAGAGTTCAAAACCAATGAGTAATTGAGCAAACAACTTCATTAGACTACCTAAACACATTCTTTTCTATGGATTCTAATTAGTAGAAAGCAAGCCAAATCCTTTGGATAATAGGCATAAATGGTGGAAGAGGATAATGTACTAGGGTGATGACTCATGTAGGTGACTCGAAAGCAATTTGAAGGGTTAGGATTTGTGCTCCAAAATACCCTAAATCCAAGGGTCAAGAATTGCCAAGACGGAGTTTCAATTAATTACCAAACTTGCCCAACCCTTCTACTATAAATAGGGGTCCTTGGCCCTTCACAAAACTCACACCAAAACAAAGCAATCTGAATATTAGTGAGAGTGGAAGAGCTTGAAGGAGTTCAAGAAGAGGTAAGCAAGTTCTTTAGTTTTTAGCTTTTAAATTCTTAGTTAGAAGTAGCTTAGATCTTAAATAGTTTAGAATAATTTTAAATTCATCTTTTTATAGTTAAAATTGGTTTTATTTCAAAAAAATAGTGAAGAAAGGGTTTTAGCAAAATTTCCGGAAGAGAAACACCGAAGTAACGAAGTTCTGGCGAAATTTCATCGGTTCTGGAATTTCTGAACCAGACCTGAAAAGGCTTATATTTTATGCTGAAAACGGGGTTGAAAAATTCTACGAAAATTCATGGTGAAAATAGACATATAGGTCTTTTTAAATATGCAAACAACATGTCCAAATGATTTCTGTACAGGGAGATAAAAATTCTCAAAGTTAGGGCTACGAATTTCTGGAAAATTTTGGACAGATGTTCAAAAGTTAAAAACTGGGAATGAACCGTAGAATCTGGGCAAATGCTATTATTTTTTCTTGAAACTAGACATCCTAAGGATTGTGAGGAATTTTACGGATCCTCGTTTCGATTTTTCTAGAATTAGTTACGATTTTTCAATTTTAGGCGAAATTCTGCCCAGATTTAAGGACCAGCGTTTTTCTCAAAAATAAAGGGAAATAATAAATTCATAAATCCACCAGGGGTAAAATAGTCATTTGTGGCTAGGATATCTATTGGGATATTGGTTGTAAATTAATAAACGTCGTATTAACCTCATAGGAAACCTGTGATCACCTTGCAACCGACAACATACTGTGCTTGATAGGCAAAGGTACGGACGCGTATTGTAACACTAACTCTGATGCTTATGGTACATTTGTATGTGATAGATATGCTCATAGACTGTGACTCTACCTTAGAAATTATTTGAATATAAATATAGCTATATACGGGTTACATTTTTGGTAATGCCGTTTGAGTCTTCCTAGCGCGCTGAGGACACGATAGGCCATCGTGGCACTGGTGAAGAGTGCAGACAAGTTGTGGTAAATATATATGGATATATGATGGTTGTGTTTTTGAGAAATATTGAATATGAATATTTGTTAGTTCTCAATGTGTTTTGATGATTAACAACAAGTATAAACATGTGTTGAAGTATTTCAAAATCAGTTTAAAAGAGCTTGACAGTTGCTTACTCGAGTAGATATAAGCTTACTCAAGTAAAGGACTGTTGAAGGATTGCTCAAATGCGTTTTGGCAAGCCTTTACCTCAGTAAAGAAGTTTTACTCCAGTAAAGGACTTACAGAGAGCAATCAAAGTTTTTGAAGTAGTTGCTTACTCGAGTAAAGGCCATCCAAAGAGCAACCAAGTTTTTCAAGGTCCAGTCTTTACTCCAGTAAAAAGTTGCTTACTCCAGTAAAGAACCTCTAGAGAGTAAAATGAATTTTTGAACTTAAGTTGCTTACTCGAGTAGAGAGTTGCTTACTCCAGTAAAGGTCTTACAGAGAGCAAACCTGTTTTTAAAAGAAGTATCTTACTCGAGTAGAGTTTGGCTTACTCGAGTAAAGAACTCTTAAGTTGTTTTCAAACATAGCACCTGTTCTTCCTTACTCAAGTAAAGGTTCGTTTACTCCAGTAAGGACTTATAGTAACTTCTCACTTTTTGAGGAACAAAGTTACTTACTTGAGTAAAGGTTAGTCTACTCGAGTAAAGCCCATACAGAGAGGTTACTAATTTGTCTAAGTCTGGCTTACTCCAGTAAACAAATCCTTACTCCAGTAAAAAGGCATTTTGAACTTAAAATGTTTTCACATGAATGGTGCCTTACTCGAGTAAAATACTAACTTACTCGAGTAAAGCTCTTGGATTTCAAACTCAAGCCTCGATGGTTTGTCTCTGGTAAGAGCTTATTCCAGTAAACTTTGGTTACTCTAGTAAAGACACTTTTGCACAGTGCCTTACTTGAGTAAAGAGGAACTTACTCGAGTAACCAACTGTAACTTTTGAACTTTGAATTTCACGAATTCACAAATCATTATTGTTTGATCTAATTGCTTTCATGAATCAATCACTCATGTTCCCAGATATGTTTAACAAGTTTGTTGAGTGTTTTTTCAGTTAACATAGATTAAGATATTTGAAGATTAGTGAGATAAAGCAAAAAGTGAACAGTGCATTTAATGCACTTCTGAAATCTCACCTATTTTCAGCTAATCCACCTGAGCACGCCTAATGAACGTTAAAAAAAGCTTACTACATCAAGTAAAGTAAATTTCAACGGGCAAAAACTCAGAGGGCCACATCAGACATCATTAAGACTTGGATTAGCAGAAGTTTAGAGAGAGAAGATGACCGGAACTTAAGCAAATCACTTCCAACGGCTAAAATCATCTTGCAACGGTCATTTAATGTTCTCTACCTATAAATAGAGAGCATTAACTTCATCTCTAGCTAATACACCTACTCTGAGCGAAAATTTACTAAGTTCATTTATTGTGTATTAGCTTTCACTTGTAATAGTATCATTTTGATACTTAGTGTTTCAGTGTTCATCTATCTACTCTTTGAGAGAGTTTATTATGTAAAATCATTTATTGATTGAGATAACTACAAGTCAGGGGACTTGGTAGTTGGGGTGTATTGATTACAACTTGTAAGGGGGAGTGTGTTCTAGTGAGAGAACAGCTCTTAGTACAGAGTGTGTAATCAATATTGTTGAGTTAGTGGATTGAAAATCCCAAGTGAGGCTTGGGGACTGGATGTAGGTCAGAGAAAGGACCGAACCAGTATAAATCGTTGTGTGCAAAGCTTTTCTCTCTATCTCCTCTGTTCTGCCCTGTTCTGAGACTGTAAAAACAGAACCAGTTTTCGAAAATTTTTAATATACCCAATTCACCCCCCTCTTGGGTATAAAGCTCCTCTTTCAATATTGTCGTTTTAACTTGATTATCTGTCATACATAACTGTACATAAGCATGAGGTTAACCGTTACCTGGGGTTCAATGGGAATTGAACCCCAGCTTATAGTCTCAGATACTGGTGGAACCGGGACAAGAACAAGGATGAATAGCACACGAGAGGGCATAGGCAGAGAATTACCTAGGGGTCACTGTAATCATAAATATTCAGAGATCTGTACCACTGTAATAGCAACCAGACTCAACAACAGGGAATGTATATCAGTTACTTGCTCTTTTAAAATCAAGAAATTTATTCTGATGCTCTGATTGAGATATTGTGAAAATCTTTTACCGATGCCACTCTGATTATTTCTTTAAAGCTCTGATAATCCCTTTTCAAAAATCACATTTAAAAAGGTGGGATGTTATAGTCACAATTTCCTCCTTCATCTATTCTTTGTTTTGCATTTCACTAGATAAAAATATATTTAAGGGTCTTCATGAAGTTTTATTCAAGTTTTCTCATTGGTTTTGTAATCTTGGAACTTATGGCTTTAATTAGAAACCTCTAATTCCCTTTTTCTCATTTGGAATCAAACTTCACCAATTGAGAAAAAGACTTTGGTTATATCCTATCTCAAGCTGAGATTATGCTTGTTAATAATAATTCCTTATATTTGATCTATGATTAACGTATCTCAAGATACAATTTATTTTGTATGGATTCTCATTTGCTTATGTCTTGAATTAATTCCATCGATTAGTTTATAAAGGATTTATGTTCAATTTTCTTATTGGTTGTCTAATTGACTTTTCTCTCTCTCACATACTAGACTCACATCACTAACAACATTTGCACACACACACACACTCACAACACTCTCTCTCTTACTCATACACAGTCACACTCACAACTCTTTTCTCTTTCCTTTATCCTCTTCCAAATTCATGAATGCTTCTTCTAATAAGTACTCTTATCCTCTTCCATCATTAATGGTTTGCATGTGAATATTTTAACATGTGTGTGTTTGATTAAAACAAAAATTCCGGCAAGCGTCTCGTAGCGCGATGGCACTAGGCTGGCCTTCCCCCTTGTCCAATGTTCGAGCCCTGTCTCCCCCTCCCCCCATTGGCTGCATCAAGAAAAAAAACAAAACAAAAATTCCTCTTCCATGTCTCCCTCCAAAAACCGTCCCCCTCCCCTCCCTTTTTTTTTTTTTTGTGTTTTATTGGCCTCACAAACTCCATGTGGAAGGCCTCCCATTTGTCCATTTTTTTTCACAAGGATTAAGCTCTATCATAATTAATTAAAGCCTTTAGATTTACCTTTATGAGGTTTAATCCTAGCCCTCCATATTTAATTCTAATTAGCATCCCTAATAAAGTGGTTAAGTATAATTGTCAAATTATGATTGACTCCTAGCTTAATTATGGCCCTTAAAAATCTATTTATGCTAAACTTAGTCTTCATTTGACATTGGTTCTTAATTAGGGTAATACATCCTTAATTATGCCTATTTCCATTTTGTTATTAAATTTAATGTTTTTATTCTAACTATTGCAAATTAATTGCCCACTAATTGTTGGTAATTGCCTCTTAATTGGTCCAAGTATTTTGATAATTCTTTATGGCTTTTTATGAACTAAATATGAACTAGGTATTAGTTTGTTAATTGTAGGGCATTCTTTAATTAGAAAATTTAGTCTCTTAATAATTTATGAAAAATGATGCTTAAATCTTCATTAATTAACCCGTTGATTAATTATGGAGATTTACACAATTGTTTAGCTTAGTGAAGGCCTAGTTGCTTATTAATTTTTATTGATTTCTCCTAATTTATTTAAATATTTGCATAACACTTTCTTGCTCTTTTTGATTATACATGAACTATAGTTTAATATGGTAATTATTTGTATTTTATGATATTTTATGATGCCTAACAAAATTTAGAAAATTCAATCATTGGTTTCCTTAATCATAAATAGAGATTACCTAGAAAATAGAATAGACACATCATAAAATTTGAGATCACATATTCATCTATTTTAAATATATGTCATCTATCAAAATATGGTATTTATGAGAAATAATAACTTTTCGGGTATTACAAAGCAGTTGTGAAGAAGGCAGCGGCCTGAGAAAAGAAGAAAGAGAGACCAATCACGACCTCAGAGTAGTCGCTAGTAGAGGAGGAGAGCGGATGAGTTGCGAGCTTTGGGCAAAAAAAAAGAGGACTATCAGGTCGGCAATGTCTGGTCTAGACATTTAAAAACCCTCTAATGTCTGCTTTTCTGCAAACAGACGTCAAAAGCTTACTTTTAAGTTACGTTTCTCAAAACAGACGTCACAAAGCTGCTTTTAACTTACGACATAATGATGCTGTAAACTGAATCGGAAAAATTGATTTCATAACTGATTTCAACCTGCTTGTTGTACTCGAAAAAATTGTAAAGACTCGAAATAGATATATTGAGATTTTGAAATTTCTTTTAGGCACAGCATTAAAATATATATATATATATATATATATATTAAAGAGACATTACTGAGTCTTAATACTTACAAAATTAAGGTTTTCATATTTACAAAAGCTTCTCTCTTTTCAGGAATGACCCCAAACTGTGGCCACGGGCCCACAATATTGGAAGCCATTGATGAAACACAGAAGCTTCTCCCAATTCCATCATTCAAATATAATAGAGGTTTTGAGTGTTGTTGATGTGCATCTCATTGCCTTGTGAGAAACGAAGACTACTAATGGCTTTATATAGAGACTGTCACTGGGCAATGTTGGAAACAAAATTCTGGTAAATATATTGTCTATTCTTCTCTTAAGATTCGATTATATATGCTTATATCCTGAATGCCAGCTCATGATTCGTCTGTCTTAAAAACGAACAAATTAAGTTGATCGCAATGGAATATCATTTTTTAGATAAAAACAAAATATTTAATATGCGGTTGACTTTCTTTCCAGTAAATGAAAGGAAGAATATAATAAAGATCATTGTCGTGAAACTCACGAGTTAACTCTCTGAGTTTACTGTTTTCATGTTTTTAGCTTACAAAATCGTGTCAAGTCACTGTCAAACTCATGCTAGTTGTAAACTAAGTTAAGATTGTGAGTTCACATACTGAGTTGACTATGTTTATGTTTCTAACTTACAAATTATTATAAATTCACTTTTAAAGTCATGTGACTGTTTATTTGGTCAAGTTTAGTAGCTTTATATATAAATGTTAAAAAAAATTGTTGAGTATAATAAACTATGAATGTTAGTGGATTTAATTTCAATATATTATCTGGGTTTAAAATATATTTAAATTAAATTGTTGCTACTTTTTATTTAAATTATTTAATTATATATCATTAATACTTATTTATTGATCAAAGTACTCCTATAAGTTTACGATTCGAGTCCATGATATAATTTTATGTCACAATCATAAGTTTAGTTAAATTCAAGAGTTTGACAATATTAGTAAAGATGATTATTTTGAATTTTTCTGTTCTAAAAACTTCATTGGATTTACATAGGAGAATTTTGAAAATCTGGTCATATTCTGTCCAAATAATGGGTCCAACTATAGACATGTCACAGTTAATTTAATTCATGTGTACAAGTTTTTTTTTCCCCCCTTTTTTAGGTTAGATCAAGTTCAGGTCTTTGACGAAATAATGTTAACCAACGATGTGCTAAACTCTCACCTGACAAAGACATTTCATTTGTTTATTTAGTCAAAGAAATAAACTTCGAAATTGTGGCAAAAAACAAAGAAAGATAAAAACTAAGAGGTTTCATGTGTCTACTTTGTATTGGTTGCCAATTTTAAATGCTTACAACTTTGGTCATTATCATAAGTCCATTTTAACTAATTTTCACATATCAAAAAATTACAGTTTGATAATTAAATATGACTAAATTAATAATAAAATTTGACAAATTTACTCGTACAGAAATTTTTTCTCTATACAATTATAAATCATTCTCACCTCTCTTATCTCTATTTTTGTGATGAGGATTAAATAATGGTAAGAGTGGAAAATAGTTATCAATAACCTGCAATTGAACTTATATTTCGGACAAAAGATTCGTTCTACGAGTGGACTTGTAATAAGGACTAGAGTGGTATAATATATTGTCCTATAAAATTTATCAATAAAAATAAATAAAAATTAAGTAACCGAAGTCGTGGAAACTCCGTGAAACATCGAGAATCAAGCTCTGTCTTGCATTGAATTTTCATTGAATAAGCAAATTGTGACTAATCAAATACATTGGCATCTAATCATCTATCGTTTCTTTTTCCTCTTTCAAAGCTTTGATTCGCATTGATATATTATTGGAACCGTTGGAGTAAAATTAATGCCTTTAACTCTTCACATCTCATATAATTCTATCTATATATATATATGTGTGTGTGTGTGAATGTGTGTATGTAAAATCGCAGTAATTTTGTAAAACCATGCCTATTGCTTGAATCTATGGTCCATTCTGTTTCCAATCAATATGAGTACTTAACAATCGAATCCAACTTTTTTCAATATTTTTTTATACATAATATTGAAAAAAAAAAGTCTCCACTATAAGTGTTCAAGAATAGTGTCATTGAGATTCTTGATCCTTTTTCCTTTTAGACTAGTCAATTAAATTTCTAGATTATACATATTGGCATTTGTGTGTCAAGAGAATATATGTGTGTGTCTATATATATATGTATATGCATGTATGTAAATTTATGTATGTATATATATGTATATGTATGTGTATGTACACACACGTAAATATAAAAGCAATCCAACGAATCAATCATCATGCTCCACATGTCAAATGGAATATGTAGGTGTGTTTGTGTGTGTATATATGTGTGTGTATATATGTGTATGTATACATATGTATATGTATGTTTGTGTACACACAGACATAAATATAAAATCAAGCCAACGAATGAATCATCATGCTCCACATGTCAAATGGAATATGTGCATGTAAGAGATTATATGTCTACAATAATGTTGAAGTATAAGCCTTCGACTTTTCATTCATTATAGTTTCAAAACCTTCTCTCTTGTGCATCTTACTTGATCAATGATTAAATTATTAACATGTATTTTCTAATTTTACATTAATGTTAGTCCATGTCATATCGATAGTGAAATGTTAAATATTAGCATATTGAAAATCCAAGAAAATATAATATAAGCTAACTACTTGAAAAATACCTTCTTTGTAAAATCCCAATTTTCTAAAACGTTTTCGAACTATTTGATCAGAGTAGAGCATCGGAATAATTTTAAAAGAGCGAGTATCTGATAAAAACCTTCACTGTTGTAGTATTTGGTTGCTTACACAGCGGTACAGTAGTTTGAAAATAGTACAACAAGATAATGCTGAAATAAAAATTTCTCTATCTTCGTCCTTGCGCTAGCTCCTTATCCTTGTCCTTGGTCCTGGTTCCTCCGGACCCTGACGCTATGTTAAGAACTGAGGTTCAATTACCATTGAACCTCAGGTAACGGTTAACCTCATGCTTATGTATCAAATATGTATGACAGATATCCATGGCAAAACAGCATTTAATCACATACAATATTCATATATTCACGTAATAACATTACACGGCCACTGCAACATGTATGTTATTACAGTCTGCACTATCTCCAGTGCCACGACGGCCTATCGTGTCCTCAGCGCTAGGAAAACTTAACGGCATTATCAAAACCATAACCCGTATCAAGTTGTATGTGTATGATCAATTTTCAAAATAGAGTTTCAGACTATCTATCACATATAAGCATACAATAAGCATCAGAGTTAGTGTTACAGTACGCGTCCGTACCTGAATTGGTAGTTCGGTACGAAATCGGTTGGTCAGCGTTCTTCCGGTCAGCCTATCATAGCCATATTGTTCTATTAATTTAAAGATAATATCCTAAAATATATTTTGGCCACTACTGACTACTCTACCCTTGATACATTAAACCATCATTTTATTTCCTCAAAATTCGTTTGAAAAACGCTGGACAATATTGCTTGGTTGGGCAAAAGTTTGGACTCCCAAAAATTGATCCAATGTGCATGGTTGTGGTAAAAAGCCCTAATTTAATTTCCTCTTGTTTATTATTTGATTTAGCTTAATTAAGTTTAATTTGTAATGCTTTTATTGATTACCAACTTAATTATGATCCTACTAAATCCATTTGTTTCAATCATTGATCCCTTGTTAAGCTTTAATATAGAATTTAACCGAAAATACTCCTAAATGTTGCTAATGTTTGCCATTAGATTAATTATGAATGTCAATTCAATTAATATTAATTTAGGTGCCCAATAATTATTCTTTAGCATTCCCTAATTACTTTAAACCTTTTCATACTCCTTTATGACTTATTCTTGAAAATATAAGAATTAAAGGTTAATATCTTTTTAAATATAGATTTAATTGTTCTTTACTTGTTGGAAATTCCCTATAATTGTTTTAGGTATTTTCATGATGTTTTATACTATTTTAGGAACTCTAATTTAATTATAGTCCTTAGAAATTTAAACAACTCTTGATTAGCCATTGGCTTTTAATTTGAATTATACATCTTTAATTATGCCTATTTTAATTTAGTTAAATTTAGTGTCTTCATTGTTGTAATTTCAATTGCTCATTAATTGTTATTATTCACCCCTTAATTGGGCTCAGTGTGATGATAACTCTTTAGGGCTTTCTATGAGTCAATTATGATTTTATGCATTTGTTGTGTTAATTAAGGGTATTTTAGTAAATTTCACATCTTAATAAGTTAATGATGCTTAATCAATTCCTTGATTATTAATAAAGATTTGGCACAATTATTTAATTTAATGAATACCTAACTATTTATTATTTTTCTCCTATCTTGTTTAAGTATTCTCCATAGTTCCTTATTGGTCCTTTTAATTCCATGTGAACCATAATTTAATTTGGTAATTATTTGCATTTTATGATATTTTATGGTTCCTAAAAGGATTCAATAATTAATTGCAAAAATCAATGCAATTACTTTAATTAATGTACAATTATTTGTCCAATCAATTATTGACACTTTCCTCTAATTTGTTTGAGATTAATAACATTTTATGCCCCTTTAAAATTTAAATATGAACTATGCTTCAATATGAAAATTATAGGGTATTTTATGATCCCTAAATGAACTTAGAATATTTGAGTTGCTTTGGTTTATTTAACTCTAGGAGAAAATTCTCTAATTTTAAACTAGATAAACTATAATATCTTTGAGACCACATATTCACCTACTTTAATAGATATCATTTAGTGGTTATGCTGAATAGGATTTTTAGGGTATTACATTCTTCTACCATCAACTTTCATATTTTGAACATCAACTTTCTTCTGCCACTTTTCATAAAAGTCCATACAGATTGCTATTTATAAATTTTGATATAGATCATTCCTATGACACTTACTTTCCAACAGACTGCTCTTTTTTTTTTCACAGTACAATTCGCTGATCCCCGGGCCTCGTGTGATTGCTGTTTCTCTGGCAATTTAATTCAATTAGTATTACCACCGATCGTCTCCTCTTAAACGAATGGCTTCTAAATATTGTAAACCAAAGCCACTTCCTTCTCCGTGTCAAACGTGCCAGGCCACTTTCCATCCCGCGGAAACGTCCCAGATCTCTTTTTTTTTTTTTTTGGAAATTAGTTGAGGTATTTATTTTTAATAAATGTATATTAGTTTCCCTAAATTATCATTCATAATCATGTACATTATACCTCTTGAAAGAAACCCCAAATCACATTTTTAAACAAAGTGGATTAAAGTATTATACTTAGGATCAAAGTAAATTTGTTATCTAACTCTTATAATTAAGACATGAGGTGTAGTATGACATTAGAGCGTCTCTTTTGCTTCAAACGGTGTCCTCAGTATATGGAAAGGTGAGGGTTTTACGTGCAATTGGGCTAAAATTGAGGAGAATTTTGTATAGTTTAGCCTGAATATTATTAAGTTGATGATACCTTCTAAATGTAACATCCCAATTTTCTAAAGCGTTTTTGAAATAATTGATCAGAGTAGAGCATCGGAATAATTTCAAAAGTGTGAGTATCTGATAAACATTTACTGATGTAGTATCTGGCTGTTTACACAGCGGTACAGTAATCTGAACATAGTTTGATAAAAATAAAGTCAAAATGAAAATCTTTTTGTTTGCGTCCTTACGCTGGCTCCTTGCCCTTGACCCTGACCCTGGTTCCTCTGGACCCTGAAGCTATAGTAGGAGCTGAGGTTCAATGACCATTGAACCTCAGGTAACGGTTAACCTCATGCTTATGTACAGTTATGTATGACAGATATTCATGACGTAATAATGATAATCAAAACAAAAGCTCATAACAGAATACATAACCACGTATGTAAGATAATAACAACGTATGTAACATAACCACGTATGCTACAACAATAATTCGAACATAACCACGTATGTAGCATAACCACGTATGTAAGTCTTAGTTGATGAGCACAACCATAATCATACAATAAGCATCAACATAGCCACGTATGTAAGTCCTAGTCGATGAGCGCAATCATCATATACAATCATACAATAAGCATCAGAGTTAGTGTTACAGTACGCGAACATACCTGGGTTGATAATTCCGGTATGACGACGATTGGTATACGTTTGCAGACTTCCTATAATAGGTATATTGCGTTATTAATTTGTAGACAATATTATAAAATATATTTTGGTCACTACTAACTATTCTACCCTTGGTACAATAAACCATTATTTTATTTCCTCACAATTTATTGAAAAACGCTGGAAATTGTTGGGCAGAATTTCGCCTATCTTTGAAAAATCATAACTAATTCTAGGAAAATCGAAACGAAGATCCGTAAAATGTTCCGGACTCCTCAGGATGTATACTTTCCAGTAAAAATATCAAATGTTTCCCAGAATTCAAAAATCATTCCCAGATTTCACGCATTCAACCTCTGCCCAGAAATTCCAGTATTTTCGCAGCATGAACTTTGAGAATTTCTTTCTCACTGTACAGAGCTCATTTCAACATGTTCTTTACATATTTGGAAAGCCCTATATGTCTACTTTCGTCATGAATTTTCTCAGAATTTTTCAGTAGAAGTTTCAACATGAAATATGAGTTTTTCTGTGACCTGTTCAGAAATCGCCTAACCGACGAATTTTCGTCAGAACTTCGTTACTACCGTGTTCTTAATCCGGAACTTTTGCAAAACTACTTTCTTTACTAAATTTTAGAAACAAGGCTATTTTTAACTATAAAAACATGAAACTAAAATTATTCTAGAATTCTAAAGATTAAAACTACTTCTATCTAGGAATTTAAAACTCAAAACTACTTCTATCTAGGAATTTAAAACTCAAAACTAAGAACTTTGCTTACCTAAAGCTTGGACTCCTTCAAGCTCTTCCTCCAACTCTCTCAACTCTCTCTCAAATAAGCAGATGATGCTTTGCTTGGTGTGAAGAAAAGTGAATGATCTATGCCTCTATTTATAGTGAAAAGGTTGGGCAATTGTGTAATTAATTGCAACTTCACTCTTGGCTAATATTCACCATTGGATCTAGGGCTTCATAGAAACTCTAAATCCTCACCACACACACACTCATCTGCCCTCTCCCTCCCTCTCCCTTCTTCTCTTTCTTCTTCCTTCTCCTAGAAGCCATAAACAACTTGAGGTGCAAGTATGCAATAGTGTTTTGTATCCTACAAGCTTTGACCCATTTGGCACATGTTTGAAAATCAATTCCTTCCTCTTGAAGCTATACAAAAACGTGCTCCCTCTGAATTTTTGGGTTTTAGGGTTGTTTTGGGCTTTATTGCTATGTTGGGCAAAGGTTTGGCAAGGATTTGGGCTACCAAAAATGATCCAATGTAAATTGTTGTGGTAAAAAGCCCTAATTTAATTTCTTTTTGTTTATTATTTGATTTAGCTTAATTAGGTTTAATTTGTAGCGTTCTAATTGTTTTACAACTCAATTATGATTCTACTAATTCCAATTGTTTCAATTATCGATCCCTTGTTAAGCTTTAATATTGAATTTAGCCAATATATTCCAAATTGTTTGTTGACATTTGCCATTAGATTAATTATGAATGTTAATTCAATTAAGATTAATTTTTGGTGTTCACTAATTATTTTTAGTGTCCTCTAATCATTTTAAACCTCTTCCTACTCCTTTACGTCTTATTTTTGACAATATAGGAATTATAAGACAATATATCCTTAAGTGTGAATTTAATTGTTCTTGAATTGTTGAAAATTCATTTAATTGATTTAGGGGTTTTTGTGGCATTTTACAATATTTTATGACCCCTAACAAAATTTAGGGAGTTGGATTTTGCCCTATTAAGTCCTACCAAAAAATTATTCAAGAGATAGATTAAATACAATACTATTTTGGAGACAACATACTTTCCTATTTTCAATAAATCCTAATGGCCAAAATATCATGTTTAAAAGGAATAAAAATCTTGGGGTATTATATTTCTCCCCCCGTTAAATAAAATTTCGTCCTCGAAATTTGACCATATAACCCCTAAGTATTATTTAGATTTCAAGTTTATTTCTTCCCTATGCATGCTTTTCTAGCACACACACTATTCTTATACGTATTCCAAGGATCTACTTGACGCATTCTCTCAAATTTTTTTTTTTTAACTCAGCCTCACCGCCTGACTTATTTAGCCTTCCTGGCTTCACATATATTAGCCTTCCGGCTCAATCTATTATCATAATATTAGGGATTCTAGTCTCAATACCTAGCAGATCATTCTCAGACCCTAGGCATCTCATTTATTACTTGGTACAATGAACGTTTTTGCCAGACACAAAATGTGCTATAGACATACTAGTCTATAACAATTAATACCTTATATAGAGCTAAATACTACCGGTCTTACAGTCTAGGGATATCGCCCTCGTAGTATGATTTAAACGTGCATTAGAAACGAAAGTCGTCACGCCAAGTGGGGTAGTTATTATCAAGGCATAGGGTAATCTATAGGCATACAACCCTAAGTGATTTGCACAATCAAACGAGCTATTTGAACGGTAAGCACCCGAATCGTACAGCATTTGAAAAAAAAAATTCCCTACTAAGACACTTCTCTTGGTAAACAAGAATTCATTCCGGTCTTGATTATACGTTGTACTTTGACTACTTCATGTACTATAACATGGTCACTCTGTAGAGACATGCCTCCATGTTCCCATAGCAAATGTGAGATTCTCTAACTCTAGGTCGTTCGTAGAATGGTTTGACTTGAGAGGCTTCAACTGACGAGAGGTATAAGTTACCATGCTGTCCTGCTGCAGCAAGACATATCCCAACCCATACCTAATGGTACCATTATAGACTATATCACCTTCACCTGGGTATGGGATAACCAACTCTTGGTGCTATGGTCAACTTCTCCTTTAGTCCATGAAAACTTGGCTCATAGTCCCCATTCCATGTAAACAACTGGTTTTGTCAATGACAAAGCCAAAATCTGTGGTAATATCTCGCTAGACCAAAACAATGACATATCTTCGTAATTCGATTTTAAACACACTTTATATGCTAGAAGGTTAACACCAAGTGGTGTAGCTATCAATAGGTCGCAAGAAATATATATACATATGCATCAAAATAGTTCGCATAATCATCTGACATAAACGAGTGATTAGCACCCATATCACACAATATCTAAAGTAGATTCCTATTGAGAGATAGTTATGTGGGCCATCTATGAAGATTTTTCGACCTCGTTATTTGTCAAAGCAAAAATCCGGCCTGGGTTTTGTGGCCTTATATCTGCAGTTCTTTGAGGACAGTTTGCGTAAAAGTGCCCCAGCTTCTGACACTTGTAGCATATTCGCTCCCCCGCACAGTTAGTCCCTGGGTGGTTCGTTCCGCATTTTGGACATGGTCGGGGTCCTTGCATCTTGAGATTGCTCTGCTGCCCAGACTGGAATGGCATCTTGATTCCACTTTGGGAGTTTTTCCATGGCGCCTCCCGCTTCTGCGAGGAATTCCCGCGGCTAACACCGCCACGACTTGCACTGCTGCTGTTGAAATTCCTTGATGTGCGTAGCTCCTTCAAGTTACGTTCGATCAAACGGCATGCTTCTACTGCTTGAACTAGCTCTGAGAACCGCTGTGACACTAACCTTTCCCTGATCTCATACTTCAACCCGTGGGTCAATATGTTAGCCATACTACTTTCATCATCACCTCGCCTCAAGTGTGATGAATATCGTGACAGATTGGTAAGTCGGGCAAAGTAGTCATCGAATGACTCCTCGTGACCTTGTCAGATGTGAAGGAACTCCGACTCCTTGATTACTCGAATTGAGGGAGGAAAGTACTGTTCGTTGAATTGCTCTAGAAACTTCTCCCAAGTAACGGGACAATAGCGTGCTCGTAGTGATGTCGCAATGCTTTTCCACCATCTGTCCGCATCCCCTTCTAACTTGTAGATCGCAAGTTGAGCTTTACGATTCCCTGGGCACTCCATAACTTCGAAGATCTTCTCTAGTCGCATTACAGTCTTCGGCTGAGTCCATCTTACCGTGGAAAGCTGGGGGCTTCAGTTTGCAGAATTGAGTGACCCAATATTGTGTAGTCTCAGCTACTCCGTTGTGTGGCGGTTGTGCTGCTATCGCCATATTGTGTCTAGGAGGTGACACCGATCTCTCAGACTCCTCAACTTCTTCCATGTGTTCGTCTTCCCCTTCCTCCTCGGCATTTTGTTCTTCCTCGGCTTGTCGTTCTTCAGCTTGTCTCTCTTGTCATTCAGCAAGAAGTACATCAATAAGAGCCCTTTGTTCTTGCAGCATCCTCCTCATTTCATGCAACTCATCTTGCTCTGGTTGTTGTGAGTCTTGCTGTTCAGGTTCGCGTACTGGTATCGTTTGTGGCTGTCTGCCTCTTCCTCGGCCTCTCCCTCTACCTCTAGGAATGCCGACTCCACGTAAATTTGCCATCTTATCTTTCTATATTTGATATCGTAAGAATGAAAAATATCAATATCGAGGGACAATATAGTCTGCAAATCAAACATATATTTCACATAAGATATAATGTACATGTTAGCATATATCACATGACCCAACTGGTTTATGACCAGTGGTTATATCTTACATCCCTCATATTGGCGTATTTTATGGCTCATTGTTTACATGTTGTTTAACACTAGCCTTTGGAGATGGTTTAGAAAGAAGTAGAAATCGGTTATACGTTCTCCTTCTAGAAGCTCATTAGTCTTTTCCATCCAAAAGCGGTCTTGTGGTAAGAGGTATAACGTTGATATCACCCAATCATCTAGGGGGTAGAGAAGGCCGTTGTGTTTTCTCCTTCCATAGGTCGTTTTGACTTGCTCCAGGTACCGGAAATATGTCCCTTTCACGGTCTCACTGTGTCGTTCCGCCATAAAGTACTCGGTTCGTAAAGCACTTATTAACTATTTGTTTGTATCAAGGACATGTCGTAGGAAATTGGGCTCGTAGAAAGATTCACTCTCAACTTCATCCTGATAGCCTAGCAGCAGCAAATATTCATGGTTGTCATCGACGGATGAATGATCCGATCCTATAGGCCTCTCTGGCTCTAAAGGTACACTAGCGATTGGTTCTGGGTAGTACACTGGATCAAGGTTGTGTACAGGTTCGGGGTCGTATACTTGCTCAGGATGGTATACGTTCGAGGGTTCATGGTCATGAATAGGTACAGGGGGTTCTTCGGGATTACGGTGGTGCACCGGCGTAGGGTGGTACACTGGCCTAAGGTTGCCTATCGGTGTTACTTTCTCCTGGACAGCCCTCCGCACTGTATATCTCACTCGTCCGTCTCCGTTCATCACTTACTGCACCATACCAAGGTTATATCAGTACTCTTTTTCAAAATATGTTCCAAAGCTACGGCTTAGAGCTTAACTCAGTTAATCAACCGATTGGCCAGGTAAGTGTCTATCATGGGGGTCTCACCAACTCTATGGCGACTGCTTGACCGATCCACATAGACTAGCCTTACCTTCGGCACCAATGGTTTCTTATAACTGAGCCAAGTTCTAGCCGTAAAAGACTTTTTGAAAACCTCCAAACCTAACTCCATTACTCAAACAGTCTGGCTAGGCCGGTGTATTTGTGGAAGGCTCGCCGAATTCACGGGGACTGATTGCCAACCACAAAACCCTTTCTAGACACCAAACTGTCTGGTAGTAACTTAGTTAACTTCGGGCCGGAATGTCTGCTCTGATGCCATAAATGTAACATCCCAATTTTCTAAAGCGTTTTTGAAATAATTGATCAGAGTAGAGCATCAGAATAATTTCAAAAGTGTGAGTATCCGATAAACATTTACTGATGTAGTATCTGGCTGTTTACACAGCGGTACAGTAATCTGAACATAGTTTGATAAAAATAAAGTCAAAATGAAAATCTTTCTGTTTGCGTCCTTACGCTGGCTCCTTACCCTTGACCCTGGCGCTGATTCCTCCGGACCCTGAAGCTATAGTAGGAGCTGAGGTTTGAAGATTGGAGCTAAATACCCAAGAGGGGGTGTGAATTGGGTATTTTTATAAAATTAAAGAGTCTACTCTGTTTTTGACTAATGAACACAGGGTAAAACAGAGGAGAGAGGGAGAGAAGCAATACACCACACGATTTATACTGGTTCGGTCCTTTCTCTGACCTACATCTAGTCCCCAAGCCTCACCTGGGATTTTCAATCCACTATACTCAAATATTGATTACACACTCTGTACTAAGAGTTGTTCTCTCACTAGAACACACTCCCCCTTACAAGTTGTAATCAATACACCCTAACTGCCAAGTCCCCTGACTTGTAGTTATCACAATCAGTAGATGATTTACAAGATGATAACTCTCTCAAAGAGTAGATAGAATAAACACTGAAGTACAAAGTATCAAATTGATACTATTACAGATAAAAGCTGAACACAATAAATGACACTTAATAAATTTTTCGCTCTTAGTTGGTGTATCAGCATGTGAAGAAGTTAATGCTCTCTATTTATAGGTAGAGAACATTAAATGACCGTTGTAGGATGATTCCAACCGTTGGAAGTGATTAGCTTGGGTTCTGGTCATCTTCTCTCTCTAAACTTCTGCTAGTCCAAGACTTTGATGAAGTCTGATGTGGCTCTCTGAGGATTTGCCCGTTGGAGATAACTTTACTTGTTGTAGTAAGTATACTTTAACGTTTAGAAGGCGTGCTCAGATGGATTAGCTGAGAATAGGTTGATTTGCAGAAGTGCATTTAATGCACTGTACACTTTTTGCTTTATGGCTTTGACCTTCATTGATCTTCATCTGTGATTGCTGAAATTCACTCAACAAACTTGTTAAACATAGCTAGGAATATGATTGAATGAATTATGGAAGCAATAAGATCAAACAATAATGATTTGCAAATTCGTGTAATTCAAAAATCAGTTTTGACCGTTGTATACTGCGGTATGTTCCTCTATACTGGAGTATGCCACTGTGCATAATGCAGTATCCAAAGGCTTACTGCAGTAAGCAGCTTCCAGAGACAAAACCCTCGCGAAATGATTTCGAAAGAAATGCTCTATACTGCGGTATGCAAATAACATACTGCAGTATGCGAGTTTTTGTCAAAGAGAAGAGACCCCGTGATTGCCCAATACTGCAGTCTGAAAACCTATACTGCAGTATGCAATGGTTATGAAATTTGAGAGCCTTCTGTGAGAGCCTTTACTGCAGTATGCAACTCCATACTGCGGTATTTACTTGAGTGAGAAAATTTGATTGCTCTCGGGTTGGCCCGATACTGCAGTATACATACCTATACTGCGGTATTGGCTTGACCAAGAGATTTAGTTGCTCTCTGGATGGCCCTATACTGCAGTATACATACCTATACTGCGGTATGGGCTTGGCTTAGAGATTTAGTTGCTCTCTGGATGCCCCTATACTGCAGTATACAAAGCTATACTGCGGTATTGGCTTGATTTGAAAAACACGGTTGCTCTCTGGAAGTCCAATACTGCGGTATGTAACTAACATACTGCAGTATTGACTTAACATCATCAATTTGATGACCTTCTGTAAGTCCAATACTGTGGTAAAGAAACCTATACTGCAGTATTGACTTTACTTCAAAAGATGGATTGTTCTCTGGAAGTCCAATACTGCGGTATGTCATCCTATACTGCAGTATTGACTTAACATCAAAAATCTGATGACCTTCTGTAGGTCCAATACTGCGGTAAAGAAACCTATACTGCAGTATTGATTAATCCCGAAAGAATATTGCCTTTCTGGAAGACTCTATACTGCAGTATGCAAACCCATACTGCGGTAAGCAACTAACAGATGATTTTCAAAGGTTCTTGGAAACTTCAAAACATGTTTTACACTTGTTGTTAATCATCAAAACACATTGAGAACTAACATTCTCCCCCTTTTTGATGATGACAACACTTGTAAGCTTTCTTTTTAAAGATTTTGAAAGATGTAATTTGTTTTGATTTGAAGTTTTCAGAAATCCATGTGAAGTTATCATAAAGCAATCAGTTTTGCATTTTCAACCATGAAAGGCACGTTTGGCATCAGATATAAATTTGAGAACATAAACAACTTGAAATATATTCATAAAACATGATGCATACAAGTGGAGCTGATATCAGAAAGGATGAATACATTGATAATGACTAATATCAGAACACAATCTACATAAATATCAGAATACAAACCTAAACACTAATACATATCACTAATACAGATAATGACTAATATCAGAACACAATCTACATAAATATCAGAATACAAACCTAAACACTAATACAGATCTAGACACTAGACATCTACATCTTTCTCTCCTTCTCCCTCTTTGTCATCAACAAATTCGGGGTCAAGAACAAAGACAGGAGGAGAATAGAGCACCATGGCGGTGTTTGGATCAAAGGAGGGATCATGGGGCTTTGCATATGGAGAAGGTGTAGGGAAAATCTCAGTAGATGGAGTAGGTGGAGATGGGAATGGGCCAGGAAGGACCTCTGTGGTAGGGGTGACTGGGGAGGATGTGGTGTGGGGTGGGCTATGAGGTGGACTAGGAAATGAGAAGGGGGTGATGATGGTGGTGAGAAGTGAGGTTCTGGTGAGTTTGGGGAAGGCTGAGATACGGGTATAGATGGTTGGGCTTCCAGAACAGGAGTTGAAGAGGATGGACCAGTGGTGAAGCCGAATGAAGATGAAGATGAGCCACCAAGTCCAAAGTGCTGAAGGAGTTGCTGAGCCTTGTCTCTGGCATCTGAGGCTGCAGCTAAGGTGACTGACAATGTAAAGCCCAAGTTGAGCCCTTGATCATCAATAGCATCTTTCACCTTGACCAGTTCAGAGAGGACCTGTGACTGAGCCACGATCACATCCATAACCCCCAACTTGATGTCAGCCCGAATCATATCAAACTCTGCCTTCATCATAGCTCGGTGAGATACAAGTGCAGCATCCACAATTGCTCTAATCCGCTCATCAAAATCTGAAGGTAGTGGTGGTGGAGCAGACTGGGCCTCATGTGCAATTGACTGAGATGCACGAGTCTGTGACTGTGGAGGAGCTCTCGATTGCCCAGATCCTTCCGGCTCGAACTGAATCTTCATCAAGTTGAGCTGAGTCTTGCCGAAGGCCGGGATATACTTCATCTGCTCGGGAGGACCCACATACCATATCTTATGGTAGTACAATATCAGTGAAACCAGGGATGCAAAGGGCATGTAGGATCCCTTGCGGGACACAAATCTGAAGTGGCTAATCTCCTTGAACAACCACTGCCCAATATTGAGCGGATGCATCTGGATGAAGGCGGTGAAGAAGCGATAGTCCTTCTGCGTGAAGTGCGTGTAGCTCCTGCCTTTTTGCACAAAGTTACGTGAATACACGTACCATATCACACCGTGCAAATGTGGCATCTCCGAGGGCTTGAAAGTCAAGTGGACCCTCTGATCATCCGTTATGTCCTGACCGGGCATAAGTGTGGCATATACTTCCTCATTAGAATACTTCGGTGTGGATGCTTCTGGAGGGTTGACCACCTTAAGGATCTTGTTGAGGATGGCGGCAGATAGTGTAAATTTAACTCCTCTCACAGAAGTTGTAACCCTTTCCTCAATCAGTCTACCTTCCGAGCTCAAGATGTGATTGGTCGCCATGTTAAAGTAGAACATCTTGACCAACTCAGGACAGTAGGCAGCCTCGATGGAGACGAGCGTAGCATATGGCCCAAACCATAGTGATAGATCAACATTGCACTCCCGATAGACTTGCTCTAGATTAACAGAGGTTACGGTGCAGAAACCTCGGCTTCCAAAGAGATCTTTGAATTTGGCATTTAGACTGGGAGGAAGAAGGACAGGAGCAACCTTAAATCCCTCTGGCTCATTCTTATGGTTTTTGATTTCTTCAACCGCATTTGCTACCACGAGAGAGAAATCTAGCTCAGAATCCGTTTCTGACGAAGAGCCAGGAGAATCAGCAGATGAGGGAGAGGAAGGGATAGTTGTGGAAGCCCTCTTTGACCTCGCTTTTTGAGGAACATCGGTCCTCTTCCCTTGAGCCTTGCTCGGCTCACCGGTCTTCTGCTTCTTGGTGACAGAGGATGGAATAGAAGTTCTGGACGAAGTTCCCCTCTTCTTGGGATACGGCGAAGATGCCTCGGGTATAGGAACACCAATGCCGGGAATCTTACGATCAATACCATCCCCTAATTTCTTAGGAATTGATTTCGACCTCGGTGCTCTGAGTGGAAGAGAAGAAGAAGGTTGCTTTGAGAGAGATTGTTCTGTGGACATTTTTGACGCTAGGGTTTCGGTGAAAATGAGAATCAGAAGGGAATGAGAGAGATTTGATGAGGATTTGAGGGGGTTTGACTGGGATTTGTCACGGTTTCAGAGAGAGATGCGATACTGCTAGGTCTTTACTGTGGTATAGACACGAGTATGAAAGAACACAGCGTTTTAGTATATATAGACAGACCCCTATACTGCAGTAAGGTTCTTGCATACTGCAGTATAGCATACTTTCATTTACATACTGCAGTAAGGATGGAAGTATACTGACCTGGACTTCAAAAATGTTGAGAGAATTTTTGAAAACCCGATGGCCATACTGCTGTATAGTACTTACATACTGCAGTATACCTCTTCCATACCTGAACCTTGGTTTCTGTCTGACCCCATACTGCAGTATATGACTTTCATACTGCAGTATGCCTCTTGCATACTCGAAACTTGTCTTCTGTCTGACCCCATACTGCAGTATATCACTTACATACTGCAGTATATCTCTTGCATGACTGAAACTCTGAAACCCCGATGGACATACTACAGTATATCACTTACATATTGCAGTATGCATCTTGCACACTTGGAGATTTGGCCTTTCACACACCCTATACTGCGGTATAGCACTTGTATACCGCGGTATAGTTCTTCTGAACCATCAAAACACCCTGCAAAACAAAGACTAAACTCTCCAATGCTTAAGTTAGTAAAGATTAATCATCAATAACACATCTAACATTAATTTGAGAGAGAAAACCTCACAATTCATTGGGATTTACCATTCCCAATTCTCTCATTATGAAAGTGAATTGTTCCTTGGCTAGAGGCTTGGTGAAGATGTCAGCTAGTTGAAGATGGGTTGGAATGAACATCACTTTCACGTCTCTCTTCTGGACATGATCCCGGATGAAGTGATGTCTCACATCAATATGCTTGGTTCTTGTATGTTGCACGGGATTCTTGGCCAAGCTTATTGTGCTAGTATTATCACATAGTATTGGGATCTCCTTTAAGTGCACTCCCAAGTCAGCAAGTTGTTGCTTCAGCCACAACACTTGAGCACAGCAGCTTGAGGCAGCCACATATTCAGCTTCTGTTGAGGACACAGCCACGGTAGTTTGCTTCTTACTAAACCAAGAGACAAGTGAGTTGCCAAAGAACTCGCATTGCCCACTTGTACTCTTTCTATCCGTCTTATAGCCAGCATGATCCGAATCTGAATATGCCACAAGATGCTCCGGCTGACCTTTAGGAAACCATAGCCCAAGAGTCTTCGAATCAGAGAGATATCTGAATATCCTCTTCACATTTTCAGCATGTGACTCTTTAGGAGCGGATTGAAACCGAGCACACATTCCAACATTGAATTGGATGTCCGGGCGACTTGCGGTGAGATAGAGCAATGATCCAATCATTCCTCTATACTTGGTGATGTTGAAATCCTTGCCCTCTTCATCAGCATCCAAAGAAGTAGTTGTGCTCATTGGTGTGTCATCCCCATTGCACTTGTCCATTCCAAACTTTTTTAGCAGATCATTTAAATACTTGGTTTGAGATATAAATATCCCATCCTTACGTTGTTTGATTTGCAGTCCAAGGAAGTAATTGAGTTCTCCCATCATTGACATCTCGAATTCACCCTGCATAGACTTGGAAAATTCCTCACACAAAGAGTCATTAGTAGCACCGAAAATAATATCATCAACATATATCTGTACAATTAAAATTTCATTCAATTTATTTTTCTTGATAAACAATGTTGTATCAGCTTTTCCTCTAATAAATCCTTGATTGAGTAAGAATTGACTTAATCTTTCATACCAAGCTCTAGGAGCTTGTTTAAGACCATACAAGGCTTTCTTAAGTCTAAAAACATGATCTGGAAATTGATCATTTTCAAAACCTGGAGGTTGTTCAACATACACCTCCTCTTGAATGAAACCATTTAGAAAAGCACTTTTGACATCCATTTGATAGAGTTTAAAACCTTTTGTGCATGCAAATGCTAGAAGAACTCTTATTGCTTCCAATCTAGCTACTGGAGCATAAGTCTCTTCATAGTCTATTCCTTCTTCTTGATTGTAACCTTTGGCCACTAATCTAGCCTTGTTACGCACAATGATGGCTGACTCATCACATTTGTTCTTAAATACCCATTTTGTCCCAATTACCGGATGGTCTTTGGGTCTAGGCACCAAGTCCCAAACTTGATTTCTATCAAATTGATGTAACTCTTCTTGCATAGCAATCACCCAATCATTGTCTGAAAGGGCTTCTTCTATCTTAGAGGGCTCTATATGTGAAATAAATGCAGAAAATGTAACTTCATTCAAAGTGCTATTTCTGGTCCTAACTCCTTGATTCACATCACCTATGACTTGGTCTAAAGGATGATTCCTTATAAATCTCCAAGCTCTAGGTTGAGACTGATCAGGATTTTCTAAGTTGTTTTCAGGATCAGCCTCAAAAACATTTTCTGAATTTTCAGAAGGAGCAGGAGCATTTTTCGAAAAGAATTTGTTTTTGAAAATAGCCTCCTCTTCATCATCCAAGGATTTATCAGATTCAGATTCACAGAATACAACATGTATAGATTCTTCAACAATCTTAGTCCTAGTATTAAACACTCTATATGCCTTACTCCTATTTGAATAACCAATAAAAACTGCTAGATCAGATTTAGGATCGAATTTACCAAGATTATCTTTACCATTATTGTGCACATAGCACTTGCATCCGAAGACATGCAGATGACTGAGATTCGGCTTTCTTTCTTTGTAGAGTTCGTATGGTGTTTTGTTCATCTTCTTTCTCATATAGGCTCGGTTGGAGATGTAACATGCTGTACTCATCGCATCAGCCCAAAACACTTGTGAAGTGTTATATTCGTTAAGCATTGCCCGGGCCATTTCCGTGAGTACTCGTTTCTTTCTCTCCACAACACCATTATGTTGTGGTGTTCTTGGTGCCGAGAAATTATGGTTGATCCCCATACTATCACAAAACTCAGCAAAGGCATTGTTTTCAAATTCTCCACCATGATCGGTCCTTATACCTGAAATTGAAAGACCTTTCTCGTTCTGGACCTTCTTGGCAAAAGCAACAAACTAATCATATGTTTCATCTTTTGATGATAAAAATATAGTCCAAGTAAATCTAGAGTAATCATCAACAATGACCAAAGTATATAAGTTTCCACCAAGACTTTTTGACTCTAGCTGGTCCAACTAGATCCATGTGAAGAAGTTATAGAGGTCTATTTGTTGAAATCTCATTTTTGGCTTTAAAAGAAGATTTGGTTTGTTTTCCCTTTTGACAAGCATCACAAATCATATCATTTTTGAAATTCAATTTGGGAATGCCAATAACCAAATCCTTTTTCAATAACTTGTCAAGTTGATACATATTGACATGAGCTAATCGCTTATGCCATAGCCAACTCTCATTCAAGTTACTGACAAAACAATTTTCAGAAACAGAACCATTGCCAGAGAGGTTCAAAGTATAACAGTTTCCATCTCTAGGTGCTCTAAATAAGGCTTTGTTTTTCAAATCATTCATAGAGATCAAATCCTTTTTAACAATAAAGCATTCATCAGAGTCAAATATTACCAAATTACCCTTATCGGTGCTTTGGCTCACACTTAGGAGATTGTGACACAATCCTTCTACAAGGTAGACGTCTTTGATGAGTGGGCCTTCATTGTTGCCTATCTCACCAATGCCAGCGATTTTCTCGGATTGATCACCTCCAAATGTGACTCTACCTCCATCTTTTGGCTTTATTGATAAAAACTTTGATTTGTCTCCAGTCATGTGTCTTGAGCATCCACTATCGATGTACCACTTGTTCGGCCTTGATGCTCTAAGACATACTTGCAGATCACAAGAGATCAAGTTTTAGGTACCCATCTTTTCTTGGGTCCTTTGGGGTTAGCATGTACCTTGGGAACATATGTTCCTTTTGGTACCCAGACATAATTTCCTACAGGTTTAGCTTTTCCTTCTTTTCGATGAAAACAAGATGAAGTAGAATGACCCTTCCTATTGCAATATGTACAATGTGCAAAAGGGTTTGAGGAATGAATAGATTTAGTAAAATAATTCATATAGGATTTTTGTCCATTCTTTTTCTTTCCTTTCTTCTTATCAAAGTCTGGTCTATAACCAATGCCCAATCTATCGTTTGTAAAACGTTGTTGTTTCAAAATCACATTGAGCATTTCACTTCCCTTAGTAAATTTCTCAAGTGCTTTTGTAAGTTGTGAATTCTTTTTCTCTAGGATAGAGCATTCATCACAAATCAGAGATTGAGGAGAAGAGAGGTTTTCAATTTGCAGCTCAAGAAAGGAATTTTTCTTTTTCAATGACATATACTTGTCTGCAAGTTTTTCAAACTCCTTTTGAACAACATTGTATTCAGCAAACAATTCATCATATGAAGGAAGAGATTCATATACCTCATTTCTTTCATTGTGTTGCTCTTCTTCCTCAGCGACTAGGCATATGTTGGCTTTTTCGCTTTCGTCTTCTTCAGCTTCATCCTCATTCGATGAGCTATCTCCCCATATTGCTGACACATATGCCTTCTTTTTGAATTTCTTGAACTTTTTCCTTTCTTTCTCCTGATTCTTCAGCTGAGGGCAATCTGCCTTGATATGTCCGGGCTTCTCACATTCATAGCAGATGATAGGTTTTTTCGATTCATAACTTGAGCTTCCTTTCTGAAACTTCTTGAAGCCTTGATCCTTCTTATAAAACTTTTTGAATCTCCGGACCATCATCCCAATTTCTTCATCCTCATCTTCATCTTCCTCATCCTTTTCCACATTCAGAGCCACTCCTTTGTTGCGATTGTTGACACCATTGACATCTTCTAACTCCTTTTTGAACTTCAGTTTGCTCTCATACTCAGATAGGCTTCCAAATAATGCAGCAACTGAAGTCATTGATTCTCCATGAGCTTCTTCAATGGCAGTAACCTTGGCTTCCCAGTCCTTTGTCAGAATATTGAGGATTTTCATCACTTGAGCCCCTTGATCGAAAAGCTTTCCTAAGGCTGCTAGCTGATTGGTCAGATGAGTATATCTCAACTGAAATTCTCCAATACTCTCGCCTTGCTTCATCCGCAACAGGTCATACTCAGTGGTTAGAATGTTGATGCGATTTTCCTTGATTCCAGAGGTTCCTTCATAAGCTATTTCCAGCGCCTTCCACATTTCCTTAGCCGTTGATAAATTACAGATACGAAAGTACTCCTTTTGACTAAGAGCACTCTGAAGCATCAGGATAGCCTTGCTATTGAGAGTGATGTTCTTCTTATCATTATCATCGAATTCGGCTTCTGTCTTGGGCACAGTGATGCCTCCTTCTACCTTGACTGGAACATAGTCTCCAGTTTCAAAGACTCTCCAAGGACCATATTCTGTTGCCATCACGAACACACGAAATTTGGCTTTCCAGAAAGAGTAGTGTTCGCCGTCGAAACCGGGAGGTCTGTTGATTGAAGCTCCATCTGGAAGAATTCCTTCCATAGTGATCCTTCTCGAGTGGTTAAGCTCTTCTGAGAAGACCTTGCTCTGATACCAAATGAAGATTGGAGCTAAATACCCAAGAGGGGGGGTGAATTGGGTATTTTTATAAAATTAAAGAGTCTACTTTGTTTTGACTAATGAACACAGGGTAAAACAGAGGAGAGAGGGAGAGAAGCAATACACCACACGATTTATACTGGTTCGGTCCTTTCTCTGACCTACATCCAGTCCCCAAGCCTCACCTGGGATTTTCAATCCACTATACTCAAATATTGATTACACACTCTGTACTAAGAGTTGTTCTCTCACTAGAACACACTCCCCCTTACAAGTTGTAATCAATACACCCTAACTGCCAAGTCCCCTGACTTGTAGTTATCACAATCAGTAGATGATTTACAAGATGATAACTCTCTCAAAGAGTAGATAGAATAAACACTGAAGTACAAAGTATCAAATTGATACTATTACAGATAAAAGCTGAACACAATAAATGACACTTAATAAATTTTTCGCTCTTAGTTGGTGTATCAGCATGTGAAGAAGTTAATGCTCTCTATTTATAGGTAGAGAACATTAAATGACCGTTGTAGGATGATTCCAACCGTTGGAAGTGATTAGCTTGGGTTCTGGTCATCTTCTCTCTCTAAACTTCTGCTAATCCAAGACTTTGATGAAGTCTGATGTGGCTCTCTGAGGATTTGCCCGTTGGAGATAACTTTACTTGTTGTAGTAAGTATACTTTAACGTTTAGAAGGCGTGCTCAGATGGATTAGCTGAGAATAGGTTGATTTGCAGAAGTGCATTTAATGCACTGTACACTTTTTGCTTTATGGCTTTGACCTTCATTGATCTTCATCTGTGATTGCTGAAATTCACTCAACAAACTTGTTAAACATAGCTAGGAATATGATTGAATGAATTATGGAAGCAATAAGATCAAACAATAATGATTTGCAAATTCGTGTAATTCAAAAATCAGTTTTGACCGTTGTATACTGCGGTATGTTCCTCTATACTGGAGTATGCCACTGTGCATACTGCAGTATCCAAAGGCTTACTGCAGTAAGCAACTTCCAGAGACAAAAACCTCGCGAAATGATTTCGAAAGAAATGCTCTATACTGCGGTATGCAAATAACATACTGCAGTATGCGAGTTTTTGTCAAAGAGAAGAGACCCCGTGATTGCCCAATACTGCAGTATGAAAACCTATACTGCAGTATGCAATGGTTATGAAATTTGAGAGCCTTCTGTGAGAGCCTTTACTGCAGTATGCAACTCCATACTGCGGTATTTACTTGAGTGAGAAAATTTGATTGCTCTCGGGTTGGCCCTATACTGCAGTATACATACCTATACTGCGGTATTGGCTTGACCAAGAGATTTAGTTGCTCTCTGGATGGCCCTATACTGCAGTATACATACCTATACTGCGGTATGGGCTTGGCTTAGAGATTTAGTTGCTCTCTGGATGCCCCTATACTGCAGTATACAAAGCTATACTGCAGTATTGGCTTGATTTGAAAAACACGGTTGCTCTCTGGAAGTCCAATACTGCGGTATGAAACTAACATACTGCAGTATTGACTTAACATCATCAATTTGATGACCTTCTGTAAGTCCAATACTGCGGTAAAGAAACCTATACTGCAGTATTGACTTTACTTCAAAAGATGGATTGTTCTCTGGAAGTCCAATACTGCGGTATGTCATCCTATACTGTAGTATTGACTTAACATCAAAAATTTGATGACCTTCTGTAGGTCCAATACTGCGGTAAAGAAACCTATACTGCAGTATTGATTAATCCCGAAAGAATATTGCCTTTCTGGAAGACTCTATACTGCAGTATGCAAACCCATACTGCGGTAAGCAACTAACAGATGATTTTCAAAGGTTCTTTGAAACTTCAAAACATGTTTTACACTTGTTGTTAATCATCAAAACACATTGAGAACTAACATTCTCCCCCTTTTTGATGATGACAACACTTGTAAGCTTTCTTTTTAAAGATTTTGAAAGATGTAATTTGTTTTGATTTGAAGTTTTCAGAAATCCATGTGAAGTTATCATAAAGCAATCAGTTTTGCATTTTCAACCATGAAAGGCACGTTTGGCATCAGATATAAATTTGAGAACATAAACAACTTGAAATATATTCATAAAACATGATGCATACAAGTGGAGCTGATATCAGAAAGGATGAATACATTGATAATGACTAATATCAGAACACAATCTACATAAATATCAGAATACAAACCTAAACACTAATACATATCACTAATACAGATAATGACTAATATCAGAACACAATCTACATAAATATCAGAATACAAACCTAAACACTAATACATATCACTAATACAGATCTAGACACTAGACATCTACATCTTTCTCTCCTTCTCCCCCTTTGTCATCAACAAATTCGGGGTCAAGAACAAAGACAGGAGGAGAATAGAGCACCATGGCGGTGTTTGGATCAAAGGAGGGATCATGGGGCTTTGCATATGTAACATAACCACGTATGCTACAACAATAATTCGAACATAACCACGTATGTAAGTCTTAGTCGATGAGCACAACCATAATCATACAATAAGCATCAACATAGCCATGTATGTAAGTCCTAGTCGATGAGCGCAATCATCATATACAATCATACAATAAGCATCAGAGCTAGTGTTACAGTACGCGAACATACCTGGGTTGATAATTCCGGTATGACGACGATTGGTATACGTTTGCAGACTTCCTATAATAGGTATATTGCGTTATTAATTTGTAGACAATATTATAAAATATATTTTGGCCACTACTAACTATTCTACCCTTGGTACAATAAACCATTATTTTATTTCCTCACAATTTATTGAAAAACGCTGGAAATTGTTGGGCAGAATTTCGCCTATCTTTGAAAAATCATAACTAATTCTAGGAAAATCAAAACGAAGATCCGTAAAATGTTCCGGACTCCTCAGGATGTCTATTTTCCAGTAAAAATATCAAACGTTACCCAGAATTCAAAAATCATTCCCAGATTTCATGCATTCAACCTCTGCCCAGAAATTCCAGTATTTTCGTAGCATGAACTTTGAGAATTTCTTTCTCACTGTACAGAGCTCATTTCAACATGTTCTTTACATATTTGGAAAGCCCTATATGTCTAATTTCGTCATGAATTTTCTCAGAATTTTTCAGTAGCAGTTTGAACATGAAATATGACTTTTTCTTTGACCTGTTCAGAAATCGCCTAACCGACGAATTTTCGTCAGAACTTCGTTACTACCGTGTTCTTAATCCGGAACTTTTGCAAAACTACTTTCTTTACTAAATTTTAGAAACAAGGCTATTTTTAACTATCAAAACATGAAACTAAAATTATTCTAGAATTCTAAAGATTAAAACTACTTCTATCTAGGAATTTAAAACTCAAAACTAAGAACTTTGCTTACCTAAAGCTTGGACTCCTTCAAGCTCTTCCTCCAACTCTCTCAACTCTCTCTAAAATAAGCAGATGATGCTTTGCTTGGTGTGAAGAAAAGTGAATGATCTATGCCTCTATTTATAGTGAAAAGGTTGGGCAATTGTGTAATTAATTGCAACTTCACTCTTGGCTAATATTCACCATTGGATCTAGGGCTTCATAGAAACTCTAAATCCTCACCACACACACACTCATCTGCCCTCTCCCTTCTTCTCTTTCTTCTTCCTTCTCCTAGAAGCCATAAACAACTTGAGGTGCAAGTATGCAATAGTGTTTTGTATCCTACAAGCTTTGACCCATTTGGCACATGTTTGAAAATCAATTCCTTCCTCTTGAAGCTATACAAAAACGTGCTCCCTCTGAATTTTTGGGTTTTAGGGTTGTTTTGGGCTTTATTGCTATGTTTTGCAAAGGTTTGGCAAGGATTTGGGCTACCAAAAATGATCTAATGTAAATTGTTGTGGTAAAAAGCCCTAATTTAATTTCTTTTTGTTTATTATTTGATTTAGCTTAATTAGGTTTAATTTGTAGTGTTCTAATTGTTTTACAACTCAATTATGATTCTACTAATTCCAATTGTTTCAATTATCGATCCCTTGTTAAGCTTTAATATTCGATTTAGCCAATATATTCCAAATTGTTTGTTGACATTTGCCATTAGATTAATTATGAATGTTAATTCAATTAAGATTAATTTTTGGTGTTCACTAATTATTTTTAGTGTCCTCTAATCATTTTAAACCTCTTCCTACTCCTTTACGTCTTATTTTTGACAATATAGGAATTATAAGACAATATATCCTTAAGTGTGAATTTAATTGTTCTTGAATTGTTGAAAATTCATTTAATTGATTTAGGGGTTTTTGTGGCATTTTACAATATTTTATGACCCCTAACAAAATTTAGGGAATTGGATTTTGCCCTATTAAGTCTTAACGAAAACTTATTTAAGAGATAGATTAAATACAATACTATTTTGGAGACAACATACTTTCCTATTTTCAATAAGTCCTAATGGACAAAATATCATGTTTAAAAGGAATAAAAATCTTGGGGGTATTATACTAAATATGTATCATACTACAGGATTATGATATTTAAAAAAAAAAAAAGAACACAGCTCTGATATATTTTTAACCATTTGTAAGTGATCTAAAGAGTAATGCATTGAATAATGCTCTTTTCCATCCAAAAAAGGTTCTCTTGCATAAATGTTCTTGTATCTGGTTAGATTTTTCTCATCATCTTTCATTATCTCTTAATCATCTTCGCTTGATTGATTTGAAAGTTCACAATATTGCTTTGATTTTTCTCTCATCTTCTCAATTAACGGCCTAGATGAGATGATGAGAGATAATGAGAAAAAATGATGAGGAGATGATATGCTTCCTCTCTTAGGCATATTTGGTATGTAACATAATTAGAGTCTACATCGGGTCTTCAATTTCGTGTGGGTACTTTAGCGAGTCAATCAGATTCCATGTATGCCAAAAATTCTTATAGAATATAATTAGGCTCCTTTAAGAAAAAATATGTCATATTAACTATCTTAACTAAATCTCTTAATCTAATCAAATTGAATAAATATATCTTACATTAAACAACAGAGGGATTATGTGATATCACAACCACATGAACATAGATTACAACAACTTGCATAATAATATAATCTCAGTTAAAGTATTGAGAAACATAGTTTCTTTAACATAGAAAACTTAAAAAAGAAGCTATAATTAATAAATAATATTCCCTCTTGTATTAAATATAGCAGTTAGATAACAAATTTATAGAAATTAGTTATTAACAAATGTGTGTTATTATTATTATTATTATTTTTTTGGTAAATACCACTTTAGTCATTGTCCACATTGATTAAAACCTTGCCTTTAATATATTTAATCAAGAGGCATAACTTGAAAAAAAAAAAAGGGCAGATAAAACAGATTGATTTGAACCTTCTGAAGCTAGGCTCCCCAATCACTTCATAATAATAAGCTTCTCAAACTTCATCCCAGTCAACCAATATTGTAGAGCCGCAATATTGTTGAACCAATAATAGCATTTCTGGTCGACATAGAATTTGAATGTTAGTAAGTTATCTCACTCGTTGGTCTCACTAGGAGATCGAATCTCTTTTGTTTTTTTTTCCCCCAACACCACAAAAAGTCACAAAAACAAATAAAATAGTGCTATGTATTATTGAGTCACTTTCTATATTTGATTCTACACCGAACTAAATTTTTAATAAATGAACTAGTTGGCTTTTCGGTGAAATATATACCCCTCGATTTGTTTAGTCTTTTTTATGCATAATTCCAAAATTTATAGGCGGCAATCAACTAAAAATATATTAATGTTTTACTTTTCTTTGATCTATTCTATTATCTTATTATATATAAAATTTATTGGGAGCCAATTTTTTTGCCAGGCACAAGTATATCCTCCTTTTGGAATATTTCGCTTATAGCATTGTATTTTATTGTTTTTTAGCTTAATTTAATGGCCATATAACTTTTCTTTTATTTTTTCTAAACCATGTATAAAATGACGGAATAAAATTTATTATAAACACAAAAATTTAAAAAAAAATTATAGTGTTCATAGTTGTCTCCTTGTATATTCATATAAATTGTAATTTGGTTGGTTTTGATATTATTTGGATTGATTAGATAAAATTAGTTCAGATGTATTCTGAGTGACAATCACGTCATCCACTACTAACACCGTACAAGTTAAACCAACAATTTATTATTATTATTATTGATACAAGGGGGAGGAGGGATCCAATACAGGACCGAAGGGGAGAAATTAATCCCAATACCACTGCTCTACTAGAGCTGTCAAAATGGGCTGAACCAACAAATTATGAGTAGTCATACATAGAGCTGTTAAAATGGGTTGGACCCCGCAAGCCAACCCATTAAACCCCATTTTTAGCCCTCTTATTTTCAGCCCCCGTATGAAAGTGTTATTTTAGGCCCTAGCCCAAAATAACCCCTAGAGTTGTAATAGGGCCAACCACAAGGCCAAAATAACCCCTCATTAATACCTATTATCTAATGGACGCTAGCCGCGCATGTCAATGGAGTGTAGTTTCAATGTTTTTTATTTTTTACCACATGAGGCAGGTAATATATATTAGGAAAATACTAGAAAAGATCTCAGATTTAATTTATCTATACAAATAGCTTATCCGGATTTACAGAGTATTATATCATTAATAATTTTCTTAAATAAAAGTTTAGATCAAGTATAGAATTTGACATAATTAAATATATAAATTCATAAATACACATCTTCCAATGCAAAATTTATTTATGTAATTTTATAAGTATTTATAGGTAAATCAATATAACTTATTTTTAAGCTAATAATTTGTTAGTCAATTCTCTATGCTTCATCGTGGTCCAACCAATTTCAACCACGTCACTCGTAAACTCCAACCACTTCTATTTTACTCACCTTGCCCAACAACACCCACCACCTCTCCACTTGAGGGGGGGAAAACCGCGAATTTATATTATTATTACTATTAATTTTTTAAAAAATTATTACTTGTCTTATTCTGTCCCTTTAAAAATGACAAAAGAAAAAGAAGAAGAAGAAAGAAACAGGAAAATCTCAAGTTAGAACCCACCGTCTAGAAGATAGGAGTTCTCTTTCTATCTAAATGCTTACTCAAGGAGATTGGGTTATGATAGGGTTAACCATACGGCTACAAATTCTCCTTCCTTTGTGATATAGATACATACTGACACAAACAACCTATTTTCCTTCTTTGATTTTAACTTTGTCACCTATAAAAGACGACATCCTGTATACACATAATAATAAAACAATATCTATAAATTAATTATTATTAGTTAAAACATAGAAAACAAATAGATGCGTGCACGCTCAAACAATCCCAATTTTTCATTCTTGAAAAACTTCATAGCTATATTTGTATCAAAACAACATAAAAATTTAAATAAATTAATTTAAATGTATTTGTATCATATATGCAAATACTAATCAATATATAATGCTTCCTTCTATTTTTCATATAAAAGTTAGTTGTAATTTGATAAAACCAACACACATTCTTTTCTAAAATGATTTTTGGTCCGCGGGCTGACCTTAACCCTTAGGCTTATAAAATTTTTTGGCCCGTGCAGGCTATTTTACATGTGGGCTTTTTGACCTTGTTGGCTTTGCGGGCTAGGGCCTAACAGGCCGGGATGGCCCGGTTTGATAGCTCTAGTCATACAAACCAGCAAATAATGAATATAGGGACCAAGAAGTACCTATAATTGAGGAAACTACAAGGACCCAATCAAAAGGAAAAAATACTAGAATGACTTAATTAAAAGTGAGACGAAAATATAAGGACTTGGATATCAAATTTTTTCCCCGGGATTTGCATAAAATTCCATATATTTTATGTTTATTAACTTTTGATATTAATGAGTATGACAGAGACCTAACAAAATTATCCGACATTCAAAGTATTCTGTATGTTTACCCCAAACTCAAATTGTGGGAATTGATGCTCTCTGAATATCAGAACTAATAATTGATCAAATTATTCACTAAAAAATCTTCCATCTACAGTAAAATTCAGATTTATTCATCCCAGCACGTGGCCACTCCAAGTAGTTATTATAGTGCTTACTCTTTAGCTTTCTCTGTATCAGAAAAATGTAACCAAAATGGAAAGATGCATGCTGTCTTTTGCCTGTTTTATTCTCCGCAGTTGACATTAATCAGCTAATGGCTGAGAATATTTAAATGCTTTTCGTTAGTTAATTATTAAGGTTATTAAATTTTATGTTTGCCATTAATTTAATCATGTCCGAAACAGATTAAAAGTTTAGCTGAAACAAGAATCTTTAACATACGTATGGAGCTCAATATAAATTAGGGAAAATATCACTCAAATCCCAAGGAAAAGAACAAAATATAAAAAAAGTCTCAAACCCAAATCCCCAATCAAAAAAGTCATTTTGATATTTCATAGGAAAATTTTAACAACCGGAAAACACTATTTTAACAAGATAAAAAACTATTTTGACAACAGGACTTTTTTGATATTGAAATTACATAATTAATATCAAAAAAGTCCCTAGGGTTGAGACTTTTTTTTTTGATATTTTTTTTCTCTTTCTTGGAATCTAAATGATATTTTCCCTATAAATTATAGGAGTAACTTTGAGGTCCCAACCAAGGGAAACAATGTCAAAAAAGTCCCCACTAAAAAGTGAACATGGTGGTGGATGAACAAGTGTTGTAACACCCCAAATTCCATACCTAAAATCGTGTCGGTTAAGACTTAGTTTTAAGCAAATCAATAGAGTTTGAGGTGCTACTACTCAGAGTAATGCGGAACGGAGAGCATACGCTTACATTTGGATAATGAGTAACTGATATAAAATGTCCAAACATATGCTGATGTTTTGACATGAACTGATATGTTAAAAATTTATTGGAGGAATATTCATGTGATATAGTAATACAGAGCTTGTATAATTACAATTCCTACATGTAACTTATACAATCTTAAACCAAGCCTTAGGTAGACTTGGGGTCTCGAACCCAACTTAGTCAATCAAACCAGTTTAGCCAGGGGCGGTGTCTAGTGAAAGTCTCCCCGTCTTTCACGGCGACTTATTGACTGAATCACATAAACGAACCCTTTCTAGACACCAAACAGTTTGAAATAACTGGTAATGGTGCTGAATTTATCATGGAAAGATTTTTGTCAATAACCTGGTATACTTCATCAAACTAGTTGTGTAGAAACACTTGAACAAAATAGCAAGGTTGAACGAAAACATCAACATATTTTAAATGTTACAAAAGCTTTATTGTTTCAAGCCCATGTTCCCAAGGTATATTGGTCTTATGCCCTTTCTCATGCTGTATATCTTATAAACCGATTACCTACCCCTGTTTTGGACCAAAATCGCCTTTTGAACTCTTATTTCAGAAAATTATAGATTTGAGTACTCTTAGAGTTTTTGGTTGTTTGTGTTTTTCTTCTACAATCACCCAACAGTGGACTAAACTTGATTCTAGAGTCCATGAGCGTGTTTTTCTTGGTTTTCCTCAAGGTACCAAAGGTTTTATAACTTTGGATTTATATTGTCGTCATATCTTAGTTTCTAGAAATGTTTAGTTTTATGAATATCTTTTTCTTTTTCGTAATTCAGACTCTCTTTCTCTTCCCAATACCAATATTCCCTTGCCCTAAGAGCTCCCTCCTTTAGATTTTTCAAATCCATCTTCATCATGTGTCTCTCCTTTAGAATCCTCTTCTTCTGTTCCTTCTTCTACTCCTCTTTCTCCATTTATTAAGAGGTCCACACGGTCTCGGGAGTTACCACGTTATTTGCATGATTATCATTGTGCCCTTCAATGCACTTCGGTTTTGCCAGATTCCTTGGAAACAAGTAGTTATCATCCCCTTTCTCATGTTCTTTCTTATAATCGTCTTTCTTCTCCTTGTCATCATTATGCTTTGTCTATTTCCATTGATGACATTCCTAAAACATATTCTCAAGCGGCATTAAAAATGAGGACTAGAAAAATGCTATAGCAGCTGAACTTGAGGCTTTAAAACAAAATCAAACATGGGTTTTAACTGATTTACCTCCTGGAAAACGACCAATTGGGTGTAAGTGGGTCTTTGCTAAGAAATATAACTCTGATGGTACTTTGAATAGTTATAAAGGACGTCTAGTTGCTAAGGGATATACACAAATTGAGGGAGTTGATTTTAATGATACTTTTTCTCCTGTTGCAAAACTTACTATTGTTCGTTTATTACTTGCTCTTGACGCTGCCTAGAATTGGCATTTAAAGCAATTTGATGTCAATAATGCTTTTCTTCATGGGGATCTCCATGAGTAAGTTTATATGTTACCTCCTCCGGGCTTATCTGTTTCTTTTCCTACTCAAGTGTGTAAGTTGCAACGATCTCTTTATGGTCTTAAGCAAGCAAGTAGGCAATGGTTTTTTAAGCTCTCTTCAGCCCTTCTTTCTTGTGGGTATCACCATTCTAGTGCTGATCATTCTCTGTTTATCAAGCAATCTGACACTGCTTTTACTGCTTTATTGGTGTATGTGGATGATATTCTCATATGTGGTACTGATCTAACTGAAATCACTAATATGAAGATTTTTCTTGATACCTCTTTTAAAATCAAAGACTTGGGTGATGCTAAGTAGTTTCTTGGTTTGGAAATTGCTCGCTTGGAAATCTCTCTTTGTCAACGTAAATTTGCTTTGGATATTTTGTCTGATTCTGGTTTTATTGAATGTAAACCTGCTATTACTCCTATGGCTACATCTTTGAAGCTCTCTCTTGATTTGGTACTGTTTTGGAGGATGGATTTGTTTATCGCACTTTGGTAGGACGTCTTTTGTATCTTGCTAACACTAGGCCTAACATTTCTTCTGCTGTACAACAATTAAGTCTGTTCATTCAGAAACCTACTAATTTACATTTGCAAGCTGCTCATCGAGTTCTTCGGTATATTAATGTAACATCCCAAAATTTGGAAACTGAGAATTAAATATGATTTGGGGGTGATTAAGGGAAATTTAGCCTTAATGAAGTTTGGAATTTATTTTTTGAATTAAAAGGCATATTTTCCTATGAATTAAGGACAAATTATTATGGAATAATCATGGCCTGAATATTTTGGAGACAATATTTGATGACCTAAGGAAATTATTTAAGGAGGAAAAATTCTTATTTAAGATTTAGGATTATTGTTTACCACATATGCCCACTCCTTATCCATTCTAGTAGGCTAATTTATTTATTTACCTCCTTTGGGCCAACATACATTCATTAATTACTCTTCTCTTCAGCCCAACGTCTTCCCTACTCCAACCCACAACTTAACATTCAATTATTCCGATTGTTCTTGGTCCAGCGGGTTCATTACACATATACCTTAATATCCACTTAATATCCTCTCTCACGTCTCATGTCCTCTGGTCACAGCAGATCACTTTGCCCTCCATTATATTACCGCCACCTCATTTCTCTCTCATTCTCCTTTCAACACCTCACCCATTCATGCAACCCACCACCTCACCTCTTCCTCATTTAACCAACCCAATATTCGGCCAACACCTATTTCCCTCATTTGATCATTCATTTCGAACAAGTGCAGAAAAGAAACAGAAAACAGAGAGTGAGGGAGCGAGAGAGTCAGAGAGCGTTTGAGCCGAGAGGGAGGGAGAGTTTGAGACTGAGAACGAAGCTGTGAGATGAGGAGGAGCTGCGATCATAGACGAGGAGCAAGAGGTGTCGACTATCAAGAAAGAGATTGGAAGTTGCATGCAAATCAGAATTAACTCAAGGTGACTTTTGAACCTCTTCTGCATGTTGGGTTTTATGTTTCAAAGCTTTAGAAGTCAAGCTTTGGGTTCTGCATGCGTGCTTTGATTTAAATGTCAAAAACAGAGAATGTTTAAAAGCTTTTGGTTGCATGTGTTTGGTTCTAGATGGTTAACACTTGAAGCTAAGTGTTACATGCACATGCTAATTATTTGTAATTGGTTATTGCTGATATAAGAGTTTGCTGCTTCGAAAGAAATGCACTTGAACACAATGAACATAGGTCATGCATGTCTGTTATTGCACATATGGTCTGGTTTTCAAGAGATCTAAGTCAAGAATTGGAAGTGCAAATGTTGCTGAGCAATTCTGTGCAGTAGTCTGAAAACAGAGTCACTTATGGTTGACGTTTTTGAAAGTTATAGATTGAGTTTTGATCTGAAATTTTTACAGGAGAAAGTACATTTCTTAAGGGTTTAAAATAAGCTTTGGATCACCTAAAACGGAGCTCTACAACTCCAGTTATGATTTTTAGAAGTTGAGCCAAAATCTGGGAAAAATTCTGGTTTGCTTCTGGAGTAGTAAAATGGCGTGGCTCTTTGGATTGCCTTAACAAAATCATAAAATTGTGAAATTTTCCAGTTAAATAGTAGACTCATAGAGGTTTAATTTGATAGGTAATTTGTCGAATTCCGATAAGTATTGAAGAAGTTATGGTTTGTCAAAGTTTGGTCAGAAAATGTAACACCCCGTTTTCTAAAACGTTTTCGAAATAAAATTATCAGAGTTTCAAAAGGGTTTATCAGAGTAGAGCATCGGTATAGTCGTGAAAATGAGTAACTGAATAACATTCAATAATGATGTATCTGTGTACTGTTACAGTCAACCAAAATATTCGAATATAAAAAAAATGGTAAAATAAATAAATTTCAACAGAATTCTCCTCGTTCGCCTCGTTACGCTATCTGCTTACCCTTCTCTTCGGACTGGCCTCCTGAGGGTCCTGGGCCTAAAGTAAGAGCTGAGGTTCAATTACCAATGAACCTTAGGTAACGGTTAACCTCATGCTTATGTATCAAATATGTATGACAGATATCCATGGCAACAACATTTAGTCACATAATAACATAACACAGCCACTGCAATATGCATGTTATTACAGCCTGCACTATCTCCAGTGCCACGATGGCCTATCGTGTCCTCAGCGCTAGGAAAACATAACGGCATTATCAAAACCATAACCCGTATCAAGTTGTATGTGTATGATCAATTTTCAAAACAGAGTGTCAGACTATCTATCACATATAGGCATACCATAAGCATCAGAGTTAAGGTTACAATACGCGTCCGTACCTGGGTTGATAGTTCCGGTATGATGGCGATCGGTATACGTTTGCGGACGTCCTATAATAGGAATATTGCGTTATTAATTGTAAATAATATTCTTGAATATATTTTGGCCACTACTGAATATTTTACCCTTGGTACACTAAACCATTATTTTATTTCTTCAAAATTCGTGGAAAAACGCTAGACAATATTGGCCAGAATTTCGCCTATCTTTGAAAAATCATAACTAATTCTAGAAAAATCGAAACGAAGATCCGTAAAAAGTTCCGGACTCCTTAGGATGTCTATTTTCCAGAAAAAATATCAGGCCTTGCCCAGGATTCAAAAATCATTCCCAGATTTCACGTGTTCATCCTCTGCCCAGAATTTCCAGCATTTCACAACATAAACTTTGAGAATTTCTTTCTCACTGTACAGAGCTCATTTCAACATTTTCTTTACATATTTAAAAATCTCTACATGTCTACTTTCATCATGAATTTTCTCAGAATTTTTCAATATCATTTTCAACATCAAAATATGAGTGCTTCTGTTACTAGTTCAGAAATCGCCTAACCGACGAATTTTCGCCAGAACTTCGTTACAACAGTGTTCTTGACCTGGGAATTTTTGCAGAACTACTCCCTTCACTAAATTTTCGAAATGAAGCTATTTTAAACTATAAAACATGAAACTAAAATTATTCTAGAATTTTAAAGATTAAAACTACTTCTACCTATGAATTTAAAACTTAAAACTAAGAACTTTGCTTACCTAGAGCTTGATCTCCTTCAAGCCTTCCCTTCAGCTCTCTCAACTCTCTCTCAAATAAGCAGATGGTGCTTTGCTTGGTGTGAGGAAAATAAGTGAACTTGGCCCTCTATTTATAGTGAAAAGGTTGGGCAATTTGGTAATAAAATTCAACTTTCCTCTTGATAAAACTCCACCATTAGATCTAGGGCTTCATTGAAAATTAAATCCTCACCATACACACACTCATCTGCCCTCTCTCTCTCTCTCCCCTCTTCTCTTTCTTCTTCCTTCTCCCTGAAGCTAAAACAACTTGAAGTGCAAGAATGGAATAGTAATTTGTATTGTACAAGCTTGACCAATTGGCACATGTGTTGAAATCACTTCCCTCCCCTTTGAAGCTCAACAAAACCGTGCCCCTCAGATTTCTCTCTTTTTGAATTGTTTTTGGGTTGGTTTGGGCTTTATTGGTGGTTTGGGCAAAGGTTTGGGTTACCAAAAATGATCCAATTGAGTTTTTGTTGTGCCAAAAAGCCCTAAATTAATTTCTTCTTGTTTATTATCAGATTAAGCTTAATTAGGTTTAGTTTGAAATGATTTTATTGATTACCAATTCCATCATGATCCTACTAAGTCCAATTGTTACAATTATGGATCCCTTGTTAGGCTTTATTGTTGAATTTAGCCAAAATATTGCAAATTGCTTGTAAATATTTATCATTAAATTAATTATGCATGTTAATTCAATTAAGATTAATTTTTTATGTTTACTAATTATTTTTAGTGTCCTCTAATTATTTTAGACCTCTTCCTACCCCTTTACGGCTTAATTTTGCCAATATGTGAATTATATGACAATATATCACTAATTGTGAGTTTAATTGTTCTTAAATTGTTGGAAATTCCATTTAATTGGTTTAGGGGTTTTTATAGCATTTTACAATATTTAATGATCCCTAATAAAAATTTAGGGAGTTGAATTTTGCCCTATTAAGTCCTACCGACAACTTATTCAAGAATTAGCATAAATATACTTACTAATTTGGAGACAACATGCTCTCCTATTTTAAATGGGTCCTAAATGGCCAAAATATTATATTGAAGAGATATACAAATTTTGGGGTATTATATTTCTCCCCCCGTTAAATAAAATTTCGCCCTCGAAATTTACTCCATACTAACTAAACATTGAGCCATGAACTCCGGATATCTTTCTCTGTTTCCCAAGTTGCCTCATTAGGAGATAAACCCTTCCAGACCACTTTCACAACAGGAATATTTTTGTGTCGAAGCCGTTTCTCCTGGTAATCGAGAATTCACTCCGGCTCGACCTCAAAAGTGTTATCATGTCGCACCTCGACATCCTCATACTGAATAACATGGTCATGGTCAGGTTGGTATTTCTTCAACTGAGAAACATGGAAAACATCATGGAGTTTACTCAAGTTCGGGGGTAAGGCTAACTGGTACGCAACTGGCCCTCGCTTGGCCAGGATTTCAAATGGCCCTACATATCGCGGACTCAACTTTTTCCTTTTCAGCGTTCTACCGACACCAGTGACTGGTGATAGTTTCAGAAACACATGGTCTCCGACTTCGAATTCTAACGGTCTTCTCCTCTTATCAGCAAAGCTCTTCTGTCTGCTTTGTGCTGTTAGGAGCCTCTGCTTGATTAGTGCGATTTGCTCGGAGGTTTTGTCAACTAAATCTGTCTTGATGAATTCTCGTTCCGACAGTTCTGTCCAGCATATAGGCGATCGACACTTTCGCCTGTACAATGCCTCAAATGGAGCCATCTGTATGCTCGAATGGTAACTATTGTTGTAAGCGAACTCGGCTAGCGGTAGATGTTCGTCCCAATGGCCTTTGAAGTCCAACACACATGCTCTAAGCATATCTTCTAGCGTCTGTATTGTCCTTTCAGATTGACCATCGGTCTGCGGGTGATAAGCCGTACTAGGCCTTAGCTTAGTTCCCATCTCTGCATGCAAAGCCTCCCAGAATCGGGATGTAAATCGCGGGTCCCGATCAGAGACAATGCTCTTAGGTACGCCATGAAGTCTCACGATCTCTTTGATATAAATCCTCGCCAATTGTTCTGGTGAGTAATTAACACTAATGGGGAGAAAGTGTGCCGACTTACTCAATCGGTCCACAATCACCCAAATCGCGTCGTGATGTCTGATCTTGGGTAAACCTACCACTAGGTCCATGGTAATGTTTTCCCATTTCCACTCCGGGATTTCTAGTCCTTTTTGAAGACCAGGGGGTCGTTGATGTTCAATCTTAACCCTTTGACAGGTTAGGCATCTACCCACGTATTCGGTTACATCTTTCTTCAGTCTGGGCCACCAAAACTCGGATTTCAGGTTCTGGTACATCTTCACCATTCCTGGGTGTAGAGTGTATTTACTCTTATGAGCCTCGTCCAGTATCTTCTGTCGCAATTCACCATCCTTCAGAATGTAGATCCGCTTCTTCTACCTGACCAAGCCGCTAGGCGATAGGTCATGGTCTTGAGTCCCTCCCCGTGAGATCATCTCCCGAGCTGCTATAGCCCACTCATCGTGCTTTTGAGCTTCCTCGACCGCATCTCTTAGATCGTATTCTCCTTGACTAACAAGGAGACTTGCAAGATACACGTCATCGAGCGCGTAGTGTCTCATACAAATTTGATTGGACAGGTTCAGGTCTCTGAAATCTTCAAGTAGTCTCCGCTCTTGAATCATCATGTATGCTGCGTGTACCGTTTTTCTACTGAGCGCATCTGCTACGACGTTTGCTTTCCCGGGATGATACTTGATCTCCAGGTCGTAATCTTTCAGTAAGTCCATCCAGCGACGTTGTCTCATGTTGAGCTCTTTCTGATCAAACAGGTATTTCAGGCTCTTGTGGTCGCAGTATAACTCTACGATTGCACCATAGAGGTAATGCCTCCATATCTTCAAGGCAAATACGATAGCTACAAGCTCCAAGTCATGCGTAGGATAGTTCGACTCGTGAGGCTTCAAGTGACGAGAGGCATAAGCTACAACTCTGCCCTGTTGCATCAGGACACATCCCAATCCCTGCCCACTGGCATCACTATAGACCATATAAGTCTCATCCGGATTTGGGATGATCAACACTGGTGCTGTAGTTAACCTCTCCCTCAGTATCTGAAAACTCGACTCACAGTCTGCGTCCTACACAAAAGGTTGATTCTTCCTCGTAAGCTTTGTCAATAGTAAGGCAAGACGTGAGAAATTTTGTATGAATCTGCGGTAGTATCCCGCCAGACCCAAAAAGCTGAGTATTTCCGTCACTGTCTCTGGTCTCTTCCAGTCCAGAACTGCTTCCACCTTGCTAGGATCAATGGCAACTCCATCGCGAGATATGACGTGGCCCAGAAATTTCACTTCTGGCAGCCAGAATTCACATTTGCTTAACTTGGCAAAAAGTTGCTTGTCACGTAGTATTCCTAACACGAGTCGCAGATGTTCCTCGTGCTCCTCTCTGCTTTTCGAGTAAACCAAGATATCGTCGATGAATACTACCACGAACTTATCTAGATGTTGGCGAAAGATCCGATTCATGTAATCCATGAATACGGCGGGTGCATTAGTCAATCCAAAAGGCATCACAAGGAATTCATAATGCCCATATCTGGTTCTGAAAGCTGTCTTTGGAACATCACTGGCTTTTACTCGAAGCTGATGGTATCCTGATCGCAAATTGATCTTGGAGAATACACAGGAACCAGATAGTTGATCAAGTAGATCATCAATTCGGGGAAGTAAGTATTTGTTCTTGACAATTACTTTGTTCAACTCACGGTAGTCGATACAAAGTCGTAGGCTTCCGTCTTTCTTCTTCACGAACAATACGGGGGCTCCCCACGGTGACACGCTGGGTCGGATAAACCCTTTCTCTAATAGTTCTTCGAGTTGTTTCTTCAGCTCCTGCATCTCGTTCGGCGCTATTCGGTATGGTGCTTTTGATATTGATCCCATTCCAGGTATCAACTCAATGGCGAACTCAACTTCCCTTTCAGGAGGTAACTCAGTGAGATCCTCTAGAAATACATCAGGGAATTCGTTGACGACCGGAATGTCTTGGAGTGAGGGTTCAGCTTCCGCTTTGACAGAGAAAAACACCATGTATGCTTGGCACCCATGCTGTATGCATTTTTCTGCTTCTGTAATAGAGATATAACTCAGCTTCACATCAACCTTGCTCCGGTTGCGCGGGGTGCAAATATATCTGTTTACTCCCACAGTCTATTATCGCGTTGTTACCCGTCAGCCAGTCGAGACCGAGAATGACGTCGATGCCACTGAGCGGTAGCCGGATAAGATCTATGTTTGAATCTTGTCCATTTACACTCGCAATACAGTTAAGACATGCATCAGAAGCTAAGGATTTTGCACCAAGTGGTGTGGCTACTACCAGATCATAAGGTAGTCTATGTTCATGCATACCTAGCCGCTTTGCGCAATCATATGAAATAAACGAGTGACTAGCACCTGAATCGTACAATGCTTGAAGTAGGTTTCCGTTAAGAGAAATAGTACCTTTGATCATTTCGGGAGACCTTCTGGCTTCTTCATTTGTTAGGGTGAAAACTCGTCCTGGGTTTTGCGGCCTCGCCTCCAGCGCTTTTTGAGGGCAGTTCGTGCTGATGTGTCTTGGCTTTTGGCACTTGTAGCACACCAACTTCCTTTCGCAGTTGGTCCCCTGGTGATACCTTCCACACTTTGGGCACGCTCTGGATGTCTGCATCCTTGAAAAGTTCTGCTGCCCAGGTTGGAACGGCCTTTTATTCCCATTACGGGAATTTCCCCAAGTCGTCTTCCGCTTTTGCAAGGAGTTTCCACGGTTGAAACCGCCACGATTGGGACCACTGCTATGAAAGACTCTGGTCTTCCTAAGCTCCTTCAGATTCCGCTCAATCAATCGACAGGCCTCCACCGCTTGAATCAATTCGGAGAATTGCTGCGACACAAGTCTCTCCCTTATCTCATACTTCAACCCGTAAATCAGTAGGTTTGCCATACTACCTTCATCTTCATTTCGCCTAAAATGGGTTGAATATCGAGACAAGTTGGTGAAACGGGCATAGTAATCATCAAAAGACTCTTCTTGCCCTTGCCGAATGTGCAAAAACTCAGACTCCTTCATCATCTGAACAGAGGGTGGAAAATACTGTTCATTGAATTTCTCTTTGAATTTTTCCCATGTAATGGGGCAGTAACGTGCTCGCAGTGTTGCTGCAGTGCTTTTCCACCAACGGTCCACATCTCCTTCCAGCTTGTAAATTGCAAGTTGTGCTTTCCTGTCTTCAGGACATTCCAAGACCTTAAAGATCTTGTCCAGGCGCATCAACCAATCTTCTGCCGAGTCAAGTTTGCCTCGAAAGGCTGGTGGCTTCAGCTTGCAAAATTGTGTTACCCAGTATTGGTTGTTCTCGACCACTCTATTCGGTTGCTGTAGTGCGGCCATAGCTCTCTCTCGTCTAGGAGGTGTTTGGGACCGGTTGGATCCTTCAGATGCATGACTCTGTTCATCATTCTGATTGTCATGATCTCCTTCTGCTTCGGTGTTCTGTTGCCTTTCTTCATCATCTTGTCGTTCCCCATTTTGTCCTTCCTGCCTGTCAGCGAGGAGTGTCTTAATAAGGACTCTTTGTTCTTGGATCACACGCCTCATTTCCTGGATTTCCTCCCGAACAGGTGGTGGCGGTGGTTCCTGCTGGTTTAGTTCATGTATGGGTATGGTTCGTGGTTGTCTACCACGACCTCTGCCTCGACCTTTACCTCGGCCTCGGCCTCGGGGAGCTCCAACTCCACTTAAGGTTGCCATTGGTCTAATTTTGACGAATAATAGATAGATCATTAGAGAAATACAAGATAAAGATAAAATATCATATTATATATATCGAATATTTTACAAAGTCAAAGTGCAATTTATCATCATAACTACTTCATTACAATCTTACTAAGTACTCTAATCTACTCCCTAAGGGTGTACTAGGATCAACAACTATTCCTACTAGTCTGGCTTCTAATTAGTCTTACTACTATACGTCATAATCTTCCACTGCTTTCTTGGACTGTTACTGGGTTTTGACCTCCTTCCTCCAGATTCACATAGCCCGATGCACCCAACTCCTGATCTGCCCCAGGTGAAGGTAGACCTCCTCAATTGGACCTCCGTCAAGCAGTTCGTTTGTCTTCCGTATCCAATAGTTGGTTCGGGGGAAGTGATGAAGAGTGGATCTGATCCATTCTTCCGGAGTGTAAGGGTCATTAAAGGGCATGGTCATATCATAAATCTCCCTGACACGAGTCAGGAAGCGCAGGTAATGCTCTTGGACGGTAGCCCCGTTATAGCCTGCCATCAAGAACCCGTCATACAGCGTCTCAGTCAGCTTGCGGTTGCCATCCAGTACATACCGCAGGTTCTCAGGGTCAGCGTGCTCAGCTATGTTGTCAGCGGGCTCCTCTTCTAAGTCAGCGAGCTCGATGAAGTCATAATCGGAGTCATCATTCTCGTCCACCAGGTTTGCTATGTCAATATAATCAAAATTATCCCCAACAGAGGAATGGTGTGAGCCTGCTGGGGCAGCAGGAGCAGGTACGACGTTCAGGGGTATAGCCGGTATGGGATTGGGATCGTACAGGTTGTTAGGGTAGTCTGGGCCCGGATGGTATACGGGCTCTGGGTCATTTAAGCGCTCGACAGGAAAAAGCGTGTTGTACGGTAATCCCAAGGGATTAGCAGGGGCAGAAGGTGCTGGCTCGTATTGGGGTGCTGGCGCGGGCAGAGGGTATACGGGGTCAGGGTTTAACCTTCAACCCACCAGCTGCGGGTTCACGGTCTTCCGGGCAATGCATCTCATGCATCCGTATCGCTGAACGAAAGAGCTCTCTAATGGTTAATCGGGGGTCTAGCCATTTTCCCTGCAACATGTACACCGAAGTTACATCAGTACTCTTTTCGAAATATGTTTCAAAACTATGGCTTAGAGCCCAACTCAGTTAATCAACCGATTGGCCAGCTAAGTGTCTATCATGGGGGTCTCACCAACTCTATGGCGACTGCTTGACCAATCCACATAGACTAGCCTTGCCTTCGGCACCAATGGTTTCTTATAACTGAGCCAAGTTCCAGCCGGAAAATACTTTTTGAAAAACTCCAAACCTAACTCTGTTACTCAAACAGTCTGGCCAGGCCGGTGTATTTGTGGAAGGCTCGCCGAATTCACGGGGACTGATTGCCAACCACAAAACCCTTTCTAGACACCAAACTGTCTGGAGTAACATATTAACCTTGGACAAGAATGTCTGCTCTGATACCAAAAATGTAACACCCCGTTTTCTAAAGCGTTTTCGAAATAAAATTACCAGAGTTTCAAAAGGGTTTATCAGAGTAGAGCATCGGAATAGTCGTGAAAATGAGTAACTGAATGACATTCAATAATGATGTATTTTTGTACTGTTACAGTCATCCAAAATATTCGAATATAAAAAAAAAGGTAAAATAAAAAAATTTCAACAGAATTCTCCTCGTTCACCTCGTCACGCTATCTGCTTACCCTTCTCTTCCGACTGACCTCCTGAGGGTCCTGGGCCTAAAGTAAGAGCTGAGGTTCAATTACCATTGAACCTCAGGTAACGGTTAACCTCATACTTATGTATCAAATATGTATGACAGATATCCATGGCAACAACATTTAGTCACATACAATATTCACATAATAACATAACACAGCCACTGTAATATGCATGTTATTACAGTCTGCACTATCTCCAGTGCCACGATGGCCTATCGTGTCCTCAGCGCTAGGAAAACATAACGCCATTATCAAAACCATAACCCGTATCAAGTTGTATGTGTATGATCAATTTTCAAAACAGAGTGTCAGACTATCTATCACATATAGGCATACCATAAGCATCAGAGTTAAGGTTACAATACGCGTCCGTAACTGGGTTGATAGTTCCGGTATGATGGCGATCGGTATACGTTTACGGACGTCCTATAATAGGAATATTGCGTTATTAATTGTAAATAATATTCTTGAATATATTTTGGCCACTACTGAATATTTTACCCTTGGTACACTAAACCATTATTTCATTTCTTCCAAATTCGTGGAAAAACGCTGGACAATATTGGCCAGAATTTCGCCTATCTTTGAAAAATCATAACTAATTCTAGAAAAATCGAAACGAAGATCCGTAAAAAGTTCCGGACTCCTTAGGATGTCTATTTTCCAGAAAAAATATCAGGCCTTGCCCAGGATTCAAAAATCATTCCCACATTTCACGTGTTCATCCTCTGCCCTGAATTTCCAGCATTTCGCAACATAAACTTTGAGAATTTATTTCTCACTGTACAGAGCTCATTTCAACATGTTCTTTACATATTTAAAAAGCTCTACATGTCTACTTTCATCATGAATTTTCTCACAATTTTTCAATATCATTTTCAACATGAAATATGAGTGTTTCTGTTACTAGTTCAGAAATCGCCTAACCGACGAATTTTTGTCAGAACTTCTTTACAACAGTGTTCTTGACCTGGGAATTTTTGCAGAACTACTCCGTTCACTAAATTTTCGAAATGAAGCTATTTTAAACTATAAAACATGAAACTAAAATTATTCTAGAATTTTAAAGATTAAAACTACTTCTACCTATGAATTTAAAACTTAAAACTAAGAACTTTGATTACCTACAGCTTGATCTCCTTCAAGCCTTCCCTTCAGCTCTCTCAAATCTCTCTCAAATAAGCAGATGGTACTTTGCTTGGTGTGAGGAAAATGAGTGAACTTGGCCCTCTCTTTATTGTGAAAAGGTTGGGCAATTTGGTTATAAAATGCAACTTTCCTCTTGATAAAACTCCACCATTAGATCTAGGGCTTCATTGAAAAATTAAATCCTCACCATACACACACTCATCTGCCCTCTCTCTCTCTCTCCCCTCTTCTCTTTCTTCTTCCTTCTCCTTGAAGCTAAAACAACTTGAAGTGCAAGAATGGAATAGTAATTTGTATTGTACAAGCTTGACCAATTGGCACATGTGTTGAAATCACTTCCCTCCCCTTTGAAGCTCAACAAAACCGTGCCCCTCATCTGATTTCTTTGGGTTTTTAATTGTTTTGGGCTTTATTGCTTAGTTTGGCAAAAACTTGGGTTACCAAAAATTGGTCCATTGTGCATTGTTGTGGTAAAAAGCCCTAATTTAATTTCTTCTTGTTTATTATTAGATTAAGCTTAATTAGGTTTAGTTTGAAATGATTTTATTGATTACCAATTCAATTATGATCCTACTAAGTCCAATTGTTACAATTATGGATCCCTTGTTAGGCTTTATTGTTGAATTTAGCCAAAATATTGCAAATTGCTTGTAAATATTTATCATTAAATTAATTATGCATGTTAATTCAATTAAGATTAATTTTTTATGTTTACTAATTATTTTTAGTGTCCTCTAATTATTTTAGACCTCTTCCTATCCCTTTACGGCTTAATTTTGCCAATATGTGAATTATATGACAATATATCACTAATTGTGAGTTTTATTGTTCTTAAATTGTTGGAAATTCCATTTAATTGGTTTAGGGGTTTTTATAGCATTTTACAATATTTAATGATCCCTAATAAAAATTTAGGGAGTTGAATTTTGCCCTATTAAGTCCTACCGGCAACTTATTCAAGAATTAGCATAAATATACTTACTAATTTGGTGACAACATGCTCTCTTATTTTAAATGGGTCCTAAATGGCCAAAATATTATAATCAAGAGATATACAAATTTTGGGGTATTATAGAAAATCTGACGAATTTCTGGACAGGGTTTATGTTTTTGAATCTTAGAAATTTTCTCAGTCATAAATCAACTTGGTGGCTTTAATTTATGGAAATAGACTTATCAAGGAGGAAGTAGAAATTGGAATCACTCCATTTTTGGAGTTGTATAAGTCAAGTTATGAATTTTCCAAATTCTCAGAAAAGTTGAAGGCTGAATTTTTGATAAGTCTTAAAAAGTCACATAAGTTGTTAATTATGTTAAACCTTTAAAGTAAAGGTTTCTTTGGATAAAATGCAAGGTTAAATGGATGAGATGATAGTTATTCATCGTAAATAGTATCTAATTAAATCAGTCTCGATGAGTATACATCCCTAGTCATAAGGATATTAAAAGACAAGTATTTTTGGGGTTGGGTCTAGAGAAGTTGAATTTATAATTATGATTGAATTTGTTAGTAACCCACCTTTATATGTAAATGTTAATTATAGGACCTGAGTATCGCCGTGCCTGAAGGACAAGCGTAGTATTAAGAATCTGGTGGAAGGGGTTTTGTTGGTAAGACCAACAGGTAGTAACTCTAATCTCACATTCTTTGCATAGCTATATATGTTTATGTATGCCATATTTGTATGTCTCGCCTGTATGGGGCCAGCACCACTCGTGGCTCGATTGAGCGGAAGGGCCAACCATGGGGCCAACTTCCCGGTGGCTAGGCAAGGCCTAGTGCATTCAGTATTATGGTATTGAATTACCTAAATGAATTTCCTTGTGCCAAGGTATTTGAAATCATTTTATAATTTACTTGTATTACAAGCTACATTGGTATGTAATACTTGTCGTTTGAATTTGAATTGAATCTGAATGCTTTATATGCTGTGTGGACTACTCTGTTTGGTTGAATTTACATGTATTGCATATGCTAGAATTTGAGATTAACCTGTTACTCTGGGATTCATTCATTTGAATCTCAGAGCCTTCATAAATCCAGGATATGGCAGTCGAATAGGCAAGGAGGAAGAGGCAAGGCGTAGATATTGTTTGATCTTGAGAAGAAGGTGGAGTTCATGATGCAGACTGAAACATATAGTTTCACTTTTGTATATGGATAGTTATATTTCCTTATGACTTAGATATTATTTTGAGAAAGCCATATGTGGCTATTGGGATGTATATATTTAATTAGATACACATGATTCATAGAAGTAGTCAAGATTCATATATGCTGCTAACGATTGCTGCAGGGCGGGCATGTATATAACAAGCCCAAATCGTGGTGAATGAATTGGTAGAGCACTAGATTAATTGGAGAAATAAGGGAATACTCTGATTAATCCTTAAGTATGATGTAGTTTTAATGAAAGATTGAACCACTATTAGAAAAGCCCATTCGAATTTTAAAATGATTTTGAACTCTCTAAATAAAAAGGGCTTTTATTTTCAAGAACAAACCTAACCCAGTGGTTTAAATTTTTATTAAATAGTACATCAGAATACATAATAGGTGAAGATGTCACTCTGTTCTGGGCTCAGAACAGTAGGGTGTTACAATTAAGCCTACCCCAGGTCATGGCCTATTTTTTCCTGCAGATTCTGTTGTCAAATTAAATGCCTTTAGCGATTCTGATTGGGCTTGTTGTATTGACACTAGAAGATCAATTACTGGTTTCTATGGTTTCTTAGATCAAGCTTTGATTACTTGGCGTTCTAGAAAGCAACCAACTGTGTCTACTTCATCCTATGAGGCTGAATACCGTGCGTTGGCCACTACTACTTGTGAGTTTCAGTGGTTGTCTTTTCTACTTCGTGATTTTGGTCTTCCACTTACTTCTCCTGCTTCCTTATATTGTGATAGTCAATTTGCTCGTCATATTGCTGCTAATCCTACTTTTCACGAACGGATGAAGTATCTTGACATTGATTGTCACATTGTTCATGAAAAATTGCAAAATGGATTGATTCATTTACTTCCGATCAAGACTCAAGATCAATTGGCAGATATTTTTACTAAACCGCTTGCTCCTTCTCCATTTCTTACACTAATATCCAAGCTGGGAATGCTTGATATCCACTCTCCAGCTTGAGGGGGGTACTAGTGTATATAGTAGATTTCATTGTAACTGTTTTAGTTAGTTTTTCACTATAATTAGTTGAATGTAAATAGACTTAGTTAGTTCCACTTGTTGTAATAATAAGACACTTAGTTAGATTTATTTATCTGCTAAAGTGTATATATAGGATGTAGATATCTCCAGAAATTTGATTCAATACAATTCAGATTTATTTCTATTCTTGCTTCTGCAATAGATACTGCATTCTTTTCCTATTGTTTTCAGCCTGGTTGAGTGCTATTCGAATTGAAGAATCCAATTACAAGTCCAAGTCTTCGTTGTTCTTGGCTGAGAGAATTGGCCCAAGATTCACTACTACTTGCATGGACTTTTCAGAATTAATTGATTGTTCGCTGCTTAGTTATTCCAAAGCCATTCATGAATCCTTCGATCGCTTGTGTCTTCTGGTTACCACCAAGGGGAGAGATAGATCTTTATCTAGAAGGCATCATCAATCACTCGATCCTTATTTCCTTGCTCTTCAAAGCAAGTGGACTGATATGTTGGCAATTTCTCAACATTCATGAAACATTTATGTTGGCTTGGGGGTGGAACTAGACCTCTGGTAAATGGAATGGTGATCATGATGACAATGCTTGAAACTTCTAGACCAATGGTTGGTCTCTATTTTTCTTTTACAAGTGGGTACAAAATGGTTCAATCTTCCAAGAACGTGAGTTCAGATTTTGGTTTCAATGGCAATACTGTTTGATGTTGTAAGATTTATTGTACCCTCTTGTGCTTTCTTATTTGTGCAGAAGATTCGGTACTTCAAATAGCAAGTTCTGAATTTTATCAAGGCAGAGGGTGACATGGTCAGTGTTTGCCATTAGAAAATTTCGAGTTTGAGAAGAGTTTGGGAATAAAATGAAGTGAATACATGATTTAAAATAGATGTGAAGTTGGTCTAACATTTGAAGCGGTTTTTTGGGGTTCGCCTTTAGGGGTTTAGACTGAAACCATTCCAAAATCCAACATTTGAAGCGGTTTTTTGGAACTGCTACAAATCGATTTTTATTTTTATTTTGTGATTAATTAGTTTAGGAAGCAAAATTAAACCTCAGATTGAATTTGAATTGGACATATAATATTGGCCAAAAAAACTGATTATGAATTGGTTGGCCAGAAAATATATGGACTGAAAGAAGTTGACATTAATGGAATTGCATATCAGTGTACGTTTATGGGGAAAATAGCACTAAAAGAGTTCTAAATTTCACAATTTGTCTAAAAAACTGTTGGAGCAAAACTTGTAAACTAATACATTGAACAATAAAAACTTGGTGTTTATTTCTAAAGTAAAAGTTGATCAGAAAAGAGTGTAAAATTTCAATAAAATAACTTGGAAGAATAGGAGAACCAGTTTCAAGTGGATTTGTAAAACTTGAAGAACCTGTGTAATAAAAAGAAACTTGTGAATTTACAACTAAATAGTGGAAGAGGACTTATAAATAATAATATCTTAATAAAACATTATTAAAGAATAATAGTTTCTTAATAACTCAACGGCGTTGGCAGCGACCAGCCAATGATGGACCTATTGTTGATGCTGTTGGTTACAGGTGGTCAAAAGGAGGTTGGGTAAAGGGCATTTTTGTCATTTTATTCGGGAGGGGGGGGGGGGGAACCACTGACACTCAAGCCCTTAGGTCTGCATAAAATTAATCAGTTAAATCCGTTAGACATAGTCCAATCAAATTGTCCTTTATATGAGATTCAATTGTCATTTCCATAAAATTTATATTGAATTGCAACTGATGAATTCAAATTTAAAATTAATGATAAACTAATTTACTATGTATGTTTGTATGTATGAAAACTGTTGGTGACAACAAAGGCATTTCAAAACGGGGTCAACCTTCTAAGCTATATGCTCAGGAAGTTGGATTATATGTTCTTGGATTTTCAATTAGCTTATATTTGATATTTCACTATTGATAATAAACACAAGGGAAAATGTGTAAAAATACACATGTGCTATCCAACACTAAGTGCTTTTTAGGTGTAAAAATGACTATGTGGTTATAAAATAATAGGTGCAAAAGTCATATTTGCCATTAAATCACTGTTAAAGGGAAAACGTTCACTGTTAAAGTACATTCATCTTCCCTAGTTTCCGGCTATCAAGGTTTATTCGCAGATGACAATCTAAAGGCGTGAACTCTCCGTTCTCCAAGTGGATGTGGCCGAGGAGATGATGAGGGACAACGTTGCACTCCTGAATGCGGATCTTGTTGGTGGTGATATCGAGGCCTCTGTAGACGTGCATTTTGTCAGAATGGATGATTTTAGAGAAGGGGAAATGGGTTGCGAGGTCAATGGAAAAGCTAGCCTTGCTGGCGCCAGTGGCTTCCATGATGACAATCACCTTCTCTTTTGGGCAGTTGTAGCTTAAGAAAATTGGGGCGAAATCTATTCGGGGCCAGTGGTTTGTTTGTGCAAAGGAAGACAACAAAGTAAGGGATGATAAATGGTGAAAGTGAGAGCAGGAAAGAAAGGTAGTGTCATAAGGAAGAAAAAGAAGAACGTTGGAGGTGAGGGGAAGAAAGAGAAAGGGTGTGTTGGTATGGATGGAGCAGAGTGAGAGTGTGGGTGTGAGAGAGTGGTGAGGGGAGAGAAAGCTGTGTGCAACTGGAAAATAGAAATGCGAAATGGCCTTGTGTTGCTCCAGAATTAATGACAGATTGCATAAGAAGCCCTAAAAATGGTTGTCTCTCATCTTTTCTTTGTTTTGCTTCTTACAAGCTTAAGCTTCTTGTTCCTCCCTCTCCCTCTATTTTCTGCTTGCACAGCACATGAACTAGTTAGTTTGTGAAGGCTGATGCTACCCACAACACACGCACACACACATATAGGAATTCGTAGCATTCGAATTGAACCAGGTGCATTTTTATGTTCTGAATTATAATTTACAAAAAATCGAAATGAGAAAAAGGACTTCTATATGGGAGTTAAGTCAGCTGATATGGAGGCGAAAACAATCAAATGTGAGAATGATTTTAATGGTGGACATTTTCCATTTGATGGTGAGTATGACTTTTGTACTTATTTTATAACCATATAGTTATTTTTGCATCTAAAAAAAGCACTTGGTGTTGGGTGCTCCTGAGAACAAAACACATGTGTGTTTTTGCACCTTTACCCAAAATAGAATAACATACGAATTCGTAAAATTACAATTTACATGTTAATAATTTAATCAATGATATAATAAGATACATATATAAGAGAAGGTTTTGAAACTATAAATGAATGTAAAGTTCAAGGCTTATGCTTGAAACACTGTAGGCAAATAATCTCTTACATGCACATATTCCGTTGACATGCATGTGTGGAGAATGATGATTGATTCGTTAGACTGACACACACACACACAGTCTTGACATAACATGCTCATATTTATAATCAAGAAATAGAATTGTTTAATCTTGAGGCTAAAGGATCAAGAATCTCAGTGCCACTGTTATTGAACAACTTACAGTGCCATTGTTTTTGACTTCTTTCCTTTCCAAATTATTATGTATATAGAAATATTGAGAAAAAAGCTGGATTCGATTGTCAAGTGAAACAGACTCAAATAATGGCCCATGGTTTTACAAAATCGTTATGATTCTATTGACCTAAATAAGTAGGTTTTACATGAAGAAGATTCGGCGCGCTATATATATATATTCTATTTGACATATATATATATTCTATTTGACATGTGAAGATTTATAAACAATACGAATGGAAAAGGAACCGACAGATGCCAAATGTATTTGATTAGTCACTATAAACAATTCAAGACCAAGTTTGATTCTCGATGTTCCACGTGTTTCCACTAAAATGGTTACTTAATTTCTTTAATGAATAAGTTTTTTCGACAATCAAGAGTTTATTTCCATGACTATATAAGACAAAGTAAACGTCTATACCATGGGAATAACGTTCATATCATGGGAATTTCTAAACTATTAAATCAGAGTTTAATGCGCTTGTTAACATTATCACTCCCTCCAATCCTTAGTGTCTGTTTGGTCTAACTTATTTTTTGCTTATATTCTACTTATAAGTATAAGCTAGGCCAAACAGAATTTAAAATAAGCTCTTATAATATAAGAGCTTACTTTATAATGAAGGAAAAAAAAAAGCTTAAAAATAAGCTCCTCATAGGAGCTTATAAAGCTCTTTTTTTTATAAGCTCCTTTTTTAAAAGAAAAAAGAAAAGAGAAAAGAGAATCCGTAATTTCTTGATTGGACACGACGGTTGATAATTGAATATTTTATACACTACTTTTTGTCCCCTGATTAATAATTTAGGACTCTTTAGCTAATAAATAATGACTTTTATATCTATTTGGGCTTTGAGCCTTTGATTTTATTTTAGCCATTTTTAATAGTAAAATTCCAGTTTTACATTGATTCACTATTTTTACTATAACTCTTGAACCAGACATCGGATTTGCCTCATTTTTGTCTCATATTTCAGATGATTCGGAGAGCTACAATTGTTATGAAGACATGAAGGACAATTTCAGACAAGAGGGCGTCGATTTTGGAACCGAAGTTGATGTATTTTTGGATTTTATTTAAATTCGATTTTTGTAATTAAAGCCCATTTTTTATTCTTTTCCGTTTTGGGCCTGAATTGTGGATTGGAGCCCCATTTCGTTTTTCCATTTTAGGTTAAGTGTGGCAGCAGCCATAAATAGATTTTACATTTACATTTTTAGAGTTTTGTGGATCAAAACAGAAGCTTTCAAATTCTCTGAAATGTTCTTCGCGTTCTTCGTCTTTTCTTCATCTTTTCCAGCCATGTTCGGCTAAATTTCTGTGATTAACTCAACATTGATGATTCCATTATTCGTCTAGAGAGTTTGTGCTTAATCGGTAACGTTACTCATTTCTGTTTTCATCTTTCGGATTCGACTTTTGGAAAGAGTTTGAATATTAGATTTAATATTCAGTTTGGTTCATCCCAAGGACTAAGCCTGAACTAGGTTCTAGTGTTGTTGTGCGATTGCACAGTGAGACGCCACTATTCGAGCAAATGCTAGGCGATCGTCTAGTCGAGGGATTCGTTGGACGAACGTACAAATTTCGGTTCGTCCAGAGCCAAACACGAGTTCGTTCATTTATTCGCTCAATGATGGAAGCTTCTGGAATCTAAATGTTGGATTGATCGGTTTTTAATCTGTTTCTACATTTCGTTCTATTTCTGCATTTTGTTCTGTTTCTGCGTTTCGTTCTGTTTTAGTTTACTTTTGTTTTTAATCTGTTTGAATCAACAAAACCCCATTTTTACTGTTTCTGTTTTGCTGTTACTTTAATCAAACCCGCTGCAAATTCATCAGGGAAATGACCCAGGTTCCCTATTTCTGCAAAATCGTTTTTGAACTTGGTTATTTTGGGAGATATGGCAAATCTCTATCAAAATATGGCGCCGTTGTCGGGGAGCTAAGTAATTGGCTCCCTAGGTAATCTAATTGTCAAATTTACGTTTGACAAGAGGTTTCTCGTGTGAAGCTTGTTAGTTTTGCATTTTTGATTTTTCATTGCATATGGTTTAGGATTTTCGCATTTAAGTAGCTTGCATAGCATTCATTGCATTATTGCATTGTTTTGACTTGGTAGCTTCTGTGTGGTGTGTTTGTATCAAATTCGATATAATTTCGAGCCCATTTGTTTGATTTCACCATGTCTCCAAGTTAATTCATAACATACTTGCATATTTTTTGTAACACCCCGTTTTCTAAAGCGTTTTCGAAATAAAATTATCAGAGTTCAAAAAGGGTTTATCAGAGTAGAGCATCGGAAGGGTCGTGAAAATGAGTAACTGAATAACATTCAATAATGATGTATCTGTGTACTGTTACAGTCATCCAGAATATCCGAATATTCAAAAGACGGTAAAATAAAAATTTCAACAGAATCTCCTCGTCTGCCCCGTCACGCTATCTGCTTACCCTTCTCTTCGGTCTGACCTCCTGAGGGCCCTGGGCCTAAAGTCAGAGCTGAGGTTCAATTACCATTGAACCTCAGGTAACGGTTAACCTCATGCTTATGTATCAAATATGTATGACAGATATCCATGGCAAAACAGCATTTAATCACATACAATATTCATATATTCACATAATAACATTACACGGCCACTGCAACATGTATGTTATTACAGTCTGCACTATCTCCAGTGCCACGGTGTACATCCGTGTCCTCAGCGCTAGGAAAACATAACGGCATTATCACGACTATAACCCGTATCAAGATGTATGTGTATGATCAATTTTCAAAAACAATATCTCAGACTATCTATCACATATAAGCATACCATAAGCATCAGAGTTAAGGTTACAATACGCGTCCGTACCTGAGTTGATAATTCCGGTATGTCGGCGATCGGTATACGTTTGCAAGTGTCCTATAATAGGAATATTGTGTTATTAATTGTAAATAATATTCTTGAATATATGTTGGCCACTATTGAATATTCTACCCTTGGTACACTAAACCATTATTTTATTTCTTCAAAATTCGTGGAAAAACGCTGGACAATATTGGGCAGAATTTCGCCTATCTTTGAAAAATCATAACTAATTCTAGAAAACTCGAAACGAAGATCCGTAAAAAGTTCCGGACTCCTTAGGATGTCTATTTTCCAGAAAAAATATCAGGCCTTGCCTAGAATTCAAAAATCATTCCCAGATTTCACGTGTTCATCCTCTGCCCAGAATTTCCAGCATTTTCGCAACATAAACTTTGAGAATTTCTTTCTCACTGTACAGAGCTCATTTCAACATGTTCTTTACATATTTAAAAATTTCTACATGTCTACTTTCATCATGAATTTTCTCAGAATTTTTCAATAGCATTTTCAACATGAAATATGAGTGTTTCTGTTACTAGTTCAGAAATCGCCTAACTGACGAATTTTCGCCAGAACTTCGTTACTACATTGTTCTTGACCTGGGAATTTTTGCAGAACCACTATCTTCACTATATTTTCGAAATGAAGCTATTTAAACTATAAAAACATGAAACTAAAATTATTCTAGAATTTTAAAGATTAAAACTACTTCTACCTATGAATTTAAAACTCAAAACTAAGAACTTTGCTTACCTAGAGCTTGATCTCCTTCAAGCCTTCCCTTCAGCTCTCTCAACTCTCTCTCAAATAAGCAAGTGTTGTATTGCTTGGTGTGAAGAAAAGTGAAGAGCTTGGGTCCCTATTTATAGGAAAAAGGTTGGGCAATTTGGTAATAAAATGCAACTTTGCTCTTGTCAATTAAACACCATTGGATCTAGGTTAAAGTTGAAATCTCACATCCTCTCCATCCACTTGAGAAAACCGAAATTCCTCTCTCTCTCTTCCCTCATCTTTTTCTTCCCTTCTCCAAGAAGCTAAACAAACTTGGAGTGCAAGAATGGAATAGTAGATTGTGTTCTACAAGCCTTTGACTAATTGCACATGCTGAAAATCACTCTCTTCCCCTAGAAGCCTCCCAAAAACCGAAATGCCCTCTGGTCCTAGTGGTTGGGTTGTTGTTTTGGGCTTTATTGGTGGTTTGGGCAATTGTTTGGGTTACCAAAAATGATCCAATGAGTTTTTGTTGTGCCAAAAAGCCCTAAATTAATTTCTTCTTTCTTATTATTAGATTAAGCTTTATTAGGTTTAGCTTGAAATGATTTTATTGATTACCAATTCAATTATGATCCTACTAAGTTCAATTGTTACAACGATGGGTCCTTTGTTAAGCTTTATTATTGAATTTAGCCAAAATATTGCAAATTGGTTGTAAATAATTGCCATTAATTTAATTATGCATGTTAATTCAATTAAGATTAATTTTTGATGTTTACTAATTATTTTTAGTGTCCTCTAACTATTTTAGACCTCTTCCTATCCCTTTACGGCTTAATTTTGCCAATATGTGAATTATATGCCAATTTATCACTAATTGTGAGTTTAATTGTTCTTAAATTGTTGGGAACTCCATTTAATTGGTTTAGGGGTTTTTATAGCATTTTACAATATTTAATGATCCCTAATAAAAATTTAGAGAGTTGAATTTTGCCCTATTAAGTCCTACCGACAACTTATTCAAGAATTAGCATAAATATACTTACTAATTTGGAGACAACATGCTCTCCTATTTTAAATGGGTCCTAAATGGCCAAAATATTATATTCAAGAGATATACAAATTTTGGGGTATTATATTTCTCCCCCCGTTAAATAAAATTTCGCCCTCGAAATTTACTCCATACTAACTAAACATTGAGCCATGAACTCCCGATATCTTTCTTTCATATCTTCTTCTGTTTCCCAAGTTGCCTCGCTAGGAGATAAACCCTTCCAGACCACCTTCACAATAGGAATATTTCTGTGTCGAAGCCGTTTCTCCTGGTAATCGAGAATTCGCTCCGGCTCGACCTCAAAAGTGTTATCATTTCGCACCTCGACATCCTCATACTGAATAACATGATCGTGGTCCGGTTGGTATTTCTTCAACTGGGAAACATGGAAAACATCATGGAGTTTACTCAAGTTCGGGGGTAGGGCTAACTGGTACGCAACTGGCCCTCGCTTGGCCAGGATTTCAAATGGCCCTACATATCGTGGACTCAACTTTTTTCTTTTCAGCGTTCTACCGACACCAGTGACTGGTGATAGTTTCAGAAACACATGGTCTCCGACTTCAAATTCTAACGGTCTTCTCTTCTTATCAGCATAGCTCTTCTGTTTGCTTTGTGCTGTTAGGAGCCTCTGCTTGATTAGTGCGATTTGTTCGGAAGTCTTGTCAACTAAATTTGTCCCGATGAATTCTCGTTCCGACAGTTCTGTCCAGCATATAGGCGATCGACACTTCCGTCCGTACAATGCCTCAAATGGAGCCATCTGTATGCTCGAATGGTAACTGTTGTTGTAAGCGAACTCGGCTAGCGGTAGATGTTCGTCCCAATGGCCTTTGAAGTCCAACACACACGCTCTAAGCATATCTTCTAGCGTCTGTATTGTCCTCTCAGATTGACCATCGGTCTGCAGGTGATAAGCCGTACTAGGCCTTAGTTTAGTTCCCATCTCTGCATGCAAAGCCTCCCAGAATCGGGATGTAAATCGTGGGTCCCGATCAGAGACAATGCTCTTAGGTACGCCATGAAGTCTCACGATCTCTTTGATATAAATCCTCGCCAATTGTTCTGGTGAGTAATTAATACTAATGGGGAGAAAGTGTGCCGACTTAGTCAATCGGTCCACAATCACCCAAATCGCGTCGTGATGTCTGATCTTGGGTAAACCTACCACTAGGTCCATGGTAATGTTTTCCCATTTCCACTCTGGAATCTCTAGTCCTTGAAGAAGACCAGGGGGTCGTTGATGTTCAATCTTAACTTTCTGACAGGTTAAGCATCTACCCACGTACTCGGTTACATCTTTCTTCAATCTGGGCCACCAAAACTCGGATTTCAGGTTCTGGTACATCTTCACCATTCCTGGATGTAGAGTATATTTACTCTTATGAGCCTCGTCTAGAATCTTCTGTCGTAATTCACCATCCTTTGGAATGTAGATCCGCTTCTTCTACCTGACCAAGCCGCTAGGTGACAGGTCATGGTCTTGAGTCTCTCCCCGTGAGATCATCTACCGAGCTGATATAGCCTACTCGTCGTGCTCTTGAGCTTCCTCGACGGCATCTCTTAGATCGTATTTTCCTTGACAAACAAGGAGACTTGCAAGATACACGTCATTGGGCGCGTAGTGCCTCATGCAAATCTGATTGGAGAGGTTCAGGTCTCTGAAATCTTCAAGTAGTCTCCGCTCTTGAATCATCATGTATGCTGCGTGCACCGTTTTTCTATTGAGCGCATCTGCTACGACGTTTGCTTTTCCGGGATGATACTTGATCTCCAGGTCGTAATCTTTCAGTAAGTCCATCCAGCGACGTTGTCTCATGTTGAGCTCTTTCTGATCAAACAGGTATTTCAGGCTCTTGTGGTCGCAATATAACTCTACGATTGCACCATAGAGGTAATGCCTCCATATCTTTAAAGCGAATACAATAGCTGCAAGTTCTAAGTCATGCGTAGGATAGTTCGACTCGTGGGGCTTCAACTGACGAGAGGCATAAGCTACAACTCTGCCCTATTGCATCATGACACATCCCAATCCCTGCCCACTGGCATCACTATAGACCATATAAGTTTCATCCGGATTTGGGATGGTCAACACTGGTGCTGTAGTTAACCTCTCCCTCAGTATCTGAAAACTCGACTCAGTCTGCGTCCCACACAAAAGGTTGATTCTTCCTTGTAAGCTTTGTCAATGGCAAGGCAAGACGTGAGAAATTCTGTACGAATCTGCGGTAGTATCCTGCTAGACCCAAAAAGCTGCGTATTTCTGTCACTGTCTCTGGTCTCTTCCAGTCCAGAACTGCCTCCACCTTGCTAGGATCAATGGCAACTCCATCGCGAGATATGACATGGCCCAGAAACTTCACTTCTGGCAGCCAGAATTCACATTTGCTTAATTTGGCAAAAAGTTGCTTGTCACGTAGTATTCCTAACACGAGTCGCAGATGTTCCTCGTGCTCCTCTCTGCTTTTCGAGTAGACTAAGATATCGTCGATGAATACTACCACGAACTTATCTAGATGTTGGCGAAAGATCCGATTCATGTAATCCATGAATACGGCAGGTGCATTAGTCAATCCGAAAGGCATCACAAGGAATTCGTAATGCCCATATCTGGTTCTGAAAGCTGTCTTTGGAACATCACTGGCTTTTACTCGAAGCTGATGGTATCCTGATCGCAAATCGATCTTGGAGAATACACAGGAACCGGATAGTTGATCAAGTAGATCATCAATTCGGGGAAGTGGGTATTTGTTCTTGACAGTTACTTTGTTCAACTCACGGTAGTCGATACAAAGTCGTAGGCTTCCATCTTTCTTCTTTACGAACAATACGGGGGCTCCCCATGGTGACACGTTGGGTCGGATAAACCCTTTCTCTAATAGTTCTTCAAGTTGCTTCTTCAGCTCCTGCATCTCGTTCGACGCCATTCGATATGGAGCTTTTGATATTGATCCTGTGCCAGGCATCAATTCAATGGCGAACTCAACTTCCCTTTCAGGAGGTAACTCTGTGAGATCCTCTGGAAATACATCAGGGAATTCGTTGACGGTCGGAATACCTTCGAGTGACGGTTCAGCTTCCGCTTTGACAGAGAAAAACACCATGTATGCTTGGCACCCATGCTGTATGCATTTTTCTGCTTCTGTGATAGAGATATAACTCAGACTCACATCAACCTTGCTCCGGTTGCGCGGGGGTGCAAATGATATCTGTTTACTTCCACAGTCGATTATCGCGTTGTTAGCCGTCAACCAGTCGAGACCGAGAATGACGTCGATGCCACTGAGTGGTAGCCGGATAAGATCTATGTTTGAATCTCGTCCATTTACACTCGCAATACAGTTAAGACATGCATCAGAAGCTAAGGATTTAGCACCAAGGGGTGTAGCTACTAACAGATCATAAGGTAGTCTATAAGCATGCATTCCTAATCGCTTTGCGCAATCATATGAAATAAACGAGTGACTAGCACCCGAATCATACAATGCTTAGAGTAGATTTCCATTAAGAGAAATGGTACCTTTGATCATATCAGGAGATCTTCTGGCTTCTTCATTCGTAAGAGCGAAAACCCGACCTGGGTTTTGCGACCTCGCCTCCAGCGCTTTTTGAGGGCAGTTTGTGCTGATGTGTCCCGGCTTCTGGCACTTGTAGCACACCAGCTTCCCTTCGCAGTTGGTCCCCTGGTGATACCTTCCGCACTTTGGGCACGCTCTGGATATCCTTGAAAAGTTCTGCTGCCCAGGTTGGAACGACCTTTTATTCCCATTACGGGAATTTCCCCTATTCGTCTTTCGCTTCTGCGAGGAGTTTCCACGGTTAAAACCGCCACGATTGGGACCACTGCTATGGAAGGCTCTGGTCTTCCTAAGCTCCTTCAGATTCCGCTCAATCAATCGACAGGCCTCTACCGCCTGAATCAGCTCGGAGAATTGTTGTGATACTAGCCTCTCCCTTATCTCATACTTCAACCCATAAATTAGTAGATTCACCATGCTACCCTCATCTTCATTTCGCCTGAAGTGGGTTGAGTATCGAGACAAGTTAGTGAAGCGGGCATAGTAATCGTCAAAAGACTCTTCTTGCCCTTACCGAATGTGCAAAAACTCGGAATCCTTCATCATCTGAACAGAGGGTGGAAAATACTGTTCATTGAATTTCTCTTTGAATTTTCCCCATGTAATGGGGCAGTAACGTGCTCGCAGTGTAGCTGCAGTGCTTTTCCACCAGCGGTCTGCATCCCCTTCCAACTTGTAAATTGCCAGTTGTGCCTTTCTGTCTTCAGGACATTCCAAGACCTCAAAGATCTTGTCCAAGCGCATCAACCAGTCCTCTGCTGAGTCCAGCTTGCCTCGGAAGGCTGGGGGTTTCAGCTTGCAAAATTGTGTTACCCAGTATTGGGTGTTCTCGACCACTCTGTTTGGTTGCTGTAGCTCTGCCATCGCTCTCTCCTGCCGAGGATGTGATTGGGATCGGTTGGATCCCTCAGATGCATGGCTCCGTTCGTCATTCTGGTTGTCGCGATTTCCCCCTTCTTCGGTATTTTGTTGTCCATCGTCGGCTTGTTGTTCCCCATTTTGCCCTTCATTAAGTCCTCCCTGTCGTTCAGCGAGGAGTGTCTCAATGAGGACCCTCTGTTCTTGAATCACACGCCTCATTTCCTGGATCTCATCACGAACAGGTGGTGGTGGTGGTGGTTCCTGTTGATTTAGTTCATGTATGGGTATGGTTCGTGCTTGTCTACCACGACCTCTGCCTCGGCCTCTACCTCGGCCTTGGCCTCGGGGAGCTCCAGCTCCTCTTAAGGTTGCCATTAGACTAATTTCGACGAATAATAGATAGATCATTAGAGAAAGACAAGATAAAAAAAAATATCATATTATATATATCGAATATTTTACAAAGTCAAGGTGCGATTCATCATCATAGCTACTTCATTACAATCTTACTAAGTGCCCTAACTATCCCCCACGGGTATATTAAGATATATAGCATCCACTACTTCTACGAGTCCGATTACTAGTTAGTCTTAGTACTATGCGTCATAATCTTCCACCGCTTTCTTGGACTGTTGCTGGGTTCTGACTTCCTTCCTCCGGATTCACATAGCCCGATGCACCCAACTCCTGATCTGCCCCAGGCTAAGGTAGACCTCTTCAATTGGACCTCCGTCAAGTAGTTCATTTGTCTTCCGTATCCAATAGTTGGTTCGGGGGAAGTGATGAAGAGTGGATCTGATCCATTCTTCCGGAGTGTAAGGGTCGTTAAGGGGCATGGTCATATCATAAATCTCCCTGACACGGGTCAGGAAACATAGGTAGTGCTCTTGAATGGTTTCCCCGTAACAGCCTGCCATCAAGAACCCCTCATACAGCATCTCAGTCAGCTCGCGGTTGCCATCTAGTACATACCGCAGGTTCTCAGGGTCGGCGTGCTCAGCTATGTTGTCAGCAGGTTCATCCTCTAAGTCAGCAAGCTCAATAAAGTCGTAGTCAGAGTCAGCATCCTCCTCCACTAGGTCTGCTTCATTAATGTAGTCGAAATTATCCCCAACAGAGGAATGGTGTGAGCCTGCAGGGGCATTAGGAGCTGGTAGAACATTCAAGGGTATAGCCGGTACGGGATTTGGATCGTACAGGTCATCGGGGTACTCCGGGCCCGGGTCATACTCAGGCTCTGGGTCGTGCAGGTGCTCTACCGGATAGTAAGGGTTATATGGCAGCCCTAAGGGGTTAGCAAAGGCAGGAGGTGCTGGCACGTGCTGGGGTACCGGTGCGGGCGGAGGGTATACGGGTTCTGGGTTCAACCTTCGGCCCACCATCTACGGGTTCACGTTCTTCCGTGCAACGCGTCTCATACGTCCGTATCGATAAACGAAGTCGGCTCTCTGATGGTTAATCGGTGGTCTAGTCATTTTCCTGCAACATGTACACCGAAGTTACATCAGTTATCTTTTCAGGATATGTTCAAAACTACGGCTTAGAGCCCGACTCAGTTAATCAACCGATTGGCCAGGTAAGTGTCTATCATGGGGGTCTCACCAACTCTATGGCGACTGCTTGACCGATCCACATAGACTAGCCTTGCCTTCGGCACTAATGGTTACTTATAACTGAGCCAAGTTCCAGCCGGAAAATACTTTTTGAAAACTCCAAACCTAACTCTATTACTCAAACAGTCTGGCCAGGCCGGTGTATTTATGGAAGGCTCGCCGAATTCACGGGGACTGATTGCCAACCACAAAACCCTTTCTAGACACCAAACTGTCTGGAGTAACATAGTTAACTTTGGGCCAGAATGTCTGCTCTGATACCAAAAATGTAACACCCCGTTTTCTAAAGCGTTTTCGAAATAAAATTATCAGAGTTCAAAAAGGGTTTATCAGAGTAGAGCATCTGAAGGGTCGTGAAAATGAGTAACTGAATAACATTCAATAATGATGTATCTGTGTACTGTTACAGTCATCCAGAATATCCGAACATTCAAAAGACGGTAAAATAAAAATTTCAACAGAATCTCCTCGTCTGCCCCGTCACGCTATCTGCTTACCCTTCTCTTCGGTCTGACCTCCTGAGGGCCCTGGGCCTAAAGTCAGAGCTGAGGTTCAATTACCATTGAACCTCAGGTAACGGTTAACCTCATGCTTATGTATCAAATATGTATGACAGATATCCATGGCAAAACAGCATTTAATTACATACAATATTCATATATTCTCATAATAACATTACACGGCCACTGCAACATGTATGTTATTACAGTCTGCACTATCTCCAGTGCCACGGTGTACATCCGTGTCCTCAGCGCTAGGAAAACATAACGACATTATCACGACTATAACCCGTATCAAGATGTATGTGTATGATCAATTTTCAATAACAATATCTCAAACTATCTATCACATATAAGCATCAGAGTTAAGGTTACAATACGCGTCCGTACCTGAGTTGATAATTCCGGTATGTCGGCGATCGGTATACGTTTGCAAGTGTCCTATAATAGGAATATTGTGTTATTAATTGTAAATAATATTCTTGAATATATTTTGGCCACTATTGAATATTCTACCCTTGGTACACTAAACCATTATTTTATTTCTTCAAAATTCGTGGAAAAACGCTGGACAATATTGGGCAGAATTTCGCCTATCTTTGAAAAATCATAACTAATTCTAGAAAAATCGAAACGAAGATCCGTAAAAAGTTCCGGACTCCTTAGGATGTCTATTTTCCAGAAAAAATATCAGGCCTTGCTCAGAATTCAAAAATCATTCCCATATTTCACGTGTTCATCCTCTGCCCAGAATTTCCAGCATTTTCGAAACATAAACTTTGAGAATTTCTTTCTCACTGTACAGAGCTCATTTCAACATGTTCTTTACATATTTAAAAAGCTCTACATTTCTAATTTCATCATGAATTTTCTCAGAATTTTTCAATAGCATTTTCAACATGAAATATGAGTGTTTCTGTTACTAGTTCAGAAATCGCCTAACCGACGAATTTTCGCCAGAACTTCGTTACTACATTGTTCTTGACCTGGGAATTTTTGCAGAACCACTACCTTCACTATATTTTCGAAATGAAGCTATTTAAACTATAAAAACATGAAACTAAAATTATTTTAGAATTTTAAAGATTAAAACTACTTCTACCTATGAATTTAAAACTCAAAACTAAGAACTTTGCTTACCTAGAGCTTGATCTCCTTCAAGCCTTCCCTTCAGCTCTCTCAACTCTCTCTCAAATAAGCAAGTGTTGTATTGCTTGGTGTGAAGAAAAGTGAAGAGCTTGGGTCCCTATTTATAGGAAAAAGGTTGGGCAATTTGGTAATAAAATGCAACTTTGCTCTTGTCAATTAAACACCATTGGATCTAGGTTAAAGTTGAAATCTCACATCCTCTCCATCCACTTGAGAAAACCGAAATTCCTCTCTCTCTCTTCCCTCATCTTTTTCTTCCCTTCTCCAAGAAGCTAAACAAACTTGGAGTGCAAGAATGGAATAGTAGATTGTGTTCTACAAGCCTTTGACTAATTGCACATGCTGAAAATCACTCTCTTCCCCTAGAAGCCTCCCAAAAACCGAAATGCCCTCTGGTCCTAGTGGTTGGGTTGTTGTTTTGGGCTTTATTGGTGGTTTGGGCAATTGTTTGGGTTACCAAAAATGATCCAATGAGTTTTTGTTGTGCCAAAAAGCCCTAAATTAATTTCTTCTTGCTTATTATTAGATTAAGCTTAATTAGGTTTAGCTTGAAATGATTTTATTGATTACCAATTCAATTATGATCCTACTAAGTTCAATTGTTACAATGATGGGTCCCTTGTTAAGCTTTATTATTGAATTTAGCCAAAATATTGCAAATTGGTTGTAAATAATTGCCATTAATTTAATTATGCATGTTAATTCAATTAAGATTAATTTTCGATATTTACTAATTATTTTTAGTGTCCTCTAACTATTTTAGACCTCTTCCTATCCCTTTACGGCTTAATTTTGCCAATATGTGAATTATATGCCAATTTATCACTAATTGTGAGTTTAATTGTTCTTAAATTGTTGGGAACTCCATTTAATTGGTTTAGGGGTTTTTATAGCATTTTACAATATTTAATGATCCCTAATAAAAATCTAGGGAGTTGAATTTTGCCCTATTAAGTCCTACCGACAACTTATTCAAGAATTAGCATAAATATACTTACTAATTTGGAGACAACATGCTCTCCTATTTTAAATGGGTCCTAAATGGCCAAAATATTATATTCAAGAGATATACAAATTTTGGGATATTATATTTTATCATTTTGAAAAAAAAAAATCTTCTTTTCTTTTTCACCTGCATTTGTATTTTCTTAGATTTCTTTTCTTAGTTTTTATTGTTTATTTTTAGGAAGTTATTTTGTGAACCATTGGGAATTAATTTTATAGAACTTTCATGGCTTGGTTTTACGATAATCATGACCTACCTTTCAATTCTCACTCTTTTGGACGCAATCAAGAATGTGATGGCCCATTCCACCAATACCATGAACCATACCAACAACCTCCATTCCAACAGTATCATCAACCCTCTGACTTACCTTACCATCTTCCATTCCATCTCACTTCCATACCATGCCATCCATCTCATGAATCCCTATACCCATTTGAGCCACCTTATGAACTTCATTCTCAACCATGTCTGCCCAACCAAGATCCTTCATTTTGTGAAGTCATTGGAGATTTCCAAAATCAAATAGCTTGGCCTGTAAATAAGGAGTGGTCACATAAGGACAACCTTCATCAACAAATGGACTCTATTTGTAAAATGATGAAACAACAAGTGAAATCATCTGAAAGATTAGCAAAGGAAATTGAGCAGCAAGCACAAGTGTTGAAAATGAATTTTCCTTGTATCATGGTTACACATGCACAAGAAGTGAAACAAGTACAAGAGCACATTGAAGAGTCTTCTCACCCATTTGGTAATGATCATATCCTTATAGAAGTAGATTCTCCTACTACTTTGATTAATGAAGCAATTCATGATTTGAGCGATAATGAGGTGGACGAGGAAATCATTGTTGAATCCCCTCAATTATTTGGAAATGTAATTGCTCAACCAATTGGCTTTAGTAGTGGTGAATCGATTGTACTTGTTGATGAGTGTGTTCCTATTTCTTCATGTGATGCTTTGACTGATGATCTGAAAATGCTTATCTTCATAGTACTAGTGATGATTGCAATAAATTGAATGACATATTTTCATGCTATTGTGAAGAATATCAAATATGTGTAGATTGTTATCATGAAAAACGTCATTTACTTGTTGAGCTTCAAAAGAAAGCATTTAGTGAAGTGATTGATTCTACCATTGATTAAAATGCACCTTCTTGTACTATTGAAGATAGTAAGCATGTCAATTTTGAAAAGGTTGAATTAAGCATGGATGCCAATGTTGTTGATGACGTTCTTGCTCAATGGTATGTTGATTATCCTGATTTTGCATGAACAAGTAATTCTGCCAATTGTGCATGTTTAGATAATGAATGGTGTCCTATTTGCACTAAGATTAATGCTGCATTATTTGGTGATTCTGGCTTGTTTAGTGATTCTGCATTACTTGTGGATTCTGTTGTTGATATGAGTGATAAAGATCATAGCCTAGAATACCAGATGCATACAATTCCCGTTGGATTACTTCCTTGTAGTCTTGTTGGTGATGAAGATTCTGAGATTTTGATTGATAAAATTCTGCATACTGATGAATCTTTCCAACAAGTACTTTCTTGTGACTTGCCACCTGATTTAGAAAAACAAGACAGTTCTTTTGATTCTTTACACACTCCAGGTGGTAACAATTTGAAAAATTCTCTTTATTCTTCCACTCTTTTTCCTTCCATCTCTTGTGATTGCAACGATGATGTGATGTACTCCAACACTAAGTTGGATTCCGCACCTTCCATTTTGCAAGCACAAGAGAATGTAAACAATACGACTGGTTCTTTGACTCCTACTGATGGGAGTATCATTGATTTCCTTGGATGTGATAGTTACTTGGAGAGTTTGGAACTTAGCATGCCCTTTATTCACTAAAATCTCTCCATCTTTCTATTTTCGGATGGGATACTGCTGGTTGCTTGTCTTCTTTGCAAGCACATTTTTTGAAAGGTCCTCGATGGAACCAACATCCACCATATAGTCTTGGATCTTCCAATTGCTCCTGAATCACCTCTACCAAGGAAATTCAATGCGGGAGAAGATGTTTTCACAGACAAATGCATGATTCCCATCCGGGATGAGAACTTCTCCTTCAAGCGACTCAAGATACTCTAACACAGGTTGTCTCTTTCCTCACTTATTTTCTTCCTAATTCATATGATTTTTGGGCTTAATTTTTGTGTGGGGGAGGGATACAATCCAGTAGAAAAAGTAGAAATAATTTAGTTTAGTAAGCAGAATAAGAACCCCCTATGTATGCTTTGCATTGTGTTTGCCACTACCCTACTTAATTACCATTGTGCCTTGAATTTCAACTTGTCTATCATTCTCTTTAGAGTGATTTTTCACATTGAGGACAATGTGTTGATTAAGTGTGGGGGAGGGGAATACATTTTAAGTCCCAATCAATTGGTTGTTTTTAAATGAGAAAATGCCTAAAACTATAAAATTTTTCAAGAATGACTTGCTCTATTGCATATCCTAAGTGGTAAAGTGTCATCTTTGCCACTTTGGAAGTTTAATTTGTGACAAGTTCTTTGAACTTTTATGAGATCTAGTGTTTAGACAACTTTATAAAACCATGTCTTGTTTTTCAAGTGAATGGGAAAAGAAATGAACCCACAATTTGATTTTTGCTTACTCTTCATTTTGAAAAGAAAAAAAAAAGAGACTTTATATATCATTTGTGCATTTAGGAGTTGAGCATTATTTTAACTGAGTGCAATGTTTTGATTGGTTGTTTTTGTAAGGTTGACACTTGGAATAGTTAAATAGATGTTTTGTGGTTAGTTTACTATGCAATTGAGCATTGGAGAAAAACCTTGTTGGAAGGATATTTGAGCCTTGAATTCTTTTCATGTGTGCATATTCACTTGGTTTTTCATCTTCTAGAACTTGTTTCAACTCTTTTTCGAAACAACATTTGCATTAATTTTATGGAAATGAAAGAAGCATTCAATTCTAAACCATATTCACCCAAACACAAACCTACATACATCTACCCTTTGCTTACCCCTCTTGAGCCATTCATATGTTGTATGCATGTCATTATTCATAGTGTTCATAGTATTCGAAAAATCAAAAGTGAATTGCCAATAAAAAATTGAACAATGTATATATTGAAATGCCATGTATATATATATATATATATATATATATATATATAAGAATGAAAAAGAAGTAAAAAAAAAAAGATAGTATTGAAAAAGGAAAAAAAAAAGGAAAGTGTTTTATGAAAAAAAAAAGAAGGAAAAAAAGAAAAGAAAAGTGAGTATGTATAGTTTGAAAAAAAAAAGAGTATTTGGTAGATAAAAGAAAAAAAGAATATCAAGAAAGCATTTTTTCATGAATTTTCAAAAGAATTGGCAAAAGTTTGTAAAGTTATTTAGATGCTATGAATGTGACTTTTAACTTGGACTTGCATATCAACAATTCATTTTTCTAATTAATTCATTCCATTTAACCTTCATCCATCATTACAAGCCTTTGAAGTCCTCTTGATTCATTTCATTAACTGCTGTTAGTAGTGGAAATTTTAGAGTTGTTACAAGCCTATGGTAAGATGTTTGATTAAGTGAGCTAGAGTGAAATTATCCCAATCAAGGAGGAGAGGTGAGTGAAACACTAATATCTTGAGAGTCCTCTTATGCTTCATGCTAATATTTTGAGTGTGTAGTCAGCTAATTTCTTTACATCATTTGATTATCACTAGTGTTGGCTAGACGAATTTGATTAATTGATCAATTGCCCTTTAATTATGAAGTTGCTCATCTTTCAAATGCATTAGTGTTTTGAACTTAGAATTTTGTGCTCAATTATCTTTGTTCAGGAGTACAAAGATCTAAGTGTGAGGGAGTTGATTGAACCATATTTTATATGAATTTTCATAATTAAATTAGGATTCTTGATGTATTTTATCTCAGTTGTTGAGCTTAAAATGTCTTTCTTGTGATTAATTAAGATTAAGAGTAAATACATTAAATTAGGGCTAAAAAGGACAAAATAGTCAAAAATGTAATTACTCTTAATTATTGATTTTCATGAGAATATTTAATGTTAGATTAATTGGTTTAAATTGTAGGAGGTTGAAAAGATTAAATCAATTTGAAAATGAAAGTTTTAATTCAAGTTATAAATTTTTCAATTGAGTCCCTGCTCCAGAAGTTTTATAATTTTCACGTAGGTCCTTTTTGTAGAGCTGGGCGTTTTGACCAAAGGGAATTAATTAGATTAGAATGAAGGATGCTTCAGCTGGAGGAAGAAAACGCGTATAGGACCCTGAAGTGTTTTCTTTTAACTTTTCATTTCAGTCCCTCTTAAAAACTTTTTAAAAATTTCATTTAGGTCCCTGTCACTAAACTTTGCGTTTTGAATTAGGGTCAGCTGGGAGAATCAGATGGGTTGAGCCGACAGATTAAATGGGATATATTCAGAGAAGCAGCGCCGCGTGAGGTAGAATGCTGAACTGGGAATCATCAACACCTCCAGACCTTCTTCCTTACTTCCCTTTCTCCATCGTCGCCGGTGACATCACCTTCTTCTCCATCGTCGCCGGCGACCACCGTTCATCCTCTTCACCGTGAGAACAGGACCTCCAGACCTTCACGACCTCCACCACGCCTTTACACACCATTGACTCCACCTTCTATTCTCAGTCACCGCCATTCTCTCCAACCTCCACCGTCACCCACTGTGGCTCCTTTGCTCCGGAATTTGCCCAGCCACTATACAACACTTTTGCTTCTGTATTATTATCTATCTCTGATTTCTTTTGGGTTTATTTTCAGCCACCAAGCTTCCTAGGTTAGAGCTAAAGTGTCATTTTAATTAGTATTGTATGGCTGGATGTTTGAATCAGGGAGTGATTATACTTCTTGAAGCTATTTTCACGAGTGGCTAGGCAATTTTGCGCTCTTGGTGATGGATTGGAGATGGCTTGTGCAATACTCCAAATGTATATTTCTCTTGAATATTATAATTAGTCAAATTAATATCTATTTAAAATAGGAAAGTATGTTGTCTCTAATTTTAGAAATTTATTTGATTATTTTTCTTATAAATTAAAGAGGCAAAAATACAATACTATTTTAGAGACACTAAGTTGCCCTATGATTATTAAATTAATGCATGAAGCATAAATGACCAAAGTAAACTCAAAAGTTGCGAGAAAATAATTAATCTAATTAAAGAAAATTGCCAACAATTAGTAGATAATTAAATCTACATTAATTAGATTAATTTCATAAGCTTTCATAATTAATTTAATAACATGTTTCAAAAGCATAATTTGGGATGTATAACCCTAATTAAGAACAAATGGCTAATAAAGGATCAAGATAAGCATAAAGATGATTACTGATAATCATAACCAATAAAGTGGCCAATCAAATAAATTTAGTAACACCTAGAACACCATTTTAGGATTAATGACTAAGGATTAAGCTAATTGAAGACTAAACTCAAGTGAAAATTCATGAGGCAATAAAGGTTGGTGCGTGGATGATTTTAGACTATGGGAAATAAAGCAAGAGAGTATGAGGGGGGGAAGGCCACGTTTTTTTTAGTGTGTGTGTCTGTAGTAAATTGTAATACCCCAAAAATTATTATTTCTCATAAATACAATATTTTGATAAATGACACCTATTTAAAATAGATGAATATGTGGTCTCAAATTTTGAGGTATAGTTATTCTATTTTCTAGGAAATCTTTATTTAGGATTAAGGTGACCAATGATTGAATTTTCTTAGGAATCATAAAATATCATAAAAATACAAATAATTACCAAATTAAATTAGGGTTCTTGTAGGATCAAAAGGAGCAAGAAAGTGTTATGGAGAATACTTACACCAATAGGAGAAATTAATAAGAATTAAAAACAAATTAGGTTTTCACTAAACTAAATAATTGTGTAAATTTTCATAATGAATCAAGGGATTAATTAATAAAGACTTAAGGCTCAATTTTCATAATTTATTAAGACACTAAATTTTCTAAATCCCTATAATTATAAAACTAATACCTAAGTTCATATTTAGTTCATAAAAAGTTATAAAGAGTTATCAAAATACAAAGACCAATTAAGGAGTAACTATCAACAAATAATGGGTAATTAAAATTGCAACAATTGGAATAGAGGCACTAAATTTAATAGCAAAATTAAGGGTTTATGACCCTAATTAAGAACCAATGGCAAATTAAGATTAGCATAAGTAGAGTCTCTAAAGGCCATAATTAAGTTAGAGACCAGTCATAATTTGACAACTTTACTAAACCACTTTATTAGGGATGCTAATTAAGATTAGTAACGGAGGGCTAAGATTAAATTTAATAAAACTAAAACCAAAGGCCTTAATTAAGCCTCATAAAGCCAAATCCTTGTGAAATTGAATTGGCCAATGATAAATCAAGAAAATGTTCTTAATCTTTATAAAATTAATTGGACCAATAAGAGATTAACAAAAATTAAAGGTTTGGATTAAATCTAGTAAAGTTCAATCCTAAAGCTTAAATTAACTCTCAAAAAACACAATTCATGTAACCCAAAAATAACCAATGAGAGATTTTCTTGTAAATAGCATGAGATAAATAAAACATAAATTAAAAATAAATAATGGGGGGAGTGGACAGTTTTTTCAATGGAGGAGGAGGAAGAGAAATTGTTTGAATAGTCAAAAAGACACATGCAAAAGATGAGCCACAAACTAACATAAATGCATGAAGACTTCTATGGTAAAATGGAAGAGGATAAGATGAGGTGTGTAAGAGAGATAGTGTTGTGAGTGTGTGTGCACACAATTGTTGTGTATGTGTGTGTGTCTAGTATGAAGAAGGAAAGAGAAGTCAAGGTAATAGCCAATAGGAAAATTAGATAAATGAACAATGAGATAAATCCATGAAAATTCATTCTAGACATAAGCAAATGAAAACCTATACAAACTAAATTGTATATTGAAATCCATTAACCATAGATCAAATATAAGAAAAGATTATGAACAAGCATAATTCAAGCTTGAGAATGAGTATAACCAAAGCCATTTCCTCAATTTTTGAAGATTGATACCAATTGAGAAAGTGGGTGTTTATGGTCTCTAAATGAAGATAAGAACTTCAAGATTTCAAAACCAAAGAGGAAATTTAAATAAAACTTCATTAGGATCCCCAAATATATTTTTATCTTGTGAAATGCAAAGCAAAAGAATAGAAGGAGGTAAGAGTTGTTTAAGTCATCAATGACATCATCAAGTAGGATGAGTCATAAAGCAATGGAAGAAGCTAGAAGGGGGAGGTGTAGGGCTAGGATTTGTGCTTCTAATTGACTTAGATCCAAAGGCTAAAAATGGATGAAAGTTGTTAGGAAGTTAACTCCCCAAATGGCTATAAATAGGGAGGCAATGCCCTCATTATTCCTCACCAATTCACAAAGCAATAGTCATATTTGAGAGAGAGTAAGGAAGAGTGGGAAGAGCTTCTTGAAGAATAGCAAGGCTCTTGGTAAGTTCTCTAACTTTAGCTTTAAAGTTCTGTAAGTTTTAGTCTTTAAATTCTTAGATAGAAGTAGCTTAGATCTTAAATATTCTAGAATAATTTTATTTACATGTTTTTATGGTTAAAATCAGCTTTATTTTGAAAAATTGATGAAGAAGGTCTTTTAGCAAAATTCCTGAAAGAGAAACATTAAAGTAACGAAGTTCTGGCGAAATCTCATCGGTTAAGCACTTGCTCAACCAGTGACGAAGATGGCCATATTTTATGTTGAAAACGTGATTGGAAAATTTTGGGAAAATTCATGGTTAAAGTAGACATGTAGGGATTTTTAAATATGCCAAAAACATGTTAAAAGTTTTTCAGTACATGGAGATAAAAATTCTCAAAGTTATACTACGAATTTCTGGAAAAATTCTGGGTAGAAGCTCAAAACTTAAAAACTGGGAGTGTTTCGTGAAATCTAGGAAAAGGTGGTTATTTTTACTTGAAAGTAGACATCCTAACGATTTCAAGGAATTTTATGGATCCTCGTTTTGATTTTTCTGGAATTAGTTATGATTTTCCGAAGTTAGGTGAAAATCTGTCCAAAATTCTGGACCAACGTTTTTTGAAGAACTAAGGGTGATAAGTTGAGCAAAAATCCTACCAAGGGTAAAAATGTCATTAGTGACTAGGATACCTTCTAGAATATTATTTGTGAATTAATAAATGCGATATTACCATTATAGGATAAACGTGATCACAGTCCGAACGACAGCATACCGATATCGCCGACGAAGGTATGGACACGTACTGTAACACTAACTCTGATGCTTATTGTATACTTATATGTGATATATAGTTTAAGACTCTGTTTTTGAAAAGTTGTGCATACACATGCAGCTATGGGATATGTTTTAAAAATTACTCCTACACATACAGCTTTGTACAGGTTATAGTCATGATAACGCCATTGAGTTTTCCTAGTGCTGAGGACACGGATGTACACCGTGGCACTGGTGAATAGTGTAGACTAGAATAACATGGATACGTGGTGTTGGCTGTGTTCTATTTTTATCTTGAATATGTGAATATCATATGTGAATATTCTTGTATTATCATGAATATCTGTCATACATAACTGATACATAAGCATGAGGTTAACCGTTACCTGAGGTTCAATGGGAATTGAACCTCAGCTCTTAGCATAGTCTCGGATTATGGAGGAACCAGGAACAAGAACAAGGATAAGTAGCACGCATGAGAACACGGGCGGAGGACTTTTTCTCTTATGTACATACTGTATTCGGATAATTGTACCACTGTATAAGTACCCAGACTCAACAATAGGGAATATATATCAGATACTCGCTCTTTTAAATTATTCCAATGCTCTACTCTGATTAAAATATTTCGAAAACAAATTTCGAAAATGAGGATGTTACATTTTGGTATCAGAGTAGACATTCTGGCACGAAGTTAACTAAGTTATTCCAAACAGTTTGGTGTCTGGAAATGGTTTTTGAAAGCAGGAGCTTTATACCCAAGAAGGGGGGTGAATTGGGTATCTTTAAAATTTTCGTAACTTGTTCTGTTTTCGATTACTCAAAACAGAGCACAACAGAGAGGATAAGGAGAAGAAGCTAAACACAATGCAATTTATACTGGTTCGGTCCTTTCCTGACCTACATCCAGTCCCCAAGCCTCACTTGGGATTTTCAATTCACTAACTCAATAATATTGATTACACACTCTGCACTAAAAGTTGTTCTCTCACTTAGAACACACTCCCCCTTACAAGTTGTAATCAATACACCTCAACTACCAAGTCCCCTGACTTGTAGTTATCTCAATCAATAAATGATTTACAAGCATTTAACTCTCTTACAGAGTAGATATGATGAACACTGAAGTACTTGTATCAAGTATGATACTCTATAAGTGAAAGCTGATACACAATAAATGAATTTAGTAGAAATTCGCTCAGAGTAGTTGTATATTTTTTTGTGAAGATGTTAATGAACTCTATTTATAGCTAGAGAACATTAAATGACCGTTGTAGCTTGAATCAGGCCGTTGGAGAAGTTGCCCAAGTGTTCTGAAGTGGTTTTGGGGTCTTCTCTCTCTTGTTTTCCCTTAATCTAGTTGGTCAAGACATCAGGGCTGACTTTCTGCGAATTAATCCGTTGGAGAGGAGTTTTCTTGTTTCAGCTAACATCCTTAAATACTTTGTAAGCGTGTGCAGAAGGATTTGGGTAGAAGGAGTAACTTTTGTGCTTTGCAATAAATGCTCTGAGTTGCTTTTTGCTTTATACTCTAACCTCTCACCAAACATTCTTTAATGCTCTGAAATCCACTAATAAATACGTTAAACATAGCAGGGAATATCAGAGAATAATATTGGAAAAAGATAGGATCAAATAACATTGATTTCTGAAATGCCCAAATTCAAAAATTTTGAACCAGCGTCACGAACTCGAGTTCAGTTCTTACAGGCTCGAGTTCGAGGCTTTAGTGTTCAAAACTGTGCAAGTTCAAAAAGTGTAAACCTGAGGTTTGCTTTATAAACCTGAGGTTTGCAGATCATTGAAAAACTAAAATGCTCTCGGGTTGAAATGAACTCGAGTTTATTAATGTTAGGCTCGAGTTCGAGGCTTCAGTGTTTAAAAGCATGTAAGTTCAAAATGAACAAACCTGAGGTTTGTCTTTTAAACTGGAGGTTCTCAAGTCATTGAAAAACTAAGAAGCTCTCGGGTTGAAATGAACTCGAGTTCATTAATGTCAGGCTCGAGTTCGAGACACTTTTGAACAGACTTCGTTTTAGCTTGAAAGCACAAACCTGAGGTTTGCAAAACACACTCTCGAGTTTAAAAACATATCCAAAAGTTCTTTGCTCTCTGGAACTTTTAGGCTCGAGTTTGAAAGTCTCAGGCTCGAGTTTAAATAGCTTAAAAACAGTTCTTTGCTCTCGGCCAAAACTAGGCTCGAGTTTGAATATGTTAGGCTCGAGTTTGAGCATTGGTGAACTTTTCAAACCGAAAAACTTTTCTTTTAATGGAACAGTGCAGAGTTTGAAAATATCTTTAAGTTTCAAACAACTTGTCCCGCCAGAGATAAACTCGAGTTTGCCATGACAGGCTCGAGTTCATGCTCTTAAAACTTTCTTTGGATTCTTTCAAACCTGAGGTTTGAAGAAAGCAAGTGTAAGGTTTAACATGTTTTTCAAAGTTCAAAAACTCTCTGGAAACAATGAACTCGAGTTTGACCTTAGTAGGCTCGAGTTCATGTGAACTTTTTCAAAAGTTTAACTTTAAACTTCAGGTTCAGTCTCGAGTTTGGAAATCAACTGAACAAGTTTGAGTTCTCTGTCAAATCCAGGCTCGAGTTCAACACTAACAGGCTCGAGTTTGGTTTTGACAGATTGAAAGATACAAGTTTAACTTTGTCTCACCTTATCAGTAGTATTTACAATTGTTAGTAATCATCAAAACACACAGGGAACTAACAGTTTTGTGGTTATCAATTAGTCCCCGTGAATTCAGCGAGACTTGCACAAATACACCGGCCTGGCTAGACTATTTGATTAACGGAGTTAGGTTCGGAGCTTTTCAAAAGAACATTTTTCCTGGCAAGAACCTGGCTCAGTTATAATAAACTATTGGTGCCGAAGGCAGGGCTAGTCTATGTGGGTCAGTTAATCAGTCGCCATAAAGTCGGTGAGACCTCCATGATAGACACCTACCTGGCCAATTGGTTTGATTAGCTAAGTTAGGCTCTAAGCCATTGCCTTAGAGCATACTTTGAAAATGAGTACTGATGTAACCCTGGTGTATTGTTAGACCGAAACGAAACCCCTTAAGTAAACTATCTTGGAAGGATAAGGCATACGTTCAGAAAAACGTAAAACCCGAGCTGGTCGAACAAAGGCGTAACCCTGATCCAATCTACCTACCACCCGAACCTATGCCCAAGTATCATTTCAAACTAGTATATCAATCTAAACCAGTGTACCACCTTGAGTCAATAGATCACCCAGACCCTAAAAGACCCCTCGTACCCATTCATAACCACAAACTCTCAGAAGTATACCCTCCTAAGCTAGTGTACAATTCTAAACCTATACTTCAACCTGATCAGTAACACCATACCCTAGAACTTAACCTTGAGCCGATATATCTTCCTGCTCCTAAATGTGATATAGCTCCGATAATCGATCCCAAACCTGAATGTCACCTCGATCCAGAATATCCTTACGAAATCATATATTAGCAAAGACCTCCTCATCCCTGAACATATTATGCCCAGAACCAATGACTAACACACCCTCTAAGCCAGAAAGACCTATAGGATCTGATCATTCATTCATAACCGTGAGTATCTCCAGTGGTTAAGCTACCAAGATGATTCTAAAAGTTGATCTTTTTACAGAGCGAAAAACCCTGTGTCATGTCCTGAATACAAATAAAGAGCTGATAAGCGCTCTACGAACGGACTATCTAAGGGCATAGTATTACAGTTCAAACTATGAAAGAAACGTATTCCTAATGGGTAGGATAACCTATGAACAAAGAAAACACAATAAATTTCCCTACCCACTAGATGATTAGGTGATATCAATATGCTTTTCCCTCGCGACGCCTCTAGGTAGAAAAGACAAAAAAACTCCTAGAAGGAGAACATATAGCCAATTACCAATACTTTCTAAATTATCCTCCAAGGACTAGTTTTGGGCAACAAATTAGTACAACAATACGAAAATTTTAGTTTCGACTGCTGGTGTTAAAATTAGCTGCATACCTACCATACATATTACCTTATGTGGAGTATAAAGTTTATTTGGCAGAATAAATTATTCCTTAATATTTGTCATTCTTAGTAGAAAGATAGGATGACAAACTTGCAAGGAATTGGAATCCTTCGAGGCCAAGGTAGAGGTAGAACTAGGCAACTACGAATAATACCAGTACACGGACCTGAACAACAAAAACCACAAACAAAGCGGAGTAGGAAGCAGAAAATGCGGAGGAGGCTGCAGGAACAAAAGACTCTTATCGATGAACTCCTGACCGAGAGGCGGGAGAGACAAATTGAAAGACAAGAAGAATCTTGCCAGTTGATCAAACATAACTTAAGGGAAATGCGTAGAGACAGAAACTACAGTAGTGGTAAAGCAGGTCATGGCGGGTTCAGCCACGGAAACTCCTCACAGAAGAAGGCTCCTGAGATCGAAAATCGGAACAAGGGCAATAAATCATTCCAGTCTGGGCATCGGAACTATCCAGGGATACCGGGACCCTGACGACCACCAAAATATGGAAGCCGGGGCATGTTGTGAAGAACTGTCCCCAAAAAGATGCAGAGATGAAGGCACAGAACTCAGGCCGGGTGTTAGCACTGACCAATGTAAAGGCTGGAAAATCTCAAGAGGAGTTCCAAGGAATTACCTCTCATTAGGAACCTACTTTAGGCGCCATAAGATTTGGGTGCTAATCACTCGTTTATTTTGATGAATATGCAAATCATGTTGGGATGCATGCATATATATTACCTTAGGATCTGATAATAGCTACATCACTAGGTGTGAAATCTTTTGCTTCTAAAGCATGTCTAGATCAAAGTACGTGTATGAGTAGAATGTGAATCTAATATAGACCTTATCGAATTATCTTTTCATGCATCGATGTCATTTATAGTTTTGATTAACTAACAGCGATGAATAATAGTTGTAATGAGAAGATGTCATATAGAGGTAGAAATAGATAAACACAAATAAAACCAATTTTAGTGCCTAGAGCAATGTTTTTCTTTGGGATCTCGATTATCGTTATGAACCCAGGCATAATCATAATCAAGGCATCATTGAAGGCCGTATAGGTGGTCCATCTCTACTCCCCCTAGGTCAGCTTGTCTTCATAGAAAGTTAGAGATACCCTAGTGATGAGGGAAGATTAATTAAAGACCCTTTATGAAGTTTGTACTCAAGGAAGAAAAAGTATTAGTGGACTAATGCCTAAGTATATGTCAGGAAGCAAGTCTAGAAAGCAGTTAATTTTGTTATCCCATCGGCATCCATACTGATGATTGAATGAAACTTGAAAGCACATAAGAGGGGAGGTAAGGTTTAAGTGGTATATGATATTGAGTTTTTCCTTATATGTATAATTGATTTTGTTTCTAAAATGTTTTAGATATATTATGGTAAATTTAAAAAATCCCTTTCCTTATGTCATTGTAAAGATAGAAGTTTGATTAAATAAGAATTTGAACATTTTTGCTGGTTTACTATCATTCTATTTTTTTTGAAAAAAAAAGAGATCTGTTTTGTTTCTCTTTCTAAGATGCTGAACATGTTTTATGAAATTACATTGGGTATTTGCTGTAACATCCCGCCTTTTTAAATATGGTTTTCAAATGGGATTATCAAAGCTTCGAAGAAATTAATCAGAGTGGTATCAGAAAAGATTTTCTTTTTAAAACAATATCTCAATCAGAGCATCAGAATAAAATTTTTTCTTTAAAAGAGCGAGTAACTGATATACATTCCCTGTTGTTGAGTCTGGTTGCTATTACAGTGGTACAAATTTCTGGATATTTACGATTACAACGTCCCCTGGGTACTTCTCTGCCTGTGCCTTCTCGTGTGCTATTCATCCTTATTCTTGTCCCGGTTCCACCAGTATCTGAGACTATGAGCTGGGGTTCAATTCCCATTGAACCCCAGGTAACGGTTAACCTCATGCTTATGTACAGTTATGTATGACAGATATTCATGATAAAACAACAATATCCATATTCAATATTCATTTCTCAAAGATAAAAACATAACCATCTTATATCCATATTCATATCAAACCAGTCTGCACTCTTCACCAGTGCCACAATGGCCTATCGTGTCCTCAGCGCGCTAGGAAAACTCAAACGACATTACCAACACTGTAACCCGTATATGTACAAATAATTCTCAAGCAGAGTCATAGTCTATGAGCATATCTACCACATACAAGTGTACAATAAGCATCAGAGTTAGTGTTACAATACGCGTCCGTACCTTCGTTGGCGATATCGGTACGCTGTCGCTCGGACCGTGATCACGTTTACCCTATAATGGTAATATCGTACTTATTAATTCACCAATAATACTCTAGAAGGTATCCTAGTCACTAATGACCCTTGGTAGGAATATTTTTTTAACATATCACATTTAATCCTCAAAAACGCTGGTCCATTATTTTGGACAGATTTTCGCCTAACTTCAGAAAATCATAACTAATTACAGAAAAATCGAAACGAGGATCCGTTAAATTTCCTGGAATCCTAAGGACGTCTGCTTTCAAGGAAAAATTATAGTTTTTGCCCAGATCACATGGTACATTCCCAGTTTTTAAGTTTTGAGCCTCTGCCCAGAATTTTTCCAGAAATTCGTAGCCTATCTTTGAAGATTTTTATCTCACTGTACAGAAATCATTTGGACATGATCTTTACATATTTAGAAATCCCTATATATCTAGTTTGACCATGAATTTTCCCAGAATTTTTCAACATCATGTTCAACATGAAATAAAAGCATTTTTATGACTGACTCAGAAATTCCAGAACCGATGAAATTTCGCCAGAACTTCGTTACTTCGGTGTTTCTCTTCCGGAAATTTTGCTAAAACCTCTTCTTCATCAATTTTTAGAAATAAAGCTGATTTTAACCATAAAAACATGAATCTAAAATTATTCTATAATATTTAAGATCTAACCTACTTCTATCTAAGAATTTTAAAACTAAAACTAAAGAACTAAAAACTAAAACTAAAGACAAGCTTACCTCTTGAAGCTCCTTGCTCTCCTTCCTCCTTCTTGGTCCTCTTAGAAATCAACTCTTGGAGTTTGATTTGGTGTGAGGAGAATGAAGAGCAAAGCTTCCTATTTATAGGGGAAATGCAACACCTCTTACAAGCTTCATCCTACCAATTCTTGGCCTTTGGATCTAGCTAAATTTTCAAACTCCCATCCTCACCATACACATACCCAAAACTGCCCCCCTCTTTTCTTCTAGCTTCTTCCATTAGCTTTTGAGTCATCTTCATGAGTCATCAAGTTAGTACCTTATCTTCTTCCATTCTTCTCAAAAGTCCTCTACTAGGTTAGTGATTCACACTTTAGAGTTATGACTCATTTCACATGTAGCTTGGTGACTCATGTAGGTTAGATTGGTGACTCACCTTATCCCCTCCTAAAATTGCCAAGTGTCCTAGTCTTTTTATTTAAGCTAACTCTTTGTTGTTCACTAGAGAGGAATTTGTTTAGGTATCCTAATGAAGTTGTATGCTCAATTGCTCATTGGGTTTGAATTCTAGACATTTTTAGCTTCATTTTGAGACCAATTTTGCCTATCTTCTCTATTGGTATTATTTTCCACAATTAATGGAAATAGCTTTGGTTATACTCATCTTCAAGCTTGATTTATGCTTGTTAACAATCACAACTTAGTTTTAATACTTAGTTCATGGATTTCAAGATATGATTTATTTTGTATAGGTTTCCATTTACTTATGTCTAGAATTAGTTTCATGAATTATCCTAATTATGCAATTAACTAAATCCTTATTGGCTAACAAGTTGACTTCCCTTTCCCTCTTCATACTAGACACACACATGTGCACAACAATAGCATATACACACATGCACAACAATGACATCAGCACATGCATCATCTTATCCTCTTCCAATTTCAACAAGTCTTCATGCATTTATGAAATTTCATGACTCACCCTTTGTAGATTGATGACTCAAGGCTTAGATTCATGACTCTTTCATATCTAGGTTTGTGACTCATTGTTTTAGACTCTTGACTCAATGTGCATATGCTATTTGATTAACTTCCTTCTTCCCTTTTCCTAATTATGCACTATCTAATTTCTCATTGGTCCTCATCTTGACTTTCTCTCTTGGACTCACAACATTAGCATGCACAACACTCCTTTAATTTTTGTTAATCTCTTATTGGTCCAATTAATTTTATGAGGATTAAAAAAATTTTCTTGATTTATCATTGGCTAATCCAATTTCACAAGGATTAAGCTCTATAATTTATTTAAGCCCTTAGATTGGCTTTATGTGGTTAAATCTTGACCCTTAGATCATAGTTGATTTTATTGACTTTTCAATGCTTGATTAGGATTTAATTATCAGCTTAATCCAATACTTAATTGCCCCTTGGTTATTGTATTATTGACTTTTAGGGTAGTTTAAGATTATTGTTAATCTATTTTATGCTAATCTCATCCCCTATTGGTCTTTGATTCTTAATTAGCTTAACACATCCTTAATTGATGACAACTAGTATTAATTGTAAACAATTAGCTAAATATTCCATTAGTGTAATTTTAATTGCTCATTAATTGTTGGTAATTACTTTTTACTTGTTCAAGTGTTTTGATAATTCTTTATGGCCTTTTATGAATTAAATATGAACTAAGTATTAGTTCTAGGGTTTTAGAACATTTGGTCTCTTAAACATTTATAAAATTGATGTTTAAAACCCTTTGATTAATAATACAATTATTCCAATTATTGCAAATTAAATTGTCCCTTAGTTGTTAGTAATTTCTCTTATGTCTTATTCAGTATTAGACATGAAATTTGTAGTAGCATATAAAATTTCATAGGAACTAAATTGCACTTAAAAGTTGTTCTGGATTTCGTTGAAACCATTTTTCGGTTACTCTGTCTGGTAACGTCTCCCCACTTTTGATATTAAGAATATAAGATCCTCATGTTATTTTAAAGATTTGGCATAGGGATTACCTTAGCAAAGAAAAGGTTTGCCATTGCAAAAGCATAAAACAATTCTTATATAGGCACTAATGAAAACTTTAGAGATCTAAGGGATAATTAAGTTTCCAATATAACCTGAGAACTTGACTGGGAAAAATTCAAGTGAAACATTCAAGTTAGATTTCTAAGTGACTAGATAGTCGGACAACATGGTCAAACTATAGGGCTTTCTAAATATGTAAAGATTATGTCCAAATGATTTATGTACAGTGAGATAAAAATCTTCAAAGATAGGCTACGAATTTCTGGAAAAATTCTGGGCAGAGGCTCAAAACTTAAAAACTGGGAATGAACCGTGTGATCTGGGCAAAAACTATTATTTTTCCTTGAAAGTAGACGTCCTGAGGATTCCAGGAAATTTTACGGATCCTCGTTTCGATTTGTACCACTGTAATAGCAACCAGACTCAACAACAGGGAATGTATATCAGTTACTCGCTCTTTTAAAGAAAAAATTTTATTCTGATGCTCTGATTGAGATATTGTTTTAAAAAGAAAATCTTTTCCGATGCCACTCTGATTAATTTCTTTGAAGCTTTGATAATCCCATTTGAAAACCATATTTAAAAAGGCGGGATGTTACATTTTGGTATCAGAGCAGGCATCCTGGCATGAAGTTAACTAAGTTACTCCGAACAGTCTGGTGTCTAGAAAGGGTTTTGTGGTTGGCAATGAGTCCCCGTGAATTCGGCGAGCCTTCCATAAATAGTCCTGCCTGGTCGGATTGTTTGAGCAGCAGAGTTAGGTTCTCAGCCTTCAAAAGTATTTCATCTGGTATGAACCCGACTCAGTTACAGTAAACCATTGGTGCCGAAGGTAGGGCCGAGTCTATGTGGATCAGTCAATCAGTCGCCGTAAAGTCGGTGAGACTCCCATGATAGACGCCTACCTGGCCAATCGGTTTGATTAACTAAGTTAGGCTCTAAGCCATTGCCTCAGAGCATACTTTGGAAATGAGTACTGATATAACCCTGGTGTATTGTTGGATTAAGAAGAAAACACCTACACTCCTTCGTAACCACGAATCTTTGAACGTATTCCCGTCGTAGTCAGGATACAAACTCAAAACCTGTACACAACCCTGATCCTGTGTACTACCTCGATTAAACGGCTAGTATACGTTCTGAACCAGAGAAACTTATAGTATCAGGTCATACATCTGATATCGGCAACAGCGAATATTTCTAGCTATCAAAACGACCCTGAGAGTAAATCCTCTTATGAATGACTTTGAGAGTGAGTCCCCTTATGAAACCATGCCTGGATAGAAAGGACGAATAAACTCTTAGACGGTGAACGTACAACCAAATTCCAAAGGCTAGTCCTTAGATAACGAGTAATCAAAGAACGAAATATGAATCTAGTACTAGTCAAGGGAAGCTAAGGAAATATTGATAAGAATATTATGACATAGCAGCCACAGTAATATACATATGGTTGCAATAGGTGCTGATCGCTACTTCCGTCCGACGCTTGTAAGGAACTGGAGTTCCCCAAAGGTTGAGGTAGAGATAGATGCAGTAGTAGAAATAAACAAATAGAACCAATTTCAGTACCCAGAGCAATGTTTTCATTGGGGTCGTGATTATCATTATGAACCCAAGCATAATCATAATCAAGGCATCACTGAGGGCCGTATAGGTGGTCCATCTTTGCTCTACCCCTCTAGGCTAAGTTGTCGTTGTAGATAGTACATGATATCTCAATGTTGAGGGACAGATTAGCTAGTATGGAAAGACTCCTTATGAAGTATGTACTCAAGGAAGAAAAAGTGTTAGTAGATTAGTATGTTAGGAGACAAGTCTAGAAAACAGTTAGTTCCTATTAAACCATCGACATCCATAGTAGTGTTTAAATAAAAACTTGAAAACACATGTAAGGGAAAGTGGGGTTTATGTGGATAACTTGAGTTTTGGATTTTCTTTTATGCATAATTGACTTTGCTTGTACATGTTTTAGTTATACCTTGCCAAAATTCAAAAATCCCTTTCTTCATTTGTTGTGAAGATATATGTGCTATTGAATAGGATTTTGACACCATTATGCATCATTCAAATTTATGATAAATCCAGCAATGCCTTGTACATGATTGTAGGTAGTACATCCTATTTCATCAATTTCATTCACAGCATGAAAAATCTCTAGATTGTGATATGTGTGCTTGGTACTTCTTGATTGAAACCATCACTAAGGAAATGTTAAAAGAATCTGTATAGAATTGAATCATTCTTTGATATCCTCTAGTTTGACACTAAAAATCTTTTGCAGTAATCTCCTCAATATGTTTTATTAAACTTGTTTGAAATGATGGAAAAGTAAAAGTTTTATACTTCACGACATGCATTTTATTTATCTTGTGTTTATAGCTATATTCCTAACGGTTGTTCCACCGTTCGAGTACAATTATTTTTGCAAACCGAATTGCTGTACAATCACCCCTCAGTTTCCTTATTCTACCACATTTTCTAACCTAGTTGCCAACCATGGATGTTTATGCTGTCTTATTATCGTTTTACAAATTAAAAAGATTCCTTTGCTTTACTTTACTAAGAATAAAAACAACTTACTTTCCCCCAATTTTTGAAATCCATATTAAAAGAGGTGAATTAAGACATAAGAAAAGAATTTCTCTCCGTTATGCTTCTTTTGTGATCAATGAACATGTTGGATGAAAGATGAAATTTTCAGTAGGAATGTCTACTCGGAGTTTGCTGCGACACTAAACTTTTAAATATCTTCCAAATCGTTGTATACATATGTTTATGCATTTGTTCTATTTCTGAAAATTCTCAACCAGATCCAAATTCATAGAAACCATGTTGTCCGACTATCTAGTCACTTAGAAATCTAACTTGAATGTTTCACTTGAATTTTTCCAAACTAAGCATAAAGCTATGTTTTGTGAATATTGCTAATATGCATAGTTACGGTACTTCATTAAATCCTGTGCATCAAATTATTTTTCCAATTATTTAGCTTTGAGAATTCTGAATTATGACACCTGCATAGGATTTTGTGAGAATTAACCTTATGTGGAATATAACACCTAAATCTACTAGGCCGCTAGGCCCCTATTATAAGAAGTTAAAATCTAAGTGTTGTTGTATTAACCTATTATAGGAAAAAGTTTGCATATCTAGATGATACCATAACTCATATATTTTGGTTATGTTACCTGCCTTGTTATGTTGGAAAAATGTGAGTTCGGAAATGTTACTTCAGTATACCAGAAAATCTTTAACGAAGTAAATTCATGGAAGTGGCTGATAGTATACTATAGTAAGTTCTATTTTAATTGTGTGCAATACCAGTCTGCAAACTTTTGTTATCATACTTTGTGAAATTTGAACCAATCGATGTTATAGGAATCATCTTTTTCAAAATTCCTGATCATCCATTGTTTTTGATCTTTCTTGTTGTAAGCCTGATTATTAGTCATTGATATGACAAAACAGTACTAGCTTTGAATAATGCATGTTAGAGTTAAAGGAAACTTGGTAGATAAACTGATTTTTAGAATGTTAAAACAACACAGGGTAGAATGATGTGGCATGCATTACAACCCTGTATTGAAATACATGATGCACTTGATCCGCTGGAATTAAGATTCCTTGTCACTTTATCATAATGAAATAATCATACATCCTTGTTTTACTTTGGAATTTTGGATGAATGCCTTTAAGAGTAACATGACCTTTTTGACTCAAAGGTTTTGAAGGGTATCTAGATGCCTGGATGTTAAGAGATGAGATTTTAAATATGAAACTTTAAGTGTATACTCTAGTAATCTGGATTAACTAAGAATTAGTATTGTCGTTGTTGAGACTTCAAAAAACGATGTTGAAAAATTCTGGGAAAATTCATCGTCAAACTAGACACATAGGGCTTTCTAAATATGTAAAGATCATGTCCAAATGATTTCTGTATAGTGAGATAAAAATCTTCAAAGATAGGCTACGAATTTCTGGAAAAATTCTGGGCAGGGGCTCAAAACTTAAAAACTGGGAATGAACCGTGTGATCTGGGCAAAAACTATTATTTTTCCTTGAAAGAAGACGTCCTGAGGATTCCAGGAAATTTTACAGATCCTCGTTTCGATTTTTCTGTAATTAGTTATGATTTTCTGAAGTTAGGCGAAAATCTGTCCAAAATAATGGACCAGCGTTTTTGAGGATTAAATGTGATATGTTAAAAAAATATTCCTACCAAGGGTCATTAGTGACTAGGATACCTTCTAGAGTATTATTGGTGAATTAATAAGTACGATATTACCATTATAGGGTAAACGTGATCACGGTCCGAGCGACAGCGTACCGATATCGCCAACGAAGGTACGGACGCGTATTGTAACACTAACTCTGATGCTTATTGTACACTTGTATGTGGTAGATGTGCTCATAGACTGTGACTCTACTTGAGAATTATTTGTACATATACGGGTTACAGTCTTGGTAATGCCGTTTGAGTTTTCCTAGCGCGCTGAGGACACGATAGGCCATCGTGGCACTGGTGAAGAGTGCAGACTGGTTTGATATGAATATGGAATAATATGGATATAAGATGGTTATGTTTTTATCTTTGAGAAATGAATATTGAATATGGATATTGTTGTTTTATCATGAATATCTGTCATACATAACTATACATAAGCATGAGGTTAACCGTTACCTGGGGTTCAATGGGAATTGAACCCCAGCTCATAGTGTAATACCCCAAAAATTATAATGTCTCATAACTACAATATTTTGATAAATGACACCTCTTTAAAACTAGGTGAATATGTGGTCTCAAATTATGAGGTGTGATTATTCTACTTTCTAGGAAATCCTTATATAGAATTAAGGTGATCAATGATTGAATTTTTCTAGGGATCATAAGATATCATAAAAATACAAACAATTACCAAATTAAATTAGGGGTTTTATAGGACCAAAAGAAAGCAAAGAAATATGAGGAAAATACATCCCCTAAATAGGGGAGAATAACATGAGTTAGTAGACACTTAAATTTTCATTAAACAAAATGATTATGTAAATTTTTTTAATTAATCAAGGGATTAAAGTAAGAGGACATAAATCTTAAAATTCATAATTAAATAAGAAACTATATTTTCTAAAACCCTAGAATTAATACGTAGTTCATATTAATTCATAAAATACCGTAATAAATTACCAAAACACTTGGACAAATAAAAGATTAATTACCCACATTTAATGGGCAAATAATTAACACTAATGGGAGGTTTAGCTAATTATTTACAATTAGCACCAATAATCACCAACTAGAGATGAGTTAAGCTAATTAAAACTCAAAGACTAATAAAGACTTGGGATTAGTACTAAATGTGTTAGGAACAAACACAAATTAATACATGAACCAATCATACAACAAGAAGAGCTAATTAAGCTTAGGATTAAGATGTTAATCAAATGCTAATCAAAATTTGAAAAGTCAACAATTGCAACTATGATCTAAAGGCTAAGAATTCATCTTATAAAGCTAAATCCTAAGGCCTTAATTAAATACCATAAAGCTAAATCCTTGTGAAATGGAATTGGCCAATGATAAATCAAGAAAATATTCTTAATCCATGAGAAAATGTTTTGACCAATGAGAGAGGGAGTTGTGAATGTGTGTATGTGCAAATGTTGTGAGTGTTGTGAGTCTAGTGGAAGGAGTGAGAAAGAGAAGTCAAAGCATTAGCCAATAAGAAAATTAGACATTAAAACAATTAGATTAATCCATGAAATTAAATCTAGACATAAGCAAATGAAAACCTATACAAATTAAATCATATCTTGAAATCCATGAACTAAGTATAGAAACTAAGTTGAGATTCATAACAAGCATAAATCAAGCATGAAAACAAGTATAACCAAAGTCATTTTCATAATTATTTAGGAAATGGAATCAATAGGAAAGATAGGCAAATTTGGTCTCTAAATGAAGCTAAGAAATTCAAGAATTCAAAACTAATGAGAAAATGTACATAAAACTTCATTAGGATCCCCAAATGAATTTCTATCTAGTGAAATCCAAAATGGAAGAAGTAGGAAAATCTAATTTAAAGAAGCAATTATACATATGCAAAATGAGTCATCACTCTAAGAAATGAGTCATTAACCTAGGTATGGATGAATCACTACTCTAAATGATGAATCACTACTCTAAATGATGAATCACAAGCTCTATGAATGAGTCATCACCCTAAACAAGCATGAGTCATTAGTCTAGTTAAAAGATGAGTCACAACCCTAAACCATGAGTCATGTATCTAGTAGAAGACTTTCAAGGCTTTGGAAGAGGATAAGATGATGTAAGGGATGATGTAGGGAGGGGTATTATGAGTCTTTTTGCACATGGAGCTTCTACTATAAATAGGACTCTTTGCTATTCACAATCCTCACCAATTCACAAACCAACAACATCTGAAATATGGAGAGAAAGTGAGTGTGAGAGCCTTGAGGAAAGAAAGAGCAAAGTTCTAGGTAAGTTCTTGAGCTCTAGCTTTTAAGTTTTTAGTTACTTTGTAGTTTAATCTTTAAATTCTTAGATAGAAGTAGCTTAGATCTTAAATAGTTTAGAATAATTTTAGATTCATGTTTTTATAGTTAAAATTGGGTTTATTTCGAAAAGTTAGTAAAGAAAGAGTTTTAGCAAAATTTCCGGAGGAGAAACACTGAAGTAACGAAGTTCTGGTGAAATTTCATCGGTTCTGAAATTTCTGGGTCAGTCATAGAAAAGCTATTATTTTATGTTGAAAACATGGCTGAAAAATTCTGGAAATATTCATGGTGAAACGAGACATATAGGGCTTTTTAAATATGTAAAGAACATGTCCAAATGATTTCTGTACAGGGAGATAAAAATTCCCAAAATTAGGGCTACGAATTTCTGGAAAATTCTGGACAGATGTTAAAAACTTAAAACCTGGGGATGAACCGTGGAATCTGGGCAAAGGCTATTATTTTTTCTTGAAACTAGACATCCTAAGGATGCCGGGGAATTTTACGGATCCTCGTTTCGATTTTTCTAGAATTAGTTATGATTTTTCAAAGTTAGGCGAAATTCTGCCCAGATTTAAGGACCAGCGTTTTTCTCAAAAATAAAGGGAAATAATAAATTCATAAATCCACCAGGGGTAAAATAGTCATTTGTGGCTAGGATATCTATTGGGATATTGGTTGTGAATTAATAAACGTAATATTACCCTCATAGGAAACCTGTGATCACCTTGCAGCCAACAACGTACCGTGCTCGACAGGCAAAGGTGCGTTCGCGTAGTGCTTATTGTATGATTGTATATGATGGTTGTTTGTTGTGCTCATCGACTAAGATTTTCATACGTGGTTATGCTACATACGTGGTTATGTTACATACGTGGTTATGTTCTAATTAGCATACGTGAGTATGATACAAATATTGTTATTGTTTTCCATACGTGGATATGTATATTGATTGTCATTGTCATGTCATGAATATCTGTCACACATAACTGTACATAAGCATGAGGTTAACCGTTACCTGAGGTTCAATGGGAATTGAACCTCAGCTCTTACCATAGCTTCAGGATCCGAAGGAGCTAGAACCAAGAGCAAGGATAGACAACACGACCGGGGAGGAGGACGGGTTACTTTGTCTAGACACTGTATTCGGATAGTTGTACCACTGTATGTGTAAGTACCCAGATGCAACAGCAGGGAATGTATATCAGTTACTCGTTTGTTTTAAAGAAAAATTTTTTCCGATGCCACTCTAAATAATTTCGACGAAACTCTGATAATCCCATTTGAAACCCATTTTAAAAAGGCGGGATGTTACACATAGTCTCAGATACTGGTGGAACCGGGACAAGAACAAGGATGAATAGCACACGAGAAGGCACAAGCAGAGAAGTACCTAGGGGACGTTGTAATCGTAAATATCCAGAAATTTGTACCACTGTAATAGCAACCAGACTCAACAATAGGGAATGTATATCAGTTACTCGCTCTTTTAAAGAAAAAATTTTATTCTGATGCTCTGATTGAGATATTGTTTTAAAAAGAAAATCTTTTTCGATGCCACTCTGATTAATTTCTTCGAAGCTTTGATAATCCCATTTGAAAACCATATTTAAAAAGGCGGGATGTTACATTTGCACTATGAGCTGGTAGTTAAAAACTTTGAAATTATATGAGTTATTGCTTCTAGTGTTATTAAAACTTTTGTACCCGTATGTTTCAACACTTACCTTATTTCTGAAAATTTCCAACCAAATATAACACATGGACATCATGTCATATGAATAACTGTTTACTTAAAAACCTAACTTGAGCATTTTGTTTGAATTTTCTAAACTAAAGTTGGTATGGAACTATGTTTTTGAAGGTGATTTTCCTATTGATTTTGCTGAAACTAAAATACTATTGTGTGTGTATTATTGCAAGGTTTCATTAATTTTGAACCTATAATTATTTTAATTCCAACCAGCTAGCTGTCTAAACTCTAAATTTATGGCACCTGCACAGAATTTTTGTAAGAACTGGTCATATGTTGGAAATAGCACTTAATTCTTCCCTGTCATAGTTATAGATAATTGAAAATCTAAATGTTTTATGTTAACCTATCTAAAGAATTTGCATATCTAATGAAGCTATGATATGAATATCCTTGTTATACTACCTTATTTAACTGTGTTAGAAAAATTGAGTTTGGGAATTTTATTTCACTATACCCGAAAATTTTAATGAACCTAATTTACGAAAATGGCTTGGAATATACCATTTTAAGTTTCATTTTAGGGTGTTTTGCCACACCTTGGGTTTTAGCTATCACCCTTTGTGAAAACTTTGACTAATAAATATTGTTGACATCATTTGAATCATATATAGACTAAATAGTACTTAAAGCTATTGTAGGTTTCATTGGAACTGCTTTTCGGTTATTATGTAAACAATACATTGACTTTTTCCTCACTATTGATAAAAATGTTCAGAATTTAAGACCTCCCCTTGTGCTGAAAATTTTTGCATGGTGTTTACTATATCTAAGAGAAGCTTGCTGCTGCAATCAATAACTCGTATTCTAGTAGAAAATAAATTAGAAAAAACCCTAGGGACCTCGAGAATAATTGAGTTTCTAGTATAGTCTGAGAACTTGACTAGGAAAAGGGTCAGATAAAATAAATGAGCAGATACTCATGATCTAGGTGTGCAAGTGTGCACGGGACAATGTTCATAGGCCTTAAGATAGTAGAACCTAGCACTATGTGAGATGCTAATAGTTACAGTGACTAGTATGTCTCCAGTATGTCCTGAGTTTGACAGAACATATGTTGTACCAGGTAATAGTTGAAATGTCCAAAAGCCTAAGGGTAATCACCTAGGTATTAAGGCTGAAATCCCCGGTGCTGTGATAATGAATTGAGCCGAAGGGCCAGTATGTGTTACATCGAGAGGCTAAATAGTTCAGGCAGTAAGGCCTGCATAACCTAGCATGGTGAGGACGGACGAGTAGGTCCTGTGTTTAAATACTAAACATGGGCACAAAATGACTAATATTGTTACATTAAAGTGTGTGCTAAGTCAACATGCATAGTAAGAAAATAGACTAGATGTCTATAGTCTTTCGAGGTTATACGATCAGATGTTAAGGGTGAACGTATCAGTCACCCTTATTTAAACAAAACTTGCTTGGACCAGATCTGATTGACCAGGCCTCGAAGCAAATCACGGCAAGCACAAGATGACCCCTAACAGTACGAAGCAGACAAGGATCTACGCTGACAAGAGAGGAAAACCTCTGAAGTTCGAAGTTGACAATCATATACTATTAGTAGATAATTAAATCTACATTAATTAGATTAATTTCATAAGCTTTCATAATTAATTTAATAACATGTTTCAAAAGCATAATTTGGGATGTATAACCCTAATAAAGAACAAATGGCTAATAAAGGATCAAGATAAGCATAAAGATGATTACTGATAATCATAACCAATAAAGTGGCCAATCAAATAAATTTAATAACACCTAGAACACCATTTTAGGATTAATGACTAAGGATTAAGCTAATTGAAGACTAAACTCAAGTGAAAATTCATGAGGCAACAAAGGTTGGTGTGTGGATGATTTTAGACCATAGGAAATAAGGCAAGAGAGTATGAGGGGGGCAAGGCCACATTTTTTTTAGTGTGTGTGTGTGTGTATGTAGTAAATTAAATAGCCTTGTTGGTTCAATGTGGATCAAGTATTCCATAGGCAAAAATCTCAAGCCAATTAAAGTGAAGTAAAATTTGCCTAAATAACCACTAATCCTCATGATAAGTCCATAAGTCAATTAAATTACTCAATTAAGTATTATCAAAGAAAATTAAGGGATTTTAATCCTAGATTTAACATAAGCAATAATGCAAGACAAGAACACAAGTTTGGCTTAGGATGAATTAATTGTTACCTAACAAATACAATAAATTCTAAAATGATAAAGGGGTAATTAAATGCTTCTAATTAAGCCATAATATTCCAAAAATCATAAGACTAGAAAATATTATGAAAACACTTAATTAAGTCAAAGAAGACAATTGGATAATTAAGTTGCACAAATTAAAGATCAATTGCATAATTACTTAAATTAATTAAAGGACATTGAAGTGCTTGATTAAAGAGTTAATAAAGCTCCTCAAATCTACCTCTTTAGTCGATCTAGTCTAGGGATTAACTTTGGATGAGGTTCATTAAATAATTAAGATTTGTTGCTAATATATATATATATATATATATATATATATATATATATATGAAAACATGTTATTTGGCTGATGGGTAGGTGGCATGTCGGCACATTAAAGCAAATGGGTAGGATTTTTACTTCGTTTGTCATAAAGTGAAATGATAATTCATTTTTATTGATTAAGTAACATGTAACCGCTTGTGTAGTATAAATATCAACTACTTGAATCACTCCCCGAAAGTCAACATAAGCGACGTGTACATGGAATGAATCAGATGAAATGTATAATTGAATACGTGTACATGGAATGAATCAGATAAAATGTATAATTGAATAAACAAAGTATTTGTCAATAAGAAAACCAATAAATAGCTGATTGGTTAATGTATGTCAACCAAGGCAAGGAGGACAAGGATGAAATTTCAAAAAGTGCATATTTCATCCAATGGTTAGGGTGAGCTTTGGCCAAATTAATTGCCAACTAGGTCCTCAATTTTGTCCTATAAATAGACCCCCAATGTAACATTCCAATTTTCTAAATCGTTTTTAAAATAATTGATCAGAGTAGAGCATCGGAATAAGTTTAAAAGAGCGAGTATCTGATAAACATTTACTGATGTAGTATCTGGCTGTTTACACAGTGGTACAGTAATCTGAATATTGTTTGATAAAAAAAAACGTCAAAATGAAAATATCTCTGTTTGCGTCCTTACGCTGGCTCCTTGCCCTTGTCCTTGGCCCTGATTCCTCCGGACCCTGACACTATAGTAGGAGCTGAGGTTCAATGACCATTGAACCTCAGGTAACGATTAAACTCATGCTTATGTACAATTATGTATGACAGATATTCATGACATTACAATGATAATCAAGACAAAAGCCCAAAACAGATGTATGATTAGAAATACATAACCACGTATGTAAGATAATCACAACGTATGTAACATAGCCACGTATGCTACAACAATAATCAGAACATAACCTCGTATGTAACATAACCACATATGTAAGTCTTAGTTGATGAGCATAACCATCATATACAATCATATAATAAGCATTACGCGAACGCAACTTTGCCTGTCGAGCACGGTACATTGTCGGTTGCAAGGTGGTCATAGGTTTCCTATGAGGGTAATATTACGTTTATTAATTCACAACCAATATCCCAATAGATATCCTAGCCACAAATGACTATTTTACCCCTGGTGGATTTATTAACTAATTACTTTCCTTTATTATTTTGTGAAAAACGCTGGCGCAAAATCTGGGCAGAATTTCTCCTAACTTTGAAAAGTCATAACTAATTCTAGAAAAATTGAAACGAGGATCCATAAAATTCCACGGAATCCTTAGGATGTCTAGTTTCAAGAAAAAATAATAGACTTTGCCCAGATTCCACGGTTCATTCCCAGTTTTTAATTTTTGAACATCTGTTCAGAATTTTCCAGAAATTCGTAGCCCTCACTTTGGGAATTTTTATCTCCCTGTAAAAAAATCATTTGGACATGTTCTTTACATATTTAAAAATTCCTATATGTCTAATTTAACCATGAATTGTTCCAGAATTTTTCAGCCATGTTTTCAACATAAAATAATAGCATTTCTATGACTGACTCAGAAATTTCAGAACCGATGAAATTTCTCTAGAGCTTCGTTACGTCAGTGTTTCTCTTCCGGAAATTTTACTAAAACTCTTTCCTCACTATTTTTCAAAATAAACCCAATTTTAAACCCAGAAAAACATAAAAACAGCTATATCTAAAGAATTTAAAGATTAAACTACAAAATAACTAAAAACTTAAAAGCTAGAGCTCAAGAACTTACCTAGAACTTTGCTCCTTCTTTCCTCAAGGCTCTCACACTCACTTTCTCTCTATGTTTCAGATGTTGTTGCTTGTGAGTTGGTGAGGATTGTGAAGAGCAAAGGGTCCTATTTATAGTAGAAGCTCCATGTGCAAAAAGACTCATAATACCCCTCCTTACATCATCTTATCCTCTTCCAAAGCCTTGAAAGTCTTCTACTAGATACATGACTCATGGTTTAGGGTTATGACTCATCTCTTAACTATGCTAATGACTCATGCTTCTTTAGGGTGATGATTCATTCATAGAGCTTGTGATTCATCATTTAGGTTAGTGACACATACATGTTTAGAATAATGACTCATTCATGTGTAGGCTAATGACTCATTTCTAGAGTGATGACTCATTTTACATATGTATAATTAGAATTTCCTACTTCTTCCATTTTGTGTTCCACTAGATAGAAATTCATTTGGGGATCCTAATGAACTTGTATGCTCAATTTCTCATTGGTTTTGAGTTCTAGAGATTTTTAGCTTCATTTTGAGACCAATTTTACCTATCTTTTCTATTGATTCCATTTCTTAAACAATCATGAAAATGACTGTAATACCCTAAAAATCCTATTTAGCATAACCACTAAATGATACCTATTAAAGTAGGTGAATATGTGGTCTCAAAGATATTATAGTTCATCTAGTTTAAAATTATAGAATTTTCTCCTAGAGTTAAATAAACCCAAACAACTCAAATACTCTAAGTTCATTTAGGGATCATAAAATACCCTATAATTTTCATATTGAAGCATAGTTTATATTTAAATTTTAAAGGGGCATGAAATGTTATTGAGATATCAAACAAATTAGAGGAAAGTGTCAATAATTGATTGGACAAATAGTAGTGTATTTATTCTACTTTTTAAGTTGTCAGTAGGATTTAATAGGGCAAAATTCAACTCCCTAAATTTTATTAGGGGTCATAAAATATTGTAAAATGTCCTAGAAACCCCTAAACCAATTAAATGAAATTTCCAACAATTCAAGAACGATGAAATTCACACTTAGGGTATATTGTCATATAATTCACATATTGACGAAATTAAGCCGTAAAGGAGTAGCAAGGGATTTAAAACAATTAGAGAACACTAAAAATTAATCATTGGGTATCAAAAATACATCTTAATTGAATTGACATTCATAACTAACCTAATGGCAAATATTAACAAACAATTCAAATTATTTTGGCTAAATTCAACAATAAAGCCTAACAAGGGATCCATAATTGTAACAATTGGACTTAGTAGGATCATGATGGAATTGGTAATCAATAAAATCATTTCAAACTAAACCTACTTAAGCTTAATCTAATAATAAGCAAGAAGAAATTAATTTAGGGCTTTTTGGCACAACGAAAACTCATTGGACCATTTTTGGCAACCCAAACCTTTGCCCAAACCACCAATAAAGCCCAAACCAACCCAAAAACAATTCAAAAAGGGGAAAAACAGATGGGGCACGGTTTTGGGTGAAGCTTCAAGGGGAAGAGTTGATTTTTCATCACATGTGCCAAATGGTAGCTTCTTGGATACAAACCACTATTGCATACTTGCACCTCAAGTTGTTTTTGGCTTCTAGGAGAAGGAAGAAGAAAGAGAAGAAGGGAGAGAGAGAGAGAGGGCAGATGAGTGTGTGTGTGGTGAGGATGGAATAATTCAATTAAAACCTAGATCCAATGGTGAGAATTAGCCAAGAGTAAAGTTGCATTTATTTACAAGATTGCCCAACCTTTTCACTATAAATAGAGGGCCAAGTTCACTCATTTTCCTCACACCAAGCAAAGCAACACTTGCTTATTTGAGAGAGAGTTGAGAGAGTTGGAGGAAGAGCTTGAAGGAGTCCAAGCTTTAGGTAAGCAAAGTTCTTTAGTTTTGAGTTTTAAATTCATAGGTAGAAGTAGTTTTAATCTTTAAAATCCTACAATAATTTTAGTTTCATGTTTTTATAGTTAAAACTAGCTTCATTTCGAAAATTTAGTGAAGGAAGTAGTTCTGCAAAATTTCCAGGTTAAGAACACTGTAGTAACGAAGTTCTGGCGAAAATTCGTCGGTTAGGCGATTTCTGAACAAGTCACAGAAAAATGCATATTTTATGTTGAAAATGTTGTTGAGAAATTCTGAGAAAATTCATGGTTAAAGTAGACATATAGAGCTTTCCAAATCTGTAAATAACATGTTGAAATGAGCTCTGTACAGTGAGAAAGAAATTCACAAAATTTATGTTACGAAAATGCTGGAATTTCTGGGCAGAGGATGAACACGTGAAATCTGGGAGTTATTTTTGAAATCTGGGCAAAGTATGATATTTTTTCTGGAAAATAGACATCATAAGGAGTCCGGAACATTTTACAGATCTTCGTTTCGATTTTTCTAGAATTAGTTATGAATTTCCAAAGATAGGCGAAATTCTGCCCCTAAATTCCAGCGGTTTTTCAATAAATTGTGAGAAAATAAAATAATGGTTTAATGTACCAAGGGTAGAATAGTCAATAGTGGCCAAAATATCTTTTAGAATATTATCTTTAAATTAATAGGACGATATTGCTCTGATAGGCTGTCGGAAAGAACGCAGACCGATCAATTACGTACCGAGACTATCGACTCAGGTATGGACGCGTACTGTAACACTAACTCTGATGCTTATGATATGCTTATATGTGATAGATAGTCTGAAACCCTGTTTTGAAAAATTGATCATACACATACATCTTGATACGGGTTATAGTCGTGATAATGCCGTTATGTTTTCCTAGCGCTGAGGACACGGATGTACACCGTGGCACTGGAGATAGTGCAGACTGTAATAACATACATGTTGCAGTGGCCGTGTAGAGAGGACCGAGGCTGAGAAGAAGCCCGCGTGGAGGATAGAACTCCCCAGACCCACAGATCGTCTCGCCATGGATCTCCTCGGGAATACCGAGTGACATACCTATCGGAAACCGGAAGATCCCCGTTCTCAAGGGAGGCGGCAACAGCCCGTTACCCTAAGCACTTTGACCTGGCCGACCTGCCGAAGTACGACGGGACCCAAGATCCGCGCAACCACTTGGTCACGTTCGAAAAGCTCATGTGGGTCCGACAGATCACCGGTCCGGTCATCCAGCGACTCTACGCTGCCACTCTGGACGGTCCGGCACACCGATGGCTGATTTCTCTCCCGGACAACTCTATCCGGAGCTACGAAGACCTCGGACGAAAATTCGAGCTGCACTTCGCCACCAGCAAAAAGCAGCAAAAGACAACGTTCACCTTGAGCAAAGTGCGTCAGAAGAAAGGTGAGACCTTGCAGAAGTATCAGGATCGGTTCCGCGACGTGGCCATGCAAGTACGGTCATTGCCCGAGGATGTCCACGTACACTGCCTAGTCAATGGACTGGACCCATCATCCCGGCTGGCTCGTCACCTGTGCAAGAACCCAGCGTACACCTTGACCGAATTCTATACCGAGGCGAAGAAGTACCTGGAAATGGAGCAGATGGAGGCGGCCAATGCCGACGAACCCGAACAGACCAGGAAGAGCCCGCCTAGCGACGAGGAATGCCCAAGAAGGACGAAGACCGACCCGAGACGACAGAGCCGAGACAGCCGAGTCAAGTCCGACCGGGCCGACCAGAAGACCAAATACGACAGCTACACCCCGTTGAACGTCCCTCGGTCCCAGGTATGGAAGGAGGTAGCCCAGACCGAGATGAAGCGGGTGGACAGGCCGAGGCCGATCAAAGGACGCTCCAACACGGACCATTCCAAGTTCTGCAAGTTCCACGACTGCAACGGCCACACGACCGATGAGTGCTATGACCTCCGTGACGCAATCAAGAAGTTCGTGAGGGATGGGAAACTGCGTCAGTAGGTGATCAAGACTCAGGGAAGGACGAACGGGAAACACAACAACCGCGCCCGCTCCAGAAGTCCGCCCAAGGAAGCCCGAAATCTAGGAAAAAAGCAGAAGGCGGCCTCGGACGACGAATTTCCCGACGTCGATTTCCAGTGCAACGTTGTCAGCGGAGGATTCGGTGGAGGAGGAGACACCATAAGCCAGTGGAAGAAATATCTCCGCGAAGTACTGACCGTCTGAGACCCCCCTAAGTTTAAGGAAGACTCAAAGAAGCCTCGGCCGCCTACCCTGACCTTCACCGATGAAGAGCTGGAAGACGTCATACCCGGACACCTAGATGGACTAGTAATTACCGGAACTCTGATAAATTGTCGAGTTAAAAGGATTTTTGTGGATGCAGGGAGTTCGGCCGACATTATAAGCTGGGACGCCTACAAGAGGATGCACCTCGACAAAGAGGACCTCAAGCCATGCAAGACCACCCTGGTCGGCTTCAATGGCGAGCAGTCCTTCCCAAAAGGCTACATCGACCTCCGGTTAACTCTTGGCACCAAGGAAGCCTTCAAATCGGAACAGGTACGATTCGTAGTCGCCGACTTCCGGTCCCCGTACAACATCATTCTGGGCCGACCCACGATCCACAACTGGGATATACTAGTATCCACGAAGCATCAGAAGCTGAAGATGGTCAATAGTAAGAACCAGATAGTCGTAGTATCCGGAGACCAGAAAGAGTCGAGGCAGTGCTTCTTCGAATCGCTCCGTGTCGAGGAAGGAGGACCCTCGTCTCCACCCCGGCTCGGATCCAATGAGCAAGTAGCCGAAGCCGGCTCTGCCGAGCGCCCGCGGCAGCAAGTCAACATGGTGGAGCTCGACCTCCGAGAACTTGACAATCCGAGGCCCGAACCGGAAGGAGAATTGGAGGAAATTATGCTAGGCGAAGACCCGTCCAAGACCGCCAAAAAAGGCCGGGATATGGAGGACGGCCTAAAGGCTCTCATGATCCGTTTCCTAAGGCGGAACCAAGACGTCTTCGCATGGACCTCGGCCGAAATACCCGGCATCGACCCCCACTTCTGCTGTCACAAGCTCGGCATATGGCCGGGGTCAAGACCCGTGGCACAGAAGAAGAGGAACATTGCGGACAACAGGCAGAAGGCCCTGGAAGAGCACATAGAAGAGCTCCTTGCGGCCGGTTTCATCCGACAGGTGCAGTACACCACCTGGCACTCCAACGTAGTCATGGTCCTCAAACCCAGCGGCAAATGGAGAGTATGTGTCGACTACACCAACCTCAACAAGGCCTGGCCAAAGGACTCGTACCCGATGCCAAACATCGATAAGCTGGTGGACAACTCGGCCGGGTACCACCTCCTCTCCTTCATGGATGCCTACTCCGGTTACAACCAGATCGCCATGCATCCGGACGACCAAGAGAAGACCGCCTTTATGACTGATAAGGCAAATTACTGCTACAACGTCATGCCTTTCAGACTCAAGAATGCCGGGGCAACCTACCAGAGGATGATGAACCGGGTTTTTGAGGATCAGATCGGGCGCAACATAGAGGTCTACATAGACGACATGATCGTCAAGTCAAAACTTCCAGAAGACCACATCCGGGACCTAGAACAGATATTTGAAAAGTTAAGAAGACATCGAATCAGGTTGAACCCGGCCAAATATGCCTTCGGAGTTCCGGCAGGAAAATTCCTAGGCTTCATGCTGACAAACCGAGGGATCGAAGCCAACCCGGACAAGTGTAAGGCCGTGCTCGCCATGCAGCGCCCGAGAACCAAGAAGGAGGTACAGCAGCTAACAGGCCGACTAGCCACCTTGACGCAGTTTCTACCAAAGTCGGCCGAGAAAGCCCTACCTCTCTTCAAATTGCTGAAGAAGGAGACCCGAGGCGGCTGGAACCCGGACTGCGACGCCGCCTTCTCAGAAATCAAGAGATGCTTGGCAACCCCGCCGGTACTCACAAAGCCGGACCCCGGAGAGACCTTATTCCTCTACCTCTCAATCGGCAACGAAGCCGTAAGTGCCGCCCTAGTAAAGGAGTCCGAGACCGGGCAAAAGCCGATATACTTCATCAGCAAGGCACTACAAAGCTCTGAACTACGGTATCAGAAACTAGAAATAGTGGCTTTCTCCTTGCTTACCGTGGCACGCAGACTCCGGCCCTACTTCCAGGGACACCAGATCGTGGTCCGAACCAGCCAGCCGATGAGACAGGTTCTCCACAAACCCGACCTAGCCGGGAGAATGACCAACTGGGCCATAGAACTCTCCGAGTTCGACATCACGTTCGAAGCCCGCCAGGCGATTAAGTCCCAAGCGCTTGCGGACTTCATCCGAGAACTCACACCGGCCACTACAGATGATGGGATTTGGAAGGTCTATGTTGATGGCTCATCCAACACAAAGGGCAGCGGCGCAGGAGTCATCGTAGAAAGCCCACAGGGGGTAGCCATCGAACATTCTCTGCAGTTGAAGTTCCAGACCTCCAATAACCAGGCCGAGTACAAGGCCTTTTTGGCCGGACTACTTCAAGCCAAGGATAATGGCGCCCAGCGGGTAAAGGTTTTAACCGACTCGCAGCTCGTCGCGGCTTAGGTAGACGGCACCTATCAAGCGAAAGACCCATTAATGGCAAAGTACCTGAGCAAAGCCAAAGAACTCATGGCCGAGTTCGAGGAGGTCACAGTTTCCCATATACCCCGAGAAGAGAACGCTCAGGCTGACATCCTCTCTAAGCTCGCCAGCACAAAGGCACCGGATAACCATAGGACTGTGATCCAGCAGAATCTGACTGAGTCGAGTTGCATCATGGCCATCTCTGCCGGTGCCGATTGGAGAAAGCCAATTGAAGACTACCTCGAGAGGGGAATTATCCCAACCGATCCGATCGAGGCAAAGAAGCTGATCCGTGAAGCTGCCCTCTACGCTATGGTGGATGACCAACTATACAGGAAGGGACTCCATTGCCCCATGTTGCGTTTCCTCGGAGACTCTGAAGCGAAGTATGTGCTGGCCGAGCTACACGAAGGCGCCAACGGTCACCACATGGGGGGCAAGGCACTCGCCCAGAAAGCATTACGCGCCGGCTATTATTGGCCCACTATGAGTCATGACGCCATGGAAAAAGCCAAAACATGCGACAGTTGTCAGAAGCATGCAAGGATAATATGGCCGCCACCCTCAGAGTTGAAAGGAATGCCAGCCCCCTGGCCCTTCTACAAGTGGGGCATGGACATCCTCGGACCATTCAGGCCGGCACAAGGGCAATGTAGATGGCTCATCGTCGCAGTTGACTACTTCACTAAGTGGATCGAAGCAGAGCCACTCGCCACAATAACCTCGGCCAGAGTGATGAAGTTCTTCAGGCACAACATCGTCTCTCGTTTTGGCATACCAGCCGAGGTCGTCACGGACAATGGCACCCAATTCATGGACCATCGATTCCAAGCACTAATGTCCAACTTGGACATCAAGCAGCACTTCTCGTCCGTGGAACACCCCCAGACCAACGGCCAGGCCGAAGCCGCCAACAAAATCGTCCTGGATGGACTGAAAAGGCGAATGTTGCAAGCCGAGACCAACTGGACCGAGCAGCTCCACAGCGTCCTCTGGGGATATCGCACGAGCGTACAGTCTTCGACCCAGGAAACCCCTTACAGGCTAACCTATGGATGCAAGGCAATGATACCGGTTGAAATCGGACAGCCATCCTGGAGAAAGGTCAGAAGCAGATAGGAAGGGCAAGAATCGAATGACGACGCCTTAAGGACAGACTTGGACCTCATCGACGAAATCCGGGTCACGGCGCACTGCCGGGAGCTAGCCGCCAAACAACTACTCGCGGCTAAGTACAACAGAAAGGTCCGACCCCGGTCTTTCAACCGAGGCAACCTCGTACTCCGACGGGCCGATATAGGCAATAAGAATGCCAAGGATGGGAAGCTGGCGGCAAACTGGGAAGGGCCGTACCGGATTAAGGAGAAACTCGATGGAGGAGCATATACCCTCGAGACTTTGGCAAGAAAGCCAATCAAAAGGACTTGGAATGCTGACAAGCTGAAGATCTACTACAGCTAGATCCTTCCTCGGCAGTGTTTGTTACTTAACAATTGTCCCTTTTCCTGCATGTGTTTTCTTTTCGTTTAAAGTCAAAGTTATGTCATTTCTAATTACGATGCTTTGTAAAGCCCCTTAGGGCTATTTCTCTTATCACTAAAGGATCCTGTTGAGCAACTTACGAATGTGCACAATACATGCTTCAGCATGAACCCGAAGCCATGAAGCTCGGCCAATAACAAAAAGACCGAGGCAAAGAAGCTCGGCCAAGAAGCCGAAAGCCGAGGCTATTGAGCCCGGCACCAGTAAAAGGCCCCGAGGTTATAAACCCGGCCCAAGCCAAAAAACATCTAGATGTACGAAAACCGGCCATTGTACTTCGACAGGCATTGGTTAGAGCTAGGCGGGGGCGCCATCCGCGGCCCCTCGTGAAATTGACGCGTCAACTCTCACCCGGCTAAGAAAGCGGCCTACCATGCCAACCCTGATCAGGTCAAAGTGTCCGACCAAAGGTAGATGAAACCTCGGTTAGATACGTGGCAGTCCCGCCCTTATACCGGATAAATTTAATCCGACTATGAGAAAGTTGGAGCTCGGCTAATTGAAAGCCGGGTCGAGGCAGTACGGTTAGTTATGCCTGACGAGGCTGGAACAAGACAACCTTGCCCCAACCTCCCACTCACTAAAATGTGGTAGAGTACCAACGGCTGTACATATGCAGCCGACAAACACTCAAACTTAGGCAAAAGAATGATAAAATTATCCACTGCCTAAGTCACCTAGGCAGCCCAGGCGGCCTATGCACGTACAGCCGGCGAAGGCAAAAATCGGGACAGCAGAACGATGACAGAAAATAAGCCACCTTCGGCTTCCAGTAGCCACACGAGCTCGACCGTGCAAAAGGAGGATGATGCGAATTTAAGTCGTTCATTGTCAGATAAAACGGACGATAAAAATCAAAGTCATTCACCAAAGTAAAGACAGAAAAAGTATTGGCATCAATTGTTAAAGTTTGTACAAAAATGGCACCAAGGCCAGAATCATTCAAAGTTACAAGGGCACCAACGCCCCAAAACTTACAACAAAAACAAAAATGAAGCTAGGACTGGGAGTCAGGTCCGATGTCGGCATTCTCCGCCTCAAGGCCCTAAGTGTCGGTGGCATCTTCCACCTCGCCCTCGGCAGCTGGCGGCTCAAAAGGAAGGAAGGACCCGTCTTCCTGCATGAAGGCACGATGATCGTACCCCTCTACGTTGAGCTCGGCCCCAGGATTGAAGTGCCGGATTTGGAGAAGAGCCTGTTTAAAGCACGCCTCGGCGGTCTGCACCAGGGCGTCAGTAAGCTCCAGGGAAGTCTCCCTCTTTGCAGCAACGGCCTTCTCGAGCGCCTCCTTCTCGGCAGCCAGAGTAGCAAGCTGCTCCTCCAAAGCCTTGGCAGCAGCCAGGTTCTCCGACATCCCTTGTCAAGCCCGAGCATACTCCTCGACCACCGAGTCGGCATGCTCCCGGGACAGCTGAAGCTCCAGGTCAGCCTTCACCGCCGAAGTCTTGGCGACATCCCGTTCCGCCCTAGCCGAATCCCGCTCAGATCGGGCCTCAGCCAGCTCAGTCCTAACCGCCTCCAGTCCGGCTTTGGCCTCATCACGCTCCGCCCAGGCTGCGATAAGCTCGTCCTCAGAGGAACTGGCCCTTGCTCTGACTTCGGCCAGCTCCTTCTTCAGTTCTGCAGCAGCCGCTGCCTGGGGCCTCAACTCGGCCTCCACCTTCCTTAGCCTCGTACACTCGGCGTCAGTCTGAGCATAGAGGTTTCTCACCATCCTCAAAGCCTGAAGATAGCCCACTGACTTGATGAGATCCTTCTGGGCCACCTACAGACGGTCCTCTGCATCCGGGGATAAAGGGCGGGTGCCCTCCAGGAAGTGCCGGGGCGGGAGGAAGGCCACGTCAACCTTTGGGACCACCCCGTTGTCCCACAAAAAGCTACGGGGGAAGACCGAGGAAGGCCCTGTCGGCAGAGGTGGTGGAGGAGGAAGGTGCACCGGAGAAGACGGTGGTGACGATGAGCTAGCAGGAGAAAACAGCCGATCGATCTCCTCATCATCTGCGACAAGGTCCTTCCCCCTGGGACCGGGAGAGACGATGACAACCTCGACCCTCTCAGAAGCTGGGGGTCAACCGCCAGGAGGGGACCAGCAGCAGTAGCAGCAACCTCCTGACTTCCAAGAGCCGGAATCTCCTTCACAGGGGTTGATTTGGGAGTCATGACCGAGGAAGGACCCTCAGCAACAGGACCCTTCGTCCTCTTCAAAGCCGGCGCAATAGAAGTGCCAGCATCAGCAGTAGCCGCCCGCTTCTTTTGGCGACTGGCCGGCGCAGCAGCCCTCGCTAAACGAGCATACAGCGGCAAACCGTCCATGGTCCTAGCTGAAAACAATACACGAACAAATGAGTCAGCAATCCAGAAAAGGGAATTCAAAGATAAAAACATAGGCAAATGCATAAGCAGAAACCCTACTGGTGGACGGCGACGGCTCGGTACCATCACCGGTTATAAAGAAGCTAGCCGGCCTCACGCCGTACTCGGGCACAAGAGCCTCCATCCGTGGCAGGGCGGAGATCGACTCGGGTGAAAGACCCTGCCGCGGTACTTGAAAGGAGATCGCCTTGGACTTATAATGGCCCTCCTCCCAGTACAAGGGAAAACGACCGCCGCCCTCCTGGAACCAGGGCCCCCCCTGGAACGGCCTCGACCTTGAAGAACGCCCCCTTAAAACGTTTGAAGGAGTCGGAGAAGGGTGTCATCAGCTTGCGCTCCGGATTAATCCGGAGGGATAGCAACCCCCTCAGCTTGTCACTCCCTTTCGGCGAGCTAGGGGTAAAAGGCCCGAAGAAGTAAAAGAAAAGGTTGGCCGAACACACTATGGGAGGTGAAAAATGGCCGCAAAGCCTCTCGAAGGCTACCAAATACTCCCAGCCATTCGGATGTAGCTGGGACGGAGCGAGGCGAAGATGCCGCAACGCCTCCATCTGGAAGGGGGAGAAAGGAAGAGAAACTTGCACCCGCGTCAAGTAATCCCGGTAGAAGAAAAAGAAGTCCGGCTGACCCTCGGACCGAGCCGCACAGACAGGCTCCTCGGGTTCCGGACGCCTAAGCACACAGCCAGGCATGGCCGGGACCTCCAGCTGTGCTATGTCCGCCTCTGAAATCAGCGACGTCGTAGAGAGCACGTCGTGCGATACCCAGCCGTATCGTCGAATCAAGGCTTCGGGCAGACTGGAAGAGTCCGAACCACCGGCCTCCGAACGCTTTTTGGAAGATCCGGACTTGGGAGCCATAAATAAGCCTATATGAAAATAAACAAAGCCGGTATTAGCAAAGAAGCAGAAATACCTGGCACAGGCATAATAGAAGGCAAAAAAGGCCGCGGAACCGGACGAAGGGGGGCACGCAAAGGAAGAGCCGGGGTAGACCAATGCCGGCAGGAGCCCAGAATAGATGAGGCCTCAGCATCTCTACCACCTGCCATTAATGCAGAAGCCTCCGCTAGGCAGTCCCAGCAGGGACCAGCACAACCCTCTAGGGCGGACGTCTGGCGAACGGCAGAAGGACCCTCGTAGAAATTCAGGGGCCGAGCCATCACCGCCGGGGCCCCGGAACTGGAAGAGGAGCCAACCCAGGTCCCACCAGGCGACTCGAGAGGAAGAGCCCGTGCAAGCGGCCGGAAAGGATGACGTGGAACGGGAACAGAAACCCTTCCCAAAGACGGACGAGCCCCAGCTCACCCCGGACGCGCGGCGCCACCTCGGCGTAAAGGATCCAGAATCCCCGAAGCTGGAGGCTCACCCCCAAGAACCCAGTAGGTCATACGAGGAAGGCACGCTCAGAGGAGCATTTCCTCCTCCGGCGTCAGCAACGCCCGTGATCACGGAACGCTCCTGCCTCCCGCCATAATTAAAAGCCTACGGTACTAGAAACCGGTGTTTACGGCAAGTTTAGGGAAGAATTTCAGGTATAGTGACACTAACAGAAACCCAGAAAAACCCAGAACTCTTGGAGAACACAAACACAGACAGCGAGTCCCAATGTAAATGGTAAAATAGGGAAAACTACAGAACAAATGCACAAAGGAATAAGTGGAATACCTGTGTAAGTAAAATGAAAGAGACTGGAACGAGGGAAGACGGCGAAAGTCTCAAACCAAGAATCCCCACTCAAGCTCTAGAGAAAGGAGAGAAATTTCTGGGCAAAAGAGTGAAGTAGCGGGAAAAAGTGGAAATGAACAGAAAGAAGGCTATTTAAAAAGCCAGCGCAAGGGCACGACGGTCTATTCCCGCACAGACGTGACAGGATTGGTGCAGCACGACGCCAGCGCAATAAATGCGCATTCAGCTCGAAAGGCGAAAAGACGCGACGGTTGCAGAACGCCCCCAATAAAAGCCTGACACCTGTACGCCCGCAATAATGGCGCGTAAGAGTGAGCCCCAAAGCATCCGGAGAATCCCAAAAGGCGAAGGATGCGAAACCGAGGCCATTGGGAACCCGGGAAGGGCAATTAGCCACCCGGGCAAGACGGACTCGGCGTCCTAGGCAGAACGAGGGCATTATCAGCCGACCACTTCCCCATGCCGGGCAGATGGTCACGGCAGCCAAGAGCCGACCTGGTCTAGGCAAAGGACCTCGGCCATACAAGGGACCGGGGGCAATAAGCACCTCGGCCGTCCAAAAGCCTGAACGACCAAGCTGGGGGGCAACTGTTACGGACCGGCCCAACAGGCCCGGGTCCGGACCTCGGCCCAATCCCGCTAGGGATAGAATCTGTGCCAGGAAAGGAATCTTATCGGAGATCCCACAAATATAGGATCTCATTAATAGCGACTCCCCTATAATCATGGCACCAGCCAATCAGCCCTTGACGGCTCAATCTAAGATATTGCTCATTAAGGCAGAGATACGCGCACCAGACTCCTCTATAAATAGAAGGAAACCCTAGACAGGTGCACACGTTCTTATTACTTTCTGCCACACAGAGCACACACCCCACTCCCCTGGCTACGTGCCTTCCAGTTTGCTATGAACTACGTGGACTTTGATCCCTCCAAGGGTACGTAGGCTCTAGGCTTGACAACCTAGTCAAGTCCAATCTCTGTGTTCTTCACACAGAACAGAATGTATAGTGGTTTCCTTAAAATATCATTTATAATCATGAACGTTATAGCTACCTCTTGATAGAAACCCAAAATCAATATGAATACTTTTTTTTGGGGGGGGGGGGGTGCGGATCCCAACTTTTTTAGACAAAGGGGATCAAAGTATTGTACTTAAGATTAAAGTAAACTTTTTCTCAAACTCTTATAATTAAGATAGGAGGTGTAGTATGATATGAGAGCGTCTCTTTTGTGCCAAATGGTGTCCTCAGTAAAATGAAAGATGAAGCCGTGATTTCCAATAATGGTGAGGGTATTATATGCAATTTGGCTCAAATTGAGGAGAATTTTTGTATATTTTAGCCTGAATATTATTAAGTTGATCATACCTTCTAAATATGTACTATGCTATAGGATTATGATTTTTTTTTTAAAAAAAAAAGAACACTAGTCTTGTAATACCCCAAATTAACAATTATCATAAATGCAATATTTGGTTTGATGGCACCTATTTAAAATAGGTGAATATGTGGTCTCAAATTTTGAGATATATTTATTTTATCTATTAGGTTATTTTCCCTTAGAATTTAAGGTAGCTAATATTTTATTTATCTAATAAATTTTGATTGGAATCATAAAATACCATAAAAATATCAACAACTCCCAAATTAAATTAGGGATTTTATAGGATCCAAAGAAAGCAAGGAAAAATTAGGAAAACACATTAAATAAATAGGGGAACATAATAGGAATTAGTAGACCCTTGAATTTTTACTAAACAAAATGATTATGTAAATTTTTATAATTAATCAAGGGATTAAATTAGGAGGACTTAAATCTCAAAATTCATAATTAAATAGGAAACTAGATTTTTCTAAAACCCTAGAATTAATACCTAGCACATACTAAGTTATAAAATGCCATAATAAATTAGCAAAACACTTGAACAAATAAAAGAATAATTACCAACATTTAATGGGCAGATAATTAACACTAATGGAAGGTTTAGTTAATTAATTACAATCACTAATTAGAGGGATGATAGGCTAATGAAAAATAAAGAACCAACAAGGGATTAAGACTAACACTAAAAGAATTGTTAGCAATCATAAATCATCCCATGAACCAATAAACAACAACCAAGTGGTAATTAAGCTTAGGATTAAGGTGTTAATCAAATACTAATTAAGAGTTGAAAAGTCAACAATTGCAACTATGATCCAAAGGCTAAGAATTCATCTTGCAAAGCTTATCCAAAGGCCCTAATTAATTCTAAAGCTTAATCCATGAGACAAGGAAGCAACCAATGATAAATTACCACATGAATATAGGAGGATTAAAATACAAAACTCAAAAAAATAAAAGAAAAAGGGGGAGTGGCGTTTTTTTTAGAAAGAGGAAAGAGAAGAATTGATTAAATAATTGAAACACACATATGCACTATGAGTCACTACCCTAGAAGATGAATCACTAATCTAACAAGCATGAGTCACACACCTAAGGGATGAATCACAACCTATCCAAAGACTTTCGAGGCTTTGGAGATAAGGTGATGTAAGGGATGATGTAGGGAAGATGATGTGTGAAGAAAAAAGGTGGACCAATGAGGAAGAGGACAATTAAAATAACTAAATTAGTTTATAAAAATAATTCTAGATAAAAACTAATAAAACCTATACAAATTAAATTATATCTTGAAATCCTTGAACTGAGTATGGAAACTAAGTTGAGATTCATAACAAGCATAAATCAAGCATGAAAACAAGTATAACCAAAGTCATTTTCAAAATGGTTTGAGAAATAGAATTAATAGGAAAGATAGGCAAAATTGGTCTCAAAATGAAGCTAAAAATTCCTAGAGTTCAAAACCAATGAGTAATTGAGCAAACAACTTCATTAGACTACCTAAACACATTCTTTTCTATGGATTCTAATTAGTAGAAAGCAAGCCAAATCCTTTGGATAATGGACATAAATGGTGGAAGAGGATAATGTACTAGGGTAATGACTCATGTAGGTGACTCAAAAGCAATTTGAAGGGTTAGGATTTGTGCTCCAAAATACCCTAAGTCCAAGGGTCAAGAATTGCCAAGAGGAAGTTTCAATTAATTACAACTTTGCCCAACCCTTCTACTATAAATAGGGGCTTTGGCTCTTCACAAAACTCACACCAAAATCAAGCAATCTGAATATTAGTGAGAGTGGGAGAAGCTTGAAGGAGTTCAAGAAGAGGTAAGCAAAGTCTTTAGTTTCTAGCTTTTAAATTCTTAGTTATAAGTAGCTTAGATCTTAAATAGTTTAAAATAATTTTAAATTCATGTTTTTATGGTTAAAATTAGCTTTATTTCAAAAAAATAATGAAGAAATAGTTTTAGCAAAATTTCCGAAAGAGAAACACCGAAGTAACGTAGTTTTGGGGAAATTTCATCAGTTCTGAAATTTCTGAGTCAGTCATAGAAAAGCTATTATTTTATGCAGAAATCATGGTTAGAAAATTCTGGGAAAATTCATGGTTAAATTATACATATAGGAATTTTTAAATATGTAAAGAACATGTCCAAATGATTTTTGTACAGGGAGATAAAAATTCCCAAAGCTAGGGCTACGAATTTCTGGAAAATTCTGGACAGATGTTCAAAAATTAAAAACTGGGAATGAACCGTGGAATCTGGGCAAAGGCTATTTTTTTCCTTGAAACTAGACATCCTAAGAATTCTGAGGAATTTTACGGATCCTCGTTTCAACTTTTCTAGAATTAGTTATGATTTTTTAAAGTTAGGCGAAAATCTGCCCAGATTTAAGAACCAGCGTTTTTCTCAATAATAAAGGGAAGTAATTAATTAATAAATCCACCAAGGGTAAAATAGTCATTTTTGGCTAGAATATCTATTGGGATATTGGTTGTGAATTAATAAATGAAATATTACCTCATAGGGAATCTGTGATCGCTTCGCAACAGACGACGTACCGTGAACACCGACAAAGGTACAGACGCGTACTGTAACACTAACTCTGATGCTTATTGTACACTTGTATGTGGTAGATATACTCATAGACTGTGACTCTGCTTGAAAATTATTTGAATATATACGGGTTACAGTCTTGGTAATGCCGTTTGAGTTTTCCTAGCTCGCTGAGGACACGATAGGCCATCGTGGCACTGGTAAAGAGTGTAGACTAGATTGTTGTGAATATGTGATGAATGAATTGTTGTATGGATATGCTGTACTGTCATGAATTATCTGTCATACATAACTATTCATAAGTATGAGGTTAACCGTTACCTGAGGTTCAATGGGAATTGAACCTCAGCTCTTACTATAGCCTCAGGTTCTAGCGGAGGCAGAGTTGCTGACAAGGGTAAGCAGCCTGCTTGAGGACTCGGACGGAGGATTGTTCAACTGACGTTGTTTTTGTCTTTTCAGTTTGATTTTGAATACTTGAATATTCAGATGACTGTATTAGTATCAGACACACCAACAATGGATGTTTATCAGTTACTCGTTTTGCTTTAAAAAAAAAGAAATCTTTTCTGATGCCACTCTGATCATTTCTTCAAAGCTCTGATAATCCTATTTGAAAACCACATTTAAAAATACGGGATGTTACAAGTCTGATATATTTGTAACCATTTATTGATGGTCTCACGCCTTGACAATTATAATGCTATCACCAAGGACAGCAGTGCAGTGGCACAGTTGGTGGTATTGAGATGCCTTATATCTCCCCTCAGGTCCCGTGTTCGAATCCCCCTCCCCTCGCCTTGTACCCAAAAAAAAAAATTATAATGCTATCAATGATGGGCAGAATTCATCTTTGATTTAATACGTACCTCGCAACTTAATTAAATCTTGCCAAAAGAAGCTAATGAAGACCTTGCCCATATCATCGGAAACAATACTATAATGTACTCCCTCCAGTCCATAATATAGGACCTAATTGTAGAGTTAACCTTGGTCCTAAATAATACCTATATATTTCTCATATTTGTTAATATTTTCCTAATTTATAAATGTTGATACTCCCTTAACCATAATTAAGTAAAAGAGGTACGGAGGGATTAAGATGTTGGAATATACTAGTCTATCCAGGGTGAATTAGAGCACAAGCCCAATTCAAAAGGGACTATCATAAAACATATGGGTTCAGTGACAAAGCTAGAATGTTAGGTTTGTGAGTGCACAATTAGTGGTGGGATTCGGGGGTAGCACCCCCAGAATTTTTTTTTAAAGAAAGTTTTAAATGTATTGAAAAAACAAAAGAATATAAACAATAAAAGAAAAGAAATATTTACATGTTTTTATGTTGAATAAAAGTCAATCGGCCATTTGCTCTAATCAACATCTGCAATATAATACAAAATTTAGGAAGTAAAGAGCTCCTTACTTGGTAGTAATATGCTGGATAACTCTCCCACTCAGACAAAGGTTTCGCTGAAGAGCCAAGGAGAACAGGTGAAAAGCTTTGAAAGTTCTTTGAACTTGTCTCTAACAGCTCTCCAAATACCAAATACTGCCTACTCATCCACAAAGGATAGTTAAATTACATGAATTAGGGACATCCATATAACTTAAGAATGTAAGAGATCAAGTTAATTATTCAAGCCTCTAACAATAGTCCTCAAGTGCGTGGCATACAGTGAACAATTATGGGCAGCAGCATGATGTAACACCCCATTTTTTAAAGCGGAAAGTTTTTTTCCCCATCAAAGTAGAGCACCAGAGCAAGTAAAAGAGTGAGTAACTGATATATCATTAATTGTGGCGTATCTGTTTGTTCACGAAGAACAGTACATTTATCTGAGTGTTGTCATTGTAATGGTACATATCCCAAAATAAAAATTGCCAGCCGAGTCTCACGCGTGCTGCTTACTCTTGCCTTCGATCCTCGGTTCTGCGGACCCTGAAGCTATGGTAAGAGCTGAGGTCCAATATCCATCGAACCCCAGGTAACGGTTAACCTCATGTTTATGTACGACAAAGTATGTATGACAGATATTCATGACATTACAGCATTAATCAACAGTACATATCACATGTAAAGTCATCTATGTTAACAGTACACATCACTTGTAAAGTTGTCTATGTTAACAGTACACATCACATGTACAATCATCTATCACATATATGCATACAATAAGCATCATGTAACATCCTCATTTTTGAAATCCGTTTTTAGAATATTCTAATCAGAGTAGAGCATCGGAATAATTTTAAAAGAGCGAGTATCTGATAAACCTTCACTAATGGCATGTCTTGTTGCTATTACAGTGGTACAATGCTAATATAGTGATACAAAAATTCGTAACTATCTTCTTTGCCCATGTCCTCTCGCGTGCTATTTATCCTTGCCCTCAGTCCTGGTTCCTCCAGCATCTGAGACTATGAGCTGAGGTTCAATTTCCATTGAACCTCAGGTAACAGTTAACCTCATGCTTATGTAAACAAGATATGTGTGACAGATATTCATGACAAAACAGCAATAATCACATACAATATTCTCATATTCAGATAATAACATAACACAGCCACTGCAATATGCATGTTATTATAGTCTGCACTATTCACTAGTGCCACGATGTACATCCGTGTCCTCAGCGCTAGGAAAACATAACGGCGTTATCAAGACTATAACCCGTATCAAGCTGTATGTGTATGATCAATTTTCAAAAACAGAGTCTCAGACTATCTATCACATATAAGCATACCATAAGCATCAGAGTTAGTGTTACAATACGCGTCCGTACCTGAATTGGTAATTACGGTATGACGTCGATCAGTAATGTTTGCAGACTTCCTATAAGAGTAATATCGCGTTATTAATTTATAAATAATATCCTAAAAGATATTTTTGGCCACTACTGACTATTTTACCCTTGGTACACTAGGTTATCATTTTATTTCCTCAAAATTCGTTGAAGAACGCTGGAAATCATTGGGCAGAATTCCGCCTATCTTTGAAAAATCATAACTAATTCTAGGAAAATCGAAACGAAGATCTGTAAAATGTTCCGGACTCCTTTGGATGTCTATTTTCCAGAAAAAATATTATACTTTGCCCAGAACTCAAAAATAACTCCCAGATTTCACGTGTTCATCCTCTGCCCAGAATTCCTAGCATTTTTGCAACATAAACTTTGAGAATTTCTTTCTCACTGTACAGAGCTCATTTCAACATGTTCTTTACATATTTGGAAAGCCCTATCTGTCTAATTTGACCATTAATTTTCCCAGAATTTTTCAATACCATTATCAACATGAAATATGAGAATTTCTGTTATTAGTTCAGAAATTGCCTAACAGACGAATTTTCGCCAGAACTTCGTTACTTCAGTGTTTTTCTTCCGGAAATTTTGCTAAACCACTTTCTTCATTAATTTTTCGAGATGAAGCTATTTTTAACCATAAAAACATGAAATTAAAATTATTCTAGAATTTTAAAGATTAAAACTACTTCTAGCTATGAATTTAAAACTCAAAACTTAAGAACTTGCTTACCTAATGCTTGAACTCCTTCAAGCTTCTTCCAACTCTCTTCACTCTCTCTCAAATATGCAGATGATGCTTTGCTTGGTGTGAAGAAAAGTGAATGACCTATGCCTCTATTTATAGTGAAAAGGTTGGACAATTGTGTAATTAATTGCAACTTCACTCTTGGCTAATTTCAACCATTTGATCTAGGTTATAATTGAAACATCACATCCTCACCCTCCAAAACACCAAAACCCAATTCTCTCTCTCTCTCCCTTCATCTTTTTCTTCTCCTTCTTCAAGAAGCCAAAGAACTTATACCCCAAGTTTTGAATAGTAACTCTTCCCCTACAAGCTTTGACCATTTTTGACCATGTGCTAAATTCATTTCCTTGCCTTTGAAGCCTCAAGAAAACCGTCCCCCCCCCCTCTGGATTTTTGGTTTTGATTTTTGTTTTGGGCTTTATTGTTGGTTTGGGCAAAAGCTTGGGCTACAAAAATTGGTCCATGATGATTTGTTGTGATAAAAAAACCCTAAATTAAATTCTTCTTGTTTACTATTGGGTTTAGCTTAATTAAGTTTAATTTGTAATGATTTAATTGTTTACCAACTCAATTATGATCCTACTAAATCCATTTGTTTCAATTATTGATCCCTTGTTGAGCTTTAATATGGAGTTTAGCCAAAATATTCCAAATTGTTTGTTAATTTTTGCCATTAGATTAATTATGAATGTTAATTCAATTAAGATAAATTTTTGGTGCCAAATAATTATTTTTAGTCTCGTCTAATTATTTTCAGCCTCTTCATACACTTTTACGGCTTATTTTTGAAAACATAAGAATTACATGTTAATATCTTTTTAAATATAGATTTAATTGTTCTTTACGTGTTGGAGATCCACTATAGTTATTTTAGGTATTTTCATGATATTTTATACTATTTTAGGGACCCCAATTTAAGTATAGTCCTTAGAAATTCATTTAAACAACTCTTAATTAGCCATTGGCTTTTAATCGGAATTATACATCTTTAATTATGCCTAGTTTAATTTAGTGTCTTCATTGTTGTAATTTCAATTTCTCATTAATTGTTATTAATCGCCCCTTAATTGGGCTCAGTGTGATGACAGCTTTTTATGACTTTTTATGAATCAATTATGATTTTAAGCATTAGTGTGTTAATTAAGGGTATTTTAGTAAATTTAGTCTCCTAATAAATTAAAAGATGCTTAATTAATCCCTTTATAAAGGTCTAGCACAATTATTTAATTTATCGAATACCTAGTTGTTCATCGATTTTTATTATTTTCCCCTATTTTGTTTAATTATTTTCCGTAGTATCTCATTTCTCTTTTTAATTCCATGTAAACCATAACCTAATACGGTAATTATTTGTATCTTATGATATTTTATGGTTCCTAAATGAAATTAGAATATTTGAGTCTTTTTGGTTTGTTAAATTCTTAGGAGGAATTTCCCTAATTAGATAAGCTATAATATCTTTGAGACCACATATTCACCTATTTCAATAGGTATCATTTAGTGGTTATGCTAAATAGGATGTTTAGGGTATCACACATCAGAGTTATAATACCCCAAAATTTGTATATCTCTTGAATATAATATTTTGGCCATTTAGGACCCATTTAAAATAGGAGAGCATGTTGTCTCCAAATTAGTAAGTATATTTATGCTAATTCTTGAATAAGTTGTCGGTAGGACTTAATAGGGCAAAATTCAACTCCCTAAATTTTTATTAGGGATCATTAAGTATTGTAAAATGCTATAAAAACCCCTAAACCAATTAAATGGAATTTCCAACAATTTAAGAACAATTAAACTCACAATTAGTGATATATTGTCATATAATTCACATATTGGCAAAATTAAGCCGTAAAGGGATAGGAAGAGGTCTAAAATAATTAGAGGACACTAAAAATAATTAGTAAATATCAAAAATTAATCTTAATTGAATTAGCATGCATAATTAATTTAATGATAAATATTTACAAGCCATTTGCAATATTTTGGCTAAATTCAACAATAAAGCCTAACAAGAGATCCATAATTGTAACAATTGGACTTAGTAGGATCATAATTGAATTGGTAATCAATAAAATCATTTCAAACTAAACCTAATTAAGCTTAATCTAATAATAAACAAGAATAAATTAAATTAGGGCTTTTTACCACAACAATGCACAATGGACCGATTTTTGGTAACCCAAGGTTTTGCCAAACTAAGCAATAAAGCCCAAAACAATTAAAAACCCAAAGAAATCAGATGAGGGGCACGGTTTTGTTGAGCTTCAAAGGGAAGGGAAGTGATTTCAACACATGTGCCAATTGGTCAAGCTTGTACAATACAAATTACTATTCCATTCTTGCACTTCAAGTTGTTTTAGCTTCAAGGAGAAGGAAGAAGAAAGAGAAGAGGGGAGAGAGAGAGAGAGGGCAGATGAGTGTGTGTATGGTGAGGATTTAATTTTTCAATGAAGCCCTAGATCTAATGGTGGAGTTTTATCAAGAGGAAAGTTACATTTTATTACCAAATTGCCCAACCTTTTCACTATAAATAGAGGGCTAAGTTCACTCATTTTCCTCACACCAAGCAAAGCACCATCTGCTTATTTGAGAGAGAGTTGAGAGAGCTGAAGGGAAGGCCTGAAGGAGATCAAGCTCTAGGTAAGCAAAGTTCTTAGTTTTCAGTTTTAAATTCATAGGTAGAAGTAGTTTTAATCTTTAAAATTCTAGAATAATTTTAGTTTCATGTTTTATAGTTTAAAATAGCTTCATTTCGAAAATTTAGTGAAGGGAGTAGTTCTGCAAAAATTCCCCGGTCAAGAACACTGTTGTAACGAAATTCTGGCAAAAATTCGTCGGTTAGGCGATTTCTGAACTAGTAACAGAAACACTCATATTTCATGTTGAAAATACTATTGAAAAATTCGGAGAAAATTCATAATGAAAGTAGACATGTAGAGATTTTTAAATATGTAAAGAACATGTTGAAATGAGCTCTGTACAGTGAGAAAGAAATTCTCAAAGTTTATGTTGCGAAAATGCTGGAAATTCTGGGCAGAGGATGAACACGTGAAATCTGGGAATGATTTTTGAATTCTGGGAAAGGCCTGATATTTTTTCTGAAAATAGACATCCTAAGGAGTGCAGAACTTTTTACGGATCTTCATTTCGATTTTTGTAGAATTAGTTATGATTTTTCAAAGATAGGCAAAATTCTGCCCAATATTGTCCAGCGTTTTTCCACGAATTTTGAAGAAATAAAATAATGGTTTAGTATACCAAGGGTAGAATATTCGGTAGTGGCCAAAACATATTCAAGAATATTATTTACAATTAAAAACGCAATATTCCTATTATAGGACGTCTGCAAACGTATACCGATCGTCGTCATACTGGAATTATCAACTCAGGTACGGACGCGTATTGTAACCTTAACTCTGATGCTTATGGTATGCTTATATGTGATAGATAGTCTGAGACTCTGTTTTTGAAAATTGATCTTACACATACAACTTGATACGAGTTATGGTTTTGATAATGCCGTTATGTTTTCCTAGCGCTGAGGACACGATAGGCCATCGTGGCACTGGAGATAGTGCAGACTGTAATAACATGCATATTGCAGTGGCTGTGTTATGTTATTATGTGAATATTGTATGTGACTAAATGTTGTTGCCATGGATATCTGTCATACATATTTGATACATAAGCATGAGGTTAACCGTTACCTGAGGTTCAATGTCTTACTTTAGGCCCAGGACCCTCAGGAGGACAGTCCGAAGAGAAGGGTAAGCAGATAGCGTGACGAGACAGACGAGGAGAATTCTGTTGAAATTTTTATTTTACCGTTTTTTTTATATTCGAATATTTTGGATGACTGTAACAGTACACAGATACATCATTATTGAATGTTATTCAGTTACTCATTTTCACGACTATTCTGATGCTCTACTCTGATAAACCCTTTTGAAATTCTGATAATTTTATTTCGAAAACGCTTTAGAAAATGGGGTGTTACATTTTTGGTATCAGAGCAGACATTCTGGCCCAAAGTTTACTATGTTACTCCAGACAGTTTGGTGTCTAGAAAGGGTTTTGTGGTTGGCAATCAGTCCCCGTGAATTCGGCGAGCCTTCCACAAATACACCGGCCTGGCCAGACTATTTGAGTAACAGAGTTAAGTTTGGAGTTTTTCAAAAAAGTATTTTCCGGCTGGAACTTGGCTCAGTTATAAGAAACCATTGGTGCCGAAGGCAAGGCTAGTCTATGTGGATCGGTCAAGCAGTCGCCATAGAATTGCTGAGACCCCCATGATAGACACTTACCTGGCCAATCGGTTGATTAACTGAGTTGGGCTCTAAGCCATAGTTTTGAAACACATTTCGAAAAGAGTACTGATGTAACTTCGGTGTACATGTTGCAGGAAAATGGCTAGACCCCCGATTAACCATCAGAGAGCCCCTTTCGTTCAGCGATACGGACGCATGAGACGCGTTGCCCGGAAGACTGTGAACCCGCAGCAGGTGGGCCAAAGGTTAAACCCTGACCCTGTATACCCTCCGCCCGTGCCAGCACCCCAGTACGAGCCAGCACTTCCTGCCCCTGCTAATCCCTTGGGATTACCGTACAACCCGCTGTTTCCTGTCGAGCACTTAAATGACCCAGAGCCCGTATACCATCCGGCCCCAGACTACCCTGACAACTTGTACGATCCCAATCCCATATCGGCTATACCTCTGAACGTCGTACCTACTCCTGATGCCCCAGCAGGCTCACACCATTCCTCTGTTGGGGATAATTTTGATTATATTGACATAGCAAACCTGGTGGACGAGAATGATGACTCCGATTATGACTTCATCGAGCTCGCTGACTTAGAAGAGGAGCCCGCTGACAACATAGCTGAGCACGCTGACCCTGAGAACCTGCGGTATGTACTGGATGGCAACCGCGAGCTGACTAAGACGCTGTATGACGGGTTCTTGATGTTAGGCTATAACGGGGCAACCGTTCAAGAGCATTACCTGCGCTTCCTGACTCGTGTCAGGGAGATTTATGATATGACCATGCCCTTTAACGACCCTTACACTCCGGAAGAATGGATCAGATCCACTCTTCATCACTTCCCCCGAACCAACTATTGGATACGAAAGACAAACGAACTGCTTGACGGAGGTCCAATTGAAAAGGTCTACCTTCACCTGGGGCAGATCAGGAGTTGGGTGCATCAGGCTATGTTAATCCGGAGGAAGGAGGTCAGAACCCAGTAACAGTCCAAGAAAGCAGTGGAAGATTATGACGTATAGTAGTAAGACTAATTAGGAGCCAGACTAGTAGGAATAGTTGTTGATCCTAGTACACCCTTAGGGAGTAGATTAGAGTACTTAGTAAGATTGTAATGAAGTAGCTATGATGATGAATTGCACTTTGACTTTGTAAAATATTCGATATATATAATATGATATTTTATCTTTATCTTGTCTTTCTCTAATGATCTATCTATTATTCGTCAAATTAGACTAATGGCAACCTTAAGAGGAGCTGGAGCTCCCCGAGGCCGAGGCCGAGGTAGAAGCCGAGGCAGAGGTCGTGGTAGACAAGCACGAACCATACCCATACATGAACTGAATCAGCAGGAACCACCTATTCGTGATGAGATCCAGGAAATGAGGCGTGTGATCCAAGAACAAAGGGTCCTCATTGAGACACTCCTCGTTGAACGACAGGGAGGACTTAATGGAGGACAAAATGGGGAACAACAAGCCAACAACGAACAACAAAATACCGAAGAAGGAGGAAATCGTGACAATCAAAATGACGAACGGAGCCATGCATCTGAGGGATCCAACCGATCCCAATCACATCCCCGGCAGGAGAGAGCGATGGCAGAGTTACAGCGACCAAACAGAATGGTCGAGAACACCCAATACTGGGTAACACAATTTTGCAAGCTGAAGCCACCAGCCTTCCGAGGCAAGCTTGACTCAGCAGAAGATTGGCTGATGCGTCTGGACAAGATCTTTGAGGTCTTGGAATGCCTAGAAGACAGAAAAGCGCAACTTGCAATTTACAAGCTGGAAGGAGATGCGGACCATTGGTGGAAAAGCACTGCAACAACACTGCGAGCACGTTACTGCCCCATTACATGGGAAAAATTCAAGGAGAAATTCAATGAACAGTATTTTCCACCCTCTGTTCAGATGATGAAGGAGTCCGAGTTTTTGCACATCCGGCAAGGGCAAGAAGAGTCTTTTGACGATTACTATGCCCGCTTCACCAACTTGTCTCGACATTCAACCCACTTTAGGCTGAATGAAGATGAAGGTAGTATGGCAAACCTACTGATTTACGAGTTGAAATATGAGATAAGGGAGAGACTTGTGTCGCAGCAATTCTCCAAATTAATTCAAGCGGTGGAGGCCTGTCGATTGATCGAGCGGAATCTGAAGGAGCTTAGGAAGACCAGAGTCTTCCATAGCAGTGGTCCCAATCGTGGCGGTTTTAACCGTGGAAACTCCTCGCATAAGCGAAAGACGACTCGGGGAAATTCCCGTAATGGGAATAAAAGGCCGTTCCAACTTGGGCAGCAGAACTTTTCAAGGATGCAGACATCCAGAGCGTGCCCAAAGTGCGGAAGGTATCACCAGGGGACCAACTGCAAAGGGAAGCTGGTGTGCTACAAGTGCCAGAAGCCGGGACACATCAGCACGAACTGCCCTCAAAAAGCGCCAGAGGAGAGGCCGCAAAATCCAGGACGGGTTTTCGCTCTTACAAATGAAGAAGCCAGAAGATCTCCCGATATGATCAAAGGTACCATTTCTCTTAATGGAAATCTACTCCAAGCATTGTATGATTCGGGTGCTAGTCACTCGTTTATTTCATATGATTGCGCAAAGCGATGAAGAATGCATGCACATAGACTACCCTATGATCTGCTAGTAGCCACACCACTTGGTGCAAAATCCTTAGCTTCTGATGCATGTCTTAATTGTATTGCGAGTGTAAACGGACGTGATTCAAACATAGATCTTATCCGGCTACCGCTCAGTGGCATCGACGTCATTCTCGGTCTCGACTGGCTGACGGCTAACAACGCGATAATCGACTGTGGGAGTAAATAGATATCATTTGCACCCCCGCGCAACCGGAGTAAGGTTGATGTGAAGCTGAGTTATATCTCTATTACAGAAGCAGAAAAATGCATACAGCATGGGTGCCAAGCATACATGGTGTTTTTCTCTGTCAAAGCGGAAGCTGAACCCTCACTCCAAGACATTCGGGTCGTCAACGAATTCCCTGATGTATTTCCAGAGGATCTCACTGAGTTACCTCCTGAAATGGAAGTTGAGTTCGCCATTGAGTTGATACCTGGAACGGGATCAATATCAAAAGCACCATATCGAATGGCACCGAACGAGATGCAGGAGCTGAAGAAACAACTCGAAGAACTATTAGAGAAAGGGTTTATCTGACCCAGCGTGTCACCGTGGGGAGCCCCCGTATTGTTCGTAAAGAAGAAAGATGGAAGCCTACGACTTTGTATCGACTACCGTGAGTTGAACAAAGTAACTGTCAAGAACAAATACCCACTTCCCCGAATTGATGATCTACTTGATCAACTATCTGGTTCCTGTGTATTCTCCAAGATCGATTTGCGATCAGGATACCATCAACTTCGAGTAAAAGCCAGTGATGTTCCCAAGACAGCTTTCAGAACCAAATATGGGCATTACGAATTCCTTGTGATGCCTTTCGGATTGACTAATGCACCTGCCGTATTCATGGATTACATGAATCGGATCTTTCGCCAACATCTCGATAAGTTCGTGGTAGTATTCATCGACGATATCTTGGTTTACTCGAAAAGCAGAGAGGAGCACGAGGAACATCTGCGACTCGTGTTAGGAATACTACGTGACAAGCAACTTTTTGCCAAGTTAAGCAAATGTGAATTCTGGCTGCCAGAAGTGAAATTTCTGGGCCACGTCATATCTCGCGATGAAGTTGCCGTTGATCCTAGCAAGGTGGAAGCAGTTCTGGACTGGAAGAGACCAGAGACAGTGATGGAAATACGCAGCTTTTTGGGTCTGGCGGGATACTACCGCAGATTCATACAAAATTTCTCACGTCTTGCCTTACCATTGACAAAGCTTACGAGGAAGAATCAACCTTTTGTGTGGGACGCAGACTGTGAGTCGAGTTTTCAGATACTGAGGGAGAGGTTAACTACAGCACCAGTGTTGATCATCCCAAATCCGGATGAGACTTATATGGTCTATAGTGATGCCAATGGGCAGGGATTGGGATGTGTCCTGATGCAACAGGGCAGAGTTGTAGCTTATGCCTCTCGTCAGTTGAAGCCTCACGAGTCGAACTATCCTACGCATGACTTGGAGCTTGCAGCTATTGTATTCACTTTAAAAATATGGAGGCATTACCTCTATGGTGCAATCGTAGACTTATACTGCGACCACAAGAGGCTGAAATACCTGTTTGATCAGAAAGAGCTCAACATGAGACAACGTCGCTGGATGGACTTACTGAAAGATTACGACCTGGAGATCAAGTATCATCCCGGAAAAGCAAACGTCGTAGCAGATGCGCTCAGTAGAAAAACGGTGCACGCAGCATACATGATGATTCAAGAGCGGAGACTACTTGAAGATTTCAGAGACCTGAACCTGTCCAATCAGATTTGCATGAGACACTACGCACCCGATGACGTGTATCTTGCAAGTCTCCTTGTTAGTCAATGAGAATACGATCTAAGAGATGCGGTTGAGGAGGCTCAAAAACATGACGAATGGGCTAAAGCAGCTCGGGAGATGATTTCACGAGGAGAGACTCGAGACCATGACCTATCACCTAGTGGCTTGGTCAGATACAAGAAGCGGATCTACATTCCAAAGGATGGTGAATTGCGACAGAAGATTCTAGACGAGGCTCATAAGAGTAAATATACTCTACATCCAGGAATGGTGAAGATGTACCAGAACCTGAAATCCGAGTTTTGGTGGCCCAGGCTAAAGAAAGACGTAACCGAGTACGTGGGTAGATGCTTAACCTGTCAGAAAGTTAAAATTGAACATCAACGACCCCCTGGTCTTCTTCAAGGACTAGAAATCCCGGAGTGGAAATGGGAAAACATTACCATGGACCTAGTGGTAGGTTTACCCAAGATCAGACATCACGATGCGATTTGGGTGATTGTGGACCGATTGACTAAGTCGGCACACTTTCTCCCCATTGGTGTTAATTACTCACCAGAACAATTGGCGAGGATTTATATCAAAGAGATCGTGAGACTTCATGGCGTACCTAAGAGCATTGTCTCTGATCGGGACCCGCGATTTACATCCCGATTCTGGGAGGCTTTGCATGCAGAGATGGGAACTAAGCTAAGGCCTAGTACGGCTTATCACCCGCAGACCGATGGTCAATCTGAAAGGACAATACAGACGCTAGAAGATATGCTTAGAGCATGTGTGTTGGACTTCAAAGGCCATTGGGACGAACATCTACCGCGAGCCGAGTTCGCTTACAACAACAGTTACCATTCGAGCATACAGATGGCTCCATTTGAGGCATTGTACGGGCGGAAGTGTCGATCGCCTATATGCTGGACAGAACTGTCGGAACAAGAATTCATCGAGACAGATTTAGTTGACAAAACTTCCGAACAAATCGCACTAATCAAGCAGAGGCTCCTAACAGCACAAAGTAGATAAAAGAGCTATGCTGATAAGAGGAGAAGATCGTTAGAATTCGAAGTCGGAGACCATGTGTTTCTAAAACTATCACCAGTCACTGGTGTCGGTAGAACACTGAAAAGGAAAAGGTTGAGTCCGCGATATGTAGGGCCATTTGAAATCCTGGCCAAGCGAGGGCCAGTTGCGTACCAGTTAGCCTTACCCCCGAACTTGAGTAAACTCCATGATGTTTTCCATGTTTCTCAGTTGAAGAAATACCAACCTGACCATGACCATGTTATTCAGTATGAGGATGTCGAGGTGCGACATGATAATATTTTTGAGGTCGAGCCGGAGCGAATTCTCGATTACCAGGAGAAACGGCTTCGACACAGAAATATTCCTGTTGTGAAAGTGGTCTGGAAGGGTTTATCTCCTAATGAGGCAACTTGGGAAACAGAGGAAGATATGAGAGAAAGATATCCGGAGTTCATGGCTCAATGTTTAGTTAGTATGGAGTAAATTTCGAGGGCGAAATGTTATTTAACGGGGGGAGAAATATAATACCCCAAAATTTGTATATCTCTTGAATATAATATTTTGGCCATTTAGGACCCATTTAAAATAGGAGAGCATGTTGTCTCCAAATTAGTAAGTATATTTATGCTAATTCTTGAATAAGTTGTCGGTAGGACTTAATAGGGCAAAATTCAACTCCCTAAATTTTTATTAGGGATCATTAAATATTGTAAAATGCTATAAAAACCCCTAAACCAATTAAATGGAATTTCCAACAATTTAAGAACAATTAAACTCACAATTAGTGATATATTGTCATATAATTCACATATTGGCAAAATTAAGCCGTAAAGGGATAGGAAGAGGTCTAAAATAATTAGAGGACACTAAAAATAATTAGTAAACATCAAAAATTAATCTTAATTGAATTAACATGCATAATTAATTTAATGATAAATATTTACAAGCAATTTGCAATATTTTGGCTAAATTCAACAATAAAGCCTAACAAGGGATCCATAATTGTAACAATTGGACTTAGTAGGATCATAATTGAATTGGTAATCAATAAAATCATTTCAAACTAAACCTAATTAAGCTTAATCTAATAATAAACAAGAATAAATTAAATTAGGGCTTTTTACCACAACAATGCACAATGGACCAATTTTTGGTAACCCAAGTTTTTGCCAAACTAAGCAATAAAGCCCAAAACAATTAAAAACCCAAAGAAATCAGATGAGGGGCACGGTTTTGTTGAGCTTCAAAGGGAAGGGAAGTGATTTCAACACATGTGCCAATTGGTCAAGCTTGTACAATACAAATTACTATTCCATTCTTGCACTTCAAGTTGTTTTAGCTTCAAGGAGAAGGAAGAAGAAAGAGAAGAGGGGAGAGAGAGAGAGAGGGCAGATGAGTGTGTGTATGGTGAGGATTTAATTTTTCAATGAAGCCCTAGATCTAATGGTGGAGTTTTATCAAGAGGAAAGTTACATTTTATTACCAAATTGCCCAACCTTTTCACTATAAATAGAGGGCCAAGTTCACTCATTTTCCTCACACCAAGCAAAGCACCATCTGCTTATTTGAGAGAGAGTTGAGAGAGCTGAAGGGAAGGCTTGAAGGAGATCAAGCTCTAGGTAAGCAAAGTTCTTAGTTTTCAGTTTTAAATTCATAGGTAGAAGTAGTTTTAATCTTTAAAATTCTAGAATAATTTTAGTTTCATGTTTTATAGTTTAAAATAGCTTCATTTTGAAAATTTAGTGAAGGGAGTAGTTCTGCAAAAATTCCCAGGTCAAGAACACTGTTGTAACGAAGTTCTGGCGAAAATTCGTCGGTTAGGCGATTTCTGAACTAGTAACAGAAACACTCATATTTCATGGTGAAAATGCTATTGAAAAATTTGGAGAAAATTCATGATGAAAGTAGACATGTAGAGATTTTTAAATATGTAAAGAACATGTTGAAATGAGCTCTGTACAGTGAGAAAGAAATTCTCAAAGTTTATGTTGCGAAAATGCTGGAAATTCTGGGCAGAGGATAAACACGTGAAATCTGGGAATGATTTTTGAATTCTGGGCAAGGCCTGATATTTTTTCTGGAAAATAGACATCCTAAGGAGTGCGGAAATTTTTACGGATCTTCGTTTCGATTTTTGTAAAATTAGTTATGATTTTTCAAAGATAGGCGAAATTCTGCCCAATATTGTCCAGCGTTTTTCCACGAATTTTGAAGAAATAAAATAATGGTTTAGTATACCAAGGGTAGAATATTCGGTAGTGGCCAAAATATATTCAAGAATATTATTTACAATTAATAACGTAATATTCCTATTATAGGACGTCTGCAAACGTATACCGATCGTCGTCATACCGGAATTATCAACTCAGGTACGGACGCGTATTGTAACCTTAACTCTGATGCTTATGGTATGCTTATATGTGATAGATAGTCTGAGACTCTGTTTTTGAAAATTGATCTTACACATACAACTTGATACGGGTTATGGTTTTGATAATGCCGTTATGTTTTCCTAGTGCTGAGGACACGATAGGCCATCGTGGCACTGGAGATAGTGCAGACTGTAATAACATGCATATTGCAGTGGCTGTGTTATGTTATTATGTGAATATTGTATGTGACTAAATGTTGTTGCCATGGATATCTGTCATACATATTTGATACATAAGCATGAGGTTAACCGTTACCTGAGGTTCAATGTCTTACTTTAGGCCCAGGACCCTCAGGAGGACAGTCCGAAGAGAAGGGTAAGCAGATAGCGTGACGAGACGGACGAGGAGAATTCTGTTGAAATTTTTATTTTACCGTTTTTTTTTATATTCGAATATTTTGGATGACTGTAACAGTACACAGATACATCATTATTGAATGTTATTCAGTTACTCATTTTCACGACTATTCCGATGCTCTACTCTGATAAACCCTTTTGAAACTCTGATAATTTTATTTCGAAAACGCTTTAGAAAACGGGGTGTTACAAGAGTTGGTGTTACAGTACGCGTCCGTACCTTAGTCCGTGTGGATAGTGGTACGTTTGTCGTTCAATATGTCTCATCAGATTGCCTATAAATGTATAACCGCATTATTTCTTTATAAATCGCAGCCTAAGAGGTACTCTAGCCACTATTGATCCCTTCTTATGCCTGGTGGGTTTGTTATTCTAATAATACCCCTTCATTTCTAAAAAACGCTGCTTCAGCATTTCTGGGCAGATTTCTCCTTAACTTTGAAAAATCATAACTAATTCCAAAAAAATCGGAACGAGGTTCCGTAAAATTTCCCGGAAACCTTAGCATGTCTGTTTTTGATAAAAAAATATTGGTTTTTACCCAGAATTAGTGAATCATTCCCAGTTTTACAATCTTCAACCTCTGCCCAGAATTTTTTCCAGAAAAACGTAGCCTTATTTCCAGAATTTTTATCTCTCTCTACAGACCTCTAATTGATGCATATTTTATATCAATGGAAAGCTATACATGTATACTATACCCATGAATTATTTCAAAATTTTTTAATATAAATTTACTCATAAAATATTGACCTCTAACTGACTGACTTCCAAAACCCAGCAACCCAAGAATTCTTTATCTCACTCTAACTTGTTCCCTTAATCTTAGAAGTCACTTCCCAACATGTTTCCACCTTGTCAGGCATCTTTTGATGCAATAAGGCTTGAAAACAATTATGGTAAATTACTTTACCTATTTCCTAGATTAAACTAACATTTATACTAAGAACTATAAAACTAAAGCTTAAGGGTTTAAGGGTTAAGGGTTAAAAGGGTTATTGTCCAAGAGAACCAAAAGCTCATATTTCCTCTCATCCTTTGGATCTAAACTTAATCAAGAAGTTTTAATCCCCACCCTTCACTATAAAACATGTTCTCTTGTGATGTCATCTTGATGACATAATCAAGGTTTAGGTGTCTTGTATCTAGATGAAAATATACTTAGAGGTTTTTATGAAGCTTATTCAAGTCTTCTAATTAGCTTTGTAATTTTGAAGCTTATGGCTTTAATTAGAAGTCCCTAATTTCCTTTTTATCATTGTAAGTTTAATTCCAAAAATTGAGAAAAAGATTTTGGTGATACCCTATTCCAAGCTTAAAATACACTCATTCATAATAAGTCCTTATATTTGATCTATGATTAACGTATTTTAGGATATAATTTATTTTGTATAGATTTTCATTTACCTATGTCTTGAATTGATTCCATTGATTAATTAAATTCACGTATGCCCAATTTTCATATTGGTGGATCAATTGGCTTTTCTCTCACACACACACTAGACTCACAACTCTCACACACACACTTTCCTCTCTCCTTCACTAGACACACACACACTCACAACTCTTTTTACTAGACACACACATACTCACAACTCTTTTCTCATTGGTGGATTTTACTTCACAAGGATTCCACTTTATGAAATTGAATTAAGGCCTTAGGATTTAGCTTTATGAGGTTTAATCCTAGCCCTTCCTTACTAATCTTAATTAATATCCTTATTTAGTTGATTTAATTAATTATGAACATCTAAAACAATTAATTTAACTATTGCAAATTCATTGTCCATTAGTTGTTGGCAAACTTTCTCTCTAATTGGTACAAGTATTTTTGTGTCATTAAATTGTCTTCTACGAATAAATTAAGACTATGCTCAATAATGATAATTTTATGATATTTTATGATCCCTAATTTGAAACCTAAAAATTTAATCTTAAACCTAACATTTGGTTTGTGTCATATCAAGGCTAAATTGCCCTAATTCATAGAAATTAAATTACAAAATTAGAGACAACAAATTCTCCTATTTTTAATAGGTATTATTTACCAAAATGTTGTATTTAAGATAAATAATGATTTTTCAGGTATTACACATGGCCTCATGTTTAAAAAATGCCTTAATCATTTTGCTATTAAAACTAAGAAGCAAAATTATTTATAAGTGCCTCACAAGCCCAGATATTGCAAGAATGATCAACTAATTTTCTTATTAACAAATAAAAAAAAAAAGACACCTCTGATTAGTTGCCTCAACAAATAGTAAGAGGGCATGGAGGAGGATTTTATGATACCCCAAAAATTGTATTTCACTTGGATGTGATATTTTGGCCATTTAGGATCTATTGGAAATAGAAGAGTATGTTGTCTCCAAATTAGTAAGTGTATTTATTCTATTTCTTGAATAAGTTGTTGGTACGACTTAATAGGGCAAAATCCAATTCTCTAAATTAATTGAGGGGTCATAAAGTATTATAAAATGCCATAAAAACACCTAAATTAATTAGCTAAAATTTCCAACACTTAAAGAACAATTAAATTCACACTTAAGGATATATTGTCATATAAGTCACATATTGTAAAAAATAAGCCGTAAAGGAGTAGGAAGAGGTCTAAAATAACTAGAGGACACTAAAAATTAATCATTTGACATTAGAAATTAATATTAACATGCATAATTAATTTAATGTTAAATATTTACAAGCAATTTGCAATATTTTGGCTAAATTCAATAATAAAGCCTAACAAGGGATCAATAACTGTAACAATTGGATTTAGTAGGATCATAATTGAATTGGTAATTAATAAAATTACTACAACCTAAACTTAATTAAGCTAAGCCTAATAGTAAACAAGAAGAATTTAATTTAGGGCTTTTTGACACAACAAAAACATCATTGGACCATTTTTGAAACCCAAACAATTGCCCAAACTACCAATAAAGCCCAAAACAAAAATCAAACCCAAGGGACCAGAGGGGATTTCGGTTTTAGAGGCTTCAAGGGGAAGGAATTGAGTTTCAACATATGTGTCAAAATTGGTCAAAAGCTTGTAGAATACAAATCACTATTCCAAACTTCGTGTGCAAGTCATTTGGCTTCTTGAAGAAGGAGAAGAAAAAGCTGAAGGGGGAGAGAGAGTGAGAATTCGGTTTTCTTGGGTGGATGGTAAGGATGTGATGTTTCAATTTTATCATAGATCCAATGGTGAGAATTAGCCAAGAGTAAAGTTGCATTTATTTACCAAATTGTCCAACCTTTTCACTATAAATAGGGGGCCAAGCTCATTTATTTTCCTCACACCAAGCAAAGCAAGACTTGCTTATTTGAGAGAGAGTGCAGAGAGTTGGAGGAAAGCTTGAAGGAGTTCAAGCCTTAGGTAAGCAAAGTTCTTTAGTTTTGAGTTTTAAATTCATAGCTAGAAGTAGTTTTAATCTTTAAAATTCTAGAATAGTTTTCATTTCATGTTTTTATGGTTAAAAATAGCTTTATCTCGAAAATTAGTGAAGAAAGTGATTTAGCAAAATTTCCGGGTTAGAAACTGTAATACCCCAAAAATTAATATTCCTCATAAATACAATATTTGGACAAATGACACCTATTTAAAATAGGTGAATATGTGGTCTCAAATTTTGAGGTACATTTAATCTATTTTCTAGGAAATCCTTATTTAGGATTAAGGTGACCAATAATTAAATTATCTTATGAATCATAAAATACCATAAAAATGCAAATAATTACCAACTTAAGTTAGGGCTCTTCTATGATCAAAAAGGACAAGAAAGTATTATGGAAAGTACTTAAACAAATAGGAGAAATTAATAAGAATTGATAAACAACTAAGTTCTCACTAAACGAAATAATTGTGTAACTTCTCATAATTAATCAAGGGATTGATTAAAGAAGGCTTAAAACTCAAAATGCATAATTTATTAAGAAACTAAATTTTCTAAAACCCTAGAACTAATACCTAGTTCTTATTTAATTCATAAAAGGACCAAAACACTTGAACAATTAAAGGAAGAATTACCAACATTTAAAGGGCAATTAATTAACACTAATGGAAGGTTTAGCTAATTATTTACAAGTAGCACCAATGATCCCCAACTAGAGATGGATTAAGCTAATTAATTACAATTAAACAATTATAATCATTAAAGAGAAGTGTATTAAATTAACTAAAAGGGGTGAGAACCAATAAGGGATTAGGTTTAGCATCAAAAGAATTGTTAACAATCATAAACCACATCATAAACCAACAAGGCAACAAGCAAGAGATAATTAGGCTTAAGATTAAGGTGTTAATCAAATGCTAATCAAGAGCTGAAAAGTCAACAATTTCAACTATGATCTAAAGGCTAAGAATTCATCTTATAAAGCTTATCCAAAGGCCCTAATTCATTCTAATAAAGCATAACCCATGAGATAAGGCATCAACCAATGGAAAATTACCACATGAGTATAGGAAAATTATAAAACAAAATTTAAAAAAAAAATATAGGGGGAGGGGCTTTTTTTTTGGAAGAGAAGAAGGAGTAATTAACATACACATGTGCAATGAGTCATGAGTCTAGGAATGAATGAATCACCACCCTAAATGATGAATCACAACCCTAGTGAAGACTTTGGAGGATGATGGAAGAGGATAAGGGGATAAGATGAGGTAAGGAGTGATGCAAGGAATGATGTAAGGGAATTATAGGTGCACCAATGAGAAAAAAAGATAATTAGAATAACTAAATTGGTTCATAAAAATAATTCTAGATAAAAGCTAATAAGACCACTACAAATTAAATCATATCTTGAAATCCATGAACTAAGTATGGAAACTAAGTTGAGATTCATAACAAGCATAAATCAAGCATGAAAACAAGTATAACCAAAGTCATTTTCATAATTGTTTAGGAAATGGAATCAATGGGAAAGATAGGCAAAATTGGTCTCAAAATAAAGCTAAAAATCTCCAGAACTCAAATCCAATGGGCAATTGAACATACAACTTCATTAGATTACCTAAACACATTCTTTTCAATGGATTCTAATTGGTATAAAGCAAGCCAAACTCTTAGGATAATAGTCATTGATTGTGGAAGGGGATGATGTACTAGCTTGGTGACTCATGGTGATGACTAAAAAAGCAATGGAAGAGGCTAGAAGATAAGGAGGGGAGAGTATTTATCATAATTAAGCTTAGCTTTGAAAAGTCAAAAGTTTCACCCACAAGAATTATTTATTAAATAATCAAAGATAACTTGCTAAATGAAAACGCATGAAATGGCTAGTAGAAAAAGATGATATTTTGTTAATAAAAAATATACGTTAAATAGCCTCATTTTATTCAGATAGGAATAATGAGAATCAAAGATGATGAAATAAATATAATACCCTAAAAATCTTATTTAGCATAACCACTAAATGATACCTATTAAAGTAGGTGAATATGTGGTCTCAAAGATATTATAGTTCATCTAGTTTAAAATTATAGAATTTTCTCCTAGAGTTAAATAAACCCAAACAACTCAAATACTCTAAGTTCATTTAGGGATCATAAAATACCATATAATTTTCATATTGAAGCATAGTTTATATTTAAATTTTAAAGGGGCATGAAATGTTATTGAAATATCAAACAAATTAGAGGAACGTGTCAATAATTGATTGGACAAATAATTGTACATTAATTAAAGTAATTGCATTAATTTTTGCAATTAATTATTGAATCCTCTTAGGAACCATAAAATATCATAAAATGCAAGTAATTACCAAATTAAAATATGGTTCAAATGGAATTAAAAGGACCAATAAGGAACTATGGAGAATACTTAAATAAGATAGGAGAAAAATAATAAAGGTATTCATTAAATTAAATAATTGTGCCAAATCTTTATCAAGGAATTGATTAAGCATCATTAACTCATTAAGAGGTGAAATTTACTAAAATATCCTTAATTAACACACTAATGCATAAAATCATAATTGACTCATAGAAAGCCCTAAAGAGTTATCACCACACTAAGCCTAATTAAGGGGTGAATAATAACAATTAATGAGCAATTGAAATTACAACAATGAAGACACTAAATTTAACTAAATTAAATTAGGCATAAATAAAGATGTATAATTCCAATTAAAAGTCAATGACTAATTAAGAGTGGTCTAAATGAATTTTTTTTAAGACTATAATTAAATTGGGGTTCCTGAAATAATATAAGATATCATGAAAATAGGAAAGTATGTTGTCTCCAAAATAGTAGTGTATTTATCCTACTTCTTGAATAAGTTGTCGGTAGGATTTAATAGGGCAAAATTCAACTCCCTAAATATTATTAAGGGTCATAAAATATTGTAAAAATTTCCTAAAAACCCCTAAGCCAATTAAATGAAATTTCCAACAATTCAAGAACGATTAAATTCACACTTAGGGATATATTGTCATATAATTCACATATTGGCAAAATTAAGCCGTAAAGGGATAGGAAGAGGTCTAAAATAATTAGAGGACACTAAAAATAATTAGTAAACATCAAAAATTAATCTTAACTGAATTAACATGCATAATTAACTTAATGCTAAATATTTACAAGCAAGTTGCAATATTTTGGCTAAATTCAACAATAAAGCCTAACAAGGGATCAATGATTGAAACAAATGGATTTAGTAGGATTATAATTGAGTGGTAAAACAATTACAACACTACCAATTAAACCAAATTAAGCTAAACCAAGAAGTAAACAAGAAGAAATTAAATTAGGGCTTTTTACCACAACAATTTACATTGGACCAATTTTTGGTAGCCCAAACCATTGGCCAAACCACCAATAAAGCCCAAAACATCAACCAAACCCAAGGGACCAGAGGGGATTTCGGTTTTTGGGGGAGCTTCAAGGGGAAGGAAGTGGTTTTCATCACATGTGCCATTGGTCAAAGCTTCTAAAAAACAAAGCACTATTCCACTCTTGCACCTCAAGTTTGTGTGGCTTCTAGGAGAAGGAAGAAGAAAGAGAATGAAGGAGAGAGAGAGAGAGGGCAGATGAGTGTGTGTATGGTGAGGATGTGATGTTTTGAGGGAACCCTAGATCCAATGGTGGAAAGTTGACAAGAGGAAAGTTGCAATTAATTACAAGTTTGCCCAACCTTTTCACTATAAATAGAGGCTTTGGGCATTCACTTTTCCTCACACCAAGCAAAGCAACACTTGCTTATTTGAGAGAGAGTTGAGAGAGTTGGAGGAAGAGCTTGAAGGAGTCCAAGCTTTAGGTAAGCAAAGTTCTTTAGTTTTGAGTTTATATTCATAGATAGAAGTAGTTTTAATCTTTAAAATTCTAGAATAAATTTAGTTTCATGTTTTTATAGTTAAAAATAGCTTCATTTCGAAAATTTAGTAAAGGAAGTAGTTCTGCAAAATTTCCAGGTTAAGAACACTGTAGTAACGAAGTTCTGGCGAAAATTCGTCGGTTAGGCAATTTCTGAACGGGTCACAGAAAAACGCATATTTCATGTTGAAAATGTTATTGAAAAATTCTGAGAAAATGCATGATGAAAGTAGGCATATAGAGCTTTCCAAATATGTAAATAACATGTTGAAATGATCTCTGTACAGTGAGAAAGAAATTCACAAAGTTTCGGCTGCGAAAATGCTGGAAATTCTGGGCAGAGGATGAATGCGTGAAATCTGGGAATGATTTTTAAATTCTGGGAAAAGTCTGGTATTTGTAATGGAAAATAGACATCCTAAGGAGTCCGGAACATTTTACGGATGTTCGTTTCGATTTTTCTAGAATTAGTTATGAATTTCCAAAGATAGGAGAATTTCTGCCCAATAATTCCAGCGGTTTTTCAATAAATTATGAGAAAATAAAATAATGGTTTAATATACCAAGGGTAGAATAGTCAATAGTGGCCAAAATATCCTTTAGAATATTATCTTTAAATTAATAGGACGATATTGCTCTGATAGGCTGTCCGAAAGAACGCAGACAGATCAATTGCGTACCGAGACTATCGACTCAGGTACGGACGCGTACTGTAACACTAACTCTGATGCTTATTGTATGCTTATATGTGATAGATAGTCTGAAACTCTGTTTTGAAAATTGATCATACACATACAACTTGATACGGGTTATGGTTTTGATAATGCCGTTATGTTTTCCTAGCGCTGAGGACACGATAGGCCATCGTGGCACTGGAGATAGTGCAGACTATAATAACATGCATATTGCAGTGGCTGTGTTATGTTATTATCTGAATATGAGAATATCGTATGTGATTATTATTGCTGTTTTGCCATGGATATCTGTCATACATATTTGATACATAAGCATGAGGTTAACCGTTACCTGAGGTTCAATGGTAATTGAACCTCAGCTCTTAACATAGCGTCAGGGTCTAGAGGAACCAGGACCAAGGACAAGGGTAAGGAGCCAGCACAAGGACGAAGACAGAGAAATTTTTATTTCAACGTTATTTGTTGAACTATTTTCAAACTACTGTACCGTTGTGTAAGCAGCCAGATGCTACATCAGTAAATGTTTATCAGATACTCAAAATTTTGAAATTTATTCCGATGCTCTACTCTGATCAATTATTTCAAAAACGCTTCTACTCTGGTTTAAATATTGTGAAAACGGATTTCAAAAATGAGGATGTTACAATAAAACTCATTGAAGTTGAAATTGTTGACCACGTCTCTTGCATGTGAGAAGTTTGGATAAAACTTATTATGTAAATAATCAATGGCACATGTAATCAATAAAAGAGAACATTGAATGCTAATGAAGGAAGAAGGATGTTGGCTAGCTCATATGAAGAAGGAGGACGTTTGTTTTATTTGAATTAAAATAGTATAATTAATCAAAGCATATGGATAATTGAAGGGGACAATTGGGAAGAAGATAAGATAAGGTTTTAATGAATGGAAGAAGATAATATGATTTAATATTGTAATAATATAGGATAATGTTTGAGATAAGGAATTAAATGAAACACAAACTTCATTTGGAATCCACCAATGAGAACTTGCAAGAGAATTACACAAATGCCCAAACCTTTCCCTATAAATAGCAAGCACCTAGCTTCAAATTCTTCGTACCAAACTCAAATGAGTTTAGAGAGAAAGGGGGTAGAGAGAAGGAAGAAAGAATGATGAGAAGCAAGAGTCTTCAAGAGGTAAGATTGCTTCTAGTTTATAGTCTTTAGTTCTTTAAAAGTTCTTGAGTTTTGAGCTCATAGCTAGAAGTAGTTTTAATCTTTAAAATTCCAGAATAGTTTCAATTTCATGTTTTTATGGTTAAAAATAGTTTTATTTCATAAAATTAGTGAAGAGAGTGGTTTAGCAAAATTTCCGGAAGAAAAACACTGAAGTAACGAAGTTCTGGCGAAAATTCGTCGATTAAGAGATTTTTGAACTAGTAACAGAAATGCTCTTATTTCATGTTGAAAATGATATTGAAAAATTCTTGGAAACTTCATGGTCAAAGTAGACATATAGGGATTTCCAAATATGTAAAGAACATGTTGAAATGAGCTCTGTACAGTGAGAAAGAAATTCTCAAAGTTTATGTTGCGAAAATGCTGGAAATTCTGGGCAGAGGATGAACACGTGAAATCTGGGAGTTATTTTTGAAATCTGGGTAAAAAATATTATTTTTCCTTGAAACTAGACATCCTAAGGATTCTGAGAAATTTTACGGATCCTCGTTTCGATTTATCTATAATTAGTTATGATTTTTCAAAATTTGGCGAAATTCTGCCCAGAATTAAGGACCAGCGTTTTTTCAATAATAAGGGGAAATAATTAATTAATAAATCCACCAAGGGTAAAATAGTCATTAGTGGCTAGGATATCTATTGGAATATTGGCTGTGAATTAATAAATGCAATATTACCCTCATAGGAAATCTGTGATCACTTCGCAACCGACAACGTACCGTGAACACCGACAAAGGTACGGACGCGTACTGTAACACTAACTCTGATGCTTATTGTATACTTGTATGTGGTAGATATGCTCATAGACTGTGACTCTGCTTTCAAAATTATTTGAATATACATACAGCTATATACGGGTTACAGTTTTGGTAATGCCGTTTGAGTTTTCCTAGCGCGCTGAGGACACAATAGGCCATCGTGGCACTGGTGAAGAGTGCAAACAAGTTGTGATAAGTATATATATGGATATATGATGGTTGTGTTTTTATCATTGAGAAATGGATATTAAATATGAATACTATTGTTTTATCATGAATATCTGTCATACATAACTGTACATAAGCATGAGGTTAACCGTTACCTGGGGTTCAATGGGAATTGAACCCCAGCTCATAGTCTTAGATACTGGTGGAACCAGGACAAGAACAAGGATGAATAGAACACGAGAAGACACGGGCAGAGAAGTACCTAGGGGTCACTGTAATCGTAAATACTCAGAGATTTGTACCACTGTAATATCAACCAGACTCAACAACAGGGAATGTATATCAGTTACTCGCTCTTTTAAGGAAAACAAAAATTTATTTTGATGCTCTGATTGAGATATTGTTTTAAAAAGAAAATCTTTTCCGATGCCACTCTGATTAATTTCTTCAAAGCTCTGTTAATACTATTTGAAAACCACATTTAAAAGGGTGGGATGTTACAGAAACACTGTACTAAGAAGTTCTGGCGAAAATTCGTCGGTTAGGCGATTTCTGAACTAGTAACAGAAACACTCATATTTCATGTTGAAAATGATATTGAAAAATTCTGAAACAATTCATGATCAAAGTAGACATATAGGGCTTTTCAAATATGTAAAGAACATGTTGAAATGAGCTCTGTACAGTGAGAAAGCAATTCTCAAAGTTTATGTTGCGAAAATGCTGGAAATTCTGGGCAGAGGATGAACACGTGAAATCTGGGAATGATTTTTGAATTCTGGGCAAATCCTGATATTTTTTCTGAAAAATAGACATCGTAAGGAGTCAGGAACATTTTACGGATCATCGTTTCGATTTTCCTAGAATTAGTTATGATTTTTCGAAAATAGGCGAAATTCTGCCCAATAATTTCCAGCGTTTTTCCACGAATTTTGAAGAAATAAAATGGTAGTTTAATGTATCAAGGGTAGCATAGTCAGTAGTGGCCAAAATATCTGTTATTTTATTATTTATAAATTAATGAGTCGATATTACTATCATAGGCTATGTAACACCCTAAAAATCCTATTTAGCATAACCACTACATGATACCTATTAAAGTAGATGAATATGTGGTCTCAAAGATATTGTAGTTCATCTAGTTTAAAATTATAGAATTTTCTCCTAGAGTAAAATAAACCAAAACAACTCAAATACTCTAAGTTCATTTAGGGATCATAAAATACCCTATATTTTCATATTGAAGCATAGTTCATATTTAAATTTTAAAGGGGCATAAAATGTTATTGAAATATCAAACAAATTAGAGGAAAGTGTCAATAATTGATTGGACAAATAATTGTACATTAATTAAAGTAATTGCATTAATTTTTGCAATTAATTATTGAATCCTCTTAGGAACCATAAAATATCATAAAATGCAAGTAATTACCAAATTAAATTATGGTTCACATGGAATTAAAAGGACCAATAAGGAACTATGGAGAATACTTAAACAAGATAGGAGAAAAATAATAAATAGTTAGGTATTCATTAAATTAAATAATTGTGCCAAATCCTTATAAATAGAATCAAGGAATTGATTAAGCATCATTAACTTATTAAGAGGTTAAATTTACTAATTAACACACTAATGCATGAAATCATAATTGATTCATAGAAAGCCTTAAAGAGTTATCATCACACTGAGCCCAATTAAGGGGTGAATAATAACAATTAATGAGCAATTGGAATTACAACAATGAAGACACTAAATTTAACTAAATTAAAATAGGCATAATGAAAGATGTATAATTCCAATTAAAAGTCAATGACTAATTAAGAGTTGTTCAAATGAATTTCTAAGGACTATAATTAAATTGGGGTTCCTAAAATAGTATAAGATATCATGGAAATAGGAAAGTATGTTGTCTCCAAAATAGTAGTGTATTTATTCTACTTCTTGAACAAGTTGTCGGTAGGACTTAATAGGGCAAAATCTAATTCTTTAAATTTTAATTAGGAGTCATAAAATATTATAAAATTCCATAAAAACACCTAAATTAATTAAATGAAATTTCCAACAAATTCAAGAACAATTAAATTCACAATTAGGGGTATATTGTCATATAATTCACATATCGGCAAAATTAAACCGTAACGGAGTAGGAAGGGATTTAAAATAATTAGTAAACACTAAAAGTTGATAAATGGACATCAAAAATTAATCTTGCTTAAATAGCATCCATGATTAATCTAATGGCAAATATCAACAAACCTTTTGGAATATTTTGGCTAAATTCAACAATAAAGCCTAACAAGGGATCCATAATTGTAACAATTGGACTTAGTAGGATCATAATTGAATTGGTAATCAATAAAATAATTTCAAACTAAACCTAATTAAGCTTAATCTAATAATAAACAAGAAGAAATTAAATTAGGGCTTTTTACCACAACAATGCACAATGGACCAATTTTTGGTAACCCAAACAATTGCCCAAACCACCAATAAAGCCCAAAACAAAAATCTAACCCAAGGGACCAGAGGGCATTTCGGTTTTGTTGAGCTTCAAAGGGAAGGAGTTGAGTTCAACACATGTGTCAAAATTGGTCAAAGCTTCTAGATTACAAACCACTATTCATGGCTTAAAGTGCAAGTTTGTTTTAGCTTCAAGGAGAAGGAAGAAGAAAGAGAAGAGGGGAGAGAGAGAGAGAGGGCAGATGAGTGTGTGTATGGTGAGGATTTAATTTTTCAATGAAGCCCTAGATCTAATGGTGGAGTTTTATCAAGAGGAAAGTTGCATTTTATTACCAAAATGTCCAACCTTTTTCCTATAAATAGGGGCCAAGCTCTTCACATTTTCCTCACACCAAGCAAAGCAACACTTGCTTATTTGAGAGAGAGTTGAGAGAGTTGGAGGAAGAGCTTGAAGGAGTCCAAGCTTTAGGTAAGCAAAGTTCTTTAGTTTTGAGTGTATATTCATAGGTAGAAGTAGTTTTAATCTTTAAAATTCTAGAATAATTTTAGTTTCATGTTCTTATAGTTAAAAATAGTTTCATTTCGAAAATTTAGTGAAGGAAGTAGTTCTGCAAAATTTCCAGGTTAAGAACACTGTAGTAACGAAGTTCTGGCGAAAATTCGTCGGTTAGGCGATTTCTGAACGGGTCACAGAAAAACACATATTTCATGTTGAAAATGTTATTGAAAAATTCTGAGAAAATGCATGATGAAAGTAGGCATATAGAGCTTTCCAAATCTGTAAACAACATGTTGAAATGAGGTCTTTACAGTGAGAAAGAAATTCTCAAAGTTTATGCTGCGAAAATGCTGGAAATTCTGGGCAGAGGATGAACACGTGAAATCTGGGAGTTATTTTTGAAATCTGGGCAAAGTATGATATTTTTTCTGGAAAGTAGACATCATAAGGAGTCCGGAACATTTTACAGATCTTCGTTTCGAGTTTTCTAGAATTAGTTATGAATTTCCAAAGATAGGCGAAATTCTGCCCCTAAATTCCAGCGGTTTTTCAATAAATTGTGAGAAAATAAAATAATGGTTTAATGTACCAAGGATAGAATAGCCAATAGTGACCAAAATATATTTTATGATATTATCTTTAAATTAATAGAACAATATGGCTATGATAGGCTGACCGGAAGAACGCTGACCAACCGATTTCGTACCGAACTACCAATTCAGGTACGGACGCGTATTGTAACCTTAACTCTGATGCTTATGGTATGCTTATATGTGATAGATAGTCTGAGATTCTGTTTTTGAAAATTGATCATACACATACAACTTGATACGGGTTATGGTTTTGATAATGTCGTTATGTTTTCCTAGCGCTGAGGACACGGATGTACACCGTGGCACTGGAGATAGTGCAGACTGTAATAACATGTATATTGCAGTGGCTGTGTTATGTTATTATGTGAATATGTGAATATTGTATGTGATTAAATGCTGTTTTGCCATGGATATCTGTCATACATATTTGATACATAAGCATGAGGTTAACCGTTACCTGAGGTTCAATGGTAATTGAACCTCAGCTCTTAACATAGCGTCAGGGTCCGGAGGAACCAGGGCCAAGGACAAGGATAAGGAGCCAGCGCGAGGACGAAGACGGAGAAATTTTTATTTCAACGTTATTTTGTTGAACTATTTTCAGACTACTGTACCGCTGTGTAAGCAGCCAGATACTACATCAGTAAATGTTTATCAGATACTCACACTTTTGAAATTATTCCAATGCTCTACTCTGATCAATTATTTCAAAAACGCTTCAGAAAATTGGGATGTTACAGGCTATCCAAACGAACGAAAACCGTTCAAACTACACTCCCGAATTACCGACTCAGGTACGGACGCGTATTGTAACACTAACTCTGATGCTTATGGTATGCTTATATGTGATAGATAGTCTGAGATTCTGTTTTTGAAAATTGATCATACACATACAGCTTGATACGGGTTATAGTCTTGATAACGCCATTATGTTTCCCTAGCGCTGAGGACACGGATGTACACCGTGGCACTAGTGAATAGTGCAGACTATAATAACATTCATATTGCAGTGGCTGTGTTATGTTATTATATGAATATGAGAATATTGTATGTGTTTATTACTGTTTTGCCATGGATATCTGTCATACATATTTGATACATAAGCATGAGGTTAACCGTTATCTGAGGTTCAATGGTAATTGAACCTCAGCTCTTACCTTAGCCCCAGGACCCTCAGGAGGCCAGTCCAAGGGGAAGGGTAAGCAGGTGGCGTGAAGAGGCAGCCGAGGAGATTCTGTCAAGAATTTTTATTTTCCGTCTTTTTGAATATTGACTATTTGGATGACTGTAACAGTACACATATACACCTTGGATGAATGTTGATCAGTTACTCATTTAATTCAAAATCTACTCCGATGCTCTACTCTGATCAAACCTTTTGAACTCTAATAACACTATTTCGAAAACGCTTTAGAAAATTGGGATGTGACAATTTTGAAGGTATGGATCAGAACTGAGATCTGAGGATTCATAATAAATCTTGATTTGCATTTGCATATGCAAATGTAAGAAATTTAAATTTACATACACATCCTGGCCGCAGTGTATGATAAGCTTCCTCGTACAATTTTAACGCTTCAACCCTTCAACCCAGTCATTTTGGAACTCAGCATATACAGCAACCTAGCAATTCAGAAAACACAAGAGAGTTGCTTAGAAATTGCGTCGGAGTATAGAAACAAGAAGAGACAGTGTTGGAAACAGACCTGGAAAAAAGAAAGTGAGACAAAGCCTTCGAGCGCTGAGTGAGCTGGTGCCAGAGCTTCCTCTGGTACAGATCTGCGAGCATATTACAACAATTAATAAGTTGTGGGTCAACGGTGGATCTGGAAGGGACAACGATGCCAACGACGTAGGGAAAGTTTGGAGCCGAGAGCACGAGGACGGATCGATTTGGAGTGGGTGAGAGATTTGGGGGCACGGATGATTTGGAGTGGGTGAGATTTGGAGATTGAAAAAAAAAAATTAACAAGGGATAAGCATGTTTCGAACCCAGGACCTTGTAGGTAACTATGGAAAGTTTTAAACAACCATCCCAACCAGATAAGTTGTATTAAAAATCCTTCACAATATATATATTTTTAATGTCTGCACTTGCCCATATAGGCACTAGTGTGCCTCCATCTTTGCATGTGTAACATCCCGCCTTTTTAAAATGGGTTTCAAATGGGATTATCAGAGTTTCGTAGAAATTATTCAGAGTGGCATCGGAAAAAATTTTTTCTTTAAAACAAACGAGTAACTGATATACATTCCCTGCTGTTGCATCTGGGTACTTATACATACAGTGGTACAACTATCTGAATACAGTGTCTAGATAAAGTAACACGTCCTCCTCCCCGGTCATGCTGCCTATCCTTGCTCTTGGTTCTAGCTCCTTCGGATCCTGAAGCTATGATAAGAGCTGAGGTTCAATTCCCATTGAACCTCAGGTAACGGTTAACCTCATGCTTATGTACAGTTATGACAGATATTCATGACATGACAATGACAATCAATATACATATCCACGTATGAAAAACAATAACAATATTTGTATCATAACCACGTATGCTAATTAGAACATAACCACGTATGTAACATAACCACGTATGAAAATCTTAGTCGATGAGCACAACAAACAACCATCATATACAATGATACAATAAGCACTACGCGAACGCACCTTTGCCTGTTGAGCACGATACGTTGTCGGCTGCAAGGTGATCACAGGTTTCCTATGAGGGTAATATTACGCTTATTAATTCACAACCAATATCCCAATAGATATCCTAGCCACAAATGACTATTTTACCCCTGGCGGATTTATGAATTTATTATTTCCCTTTATTTTTTAGAAAAACGCTGGTCCTTGAATCTGGGCAGAATTTCACCTAACTTTGAAAAATCATAACTAATTCTAGAAAAATCGAAATGACGATCTGTAAAATTCCCCAGAATCCTTAGGATGTCTAGTTTCAAGAAAAAATGATAGCCTTTGCCCAGATTCTACGGTTCATTCCCAGTTTTTAATTTTTGAACATCTGTCCAGAATTTTCCAGAAATTCGTAGCCCTAACTTTGGGAATTTTTATCTCCCTGTTCAGAAATCATTTGGACATGTTCTTTACATATTTAAAAATCCCTATATGTCTACTTTAACCATGAATGTTCTCAGAATTTTCTAACCATGATTTCAGCATAAAATATAAGTTTTTTCATGTCTGGTTCAGAAATTCCAGAACCGATGAAATTTCGCCAGAACTTCGTTATTTTGGTGTTTCTCTTCCGGAAATTTTGCTAAAACTCTTTCCTCACTATTTTTCGAAATAAACCCAATTTTAAACCCAGAAAAACATAAAAAAAAACTATATCTAAAGAATTGAAAGATTAAACTACAAAATAACTAAAAACTTAAAAGCTAGAGCTCAAGAACTTACCTAGAACTTTGCTCTTCCTTTCTCCAAAGCTCTCACACTCACTTTCTCTCTATATTTCAGATGTTGTTGCTTGTGAATTGGTGAGGATTGTGAAGAGCAAAGGGTCCTATTTATAGTAGAAGCTCCATGTGCAAAAAGACTCATAATACCCCTCCCTACATCATCTTATCCTCTTCCAAAGCCTTGAAAGTCTTCTACTAGATACATGACTCATAGTTTAGGGTTATGACTCATCTCTTAACTAGGCTAATGACTCATGCTTGTTTAGGGTGATGATTCATTCATAGAGCTTGTGATTCATCATTTAGGTTAGTGACTCACACATGTTTAGATTAATGACTCATTCATGTGTAGACTAATGACTCATTTCTAGAGTGATGACTCATTTTACATATGTATAATTAGAATTTTCTACTTCTTCCATTTTGTGTTCCACTATATAGAAATTCATTTGGGGATCCTAATGAACTTGTATGCTCAATTTCTCATTGGTTTTGAGTTCTAGAGATTTTTAGCTTCATTTTGAGACCCATTTTACCTATCTTTTCTATTGATTCCATTTCTTAAACAATCATGAAAATGACTTTGGTTATACTTGTTTTCATGCTTGATTTATGCTTGTTATGAATCTCAACTTAGTTTCCATACTTAGTTCATAGATTTCAAGATATGATTTAATTTGTATAGGTTTTCATTTGCTTATGTCTAGATTTAATTTTATGGATTAATCTAATTGTTTTAATGTCTAATTTTCTTATTGGCTAATGCTTTGACTTCTCTTTCTCACTCCTTCCACTAGACTCACAACACTCACAACATTTGCACACACACACATTCACAACTCCCTCTCTCATTGGTCAAAACCTGTTCTCATGGATTAAGAATATTTTCTTGATTTATCATTGGCCAATTCCATTTCACAAGGATTTAGCTTTATGGTATTTAATTAAGGCCTTAGGATTTAGCGTTATAAGGTTTAATCCTAGCCCTCCACAACTAATCCTTAATTAGCATTCCTAATAAAGTGTTTTAATGAAGTTGTCAATTTATGATTGGTTCCTAACTTGATTATGACTCTTAGAGTAGTTTATGACCATTGGTAATCCAACTTATGCTAATCCTAACTTCTTATTGGTTGTTGAGATTTAATTAACTTAATAATGATTACCTAATGTTAATTGTGATTATTGACTTTTCAAAGCTTAATTAAAGTTTACTTATCATCTTAATCACAAGCTTACTTGCCTCTTGATTATTAAATAATTGATGTTTAGGGTATTTTATGACCATAGGCAATCTATTTTATACTAATCTTAAACCCCTATTGGTCTTTGAATTTTAATTAGCCCAATGTACTTCTAATTAATGGCTACAATTGTTTAATTGTAAATAATTAGCTAATCATCCTATTAGTGGTAATTAATTGCCCATTAAATATTAGTAATTGCCTTTTTAATTGTTCAAGTGCTTTGGTAATTTATTATGGTATTTTATGAATTAATATGAGCTAGGTATTAATTCTAGGGTTTTAGAAAACATAGTTTCTTATTTGATTATGAATTTTAAGATTTATGTCCTCTTAATTTAATCTCTTGATTAATTATAAAAATTTACATAATCATTTTGTTTAGTGAAAATTCAAGGGTCTACTAATTCCTCTTATGCTCCCCTATTTATTTGATGTGTTTCCCTAATTTTTCCTTGTTTTCTTTGGATCCTATAAAATCCCTAATTTAATTTGGGTGTTTTTTGTATTTTTATGATATTTTATGATTCCAAACAAAACTTAGAAAAATAAAACATAGCTACCTCAAAGTCTAAGGGAAAATCACCTAATAGATAAAATAAATATATCTCAAAATTTGAGACCACATATTCACCTATTTTAAATAGGTGCCATCAACCAAAATATTGTATTTATGAGAAATAATAATTTTGGGGTATTACAGCATGGGTTCATGAGGAGAATAATTCCTTTATGGTTTAATAATTATGTCTATTCTCATTCAACCGTATGCTCAAGAGTTACATATATTACTATGTGATAATATGTACGCTATATAAAGGATATGAGTTTGAGGGAGTGAGTGATCTGAAGAGTAATGCACAAAATAATGCTATTTTCCTTCCAAAAAAGGTTCTCTTAAATAAATGCTCTCCTCCTCCAATTTTAGGTATATTTGCTGTATAACGTAATCAGAGACCACATTAGTGGTTCAATTTTGTGTGGGCACTTTAGGTAGGCAATCGGATTCCAGGCACGCTTGAAATTCTTACAGAATATAACTAGGGCCTTTTAGAAAAAAAAAATGTCATATTAACTACCTTAACTAAGTCCCTTAATCGTCTAATCAAATTAGATAAACATGTCATGTATTAAACACAGGAGGGATTTTGTGATTTCACAACCACATGAACAAAGATTACAACAACCTGCATATTAAAATAATCTCAGTTAAAGTATTGTGAAACGGAGTTTCTTTCACATAGAAAAATTAAAAAAGAAGCTATAACTAATAAATAATATTCCCTCCAGTATTAATAATAGCAAATAGATAAGAGATATATAGTTATTAAAGAAATTATTTATTTCTAACATATGTGTGTTGGTTTTTTTTGTTTAATGTAAACACCACTTTAATCATTATACCCATTGATTTAAACCTTGCCTTTAATATATGTAATCAATTGGGATAACTTGGAAAAAAAAAATATAAGTAAATTTTGCCGACAAAATAGATTGATCTGAACCTGCTGATGTAACATCCCGCCTTTTTAAATATGGTTTTCAAATGGGATTATCAGAGCTTCGAAGAAATTAATCAGAGTGGCATCGGAAAAGATTTTCTTTTTAAAACAACATCTCAATCAGAGCATCAGAATAAAAATTTTTTCTTTAAAAGAGCGAGTAACTGATATACATTTCCTGTTGTTGAGTCTGGTTGCTATTACAGTGGTACAAATTTCTGGATATTTACGATTACAACGTCCCCTAGGTACTTCTCTGCCTGTGCCTTCTCGTGTGCTATTCATCTTTGTTCTTGTCCCGGTTCCACCAGTATCTGAGACTATGAGCTGGGGTTCAATTCCCATTGAACCCCAGGTAACGGTTAACCTCATGCTTATGTACAGTTATGTATGATAGATAGTCATGATAAAACAACAATATTCATTTCTCAAAGATAAAAACATAACCATCATATATCCATATTATTCCATATTCATATCAAACCAGTCTGCACTCTCCACCAGTGCCACGATGGCCTATCGTGTCCTCAGCGCGCTAGGAAAACTCAAACGGCATTACCAAGACTGTAACCCGTATATAGCTGTATATATATTCAAATAATTTTTAAAGCAGAGTCACAGTCTATGAGCATATCTACCACATACAAGTGTACCATAAGCATCAGAGTTAGTGTTACAGTACGCGTCCGTACCTTCGTTGGCGATATCGGTACGCTGTCCCTCGGACCGTGATCACGTTTACCCTATAATGGTAATATCGCATTTATTAATTCACTAATCATATTCTAGAATGTATCCTAGTCACTAATGACCCTTTTTACCCTTGATAGGATTATTTTTCAACATATCCCATTTAATTCTTCAAAAACGCTGGTTCATAATTTTGGACAGATTTTCGCCTAACTTCAGAAAATCATAACTAATTCTAGAGAAATCGAAACGAGGATCCGTAAAATTTCCTGGAATCCTTAGGATATGTAGTTTCAGGAAAAAATAATATCTTTTGCCCAGATTACACGGTTCATTCCCAGTTTTTAAGTCTTGAACATCTGCCCAGAATTTTCAGAAATTCGTAGCCCTAATTTTGGGAATTTTTATCTTACTACACAAAATTCATTTTGACATGTTCTTGGCAGATTTAGAAAGCCCTATATGTCTACTTTCACCATGAATATTTCCAGAATTTTTAAACAACATTTTAAACATAAAATAGTAGCATTTCATGACTGATTTCAGAAATCGCCTACCGACAAAATTTCGCCAGAACTTCGTTACTTCGGTGTTTCTCTTCCGGAAATTTTGCTAAAACCTCTTCTTCATCAATTTTTCGAAATAGAGCTGATTTTAAGCATAAAAACATGAATCTAAAATTATTCTAGAATATTTTAAAATCTAACCTACTTTTATCTAAGAATTTAAAGACTAAACTAAAGAATTATCAAACTAAAACTAAAACTAAAGACAAGCTTACCTCTTGAAGCTCCTTGCTCTCCTTCCTCCTCCTTGCTCCTCTTAGAAATCAACTCTTGGAGTTTGATTTGGTGTGAGGAGAATGAAGAGCAAAGCTTCCTATTTATAGGGAAAATGTAACACCTCCTACAAGCCTCATCTTATCAATTTTTGGCCTTTGGATCAAGCTAGCTTTTCAAACTCTCATCCTCACCATACAACACTCCCAAAACTGTCCCCCCTTGCTTCTAGCTTCTTCTTTTGCTTTTGAGTCACCTACATGACTCATCACATGGTACATTATCTTCTTCCATTATCCTCCAAAAGTCCTCTACTAGGTTAGTGATTCACACTTTAGAGTTGTGACTTATTTCACATGTAGGTTAGTGATTCATGCATATTAGGTTAGTGACTCATCCCCTTAATGAGGTCATTAGTGACCTCAACTCTTGGCTTCTAGGTTACACTTCTCTCATCCTTTTCTTCTTGGGTTTTCTTTAGGTAGAACATAATTGGGAATCCTAATGAAATTGTATGCTCAATTGCTCATTGGATTTGAATTCTAGAAATTTTTAGCTTCATTTTGAGACCAAAATTGCCTAGCTTTGCTATTGGTTTCAATCCTCACAATTAAGGAAATGACTTTGATTATACTTGTTTTCATGCTTGATTTTTGCTTGTTATGAATCACAACTTAGTTTTAATACTTAGTTCATGGATTTCAAGATATAATTTAGTTTGTATAGGTTTCCATTTGTTTATGTCTAGAATTAATTTCATGAATTATCCTAGTTATGCAATTAACTAAATCCCTATTGGCTACCAAGTTGACTTCCCTTTCCTTCTTCATACTAGACACACACATGTGCACAACAATAGCATACACACACATGCACAACAATGACATCATCACATGCATCATCTTATCCTCTTCCATATTCTCCCTAAAAGTCTCCATGCATTTATATTAGCCTTATGACTCATCCATGTGTAGGGTTGTGACTCATGTTTAGGATGGTGATTCACTCCTTCTTAGGTTTATGACTCACTTGTGCATGTGGGTATTTGGAAAATTTTCTTCTTCCCTTTCTCTCTCAAAAAAAACGTCCCCCTCCCTTATTATTATTTTAATTTTGTGTTTTATCTATCTTTTAATACTTAAAGGAAAATCTCCCATTGGTCTAATTAATTTCATGAGGATTAAGAATATTGTCTTGATTTGTCATTGGCTAATCCAATCTCACAAGGATTAAGCTTTTAAGCCCTTAGATTGGCTTTATGTGGTTGATTCTTGACCCTTAGATCATAGTTGTTTTTATTGACTTTTTCAAAGCTTGATTAGAATTTAATTATCATCTTAATCCAATACTTAATTGCCCCTTGATTATTGTATTATTGACTTTTAGGGTAGTTTAAGATTATTGTTAATCTATTTTATGCTAATCTCATCCCCTATTGGTCTTTGAAGCTTAACACATCTATTAATTGTAAATAGTTAGCTAAATATTCCCTTAGTGTTATTTTAATTGTTCATTAAGTGTTGGTAATTACCTTTTAATTGTTCAAGTGTTTTGATAATTCTTTACGGCATTTTATAACTTAACTATGATCTAAGTATTAGTTCTAAGGTTTTAGAAAATTTGGTCTTTTAAACATTTATAAAATTGGTGTTTAAAACCCTCTGATCAATTATGAAAATTAATACAATTATTCCAATTATCGCAAATTAAATTGTCCCTTAGTTGCTAGTAATTTCTCTTATGATTAAATCAGGATTACTCTTAGTTTTAGAGATTTTAGGGCATTTTATAATATTTCATGATCCTTCATGTAATTTTTAAAATTGGGTTTTGCCCTATTTAAATTCTAGAGAAAATTCGCCCTACACACTCTCCTATTTTTTATAGATATTATTTGCCAAAATATAATATTTTCAATGACTATGAATTCTTAGGATATCATATTTCTCCAAATTTTTTATTTATTTATTTCTATAACTCTTTCTTACTCCTTTTGATCCTACAAGGACCCTATTTTAATTTGGTCATTGTTTGTATTTTTATGACATTTTATGATCCCTAGAAAAGCTCAATCTTAATCCTATATAAGGATTTTTTAGAAATTCGAATAATCATACCTCATAATTTGAGACCACATATTCACCTAGTTTAAATAGGTGTCATTTATCAAAATATTGTAGTTATAAGAAATTATAATTTTTGGGGTATTACAGCTGAAGCTAAGCTCCCCAATCACTTCATAATAATAAGCTTCTCAAACTTCATCCCAGTCGTCCAATATTGTAGAGCCACAATATTGGAAGACTTTGATGAGATTTTGAAACACAGCATTTCTCATCGACATAGAATTTCAGCGTTAATAAGTTAACTCACTCGTTGATCTCTTGTGAGAAACCAAGACTATTAGTTGCTTTATATAGAGAGTAACTGTATATCACTCGTTGATCTCACTAGGAGATCGAATCTTTTTTTTTTTTTCTCCCAACACCACGAAAAGTTACAAAAAACAATTAAAATAGTGCTATATATTATTGAGTCACTTTCTATATTTGATTCTCCACCGAACTAAATTTTTATTGAATGAACTAGTTGGCTTTTCCGTTAAATATAAACCCCCTGATTTGTTTAGTCCTTTTTATGAGTAATTCCAAAATTTATAGGCGGCAATCAACTAAAAAAAGTTGTGCAAACACAATATTAAACAACCATCACAGTATCACAAGTCAAAAAAACAAAAAAAAGACAAAAAGTCTTCGTGAATCTAATATACTTTTTGGAATGTGTATCCTTTTCATCTTCAAAAACACTTCATCGATTTGAGTAAGTTGGCGCCATTCAATTTCACAGTCCTTCAAAGTAAAGACAAAGGCTAAGGACAGGAATGTTTTACTTAGAAATCAGACCTAGTGATTAATAAAGCATAAATGCTTAGAAATCACACCTAGTGATTTACAATTCCAATGAAATAATATATTAATGTTTTACTTTTCCTTAATCTAATATATAAAACATTTATATGGAACCAATTTTTATGCTAGGCACCGGTATATTATGCTATTGGAGGCAATCCTATACATTCGAGGCATTGTTGATTGGGCACTAGATGTTGGTATCTCTCCTTGTAGGTATTCAAACCTTCATAGGCAATTTCACTAATGTAACTTGTGAGTGTTGTTATGAGTTGAAATATTTCGCTTATAGCAATGTATTTTATTGTTTGTTAGCTCAATTTAATGGCCATATAACTTTTCTTTTAATTTTTTTAAACCATGTATAAAATGACGGAATACAATTTATTATCAACATAAAAATTTTAAAAATAATAATTATGTTCATAATTGTCTCCTTGTATTTATATAAATTGTAACTAGGTTGATTTTGATTTTATTTGGATTGATTAGATAAAATTAGTTCAGAAGTATGCTGAGTGACAAGTCATCCACTACTAACACCGTACAATTTAAACCAACAAATTATGAATAGCCATACAAACTAACAAATTCTGAATATAGGTACCAAGTACCAACAAATAAGGAAACTACAAGGACCCAATGAAAATGAAAAAAGCACTATAATGACTTAATTAAAATTAGATGAAAATATATGAATTTATTTGTCCCGGAATTTGCATAAAATTTCGATATATTTTATATTAATTAACTTTTGACATTAATGAGTATGACAGACACCTAACTAAATTATCCGACATTCAATGTACTCTGTATGTTCACCCCAAACTCAAATTGTGGGAATTGATGCTCTCTGATTATCAGAACTAATAATTGATCAAATTATTCACTAAAAAATCTTCCATCTACAGTAAAATTCAGATTTATTCAACACAGCACGTGGCCACTCCAAGTGGTCATTATAGCGCATACTCTTTGGCTTTCTCTGTCAGAATAACGTAACGAAAATGAAAAGATGCATGCTGTCTTTTGCCTGTTTTATTCTCCGCAGTTGACATTAATCAGTTAATGAGTGAGAATATTTAAATGCTTTTCCTTAGTTAATTATGAAGGATATTAACTTTTTCGTTTGTCATTAATTTAATCTTGTCCGAAACAGATCAGAAGTTTTCCAGAATGAAGAATAGTAAACATATATATGCAGCTCCTATTAAATTATACTTTTTCTATTGCTAAATGTAGGATCTGGACCGGAAATGGGTTTTCATTCTATATGTAAGACCTTTTTCATATCTCATATCTATTATTTTTTCTAAACTAATTTGCCGAATTTATAATTTGATATATAACCTAATGTTACATATAAATATTTTAGAGAGATTATGTTACGTATCTTATAATTAAGTAATTTATTTAACTTCTTTAATATTTTCAAATTAGATAAATAGGTCTTACAAATATTTATTTCAATCCCACCACACTAATGTTTCAAATGTTGCAAATATACGTGAAAGACATATTTCTTATTTTTTGTTGACTAAATTTCACATTAATCTGCCTAAACATTGGATCATGTACAGATAATCTTCATAACTTTTAAATTTTTACAATAGGGATAAGGGTCTTAAATGCCATGAAAGTTTTCGCTCAGGAGCACTGGTAAGACGAAAGTTTTTTTTGGACCAAAAATGCCACGGAAGTTTTCACTGAGGAGCAATTTTGTCCTGGAAGTTTTCACAAAGGAGCAATTTTGCCCCGGAAGTTTTCACTAAGGAGCAATTTTGCCCCGGAAGTTTTCACTAAGGAGCAATTTTGCCCTTCTGTCCCCGAATATTAAATTTGACTATTAAATCAGTCAAAGACCACACATGTGATGCCTTAAAAAGGTCAAACTTGGAGCCAGAAAAGGAGATCCTAGAGATGTTGAGCTCAAGGCGGCCAGAATTTGTGAAGTCGAACTGGTTAAAGGGACTAAAAGGTCGACTGTCACAAAACCCAAAGGAAGCATCACTTGTGATCTAAGCAAATGATTAGTCTATACAAACGTAAATATTATCACTATTGATTTGTTTTACTGAACCAATTTTTGGAACAATTCATTTCTCGTTTTGCGTTTCATTTGCGTTTTGTGATAAACCTTTCAGTCCCTTTGACCGGTTCGACTTCACAAATTCTGGCCGCCTTGAGTTCAACATCTAAAGGATTTCCTTCTCTGACTCCAAACTCAACATTTTCAAGGCATGACATGTGTAGTCTTTGACTGATTTAATAGTCAAATTTAATATTTGGGGACATATGGGCAAAAAATTATTACGTTTTGTAAACTTCCGAGGCAAAATTGCTCCTCAGCGAAAACTTCCATGGCAAAAATGATACTTCTGGGGCAAAATTGATACTTCCTGTGAACTTTCGTGGCATTTTTTGTCCAAAAAAATCTTTCGTCTTACTAGTGCTCCTAAGCGAAAGCTTCCATGGCATTTAAGACCCTTATCCCTTTTACAATAAACCCCCTTAACTCTATATTTATGCATATAATTCTCATACGATTAATTTTATTCATTATTTATTTACGCACAGCTAAAAGTTTACGTGGAATGGAAGTTTGAGGGATTATATATACTCAACAAAAAAATTTAGGGGGTGTATAATTCATAGTTGAGGTTACCGCACTAACTTAAAAGCTCAATGAGATTTATTATGAAGTTTTAAAGATTAAGGGGCCAGTAAGATATTTGTATATGGTCCAAAATTATTTAGGAGAGTTGAGTAAAATATGTTTTTTTTTTTTTTAAAGAAAGATCCACAATGAATTGAGAAAGCTTAGGATGTGAGTAGGTGCGCGCATTTTATACATGATATATACTAATAAGTATATATTTTATAATTAAATAAATGTAGATTCTGAGATATATTTGATTATCTTTATTATATTTTTCAATCCTTTAATTATTTATAGGATAAGAGGATATTTTGATATAAAATCAACTCATATCCTAATATCTTTTTGTAGGAGATATTATAAGATTCAAGTAATAACAAAATATCAATATAATATATCTAAATTATATGATAATGGATTTAAAAAAAAAGGCAAACCGAGATATTGTGATAGAGACGCACGTAGGGAGGTAACATATACCTATATATATGCTAGGCATAGCAAGAGGGAGGTATGTTCTAGTTGGTGATGACAATACAAGCATTCAAAATCTAGATGGACGGAGATTAAATTTTGTAGATGCACAAGATCTACAACACAAATGATGTAACACCCCAATTTTCAAAAGCGGAATATTTTTTTTTTCATCTGAGTGGAGCATTAGAGCAAGTAAAAGAGTGAGTAACTGATATATCATTAATTGTGGCGTATCTGTCTGTTCATAATGTACAGTACATTTATCTGAGTAATGTCATAACAGTACAAATCTGAGAATAGGATCCTCAGTCGGGTCTTTATGCGTGCTGTTTACTCTGCTTACTCCTGTCTTCGGTCCACGGTTCCCCAGACCCTGAAGCTATGGTAAGAGCTGAGGTCCAATATCCATCGGACCTCAGGTAATGGTTAACCTCATGCTTATGTGAACAATATATGTATGATAGATATTCATGACATTACAGCAATAATCAATATAAAAACTCATAACAGATTTGTCTGGATAACGGTACACAGCCACTGCATATGTCCGTTATCGCTAGTCTGCACTATTCACCAGTGCCACGATGACCTATCGTGTCCTCAGCACTAGGAAAACTCAACGGCATTACCAAGACTGTAACCTGTATAAAGCTGAATGTATAAACATGTGAACTAAGCCCCATAACTTAGCCACGGTGCATGACCCAAGACCAAGTCTTGTCCATAACTTTATGAAATCATCTATCACATATAAGCATAAGAGTTAGTGTTACAGTACGAGTCCGTACCTGAGTCGGTGATAGCGGTACGTGCGTCGATCAGTACGCGTTCTTGGATAGCCTATAATAGTAATGTTGCTTTATTAATCTATAAATAATATCCTAAGAGATATTTTGTCCACTAATGACTATTTTATCCCTGGTAACTTTATTTCCCCATAATTTTCGTAAAAACGCTGGTTACAGCATTCAGGGCAGATTTTTCGTCAAACTTTGAAAAATCATAACTAATTATAAAAAAATCGAAATGAAGATCTGTAAAATTCCCCGAACTCCTTAGGATGTCTATTTTTTATAAAAAATATTAGATTTTACCCAGAAGTTAAGAAAAGTTCCCATTTTTCTTGTTTTCTCACGCTGCCCAGAAATTTTCCCAGAAAACATAGCCTTTCTTCAAGAATTTTTATCTCTTTTTAAAAAATTTCAAAATGACACACTATAGGTATATTTGAAAATCCCTATATGTCTACTTTAACCATGAAAAGTTTCAGAATTAACTAACTTCATCTTCAACATAAAATTATGGCGTTTTTTGTACTGACTCCAGAAATCGCCTAACCAACAAATTTCATCAGAACTTCATTACTTCGTTGTTTCTCTCTCAAAAATTTTGCTCTATCACTTCGTTCATCAATTTTTCAAAATAAAGATATTTTTGACCATAAAAACATGAAAATAAAATTACTCTAGAATATTTAAGATTAAAACAACTTCTATCTATGAATTTAAGACTTTAAACTCAATAACTTACCAACAAATGCTTCAACTCCTTCAAGAAGCTCCCACTCTCTTCCACTCCTCTCTATATTCAGATTGCCTTGCTTGCTTTGGTGTGAAAAACAATGAAGGCTAAGGTGCCTATTTATAGGAAATTACTATGGCATTTTTTGTAAATTTTCCTAACCTACTTCATCTTAATTCTTGGCCATTGGATCAAGGTAAAATTTGAAACTCCAAATCCTCACCCTCCAACCCCTCACAACCGTCCCCCTCTCTCTCTCTTCCTCTTCACCTTTTTCTTCCTTGCTCAAGAAGTTTGAAGACTTGCCCATGAAGTCTTGAAACTTGATCACCAAGTTGGAAGGTTCCAACTTCACCCATAAGTTGTTGCTGAAAGAATGGACCTTGATACCCAAGAGGGGGGGGTGAATTGGGTATCTATAAAATTTTAAAGACTTGGCTCTGTTTTGGGCAAGTTAAAGCAGAGGATAAATGAAGAGAGGAGTAGAGAAGCTTTGCACGGATCAATTTATACTGGTTCGGCCTTTTCTCTGACCTACATCCAGTCCCCAAGCCTCACTTGGGATTTTCAATCCACTAACTTCACAAGACTTGATTACAATCTCTATATTCAGAGTAGTTCTCTCACTAGAACTCACTCCCCCTTACAAGATGCAATCAATACTCCCAACCACCAAGTCCCCTGACTTGTGGTTATCTCAATCAATGAATGATTACAAGAAAGACTCTCTCAAAGAGTAGATAAGATAAATACTGAAGTACAATGTATCAAAGATACAGCCTAATGAAAAGAACAACTCAGGATGATTATTTTCGAGTAGAGTAGTTGTTCATCAGTTGTGTCTCTTTGGCTTAAGTTCCTCAGTCATTTATAATTGTTTGAACCATTTGAACGTTAATAATCCACTGAAGCTTGTTCCCATTCGAAAATGTGACTGTTGTGAGTGTTCTTCCATGTGTAAAGGTACTGCAGAAGCTGATGGGTAATATTCTGTTGCTACTTTCCAGATTTGGGTGTTTGTAGCTTTTGCATTTGAATATTGGTGGCCCATGACATTCTGTTTTTAGAATAATCACGTTTGGCTTTCTTCAGAGGTGATTGTACTGTCTGTAATGCCAACCTGTCATGCATTTAATCTTGTCTTGAAGGATAAGATAAAATAATCCAAGTTGCATAAAGTGTTGCTCCAATTGAATCTCTGTCTAATTCAAATTCTTTCTGTTATCTCATAAATAAACTTGTTAGAACAGATCACTTACATATATAAGAGATAGATATAATGATTAGATTCAATGGGTAATTTGAAACATGAAGAAAGAATCAAATTTGACATATCAGAGTTTAAATGCGTTTTTCTGTTCTGGAGGTCTGAACTCGAGTTCATAATGTTAGGCTCGAGTTCGGCCTTTATTCATTTTGAGAATTCGGTTCTGTCAAAATCAAACTGGAGGTTTGTGTGTAAACCTGAGGTTTGTAAGAACACAAACTCGAGTTCATTAATGATGAACTCGAGTTCTCTTTACTTAGAGAACTTCAAAAAGGGTTAACATAAAACAAACTGGAGGTTTAAGACAAGTGGGCTCGAGTTTGAAACTTTTGAAAATGGCTAATTACTCTCTGGAACTTTTGAACTGGAGTTTGAGAAGCTTGGGCTCGAGTTTAGTTCTCTCTAAAATATTCTGTAGGCTCTCGGTCAAAACTAGGCTCGAGTCTGAAGAGTTTAGGCTCCAGTTTATAGACAATGTTCTATTTTTAAGTTTAAACAAACTTGTCCTGCCAAGGATGAACTCGAGTTCATCATGACAGGCTCGAGTTCTTTTACTTAATATCTTCTTTGAACTTTTTCAAACTTGAGGTTTGAGTAGAGGTTTAGAGTTTGTAATAGGTTTTCAAAAGTTAAAAAAAAAACTTTGTCAATGGCGAACTCGAGTTCATTAAATGGTAGGCTCGAGTTCACTCAAACTTTCAAGGATTTAATTTTGAACTTCAGGTTCAGTCTCAAGTTTGATCTTTGGTTTGACAAGTTTATGCTTTCTGTTAAACATAGGCTCGAGTTCAACAGTTATAGGCTCGAGTTCATGCGAACTTTCAAAGGTTTAAATATAAACTTCAGGTTTAGTCTCAAGTTTGAACTTTGGTTTTGCAAGTTCATGCTTTCTGTTAAATACAGGCTCGAGTTCATCACTCATAGGCTCGAGTTCTATTTTGACAGATAGAAAAATCATGAGTTTTAAACATCCTTGACTTGTCAAATCTTTCCACTATTGTTTACAATTGTCAGTGATCATCAAAACACTCTGAGAACTAACATTCTCCCCCTTTTTGATGATGACAACACTTGTAAACAATTGATTGGGAAACTTAGTTTGAAATTTATTTTGAAATTCAGCTTGTGATCAAATTGACAGAAAACATATATCAGAAGCAGAATATCAAGGATTTGTTTTGTGAAACAAAAATTTTGCAGATTATCAGAGACTTAACCAAATTATCAGAGATAAGCTTTAAGACCAAAAGCAAAAAAAAAATATAACTGAAACTTCAAATTGATAACTTCAAACTGAAAAAAAAATTCACATAATTCCAAAATGACTACAAAAGTTACAAAACAATCAATATTCACTCCACACTTTCTCCCCCTTTGGCATCATCAAAAGGAGGGGAAGAAGAGATAGGTTCAATTTGGACATAGGGTACTATGGCTAGTGGCTCAGCATAGGATGTGAAGGTCGAAGGTGTAGGAGCAGAAGGAGGTGTCTGTGCAGGCTGAGCGTGAGCAGGTTCTGAGTCTGGGGCAGGTACAGAGGTAGAAGCATCCGGAGACTGAGACTTTAAGATCTTGTCCATCTTATCGCTTAGGTTCATCATTGTAACCAATAAGGTGGACATAGTAGAGGTCTGTTCATTGACTTGAGTCTTCAGTGCTTCTTGTTCAACTCTGAAGGCTTCTTGAGCATCCACCAGGTTATTGTGACCCTTGTTCACTTCAGCAACTAGCTTCCCTACAGCTAGTTCAATTCCTTCTATTAGATCAGATACGGCCTTGTCCACAATTTCTTGAACTCTGACATTAAAATCAGAAGGAGGTGGAGGAGCACTCTGAGCTTCTTCAGCTCTGGACTGTGTGGCTCTGGATGTAGCTGGCTTGGACCTCTTTGGGGCTCTGGACTGATCTGAGTACTCAGGCCTGTGAGTTTGCATCAAGTTCATGATGTGCTGTCCAAATTCAGTTGGAAATTGAGGAGAGTCATTCTCAGCCAAGTGCCAAATCTTCTCATGAAATAGAATTACTGAAACCAGGCTGGCAAAGGGAATCTGGGATGACTGGCGTGAGTGAAAAGCAAATTTTGCTATTTCTTGAAAGAGCCAGTAACCTACATTCTGAGGTTGTTGGTCTAGAATGGAGGCGAAGATGTTAAAATCTTTCTTGGCAAAGTGTGTAAAGTTGCCTCCCTTCTGAAGAAGATTCCTGGAATAAATGTACCAGATGGCTCGGTTTCTCAGAGGCATGGCAGCTGGGGTGAAATTCAGTATCTCAAGGGTATTAGGAATAGGTTCATCAGGTCTGAGTAAACTAAATATAGCCTGTTGCTTATATCTGTGAGTTTCAGGCTTAGGAGGGTTTGAGATTTGTAGGATAGAGTTCAGATAGTCAGGAGTAATTGTGATTTTCTGACCTCTAACCTTTGTGACAATTCTTTCTTCTACCAGATCACCATCTGAATTTAGCACATTATCAGATTTCATGTGAAAGTAAAAGACTTTCACAAGTTTGGGACTATAGGCAGCCTTGATTGAAATTAAGGACTCAAATTGATTCATCCAGGGGCTCAAATCCAAATTACATTCTTCTTTTAGCTTAGCTAAATCTACAAAGACTATAGGACAGAATTTCTTCTTTTCATCATATTTTTTCTTGAATAAAACACCCTCTTCTGCTGTCATTCTACATGGTTCTATGTTGAAACCTTCTGGGCACCTCTTATGCTTGTAAATTTCTAAAATTGCAGGTAAGGGCTGAGATACCTGAGGAGTCCCTTGTTCCTGAGATTGAGGTTCAGCTTGACCACTACCTTGACCGGGAGTGGGAACAGAGTGGATACCCGCGGTTTTCTTTCTCTTGAAGGGTTGTTTTTCCCTCAGAGGAGCAGCTGGCTGAGGGGCTTTACCTCTTCCTTGGACAGGAGGCTCGGGATCATGCCTCTTCTTCGTTCTCTCTTCTCCAATTACAACTCCTTTCGGTCTGGAAGGAGGAGTTTGAGTATTTTCGCCGTCAACTCCTCTAACGAATTTGTCAATTCCATCTTGTAGGCGGGAAGAGCGCTTTTTTGTACGGACAGGGCGTTCAGATTGAGTTTGAGAAACAGATTGAGAAGGGTTAGGGTTTGTGTCTTTGGGATTTGTGGATTGAGAGGCCATTTTCGCAGAAAACAGAGGAAGAAGATGATGAGAAAGACGCAGAGGACTAGGGCAAACCGGAGGTGTGTGAAGAGTGAAGTGAAAAGTTTGTAACTGTAGTATATATAGAGTTCGTGATGAACTCGAGTTCACACCTTTCAGGCTCGAGTTCGTCATTAAAATTTGCTTACCTGGACTTCAAGAGTGTGCTGAGAACTCTTGAACTTCCTCGTGAACCTGAGGTTCTCACTTACGAGCTCGAGTTCAGGATGACTTTCCTCCAAGGTTGCTCTCTGTGATTTACGAACTCGAGTTCGTCACTTATGGGCTCGAGTTCGTCATGCCTGAGATCCAGCCTTGCTCTCTGCCAAAAATGAACTTGAGGTTCATTCACTAATGAACTCGAGTTCATTCTTGTTTTTGCCTTTCACTACTTCCAGTCTCTCTCGAGCTCGAGTTCTTGCTTGTCAGGCTCGAGTTCGGTCATAACTTCAGCAAATTTGAGATAAGAGCATCCTGCATAAGACACTTCTAGATACTCCGATGCTTAAGTCAGTAATCAATCATTATCAAAACCATAACTAACATTAAAATGAGTGAGAAATACTTACAGTTCATTGGGGTTTACCATTCCCAATTCTCTTCTTATGAAATTAAATTGTTCTTTTGCAAGAGGTTTTGTGAAAATGTCTGCAAGTTGGAGATGTGTTGGGATAAACATGACTTTGACATCCTTCTTCTGAACATGATCCCTGATGAAATGATGTCTCACATCAATGTGTTTGGTTCTTGTATGTTGCACAGGATTCTTGGCCAAGCTTATTGTGCTTGTGTTGTCACATAGTATTGGAATTTCTTTCAAGTACACTCCCAAATCAGCGAGTTGTTGTTTTAACCATAACACTTGAGCACAGCAACTTGAGGCAGCCACATACTCAGCTTCAGTAGATGATACAGCAACAGTGGTTTGTTTCTTGCTGAACCATGACACAAGTGAGCCACCAAAGAATTCACATTGTCCACTTGTGCTCTTCCTATCTGTCTTGTATCCAGCATGATCTGAATCTGAATATGCTACTAAGTGTTCTGGTTGTCCTTTGGGAAACCATAAGCCAAGAGTCTTAGTATCAGCAAGATATCTAAAGATTCTTTTCACATGTTCAGCATGTGTCTCTTTTGGAGCAGATTGGAATCTTGCACACATCCCCACACTGAATTGAATGTCGGGGCGGCTTGCTGTAAGATAGAGTAATGACCCAATCATTCCTCTATACTTTGTTATGTTAAAGTCCTTGCCTTCTTCATCAGCATCCAAAGAAGTAGTTGCACTCATGGGAGTATCAGCACCATTGCATTGATCCATTCCAAACTTCTTTAAGAGATCATTCAGATACTTGGTTTGGGATATGAAAATTCCATCCTTCCTTTGCTTGATTTGCAATCCAAGAAAATAATTTAGTTCTCCCATCATTGACATTTCAAATTCTCCCTGCATTTTCTTTGCAAATTCTTCACACAGAGTATCATTAGAAGCTCCAAATATGATATCATCCACATAAATTTGAACAACTAAAATTTCATTTAGCTTATTAGTTTTAATAAAAAGAGTTGTATCAGCTTTCCCTCTAACGAAATCTTGATCAAGAAGAAATTTGCTTAATCGCTCATACCAAGCTCTAGGAGCTTGCTTAAGACCATATAAAGCTTTCTTGAGACGAAAAACATGATCTGGATAATTTTCATTTCGAAAACCAGGAGGTTGCTCAACATAAACTTCCTCTTGAATAAAACCATTTAAAAATGCACTTTTAACATCCATTTGATAAAGTTTAATTCCTTTTACACAAGAAAAGGCTAGAAGAACTCTTATAGCTTCCAATCTTGCCACTGGAGCATAAGTTTCTTCATAATCAATACCTTCTTCCTGATTATAGCCTTTGGCAACCAATCTTGCCTTATTTCGGACAATGACTGCAGATTCATCTCGTTTGTTTTTGAATACCCATTTAGTGCCAATGACTGGATGGTCTTTAGGCCTAGGTACCAAGTCCCAAACTTGATTTCTGTCAAATTGATGTAATTCCTCTTGCATAGCTATCACCCAATCATTGTCTGAAAGGGCTTCTTCTATTTTAGAGGGTTCAATGTGTGAAATAAATGCAGAGAAGGTTACTTCATTTAACGTGCTTCTTCTGGTTCTTACTCCTTGATTAATATCACCTATAACTTGGTCTATAGGATGATTCCTTATATATTTCCAAGCTCTAGGCTGAGTCTGATCAGGATTTTCTAAACTGTTTTCAGGATCAGCTTCAAAAACATTTTCATAATTTTCAGAGGAAGGGGTAGTTTTTGAAAAGAATTGATTTTTGCAAATGTTTTCTTCTTCATCATCCAAAGATCTGTTAGAATCAGTTTCACAAAACACAACATGTATTGATTCTTCTACAACTTTAGTTCTAGCGTTAAAAACTCTATATGCTTTGCTTCTATTAGAATAACCAATAAATATCGCTAAGTCAGCCTTAGAATCAAATTTACCAAGATTCTCTTTACCATTATGGTGCACATAGCACTTGCAACCAAAAATGTGAAGGTGGCTGAGATTTGGCTTTCTCCCTTTGTAGAGCTCATAAGGAGTCTTGTTCAACTTCTTCCTTAAGTAAGCTCTATTGGAGATATAGCATGCAGTGCTCATGGCATCAGCCCAAAATACTTGTGATGTGTTGTTTTCACTCAACATTGCTCTTGCCATCTCAGTGAGTATTCTGTTCTTTCTCTCCACAACACCATTCTGTTGTGGTGTCCTTGGTGCTGAAAAGTTGTGATCAATCCCCGTGTTGTCACAGAACTCAGCAAAGGCGTTGTTCTCAAATTCTCCACCATGGTCGGTTCGTATACCTGAAATTGAAAAACCTTTCTCGTTCTGGACCTTCTTGGCAAATACAACAAATTGATCAAATGTTTCATCTTTAGATGATAAGAAAATTGTCCATGTGAATCTAGAATAATCATCAACTATGACCAAAGTGTATAAATTTCCACCAAGACTTCTAACTCTAGCTGGTCCAACTAAGTCCATATGAAGTAATTGAAGGGGTCTGGTAGTAGAAATCTCATTCTTCGTTTTAAAGGATGATTTGGTTTGTTTTCCTTTTTGGCAAGCATCACATATCTTATCATTTTTGAAATTCAATTTTGGAATACCAATAACCAAATCCTTTTTCAGCAACTTGTCAAGTTGAGACATGTTCACATGAGCTAATCTTTTGTGCCATAACCAACTTTCATCCAAGTTACTTACAAAACATTTTTCTGACACGGAGGTATTACTAGAGAGGTTAAGTGTATAACAATTGCCATCTCTAGGTGCTCTAAACAAGGCTTTAGTTTTCAAATTTTCTATGGGAATCAAATCCTTTTTGACAATAAAGCATTCATCAGAATCAAAGATAACTAAGTTACCCTTATCAGTGCTTTGGCTCACACTTAGGAGATTGTGACACAATCCTTCTACTAGATAGACATCCTTGATGAGTGGACCATCACTACTTCCAATCTCACCAATGCCAGCAATCTTTCCTGATTGGTCTCCTCCAAAGGTGACTCTACCACCATCTTTTGGTTTAATTGTAAGAAATTTGGTTTTATCACCAGTCATGTGTCTTGAGCATCCACTATCAATATACCATTTGTTGGGTCTTGATGCTCTAAGACAAACCTGCAAATCACAATGGGATCAAGTTTTAGGTACCCAACTTTTCTTGGGTCCTTTTGGGTTAGCTTGCACCTTGAGAACATAAGTTCCTTTTGGTACCCATTTATAGTTTCCTATAGGTTTAATTTTTCCTTCCCTCTTATGAAAACAAGATGAAGTTGAATGGCCCTTCCTATTGCAATAATCACAATGTGCAAAGGGATTTGAGGAGTGAACTGTTTTTGTAAAGTAGTTCATGTAAGATTTTTGACCACTCTTCTTTTTACCTTTCTTCTTATCAGAATTTGGTTTGTAACCAATACCTGACCTATCATTTACAAATCTTTGTTGTTTCAAAATTACATTAAGCATTTCACTGCCCTTAGTAAATGTTTCAAGTGCTTTTGTAAGATGTACATTCTTCTGTTTTAATTCAGGGCATTCCTGACAAATCAAAATTTTAGAAGAAGATAGTTTTTCAATTTGTAGTTCAAGAGTGATATTTTTCCTTTTCAAAGCTAAGTATTTTTCTGCGAGTTTCTCAAATTCCTTTTGCACAAGATAATATTCATCAACAAGTTCATCATAGGAAGGTTTTGAGTCATATACCTCATCATCATCTTGTTGTTCTTGAGCTACTAGGCATATGTTTGCCTTTTCATCTTCATCCTCTTCATCCTCATCTGAAGAGCTATCACCCCATATGCTTGAAATGTATGCTTTCTTTTTATACTTGCTGAAGCTCTTTTTGTCCTTCTCTTTGTTGGTGTTGTTCAGCAAAGGACATTCAGACTTGATGTGTCCAGGCTTTTGGCACTCATAACAGATGATTGGTTTCTTTGTTTCATGACTTGAGCTTCCTTTCTGAAACCTTTTGAATCCTTGGTCTCTCTTGAAGTATTTCTTGAAGCGCCTGACCAACATACCGATTTCTTCATCTTCATCTTTCTCATCTTCTTCATTATCAGAATCTCTTGCTTCCTTGACTGTTTTAAGAGCCAATCCCTTGCTTTTCCCATGTACCTCGTCAAGTCCTTTCTTGAACTTGATTTTTGCTTCATATTCTGAGAGGCTACCAAATAGAGCAGCCACAGAAGTCATTGATTCTCCTCTAGCTTCTTCTATTGCTGTGACTTTGGCCTCCCATTCCTTGTTGAGAACATTGAGAATTTTTCTTACTTGGACTGACTGATCATAGTCTTTACCAAGTGCAGCAAGTTGATTTATGAGATGAGTGAAACGAAGTTGAAATTCACCAATGGATTCGCCGGACTTCATTCTAAGGAGATCATATTCTGTCATGAGGGTGTTTACACGATTTTGCTTTACACCTGCTGTCCCTTCATGAGCAATTTCTAGTGCATCCCACATATGCTTTGCAGATGGAAGTGTGCAAATCCGGAAGTATTCTTGTTGACTTAATGCACTTTGGAGAAGTAGAACTGCCTTACTGTTGAGTGTGATGTTCCTTCGATCATTGTCATCATATTCCTCTTCAAGTTTTGGAATTCTCACACCATCTTCCATAGTTGTAGGAGTGTAATCTCCTCTTTCAAATACTCTCCATAGTCCATATTCAGTAGCCATGACAAAAACTTTGAACTTGGCTTTCCAGAATGAGTAGTGTTCTCCATTGAAACCAGGTGGTCTGTTGATAGAGGCTCCATCGGGAAGAATTCCTTCCATATTGATCCTTCTCGAGCTGTTAGACTCTCTTGAGAAGACCAGGCTCTGATACCAAATGAAAGAATGGACCTTGATACCCAAGAGGGGGGGGGTGAATTGGGTATCTATAAAATTTTAAAGACTTGGCTCTGTTTTGGGCAAGTTAAAGCAGAGGATAAATGAAGAGAGGAGTAGAGAAGCTTTGCACGGATCAATTTATACTGGTTCGGCCTTTTCTCTGACCTACATCCAGTCCCCAAGCCTCACTTGGGATTTTCAATCCACTAACTTCACAAGACTTGATTACAATCTCTATATTCAGAGTAGTTCTCTCACTAGAACTCACTCCCCCTTACAAGATGCAATCAATACTCCCAACCACCAAGTCCCCTGACTTGTGGTTATCTCAATCAATGAATGATTACAAGAAAGACTCTCTCAAAGAGTAGATAAGATAAATACTGAAGTACAATGTATCAAAGATACAGCCTAATGAAAAGAACAACTCAGGATGATTATTTTCGAGTAGAGTAGTTGTTCATCAGTTGTGTCTCTTTGGCTTAAGTTCCTCAGTCATTTATAATTGTTTGAACCATTTGAACGTTAATAATCCACTGAAGCTTGTTCCCATTCGAAAATGTGACTGTTGTGAGTGTTCTTCCATGTGTAAAGGTACTGCAGAAGCTGATGGGTAATATTCTGTTGCTACTTTCCAGATTTGGGTGTTTGTAGCTTTTGCATTTGAATATTGGTGGCCCATGACATTCTGTTTTTAGAATAATCACGTTTGGCTTTCTTCAGAGGTGATTGTACTGTCTGTAATGCCAACCTGTCATGCATTTAATCTTGTCTTGAAGGATAAGATAAAATAATCCAAGTTGCATAAAGTGTTGCTCCAATTGAATCTCTGTCTAATTCAAATTCTTTCTGTTATCTCATAAATAAACTTGTTAGAACAGATCACTTACATATATAAGAGATAGATATAATGATTAGATTCAATGGGTAATTTGAAACATGAAGAAAGAATCAAATTTGACATATCAGAGTTTAAATGCGTTTTTCTGTTCTGGAGGTCTGAACTCGAGTTCATAATGTTAGGCTCGAGTTCGGCCTTTATTCATTTTGAGAATTCGGTTCTGTCAAAATCAAACTGGAGGTTTGTGTGTAAACCTGAGGTTTGTAAGAACACGAACTCGAGTTCATTAATGATGAACTCGAGTTCTCTTTACTTAGAGAACTTCAAAAAGGGTTAACATAAAACAAACTGGAGGTTTAAGACAAGTGGGCTCGAGTTTGAAACTTTTGAAAATGGCTAATTACTCTCTGGAACTTTTGAACTGGAGTTTGAGAAGCTTGGGCTCGAGTTTAGTTCTCTCTAAAATATTCTGTAGGCTCTCGGTCAAAACTAGGCTCGAGTCTGAAGAGTTTAGGCTCCAGTTTATAGACAATGTTCTATTTTTAAGTTTAAACAAACTTGTCCTGCCAAGGATGAACTCGAGTTCATCATGACAGGCTCGAGTTCTTTTACTTAATATCTTCTTTGAACTTTTTCAAACTTGAGGTTTGAGTAGAGGTTTAGAGTTTGTAATAGGTTTTCAAAAGTTAAAAAAAAAACTTTGTCAATGGCGAACTCGAGTTCATTAAATGGTAGGCTCGAGTTCACTCAAACTTTCAAGGATTTAATTTTGAACTTCAGGTTCAGTCTCAAGTTTGATCTTTGGTTTGACAAGTTTATGCTTTCTGTTAAACATAGGCTCGAGTTCAACAGTTATAGGCTCGAGTTCATGCGAACTTTCAAAGGTTTAAATATAAACTTCAGGTTTAGTCTCAAGTTTGAACTTTGGTTTTGCAAGTTCATGCTTTCTGTTAAATACAGGCTCGAGTTCATCACTCATAGGCTCGAGTTCTATTTTGACAGATAGAAAAATCATGAGTTTTAAACATCCTTGACTTGTCAAATCTTTCCACTATTGTTTACAATTGTCAGTGATCATCAAAACACTCTGAGAACTAACAGTTGCATGTGTGGGAATTATTTTTCTTGCTCCCCAAGCTCTAAAAACCGCCACCCTCCCTTCATATTTTCTTTTAATCCATTTTGTGTTTTATTTTAATTTATTAGATAATGTTTTGGAGCCAAATCATTGGCCCTTTGATTTTTAATTAGGGTAAAATACTCTAAAATAGATCATTTTATTTGCTATTAGATTAACCATGACTATTAATTTAATCAACATCAATTTAGTTGCCCAATAATTATTTTTAGTATTCCCTAATTACTTTAAGCCTTTCCACACTCCTTTATGGTTTATTTTTGATGATATAAAAACTAAATATGAATATTTTAATTCATGTAAGTTTAATTGTTTATTAGTTGTTGGAAATTTTCCTTTAATTGGTTTAGGTATTTTCTCATCACTGTAAGGCCTTTTATGATTAGATATAGACTACATATTAATTTGTTAATCATATGGTATTTTATGATCTCTAAGTGAATTTAGAAAATTTGGGTGTTTGTTTTATCTAATTGTAACATCCTCATTTTTGAAATCCATTTTCACAATATTTAAACCAAAGTAGAAAGTTTTTGAAATAATTGATCAGAGTAGAGCATCGGGATAAATTTCAAAATTTTGAGTATCTGATAAACATTTACTGATGTAGCATCTGGCTGCTTACACAGCGGTACAGTAGTCTGAAAATAGTTCAACAAATAACGTTGAAATAAAAATTTCTCTGTCTTCGTCCTTGCGCTGGCTCCTTATCCTTGTCCTTGGTCCTGGTTCCTCCAGACCCTGACGCTATGTTAAGAGCTGAGGTTCAATTACCATTGAACCTCAGGTAACGGTTAACCTCATGCTTATGTATCAAATATATATGACAGATATCCATGGCAAAACAGCATTTAATCACATACAATATTCATATATTCACATAATAACATTACACGGCCACTGCAACATGTATGTTATTACAATCTGCACTATCTCCAGTGCCACGGTGTTACATCCGTGTCCTCAGCGCTAGGAAAACATAACGGCATTATCACGACTATAACCCGTATCAAGATGTATGTGTATGATCAATTTTTCAAAACAGGGTTTCAGACTATCTATCACATATAAGCATACCATAAGCATCAGAGTTAGTGTTACAGTACGCGTCCGTACCTGAGTCGATAGTCTCGGTACGTAATTGATCGGTCTGCGTTCTTTCGGACAGCCTATCAGAGCAATATCGTCCTATTAATTTAAAGATAATATTCTAAAAGATATTTTTGCCACTATTGACTATTCTACCCTTGGTATATTAAACCATTATTTTATTTTCTCATAATTTATTGAAAAACCGCTGGAATTATTGGGCAGAAATTCTCCTATCTTTGGAAATTCATAACTAATTCTAGAAAAATCGAAACGAAGATCCGTAAAATGTTCTGGACTCCTTAGGATGTCTATTTTCCATTAAAAATACCAGACTTTGCCCAGAATTTAAAAATAATTCCCAGATTTCACGCATTCATCCTCTGCCCAGAATTTCCAGCATTTTCGCAGCCTAAACTTTGTGAATTTCTTTCTCACTGTACAGAGCTCATTTCAACATGTTATTTACAGATTTGGAAAGCTCTATATGCCTACTTTCATCATGAATTTTCTCATAATTTTTCAATAACATTTTCAACATGAAATATGCGTTTTTCTGTGACCCGTTCAGAAATCGCCTAACCGACGAATTTTCGCCAGAACTTCGTTACTACAGTGTTCTTAACCTGGAAATTTTGCAGAACTACTTCCTTCACTAAATTTTCGAAATGAAGCTATTTTTAACTCTAAAAACATGAAACTAAAATTATTCTAGAATTTTAAAGATTAAAACTACTTCTATCTATGAATATAAACTCAAAACTAAAGAACTTTGCTTACCTAAAGCTTGGACTCCTTCAAGCTCTTCTCCCAACTCTCTCAACTCTCTCTCAAATAAGCAAGTGTTGCTTTGCTTGGTGTGAGGAAAAGTGAATGCCCAAAGGCCCTATTTATAGGAATTTCTCAAGGTAATTTGGTAAATAAAAGCAACTTCCCTCTTGTCAATTTTCCACCATTGGATCTAGGGCAATTTTGCAACTTCAAATCCTCACCACTCTCCCTCTCATCTGCCCTCTCTCTCTCTCTCCCTTCTTCTCTTTCTTCTTCCTTCTCCTAGAAGCTAAAACAACTTGAAGTGCAAGAATTGAATAGTAAGTTGTATCCTACAAGCTTTGACCAATTGGCACATGTGATGAAACTCAATTCCTTCCTCATGAAGCTCCCAAAACCGTGCCCCCTCTGAATTTTTGGGTTTTAGGTTTGTTTTGGGCTTTATTGCTTGGTTGGGCAAAAGTTTGGACTCCCAAAAATTGATCCAATGTGCATGGTTGTGGTAAAAAGCCCTAATTTAATTTCCTCTTGTTTATTATTTGATTTAGCTTAATTAAGTTTAATTTGTAATGCTTTTTTTGATTACCAACTTAATTATGATCCTACTAAATCCATTTGTTTCAATCATTGATCCCTTGTTAGGCTTTATTGTTGAATTTAGCCAAAATATTGCAACTTGCTTGTAAATATTTATCATTAAGTTAATTATGCATGTTAATTCAATTAAGATTAATTTTTGATGTTTACTAATTATTTTTAGTGTCCTCTAATTATTTTAGACCTCTTCCTATCCCTTTACGACTTAATTTTGCCAATATGTGAATTATATGACAATATACCCCTAAGTGTGAATTTAATCGTTCTTGAATTGTTGGAAATTTCATTTAATTGGTTTAGGGGTTTTTAGGAAATTTTTACAATATTTTATGACCCTTAATAATATTTAGGGAGTTGAATTTTGCCCTATTAAATCCTACCGACAACTTATTCAAGAAGTAGGGTAAATACACTACTATTTTGGAGACAACATACTTTCCTATTTTCATGATATCTTATATTATTTCAGGAACCCCAATTTTATTATAGTCTTTAAAAAAAATTCATTTATACCACTCTTAATTAGTCATTGACTTTTAATTGGAATTATACATCTTTATTTATGCCTAATTTAGTTAAATTTAGTGTCTTCATTGTTGTAATTTCAATTGCTCATTAATTGTTATTATTCACCCCTTAATTAGGCTCAGTGTGGTGATAACTCTTTAGGGCTTTCTATGAGTCAATTATGATTTTATGCATTAGTGTGTTAATTAAGGATATTTTAGTAAATTTCACCTCTTAATGAGTTAATGATGCTTAATCAATTCCTTGATAAAGATTTGGCACAATTATTTAATTTAATGAATACCTTTATTATTTTTCTCCTATCTTGTTTAAGTATTCTTCCATAGTTCCTTATTGGTCCTTTTAATTCCATGTGAACCATATTTTAATTTGGTAATTACTTGCATTTTATGATATTCTATGGTTCCTAAGAGGATTCAATAATTAATTGCAAAAATTAATGCAATTACTTTAATTAATGTACAATTATTTGTCCAATCAATTATTGACACTTTCCTCTAATTTGTTTGATATTTCAATAACATTTCATGCCCCTTTAAAATTTAAATATAAACTATGCTTCAATATGAAAATTATAGGGTATTTTATGATCCCTAAATGAACTTAGAGTATTTGAGTTGCTTTGGTTTATTTAACTCTAGGAGAAAATTCTCTAATTTTAAACTATAATATCTTTGAGACCACATATTCACCTACTTTAATAGGTATCATTTAGTGGTTATGCTAAATAGGATTTTTAGGGTATTACACTAATTCTAGGAGAAAATTCCCTAAATTAAATTAAATAAGCTATTATCTTGAGACCACATATTCACCTATGTTCAATAGGTATTTACTATCAAAATATAGTGGTTAAGTTAAGTAAGAATTTTAGGGTATTACATTTCACCCCCCGTTAAATAAAATTTCGTCCTCGAAATTTGCTCTATATTAACTAGACTTTGAACCATAAGTTATGGAAATGTACTCTAACGGAATGTTTTTATGTCTAAGCCGCTTCTTTCGGTGATCGAGAATTTGCTCCTGCTTAATTACAAAGGTATTGTTAAGTCGTACTCTGACATCCTCGTATCAAAATGTTTTCGTGGTGCATATATATGGTAGCAATGTAAGGTATCTCATATTCTAGGATACGGTTGAGGCATAACTGAGAAAACATGGAAAATGTTATCAAGATTATTCAGGCTCGGGGGTAAGGCTATTTGGTAAGTGACTGGTTCACGTTTAACTAAGATTTCGAATGGTTTTAAGTAACGCAGACTAAATCTTCGCCCCTGTAGCGTTCGACTGACACTCGTTACTGGGGATAGCTTTAGAAGCATATGATCAATGATTTCAAACTCTAGAGGTCTTCTCCTTTCGTCAATGTAGCTATTCTGTTTGCTTTGTGCTGCTTAGGAGTTGTCTTTTGATCACAGTGGAAGTCTGATCAATCAGATCTGGTTCAAGTAATTTCAGCTTAGATAAGGGTGACTAACATGTTTGCCCTTGACATTTGATCGTATAAACTCAGAAAACTCTAGACATCTAGTCTATTTCCTTACTATGCATACTTACTTAGCACGCACTCTAATATTCAAATAATAATTTTATTCATTTTTGTACCCAGGTATAGTATCCAAACACAGGACCTTCTCGTCCATCCCCATCGTACTGGGTTACACAGGCCGTACTACCTGATCCATTCAGCCTCTCGGCTTAACACATATTGGCCTTCCGGCTCAATTCTTTACCACAGCACTAGGGATTTTACCCTTAATACCTAGGAGATTATCTTCAACCTTTAGGCATTTCAACTACTACTTGGTACAATAAATGTTATGCCAAACCCAAGACATGCCTGTAGGCATACTAATCTAAGGTCACTATAACAATGCCACATTTTACACAGTGATAAGTACTACTGTCTTAAGGCCTAGGGACACTGCCCTGTGCACATGTTGCATACCAAGATCTCGAGCATCTGCTCGTCTATCTTATCTGAAACTCTCCACAGTCAAACTCTCAGAATATATTAGAAGCTCAATTATTCCTTAGGTCTCTAAGGTTTTTACTAGTTTCTATACAAGAATAAGAATTATTGATTGCAACGGTAAATCTTTTCTTCACTAAGGTAATCACTACGCTAAATTTCTATCATAAAATGAGGATTTTATATTCTCAATATTTTTATTAGGAGTGAGAAGTCAACATACAAATTAACCGAAAAATAGTTTTAACGAAATCCAGAACAACTTTTAAGTACCATTTAGTTCCTATGAAATTCACATGCTACTACAAATTTCATGTCTAATACTTATCAATAGATGCAAATAATAAGAAGACAAAAATTCAACTTCAGTTACCACAGTAACCTACACATTCCAACTTATGTTTTATATATCTGAAATCTAATGGTTTGGATAGGAATTCAACACAACATATTAGTACGGTGCACTAAAGTAGGGTTTCAGGAATATCAACAACAACAATACTAACTCTTAATTAATCCAGATTTACCAGAGTGTATACTCAAAATTTCATATTTAGAGTTTTATGTTGTTAAAATCTAGGAATCTAATCCTTATGGTTTCTGTTCTTACCAAGCTCCTACAGATAAATTCAAATTTGCCGAGCCAAGTAGTTCATGTACGTTAACTTGAAGGCGTTCAAAAAAATTTCAAAATGAAACAAGGATATATAATGCATGGTTATCTCATTATGATACAGTGATAAGAAATCTTAGTTTCAATGGATCAAAGTACAATGTATTTCAAAACAGGGTTACATCGTATCAATTGATAATGAAATGTCATTGATGCTTGAATTAGTACATGATGCATTCCTTACATAGACATTCCCCCAACCTTCTAAAGGCCAAGAAGATTATTAATAGATTAAGATTGAACTACGAAAAAATTGATGCATGCTCTAATGACTATATGCTTTATTCGGGAGATTTATTCGGGAGATGATGCTCACAGAGTGACTTGTAAGCAATATAATGTCACTTCAAGGTTCAGGAAAATTTGGAAGGGGAAAATGCAGAAGAAGAAACCATAAAAGATTCTCAGGTACTTTCCTTTAAAACCTCGCTGAAAACGATTTTTCATGTCGTCTAAGACGGTTGAGCATATAAGGTGGCATGAAATGGACAAGAACATAGATGGTAAACTAAGACGTCTGCAAGATGCTGGAGCCTTAAAAACATTTTATTTAGAATTTCCAAATTTTGCAACGGATGCTAGAAATGTTTGGCTTGCTTTAGGGACGGAAAATTTTAATCCGTTTGAGAATCTTAGCACAAGTTACAGTATTTGGCATATTGTGTTGATTCCCTACAACTTGCCCCCTGGATGTGTATGAAATAGAGCTCATTCATTTTGTCTATAATAATTCCAGGAAAAAAGGCATCAGGAAATGACGTTGATGTGTATCTCCAACTACTTATTGCGGAGTTGCTGGAATTATGAAATGTTGTCATCAAGAGGTAAGACTTGTTAGTTATGATTAGTTTTGATGATGTCTTATGTAGATGCCATTGTTATAAGCAAAAAGATTGAGTAATATAGTTATCTCCTACATTGACTAATTGTTGTAGATTAATCCAAGTTTAGTTATGGAAAATAAACAAGAAGGAGATAAGAGATTACAAGAAGAAGAAATTGAATCAAAGAAGATGTGAAGTCAAATGATATGGAATGATCAAGAGAAGAGAAGGAAGAAAGAGTTGAGTTATGGAAAATGATCAAGAGGATAAGAAAGAAAGAAGAACTTGCTAAATGGAATGAAGATACAATTATTCAAGTTCTTATATTGAAGCTAGAAGCCTCCAAGATCATATGGAAGTTCAAATGGCTCAATTTGGAGTTAAAGACAGAAAAAATCAGCGGCTAGAAGACTCCAAGATCATATGCAACGTGATCGGCCCCTCAGCTCCACTCTGTTCACGTTCAGCACGGGCGACGTCTGGTAATTCGATGATATCTCACAAACCAGAGATCGGATTGAGACGAAACCAAAAGCATTGGAAACTAGACATCTAACACGTATTGGTGACAAAAATTCATGCCCAAAGGAGTTCAGATGAATCATTGATGAATTTTACAAGTTGACAGAAAGATCAGCGTCACAGTCAGGAACAGCCTTCGGTATTTTGAGTATATCTCACAAACGACAAATCCGATTGAGCTGAAATCAGTGGCATATGAAAGTAGACTCACATAGCTTTCCATCAAGAGTTGAACGGACCAAAACGGAGGTTGGACCAGAGAGATATGGCCCTCAGAAGTTGATAGTCAGTTCAAGTATTGCTCAATTGCATTTTATAAGTCAATACCGCAGTAGAGGGTGCTACACCGCAGTATTGGACTTCAATACCGCAGTATAGGGTGCTATACCGCAGTATTGGACTTCCAGAGAACAATCAAATTTTTTCAGTTAAGTCAATACCGCAGTATAGAGTGCTATACCGCAGTATTGGACTTCCAGAGAGCTATCAAATTTTTTCAGTGAAGTCAATACCGCAGTATAGGGTGCTATACCGCAGTATTGGACTTCCAGAGGGCAAGCAAATTATTTCAGTCAAGTCAATACCGCAGTATAGGTTTGTATACTGCAGTATAGGGCCATCTAGAGAGCAACTAAATTTTTAAGTCAAGCCAATACCGCAGTATAGGTTTGTATACTGCAGTATAGGGCCATCCAGAGAGCAACCAAGTTTTCTCACACAAGTCAATACCGCAGTATGGATATGGATACTGCAGTATAGGCTTATACAGAGAGCTCTTAAATTTTATAACTATTGCATACTGCAGTATTGAGCTCTTAAACTTGTTTTCAACTTGACACATGTTCTTGCATACTCCAGTATGGAGTTCTCTACTCCAGTATTGCATACTTTCACTAACATACTCCAGTATTGACGCAAGTATTGAACGTCAAACTTGAAAATCAAATCTGACGAATTTGCAATGCCTTCTTGTTTGATCTTAATACTTCCTATGATTAATCTCTAATGTTCCTAGATATGTTTAACTACTTTATTGGTGAGTTTCAGATGATTAAAACGAAGGATATTAGATTTGTCATACTCCAGTATAGAGGCGTTTTGAACTTAAACTTTTTCACACAAACAGTGCCATACTGCAGTATACTACTAACATACCGCAGTATAGGTCTTGGTTTTCGAACACAAGTCACGATGATTTGCCTCTGGAAGCTGCATACCGCAGTATGACTTTGGATACTGCAGTATGGACACTTATACACAATGCCATACTCCAGTATAGAGGAACTTACCGCGGTATACAACGGTCAAAATTGATTTTTGAATTACACGAATTTGCAAATCACTGTTGTTTGATCTTATTGCTTCCATAATCCATTCAATCATATTCCTAGCTATATTTAACAAGTTTGTTGAGTGAATTTCAGTAAGATCAGATGAAGATTATTGGAGGTCAAAGCCAAAAAGCAAAAAGTGAATAGTGCATTTAATGCACTTCTGCAAATCAACCTACTTTCAGCTAATCCATCTGAGCACGCCTTCTAAACGTTAAAGAATGCTTACTACAACAAGTAAAGTCATCTCCAACGGGCAAATTCTCAGAGAGCCACCTTAGATCAAATTACCACATGGATTAGTTGGAGTTTAGAGAGAGAAGCTGACCACACTTAATGACAATCAACTACAACGGTCTGATTCATCCTACAACGGTCAAAAACGGTCACACATCATTCTCTACCTATAAAAGACATGGACTCAAGCAGAAAAACAAGGAGATACAAGTTTACAATGCCAAAATGCTGATACTCTGCTTCTTCATCATTCTCACTCTGTTTTTCATATCTAGATAGCTTAGAGAGTGAAATGAATTGTATCTGTACTTCAGTGATTATCCATTCATTCCTTTGAGAGGAAACTTATTGTAAACACATTATCTTTTTGAGAGTTACTCAAGATTGGGTAATCTTGAGTGGGATATACATTGTGTTGACTACAACTTGTAAGGGGGAGTGAATCCTAGTGAGAGGATTACTTCGAGTACAGAGTGTGTAATCAAGCAGTGTATTGATTACAGATTGTAAGGGGGAGTGAATCCTAGAGAGAGGATTGCTTCAGTTACAGATCGTGTAATCAAGCATATTAAAGATAGTGGATTGAAAATCCCAAGTGAGGCTTGGGGACTGGACGTAGGTCAAGGATTGGGCCGAACCAGTATAAATCTGTTTGCACACTCTTCTCCCTGATCTTTTATATTTCCAGCATTCGCATTTGATTGTTTTGTCATCTGGTTTTTCAACTCACATCCTTTTGGGAAGCTAAATTTACTGAATTGCAAAAACATTTTAAAGAAAGAAAATTTTTATACTTCACCCAATTCACCCCCCCTCTTGGGTTCAGCCAGAACTTACAAGACTCACATGAGAAAACACTGTTCAACTTGCATGCAGCCTTGATGTGGATGATAAGTGACTTTCCCGGCTTGGGAACATTATTCGGGTTGAATGTGCATATGGGGATGATGTGTCCATCTTACAATTTGGACTTTCACCTAGTGCGCCTTCCCCACAGTCAGAAGTGGTGCATTATAAGTTATCTGAGGTTTCTCAATGGCAAACACAAGTTTAGGTTGCAACGTAGTCGTTTTTATAGGCAACCAAAAAAAAAGGACCTCCAAATACTTTATCCGATGCAAATATCTTAGAGCACCTTCAAGATGTTGAATTTAAGTTTGAAAAAAAGGATGATGTTGCAAGAGCGGGTAGGAAGACTTCTAGGATTTCTGCTTTCATCCCTCAGCAATGGCGGAAGATAAACATATTCTTCACTCTTCCGTATTGGAAAGATAATTTGCTTTGACATAGTCTTGATGTCACGCACATTGAAGAAAATGTTTGTGACAATATGCTATGCACCATACTTAATGAACCAGGCAAGTCAAAAGACCATCTTTAAGCGAGGAAAGATTTATGGGCCTTAGGAGTTTGCAAGATGCATGGTCGGATGAGTATGACAAATTTCAATTGGCAAAACTCATCCTCACAAAAGCTGAATAAGGAAATATTCCTTGTGGTGTTGAAGAAAATAAAAGTTTTCTGATGGGTATTCAAGCAAAATTTCCTACTCCTTTCATGTGTATGGATCCAAGAAGTAAGGGAAATTCATTAAATTCAATATCCTCTTCTTGATTCCTAAGGTCATGCCATGTGTCCATGGTTAATAATTATCATTAAAGCCACCATTTAAAGTCAAATATATTTCTCTAATGTCCATTTTAATCTTGCCAAGTGTCCACCTTCTTGAATTTTATGTAATCTTCCTAAGCCATCTCACAACAATTATCTCTTGTTGGCCAATTAGATGGAAACACCCATTACTTGCTTTAAATTTAAATGAAAATATGCCAATAAAATACTAATTAGCATTTATTAATTTCATATGGTAATTTAAATAAAAGTGTGCCATTACATTTCTCCCCTTGTAAATAAAAATTTCGTCCTCGAAATTGTTTACATAACTACTGGATTCCGAGACATAAACTCAAGATATCGATTCTTCATGTCTTCAACAATCTCCCATGTCGCTTCTCTAGGAGATAGTCCTCTCCAGACCACTTTGACAGACGGAATTTTTTCACGCCTAAGCAGTTTTTCCTGATAATCAATAATTTGCTCTGACTCTACAACAAAAGTATGATCATCATGTACTTCAACATTATCATATTCCATGATGTGCCTTGAGTCCGACTGATATTTATTTAATTGAGAAACATGGAAGACGTCAAGAAGTTTACTCAAATTAGGAGGCAAAGCCAGCTGACAAGCAACTGGTCCACGCTTCGCCAATATTTCAAAGGACCGACATATCGAGGACTTAACTTCCTTCTTTTGATAGCTTTCCCAATTCCAGTAACAAGAGACAATTTCAAAAATACATGGTCACCCACGTTAAATTCTAGAGGTCTTCTTCTCTTGTTTGCATAACCTTTATGTCTACTTTAAGCTACAAGAAGTCTCTTCTTAATTAGACTTATTTGCTCGGACATTTCATCAACCATTTCTGGTACGAATAATTCCCTTTCAGATAATTCCATCCAACACAGAGGGGACCTACACCTTCTGCCATATAAGGCTACGTAAGGAGCCATCTGTATGCTACATGGTAGCTATTGTTATAAACGAATTTAGCGAGAGGCAAATATCAATCCCAACTTCCCTTGAAATCCAAGACACATGCTCGTACCATGTCTTCAAGTGTCTGGATGGTCCTCTCGGATTAACCATCTGTCTGGCGATGATATGCGATGCTAAATTTCAATTTTGTCCACAGGCTTCATGTAGAGCTTTCCAGAACCGAGAAGTAAATCGAGGATCTCTATCAAAGATAATACTTTTCGGTGTACCATGGAGTCTAATTATCTCCCTTATATAGATTTCTGCGAATTTTTTAGGAGAATAATTAATACTTATAGGAATGAAATGCACAGATTTAGTGAGACGATCGACAATTACCCAGATCGCGTCATAATGTTTGATCTTAGGTAGACCCACTACAAAATCCATGGTCACATCTTCTCATTTCCATTCAGGAATTTCTAATCCCTTTAGGAGTCCTCCTGGTCGTCTGTGCTCAATTTTTACTTTCTGGAAAGTTAAACATCTGGCCACATATTTAGTAATGTCTTTCTTCATTCCAGGCCACTAGAATTTTGATTTGAAATTTCGATATGTTTTGAGTACTCCTGGATGGATGGTATATTTACTTTTGTGAGCCTCATCTAGTATTTTCTATCTCAATTCATCTTTTTCAGGCACATAAATGTGTTTCTTGAACCTTACTAATCCACTTGGGGAGAGATCATGATCAAGAGTTTCACCACGAGAAATTTTCTCTCAGATAGACCTTGCTCATTCATCTTGTAATTGAGCTTCTTCTATTTTCGCTCTTAAATCATTCTCCTCTTGGTTGATTAAAAGATTATCAACATATGCTTTACAAGAAGTATTCTCTCTCACTAGGACTTGATTGGATAAATTCAAGTCTCTAAAATCTTCTAATAGTTTCTGTTCTTTTATCATCATGAATGACACCTGCACAATTTTTCTACCTTATGCATTTGCAACAACATTAGCCTTACCTGGATGATAATTTATCTCCTGATTATAGTCTTTTAACAACTCTGTCCATCTGTGTTGTCTCATGTTGAGTTCTTTCTGATCAAACAAGTACTTAAGACTTTTGTGGTCGCAGTACAATTTAACAATAGCACCGTGTAAGTAGTGTCGCCATATCTTCAAAGCATATACAATAGCCGCCAGCTCTAAATCATGTGTAGGATAATTCAATTCATGAGGCTTCAACTGACGAGAGGCATAGGCTACAACTCTATCCTGCTGCATCAGGACACATCTGAATCCCTGTAAGCTAGCATCAGTATAGACCTCATAAGCCTGACTCGGATTTGGGATAATCAATACAGGCACCGTCGTAAGCCTCTCCTTCAGTATCTGAAAGCTCTCCTCGCATTGCTCATCCCACACGAACGACTGGCTCTTTCTCGTAAGCTTTGTCAATGGCAACGCTATACGCGAAAAGTCTCGTATAAAATGGCGGTAATACCTTGCAAGACCTAGAAAACTGCGTATCTCAACAACAGTCTCTGGTCTTTCCCAACTCAGTACTGCTTCCACTTTACTTGGGTCTACAGAGACTCTGTCACTCGAAATCACGTGAGCCAAAAAGTTAAATTCTGATAGCCAAAATTCACATTTACTGAATTTGGCATAAAATTGCTTTTCTCTCAGGATTTCCAATACAAGTCGCAGATGGTTTTCATGCTCCTCTTCACTCTTTGAGTAGATCAATATATCATCAATAAATACGACTACAAATTGATCCAGGTACAGCCGAAAGATTTGATTCATGTAATTCATAAATACGGCAGGTGCATTGGTTGATCTGAACAGCATTACTAAGAACTCATAATGTCCGTATCTGGTCCTGAAAGCAGTCTTTGGAATATTCTCAGCTTTCATTCGTAGCTGATGATATCCCGATCTTAAATCAATTTTTGAGAAAACACAGGAACTAGTTAGTTGATCCAGCAAATTGTCAATTCTGGGGAGAGGGTACTTATTCTTCACGGTCACCTTATTCAACTCTCTGTAGTCAATACACAGTCTTAAGCTTCCATCCCTCTTTTTGACAAATAAGACGGGGGCTCCCCAAGGCAAAACATTGGGACGAATGAATCCCTTCTCAAGTAACCCTTTTATTTGCTTCTTTAGCTCAGCCATTTCATTAAGGGCCATTCGATAGGGCGCTTTAGATATAGGTCCAATACCAGGCATAACTTCAATAGCGAATTCCACTTCCCGCTCAGGTGGTAACCCACTAGTGTCATTAGGGAGCACATCGAGAAATTCATTTACCATCGGTATTTTGTTTGGCGCTAACTCGATTTCCACCTGCACTAAAAAAAATATCATGAATCCTTGGCGCCCTTGTTTAACACATTTTTCTGCTTCTTCGGCCAAATGGAAATTAAGACTCGTATTGACGTCAAGTTATTTTCATGGCTCTGGATAGATAATCTTTCGATTTCCAAAATCTAGAATTATATTATTGGCAATTAACCAATTTAATCCCAGTATTACATCAATATCGCGTAAGGGCAAACAAATCAAATGAACAGTTGATTCACACCCTTCCACAAGCACAACACAATTTAAACAGACATCGGCTGTCTTTGACTTGACTCCCAACAGGGTAGACAAAACGAGATCATACGTTAACTTATAAGTGTCTAAATTCATACGTCTCACACAGTCATATGCAATAAAGGAATGGCTAGCACCCGAGTCAAATAAGGCATGTAATAAACAATCATGAAAAGAGATTGTACCTTGGAGCAGTTTTGGAGATTTAGGGCTTCTTCTTGCGTCAGGGCAAATACTCAACCCTAATTCTGCGGTCTCTTTTCTGCGGTCTTTTGAGGACATTCTTGGTAAGGTGTCCTAGTTTATGACAGAAGTAACAGGCAATTTTACCAGCACAATCAGTTACAGGATGGAATCTGCCACATAAATTGCAATTTCGTGGGTCCGAAGGCTTCTTGAGATTTTGCTGGCCAGGACGGTAAGGCTTCTTATTATTGCCACGGTTTTTGTTCCATGGCCCTTTCCTTTTATGAAATGAGCTCCCGCGAGCAGATTCATTTCGAGTCATTGTATTTCAAGAGGCATGTAGTTCATTGAGATTTCTTTCCACAATTCAACATTCTTCTACAGCCTGAATTAACACATGAAATTGCCTGGAGATAAGTTTCTCCCTGATTTCATACTTTAAACCACAAATCAACACATCCACTAAACTGCTCTCAGCATTTGGATTTCTATGATAGGTTGAGTAAGGAGCCAGGAGGGTAAATCTAGCAAAATAATCCTCGAAAGGATCATTGTCACCTTGCTTGATAGTCAAGAACTCAGATTCTTTAGCTATACGAATAGAAGGAGGTTGATATTGCTCATTGAATTTCTCTTGAAATAGTTACCATGTAATGGAAATATTACGAGCACGAAGTGTCATCTCTGTATTACGCCACCATTTGTCAGTGTCACCCTCCAATTTATAAATTGCCAGTTGAGCTCTTCTATCTTCAGGACACTCTAGGACTTGAAAGATCTATTCTAAATGGAGAATGCTGCTCGATATGGTAATCAGCCATCATTTCCTGGAAACCCTTATTAGCAAACTGGGTCCCATTATCCGTAATGATCTTGGTTGGAATCCCAAAACGGGAGAAAATATTTCTCTTCACAAATTTCTGCACTCGAGCCGAGGCGATAGTTGCCAATGGTTCTGCCTCTATCCACTTTGTGAAATAATCAATAGCCACTATGAGCCACCTCAACTGCCCTGGTGCAGGCTTAAAAGGTCCCAATAAATCCATACCCCACTTAAAGAACGACCATGGTGCCAAGATGTACGTTAACTCTGATGGGGGTACCCGAATCACCCTACCATGTCTCTAGCAGCTATCACACTTACGCATGTGATCCTTAGCGTCTGCTGCCATCGTCGGCCAAAAGAAACCAGCCTGAATAGCGTTACGGGCTAATGCTTTAGCGCCCATATGATGCCCATTGATACCTTCATGTATTTTAGATAACACATATCTGGCTTCAGTATGGCTAGGACATTTCATCATAGGAGAATGAAAACCTTTTCGATACAGCTCATCCCTAATCATGGCATATGACGCCACCATTCTCACCAGCCTTTTAGCCTCTACTACTTCCTCCAGGAGAATCCCCCTCTCCAGATAATCTGTGATTGGCTTTCTCCAATCTGCGACATCAGAAATGATCATCACACAACTTGGATCTACCAAGTTTTGTTGAACTATTGTGCGGTGATTTCCAGGGCTTTTCGTGCTTGCTAATTTAGACAAGATATCCGCCCTAACAGTCTCTCCTCTGGGAATATGTGCTACCACAACCTCATTAAACTCAACCATAATCTGTCGCACCTTCCCCAAATACTTAACCATTAAAGGTCCTTTTGCCTGGTAAGTGCCTTCAATCTGCGAAGCCACCAACTGGGAATCAGTAGCAACATGAACCCTCCTGGCGCCATTCTCTTTGGCTTGAAGCAATCCGGCAATTAAGGCCTCATATTCTGCCTGATTATTGGAGGTTTTGAAGTTGAAACGGAGGGAATGCTCCAACGACACCCCTTCTGGACTCTCTATGATTATCCCAGCTCCGCTCCCCTTTACATTCAAGGACCCATCAACAAATATCCTCCATATCTCAGTTTCCATCTCCTTCCCACCTTCAGAGGGGGTTAGCTCCATCACGAAGTCTGCCAACGCTTGTGACTTAATAGCATGCCGGGCCTCATAGGTTATGGCAAACTCAGATAACTCGATGGCCCAGTTAACCATTCGTCCTACCAAATCAAGCTTATGAAGAACTTGCCTAATTGGTTGATCGATGCAAACAATGATATGATGGCTCTGAAAGTACGGACGTCAATGTCTCACTGCAACAAGTAAGACAAAGGCCACTTTCTTTTACTTTCAGTATCTCAACTCCGAGCTTTGTAAAGCCCGACTTACAAAATACATCGGGTTCTATCCTTCCTCAGTTTCTCGAACCAAGACAGTACTCACTGCCTCCTCTCCCACGGACAAGTATAGAATCAAGCTTTCCCTGGGTTCTGGCCTTAACAACACCAGCGAAGCAGACAAGCATTGCTTTATCTTTGCAAAAGCTACATCACACTCTTGGTTCCATCCGCTCGGAGCTACTTTCTTCAGCAATTTCAAGAACAGGAGAGTTCTCTGCCGACTTGGGTAGCAACCGAGTTAATGCTGCCAGCCTTCCAGTTAGCTGTTGAACCTCCTTCTTAGTCTACGGAGCCTGCATATCCAACACGGCTTGTCATTCATCCGGGTTTACCTCAATTCCTTTATGCGTCAACAAAAATTCCAAGAAATTTCCAGTTGAAACCCCAAAAGCACACTTTGCCAGGTTGAGGCGAATTTGATATCACCTCAGCTTACTGAACATCTGTTGCAAATCGCACACGTGACTTGTTGCCTGTGACGACTTAACAATCCTATCATCTATGTAGACTTCAACGTTTTTCTTGAGTTGATCCTCAAACACCCGGTTCATCATTCTTTGATAGGTCGCCCCGGCGTTCTTCAGACCAAAAGGCATAGCATTGTAACAATAATTGACCCTATCCATAAAGAAAGCAGTCTTTTCCTGGTCATCTGGGTGCATCGTTATTTGATTGTAACTAGAATAGGCATCCATAAAAGAAAGCAACTTGAAATCAAACGAGTTATCCACCAGTTCATCTATACCCAGCATGGGGAAAGAGTTTTTTGGGCACACCTTATTCAAATCTTTATAATCGGTACATACCCTCCATTTTCCGTTCGGTTTCTTGACCATGACAACATTCAACAACCATGTGGTGTACTGCACTTCCCGAATGAATCCAGCCTGCAACAATTCTTCTACATGAGCCTCCAAAGCTTTTCTTCGGTCATCACCGATCTTTCTTTTCTTCTGGGATACCGGGTTTGACCCCGGATATATTGCCAATTTATGATAACAAAATTCTGGATCTACCCCGGGAATTTCAGACGGTTGCCAAGCAAAAACGTCCTTATTGCTCTGCAAGAACTCTTCAAGCTCCGCCTGTACCTCGGGATCCAAGACTTTACTGATTTTAGTGGCTTGCCCCAACTCAGCATTTAACACGAGATCTACCATTTCTCCACTCGGCTCTGACTTCTTCATCTTTTCTTCCTCTCGTATATCCAATTCTACCGAGTTAACCGACTTTCCCTTTAAATCGGCTTTAGACGGGGTTTCCTTGTCTTCCCGCGATACCATTTTCAGGTTAGTTTTTCCATCTCTCACTACGTTGAAGTAGCACTGCCGAGATTCCTTTTGATCGCCCCTAACTGTGACGACTTGGTTCTTTTTGTTAACCAACTTCAACTTCTGATGCTTTGAAGACACCTGCATGTCCTAATCATGAATGGTCGGTCACCCTAAGATTACGTTATACGGAGAAGGGAAATCAGCCACTATGAATCTAACTCGTTCCAACTTAAAGGCCTCTCTGGTTCCCAACGTCAACTTCAGATCAATGTATCCCTTTGGCCAGGTATCCTGCCCGTTAAACCCGGTCAACGTTGTTCGATATGGCTTCAAATCTTTCGGATCAAACCTCATTCGTTTAAACGCGTCCCAAAGAATAATATTAACCGCACTACTGTTGTCAATAAAAATCTTTTTGACGCAACAATTCATTATGGTTCCCGTGATTACCAAACCGTCATGGTGACCCGGGGGGTCGTCCTCCAAATCTTGCCTAGTAAAACTAAGCACCAGGGGTTCTTTTCTTGAAGACTCTTTCTTGAGCTCGGGACGGTCTCCAATGGAAAGAACCTCCCTCAAGTATTTCTTCCGTTGGCTTATCAAATCTCCCCCCCTCCCGAATCCACCGTTGATGACGTTACAAGCATACTTAGAATCTGGGAACTCGTCCTCACTGCCTGCTCGCTTCTTTTTCTAATCACGCCTCTTCCCCTCCGGGGGTGGGCTCTTGCTTCGACCTCCCTATCGTTTGTTACCCCGTCGACCTTGCGTCTGAATAACATAACGGCAAAGTTTTCCTTCATGGACGAAACTCTCAACCGGATCTCTCAAATCCCAGCAACTATCTGTTGTATGACCATGCTGGTCATGAAATTCGCAGTATCGAGACTTGTCCAAGGTAGCCTACCTCCGTAAAAGCCAAGGTCGCTCCACTTTCTTCATGTCTGTTGCAGATACCTCTTTCCAAATTTGGGCATGTGATACCTTCAAAGGAGTGTATCTATCAAACCTCCCTTCCGCCTTGCTCCCATTCAACCTAACGTCCCTCCCTCGCCCTCGGGAATCTTGCCTGTGACCTCCATACGGTTCTTTACCCTTACGAGGTGGACTCTTAGCCCTTTCTCCTGGTACTTGGTTTAACATGTCCATCTATTCCAACTCCAGATAAGTTTTAGCTTTATCCCGAAACTCGACCAAGGTTGCAGGGCGATGCTTTAACACAGACTTTTTTAACCAAGATGAACCACTAAGGTTGGCTATAACGTAATGAAGGTGTACTTCTTCTTTCAAACCAGGTACCTGAAGAGCTGTATCCTTAAATCGTGCCAGATACTTCTGCAAGGTCTCCCCTGGCAACTGTTTCACCTGATCAAGTTGAAAATTGGTCTTCAGTTGCTTTCTACTTGTAGCAAAGTTGAGCAAGAACTTTTGCTCCATGGACTTCATATCCTTAATAGAGCGCAACGGTAAAGAATGAAACCAATCCTGAGCCGGTCCTCTTAGGGTTCCTGCAAATAATCAGGGAATGACATGCCCTACGATTCCTTTAACCTCAATCTACATCTTGAAGTTATTAACATGGTTAAGAGGATCTTGGCTCCCATCATACTTTGGCAGTTCCCTCGAGTCCAATCCTTTAGGGTAAACTGTTGGGATTCGTACACGCAGCGGATTAAATTTTTTTTACGAATCCTTCCGAAGGATCACTCAACGACGTTTAAATCAGAGTTAAGGAAACCGAATCATACCTTTGTTGAACCAGTCCGCGTTCCGTTCCTTTGATCAGGTGGGCTACCTTCTCGAACAACACGTCCGCGTCTCGTTCCTTTGATCAGGTGGGCGATCAACACGTCCGCGTCTCGTTCTTTCGATCAGCAGAAGTCGACTCTTGGATCGGCTTCCTCTACTGGTATCCACACGAACAATCCCCTAAACGGTTGCGGCAGCGTGCTAGCGCTTCTTGTGCGTCTCTCTCTCTCAAATTGCTCTAGGGTTTCTCGCGGCTTTTCTCAATACGCTCTACTGAAAATCCCGTAGGTTTTTCTAAACCCGATAAGCGTATTATATAACCAAAATTAATCCTTTATTAATTTTGGAAATCCGGATTTTGAATCTGGTCAACATATCAATCACATCTATCTCATAAATGTAATTGAATATATTAAAAGCCAGATTTGGAAATTCGAATTTTTAAATTTAAATCAAATCTAAATTTAAAGCCTTTTGATTTAATTTATCATCATAAATTAAATCCGAGATATGATATCTATCTATTTAATTAAATCTGAGATACCATATCTCAATTTAATATTAAACAGATATACGATATCTTTATTCGAAATTAAATGAGATACAATATCTCTATTTGTTTCAGATATTTAATTTATCAAATAAATTAAATACTAAACAAATATCATATATAATATTATAATATCAATTTATAATATATATATTAATTTCGAATTATATATATATATATATATATATATATATATATATAAATCCTAGATCAAATTTAGTATTCATTTAATCTCAGATTAATCTGAGATTCAATGAACCTGGACACCTTCACCCGTGTTGGATTATTCTTGTGTGCGACCCTGCAGGCCCATATGAGATTGGCAGTGGGCCAACACTGTATCAGCCCACAAGTCGCAAGCGGCCTCTAGCAAGACATTGCGACTACCCAATTCACATGGGGATCGATGACACGATACTACCTATCGTACAACTATGTCACGTCCCTTTTGTCACGCGATAATTCGATCAAGGATGAGGCATGGATAATGTCAACTTCCTTTTCTTGACCAATGCTTTCTCGATTCTCGAGTAGTCTAATAAGTGAAATGGAAACTCCTTTCCATCACAGTATGGCCATACATTTCTTAGACTCACTCATCGAGGGGCCCGGCATTATCTCTCTACATATGTGAGGGACAAATCCCATCTTGACCACTCACATTCCTCCGCATGAAAACCACTGATCCTGGTCCTAGCCTTTATCATCACCCGGTCAAAGGTGACTTTTGACTAGGTCAAAGACCAGTACTCATCATGTAAGAATCTATGATGGTCTCAGGTCATAGGGCGTCGTGACGCGGTTATACATGAGATAAGCTTATGACTTAATCCATGTAGCTTTCTCATAGTGGGTCGGTCCAGCACCTTGTACTCTTACAAGTGCCCATGACTTTGATTCGTATCTCCATACCTCATCAAAGTCATACTGATCTTATTTCATCTTCACTCCCGTGTAGATGACCGACCAGGGACTTTTAGGATAATCTATAAGATTATCCAGGGATGCAGTTATCAATACGAACATGCAAACGAAAATGATAACAAAAGAGAATACTTTAAATAACTTAAATATCCAAAGTACAATGAATTGCCCCTAGGGCATAATTTCCAACAGACTCCCACTTGCACTAGGTGCAATCATTGATTACTCTAATTCCCATTGCCCTAACATGACGCTCATGTGCCGCTTGTGCAAGCGGCTTAGTGAGAGGATCTGCTACGTTGTCTTCTCCTGGTACTTTGCATATGTTTGTATCACCTCTTTCATTGATTTCTCTGATGAGATGAAAACGCCTGAGTATGTGCTTGGTCCTTTGATGTGACCTAGGCTCCTTTGTCTGTGCAATGACGCCGTTATTGTCACAGAACAAGTTTATTGGATCTGAGATGGTAGGAACCACCCCCAGTTCAGTGATGAACTTTCTGATCCAAACGGCTTCCTTAGCTGCATCCGATGCTGCTATATACTCAGCTTCCGTTGCAGAATCAGCTACAGTGCTCTGCTTAGAGCTTTTCCAACTCACCGCACCACCATTCAACAGGAATACATATCCTGATTGCGATCTTGAATCATCTTGGTCAGTTTGGAAACTCGCATCTGTGTAACCAGTCACACAGAGCTCATCCTCCAAGCCACCATATACCAAGAATAAGTCCTTAGTCCTTCTTAAGTACTTAAGGATATTCTTGACAGCAGTCCAATGACCCTCACCAGGATCTTGTTGATATCTGCTGGTCATACTCAAGGCAAATGACACATCCGGTCGAGTACATAACATAGCATACATGATAGATCCAATGGCAGAGGCATATGGAATCTTACTCATGCGGCCTCTTTGATCTTGTGTACTAGGACACAGATCCTTACTGAGATGAATGCCATGAGACATGGGCACGTTACCCCTTTTGGAATCCTGCATACTGAACCTATTCAGTATCTTGTCTATGTATGTGCTCTGACTTAGGCCCAACAGCCTCTTGGATCTATCTCTATAGATCCTTATCCCAAGGATATAAGTGGCTTCGCCTAAATCTTTCATTGAGAAAGACTTTTCTAACCAAGATTTGACCTTCTGCAAGGTAGGAATGTCATTCCCAATGAGTAGGATGTCATCAACATAAAGCACTAGAAATACAACTGTGCTCCCACTAACCTTCTTGTAAACACAAGGTTCATCCATGTTCTGAATGAAGCCAAACTCTTTGACTACTTCATCAAAACGATGATTCCAGCTCCGAGATGCCTGCTTCAATCCATAAATGGATCTTTGAAGCTTACATACTTTACCAGTGTCCTCTGGACGCACAAAACCCTCAGGTTGTGTCATGTACACATCCTCAAGCAGCTTTCCATTAAGGAAGGCCGTTTTGACGTCCATCTGCCATATCTCATAGTCATAATATGATGCAATGGCAAGAAGGATTCTGATTGACTTGGCCATTGCAACTGGGGAAAAGGTCTCATCATAGTCCACACCATGAGTTTGAGTGAATCCTTTTGCAACCAGCCGTGCCTTGAAGACACTTACTTTGCCATCCATGTCGGTTTTCTCTTTGAAAACCCACTTGCACCCAACGGTTTTTACACCCTCAGGTGGATCAACTAAGGTCCATACCTTATTGTCGTACATGGATTGCATTTCAGACTTCATGGCATCAAGCCATTTTTCGGAGTTAGGTCCCACTAAAGCGTCTCGATAGGTTGTTGGCTCATTCTGCTCAATGAGCAAAACATCACGACTTCCAGTAATCAGAAATCCATATCTCTGAGGCTGTAGCCGTGATCTATCGGACCTTCGTGGGCCTTGTGTTACTTGAGTAGGCTCAACAACTTGTTGTGAGTCTTCTCTAGTTTCCATCTGTGGTTCTACATAATCCTGTGACTCTCGAACTTCTTCGAGGTTCACCTTACTCCCACTGGTTCTTTTAGAGATAAACTCCTTTTCCAGAAAGACACCATTCCGAATGACAAACACCTTGTGATCGGTGGGATTGTAGACGTAGTATCCTTTAGTTTCCTTAGGATACCCCACAAAAAGGCATTTTGAGGATCTAGATGATAATTTATCAGAGGCATGTTGTTTAACATAAACCTCACATCCCCAAATTTTAAGAAATGACAAACTGGGTTTCTTCCTAGTCCATATCTCATATGGTGTCATTTCAACTGCCTTTGACGGAACACGATTTAGTGTGAATGCAGCTGTTTCCAGGGCATGGCCCCAAAAGGAAGGTGGAAGGTCTGTTTGACTCATCATAGATCGAACCATATCCAGTAGAGTTCGATTCCTCCGTTCAGAAACACCATTCCATTGAGGTGTTCCTGGAGGAGTAAGTTGTGAGATAATCCCACAACTCCTAAGATGGTCAATGAACTCTTGGCTCAAATATTCACCACCTCGATCAGATCGAAGTGCCTTAATTGTTTTGCCAAGTTGGTTTTGTACTTCATTCTGGAATATTTTGAACATTTCAAAAGATTCAGACTTATGCTTCATTAGATAGATATAGCCATATCTACTAAAATCGTCTATGAATGTAATGAAATACAAATGACCTCCTCTGGCAGAGATATTCATTGGTCCACATACATCAGTATGAATGAGGCCCAATAAATCAGTGGCCCTTTCACTATGTCCAGTAAAAGGAGCCTTTGTCATCTTGCCCAATAAACAAGACTCACATGTATCAAATGATTCAAAATCAAATGAATTCAGAAATCCATCTTGATGGAGTTTCGAAATGCGTTTCTCATTTATATGGCCTAGACGACAATGCCATAGGTAGGTTGGATTCAAGTCATTTGACCTGAACCTTTTAGTAGTTATGTCATAGATTCGTCCATTATTAGGATGTTCTAAATTTAATACATAATGACCAGCATGCAAATCTCCATGAGCATAAAAAACATCATTAAGATAAATTGAACATTTACGGTTCCCAGTAATGGAAGTGAAACCTTCCTTATCCAAATAAGAAAGTGAAATAATGTTACTACTCAAAGCAGGAACATAAAAGCAATTGTTCAAAATTAACAAAAGCCCATTGGGCAGAACTAATTCATAAGTGCCTACGACTAAAGCAGCAACTCTTGCTCGGTTTCCAACTCGTAGGTCAACTTCGCCCTTCTTCAATCTTCTACTTTCCTTGAGACCCTGCACATTGGTACAAATGTGAGATCCACATGCAGTATCTAATACCCATGTAGAGGAAGTAGAAAAATGAATATCCATGACATAGATACCTGAAGCGATAGCCTCGCTATCCTTCTTGTTCTTTTTCAGACCTTCTAGATAGAGTTTGCAGTTCCTCTTCCAATGACCCGGTTCATTGCAGAAATAGCAGACCCCATCCTTTGGAGGCTTTGCCTTCTTGGCTGCAGGCTTAGATTCAGGTTTGTTCGACTCTTTGGTCTTACCAGCTGAGCCTTTACCCCATTTCTTGCAAATTCTATATAGATACAACGAGAAAGTTATGAACATAATTTTTATATCTTAATTGTGACAACTTATATTTTGTTTGGTTAATACCCACATTAGCCATAATTTACATATTCTCATAGGGAGTAATATTTACAATTTCCCTTAAATATAAAATTATAATGTAAGAAAATATATGAAACTTATACAATTATGATATTTTGGTTTATTTTGATGATGACGTTTTTACTTAATTAATTTCTAGAATTTTGAAATCAAATGATCCTCATCCAAGTGGCCGTTAAGATAGTGCTTACTTGAAGCTTTCTCAGACTCGGAATGTAACCAAACTTAAAAAGATGCAAGCTGTCTTTGCCAATTTTATTCTCTGCAATTGACAACGACACTACGATAAAAAACATCAAAAACTTTCTAAATTTGACCCATTTAACGTCCTTTTTTCTAGGGACGTCCCGTGAGGAGTAGTAAAAAAAAATACTTTGGGCGACCTGAATTAAATTCAAGTCGCCTTATGTAAGACGACCTGAATTAAATTCAGGTCGTCTTACATAAGGTGAATTCAGGTCACCTTATTGTTTTTTTTTTTGGAAAAAAAAACCCACAGGGTTGGCCACGAAAGAACAAATCAAAAATCAAATTCCAGAAATACTTTTTTTTTTTTAATGTTACAAGCAAGAAATTCCAAAACCAGCAAGAACAAGAAAAGAACACAAAGAGAGTAATTGAAACAGAGACAACAAGGAAGATACAATGAAGAAAAAAAAACTAACAAGTAACTAACAACTCGTATTCTAATCCCCTAAAATGGAAGTAATAAGGAACAAGAATGCAAAAAACAGATTAATTTCAGATCTACAAGAGACTTGGTGTTCATAGTATCGTCTTGGAGCCACGAGGAAATTTCCAGATCTGCAAAAGTTGGTGTCCTCTCAAATCTAAAAAATCAACAAGAGTCAGATCTGGAAAAACACTTACTGGCGGCAGTGTTTTGGATGAAATCGATGGTGACACTTGTTACGAAGTGCAGATTATGACGTCTCATTGCTTGGTCTCCTTGCTGTCGTCTCCTCGCCCAGCCAGATCGAAGTGTCACATCCTCATTTTTGAAATCCGTTCTCAAAATGTTTTAATCAGAGTAGAGCACCGGAATAAATTTAAAAGAGCGAGTATCTGATAAACCTTCACTGTTGGTGCGTCTTGTTGTTATTACAGGGGTACAAAGCTCTGAATATTTACTAATATAGTGATACAAAAACAAATCGTAGCTATCTTCTCTGCCCGTGTCTTCTCGTGTGCTATCTATCCTCGCCCTCGGTCCTGGTCCCTCCAGAATCTGAGACTATGAGCTGAGGTTCAATTACCATTGAACCTCAGGTAACGGTTAACCTCATGCTTATGTATCCAATATGTATAACAGATATCCATGGTAAAACAACAATAATCACATACAATATTCATATATTCAAATAATAACATAACACAACCACTGCAATATGCATGTTATTATAGTCTGCACTATCTCCAGTGCCACGATGGCCTATCGTGTCCTCAGCGCTAGGAAAACATAACGGCATTATCAAAACCATAACCCGTATCAGGTTGTATGTGTATGATCAATTTTCAAAACAGAGTTTCAGACTATCTATCACATAAAAGCATACCATAAGCATCAGAGTTAGTGTTACAGTACGCGTCCGTACCTGGATTGATAATTCCGGTATGACGACGATCGGTATACGTTTGCAGACTTCCTATATTAGGAATATTGCGTTATTAATTTGTAAATAATATCCTAAAATATGTTTTGGCCACTACTGACTACTCTACCCTGGACAATATTGGGCAGAATTTCGCCTATCTTTGAAAAATCATAACTAATTCTAGAAAAATCAAAACGAAGATCCGTAAAATGTTCCGGACTCCTTAGGATGTCTATTTTCCATAAAAAATATCAAAATTTGCCCAGAATTCAAAAATCATTCCCAGATTTCACGTGTTCATCCTCTGCCCAGATTTTCCAGCATTTTCGCAACATAAACTTTGAGAATTTCTTTCTCACTGTACAGAGCTCATTTCAACATGTTATTTACCTATTTGAAAATCCCTATATGTCTACTTTGATCATGAATTTTGTCAGAATTTTTCAATATCATTTTCAACATGAAATATGAGTGTTTCTGTTACTAGTTCAGAAATCGCCTAACCGACGAATTTTCGCCAGAACTTCGTTACTACCGTGTTCTTAACCTGGGAATTTTGCAGAACTACTTCCTTCACTAAATTTTCGCAATGAAGCTATTTTAAACTATAAAAACATGAAACTAAATTATTCTAGAATTTTAAAGATTAAAACTACTTCTACCTATGAATATAAACTCAAAACTAAAGAACTTTGCTTACCTAAAGCTTGATCTCCTTCAAGCCTTCCCTTCAGCTCTCTCAACTCTCTCTCAAATAAGCAGATGGTGCTTTGCTTGGTGTGAGGAAAATGTGAAGAGCTTGGCCCCTATTTATAGGAAAAAGGTTGGACAATTGTGTAATTTTTTGCAACTTTCCTCTTGGCTAATTCTCACCATTGGATCTAGGGCTTTATTGAAAAATTAAATCCTCACCATACACACACTCATCTGCCCTCTCTCTCTCTCTCCCCTCTTCTCTTTCTTCTTCCTTCTCCTAGAAGCCTCACAAACTTGCAATTTAAGCTATAAATAGTGTTTTGTTTTCTAGAAGCTTTGACAAATTTTGACACATGTGTTGAACTCAATTCCTTCCCTTTGAAGCTCAACAAAACCGAAATGCCCTCTGGTCCCTTGGTTTAGATTGTTGTTTTGGGCTTTATTGGTGATTTGGGCAATGATTTGGGCTACCAAAAATGATCCAATGTTGTGTCTAAAGCCCTAAATTAATTTCTTCTTGTTTGCTATTTAATTTAGCTTAATTAGGTTTAGTTTGAAATGATTTTATTGATTACCAATTCAATTATGATCCTACTAAGTCCAATTGTTACAATTATGGATCCATTGTTAGGCTTTATTGTTGAATAAAGCCAAAATATTGCAAATTGCTTGTAAATATTTATCATTAAATTAATTATGCTTGTTAATTCAATTAAGATTAATTTTTGGTGTTTACTAATTATTTTTAATGTCCTCTAATTATTTTAGACCTCTTCCTATCCCTTTACGGCTTAATTTTGCCAATATATGTGAATTATATGACAATATATCACTAAGTGTGAGTTTAATTGTTCTTAAATTGTTGGAAATTCCCTTTAATTGGTTTAAGGGCTTTTATGGTATTTTACAACATTTTATGACTCCTAATTAAAATTTAGAGAATTGGATTTTGCCCAATTAAGTCCTACCGTTAACTTATTCAAGAATTAGAATAAATACACTACTACTTTGGAGCCAACATACTTTCCTATTTTCATGACATCTTACACTATTTTAGGAACTCCATTTTAATTATAGTCCTTAGAAATTCATTTAAATAACTCTTAATTAGTCATTGGCTTTTGATTGGAATTATCCATCTTTGATTATGCCTATTTTAATTTAGTTAAATTTAGTGTCTTCATTGTTGTAATTTCAATCGCTCATTGCTCTTTTTAATTCCATGTAAACCATAACTTAATACGGTAATTATTTGTATTTTATGATATTTTATGGTTCCTAAATGAAATTTGAATATTTGAGTCTTCTTGGTTCATTTGATTCTAGGAGGAAATTTCCTAATTTAAATTAGATAAGTTATAATATCTTTGAGACCACATATTCACCTATGTTATTAGGTATCATTTAGTGGTTATACTAAATAGGATTTTTAGGATATTACACGAAGAGTGTTGAAGGAGTAGGAATAGATCGAAGAGAAGATGCGGTGTAGAGGAGAGAAGAGGAAGGCGTATGTGCAGATCGAAAATGAGAAGAGGAAGGCGTACGTGGAGAAACTAAATGGTGTGCAGAGGAGAGAAGGGATAAATGAAATAAAAAAATTTCATTTTAGGCGACCTGAATTATTGTTTAGGTTGTCTAAAGTCTCAAAAAAATTTTATGCGACCTAAATTAATATTTAGGTTGTCTAAAGTCTCAAAAATGATATCAATTTTTAAGATTTTTTTGGGGCCAAAAAAATCCTAAATAGCGCCAAATATTTCATTTTAGGCGACCTAAATTAATATTTGGATTGTTTAAAGTCTCAAAAAAATTTTAAGAGACCTAAATTAATATTTGGGTTGTCCAAAGTCTCAAAATTGCTATCAATTTTCAAGAATTTTTCTGCGCCAAAAAAATCCTAAATGGCGCCAAATATTTCATTTTAGGCAACCTTAATTAATATTTAGGTTGTCTAAAGTCTCAAAAAAAATTTTAGGTGACCTAAATTAATATTTGGGTTGTCTAAAATAAATGCAACTCAAATATTAATTTAGGCGACCTGAATGCAATTCAGGTCGCCTAAAATCCAACATTGGTAACCTTAATTTAATTCAGGTCGCCAATGTTAAAAAAATAAAAAATAATAATAAAAAAAACCACTTACGGCGCCAAACAAATAAATTTTATTCAAAAAAAAATCCCATGGCGCCAGAATTTATTTCAATTTGGGCAACCTGAATTCAATTCAGGTCGCGTAAATTCACGCCAAAAATGATTTTTACTCCAAAGAACATTAAATACCATGGCATCAAACAAAAAATTCTCGCGCGAAACTACTTAAAGCATCCTGAAATTATGTTAGAACGCCAAAAATCAATTTTACATATCTTAAACTTTTATTCAAGATGCTGAAGGCTCATTTTCCTTCCATATATTTACAAGAATGTCATTGCCTTCATTTTTTACTTCCTATTTTTAACTAAAGACGTTTTTTAGGGTAGTGATATCCCAATTTTTCTAGTAGTGCGAATTAATTAATGGCTGAGAATTTTTACATGATTTTCCTTTCCTATCAAAGATATTACTCCCTCTGATACTTAATATAAGATATATTTGGGGAATTGATGTTGATCCTAAATGTAAGACATGATTTTCATATTTGCCAATATTTTTCTAATGTACCTCTATTGATACTCCCTTAACAATAATGAAGGAAGAGAGAGAATTAAAGAAGATGACTATGATATTTCAAGAAATACATTTTCTATTAACTAACTGTAACACCCCCAATTTCTAACAGTTATAATAACAAAATTTTTAATAATTTTTATAAATAAATTAATGAAATTCGAAATAAACAACCTTGGGGAGTGTTTCCGCCGCACTTGTACGGGACAAGTGCAAGGCTGTCTTTTTACATTAATATAAATCCAAACTTAAATAAAAGTATTTATTCAAAGCGTAAAAAAAGAATAAAATAAAACTAGCTAGAATTATTCATTGGCCTTCCTCACTTCTCACTGCTAACCCCAGCTTTGAGACCTGTTTCAATGAAAATCTGCTCCCCCGAAGGATCGTCGAAGCCCATGAATACATACATCAGCAAAAGCTGGTAATCCTAATAAACAAAGATAATACAAAAATAACAATAATAATAATAATAAATATAATGTTAAATAAAATATTCACATGATATAAAAAGAAAAAGATATATATATTTATATATAAAATCTAAAATATTAGTTTCATATCAAATGTCATTCATTAATTTTTATTAAATTTTATTTGGACCCAGAAACCTGCCAGTCCATTTAGTTTAGTGGGAAGAGAACCATGGTAGACCCGGAAACCTGCCAGTCTACCCTGTGACTCGGAAACCTGCCAGTCACAATCAATTTGGCCATAAACATAATAATATCATATCTTCCTAGTGTGCACACCTCTTCCCGAAGTTGCTACTAGTGTCTCGGAAACCTGCCAGACACCACTTTGGGAAGAACAGATTTTCAATTTTCTCATCACATAATATTTCGAGGCATAAAGCCTAAGGTTGTGTTCATCACTTTGGGGGTACCAACCCAAAGCTATCCTCCCACTATTAAAATGTTTTAAAACACAATAATAACCTCCTGAACTATTTGTATTATTTAATTATCTTATATATATATATATATATATATTATTAATTAAATATAAATATATAAAGACATTTTGACACAAAATCTGTTCATGACTTATCCTATTATGTAGGAGGTATTTTATAAAGAAAAAGAGAATCCAATAATAATAGAAGATACCATGGACAGTACATACATTTTAATCAATTCAAAAAAAACGCCTAGTGCGAACCAGGCAAAGCATAAAGAATAACACAACGAACGCGAACCGAAAAAGGTAGAACAGAAATATACCTAATTGCAATTCAAAAAGGATGGCAGAAACACGTACAGGGGTATACTAAAAGAAAAACCCAACGCACACAACCCGAAATTTCTAATCAATGCGCAAGAGA